>BSBN01000556.1:12500-1396910 GCA_027924645.1 Cunninghamia lanceolata | reverse complement strand
TTTCTTCAAAACCTTATTCATCAACCTCATGAAAGTACTCAATGCATTAGTTAATTGAAAAGGCATCACTAACCACTCATACAATCCCTCATTTATCTTAAATGTAGTCTTCCATTAATCTCCTTCTCTGATCTTGATCTGATGGTATCCAGTCTTCAAGTCTATCTTTTTGAAATATTTTGCTCCACTCAAATAGTCCATGATGTTATCCATCCTTGGCAATGGAAATCTATACTTAACAGTGATCTTATTGATTGCTCTAGAGTTTGTACACATCCTCCATTCTCCATCTTTCTTTGGTGCTAGTACTGCAAATACCGCACATGGTCTCAAACTTTCTTTGATCAATCCTTTTCTCAACAGCTCCTGAATTTGTCTATTCAGCTTCACATTCTCTGTTGGTGTCATCCTATGTGCTACTTTGTTAGGAAAACTAGCTCCATGTATAAGGTCCATATGATGATTGATACTTCAGATTGGTGGCAATCCTTCAGGCACATTATCTGATATGATATCTTCATACTCTATCAACAACTCAGTTATCTTCTCTAGTGGTGTTTCTCCTTTTCCAATAACAGTCTCTACACTTAGGGCTCTACACTTCTTTGGAATCAAACCAAAACACATGTTCTCATGTCTCAATCCTTCCAAAAATTTCCTTCCATCAACCAAATAGATTCTAACATTCACACATACTTCACTCTTAGGTTCATCTTCCAAAGGTATCAAGATATGTTTCTTCCCATTAGATGTTATAGTATAAGTATTCTTCCTCCCATCATGTATTACCTGTCTATCATATTATCATGGTCTCCCCAACAATATATGAATACATCCATTGGCATAATATCACACAATACCTCATCAACATAAGATCCTATATGAAATTTCACCAAACATTGTTCACTCACCAATACCTTGTGTTCATCTTGAATCCATGCTATCTTGTAGGGCTTTGGATGTTTCAATCTCTCTAGGTTTAGTTTTGTCACCATCTCCTTTGAAACCAAATTATCTATACTTCCACTATAAATGATCACTTTACAACATTTACCTCCTGATTTGCATCTTGTCCAGAACAAACTCTTCCTCTGTAGTGGTTCCTCAGTTGTCTCTACTTGAAATAGGACTCTTATCATGACTAATGATTCTCCTTTCTCTGGTTTGCCAACTAAAATAGGTGATCCAACAAGTTCTTCCTCCACATACGCTACTCTTGCACTGTTTATTGTCCTCTTTCTTGTACTTCCCTGATGACATTCAAATGCCCTATGTCCTTCTTCTCCACACTTAAAAACAAGTTCCTCTGAATGATCTTCTGTCAAACCCTCTTTCTCCTCTCATGTATCCTTCATTGTGGTAAGAATTATGATTCCCTCTACTACTGCAATAGAAACTCCTATCATCCCTCCAGTATGAATTGTTATCTCTATCTTCCTTCTTTTATGGACTACTTTCCTTATTTTGCTCCGCATAAGGTCTTCCTCCTCCAGAATATGTTCTACCTCTTTAACATTTGCCTCCTCTACCTCTCTATCTTTGCTCATGCCTCTTATTCAACTTGTCTTCAACTTTTAATGCAAATTGATATGCTTCTTCTACTATTGTCATCCTCACCAAACTTAGTTCTTCTTGAATATTCATCCTCAATCCATTTATGTATCTTGCCACTTTCTCCTTGCTTGCTTCACTATGTCTAGTCCTTATGATCATCTTATGAAATTTTTCACTATTTTCCTTCATAGATTTCTCCTTTTGTCTTAGGTTTTGCAATATATTCAACAATTCCAACTCATAGTCAGCAAGTATGAATTGATTCTTCAATTTTGTCACCATCCTATCCCATTTTATAATCTCTTTTCCTCTCCTATTTCTATCCAATTGAATTTCTTTCCACCAAATAGCAGCATGTCCTTTCAACTTAATTTTTCCAAATCTCAGTCTCTTTAGATATTCAATTTCTTCATATTCAAAGTATTCCTGCAAGTCATTTATTCAATCAAATAATTCCTCAGGATTCAAATTTCTGATATAGTTTGGTGCTTCCATTCTAGGTCTCTTTCCCATTTTAGAAATAGCTTTCAACATCTTCACCTGATCAGATTCTTCTTCTTCTAGGACTTCTTCATTTTGGTCAGTAGCTTGAAGTTCATCATCATCACTTTCATCTTCATGTCTAGGGTGTAGTCCTCTTCTTCTATCTTCTTCTACAACATCCAATCTAATTTTCATTGTCCTCATCATCTCTATCATTTCTTCCATTCTTCCAACAATGTTGGCCATAGCAGGCATCCTCCTTGGCGGCATCTCTTCCTAGGTTCCAGTGCAACTGCCTCAATTCAACGATCTGACTACAAGGTAGCTACTGCCTCGCAATCGGTGCTCTGTTGACAAACACAAGTAGACTTCCTCAGTTTGGTGATCTGTTCACCATAAGATCTTCTAGAATGCCTTCACTTCCCAAAGGATTCACAACTTTTCTGTAATACCAGATGGTGTAGTCATGGATAGAGAGTCCAAAGAATGAATTGTCCAAACCATGCAGCTAGAGTAAACACAATGAAAACAACACAATAATATAATGCAATGGAAGATTCAAATACTCAATATATTAGGTAATCAAAATGCTTATATGCCAGCAACATGTAGGCTACAATCAAAGGGCTCACAGGCTTGCTTTTTGGGTTACAACATATATGCAAGATATGGCATTGAAGTGACCTCTCGAAAAGAATCCATCTTCTAAAAACTAATTTACTTAAGAACTAACTTCCTAATGCATCTAAGATATGTATATATATCATCTTCAAGCTCATATAATCCTCCACGTCAACCACAAGAGGTTACAAACACCAATGAAGGATGAAACATGTAAAAACATGTAGGTCAACCTCCAACATATGGTATTGCTCTGCAAATGAATGAAATTTGGTGCAAACCTCAAGGGAGGTCTATCTGGTCCTTATTTGTCATGTATGATGTTCCATTAGGCTCCGCAAGTCATGGAAGCACTCTGCAAACCTTCTGTTCTCAACAGTCTACATGAATGCTCTACTCTATGAAATCTGATGATCTTTTGATAGCGATAACTTTCTATAGATGAATCCAAATCTCCTAAAATCTGAATATGATGTAGCTGACATGGTATAGAAGATAATTCTTGCTTCGTGAGCTTTAATATGAAGATGCAGGAAGATGCGGAAGAAAATGTTGAACAATAAATTACTGAACTACAATTGCAATGAAAGAAAAGAAAAGAATGCAAATATTTTTTGTTGATGCAAGATTGCTATGCAACCTAGGATGCTCCTGCATCAATTTTAGTGTTGTAAATCTATGAAAAATACTTAATAGGTTTACTTATTATTATTAAAAGGAAAAACATTTAATAGATTTATTTATTATTATTAAAAGGAATTTAGCTTTATCTTATTTTTGTAAAAGAAGGAATTGAATTGTGCAAAAAGGTAATTTATATTTATTTAAATTTGAGAAAGAAAGCTTTCTATTTTAAAGATGGAAAAAAGAAAATTGTTTTATGGAAAAAGCACGAATTATTACTTTAAATAAAATATTTGCATTATCTTTTAAATAGAAATAAATAAATATAACTCGTTTTATTCTAGAATTAGAAAAGTATGGAGAAGATTTAGTCAAGTTCTTATTATATAAATTAGTTTTTAAATATATGTTTAATTGAATTGGGATTTGAAGTTTTAGTTTACATTTAAATGTTATACATTACCTAAGTTGTCAATTGTGACTATTATTAAAGGATAAATTAAATATACTCTTTGTTAATTTTAAATGGAAGAATTCAAGTATGCAAATAAGTCTTTAGTATCTTATTGACTTTTGGTTAAGATAGTATTTCGATAAATTAAATTAGGTATATTGATATTATTAAAATTAAATAATGTAGTGGTGGAATATTATAGTGCAAACTCTCTATAGACTAAGTTTAATGAAATGTTTAAATATTCTTATTGGTCTTAACTTGACAATTGTTTATTAGGACTTTTGCAAACCAGAGAACAATTATCATCCAACTAGTGCTTGACCATTGCATAGAAGTGAACTTTAGGTAAACTTACAATGTAGTTTTCATGTTTAACTCAATTCCTTTAGAAAAAATAAATATTTCCACCATTTTTTTCCACTTGTATGGTTGACATACAGGTGGGCCTGATACGAGCATGACATAAGCATAAGAACAACTTCCTTTTCAACTTCTTCATTATGTTCTAACTTATCAACTAGCTATTCGCACAGACCTTTACCTCTTACCAACTTAGTGACCTTTATTTCCATGTCATATTCCATGACTTTGGTTATCCAACCAGCCCTCTTGTCATTCAAATCTTTATTTAGCAGAAAATCTTTGACACTTGGGTGAGAAACCATCAAATGTATCTTATTATTGGAAACCAAATGCCTAAATTTTTTAAGGCTTCTAATCACAGCTAGTACATGTTTCTCAACAAAAGAATACCTCTCTTCATAGCCTTCCAAACCTTGGCTAAAGAATGCAATGGGCTGCTTCAAACCTTCTTCATTTTACTATACTACAATGGTTGAGATTGTATCTATGCTTCTAAAAGCATAGAAAATGAAATCTTTGGAGAAATTAGGATTTATAAGTGTAGGCACAACTATTAGAGCTTCCTTGATACTCTCAAAACTTTGTTTCCCTTCTTTTGTCCAATTAAAACAAGCATTTTTATTCAACATAACTGTTAGTGACTTCAATAGATGAGATATATCAAGTATAAACCTTCTCACAAAATTTATTCTACCAAGGAAACTTTACAAGACCTTTTTGTGACTTGGCAAAGGTAAAGCTAGTATAGCACTTACTCTCTCAAAATCAATGACAATCCCATCTTTTGATACCACATGACCAAGAAGTTTACCTTCATGAACAACAAAGATACACTTCTTTGGGTTAAGTGAAACACCATACTCTTCGCATCTGTCAAATACTTTCTTGAGATGAATGAAATGTTTGTTAGCATCCTTGGAAAAAATAGTGATATCATCAAGATAAATCAATACAATTTTGTTTATTAACCCTTGAAAATCCATGTCCATGGCCCTTTGGAAATTTTCCCTAGCATTGGACAATCCAAAGGCCATCCTTATGTATCCCATTGTACCCTATTTGGTAGTAAAAGTTGTCTTATATTGCTCTTCCTCTGTTACCAAAACTTGGTTATAACTAGAATAACCATCTAACAATGAAAAACTCTCAGAACCTGATACAACCTTTAGAATTTTCTCCATAGAAGGCAACATATAATGGTCTTTAAGTGAAGCTCTATTTAGGTCTTTGAAATCAACACATAATCTTATTTCTCCATTCTTCTTCCTAATAGGAACTAGGTTGGAGACCCAAGAGGTGCTTGATAGGAAAAATAATGTTGCCCACTATTAACTTGCTTAACTCCATTTTCATGAGTGGCTCTAATTTTGGGTTCAGTGGTCTTTATTTTTGCCTTACAGGTTTGACATTAGGTTCAAGCTCAATTGTATGTTGGGAAAGCTTAGGGTCAAACCCTTTCAAATCACTATATTTTCAAGCAAAATAGTAGCATACTCTTGACATAACTTAACAAAAGCAATCCTTTCTTCTATTGTATATATCTTACCCAATTTTAAAAGCTTGTCTTTGAAAATGCTTACCTATTCATAATGATCTTGTTTGACTTGCATGCTAATCTTTCCTCTTTTTGCTTGATCATCAGAAAATTGATTCCAATGAGACCAAACCATTGGGCAACTTGTTAGTTTTCAGTTGTATAATTTGTTCACCATCTTGCTGCTACAATTTCTCTTCATTAGTATTTGAAAACTCAGCTTCTTCAATAAAAAAAAAATTGATTTATTTATCACTGTCAAACACTTGCCAATGTGTTTGATTATCAGGTATTGAGGGTCTTACCACCACTTTTACATATTGTTGTACCTTACTATTATCGATATCACTTAGAATGTCATATTGTACTCCTATTGTAGCCAACCTATCAGCATGTTTGTTCTCATTTCTAGCTATGGACAACAAGTTAAAAGCATCAAATTCTTCAATAATATCCCAAACTCTATGTCTATAAGACTTGAGAAAATCATTTTTTGTGACATTTAGACCTCTCACTTGATTTACAATGAGTTCACTATCCCCAAAAACCTACAAACACCTGATTTTCCTCTTTCTTGCCCATTCTAAGCCATGAATAAGGGCCTCATACTCTACTATATTGTTAGTGCAACTGAAAGCAAATCTGAAAGCTAAATAGTATTTCTCACCTTTAGGAGACACAAGCATTGCCCCTCCACCAGCACCATTTTTACTCCTTGACCCATCAAAATGCAGCTGCCAAATCTCTTTAGACTGTTGTTCATAATATTGTTTTTCATCTTTTACAAGGTTAGGGACAACAATGCCTTGTTCATGGATCATATAAATACCCAATCCTGCTTCTTCCATGTGTTTGAATGGATCAGCCTCATAATTCTCAGCTCCCCACTCATCAAAAAATAAATCAAATATGTTTTCGATGGGATTAGTAGGCTCTTGGACAACAGGTTGTTCCTCTTGCTCATGAATAGTAAGATTTACATTAATGGCACTAGAAACATATGGCTCTATATGGTCTTTTTCTATAGGTTATGATTTCACAGTCACCTTAGTGCCATACCTTGTTCTAGAAAACATATGTGACCAATCAGAAGATAGATAACCCTGCAACTTTACAGTGAAGTCTCTACAAAGGCATATGGAAAAATATGGTGGGTAGATCTATGATATAGATGTCTTGAGATATGGAGAAGTTTGGACAAGCATGCAAGGTAAGGCTCAAATCTCTAATAATCCCAACTGTGTTTATGCCTATCCCATCCAACTATACTACTCATTTGGCAGGAGGTTCATAGGATAGCCCAAGCTTATCTACTACCTGTTTTGGCATGACATAGATGTCTGCTGGCCAATAATCAAAGACACATAAAATGGAGGTCATTTGACATCTTTGGTCTACTATTCACCTTTGGCTTAGGGAGTATTACCAAATGCAACTCTAGGTTGCTCTTTAGAAGATTCATTTGACAAGGTGGGGTCAGACAAAGCCTTTTGTAATAGATCTCTTTGACTAGGAAAAGACAAGGAGTCCCAAATTGACATACTAACATTTTCCTTTTTCATATGCTCCAAAATACTAAATGGGATTCTACTAACCTTTTGTTGTCCTTTTGGAACAACAACATCTCCTTGTGTTTACAATGGTTGTGATTGGCTTCTAGGTTGATCCTTATGTGTTGTAGCTTGAACTCTTGGAATAATTTGAACATTTTGGGAAGATGATGGACCAACAACACTTAGGTGGCTCATAGAAGCCTAATTTTTCCCTTTATCAGCTTGTTGTCCTATGTCAAGAGCCCTCTTTTTGGCCCTTGTATTATTTGCTACAAAGTGAGATAATTGATTTTGCACATGTAGATGATTTACTCCACAAAACTCTTCTCCTTACCAATCCAAGAGGGTGACATCAAGATGACCATCCTCAGGATGAGAACCATGTTGTTCTTGAGTTTCTGGTGTTACATCTTGTTGAACAACAGTACTATTTTGTATAGGTGATTGTTACATCTTGGAACTCCTGAGATTGAGTTGGGATAGCTTTTTCTTGGATAAATGCTTGATAGTTCAATGTTGGTACAATAGGTATAGTAGCTATAGGAGGTATTTTCAAGGGTATAGGTGATTGTACCTCAAGAAAAATGGGCATTGGGGGCCTTAGAGCTATTTACCAGCCTCTATAAGGTTGTTAATTTCTACCCTGTTGGTAATGTCATAGGCATTTGGGAGTGTAGTTCCCCCCATAGATTGAATCATCATAGATATATCATTGTTAAGGGCCTTAAGAAGGTATAGAAAATAATTCTAGGCTAAAGGCCTTACCATTTGTGGGATTCTATTCCAAGTCCTCTAGAAATAGAAGTTGAAGTCCGTCATGTGCTCCTGTGGAGCTCTTTTGATGGTAGTCAGCTGCTATACCAAGGATAAGTGACCTAATTTATCTTCAAATTTCCTATGTAAGGAATCTCCTAGTTGGTCTCATGTTGTGATTCAATTGACATCCAAACCCCTGAACCATTGTAGTGCCTTTCCCTTTAATGAGGCAACCAGAAGTCAGATTACCACATTTTTAGTGGTGATATTGTGGATTGCGCATAGTGTGGCTACATCTCTAATGTACTCAATATGTGTAGTTTGGTCTTCTCCTATGAAGAAATAAAAACCTCTAAGGGATACCACATGTATATCATCATGTTGTGCAAGATTTAACGGGCTACCCCCATTAAATGGTGTAAAAACAAACTGTCTAGCCACAGGATTTGTCGGTGCTTAAGGACTTGATACCTAATTTCTATTCTTCCTTTTGTAGCAAATTTTTTTTGTAGGTGTATGATTTAGAGGTGTAGAATGTGTCCTTATGGCTGGGCTAGGACTTCTCCTTGTTGTCCTTCCTCTACTTCTAGGTGGGGACAACTGCAAATACTCGAAATGAGTTGAACTTCTTGTTTGCACTATTCTCATGTGCTGCTTGCACTAGATCTACTTCAAAACAAAGTGTAGAGCTGCTAGGTATGTGAAATATTGCCTTCAAAGGATAATATTACTGATATACACACCAAATATCAACAATGAATAGAGAACTTATGGACTTTAATAGTCTAATTTGTCCCGTCGGGCATGCCAAAAACTGTTGTCACAAAAGTATACACCCTTACTCAATTTAGAACTTAGCTACCTTGTGAAACATGGGATCATCCTCAAGCTATTGGTTACTTATAGTGAAGATGAACCTCCAAAGAGGGTTGGTTCCCTTGGTACCTCACCTAAACTACTTCATTCTATTGCTTCTTGTTGAGAAAAGGGAAGAGGGGATAACATAAACAAAACCTTAAACTTAAGGAGGTGATGCACCAAATTACAAGAGATTGATAGTACTGCTACATGTACACAATACATTCAATAAATGAGCTTAGACTCACACAATTCAAAGTTTTGACATATTTTAGAGCATAAGTATTTCCTGGAAAGAAGACTCCTTCTTGGATAGTATTTTAGAAAGAACAAATGATACTTTCACAACTAAATTATATCCTTACTCATTAAACAAACTAGACTTGCACATTCATATGACTTTTTTGTCTCAAAGTATGCAAGGAATAGGACAAGATCTCAGGGATAACAATATGTAACCAGAAAACATCAACTATTCTATCATCTACACAACAAGATAGTCATGAAAAGGCGAAAGAACTCCTTTATTGAATTGAAAGGTACTAAAAACAATCTATATAGATCTAAAACCATGTAAAACAAATGTGATTGGGAATATTTCCTCTGCTCTGAGTTACAATACAATTATTGCTTCAGGAAGAGCCTATGTTTTGGCTACAACATTTAAGCAAAGAGTGAAAGAACCTTCTCTAAAAAATCTCCAACCCCCTCTGAGTGTATTACGTCCTCTTTTTAAAGTAAACGAGTGCAAGAAAAGAGGCATTTTCTTTCTGCATGACCACAACACTTTGCATGGTCCTGATTTTTATGTTTTAAAGATACATGAGAAATTGGTAGTTGGAATCTAACTTATCTCTTTGTTTTATTCCTCACTATCTTCCTTAACTGATTGAATGATGTTGGGACTAGACAACTGAGAGCGGGGTGGATCAATTGTCCCACAATGAAAACTTTTCTACTTCTAACCTTCTTTATTATCTTACTATCAGATTAGTGATGTAAACATTAAAGCATAGATCAACAACATAAGAGCAGAAATATAATCAACACATTTGACACCAAGATTTTGATGTGGAAACCCGGTTAAGGGAAAAACCACGGTGGGGGTTAACCCACAAAATGTGTACCCTATTAAAAGTACTTAGTAAAATAGAAGGCACATGCCTTCAGGCGTACTGTCTAGAGCTCACTGTTCAAAAGAGAGGCTCACTGCCTACAAAATTTAAATAGAAAGAATTAATTGAGAAATAGCATCTACTTCATGCCTGATTCAGTTTCAATGAATGCTCAAGAACTTTTTCTTTGCCTCAAATTCTTACACTCTATACTACTCTCACTCCTTTCCTTCTCTACTCTGCTCCTAATCCTTTCTTCAGATTGATCTATTTTGCACAAGGATGATTTCAATACCTCTTCAACAAGTATTTATATACTTCATCAACCTTGGAATGATCAACAAGGTTGTCTAACTTTGACGCAGATCATCACACTGTCGGCCAAACACAATTGAGACTTGAATCTTCTTCTACAATCACTCCACGCTTCATAAAAATACTCTAAGGCATCCGTAACAGGCTAGGAACATCTAGTCAACCAAGACTAGGAAGAATATCAACCTTAAAGAGAAAATATTCAATCAATAAGCTCAAACTTCAATGCAGACCTCTAACATAGTAGCCATACGATCCAGAGACCTCAACAAGCACATTGAATTCACCAATAACATCCATTCTAAACCAAATTATCAGAAGCATTTGAATCTTCCTCTAGAACGTCAAGAACACTCTCTGCCATGACTGTCAAATTAGAAGGATAGCTAGCGGACCTCCAAACCATGAACCATTGGTGTTGATGATACACATTGACTTCCCAAACGTGCCTTCAGAACCGCAAGTCACAAATTTATGTTACCAAAGCAATCCAAACCTCTTTCCTATAACTCTATCTTTCTTGAGTATTGCAGGAACCGGTTCTACTCAAATGGCCATAACTCCTTCAAATATTCATGCAAATTTCTCAAATCTTAACTGGAGCAATCTCTAACAATCCTCTACACAGTCACATGATCCACATGCATTGATTGTCACTAATTTTCTCAATATGCTCAACAGTCCGGTCTTCTATGTAGACAACAAAATAGGATACAGTTGACACTAATGGCAATAGGGATATGTTGACATCAATGACAACCCACTTAGGCACATATTTGCAACAATATCCCCCTTTGTCATTGATGGCAACATATGATGTGAAAAACTTAATCTAACCATCAAGACAAGAACTTCTCCCTCTTTCTCTTCTCACTTCTACAACTACTTTCTTTACTGCTCCCCCTTACATTAGCAACTAGTTTTTCACATGACTTCTCTCCCCCTTTGACATCAATGGCAAAGGGCACATATTTGCTATCTTTTCTCCCTTTTTGCTTCAGACTAATCCCAAAATTTGCATATTAACTACTCCCCCTTTGAGTAGTACCTTCTTAACATCAATCCGGATCACAAAATATGAATGTGAATTCCACCGAACTGATGCACCTAAGTGCATCTCAGTTTTGCTTAGGAGGGGTAATAACCCCTAACTTCTCTCTGAGATACTTAAAAGTATCCTTGGGAAGAGGCTTAGTGAAGATGTCTGCAATCTGATCTTTGGAAGGCTCAAACTCCAACTTGACTTCATTCTCATTTACTTTCTCTCTCAAGAAATGAAACTTGATAGATATATGCTTTGTCTTTGAATACAATACCAGATTCTTTGAGATGCTTATTGCACTAGAATTATCACAGAAAATTGTGACTGGCTCCTCAAACACAATTCTGATATCCTTCAACATTTGCTTCATCCACAAAACCTGAGTGCAATTATTTGTTGCTGCTATGTACTCTACTTTTGTAGTAGACAAAGATATTGCCTCTTACTTTTTGCTTATCCAAGAGACCAATCTTCTCCCCAAGAAGAATGCACCACCACTTGTACTTTTTCTATCATCCACATCTCCTACCCAATTAGCATCTGTATATGCATGAAGAGTGAAGTTATTGTCCTTGGGATACCACAGTCCATAATCAATTGTCCCCTTGAGATATCTAAAAATTCTTTTGATTGCCATAACATGGGATTTTTTTGGATCAGCTTGAAATCTGGCAACAAGTCCAACTACATTCATGATGTTAGGTCCGGTCTGAGTTAGATAAAGCAGTCCTCCAATCATTGATCTATATCTTTTCTAATTTGCCTTGGGATAGTCATCATCTTTGCTTAGCTTGCATCCGGTTACCATAGGTGTAGCTACTAGATTTGAGTCTTCCATTCCAAATTTCTTTAGCAATTCTTTTACATACTTGGACTGAGATATGAAGATACCTTTATATGATTGAACGATTTGTAGACCTAGGAAGAAATTCATCTCACCAAACATTGGTATCTCAAACTCACTTTTCATCTAATCAGCAAATGCCTTACACATGCATTCATTTCCACTAAAAATGATATCATCAACAAAAACTTCAAGAATTAGAATGTCCTCATGATCAATTTTGAAGTAGAGATTACCATCAATAGTACCTTTTCTAAATCCTAGCTTAAGAAAATGCTTATCCAATCTAGCATACCAGGCTCTTGGAGCTTGCTTGAGTCCATACAAGGCTTTTCTTAATCTACAAACCATATCTCCTTGATCAGACAACTGAAATCCTTTTGGTTGCTTAATGTAGACTTCTTCCTCCAAATCTCTATTTAGAAATGTTGATTTCACATCCATTTGATATACTTTAAAATCTTTGAAGGCAACAAATGCAAGAAATAATCTAACTGCCTCTATTCTTGCCACTGGGGCAAAAGTTTCTTCAAAATCAATTCCTTCCACTTGAGAGTAGCCTTTACATACCAAACTTGCCTTATTCCTTACTACCTCACCATCTTCATTTAGTTTATTTTGGAAGACCTATTTGGTTCCAATCACATTTTTGTCCTCAGGTCTGCGAACTAGATCCCATGTGTGATTCTTTTCAATTTGTATCAATTCCTCTTCCATTGCTTTGACCCAATTTTCATCATTGCAAGCTTCACTTACTGATTCAAGTTCAATATTTGAAATCAGACAAATCTCTTCTTGATCTTTAGATATTTTTCTCCTGGTTCAAACACCTTTACTCTTATCTCCTATGATCTGATCTTCAGGATGATTTAACCTTACATACCTGGGAGTTTTGGAGATTGTTTGAGCTTCTATTTCTTGAACTTATTCCTCATCATCTGTGTTAACTTCTGGAGTTATTGGTTCAAACTGAATCTGAGTCTAAACTTGAATTTGCCTACCTTGATTTTGACTTTCACCTTGATCATCTGAATCATATCCAAAGTACCTGGAATGTCCTTTGCTTTCATCAACTTTAACATTCACACTTTCAACAATCTTCTTCAATCTTTTATTGAAGCATTGATAGGCCTTACTTTGAGTTGAGTATCCCAAAAATATTCCTTCATCACTTCTTGCCTCAAACTTACTTAAATCCTCATCTCTTTTGATATAACATTTACTACCAAAGACTCTGAAGTATCTCACAGTAGGAGGATGACCAAACCAAAGTTCATAAGGAGTCTTACCAGATTTTACTTTGATCTACACCTGGTTAAGAGTGTAGAAAGTAGTACTCATGGCTTCTCTCTAATAAACTTGAGGAACATTTGTTTCCATCATCATGGTTCTAGTAGCTTCTTGAATGGTCTGGTTCTTTCTTTCCACAACTCCATTTTGCTAGGGAGTCCTAGGAGTAGATAACTGTCTTTTTATTCCATGCTTTTCATAGAAAGCATCAAACTCACCGGAGGTAAATTCTCCACCTCTGTCAAATCTCAAACATTTTAATTTCCCACCAATCTCATTTTCAACCATCATCTTGAACACTTTAAACTTGTCAAGGGATTCTGATTTTTCTTTTAGAAAAGTTACCCACATCATTTGGGAGTAATCATCAATTAAAAACATAAAATATATGTCTCCTTACACACTCCTAATTCTAGAAAGACCTCAGAGATCAGTATGTACCAGTTCCAATATCTCACTTGAACCTTGTTCCTTACTCTTGAATGAAATTTTGTTCTATTTGCCCAATTGACACTCTCTACATATGTTATTAGGTTTCACAATTCTTGGAAGATCTCTTACAACTTGAGTGGAACTTATTTCGACAATGTTGTCAAAATTCACATGACACATCCTCCTATGCCATAACCAACTTTGATCTATCTAAGCAATCAAATAACTTTTCCCAGAACTACTTAAGTGAAAGATGTTACCTCTAGTTTGAGTACCGGATGCAATTTCAGTTTCAGAGCTTTCCAAGATTCTGCATTTACCATCCTTGAACCAAAGATCATAACCCTTGTCAACTAGCTGTCCAACACTGAGAAGATTATGTTTTAGTCCTTCCACATATAGAACATCATTGGTACTATTCTTGCCATCAAAAGAGATGGATCCTCTACCATGGATTCTACTAGCTAAATTGTCTCCAAATTTCACAAGTCCTCCTTCATAGTTTTCAAAATTCACAAACTTACTCTTGTCACCAGTCATATGATGAGAACATCCACTATCAATCACCCATTCATCCTTCTCAATAACCTAAGAAGCCAAGACACTCTCCACATTTTTCTAGTTAGCAGATTCAGTAGACACCAAATCTTCTTCTTTGATAGCAATAAACACCCAATCATTTTTAGAGGAGCCTCCATGATTAGACTCATCATCTATTACCCCTTCTTCTCCATTTTCTTGGACATAGTAACATTTCTTCTAACCTTTATACCTGTTAGGGTTTGGTTTTGAAAACCTTTCCAGACATCTTGAGGCAAAATGACCAATCTTATTACAAGTAAAACAGTTGAGTGGTAGTTTTCCTTCATACTTACTGGATCCTCTTGGCATTCTTCTGGAAATAAGAGCTTCAAGATCTACTATTTCTATTTCAACATCTTCAAGATCCTTTCTTGTCTTCATAAATCTATTTGATCTTGCAGAGGAACTTTCACCTGGATCATATCTTTGTTTTCCATACACACTAGCCTTAAATGTAGATTCAGGCTTAGGAAGAGAATCACCAAACTCACTTAATTCAAAAGCTAAAATTTTACCAGCCAAATGATCTCTTGTAACTTCTAAGACTGTCTTGATCTCTTCTATAGCTGCAACCTTATGTTTGTATGAATCTGGTAAAGATCTAAGTACTTTTGATACAATTTCTAATTCTTCCAAAGTTCTACCAACACATCTAATGCCACACACAAGTTCATTTATCTTTTGCATGTAGATTGTGATGTTTTCATCTTCGCTTATCCTCATAGTCTCAAATTTTCCTCTCAAACTTTACAGCTTTGCACATTTGACATATTTATCACCTTCATATAGAAACTCCAACTTTTTCCAGATTTCATAAGTAGTTTTTAGACCAAAGACATTTGCCATCTCTAAATTAGTCAGGGCACTCAACAAGATTTCTTTAGCTCAAAGATTATTTTCATCATCTTTGATCTGATCAAGAGTTGAAGGACCTTTCTCTGGAGGTTTATACTCAACACTGGTTATTGCCCAATAAGCATCACCCATGCATTGCAAATGACACTCCATGCAATTTTTCCAAACAGAATAATTTGTTCCATCAAATCTTGGACTATCCTTCTTGTAGGTTGACATCTTGGATCTCCTTAAGCAGTTAGGCTTTTATGAGAGGATCTGGCTCTGATACCAATTGTTGGGACTAGACAACTAAGAGGGGGGGTGAATCAGTTGTCCCACAATGAAAACTTTTCTACTTCTAACCTTCTTTATTATCTGACTATCAGCTTAGTGATGTAAACATTAAAGCATAGATCAACAACATAAGAGCAAAAATATAATCAAAGCATTTGACACCAAGATTTTAATGTGGAAACCTGGTTAAGGGAAAAACTATGGTGGGAGTTAACCCACAAAATGCATACCCTGTTAAAAGTAATTAGTAAAATATAAGGCACATGCCTTCGGGCACACTGCCTAGAGCTCACTGTTCAAAAGAGAGGCTCACTACCTACAGAATTTATTTAGAAAGAATTAACTGAGAAATGGCATCTACTTCATGCCTGATTCAGTTTCAATAAATGCTCAAGAACTTTCACTTTGCCCCAAATTCTTCTTCACACTCTATACTACTCTCACTCCTTTCCTTCTCTTCTCTACTCCTAATCCTTTCTTCAGATTGATCTATTTTGCACAAGGATGATTTCAATACCTCTTTGACAAGTATTTATATACTTCATCAACCTTGGAATGATCAACAAGGTTGGCTAACTTTGACATGGATCATCACACTATCGAACAAACACAATTGAGACTTGAATCTTCTTCTACAATCACTCCACACATCATAAAAATACTCTAAGGCATCCACAAGAGGCTAGGAACATCTAGTCGGCCAAGACTGGGAAGAATATCAACTTCAAAGAGAAAATCTTCAATCAACAATCTCAAACTTCAATGCAGACCTCTAACATAGTAGCCATACGATCCAGACACCTCCACAAGCACATTGAATTCACCAATAACATCCATTCTAAAGCAAATTATCAGAAGCATTTGAATCTTCCTCTGGAACCTCAAGAACACTCTCTGCCATGACTGTCAAACTAGAAGGATAGCTTGTGGACCTCCAAACCATGAACCACTGGTGTTGATGATACACATTGACTTCCCAAACATGCCTTCAGAACTGCAAGTCACAAATTATGTTACTGGAGCAATCCAGACCTCTTTCCTATCAATCTATCTTTCCTGAGTGTTGCAGGAACTGGTTCTACTCAGATGGCCATAACTCCTTCAAATCTTCATGCGGATTTCTCAAATCTTAACTGGAGCATTCTCTGACAATCCTCTACATAGTCACATGATCCACATGCATTTATTGTCAATAATTTTCTTAATATACTCAATAGTCTGGTCTTCTATGCAGACATAAAAATAGGATATAGTTGACACCAATGGCAACAAGGATATGTTGACATCAATGACAACCCACTTAGGCACATATTTGCAACAAATGATATTTCAACTCAATGCATGTTGAAAACAACTACTTTTCCAACTCAGACAACTACTTTGACATAAATTTATCTCCATGTCCTTGCTACGTGCCCACCTAGCCTTGAAAATCTGGTGAAGAAGAAAACAATGGTGGCTAGGAAGATCCCTGAACATTTCGGTCACATTCTGAGAGTGTAAGGAGAAAGGAAAGCAAAACTATCAGGCCCCAATCAATCAAGCTTTCAGAGATTGGGCCTCCACCATTCATCCAATCTTATAATATTTAGAAGAAAATATAAAATTTGTTAGGGGTCAGGCCTCAGACCTTCAACCTTCTACCTTCCAATAGAAAAGAGGGAAAAGAAAACCTCCACTTATCACTTGCCCAAAAGATTTAGATGATTTAGAGGTTCGGTGGACTTTGGTGAGTGGTCCTTCCATCTATTTCTTACTAAATAGGAAGAAAAAAGGGTGTAACCCTAGCCTCTAATGCCTTGAAACACTTAGAACTTTTGGAACCAATGAACTTCGGCTGTCAGGCCTTTCCTCTTCTGCGCTGCCTTCTGCTTGGAAAAGAAGAAAGAGAAACCTATGACCTTCGATGCCTGAAACATAGAGAAACTATGATTGATGGACTTTAGCCTTTGGACCTTCACCCTTCCACCTGCCCAGAAGAAGGCAATAGGCCATCACCCCAACCTATGATGCCCACAAAACTTAGAAGGAAATGAAGCTTCGGTGGACTTTCAGAGATCAAGATTCCCACCTGTCGTCCTCAAAAAGGAAGGAAGAAAAGATACTCTGTGTTCAAATGCACAAGACAACTAAGAGGGGGGGTGAATTAGTTGTCTCTAAAACTTTAATCACTTATCAACACATCAAATGCTCAAATACTATTATTAGATTTAACCATGAAAACATGAAGAAAGAAGCTCAACATAATAAACCATTCAACACATGAGAATTATGTTGAAAACCCTATAAGGGAAAAACTATGGTGGGTGTTAGCCCACAGATATAAATATGTTATAGCAATACTAAAAAATAGAGGCTCACTGCCTAAAATGCTCACTACAAATGTTAAGGCTCACTGCCAAGATCAGCTCACTGCCAAGGGTTGGTGAACTGATTTGATAGCATCTACTCCATGCTTGGGTTCAATTACATTGAAGCACAGTATAACTACTCTGCTCTGCTCTTCTTACACCTTCACACTTATCTTTTCATCATCGCATAAGGACATCTTTTTTGTAGCTACATTACATGTTTTTATATACTTCATCAACCTTGGAATGTACATTAAGGTTGGCATTACATTCATCAACCATTGGAACAATCTCCAAGGTTGGCATTACAAACATACATAGAAATAGGTCTGGACCTAAACAAAATTAGCTAAGGGAAAGATGTATGCGGATCATGTTATGCATTAGCTAGGACTCAAATGCAATCTTCCACACCATGACACGCTTTCACATCTTCGATGTATCTCTGTAAGTAATGAAAACAACCAAGTCAGCCAAGATTGGTGTTAACATTTAGTCTTCTTCCAAGATCCTGTTAGGGTTAGTCAGCAAAAGATATCAATTAAATGCAAATAAAGATTAAACAAAGGAATAAAAATACATAGAAATAATAACAACGAGAGATAATTTTTAACATGGTTCACCCAAACTCAGGCTACATCCACCAACAGAGAGTCTGATATTATTATCTAGTAAATCAAACTGATTACAACTAGCAATCCTTGCAACTCAATATCACTGCAAAATGCTACAATACATCAATAAAAACCCTAACCCTTAGCTTCTTTTATCAAGCCTTATGTTGGTTACAAAAATAGGGTTTTTTTATGTCGGCCAATAGAAAAAATAACTCCCGACACCTTTATAAAATAATAAAAATCATTGGAGGTTTTAGGAGCGCTGCCTCTTGACCACACCCTGTATCACAACAAGGAGCACGGCAGGGGTGCTGCCCCTTAACCCCATTAAATAATTTGGGGGGAAAATACACTGATAAAAGTGGGGTAAATTTAACCTCTAAGTTTGATTAGGCTCCATATAACAACAATCTCCCACTTGGAGACTGATCAGACTGCACACCATATCATCTCCCACTTGGAGATTGATCAAACACCACTGACCTTGTAGCTCCCACTGAAAATAAGCACTTTGGACTCTGTTGTTCTGATTTCATTATTTTTCAATCTTGAAGACCAACTGAAGCTGAAGAAGAGCTCAGCTTCTCCCTTATTACTGCCTTTGTAAACATATCTGCTAGATTTTCATCTGTAGGTATCTTTTCTAGCCTTAACTATCCATCATCTAACACTGATCAAATGAAGTGATACCTCAACTGTATGTGTTTGGTCTTTGAATGCAAGGCATAATTCTTTGCAAGATGTATGGCACTCTAGCTGTCCATAAACAAATAATTGTTATCCTATTATTTTCCCAATTCTTCCATGAAAGATTACAGCCATATCATCTCCTTGCTTGCCTTTGATGCAGCTACATACTGCCTCTGTTATGGATAAAGCAACCATATTTTGTAACCGTGAGATCCAACTCATTGTTGTCCCACCTACAGTAAAGACATAACCTATAGTACTCCGCCTGGTATCAATATCCCCTACCAAATCTAAGTCTACATAACCTTCTAAATCAATATTAGAGCCCCCAAAACATAAGTGTTTATTGGATGTACCTCTCAAATATCTGAGAATCCATTTTACTACATTCCAATGCTTCAATCTAGGATGACTCATATACCTGCTTACAACTCCTACAGCATGTACAATGTCTGGTCTCATGTATACCATGGAGTACATTAAACTTCCTATAGCTAAAGCATATGGCACCTTGGACATTTTTTCTTCCTCCTCTTGTGTCTTAAGACACATCTCCTTAGTCAATTTCAAATGACTAGGCAAAGGTGTGCTAACATCTTTTGCATTCTCCATATGGAATCTCTGCAACACCTTTTCAATATAATCAACCTAAGATAGAGTCAATTTTATGTTCTTCCTATCTCTGCAAATTTTCATACTAAGGATTTATTTTGCTACCCCCAAATCCTTCATAGAAAATGATTGTGCTAACTATTGTTTTAACTCTCTTATGTGATCCATGTTAGACCCTGCTACAAGCACGTCATCAACATATAAACATAAAATAATGTAGTTGTCATTATCCAACCTCTTAAAATAAACACAATGGTCAAAATTACACCAGTTGTAGCCTTACTCAGCCATAAAACTATCAAATTTTAAATACCATTGCCGGTGTGCTTGTTTCAAGCCATATAAACTCTTCTTCAATCTACACATGAGTTTCTCATTACCTTTGACCTCAAATCCCTGTGGTTGTTCCATATAGATCTCCTCCTCCAAATCACCATGGAGAAAGGTAGTTTTCACATCTAGTTGTTCCAAATGCAAATCTTCAGTAACCACAATAGTTAAAATAGTATGAATAGAAGTCATCTTGACAACCAGAGAAAATATCTCATCAAAATCAATACCTTTTTTCTGTGCAAATCCTTTTACAACTAACCTGGCTTTAAATATTTTCTTACTTCCATCTTCCTCTTTCAACCTATACACCCATTTGTTTGGTAAAGCTTTTTTACCTGCAGGCAACTTACATAATTCCCAAGTCTAATTTTTCAGCAAGGAGTCCATTTCTTCTTTCATTGCAAGCTCCCACTGAACCTTTGTATCCACCTGCATAGCTTCATCATACCCTTCCAGTTCACTAGCATCTGTTAACAAAATAGAATACAAAGAGGGAGAAAACCTTTTAGGAGGTCTACTTAGCCTTGTGGACCATCTAACATTCACTGGAGTTTGTGGTATTTCTTGTTGTTGTTGCAGAGCATGAGGAACCACTAGAACATCACTATCGAGAGTATCATCCAGCACTACATAATCCTTTTCTTTCTTCTCATGCTACTGCAATTGATCTTTGTACAACACCTTCTCATTGAATACAACATCCCTGCTTCTCACAATTTTTTGATTTTCAAAATCTCAAAGCCTGTAACCAAATTCATCAATGCCATATCCAACAAAGGTACATTTTTTTTATTTTGCATCTAGCTTGGTTCTATTTTTAGAATCTACATGTGCAAATGCTTCACATCTAAAGGTTTTGAGAAAAGAATAACTCACATTCTTACATGTCCATGCTTCTTCTGGAATACCACAACCCAAAGGAATAGAAGGACATCTATTAATTAAATATGCAGTGGTGTTGACAGCCTCTACCCACATGTTTAAAGGTAGCTTGGCATGCAATCTCATGGTCGTTGCACACTCCATTATTGTCCTATTCATGCGCTTAGCCACTCCATTCTCCTATGGAGTCCCTGAAACCATTTTCTACCTATGAATTCCATTAAAGGAACAATAATCCTCAAATTCTTTATTGCAATACCCACCACCATTATCAGCTCTAAGACATTTTAATCTTTTACTTGACTCATTCTCAACCAAGCTTCTCCATTTCTTAAATGTTTCAAATACATCAAATTTCTACCTAAGGAAATAAATCCAAACCTTCCTAGTTGCATCATCTATGAATGTAACATAATATCAAGAGCCACCAAGAGAAGATACCTGAGCCAATCCCCATACATATGTATGCCCAAGCTCCAAGTTTTCATCTTTCTTTTACTTCCCATCCTTGAGAAAACTGATTCTCTTTTGTTTGCCATACACACAACTTTCACAGAAATCTATATTAATACATTTTAGACCTGGTAAAACTTTCTTAGAATGAAGTACATTCATACCTTTTTCACGCATATGCCCAAGTCTATTATGCCACAGTGTTGTCTCATAACCTGCAACAACTATTTCAGTCTCTTCCTTCGAACCTACAGCAACTGTTCCTAAACCTATTTGTTTTTTCTTTGCAACAGCTAAAGTAGAAGGAATGATATGTCTTGTACAAAGATATAAGGTGCCTACTTTCACACCTTTTGCTACAATTAAGGTTTTTTAGGGAAAATTGGATTTTGTTAATGTCTTAGATTTTAGATGTTTAAATTTGCCTCTCCACTAAACATTGAAGGATCTAGGGTCAAGTGGCAAGCATTATCATACCCTAGGTCACTTGTAGATGTAGGGAAACTTGGATTAGGGAATTAATCATCAAATTTTCCTTCTCCTATGTCCAATTGACCATTAACACCCTAATTATGCAAATATGACAACAAATTGAGGAATTACGAAAAAAGCTCTTGTAGACAGGAGTAAAATACTAAGTTACAAAATACCTATTTTCAAGGTTCTGAAATGGAACAGTCGGGGACACTGGAGTGGGCGCCCAAGTTCAAGGTACCTACTTTTTTGGGGAATCTGGACCTCCTTTTGACACTAATTAGCCCTATAACTTCTGTTTCCCAAGATCTGTCTATGGAGGATACTAGAGAGAGCACCCAAGTCCTGGAAGTGCTCCTATCTTTGACTTTTCTTCAGATCCTTAATCCCTGATGCCTGCCAAGCCTTCCTACAACTCCACCTTTTTCAAATGTGACACCTGTAACTTGTAATCACAAGACTTGGTTTGGGGGTTGTGGTGTTTAGAGGCTTGCCTCAGTCAAGCCCCAGAGGACACTTAAGTCTCTGAACACCGTTGTCAGACAAAAAGTTCATGCCCTTGTGAGGCAGAGGCAAAAACCAAAGGAATCAATGATGAAAACATCATATTATGTCACCTTGTAGTGAAGTTCTCATGGAGGAAGAGGCTCTTCATGCCATGAGGAAATTGATGCTCAAATCTACAAATATCAACACACAAAACATACAAGTCTACTCTTGCAACATAATAGAAAGCCTTGAATCACCTTGAGAACACAATAGCTTGCTAGTAATCATCTAGTTTACAAATGAATGCCTAAGCATGCTTATATATGCAACTACAAGCATTCCCGCCAAGATTTTAAAAATCAAATTTTACCGTGTCAGCAAAAGAACCAACTAATGGTCATAAACTGACACCTAAAAATTAGGACTTCCCCAAAATAGGGCAGGACTAGGGTGCAAGTGCCCAAGTCCTCCCCCTATTTTGAGTAGGGTACAACTCAAAGGGTCCACCTAGGTCCAATTTGCCATGGAACCTAGGTCTCATTCCATCGAGATGCCAAAATATGAACTAAAATGTCCTAAATGCATACTAAAGACCTGGGAGCTAAACCTTATGAGGGAAAAGCCCCCAAGGGGACATTTTTTGACGTTACATTTAGCCCCCACTTTAATGTATATATAAACACGCGGCCAATACATGTATTAAAGTAAGGTCACAAACACACCAAACACACCAAACACAGAGAAGACATGCCAATCACATAGAAAATAGTAACAGGCATGCAAAACACAGAGAAGACAGTTACAATCACATAGAACATGGAGAATATAGTCAAATGCATAGAAGAAACATTAATGCATGGAAGACATAAATGATATCTTTTCTTTTCTTTATCTCATATATATGAAATGCAAATGCAAGTACTCAAAGGTGAACAAACCTCCCATAATACATGATGCACTCATCTCATAGGTCTTTGTATATATGGGGCCACACACATGCAAGACACGCAAAACCTCCCAAAATGCAGGACTGCATATGGGGCAATAGACACTCCAAACAAAGCAAGCATGCCAAAGACACACACTATGAAGACACGGAGAAAACATGGAAGACAAGTGATGGAGTGTACCTATCTCTAGGTCCAACACCATCTCAGGCACATTATAGGCACACACTGACGATTGCGCTTCACCACAATAATTACTGAAAACACACTTAAGGGTTGAGTTAGTCACAGAACCGCTCCCCGCCTCTGCAGAGGACTTTTGAAAATGCAACCCCACCTGCATCGCGGAGACACCTTATAGTGAAAAGGAAGCATGGCATACCACTCCACCCGCGTCGTGGAGATGTCTTACAGTGAAAAGGAGGTATGAGCTCAAAAGTATACAACCCCACCCGCATCACGAAGATGTCTTATGGTGAAAAGGAGTTATACACAATAGATTTTAAGCTAAATTGATTGATTGAAAACAAACTCAGGATGCAAGAAGTACTCATCAGACTAGTTTGCACCTGAGGACAAACATATTGCTAACATCTATAACAGACAGCTTACCTTATATATGCCCCCACCGTAAGGTGGTTGATATCAGGTATCGATATCAAGCACATTATGGTAGGAAGAAAACACACAAGGGAACACCAAATTTTGCAAAGCCCATGCCCCCCAGAGGTGACATGTACTTTACAATCACCAAATGTTCCCACAAACACATCCCTGCAAGAAACATGTTAGTGTCTACAAGATCATGATAAACAACAACATCAATGCATATGAAATATGAGGTATGAAAGATTCAAGGTAGACAAAGTGCATGGAGCAACAGTATTGTTATGATTTGTGAACAAGATAGAACACCATCAAAATCATCACTACGCGGAAAGCACGAGTGCTTCCACTAGCCAAGCGTCGAATAAAATATACAACCCCATCATCGTATTAGGAACTAAGTCCAATTTTTTATTTCTTGCAAAGGGACACTAGGTCCACATCAATGTAAATGTTTTTTCATCATCCGCCTGCTAGGTGGAAACACTAGAGGAAGGGAAATAATAAATAAGAGAGGAGAAACAAGTGTCATAGGGACAGTCACGTAGGAGGGTGCCCCCAGGTCACCAACCGCAATGCTATGTCCATAAGAACACACAATGAGGAAATCAAAGAGAGAGGCAATATAGAATAATGATGATACAAATAGAAGAAGGTCACAACTGAGGTGGTCTCCTGGTATCTCAAACGTTACAGGAGAATCTAAGGTCATCCCAGAGGCCTAAACAACACAACACATCACAGGGGAAGCACATAACGAGAGAGATAAAAGGTTAGAAATACTTACCTCTTTAGCACCATTTTTAAGAATATACATATATAGGATATCTCTCATGTTGTTTTGATATTGTATTAAGTTTAGGATGACAAGAGGCTTTCTTTTCTTTAAAATATTTATATCCAATGCCGCTTGAGTAATGTGTTGAAGTAGATTCTATAGGTACTAGAATTCCTTGTTGATTTACACCACATCCCTTACCTACATAGTCGTTATGTTTATACAAAATTTGAAATCCATGACCATATAGAGAATCCAGTTCCTTAGAGGAAGGTGAAGCCTTGTAGGTATCATAATTTGTAGTATAAGTTAGAGTATTGTCTTTATTTTTAACCAAGGAGACTTTGTTGTTCTTAGATGCTTCAAAACATTGCTTAGACGAGATCAATGCTACTTTTGATGTGTTGAGGTTATTTCTCTTCTACATTTTCTCTCCTTCATATTATTCTCACTTTGCACTTTCACTTCCTTTTACATTCTTATCTTTTTCCCTCACCTCCCAATTTTTCTTTCTTTTTTGCAATTTTCTCACTATTACACTTGCAATTCCTTTTGCATTCTTCTCCCATTTGCACTCGCTGCCCAATTCTTATCTTTTTTGCAATCATCTCACATTAGCCCTCACATTCCCTTTGCATTGATTTACACTTTCATCTCTTCTCTCACTCGCTTCTGTTTCTCTATTTCCTCTCTCTTTATATTACATATTTATACTCTCATTTTTCTCTCTATTTATTCTTATTCTTTTAATTGAACACATGTTTATTGTTATTTAATACACAGAGATATTTTTACCTACGTATATCTTTAGACGTATATATTCTTATGCTTACATTTACTCATATATTTAGTTATATAACCAGGGTTTTTGTATTATTTATGTTTTACTTACCTTTTAGGACATCTCTCTTTTTCTTCCTTTATTTATTTTTTGCTCTTTTAAGTTTTCCTCCTTTTTGATACTTGCTCCTCTTTTCTTATTCTTAATGTCCCCTCCAACTATTCTTTTCATCCGTGCCCACCCTTACTCTATATTTTTAAGAAACCTCTCTACAAGTCAAACTCATTTGCATTCTCTTCCTTTCCTCTTGATGATGGATCACGAAGTGTGATCCGAAATGTTGAGTAAAAAAAGCAACACAGTTTTTCCAGAAACACAAGAATCTATCTTTATTTCTTTCCCTAGGGACAAATTGGATGTTGAAGGCATCAAATTCTGCAACCATATCTGATGCCCTATGTTTGTATGACTTTAACAAGTCATTCCTTGAGGCACTTTGAGCTCTTATTTTATGGATAATAAGCTCGTTGTCACAAATACTTGTAAAATTTTATTCCTCTTTTACATGCCAGCTACACGCTTTGAATAAAAGCTTCATACTCAGCCACATTATTGGTAGAGCTAAACTGAAACCTAAAAGCAAAGAAATATTTTTGTTTTTTAGGTGAAACTAGGACTACACCAACACCTGCTCCATTCTTGCTCCTGAAGCCATCAAAATACATTTGCCACACCCCATTTGAGTTTTCCTATGACTTCATAAGATTAGGGATGATGGAATCCTCTTCATGGATACAATAAGTACCCATCCCTATTTCTTCTGCATGGTCTAGAGGATTAATTTGAAGACTATTTCCCCACTCATAAAGCAGTATGTCTGAAATTTCTTCCATAGGCATGGCAACCTCATGTATATTGTTGTCCTCTTCTAGGTTATGTATTGTGCAGTTCATATTGATGGGAGTAGGGAAGTAAGGCTCTATATGATCCTTGGTTATGGGCTCAGCCTTGATTGTCACTTTCATGCCATACCTAGTCCTAAATAGCATATGGGACCAATCAAAAGATAAGTAGGTCCACCTATTTTAGCTGTGAAGTCTCGAGATAGGCAAATGACAAAGTAGGGAGGGAGATCAATGACTGAAATGTCTTGCAAAACAATGCAACTAGGGCATACATGCAAGGCAAGATTTAAATTTTTAACCATCCCTATTGTTTTGATAGCAATGCCATCTAATTGCACCACTCATTTACTCACGGGTTCATATTTTATTCCAAGCTAGTCGGATACCTCTTTGCAACCACAGAACTACAAGCCCCTGAATCAATCATACAATTATGAACTAAATTGTCATCAATGATCAAGGAAACATATAAGGGAGGGGGCTTACTAATTTTTCTTGTGTTTGCCTCCTCTTTTTGTTGACATAGATTGATTGGAGCTGCTATACTTTCTTTTGTTGTTTCATTAGTAGACTTATTGAAGCTTTTCAAGGCTTCTTGTAGCAAAATCCCTTTGAGCTGGGATAGACAAAGCTTCCCACATAGTGACATTTAGATTGGTTTTCTTCACCTGTCCACCACACTGAAAGGGATGTGACCAAGCCTTGGAGGAATCTTTGTAGAAATAGTGTCTACCTTTGTTTTCTAATTGATATGTTGTTGTCCTTGGGTTTGATTCACTCTACCAATAGCCTGATTTTCTTATACTGAAGGAGTCTTAACTGTTGCACCTTCTTTTGTAGTCACTGGGATGTATGAGAGGATAATGCTTGATTAACCATGGGGGCTTATGCATCTTCTATTTCTCTCCTTTTTGATCTTGTACTGTATGCTATTGGGTTTGTGTAATTATTAACACCACAAAAATCATCTTCCTTCCAATTCATTAGCATAGATTCATTTTGCATTTGCTCTTGGACTCCCATAATTTCTTAACTAGGTCCAATTTACTATTATGAAAGAACTGATGGGTTTTTGACCATCAAAGCTTGACTGAACTTATTGGGTTGGGCATGCTGTCTCCTTACCAACACCATTTCGTTATTCAAGTTTTGTAGTAGGGTGTTTGTCTCATGTAGCTCATTTGAAGGTGTAATCAAAGAAGTTGCAGGACTGACTATTATGGGAATTGGATTCAAGCTTGGTTGAATGATATGAGCTTTTAGGAATGAGGGCATTGGAGGCCTAGGAGCAATTTGTCCAGCCTGAATGAGGCTATTTTCTTCCCTTATTGCTATATCATATGCATCTAGTAACACACTTCCTCCCATGGACTAAATCATAATAGCAATATCACTATTTAAAACCTTAAATAGTATAAGAAAGCACTGTTGAGAGAGGGTTTCACCAATGGTGGAAGTCTATCCCAAGTCTTTTAAAATATGAAGTTGAAGTCAACCATGAATGCATGGGGAGCTCTTTTAATAGTTGACAACTGCACCATAAGAGATAGGTAGTCACTTTTATCCTCAAAATGTTGGTAAAGCCTATCCCCTAGTTTATCCCAATCATGGATGGAATTTTTTGGTAACCCTCTATACCATTGAAGTACTTTTCCTTTTAAAGAAGAAGCCAAAAGTCTAACAACAACATTGTCTTGAGTTATATTATGGACATAGCATATATTGGCAACATTTTGAATATGCTTTATGGGTGTGGTGGAATTTTCACTAGTAAAATAAGGAATGGATTTCAAAGCTAAAGTGGGAATGTCATCATACTATTGTAGATCAAGTGGTCTTCCTCCATTGAAGGCTACAAAAGCTCTATTTCTAGGTAGAGCCATGTTAGGAATATGAAAATTTATCCTGGGTATATGGAAACTTCGTCTTGAATACTGGAATCTAACAAAAGGGGGCATGGAGTGGGCTCTTGGAGGAGATGATACATCACTATTATTTCTTCTCACAGGAGACCTAGATGACCTATTTCTTCTCCTTGAAGCAGCTAAATGTATTTTAACAAATTGAAATTTACCTCTTGAAGAAGCCCATGTTTGCACTCCAGGCATAAAATATACAACTAATTCGAACCCAAAAATTGTAGAGTTTCTAGGTGCTTATGCTTGATACCTCCATGGTTGCAAATGCTAAGATTGACACCAAATCTCTTAACAAAACTCTTACTCAGAGTTGAGAGTCCCACAGGGCGTGCCAGAAACTATATTCCTCTTAATGTTTATTTCCTTTCTTCACCTTTGCAAGGGTATGCATATCATCTATTTGAGACCATTTTGTGCATATAGGGTTGATATTGTAGTTAAAATACTAAATCTGGTGTATCACCTTCTATTTCTTTGTTATTCCTCCTTTTCCCTTTTCCTTAGTGGTGATTAGATAGGTTTAGTGGCAAGTATTTCTCTGAGTCCTAAACTCATAAAGAGAAACCAGCCTTCTCTAGAGGTTTGATCTCATTTGTAGGGTCCCACACCTCAAGATATGTCCCATTGTGTCTTTGGATTTGTTAGAATGGAAAGATTCAACAAAGGGTGCAAATTCATGAGATAACAATTACTATTACCGATACCAATAATTAAATAATTACCGCTATTAGTTGAACCTTCATCCCTTATGAATAAATTTAAAAAATTAACACCCTATCTCTAAGGATGTTGGAACACTCCAATAACCTTGGAACTTTCCAAGAATAGTGGAAACCATGTCATAGGATTTACAAGGTTGATGTAACCTTAATCCCAACATGAAATGTTCATTGCAACATTGCCACACAAGGAGAGGATGTTGCAGAGGAAGATGGCCATGCCCCTATCCATGATGCAAGTATCAAAACAAGTAATATGCCTCCTATAGGTATTGCTCTAGGAGATAATGTATGTCCTTTTATAGCTACAACAAGAGATAGTAGAAAGCAAAGGAGGCAAACAATTTATATAGAAGAATATGAATATGAGGATGAAGCATAGACAAAACCCCCTCCCCCAAAACTAAATGTAAGCTCATCCATGAGACTTAAGAATTTAGTAGGGCCCATGGCCAGTAAACAAGGTACAAGATTGGTGAAAGAAGGTCAATCTAATTCTAAGGTGGAGATTTTGGAGGAAAAAGCGTCATGGAATGCTAAACAGAAGAGAACACTTGTAGCTAAAAATTTTGTGATGGAGAACCCAACAAAAGAAATTCCTATAATAGAAGACTCTATTATAGGAGAACCTAAATCAGAGATACTTGTAGCAAAGACATTTATGGTGAAACAAGGAGAAGAACTTATGGATCTTGTTGTTAAAGATATTGAAGAGGATGGGCCTATAACATGGGTTAATGAGTCTGTTATATGGCTGATGGAGTTACAGTGACCCATGAGTTGATCAAGAAAAAAGAAGATAAGATAAGGGCACTTAAAAACAAAGTTACAAAATTAGAAGTTACTATAATGCATGTAAATGATAAAGAAATATGACTTATAAAAAAACATGAGATCAAATTGGAGAAATTAAAACATGATTTGTTCATTATATATACCAATCAAAAGGAAAAATTGCATCAATTGAGAAAGGAGAAATTTGATCATGAAAATTTAAATTAAGAAAACTAGGTTTTGAGGGACATAATTTAAATAGTTTCAACGCTTGTCACTAAAATGTTATAGTGTAGGCCCCTTGTGAGAGTGCATACATTATGGCTACAAGAATAGTTTCAAAAGTTATAAGTAAAAAGGATGATTGAAGGATCATTAAAAAAACCTAGATACACCTATAGCATTCTATGAATCTTATTTAGTAAGTGAAGTTGAGATAGAAAAGAATCTGTTATGCAAGTTGTATTTACATAGTTTTATTTTATCTAATGATAAAGACTAGAATCCCAATCCATAAATAGGAGATGTTCATCTTAAATAATTTTACTTTTATGTCTAAGGACAAATAGAAAGAGGGTTGGAGAAGAAGAGGTATGACAACATGGAGAGAGATGCAAAAATTATGATAAGAGGGGAACATATTATGGTGAGGGAAGTGTTGCATAAACTATATAGATTTACAACTAATATAGAAACCATGGAAATGATGCAGAAAACCAAGGATAAAATCATTATTCAATTTAGTTCCTACAAAGGATCAATAATCATACCAATGTTAGTAATGTGTAGTGTAATGCTCAGAATTTCCACCATGGACAACATAGCAAAAACACAACCAATAATTTATTTTTGGAACAAAACTCACCCTAATAGTAATGAAACATGTGCATAATAGGTGTCACAACCACATTTAGATCCACCTAATACTAACAATGCATGGAAGAATGTGTTTGTGAGTGTGCAAGAAGGTTAGGTGATAATACAATAAGAGGGAGAATACATGGCACATATCCCCATATGACACAACCTACATTGCAAACTTGACTACTAAGTACAAGGTGAGGGCACCAGCATACATGGTGAAAAAAGGAGTGTCACCTCTAAGGCTGACCTACTCCACAAGAGTACAATATGGAGAGATGAAGGACAATGTCCTCCGCACCAACTAAGAAAAATTACATCGAAATGTAAGATGAACATACAAAATTAAATATAACTTTTCTCTACTTTAACAAACTCAATTAACATTAAGTCTATTCATCTACATTAATACTTTCAAGTGAAATCATAAAATAGGGAATAAAAATTTAGGTCATCTTATATTGGCACTAGCCAATTAAACAAATAACATATGTTCATTTTGTTAGATCTAACCTTTCCAAATAAGAGCATGAGAAAGGGTGAATAAGCATGCATGTTCTAACTAACTTTCACCATTTTATTAATCCTATTACATAAAATATAATCATTATCTAACTAACATTTTCAAGAAAGAGTATAAGATAAGGGGGATGTTTCAAACATGTAATTTGCCAACATTATTTATCCTTTCCAATTAAGTAGATTCAATAAAAAGGAATGTTTACACTTGATCCTCATTATTGAACATATGGGTGTTTCTTTCATTGGTGAGTATACACATTTTAGAAAAGAGATAAGAGAGATGAGAAGATAGAGAGAGGGAGAGAGGTGTTTCTTAGAGAAATCATGAACACACATGGAACCATTCCTTTACACATTAACATTCAACTAAATAAACATAAAAACCTTTTTCCACACATAAATACATATAGTTCATTCAAATAAATAACCAAAATTACAAGTTGATTGATTCATCTCAATTTAGGGCTAGATTGTGAATTTTTACACAAAGTGTAGTCTACTATGATATTAGACTGTGTTTTTTTTGTCTCTAAACCACAAGACTCTAGCTATAGTCATGGTGTAACTATAGTTTGCCAAAACCTATCAATTAGTGGTTTGATCATGGTTTTATAGGGAAACCCATAGTCTTCCCAATTGATAGACTATGGGTTTTTTAACATTTAGTAGTCTACAACATTGCTACACTATGATTTTTAAATAAAAAACCCCCACATTTAAACTTTTACTTAAATTCATATTTTTTCATTGTTGCTATAATTAATGCAAGGTATAAAAAGTGTGGGAATATAACTTGGGTTCATTCCTTTCCAAATTTATGAACAAAATACCATTTACATGTTCTAACATAATTGTAGACACCGAAAACTGACCAATGCATTTCCATGTCATCACACTTCATCTTCATCATTAATTATTCTATTTCTTCTATCCATATTAATTAAATGATTTTTAACTATTTAATTAATAAAATAACATTTCCTCCATGCATTAATTAAATAAATTAATACAATTTAATTAATTAATTTAACTTCCATTATTCTCTCACCTCAAATAAATAAAATTAATATTCTATTTATTTCCAACAATTTTCATTATCTCATGAATTAAATAAATTCATTTATTTAATTCCCCATAATCTGCTCCACTAATCACTCAAAATAACTATTCAATCAAATGCAAACAAAAGAGTTAACTATGCAATCAATATTAGTTGACTAATCAATCAAAATGGCTAACTATTCAATCAATTTCATTAACTAATCCATCAAATGAGCTAACTCATCAATCAATTTCGTTAACTCCCTCATCAAATCCTCTCAATCAATTCTAACCATTGATCTTTCAAGCTATCCTCCACTATTGATCATCATTTTTTAAAATCTATAAATAGATCTTCATCCAAGCCATTATGGATCCACGTTCATTACAAATTTATGATGTTAAACTATCTCCGCATTATCCATTATTGCTTAAAGGTTATGATGAGTTGTTTTCAGCAATCCACATACAAATATTCACTATCATTCCATCTTGAGAGCATAGCTATTAGAATTTGAGTGCATTCCATTCCGCTCTATCGAGGAGAAGAGATCGATTGAGGTGAAGGTAATGATTTGCTGATTGATTTATCTTTGTGTTTGGCTTCATTCAATTTCTTTATCTTCATTCTAGCACACTCGGTGGGACCCCTATCTGGGTCTTTAATCTTTGTTTTTGAAGGTTTTGCTAACCCAATCTTGCTGGTTTTTAAAGATTTCCTCATATCTTTCAAATGGTCAGGAATTTTTATATAATTTTTTAATTGAAGTTTTTGGATCATCTAAGGAAGTTTTAGCATAAAAATTAAGTTTATATCATCAATATTGGGTGAGTTATGATGATTTTATGATTTTTCATAAATCTATGTTTTAGGTCACAAATTAGTGAATTTTTTGAAATTTTTACATTTATGGAAAGATCTCAGAAATTTAGTAGGGGTCCTTTCTTTTCATTTTTATTTTTGAGATTAAAAAAGTTACAAAATAATCAGATTTAGGTCGACTATGGATTTTTCATAAATATACTTTCTAGGCCGCAAATCAGTGAATTTTCTGATATTTTTACATTTCTAGAAATCTCTCAAAAGTTTAGTAGGGGTTTTTTCTTTGAATTTTTATTTTTGAGGCCAAAAATGTTACAAAATAATCAAGTTTAGTTTGACTATGTGAAAAAACAATCTGAAACTACAATCTTGTGATGAGTATATCTTTTATATACATCTATTTTGTTGCATCATAACATTACTTTCTGATCTTTAAGTTTTATTATCATTTTTAATACATTTTCTTGGAGCAAAATCTTTTGTCCAAGATTATCTTTCAAACTACTAACAAGTTTGCTACAGATTCGCTAGTCAAAGAACAAACTTCAAACTACTAATGTATCATCTTGCAAATTCGTTTATGTTACATCCCCTTTTTGGATTCAATATTACTATTTACTTTTTCTTAAATAGTACAGTCATGTGAATATGTTTAACATCAAAGAAAATGATGATATGATTAGAAAAGGTTAATTTTATGAAATCATGGATTTTTACTTGATTATGATCAATCTGATGTTATGAATTAAAATGTCTTTTCGATATGAAAATGAAATGATTTGATGTAAATGAGTTTTGATCAGAACATTGGTACTCTGACCACAAATTGTATGTGAGATTGTTAATGACAGGAATAGATGGAACATGTTCACCAAGAAAAAAGAAGAAGAGAAAGTATCTTCGAGAAAGAGATAATAGACTCTGGAATAACCCATGGGTGCTTGCCACTAAAAACGAACATCAGGTAGATAAACCTAGTTGCCTTGACTTAAGTATTGATTTTGGGTTAAGTCAATTTTGGATGAGAATGTCAAGGTTTACAAGAATAGGTCTTTCTTCCTTTCGTAGTTGTCATAATGAGTATGGGAAATCAACATTTGTGTCGTAATACTCTGAATCATGTCATCAAAATGGATGACCGATATATGTATATATACAAATGTATACACATGAGAATGAGTTGTATGTTGTGTCTTGTTTAGTGGTTTGGCGTAAAAGTCAAAAGTTGTGAGTTAAGTCGACCCCAAACCTCGCATTGTGTTTACACTCCAATCGTCATCATCATCATAAAGCTCTACGAGTGTATGATGTAAACGTTTACTAATGGAATTCGATGGATGTAGAATTATTTCTATTGTGGGTTACCATCGTATAATAAAAGGTTTAAATAATGTTTTAAATATTTGAGACCGTCGAGTGTAATACCATTGGTCATATTGTAATGGTAATATACAAAATCATATTTAGTTATATTTAAATAGTCGTTAAGGAGTAATTCTTTTATTCTTTAATGATGTTAGTAATCATGCAGTAGCTCGAAGGGTTCACTCAAGTCATTGTTATGATGTCTTTTGTTCCAAAATATTCTATTTATTCTTGAGCTTCAAACCTTATTGATTGGTTGTCAGCTCAGCCATTATTCCAAGTCATGTATTTGAATTAAACTCAAAATCTATTGAGAGTAGTGTGGCATCAAGTCCAAAACTGAAACCACCACCTCACAATTTGTTAGCTCCACATTACGGATCAACTGTGAAGTTAGTGGAAGACCCAACCAATTTTGTGTAGTGGTCGAGAAAAGGAGGCAGATGGTTAGCTATGTGGGTAGTTACCAAGATGATAGGGCATGGTTTAGACAAAAGGAAGTTAGTTATCTTTTTGATGAACGGGGTTATAGAGCAAGAAGGGAGTCAGTTTTTAGGGGGAATGGGGAAAAAGAAGCTGAGAGGAGGCCGAGGGTAAAGAGTATGTGATCGGGTGAGAAGAGAACGAGCTGTTGAACTAGATTTTAAACAGTCACCAGAGATCTTCTACAGGTTCCATCTCTTCTCTCCTCCACGCTGTCATGGTTAAACTGGAATGTCTCAATAGGAATGACTCCATCTTGTAATATGAAGGATTTAGTGTTTTTTTTATGATGTAGAATGTGGACAGGTTACCAACTTTACGACCTGTGTATTTACACTTCTTTTAAAATGAAAACAATGCTATTTTCCTTGAACAACACCACTGTCTTAACCTTCACAGTTGTAACATACTTGTTCCTCAAAGCATCTTACGACAGTCAACTAAAAACTGTGTAGCTGTGTTCATTTATCTTTAGAAATATAAAAGATATGTGGATAGCACACGGAAGTTTGAGTCTTGGTCGATTGATAGCAATAAAGATATCCTAAGCTGCAATAGTCTAATCTTGATCGATGTTAGAAGCGTCACCAGTTGGCCTGCCGACTATATACAGTTGGTCTTGTCATATCCAAAAATAACTAGTTTAATGAAAGACTTGAAGAATGTGTCATCCCATCAACAAAATGGGAAACAATGGTGTGGAATGTATGTCATGGTTTGTGTAACTACTCAATCTTCTACAAGTTAAGAATTTATGTTAGCTGGTCGAACATAGAGTTATACTTTTCTTGTTGCGAAAGATATCTAGTTATAGTCCATTTATATATTGTATATAATTTTTTCTTCTTTAAAAACATTCAAGTTGTGTCATTGAAAGAGGGTATAGAATCGTTATTGGTCTAAAACTGTCAAACATGTTAGGTAATGAAGTTTTTAGAGAAGACACAATGAGTCTATAGTTAAGTGTTTAGTTTAAACTTGCATGCATTCTTCTTCCAAATAGAAACAACGAGTTAGGATTCTTAAATGCTTAGTATGATGATTAAGCTACGTCGAAGATTCGAAAGGTTGAAGAAGACTCGTAAGAGTATTTAAACTTTAACTCTGGGTCTATGATTACTTGAATTCAATAATTGGTTTATTGTTAAACCCCTTCTGAGATTATTTTGTTTAGTGTCCTCTCTTGACTGGATAATTTAAAGCAATGGACAAACTTAAAGATCAACTGATAAACTTATAGCATTAACCAATTAACTGGTAAGATAGAATCCCATTCATTTAACATATGGATAGAAATGTCTCCAAGAGCCAAAAAGAGAGAAGTAAACCTAACTGCCATTCATTAAAGCATGATGAGTTGAAACACCAAGAGGTTATCATGGTTGTTATATTATACTTATACATAGGTAACTGTAGGATTATGATTAATTCAAGTCAAGTTGGGGTGGGTGAACTTACTACTTGCGTTCACACAATGCTGAATATATATATTTAAAACCTTTGGCTAAGGTAGTGCACTTGCCTCTAGTGCATTGATAGTTCACCATGATTGGATGGCATAGCTTGTGGAGTGGTCATGCTTGACTAGAGGGTATCTAGGGGATTGCATGATAATATGTTATGTAGGTCACAACACCAGTACTCAGATGGCTAACACCATTGGTTATCCTAAGTCTATCCTCTTTGAGTAGGGTAGGGCCACTTCCAAATAGGAAGGAGTGCAAGAGACCGACAGTTTGTGGTTGGAGGTTAAGCTCCTTGAAGATACTTTCTCTTCTATATTCTAGAGGCTTGCTGAGACTTGAATTTGGATGGTTGACAATCGAGATGCAGTGACTTTGGTAAGTTTCTATTTTGGAAATGTTCTTAGTAATTTTATTAATCATATTGTATAATGTTGTAGATGGAAAGACCCCTTTGTGTAACTTATAATTTCATGATTATTAATTAGTCGATGAATGAAATTCTTGGTTTTAAAATGAAAAACAATTTATCTTTTTCTTCTTTTAAACTTTAAAAAAAAAATTATTACCTTTAGTTAAACTTAGTTTTTAGGGTGAAAATTAAACTGGGTGTTACATATGGTATCAGAGCTAACCAGATTCAGTACTAGGGCTGATGAGTCCACTAAGATGATTAAGAATCAACATTATGCGGGTAGCTAATGATTTGATTTACTGTGCCAGGATGGTATGTCTCAATAAAACTACAAGGAAGTCCTTTGCTGGTAAGGAACGTTACCTACAAGCTAAGCAGAGATGTCTTGTGATGATTAAGACTATTGAGAAAATGAATGATGAAAATGACATTTGGCTAGATGATATGGAAACTTTTGTCAATGCTCTGTCACAACTCAAACAAATGAAAAGTTAACTCCTAGAGATAACCAGGATGGCAGCTTGAATTATGGTCAATTCCTACCCTATTAGTGTACCAATGATCACTAGGGATTCCCGTATACCACCTAGAGCTGAAATCATTGTACTATCATCCAATAGAGAATCTGAGGGTTATACACCCTATGAATATGTGTCAGACAATGAATCCAAAGGTTACACCCCTCTTGTAAATGCTGAGTGAAACATGAAATGTGTCTATCCTTAAAGAATGTACATACTGTTGTGCAAAATATAATAAAGACAAATTTTGCTTGAGAATAACTATGGTTATGAGCAATTGATATGTTTTGATAATATTCTAAATGATAAATCATAGAACTGATTAGTACTTGCTAAAACAGGTGAGAAAATAAATAAACATGGATCAATCAGAGTTTAATGAGAGAGAAGATCGGGAAGGTCACAACTCTCAAGCTAACTCCACCGATAAATTGGACAAAATTCTTAATATGCTTACCAAAACTAAGGAAAGGTTGGGAAAATTTGAAAAGAAAGTGAATGAAACCGCAAATACGGAGGGTGAAAATGAGTATTCTAATAATGCGAGTAAAAGTAAGCAACGAGAGCATGGCACGACAAGTGAGAATCAAGAGAATAGTGAATCTCAGAGGGAGACAAAAGACAAACTTGCACTGGAACTATCTAAGGATATGAAAAAGATTATTCCTCCCAAATTTGATGGAACAAAAACTAGTGATGCAGCAGAAGCATGGCTAACAAAAATGGAGAAGTACTTTGAAATCAGAAATTATTTTGAGATTACAAAGGTAGTGTGGGGAGCATATCAGCTATCTAGAGAAGCATCCACCTAGTGGATGAAAAAAAAGATGGAGCTGGATTTAAGCCCCTTGAAGGTGACATGGAATGAATTTGTGGAACTTTTTCAAAAAAGGTGGTTACCACAGCTCTACTTTGATCAAACGCTAACAGATTTCCAAAATCTCAGGCAAGGTGATTTGTTCGTGGTTGAATATGCAGAAAAATTTACTAGATTGTTGAAGTATGTTCCTCAGTATCAAAGGGATGAAAGATTTTAGATAAGAAAATTCATTATGGGGCTCAATCCTCAGATTGGTGGAGAGGTGGAGGTGCATGGTCTGAACACAATGGACCAGGTGTATGAGAAAGCAATTAAGCAGGAACAAAAGATCAAATCCATTTATGTTTATCTTGAAAAGAAGCGTAAGAGATTTGATAAGAACTTCAATGATCATACATATAAAAGGAAGAATGATAAAGGCTATGGGAACATGAGGTACGATAAAGGAAATCAGAAAAATAAAGGAGGATTTGGTAATGAGTGAAGAAATGAAGACTTTAAGAAAAATGAAAATTCTAAGAGGAATGATGATGCTTTGAGTAGACTACCTGAGAAGAGAGGACCAATTAGAGGTTGTTTTTCATGTGGTGGAGATCATTATGCCAACCGTTGTCCTAATAAAAAGTAGAATGGACAGCATAGGAACACGGTACTTCCTTCGCAACAGGAGGCATTTCAACAAAGGATTCATGCTGCCCTTGACAATCGACAAGCTAAGTATCAGATTACTCCCATTAAGATGACATGTACTTTATTTGGAGTCCCTGTTTCTATTCTGATTGATACTGGTGCAACAGAAAATTTTGTGTCATCTAGAGTCTTAAGTAAATTTCCTAGGAGAGATGGTTTTATGTCAAAACTGTGGACAGTTGAATATGCAAATCACTCAAAGGCTCAGGTAGAGCAATGTTTGTTCGAAGCTAAGATTGATATTTCAAACTTTTCCACCGAGGTAAATTTATATGTGGCACCTTTAGGATCCTACAATGTCATTTTAGGAATGAACTGGTTGTGGAGACATAGGGCCAAGGTGGATTGTTTTTATAAAACAATTGAATGTTTGGATGATAAAGGAAACAAAGTTAATTTTTAGGGCATTCAAAGGGAAATAAAGATCAGGTCTATTTCATCAAAACAATTAAAATAGGCTAGGCGTAAGGGATGTCAACTTTTTGCAATCAAAATGGACCTAGTAGAGGAAGCTTTAGAGAAGCAAACTTTTTAGGAAAAATACCCTTATCTTTGCAATTTCAAAGATGTATTTCCTAAGGAACTGCCAGGCTTTCCTCCAAAAAGAACCTTTGACTTTGCCATATATATTAAACCAGGATCTAAGCCAGTATCTAAAGCTCCATACAGAATGACCACTACTGAACTTATGGAATTGAAGGCTCAACTACAGGAGCTATTGACCAAAGGTCTAAATAGGCCAAGTGTATCACCATGGGGAGCTTCAGTTATTTTTGTCAAGAAGAAAGATGAAACCCTTAGACTGTGTATAGATTATCAGATTCTAAATAAGGCAACGATAAAGAATAAGTATCCACTACCACGTATTAATGATTTATTCAACCAAATGCATGGTGCAATAGTATTTTATATGATAGATTTGAGATCTAGATACCATCAGTTAAGGTTGAAAGATGAAGATATTCACAAGACTGCATTTAGAACAAGATATGGTCATTATGAGTTTATTGTGTTACCATTTGGGTTGACTAATGCACCAGTCGCTTTCATGAATCTCATGAATAGTGTTTTCAGAGACTGCCTTGATAAATTTGTCCTAGTTTTCATAGATGATATTTTGATATATTCTAAAAATGAGGAGGAGCATAAACAACATCTTCAAATTGTTTTGCAATGTTTAAGAGAACAAAAATTGTATGCGAAACTCTCAAAATGCACTTTCTTTCATAAAGAAGTGCAGTATTTGGGACATACTATATCAGCAGAAGGGATATCAGTTGACCCAGCTAAAATAAAGGCTATTATGGAATGGCATGTACCTTCCAATGTTTCAAAAGTATGAAGTTTTATGGGATTGGCTGGATATTATAGGAAATTTGTTCTGAATTTCTCAAGTATTGCTAGTCCAATCACTTCTTTATAGAGAAAAGGGAAACGGTTTGTTTGGATAGGTGAATGTCAAAAGGCATTTGATTTATTAAAAGAAAAGCTAACAACACCAATTTTGAAAGTCCTTGATCCTAAAGTTCAATTTGAGGTTATTATTGATGCCTCTAGAGAAGGGTTAGGAGGCGTGCTTATGCAAAATAGGCGTGTAATAGCCTATGAATCAAGAAAATTGAAAAACTATGAGCAGAATTATGCTCCTCATGATTTAGAACTAGCGGTAGTGATTCATGCCCTTCAAATGTGGTGACATTATTTGTTGGGAAAGACTTTTGTACTAAAAACAGATCATCAAAGTCTTCATTACATATTTACACAACCTCATCTCAATGCAAGACAAAGGAGGTGGTTAGAACTAATATCAGATTATGACTTTGAGATTGCTTACATCAAAGGTAAAGAAAACTGAGTAGCTAATGCTTTAAGCAGAAGAAGACACATAGCTTCTATAATCTCTATTCATGCTAATTTTAAAGATCTAGTATTGCAAAGTTTACCTGGAGACGAATATTATGAACAGGTGAAGCAAGCTCTGCAAATAAACCCCAAAGACCAAGATATGATGGATTCTTTTTTGAGTCAGACGGATTAATGAGATTTAAGGGAAGAATCTATGTTCCTAATTCTATAGAACTAAAAAACCTTGTTTGGAAGGAAGTTCATTGTGCACCTTATTCTGAACACCCAGGAGTAACAAAACTTTTAGCTGATGTCAAACCGCTATACTTCTGGAAAGGAATGAAATGCAACACTGCAAGGTTTGTGGCAAGTTGTTTGGAATGTCAGAGAGTGAAGGCAGAGAACCAACATCTTGCTGGATTGTTATACCCACATGATATTCCAGAATGGAAATGGTAGGTTGTTAGTATGGATTTTGTTCAAGGGTTACCAATGTCTAAGAATAGACATGATGCAATTTTGGTTGTAGTAGATAAACTAACCAAAATAGCACATTTCATTCCTAGAAATTTGACAGATGGAGCTCATATTTTGGCTCAAAAGTTTGTGCAAGAAATATTTAGATTGCATGGGGTACCTGAAAAGATTATATCCGATAGAGATGCTCGAATAACCTCCCAGTTTTGGCAAACTTTATTTTCAACACTAGGGACTAAACTCAATGTGAGCACCGCTTATCATCCTGAAACTGATGGACAAACAAAAAGGGTTAACCAAGTTTTAGAGGATCTATTAAGAATGTATTACATGGACCAACAATACAAATGGGAGGAATATTTACCTCTTGTTGAATTTGCCTATAATAATTCCTATCATTCTGCCATTAAGATGGCACCGTTTGAAGCATTATATGGAAGGAAATGCAGAACTCCTATAAGATGGCATAAGATGGAAGATAGGATAAGCATTAGACTAGAAATGCTAGAAAATATGGAGGAAAAAGTGAAAATGATTAGGAAAAGGTTGGCAGAAGCCAACGACAGGCAAAAAAGTTATGCAGATCACAAACAAGTGCCTAGACAATTCTCTCTTGGTGAGAAAGTTCTTTTGCAAGTGAAACCCCATAAAAGCTCAATCAAGTTTGGTAAATCATCAAAGTTGGCTCCCCCATATGTCGGACCTTTTGAAGTCCTTGAGATTATCAATCTAGTGGCCTACAAAATTGCTCTATCTCTAGCCTTGTCTAAAATGCATAATATTTTTCTTGTTTCTTACCTAAAGAAATATTTTGTAGGTAATGACCACATTCTTAAATGGAATTCTTTACATATACAAGAGCCAGGAGTGGTTGTGATCAAGCCACTCAAGGTGCTTGAAATACGTAACTCTGTTTGCGTAATCAAGAGGTTTTACAATGCAAAATTTAGTGGGACCAATAGGGTGAGGATAGCGCCACTTGGGAAGACTATAATGAAATCCACCAAAGATATCCTTATCTTTTCAAAAACATTAATGTTAAACTATGAAATCTTATTTTTATGTTAAAATTTTGCTTGATAAACTCAATCATCGGGGACGATGATTCTATAGGGGAAAGATATGTTACATCATCTTTTTGGATTCAGTATTACTATTTACTTTTTCTTAAATAGTACAGTCATGTGAATATGTTTAACATCATAGAAAATGATGATATGATTAGAAAAGGTTAATTTTATGAAATCATGGATTTTTACTTGATTATGATCAATTTGATGTTATGAATTAAAATGTCTTTTCGATATGAAAATGAAATGATTTGATGTAAATGTGTTTTGATTAGAACATTGGTACTCTGACCACAAATTGTATGTGAGATTGTTAATGATAGGAATAGATGGAACATGTTCACCAAGAAGAAAGAAGAAGAGAAAGTATCTTTGAGAAAGAGAGAATAGACTCTGGAATAACCCATGGGTGCTTGCCACTGAAAATGAACATCAGGTAGATAAACCTACTTGCCTCGAGTTAAGTATTGATTTCAGGTTAAGTCAATTTTGGATGAGAATGTCAAGGTTTACAAGAATAGGTCTTTCTTCCTTTCGTAGTTGTCATAATGAGTATGGTAAATCGACATTTGTGTCGTAATACTCTGAATCATGTTGTCAAAATGGATGACCGAGATATATATATATACAAATGTATACACATGAGAATGTGTTGTATGTTGTGTCTTGTTTAGTGGTTTGGCGTAAAAGTTGAAAGTTGTGCGTTAAGTCGACTCCAAACCTTGTATTGTGTTACGCTCCAATCGTTGTCGTCATCATAAAGCTCTATGAGTGTATGATGTAAACGTTTACTGATGGAATTCGACAGATGTAGAATTATATCTATTGTGGGTTACCATCATATAATAAAAGGTTTAAATAATGTTTTAAATCTTTGAGACCGTCGAGTGTAATACCATTAGTCATATTGTAATGGTAATATACAAAATCATATTTAGTTATATTTAAATAGTCGTTAAGGAGTAATTCTTTTATTCTTTAATGGTGTTAGTAATTAGGCAGTAGCTCAAAGGGTTCACTCAAGTCGTTATTATGATGTCTTTTGTTCCAAAACATTCTATTTATTCTTGACCTTCAAACTTTATTGATTGGTTGTCAGCTCAACCATTATTCCAAGTCATGTATTCAAATTAAACTCAAAATATGTTGAGAGTAGTGTGGCATCATATCTAAAACTGAAACCACCACCTCACAATTTGTTAGCTCCACATTGTGGATTAGCTGCGAAGTTAGTGGAAGACCCAACCAATTATGTGTAGTGGTCGCAGAAAGGAGGAAGATGGTTAGCTATGTGGGGTAGTTACCATGATGATAGGGTGTGGTTTAGACAAAAGGAAGTTAGTTTTATTTTTGGTGAACGGGGTTATAGAGAAAGAAGGGAGTCAGTTTTTAGGGGGGACGGGGAAAAAGAAGCTAAGAGGAGGCCGAGGGTAAAGAGTATGTGATCGGGTGAGAAGAGAACGAGCTGTTGAACCAGATTTTAAACAGTCACCAGAGATCTGCTACAGGTTCCATCTCTTCTCTCTTCCACGCTATCATGGTTAAACTAGAATGTCTCAATAGGAATGGCTCCATCTTGTAATATGAAGGAATTAAGTGTTTTTTTTTATGATGTAAAATGTGGACTGGTTACCAACTTTATGACCTATGTATTTAAACTTCTTTTAAAATGAAAACAATGCTATTTTCCTTGAACAACACCGCTGTCTTAACCTTCACAGTTGTAACATACTTGTTCCTCGAAGCATCTTACGACAGTCAACTAAAAACTGTGTAGCTGTGTTCATTTATCTTTAGAAATATAAAAGATATGTGGAGAGCACATGGAAGTTTGAGTCTTGGTCAATTGATAGCAATAAAGATATCCTAAGCCACAGTAGTCTAATCTTGGTCGACATTAGAAGTGTCATCAGTTGGCCTGCCGACTATATACAGTTGGTCTTGTCATATCCAAAAACAACTAGTTTAATGAAAGACTTGAAGAATGTGTCATCCCATCAACAAAATGGGAAACAATGGTGTGGAATGTATGTCATGGTTTGTGTAACTACTCAATCTTCTACAAGTTAAGAATTTATGTTAGCTGGTCGAACATAGAGTTATACTTTTCTTGTTGTGAAAGATATCTAGTTATAGTCCATTTATATATTGTATATAATTCTTTCTGCTTTAAAAACATTCAAGCTGTTCTGTCATCGAAAGAGAGTATAGAATCGTTATTGGTCTAAAACTATCAAACATGTTAGGTAATGAAGTTTTTAGAGCAAACACAATGAGTCTATAGTTAAGTGTTTAGTTTAAACTTGCATGCATTCTTCTTCCAAATAGAAACAACGAGTTAGGATTGTTAAATGCTTAGTATGATGATTAAGCTACGTCGAGGATTCGAAAGGTCGAAGAAGACTCATAAGAGTATTTAAACTTTAACTTTGGGTCTATGATTACTTGAATTCAATAATTGGTTTATTGTTAAACCCCTTCCAAGATAATTTTGTTAAGTTTAGTGTCCTCTCTTGACTAGATAATTTAAAGCAGTGGATGAACTTAAAGATTAACTGATAAACTTATAGCATTAACCGATTAACCGGTAAGCTAGAATTCCATTCCTTTAACATATGGATAGAAATGTCTCCAAGAGCAAAAAAGAGAGAAGTAAACCTAACTGCGATGCATTAAAGAATGATGAGTTGAAACACCAAGAGGTTATCGTGGTTGTTATATTATACTTAAACATAGGTAACTATAGGATTGCAATTAATTCAAGTAGAGTTGGGGTGGGTGAACTTACTACTTGTGTTGACACAATGTTGAATATATATAATTAAAACTATTGGCCAAGGTAGTGCACTTGCCTCTAGTGCATTGATAGTTCACCAAGGCTGGATGGTGTAGCTTGTGGAGTGGTCATGCTTGACTAGAGGGTATCCAGGGGATTGCATGATAACAAGTTATGTAGGTCACGACACTAGTACTCAGATGGCTAACACCATTGGTTATCCTAAGTCTATCCTCTTTGAGTAGGGTAGGGCCACTTCTGGATAGGAAGGAGTGCGGGAGACCGACGGTCTATGGTTGGAGGTTAAGCTCCTTGAAGATACTTTCTCTTCTATATTCCAGAGGCTTGCCGAGACTTGAATTTGGATGGTTGACAATCAAGATGCAGTGACTTTGGTAAGTTTCTATTTTGGAAATGTTCTTAGTAATTTTATTAATCATATTGTATAATGTTGTAGATGGAAAGACCCATTTGTGTAACTTATAATTTCATGATTATTAATTACTTGATGAATGAACTTCTTGGTTTTAAAATGAAAAATAATTTATCCTTTTCTGCTTTTAAACTTTTAAAAAAAAATTATTACCTTTGGTTAAACTTAGTTTTTAGGGTGAAAATTAAACTGGGTGTTACACGTTTGTTGAAGGCTTCCTTTTTCCACTAATCTAGGCACATTAAATTAACTTAGAAGGTTAATGAATATTGTTTGTTATGTCTATGGAAGTGTGTAAATATATGCTTTCTCCATGCACCTAGTGTGATCTTGGAGATTAGAAATCTCACCTTTCCTTTATGTTCTAGATTAGATCATAAGGTTGAATTAGCGTGTGTATGCTCTCCCCTTGTGCCTTATGTGAGCTTAGGGATCAAAAACACGTAATATCAATCTTGTACTTTAGGAGGTCTACTTGGAGATTTCATCACCCCAATGAATGACCTCAACCACATGTTTTGGTGTGGTCAATCAAAGGGGGAGAAAGCAAGTTGTGCCCCAATCTAGTTACATTATCATTGGCATAGCCTTGGGGCCCTGGGTGAGTTTGGACACAAGGTGAATAGATCATATGAACTCTTGCTCTAATTTCATTCCTTTGATGGACTAGTGTTCACAAACTTGAGCCCCCATATCTCGTGTATATTGGGGACACCCCTAGAGAGCTTGTGTGAACCTAGCTAAGACCTCTCAATTGATCTTTTAGTGTGGTGCAAGGGTCAGTATCAACCTTGAATTTACTCACTTATATGCCCTTGAGTCGATATAGAGGCTCCTTGGGGAAGGAATCAAGGCCTCTAAGGAAAGGGATCCCATGCAACACAACACTCGCCAACTATTCACTCCTTAGAATGGTATTTGGGTGGGCCCATACTTGGAGTCAGTCCCACTTGAATAATTTTAGTCTTGTTATTGTGCTTGGTGTGTCTTCATTTGTCAAAACCTGTACATTTCTCCAATCCAAAATCTAAATCCTTTTGCAAGCTTGTGCATGTTGTGAGAATCCTATTATTTGCAAAGTTGCCCAAGGTCAAACTTTAAGCCATCCCTAATCACCTTCTAATTATCCATTTTCATTTAAATCTTATCTATCCACCTAATCCAATCACATCATCTCCTAATTATCCTACACATCCACCCTAATCATTCCCTCTTATCCACTTCATCCTTATTCATCCTAATCATCTTAATCACCCTATCGACATCATCCTAGTGTATCCCCAATCCAATCTTAATCCATCATTTACAACTCTAATCCTAATCAATTTTCATAACTAATCAAGGTCCTAATTCTAATCCATTTTATCCACCTAATCCCATTTCAACCAAATCCTAATCTAATCCATTTATCCCTCTTACACAATTAATCATCCAATATCTATCTATCCATTTCTATCAAGCATCCAATCCCCAATCCTTGATCAAAAATCATCCTTTGAAAATCAAAATTTGGTTAAGGACTTAACCTCCTTCAAACCCATCCACTTTTATCTAAACTCTAATCATAATCTATCAAAATCATCATGAAAATCCTTCATCCAAAGGTGTTAGCCCTCCTCCAATCAAATCAAATCAATCCAATCAACCCTTTTTCTTAAGAACATAAGGCTATCTTAAGTATAGAGAATCATCCCTATTCAATCAAATCAAATTCATTTGAAGCTCTTGACATTTGATCCCCAATCACCCATCATCTTACATCATCCACACCCCATCTCAATCAAATCCAAATCCCCATCTAAGCCTAATCCTATTCCAACATCCACATACAAGCATCATGAGTTGGTTTGACAAAATGGTTATGGAAGTTAAAGCATCTATGTCAAACCCCATTCCTCAAACCATACCTGCAATCCAACTAGCATCACTATCATACCAACCTTCATTCTGCTATATGACCATGCCATCACAATAAAACTATCAATTATACATATCTAATTTTTCATACCTCAAAGTTATCCAACCTTCACCTATTCATATATCTCACCCCAACCCACTTACCAAGTCAATCCCATACCCTTATTTCCATCTACCATATCTTCATCCATGCCACCTCAATAAACTATATCCAATCCCAACCATCAATTTCTTCAATCCCTTCATCACAATATCCTTCCAACCCTATTAACCTTAATCCACTAGTCCACATACCTTCCAATCCATCAATCCCTATGGTCCCTCCATCACAATATCCCTCCAACCCTATTAACCTTAATCCACTAGTCCATATTTCTTCCAATCCATCAATCCCTATATTCCCTTCATCACATCCTTCCAACCCTTCTCATCCTAATCTATTAGTCCACATACCTCCCAATCCATCAATCCTTATAGTCATTCAATCACAATATCCTTCCAACCCTATTAATCCTAATCCATTGGTCCACCAACCTCCCCATCCATCAATCCATATAGTCCCAATCCATCACTCATTACCTCCTCCATCAAACCTTCCAAACCCTAATCCATTAAGCCATTCCTTAACCCATGTAACTCCTAAACCATTAAACCATCCATCTAATCCCAATCTTAATCCATGCCCCAAAGATGACCCTCAATATTCACCAAGATTGCAACTTGTGTTTGCTAGAGACCGTGAAAAATAGAGTTGGTTAGCCATTACCTCAAAGCAAACCGGGATCATTACTTTTTATTACTAGCTAAAAGAGGTACCAAATTACCATTATATTTTGACACTTCTCAACTCTAGAGACAAGACCCTTCACCATCCACCCATGAAGACCCTAATCCATCCCATGAAGCTATGAAAGATGTGACCCAAGGACTATTAGCGAGGAATCAAAATCCATCATGCACTCAAATGCCTATCCTTGAGCCTATCAAAGAGCCGCCTAGTACTATGCCACCATCATCCAATCCTATGCCTCTCCATCCTATTAAAGAGCCTCTTACCATAAATGCAAGCCAAGATCCATCATGTAGCAATGTTTGCAACCATCTAGAGCCTATCAAACCTATCCAAGAATCTTCCATTTCCATCCAAACACAAGAGCTATATCAAGAATTAAATCCAAATCATTATCAACCTTGCCCATCACCAATCAATATCAAAGCACTCACGTTCATCCTATCCATAACCAATATCAAACTCCCCACATTAATCCTCTCTATGATCAAGATATTATCTATCATCAAGATCCTACCCATGAGCAAGAAATCCAAATTCATCCTATCCAAGCTCAATATCACACTATCTATGTTAATCCTCACTATGATCAAGATCCTATCCATGATCAAGAAACCCACATCACTCCTACTCAACATCTAATTAGTCCTATCCATCATCCAATAACATCCACTTCCCATGATGAGACACTTGGTCCCCAAGAAAACATAGATAATCAAACAAATAACTTGGATCATGTCACACTGCATCTTAATGAGCATAATAATAATCATTATCCAAGCAACAACTCATCCCTTTTCCAATCCTTTACCATCTCCTATCACCCCCTTATCATCCCCCATTGATCCTTCACCATCCACTAATGACCCTATCCCAAATCCATCATCCTATCCTCTTGGTCCCACCACCTTCATCTATGGTGGTTCTCTCATAGGAGAAGAGCAACTTCTATCCACCACCCATCCTCCCCCATCTAATAATGGACTTGCATCTTATTTCCAAAATAATAAACATCCCATTTCTAATTGCATGCTCCAAACCATAAGCTATCAAGGAAAAGGATTAGGCCTTCATGAACAAGGTATCTTGGAGCCCATCCATGTCAAAATGTATCCACGATCGCATGGCCTTGGCTATATGTCCCAAGGAAAACAATCCAAACATGTTGAGTGTACCACCCGTACACCTCATAAGGCATCTCCTTCCATTCCCAAACCCGGTGTATCCCATCGCATCTCCAAATTATATGCTTGAATCCCTCCTCCATCATCATACAAATCTCAAAAGCATGTGACCATACATCTCCCTAAATCCATTCTTTCTCCACTCGTCCCAACTCCCAATATTCCCATCCTCAAATCCCCTCATCCCTTCATCTACAAGTCCACTAATCCCTCTATCCACACATCCCATTCCCTTAAATCCCCTAAAATTCCTAATCATGGTCAATGAATGCACACATCAACCAAACATGAAGCTATCACAAAACCCATGGGATTCAAAAATAAAAATTTGGATGTCTCCTCACATAAAGAGAAAAATCCACAAAAGCCTCAAGATTATCATGTCATAGGGCATCTATCCACAAAGCCAAATCAAAAATCCAAAAGGCTACACAAGCCCACACCTCCAAAAGGAAAATCCAAAACAAAAATGGTGTGGGTCCCCAAGCAAAAAACAAATAATCCAAATGGATTATCCAAATCTCAATCCATCTCCAAATCCTAAAAATCCCACTCCCCATCAAAAAATTAGACTACAAATCCTAAGTCCATTTGGGTCCCTAAATCTCCAAATTGGTAATCACAAAATCCCCCATCCTAATCCCATAATCTAAAATCCCCATTACTCGCAACACCTCATCAAAATCAAAGTATTCAAAATCCAATACGGTGTGTGCAAACATTGGTCTTGGTTCCCCTCGATTCCATGGAATTCTCATATACTCCTATCCCTCCATCATATATTTGCTACCCCACATGTCTCCCCCATCATATTCCTATGGTCCATGATTTTGTATAACTCTTTCATCCATCGTCCATTTATCCCTCAATCCTCCATCATCCATTTATCCATCCATCTCCATCCATAATCAACATCATAATCCACTATCCACTCCATTTCCATCTCATACAATTATCTACCAACATCCTTGTACATAATGACACTCGACATGGTCCGTGTGTGACAACTATCCATAATGGGACACTACTACCTTTCGATGGAAATAGACACTCGAGTCCACATCCTCCTCCAAACCCCTTTATCCCTGCATCCAAAATTCATCCTATTCCCTCCAAAAAAAAATAAAGAGAAATCATTCATCTAATGGTGAAAACTACCTCAGTGGTGCCTTGGATCATGATGAAAACTTGGAAAACATGTGTCATGTCTAGATCAATTATCTATGTACCTTACACTTGGGGGCAATTTATCTCATCTATTCCATCCTATTGCTTTCATCCTATCATCCTATCCATCCATTATCTCCACATACCTATCCCATTGAACAATTTGTTCTCCCCTCCTTTTGATCTTGGTAAGAATAGGGGCAAAAATGTTGAAAAATGCTTTGGACATCTCATGATATATCCAATCTTTTCCAAACAATTCCATCATCCTTATCCATTACAAGCATTGTCACACAAAGTCCTGAGTGCAATATCTAGACTGGGGCATGTTTTCCCATGCAACATAGTCCTTGGAGATCACATCCTAAACCACTCCATCCATTATGAATCCCCCATCCATACCATCCCTTATTACCAATCCTTTAATCCATCCATCCCTTAACCATGCATTTCCCATCCATCCTATCCACTATCGCTAATCCTTTTTTCCATCCGTCTAATCCTACCTTCATCCTTGCCTTTAGACTTGATGTTCCCTTGTCATTGGTATCCAACAAAGAGGCTATCCAAATACACTCCAATGCACACATCTCCTAAACAAATCCAACCATCCCATAATAAAACACAATAACCCAAAAATACAAAAAAAAATTGAAACATCTCCAAAATCCAAAAAAAAATCAAAACATCTCCAAAATTCAAAAAAATCAAAACATGTCAAAAATCCAAAAAAATCAAAACATCTCCAAAATCCAAAAAATATCAAAACATCTCAAAAATCCAAAAAAAAATCAAAACACGTCAAAAATCCAAAAAAAATCAAAACATCTCAAAAATTCAAAAAAATAAAAAACATGTCAAAAATCCAAAAAAATCAAAACATCTACAAAATCCAAAAAAAATCAAAACATCTCCAAAATCCAAAAAAACAAAACATCCAAAACAATCCAAGCAATAAATCCAAATGTAAGTCATCCTTAATCCATTCCAATAGATATTTGAGCAATCTAGTCAACTATTCAACAAGCATATCTTGGTTTTGTTCCAACCTTGTTGTCAACCCTATCAATCAATCCTTATCCAATCATCATCATCAGGATATATCGTTCTCAATCTTTGTGTTGTTCTTGGGATATATCATTCCCACAACACTATCCTTGATCCAATCCTCATCAATCCAATCAATCAAATCAACCAATCAATCGATCATCAATTTTCAACTTGACAAGGGCAATAACCTTGTTTGTTGTTGAGTCATTTGTGCATGCTTTCTTGCTTGCTTGTGTAAGTAATGCAACCTTGAAACCTTAGAAAACATGTCATAAGTTTAAATGGTGTAATTAGATATGTCAACATTACTTGGTTATCTTATTCACTTTTAAAAAATAATAAGAATAATAATATATTTCCCGTTTCATATAGCATAAATGTGAATTTATCTAAGGTGTTCATGGCGGGGCGTTACATCTGGTATTAGAGCCAAGTTTCTAACACTGGGTTCTCTAGGTTTATATTAGCCCATTAAGCTATACTAGTTGCTTAACCTTTGAAGAATATTTTCATTCGTAGTCCTCGCCTAGCAACCTGAAGTTGTTCTTGGGTGTGTTGTCCAAGAAGATGCCTAGGGTTCGAGGTCGAGGACGTGGACGAGGTAGGGGACGTGGGAAAGGTGGTGATAATAGCCCTCCTCCTAGTTCCCCTCATGAGAGTGCACAGGAAGGTGGGGGCGAGAATCAAGAGAATCAAGGTCAGCCAGAGGGTGCTCAGCTACGCCAGCTTCTTGAGGAGGTCCTTGCTCATCTAGGTCCTAGGTAGGAGATTGATCAGTCAGAAGTGAGAGAAAGAGAACAATCTCCTAGAAGGAGAGAAATCACCGCTGAACAAGAAGCTATTCTTGTAGGCCACATGCAAGACCTTATGAGAGCTCGACCTCCTACTTTTGATGGTTCTGGTAGCGGTATGGGAGCAGAGACATGGCTAATTGATTTGGAGAGGTGTTTTGCTATGCATCCATATGGTAGCAACACTAAGGCAAGATGTGCCATCATGCATCTCAGAGATTTTGCCTCTACATGGTGGCGACTAGAGGAACATAAGTTGCATCTAGATATTGGCACAGTATCTTGGGAACTATTTCTAGAAAGGTTCAGAGCTCGATTTCTGTCAGACCACTGGAGGCAACGTCGAGTAGATGAGTCCCATGGGTTGAGACAGATGGCCATGACAGTGGAACAGTACGAGCGCAGATTTTATGAACTCAAGTAGTATGCAGGCATTGGAAATGATGAGGCCATGTTGGTTCAGCATTTTATTAGAGGCCTGAATGCATGCATCAGTGGAGGAGTTTGTGTCTTCGAGCTGAAGACCATGGAGGTAGAAGTTGAGAAGGCTCGACTAGTGGAGGAGAATTTGACCATGGCTTTAGGAGGTCATATAGGTGTGCAAATAGGTAGCGCATCTCGAGCAGGTTCTGGGTTCCGAGGGGGTCAGTCTCAGACTACAGGTAACTCAAGGAGTCATCATACACCTTCTAAGAGTGGACAACAACAATAGCAGTATTCCCAGACGAAATCGAGAAACTCTCAATATCAGCAAGGTAGTAGATTTCAGTCCAGAAAAGATCGAAGTTGGTAGAGAGTTAGGCATGATCATGCTAGTCAGCCAGCATAGAGCACACAGTCTACAACAAGTAGAGGAAGTTTTCAGCAGTCGAGTGCTCCTGTAGGTGGTGGAGGTTTTGGTAGGGGAACGGGATGTTTCTCTTGCGACCAGCAAGGCCATATTGCCAGATAGTGTCTGTGTAAGAATACTACAGGATTTGGTCAGAGGCCCGCAGCTTCAAAGCCAACTGTGGGAGATGCAGGCAGATCACATAGGGTGTTTGTGGCGGTAGATAATCACCAAGCTGAGCATCAAGGCACCATTGTGGAGACTACAGGTGTCTTGCGAGGTATTACTATTTCTATTCTTTTCGACTCTAGTGCTTCAGATTCTTTCATTTCCCCTTCTATAGTGGAGCGTTGCAAATTGGTGGCAGCAAAGCAAGATGTTAAGTGGCAGGTGGAATTGGCCTCTGGATCTAGGGTAATAATAGACTCTCTTGTGTATGGTTGCGAGTTAAGGATAGGTCCTTTATCTACCATGGCGGATCTTCGCATTATACCCCTAGGATCCTATGATGTAGTGTTGGGTATGGATTGGTTGGATGCTCATCGAGCAGTGATAGATTGTCGCCACAAGTTAGTGAGGTGTGTTGATGAATCAGGCAGAGAGGTAGAAGTGGTTGGTATTCAAAGAACCATCTCTTTGCGTATGATTTCTGCCATGCAGTTGAAGAGATGTATGCATCAAGGATGCAAGTTGTTTGCCATAATGGTTAATGACTTAGATTTTGGGGAGAATAGGGAGACATCCCTCGATGATCATCCTATTCTCAAGGAGTATGCAGATGTTTTTCCTAGTGAGATCCCGGGTATGCCACCTAAGCGTGATATTGATTTTAAGATAGACCTTGTTCCCAGAGCAGAACCTATTTCATGAGCTCCATATCAGATGACTACTCAGGAGCTTGAGGAGCTTCGGTTGCAGCTAGAGGAGTTGTTAGCAAAGGGGTTCATTCGTCCTAGTGTTTCTCTGTGGGGAGCACCAGTTATTTTTGTGAAGAAAAAGGACAGATCTCTTCGGTTGTGCATCGACTATCAACAGCTTAATAAGGTGACTATGAAGAACAGATACTCCTTGCCACGAATTGATGACCTCTTTGATCAGATCAAGGGGGCTAAGGTGTTTTCAAAGATAGACCTAAAGTCAGGATATCATCAGTTGCGCATCTTTGAGGCTGACATCCACAAGACAAAATTTCATACCCGTTACGGACATTATGAATTTACTGTTGTACCTTTTGGGTTGACGAATGCACCATCTATGTTTATGAGTCTGATGAATGGTGTATTTCGCACCTATCTTGATAAATTTGTTCTTGTATTCTTAGATGATATATTGATTTATTCAAGGTCTACGGAGGAGCATGAAGAACATTTGCGACAGGTTTTGTAGTGTTTAAGAGAAAATCAGTTATATGCAAATCTGGCTAAATGTGATTTCTTTCAAATAGAAGTGAAATATTTGGGACATGTCATTTCTGACAAGGGTATTGCGGTGGATCCTTCAAAGATTTAAGCTATCATGGATTGGCATGCTCCCAACAATGTTTTAGAGGTTCGTAGTTTCATGGGTCTAGCAGGCTATTATCGACGATTTGTGTAAGGATTTTCGAAGATAGCTCACCCCATAACTTCTCTTCAAAGAAAAGGAAAGAAGTCATTTGGTCAGAATAGTGTCAAGTAGCCTTTCAGACTCTTAAGGAGTGGTTGACTAGTGCACCCATTCTAGTAGTGCCTGATCCTGTCGAAGATTTTGTGGTATGTACTGATGCATCCTTGGAAGGGTTAGGAGCAGTTTTAATGTAGGAGGGTCGTGTGATAGCTTATGAGTCCCGCAAACTCAAAGATCATGAGTTGAACTATCCTACACATGACCTAGAGTTAGTTGCTATTGTGCATGCATTAGTAAGATGGAGACACTTCTTATTGGGGCATCGGTTTGAGCTACACAGTGATCACCAAAGTTTACAATACATTTTTACACAGCCAAACCTAAATGCGAGACAGAGGCAGTGGATGGAGTTTCTATGTGAGTATGATTTTGAGGTAAAATATATCCAAGGTAAGGAAAATGTGGTGGCAGATGCCCTTAGTCGGTGAAGACATGAACTTTAATCTATTACTCTTGGAGTGGAGTTGAGAGGACAAATTCTTGCAGCACTCCCTACAGATAGATGGTATCAGGAAGTGAAAGCAGAAGTTGAGTCTGGTAGAACCTTGGAGGGCAGATATGCCAGATATTCTATCGAGTCAGATGGTCTCTTGCGGCATTTAGGTCGCATTTATGTTCCTTCTACAGAGGGTCTCCACACCCTAATCATGACTGAGGCACATCGGGCACCTTATTCTGCTCATCCGGGTGTCAAGAAGATGTATGCAGACCTCCATCAGATATATTTTTGGGCAGGAATGAAGAGGGATATTGCTGATTTTGTTTCAAGATGTTTAGAATGTCAGAGGGTTAAGGCAGAACATCAGCATCCTGCAGGTCTTCTCCAATCACATCTTATTCCGGAATGGAAATGGGACATCATTTCAATAGATTTTATAGTCAGTTTACCCTTGTCCTCTCATCGTCATGACGCAATAATGGTCACTGTAGACAGACTTACGAAAGTAGCACACTTTTCTCCTGTCTGATCTTTGTATAATGCTTCATCTATGGCCAGAATTTTTATGGAGGACATAGTCAGATTGCATGGGATTCCTCGCAAGATTATCTCTGATCATGATCCAGTGTTCACTTCAGCTCTTTGGACATCCCTTCAACATGCATTGGGGACTCAGTTGAACTTCAATTCAACTTATCATCCAGAGACTGATGGGAAAACTGAGAGGGTCAATCAAGTCCTCGAGGATATGCTTAGAATGTATGTCATGGATCAACAAAACCATTGGGAAGATTATTTGTATTTGGTGGAGTTTGCATACAATAATGGGTACCATAGTTCTATTGGTATGTCTCCTTTTCAGGCTCTATATGGTCGTCCTTGTCGTACCCCACGAAGTTGGGATTGTCTTGAGGATAGAGTTCTCCTAGGACCACAAATGCTCCAAGAGATGGAGCAGCAGGTTGATCGCATTAGAGAACATATGGTGGAAGCACAGGATAGATAGAAGAAATATGCAGATGCTCATAGGCTTGATTGTCAATTTTCAGTTGGTGATCGGGTGTTCTTGCGGGTGCATCCATGAAAGAGTCCGATCTGTTACGGAAAAGGCTCTAAGCTCGCACCGCGCTTTGTGGGGCCATTCGAGGTTTTGGAGAGAATTGGTCCTATTGCATATCATCTTGCCTTGCCGCCTAGCTTGTTGCGTATCCATGATGTATTTCATGTTTCTATTCTTAGACTATATCATCCAGATATCTCTCATGTTCTTGATTGGAATGCCTTACAAGTAGAGGATGGGCAGCTAGCTTTGGAGCCTGTAGGCATTTTGCAGCATAGGAGACTCACTCTCAGGGGAAGAGTCATAGAGCAGGTAAGGGTCCAGTGGGATCCTAGCGATGAGACTTCAGCTACCTGGGAAGATTCATCCCGAATGCAAGAGTTATATCCATATTTATTTGCAGGCTTCCAGGAGTAAGCCTGATCTTAGGGGGGGATGTAGTGCCCTCACCTCTTTCCTCTGTCAAGTTGATAGTTGCTTAGTAGGATTTGACATTATGACATTATCTTAGATCGTTTGATGATGGATTCCTTGTTATTCTGTTAATTGATTATGGACCTAATCGTTATGATAACAGTTGTTGATGTTGAATTCCATTGTTTTATGCTTTACAACTTGATAAATATATTAGATGTTATAGATGCTTTAATGTTATTTGCTAAATTCAATTGTGAGATAATTGATTGTTTTATGTTGTTGATAAGTAATCAGAAATCTTGTTCAATATAGTATTTGTCTATATATGAACGTGAATGGAATAGTGTCATATTACTCGTATTCGAGTACCCTGCCACATTGTGATTTCCATTCACTATCTAACTGCATGTGAATATATATCTATATATATATATATTGTTATGTTTGACCGTGCGGTTGCTGCAGGATACAGGTACTAGGCACCGACTCCACCTGATTTACCAGGTCTGAGCATGCCTTCGCCAATGGAATGGTTGTACAAAGTTAACATGGGGTCCCTTGTCATTGTTGTCTAGTGTCTGTTTACCTTTGTGGTCATTGTGTGTCATCTGATCATGACTTTCAGTCTAGTAATGTTACACCTTGAAGCCTAACTATGTCAGAAGGCATTTATGTATGTAAGGTAGAGTTGTGCATTAATTAAAATTATTAGAGGGTAAATATAATTGTTTATGTCGATAATTGAATATAACTGTTATAAATAAATTATAATAATATGGGAAATAAATTTATTAATAATAATTATAAGAAACTTTGGTTTGTTTAATTTAATAATTAACTGCAACGAATATCTAAATAGGTAAAATTAGTGGTAAGCAATTGTAATTGGTAATTTATAATTTAATTAATTAATAAAACCCTAAATGTTGAATAAAGAATTAACAGATCCGAGAAGAGGAGGGTTTTAGGAAAGAGGGAGGAGGATTGCAGGGGGGAAGGGGAGAAGGAGACTGGAAAAGAAAGCTTGGAATACAGTGTTGAAGCAGTATTGCCCAGATCGACATTGCAGCCAGGTTCCATTGAATGCTTAATCCCTTTCCTCTAATTTTGAATCTGCAAATGATGGTGTTGATTGTTTCTTTTATTCCAAATAGATTGTTTGGTTGAATTTTTGCTTTAAAATTTTCTCCATTTTGCAAACAATCTGTATTATGAGTTTCCTCTACCGATGCATAAATCGGGTGCTCATTTCTGTAGTTTGTCTCCTCTGCGTTTGGGCAGTACAATCTTAGGTCTCTAAATCAAATTCTGCTCAATGAAAATTGTTGTTTAATTGTTTTCCTCCCACTCCAATTGCCGGATCATTCTGTCACTTCTGCAATTGTTCATTTTTAGATGATGTATTCATAAGACTGGCATAGATTATGATAGGTAATTGAAGATATAGTTTTAGGCGTCTCCTTAAGACCCCTCAGATTGCTCATTTGTAAACTCCTTCCATAGATACAACAATGTATTTCTTTTGCGATTCTAGATTGCAGTCATTGCACTGTAGGTATCACAATAATGGAATTCTCCATTTAACTAGTTTCTGTTTGTACATACAATTGTGTATTCTTTTGCATTTATCATCCTCGCCCAGCCGTTAAACTTGTTCCTCGAGCAACAGACTTCTCACGTGCCTTAGATCTTCCTGTTTGGTGGTCGGAGAATGTTATTTTAGATGCATTAATGGCTTAATACTTTCTATTTGCATTTTCTTAGGATTGTCTAAAGCTATGTTTTACAAAACATTCGTTGTGTTTCATCAAATTCCATAAAATGACATTTCTTTTAAAATGAAACCACAAAATAATAACCCCAGAGGGTTCGCGTATACTGCTGGCAGTCAGAAGAATCACGGTCATTGCTAGTTCTTATTACCCTTCAGCAAATGCTTTAAGCCTATACTCATATGTGATCTATGTCCACCAGAAAACACGCAGCCACCATAGGTTTTACTAGGATCTTATTGACAATTTGGGGTGATCTCTAGATTGCCAGGGCCACTGTGTTTCCATGGAGAAACATGCAATGCAATAAACGATACGAAGGTGATCGAAGTATGTACAGCTCTAATTTCCTTTGACCTGCTCAGTCGCACACTTAGACTAGCCAGATACTGACATAAAGCCGCGGGAATTGGCATCAACTTGTCAATTGCAATTGTTAGAAACTTTCTTTTAGTTTTGCTTCATATCCTGCAAACATTGTAATCTATGGAACAATATTCTGTGTAACTTCCACTTAGGCAGTCCGTGTGCTCCGGTGATGCCATCACAAAGTGCATTTTGGTTGAAAGTTTCTAAAGCCTTTTCAATAATTCAATTTCTGGAAATGAAGGCTGTCAGTATCTAAACAAATTTATCCACAATGTCGTTTAGTTTTGTCGTGTGTCTGTGTCCTAGTGTTATTTTATTTGAAGGTCCTCAAACTACATTATCTGACCGCTTTCTTCCATTCTCCATGCTAGATGCCTGTCATACCCTTATTATTCATATATGTACCAAGTGCCCTAACACCTATTGAATTACGTGCCTTCTTTCCTATTGCTTAAATGATGTAACTCCTTCATTAGTATTCACCAAAAGAATAATTGGGGCAACGAAATTATAAACTAAGGGAGAGCACAAGGTTGTTAACCGTTTCAGCATAATTATTAATCCGTTTAATGGTCATATAGTCAATAGTAATTTCCCAACCCATTCTCAACCAAATGTAGTAAACAATCTTGGTAAAGGAAATTTCCCTTGTGTTAGAATAGAGTAAATAAGGAATGTAGTGGGGTAAGGTAGTTGTATGATAGACTAAATTTTAAAATCGTTGTCAAAATTCACAGAGGGTTTTCTAGATCGGTAAATTTAATGTTAATTTAATTTATTGTACTAAGTTATAGTAGTTCAAAAGCATTATCAAATAGATAACTATCATAAACAGGATATTCTTTGTCAATCTAGGTTGACTGACCAACCCAATAAAATAACGTATTTGTTTAGCATAGGATGAAAATTATTTGCTATTCAATGACCTATGGTGAGTATTATTAGTATTAATAATATTATATAAAAAATAAGTATATTATTATTATTTTCTTTTACCATAAAAGTTGTGTAGATAAATGTTTAGAAATCTATAATAATGATACTAGTAAATTCATTAGAAAGCTAATTTATTAGGGTAAGGAGATGTAATATAAGTATTTTGTGTTGAAAGAATTGAGGTGGTAATTGTTTAGATTATTTAAAATATTTATTTATTTAAGAGGGATCAAGTAAGAAAATTAGTTGATTTATTGCATTGGTTAAATTATGTGATAGAATAATTAGTTGAATGTTTAATTCTGGTATAAGATTATCTTTTGAGGGTAAATCAATCAGGTTAAAGAGTTAGTGTAATCAGATACTAGTTAAAATGGGCATATAGGGGTGAAATTAAGTGTTTATACTCGGTAATGGTAAGGAGTTGTAGTATTGACTATAGTACCTTAATTGAATTGCATGGGATTAGTAAGCTTGTTGCCGTAGTGGGACGGAATGTAGGTGGTCAAGCTTTAGTCCAAGAGACTTAACATGTTGTTATGTGAGTATATGTGGTTAGGTGTTCTAGTACTATGATGATGTTATAATGAACAAGTGGCTCCAATTAAGTATGAAGAATAATATGTTATGAATGTAATAGTGTCAAAGTTGATAATGTGTTTCATGAGGGTAATACTCTTGGAGGAGATATTTAATCACTTGTGATTATCTTGTATCCATTTTGTCGTAATGGTCTTTTGAAGAGACTTGGAACCTAAAAAAAGAGTAAAGTATCATAATGCTATAGGCATTGTCTAACAAATGGTGTTATGATTCTATTTGGAATGCAAGAGGGTCTATGCCTTGCAGTGAACATGTATGTGTATGGTTATTATGCCTTATATGATGGTTAAGGTTTACTAGGTGTTAGCAAGGAGAGTGGCTTTCAATGTGGGGTCAGCGCCCAAAGTGGTAGTCAGGATAACCCGTTGAAAGTAGATTAATTAAGTGATAACCTAAAAAGAACTAGGGGGTTAAGGGTAGATTTCACATTAAACAAGATAAATGGATTTCCTCTCCCAGGCCTATAGTGCTCGTTTAGACTAAGGATGGGTTGAGAAGGCCTGGTCGGCATAATTGACTTCCTTGTCCTCATGAAAGGAAGGTCGATTCCGCATGTGTCACCCTATGGGGCTGGCGCCTAGTGAGAGGCTGTCAGGATAACCATAGATGGGGGCCAGCGCCTAGTGAGAGGCTGTTAGGATAACCCATGCTAGGACCGTGCGATGACACTCTCCCTACTACAACCTAGCATTCCTTGTATGGTCTCTCCACATATGTTATGTGTTGCCTCTGGAAGTTGTGTTGTTTATGTTACTGTCATGTGCTGTATTGGAGTTTGGTCATCCTTTGTTCATGTTGGTTATTCTTTGTCTTTTGTCTACCTGATCGTTGTTGTTTGGGATCTCATGTTAACTCCTAGCTCAGGGGGTGGACCTTAGGGTTCAACATGGTTGAGTGGAAGAGCTTTCTTATCCATTGGTTACAGCTTGTGTGTGTTATCATTTTACTTGCATTTGCATTGGTCCTCGTAGCCTACCTACCACAACAGTATCATGGTATTCCATATCATGGTTCTATATGGTATAGGGTTTCTTGTGACCTTTTTTATGTGTCAATCCTACACATCAGATACATTATCACCTTGGTCTTATATACCCTAATGCATAACATCCATTAATATATTAAATAAGGGTTTATCTACTCACGTCAATATAAATAATTATCATAATAAATCCATCATTCTCATTTCATCCATAATCGTCTTTCTTGCATCCATCTTTTTATTTCTCTATTTTCTTCCATTATTTTTCCATCTTTCATCTAACTTTTTCTTCAATTCTCTTCTTTCGAGAGCTCACTTGTGCAATTTTTTTCACAAGATAACCTCTTGAGGGGGCATCATTCTTCCCACTAATTAATCTACCATTAATTTTTCTACCTAACTAGGGCATCATTATCCCTAATCCAACCATTTTCTTTCAACCATGATCTTACAAATCAAAATCCAATCAAGCACCATGTTTTAAACTTCTTTGAAATGATGTTACTTTGCAACAACATATCAAAGATGGGTAAAATGTAGACACTAAAAACTAACCAACACATTTCTATTTCATCACACTTCATCTTCGTCATTAATTATTCTATTTCTTCTATCCATATTAATTAAATAATTTTTAATTATTTAATTAATAAAATAACATTTCATCCATGCATTAATTAAATAAATTAATACAATTTATTTAATTAATCTAACTTCCATTATTCTCTCACCTCAAATAAATAAAATTAATATTTTATTTATTTCAAACAATTTCCATTATCTCATGAATTAAATAAATTCATTTATTTAATTCTCCATAATTTCCTCCACTAATCACTCAAAATAACTATTCAATCAAATGCAAATAAAAGAGTTAACTATGCAATCAATATTAGTTGACTAATCAATCAAAATGGCTAAATATTCAATCAATTTCGTTAACTAATCCATCAAATGAGTTCTCATCAATCAATTGTGTTAACTCCCTCATCAAATCCTTTCAATCAATTCTAACCATTGATCTTTCAAGCTATCCTCCATCATTGATCATCATTTTTAAAAATCTATAAATGCATCTTCATCCAAGCCATTATGGATACATGTTCATTACAAATTTATGTTGTTAAACTATCTCCGTATTATCCATTATTGTAGCAAGGTTATGTTGAGTTGTTTTGAGAAATCCACATACAAATATTCACTATCATTCCAAGTTGAGAGCATAGCTATTGGAATTTGGGTGTGTTCCATTCTACTCTATTGAGGAGAAGAGATCAATTGAGGTGAAGGTAATGATTTGCTAATTGATTTATCTTTGTGTTTGGCTTCATTCGATTTCCTTCTCTTCAATAATCACAATACATAAATGAACCAATCCCATTGCAATATTTCCTAATTCATCCTTTTTGATACATACACACTCACATTTTCATGCCTTTCTAAGGCTACACTAAGGAAATAAAAACCCTCCTCTTTCTCTAGTTAAGAACATCACAAATTGCATCATGAACCATAAACAAACCTTCATTCCCAAGGATTACATATACTTATACATGAATAACAAAAGTTACGATCCTTTAAGTAGATCCTCCAAGTGAATAAAGGATAAGCTCCAAGCTCCTCAAATGCATCGAGGTTAATATGAAATAGCCACCTACTAACCATATGCTAGCCTCAAACATTGAACCCCTATCTAGGAAAATTTTTTAAGGATCCAACACTCACAAAGTACAAGTCTAAAAATTCTCAACAATTAGACACACTATTCAAAGGATGGGAAGGAACAATACAAAAAAACCAATGGTTCTCTCAAGGATTAAACAAAAGTATTGAAATTCTACAGTCCACCTTCCATCATAGCCAAAACATTTATCCCTCTAATACCATAAATCACAACTCTACAAGATCAAGATAATGATAAACCCATAACAATCACATTTACTATTTTCATTTCAAGAAAGAATACCACTACTTATCTCCCAAAATATATAAGTAACAAGAACCCACATGCTTTCCAAGGTTCCTCTCACCCAACTCAAACCCATGCATGCTAAGGCCGTATGAACCCATAGGTCAACACCAAGTAAAGATTACAAATCACAAGAAACAAGATGAACAAGCCCTCAAGCATTTTTCAAAATCCATATTTCTCAAACAAAAGCACAAATTAGAGTGTACCCACATTTTCTTTCCAAGGAATCACAAGAGGCAAAAAGGAGAAAAATAAATCCCATATCACATATAAGACTTTCAAACAATAAAATTCATTCCTATAATATTACACATGCATCAATATATCACTAATAACTATAAAGAGAGTTGGAACCTTCCCCCCAACTTTAAAATTTTAAATATGGTGAAATAATATCCCTTCTTTCACCTCCAAGCTTTCAAGCTCCCAAGAAATTATAGTTCAAGCTCTCTCCAAAATACTCAAGTTGAAAGTTGTAAAAATAAAAATACATCAAACCTTCCCAAGCCATGGGAGAGAGGATAAAAGGGAGTGTGATTCAATCCCATCCATCCAATGGGATGGAACCACATCGAAACTCCCCAATCCATGCACCCAACCCTCTTACAAAATAATAAATGACCACGATCACCCATGTGAATTCCCATGGGTTCGCCATGCTCCATAAATTCAAAACTTTTCCTAAATCTCCCATGGTACACAAAATCTCCCCAAAAACACTCCAACATCTATTTTCAAGTACCCTACCCTAAGGTACTTGATCAAGGGGCTCAAAAGTGACCCCAAAAGTCAAAATAAACATTTTATAAACTTTTAAAATTTCCCAAAACCCCAAGTCTGAGTTTCACCATAAAAAATAAATTTTAATCACTTAAGAACATTTACCATGCCAAAAACATATGAATAAATCTAATTATATATGAGGGGAACACCACTATATAACATCACATGGCTAACAAAGGGTTCTTGGTCACACTTGACTGAGATTGTTTGAAATAAGTGGGATAACACAATCAAAATCATATTGCTCCATTCTGTTTGGTGAGATGGTACGCAATCCCTCAACAATATTCTAGTTGCTCCCACTAGCCTAACTTGTAATATTCTAGACACTTGGTGCACACATTGAGTCTCATCATGGAACCATAGTCAAAGTACAATAATAATAAATTATACTATTCATATATGTCCATCCATACAATTTACTCAAGAATAATGAAATCAAGAAATGTCAGCACATCTAAACAAACTAGATAGATAAATCACACATTACCAACATAGATATAATTCGAATCATAATCCATAATAATTAGATCACACCATAAATATCATATAATCCATAAGTTTAATTAACAAACATTTAAATCCCAAATATTTTTACATTCCTATTTAATCACATTTACTATTCATGTTTTAACCAAAATCACATAATTTAATTAAATTAACCTACCAAGTATTATGAATCTCAAATTACCAAAAAATAACATATTGATTAGGGTTAGTGATAATATCTAATCACCATCATTCCTTTAGATTACTAACTACATAAGGGTTCATAACTACTATCTAGGGCATGCATGAAAAACAATCATGATTAATCATCAATAAAATTTATATAATAAATCAATTGTAGTGCCCCTCACCTTGTCATCTGTCTGATTGATAGTTGCTTATTAGGATTTGACATTTTGATAGTATCTTAGATTATCTGATGATGGATCCCTTGTTGTCTTGTTAATTTATTATGGAACTAATCGTTATGATAGCAGTTGTTGATGTTGGATTCTGTCATTTTATGCTTTACAACTTGATTAATATACTAGATGTTATAGATGCTTTGATGTTATTTGCTATATTTGATTGTGAGATAATAGATTGTTTTATGTTGTTGATTAGAAATCAGAAATCTTGTTCAATATAGTTAATTGCTTACACATGAACGTGAATGGAATAGTGTTGTATTACTTGCTCTCGAGTACCCTACCCCACTACGATTTCCATTCACCACATGACTGCATATATATATATATATATATATATATATATATATATATATATATATATCTTGTTTAACCGTGCGGTTGCTACAGGATGCGGGTACTGGGCACCGACTCCACTTGATTTACCAGGTCTGAGCATGCCTTCGCTAATGGAATAGTTGTTTGGAGTTAACATGAGGTCCCCTGTCATTGTTGTCTAGTTGTCAGATTACCTTTGTGGTCATTGTCTGTTGTTTGATTGTGACTTGCAAGCAGGAATGTTACACCTTGAAGTCTAACTAGGTCAGAAGGTGTTTATGTGTGTAAGGTAGAGTTGTGCATTAAATAGAATTATTGTACGGGAAATATAATGTTGATAATTAAATATAATTGTTAATTTGGATATTTGAATATAATTGTTGTAAATAAATTATAATTATTGGGGAAGTAAAAACTGTTAAATAATAGTTGTAAGAAACTTTGTATTGTTGAATATTTAAATAAATAAATTAGTTCTACGTCAAGTTGTAATTCGTAATTTACGATTTAATCAATAAAATAAATAGGTTGCAATGTCACAATTTTATTAATATAAAGTAGTTGGTTGGTCATAAAGAGATTAAAATTGGTTGGAATCTTGCATATATTAATAAAACCATAAATTTTGAGAATAACTAACTAACTAATCATTAGAAGAATAAAAATATATATATCTCGAAGGGAGTGTTTTAGAAAGGGGGGAATATTGCAGAGAGGAGAGCGGGGAAGAAGACTGGGAAGAAGCTTGGACTACAGCGGTTGAAATAGATTTGTCGATTCGACGTCAGAACCAGGTTCCTTCAAATGCTTAATCTCTTCCTCTGATTCTTTTTCTGAATCTTTACATGTTGCTGTTGATTGCTTCTTTCATTCCAAACAGATTTCTTTTGGTTGAATTGCCTTATGTCGGATCATTCTGTCACTTCTGTGTTTATTCCTTTTCAAAGGATGGATTCATGGTGGATTGTTAGGTCTGTGCCGTAAAGTAGAATCTTGTATTACTCTATTCTTCTTTAACCTCTTAAGATGGATGGTGTTTTAATCTCAGAATTAGTCGATTTGATATCTAAGGCATTAAACAAGGTAATTACACTGTCATTGGGTTTTAACCAGGGGTAGCGCCTTAGTAATTGTTTACGGGATACTTCTAGATGAGACTGCCACACATCTGTTAGGTAACTGACTTTTCTTTCAATGGTAGAACCGTGTATTCTTGTGGAACAACATTTACCCTTGGTTGTTTTATCTATAATGGACCTTAACATGGCTTTGAGGGAGTATTTCTATAAGTTCTCTGGGATGCTCTCTTAGATTGGTACTTAGTTGATAGGTTTTGAAGATACAGTTTTAGACGTCAAATTAAGGCCCTTCAGATCGTTCTTTTGTAAACTCCTTGCGCGGATTCAACAATGTATTTCCTTCTGCAATTTTCTTATCCTTTCAGCCATTAAACTGTTATGTCAAATTCGGCACTGCAATCTATAACAGTTCTAAGCTATCGACTTGGATAAGCGGCAACCATTCCTTGTTCTGTGTTTTTTGGCATCATTGGAAGTTATAAGGAATGATTGGAGTTTCACCCCAAAACCGCGTATCTAGAAAAAGAACGTAGAAATAGACATTGGATTGGCATTTGCAAATTATAACTACTAGACCATTTTTAAGCCTTGCAACAATCAAATGCAATACATTGTCTCATCTGTCAACAATCGTGTTTCCAAACCAACGCTGCTGCACCCAATCTTATAATGTTAATCAGTTGTAGGCTTTGAGGTTGTCTTCACGAAATGGTGAAAGTTAATAATACAGTCAAGTATATCAAATCACTGGTATTAGAGATTAATTTTCTTATACATTCTTTTGTATATTTCCTGCATACGTTCATTTTTATGAGACGTTATCTCATTATTCCTGACGGCCAACATCTTGTGGCTTTTGACCAAATGTTGCACCATCTCTTGAAATTGTAATCATGCCATGCAAGTCTGCATAACGTTAGGAGTATCATTTGGATGCTGGGTACAAGCAAGTCGCCTATGGAAATTGTTTTTATCTTATTCAACAAATCCCAGTTTCCGCTATCATCATTTTCATGAGATGTTAAAAGGGAGGAGGAAATTGTTTTAAGCCAAATACCGTTGAATAACAGCCATGCATTAGAATGCAGCCACACAACGGAATTATTGCCTCATTAGTAGGTTTAGATGATATTGACCGCACTTAATAATGCCTCTTAGATTTATATTTCATTTTTAATTGTATTGTTTCTAATAAGATGTTCAAAATTAGATTTGTCAGTTAATAAAACTGTCGACGCTACTACAGAAAATGTATTACATTTCAGGTGGATAACGATATGTATACGGATGAAAGATATTTGCTACCCAATGATCCACAGCATTTAGTATTATTGTTCTATCATTAATATTATTATTATTTTCATTATTATTATTATTATTATTATTATTATTATTATTATTATTATTATTATTATTATTAATTCAAACAAAAGAAAACATCGTTAAATGTTTAAACTTAACAATAGGGCACTATTATTGCAATGGTTAAATTACATGATAGGACAAGTAGTTGTATATTTATATCTTGAATGAGGTTATCGTTAAGGGTAAATACAAACTAAATAATACAGTTAAGTCGAGAGATTCTTTTGGGTGAATTGTAGAAATTTGTTTAGTTAAACCTTGTGATTAATCTGTAGTATGAAAGGAATAAAATGAAGTGAGTTTCAATGGTCTAGATTGTATGATTGTGGCATTTAATTTTAAAAAATAAAATCAATTGATATAGTTAAAGAATTAATGTAATTTAATATTGATTTTTACTATGAGAGTTATTAAGTAAAAATTGGCATATAGGTACGAGGTTATACACTGTAATGAGAAGAAGCTTTAGTTTTGACTCTAGCACGTGAATTGAACTGCATGAGTTAAATAAACTTGTTGTCGTAATAAGGTAGATTGTGAGTAGTTAAGCTCTAGTTCCAGAGGCTTAGTATGTCATAGGTTGTGGATAGGTGTTCTAGATATATAATGTTATAATGAGCATTTGGTCCTAAGCATAATATATAAAGAATGAAACCCTGTCTATGTTGGGAATATATTTTGTGGAGGTAGTATTCTTCGGATGAGACACTTATTTACATGTGTATGTTTTGTTCCCATTTTGTCATAAATGTCTTATGGAGAGACTTGGAATCTGTAAAAGAGTCAAGTATCGTAATACTATAGGTAAAGGTTAACAAATGGTGTTATCCTAATTCTGTTTAGTATGCAAGAGGGTCGATGCCTTGCAGTTAACATGAATGTTTATTGTTATAATACCTTATATGATGGTTAAGGTTTTCTAGGTGTTAGGAAGGAGGGTGGCTTTCAATATGGGGCTAGTGCCCAAAGTGGCAGTCAGGGTAACCCGTTGAAAGTAGATTAATCAAGTGATAACCTAAAATGAACTAGGGGTTAAGGGTAATTTTCACATTAAACAAGATTAATGGATTTCCTCACCCAGGCCTGTAGTGCTTGTTTAGACTAGGGATGGGTTGAGAAGGCCTGGTCGGCATGATTGACTTCCTTGTCCTCACGAAAGGAAGGTTGATTCCGCATGTGTCACCCTATGGGGTCGGCACCTAGTGAGAGGCTGCCAAGGTAACCATAGATGGGGACTGGTGTCTAGTGAGAGACTACCAGGGTAACCCATATTAGGACCGTGCGATGACACTCTCCCTACTACAACCTAGCATTCCTTGTATGGTCTCTCCACATATGTTATGTGTTGCCTCTGGAAGTTGTGTTGTGTTGTTATGTTATTGTCATGTGTTGTTTTGGAGTTGGTCATCCTTGTTCATGTTAGTCTTTTGTCTACCTAACTGTTGTTATTGTTTGGGACCTCATGTTGACTCCTGGGTCGGGGGGTGGACCTTAGGGTTCCACATGGTCAGGTGGAAGAGCTTTATTATCCATTGGTTATCCCTTGTCGAAGTTCATGTGCAGAAAAGATATATCTCAATTTTTAGACTATTGATCTTGTACCAGTTGAGGAAGATGTATGTGTATAATCTTGTACCAGACTTGTGTATCAAATCATTCATAATGTATGTAATTTTGATGTAGTCAGAAGATGACATTGTAAATAACACAATGATGTACCTATGTGTAGGGAAAAACATCACAATTATGTACTTGATCGTGTAAACTATATTATTATATGACATGCAATGAATATGACTATGTTATTCAATTGTGCATTAGATTTAGATCACATTATTGATGTCAGTAGTATATGTTAAATTATGTTAGTTGTTTTGTAAGTAATGCAACCTTGAAACCTTAGAGAACATGTTGTAAGTTTAAAAGGTGTAACTAGATATGTTAACATTATCTTGCTATCTTATTCATTTAAAGAAAAAAAAATTTGTTTCATATAGCGTAAATGTGAATTTCTCTAAGGTATTCTTGGCACGGCATTACATCTGGTATCAGAGCCAAGTTTCTAACACTAGGTACTCTGGGTTTATATGAGCCCATTAAGCTATACTAATTGCTTAATCTCTAAAAGATATTTTCATTAGTAGTCCTTGCCTAGCAACCTAAAGTTGTTCTTGGGTGTGTTGTCCAGGAAGATGCCTAGGGGTCAAGGTCAAGGCCTTAGACGAGGTAGGGGACATGGGAGGGGGGGTGCTAATAGCCCTCCTCCTTGTTTCCCTCATGAAAGTGCACAAGAAGGTGGGGGCGAGAATCAGGAGAATCAGGGTCAGCCAGAGGGTGCTCAGCTACGCCAGCTTCTTGAGGAGGTCCTTGCTCGTCTAGGTCATAGGCAGGAGGTGGATCAGTCAAAAGTAAGAGATAGAGAACGATCTCTTAAGAGAGAAACCACAGCTGAACAAGAAGCTATTCTTGCAGGCCACGTGCGAGATCTCATGAGAGCCCGTCCTCCTACTTTCGATGGGTCTGGTAGTGGTATGGAGGCAGAGACATGGCTAATTGATTTGGAGAGGTGTTTTGCTATGCATCCATATGGTAGCAACACTAAGGCAAGATGTGCCATCATGCATCTTAGAGGTTTCGCCTCTACATGGTGGCAACTAGAGGAACAGAAGTTGCATCTAGATATTGGCACAATATCTTGGGAACTATTTCTAGAGAGGTTCAGAGCTCGATTTCTGTCAGACCACTAGAGGCAACGTCGAGCGGATGAGTTCCATGGGTTGAGACAGATGGCCATGACAGTAGAGCAGTACGAGCACAGGTTTTATGAACTAAAGCAGTATGCAGGCATTGGAAACGATGAGGCCATGTTGGTTTAGCATTTTATTAGAGGTCTGAATGCACACATCAGTGGAGGAGTTCGGGTTTTCGAGCCCAAGACCATGGAGGTGGCAGTTGAGAAGGCTCGACTGGTAGATGAGAACTTGACCATGGCCCTAGGGGGCCATACAGGTGTGCAGATCAGTAGTGATTCTCAAGCAGGTTCTCTGTTCTGAGGTGGTCAGTCCCATACAACGGGTAACTCGAGGAGTCATTATATACCTTCTAAGAGTGGACAACAGCATTAGTTTTCCCAGACAAAACCAAAGCACCCTCAGTCTCTACAGAGTAATAGGTTCCAGTCAAAGAAAGATCAGAGTTGGCTAAGAAATAAACGTCATTGTCCTGATCAGCCAACTCAGAGCACACAGTTGGCAGCAAGTAGAGGAAGTTTTCAGCAGTTGAGTGCTACTACAGGCAGTAGAGGTTTTGGTAGGGGAACGGGATGTTTCTCTTGTGGCCAGCAGGGCCATATTGCCAGACCATGTCCGCATAAGAACACTACAGGATTTGGTCAAAGGCTCGCAACTTCAGAGCCAACTGTGGGAGATGCAGGCAGGTCACATAGGGTGTTTGCGGCGGTAGATAATCACCAAGCAGAGCATCGAGGTGCCGTTGTGGAGACTACAGGTGTCTTGAGAGGTATTATTGTTTCTATTCTTTTTGACTCTGGTGCTTTAGATTCGTTCATTTCCCCTTCTATAGTGAAGCGTTGCAAGTTGGTGGTAGCAAAGCAAGATGTTAAGTGGCAGGTGGAATTGGCCTCTGGATCTAGGGTCACAGTAGACTCTCTGGTGTATGGTTGTGAGTTGAGGATAGGTCCTTTACCTACCACGGTGGATCTTCGCATTATACCCCTAGGATCCTATGACATAGTGTTGGGTATGGATTGGTTGGATGCTCATCAAGCAGTGATAGATTGTCGCCACAAGTTAGTGAGGTGTGTTGATGAATCTAGTAGTGAGGTAGAAGTGGTTGGTATTCAGAGACCCATCTCTTTACGTATGATTTCTACCATGCAACTGAAGACATGTATGCGTCAAGGATGCAAGTTGTTTGCCGTTACGGTTAATGACTTAGATTTTGAGGAGAATAGAGAGACATCCCTCGATGATCATCCTATTCTCAAGGAGTATGCAGATGTCTTTCCTTGTGAGATTCTAGGAATGCCACCTAAGCGTGATATTGATTTTAAGATAGACCTTGTTCCCGGAGCAGAACCTATTTCTTGAGCTCCATATCGGATGACTACCCAGGAGCTTAAGGAGCTTCAGTTGCAGCTACAAGAATTGTTAGCAAAGGGGTTCATTCGTCCTAGTGTCTCTCCATGGGGAGCACCAGTTATTTTTGTGAAGAAAAAGGACGGATCTCTGCGATTGTGCATCAACTATCGACAACTAATAAGGTGACTGTGAAGAACAGATACCCCTTGCCACGAATTGATGACCTTTTTGATTAGATCAAGGGGGCTAAGGTGTTTTCAAAGATAGACCTAAAGTTAGGATATCATCAGTTGCGCATCTTTGAGGCTGACATCCACAAGATAGCATTTCGCACCCGTTACGAGCATTATGAGTTCACTGTTGTACCTTTTGGGTTGACGAATGCACCATCTATGTTTATGAGTCTGATGAATGGTGTATTTCGCACCTATCTCGATAAATTTGTTCTTGTATTCTTGGATGATATATTGATTTACTCAAGGTCTATGGAGGAGCATGAAGAACATTTGCGATAGGTTCTGCAGTGTTTAAGAGAAAATCAGTTATATGCAAATCTGGCTAAATGTGATTTCTTTCAAATAGAAGTGAAATATTTGGGACATATTATTTTTGACAAGGGTATTGCGGTGGATCCTTCAAAGATTCAAGCCATCATGGATTGGCCTGCTCCCACCAATGTTTTAGAGGTTCGTAGCTTCATGGGTTTAGTAGGCTATTACCGACGATTTGTGCAAGGATTTTCAAAGATAGCTCACCCTATAACTTCTCGTCAGAGAAAAGCAAAGAAGTTCATTTGGTCAAAACAGTGTCAAGTAGCCTTTCAGACTCTTAAGGAGCAGTTGACTAGTGCACCCATTCTAGCAGTGCCTGATCCTGCTAGAGATTTTGTGGTATGTACTGATGCATCCTTGGAAGGGTTAGGAGTGGTTTTAATGTAGGAGGGTTGTGTGATAGCCTATGAGTCCCGCAAACTCAAAGATCACGAGTTGAACTATCCTACACATGACCTAGAGTTAGCTGTTGTTGTGCATGCATTAGTGAGATGGAGACACTTTTTATTGGGGCATCGGTTTGAGCTACACAGTGATCACTAAAGTTTACAGTACATTTTTACACAACCAAACTTGAATGTGAGACAGAGGCGGTGGATGGAGTTTCTCTGTGAGTATGATTTTGAGGTAAAATATATCCAAGGTAAGGAAAATGTGGTGGCAGATGCTCTCAGCCGGCGGAAACATGAACTTTCTTCAATCACTCTTGGAGTGGATTTGAGAGGATAGATTCTTGCAGCACTCCCTACAGATAGATGGTATCAGGAAGTGAAAGTAGAAGTTGAGTCTGGTAGAACCTTGGAGGGGAGATATGTCAGATATTCTATCGAGTTTGATGGTCTCTTGCAGCATCTAGGTCGCATATATGTTCCTTCTACAGAGGGTCTCTGTACCTTAATCATGACTGAGGCACATCGAGCACCTTATGCTGCTCATCCAGGTGTCAAGAAGATGTATGCAAACCTCCGTCAGATATATTTTTGGGCCGGAATGAAGAGGGATATTGCTGATTTTGTTTTGAGATGTCTGGAATGTCAGAGGGTTAAGGTGGAACATCAGCATCCCGCAGGTCTTCTCCAGCCACATCTGATTCCAGAATGGAAGTGGGACATCATTTCAATAGACTTTATAGTTGGTTTACCCATGTCCTCTCGTCGTCATGACACAATAATGGTCACTATAGTCAGGCTTATGAAAGTAGCACACTTTTCTCCTGTCCGATCTTCATATAATGCTTCATCTGTAGCCAGAATTTTTATGGAGGACATTGTCAGATTACATGGGATTCCTCACAAGATTATCTCTGATCGTGATCCAGTGTTCACTTCAGCTCTTTGGTCATCTCTTCAGTATGCATTGGGGACTCAGTTAAACTTCAGTTCAGTGTATCATCCGGAGACTGATGGGCAAACTGAGAGGGTCAATCAGGTCCTCGAAGATATGCTCAGAATGTATGTCATGGATCAGCAAAACCGTTGGGAAGATTATTTGCATTTGGTGGAGTTTGCGTACAATAATGGGTACCATAGTTCTATTGGCATGCCTCCTTTTCAGGCTCTTTATGGTTGTCCTTGTCATACCCCACTGAGTTGGGATCATCTTGAGGATAAGGTTCTCCTTGGACCTCGGATGCTCTAAGAGATGGAGCAGCAAGTTGATCGCATTAGAGAGCATCTGGTGGCAGCACAGGATAGACAGAAGAAATATGCAGATGCTCATAGGCTTGATCACCAATTTTCAATTGGTGATCAGGTGTTCTTGTGGGTGCGTCCGCAAAAGAGTCTGATCCATTACGGAAAAGGCTCTAAGCTTGCACCGCGCTTTGTAGGGCCATTCGAGGTTTTGGAGAGAATTGGTTCTGTTGCATACCGTCTTGCTTTGCTGCCTAGCTTGTCACACATCCATGATGCATTTCATGTTTCTATTCTTAGACCCTACCATCCAGATATTTCTCATGTCCTTGATTGGAATGCCTTACAGGTAGAGGACGGGCAGCTAGCTTTGGAGCCCGTAGGCATTTTGGAGCATAGGAGACTCGCTCTCAGGGGTAGAGTCATAGAGCAGGTAAGGGTCCAGTGGGATCCTAGTGATGAGACTTCAACTACCTGGGAAGATACATCCTGAATGCGAGAGCTATATCCCTATTTGTTCGCAGGCTTCCAGGAGTAAGCCTGATCCTAGGGGGGAGGATGTAGTGCCCCTCACCTTGTCATCTGTCTAATTAATAGTTGCTTATTAGGATTTGACATTTTGACAGTATCTTAGATTATCTAATGATGGATCCCTTGTTGTTTTGTTAATTTATTATGGAACTAATCATTATGATAGCAGCTGTTGATGTTGGATTCTATCATTTTATGCTTTACAACTTGATTAATATACTAGATGTTATAGATGCTTTGATGTTATTTGCTATACTTGATTGTGAGATAATAGATCGTTTTATGTTGTTGATTAGAAATCAGAAATCTTGTTCAATATAGTTAATTGCTTACACATGAATGTGAATGGAATAGTGTCGTATTACTCGCTCTCGAGTACCCTACCCCACTGCAATTTCCATTCACCACATGACTACATCTGGATATATATATATATATATATATATATATATATCTTGTTTAACCATGCGATTGCTGCAGGATGCAAGTACTGGGCACCGACTCCACCTGATTTACCAGGTCTGAGCGTGCCTTCGCCAATGGAATAGTTGTTTGGAGTTAACATGAGGTCCCCTGTCATTGTTGTCTAGTTGTTAGATTACCTTTGTGGTTATTGTCTGTCGTTTGATCGTGACTTGCAAGCAGGAATGTTACACCTTGAAGTCTAACTAGGTCAGAAGGTGTTTATGTGTGTAAGGTAGAGTTGTGCATTAAATAGAATTATTGTATGGGAAATATATTGTTGATAATTAAATATAATTGTTAGTTTGGATATTTGAATATAACTATTGTAAATAAATTATAATTATTGGGGAAGTAAAAACTGTTAAATAATAGTTGTAAGAAACTTTGTATTGTTGAATATTTAAATAAATAAATTAGTTGTAAGTCAAGTTGTAATTTGTAATTTATGATTTAATCAATAAAATAGATAGGTTGCAATGTCACAATTTTATTAATATAAAGTAGTTGGTTGGTCATAAAGAGATTAAAATTGGTTGGAATCTTGCATATATTAATAAAACCATAAATTTTGAGAATAACTAACTAACTGATCATTAGAAGAATAAAAATATATATATCTCGAAGGGAGTGTTTTAGAAAGGGGGGAATATTGCAGAGAGGAAAGCGGGGAAGAAGACTGGGAAGAAGCTTGGACTGCAGCGGTTGAAATAAATTTGTCGATTCAACGTCGGAACCAAGTTCCTTCAAATGCTTAATCTCTTCCTCTGATTCTTTTTCTGAATCTTTACATGTTGTTGTTGATTGCTTCTTTCATTCCAAACAGATTTCTTTGGGTTGAATTGCCTTATGTCGGATCATTCTGTCACTTCTGTGTTTATTCCTTTTCAAAGGACAGATTCATGGTGGATTGTTAGGTCTGTGCCGTAAAGTAGAATCTTGTATTACTCTATTCTTCTTTAACCTCTTAAGATGGATGGCGTTTTAATCTCAGAATTAGTCGATTTGATATCTGAGGCATTAAACAAGGTAATTACACTGTCATTGGGTTTTAACCAGGGGTAGCGCCTTAGTAATTATTTACGGGATACTTCTAGATGAGACTGCCACACATCTGTTAGGTAACTGACTTTTCTTTCAATGGTAGAACCATGTATTCTTGTGGAACAACATTTACCCTTGGTCACTTTATCTATAATGGACCTTAACATGGCTTTGAGGGAGTATTTTTGTAAGTTCTCTGGGATGCTCTCTTAGACCGGCACTTAGTTGAAAGGTTTTGAAGATACAATTTTAGACGTCTCATTAAGGCCCTTCAGATCATTCTTTTGTAAACTCCTTGCGCAAATTCAACAATGTATTTCCTTCTGCAATTTTCTTATCCTTTCAGCCATTAAACTGTTATGTCAAATTTGACACTGCAATCTATAACAGTTCTAAGCTATCAACTTGGATAAGCGGCAACCATTCCTTGTTCTGTGTTTTTTGGCATCATTGGAAGTTATAAGGGACGTTTGGAGTTTCACCCCAAAACCACATATCTAGAAAAAGAATGCAGAAATAAACATTGGATTGGCATTTGCAAATTATAACTACTAGACCATTTTTAAGCCTTGCAACAATCAAATGCAATACATTGTCTCATCTATCAACAATCGTGTTTCCAAACCAACGCTGCTGCACCCAATCTTATAATGTTAATCAGTTGTAGGCTTTGAGGTTGTCTTCACGAAATGGTGAAAGTTAATAATACAGTCAAGTATATCAAATCACTGGTATTAGAGATTAATTTTCTTGTACATTCTTTTGTATATTTCCTGCATACGTTCATTTTTATGAGACGTTATCTCATTATTCCTGACGGCCAACATCTTGTGGCTTTTGACCAAATGTTGCACCATCTCTTGAAATTGTAATCACGCCATGGAAGTCTGCATAACGTTAGGAGTATCATTTGGACGCTGGGTACAAGCAGGTCGCCTATGGAAATTGTTTTTAGCTTATTCAACAAATCCCAGTTTCTGTTATCATAATTTTCATGAGATGTTAAAAGGGAGGAGGAAATTGTTTTAAGCCAAATACCGTTGAATAACAACCATGCATTAGAATGCAGCCACACAACGGAATTATTGCCTCATTAGTAGGTTAGATGATATTGACCGCACTTAATAATGCCTCTTAGATTTATATTTCATTTTTAATTGTATTGTTTCTAATAAGATGTTCAAAATTAGATTTGTCAGTTAATAAAACTGTCGACGCTACTACAGAAAAAGTATTACATTTCAGGTAGATAACGATATGTATACGGATGAAAGATATTTGCTACCCAATGATCCATAGCATTTAGTATTATTGTTCTATCATTAATATTATTATTATTTTCATTATTATTATTATTATTATTATTATTAATTCAAACAAAAGAAAACATCGTTAAATGTTTAAACTTAACAATAGGGCACTATTATTGCAATGGTTAAATTACATGATAGGACAAGTAGTTGTATATTTATATCTTGAACGAGGTTATCGTTAAGGGTAAATACAAACTAAATAATAAGTTAAGTCGAGAGATTCTTTTGGGTGAATTGTAGAAATTTGTTTAGTTAAACCTTGTGATTAATCTGTAGTATGAAAGGAATAAAATGAAGTGAGTTTCGATGGTCTAGATTGTATGATTGTGGCATTTAATTTAAAAAAAAAAAATCAATTGATATAGTTAAAGAATTAATGTAATTTAATATTGATTTTTACTACGAGAGTTATTAAGTAAAAATTGGCATATAGGTACGAGGTTATACACTGTAATGAGAAGAAGCTTTAGTTTTGACTCTAGCACGTGAATTGAACTGCATGAGTTAAATAAACTTGTTGTCGTAATAAGGTAGATTGTGAGTAGTTAAGCTCTAGTTCCAGAGGCTTAGTATGTCATAGGTTGTGGATAGGTGTTCTAGATATATAATGTTATAATGAGCATTTGGTCCTAAGCATAATATATAAAGAATGAAACCCTGTCTATGTTGGGAATGCATTTTGTGGAGGTAGTATTCTCTAGATGAGACACTTATTTACATGCGTATGTTTTGTTCCCGTTTTGTCGTAAATGTCTTATGGAGAGACTTGGAATCTGTAAAAGAGTCAAGTATCGTAATACTATAGGTAAAGGTTAACAAATGGTGTTATCCTAATTCTGTTTAGTATGCAAGAGGGTCAATGCATTGCAGTTAACATGAATGTTTATTGTTACAATACCTTATATGATGGTTAAGGTTTTCTAGGTGTTAGGAAGGAGGGTGGCTTTCAATGTGGGGCCGATTCCCAAAGTGGTAGTCAAGGTAACCCGTTGAAAGTAGATTAATCAAGTGATAACCTAAAATGAACTAGGGGGTTAAGGGTAGTTTTCATATTAAACAAGATTAATGGATTTCCTCACCCAGGCCTATAGTGCTCGTTTAGACTAGGGATGGGTTGAGAAGGCCTGGTCAGCATGATTGACTTCCTTGTCCTCACGAAAGGAAGGTTGATTCTGCATGTGTCACCCTATGGGGCCGGCCCTAGTGAGAGGCTGCCAGGGTAACCATAGATGGGGGCCGGTGTCTAGTGAGAGACTGCCAAGGTAACCCATATTAGGACCGAGCGATGACACTCTCCCTACTACAACCTAGCATTCCTTGTATGGTCTCTCCACATATGTTATGTGTTGCCTCTGGAAGTTGTGTTGTGTTGTTATGTTATTGTCATGTGTTGTTTTGGAGTTGGTCATCCTTGTTCATGTTAGTCTTTTGTCTACCTGACTGTTGTTATTGTTTGGGAACTCATGTTGACTCCTAGCTCGGGGGGTGGACCTTAGGGTTCCACATGGTTGGGTGGAAGAGCTTTCTTATCCATTGGTTATCCCTTGTCGAAGTTCATGTGCAGAAAAGATTTATCTCAATTTTCAGACTATTGATCTTGTACCAGTTGAAGAAGATGTATGTGTATAATCTTGTACCAAACTTGTGTATCAAATCATTCATAATGTATGTAATTTTGATGTAGTCAGAAAATGACATTGTAAATAACGCAATGATGTACCTATGTGTAGGGAAAAACATCACAATTATGTACTTGATCATGTAAACTATATTATTATATGACATGCAATGAATATGACTATGTTATTCAATTGTGCATTAGATTTAGATCACATTATTGATGTCAGTAGTGTATGTTACATTATGTTAGTTATTTTGTAAGTAATGCAACCTTGAAACCTTAGAGAACATGTTGTAAGTTTAAAAGGTGTAACTAGATATGTTAACATTATCTTGCTATCTTATTCATTTAAAGAAAACAAAAAAATTATGTTTCATATAGCGTAAATGTGAATTTCTCTAAGGTATTCTTCGTGGGGCGTTACATCAATAATCAACTAACCTATTCATCTAGATAGCATCTTGAAAGTCAATTCAAGTCATATTCATTTAATTATAATAGAATTTATTTTCCAAATGAAATTAATCACATTGACAAATCTGCATTTTAGTTAGTATGAGAACAACATTTATATGAATCTCTATATCTTTTCATATCAACATTAACAATTAAAATATAAGGTATCATTTGAATTTATATCTTGATATCCTTATTAAATTTATTATTATATTTAACTTCCACTTAAATTCTAGATAAGTTAATTATGTAGCTAAAAAAAACTAATAGAATTAACTTTCTAACTCAAGCATATATCCAAAATTATGATACCATATCCCAAATCATTAGATACACTTGTTATCGCTTGGAATTGGACCCTGCTTGGAATTTATTCAAGCATTCCAATGACACAATGGGATTAGTCTCAAGGTGTGGGACCTTGCAGTTATGACCAAACCTCCAGAGAAGGTTGGTTACTCTTTTTGGACTTAAGGTCCAGAGAATGACAACTAAATCTAATGCTACTACTCACGAGGAAAAGAGGAAGAAAATGTTGAAATTAAAAGGGGTGATGCATCAAATTTTTAGTGTTAGCTGGGATTGACATAACACAACAATGATCTCAAATACTGACATAGACTCACACAGACTTATAAATTTTATAGAGGTTCAAATTAGAAAACTGTAACTGCAGGAGGGACCATTTTATCCATAGAATGAGCTTACAGATTTTGAGTAAACACAGAGTAAAAGCATAAGAGAGGCAAAATATTGATGATTGTATTGATCATGAAGGCTAAAATAGCCATTACATAAGAAGAAGAATTATTGTTAAAAAAATAGACACAAAATAACAATTTACACTCATAGGCAAACCATAATTAGAGACATCAAAGGCTCAGTTTCAAGTAGTGTATCAGATCTGACTAGTTCTTGTAAAGCATTACAAGGTTTGAAATTGCAACAAACTCCCATGCTCACATAGTGACCCAGAAGAACAACTAACTATCATTACATCTCTTTTACATGTATATATAGCTTTTCAATCCATCGTGCAGCTACAGGTGCTGAAAATTAGTTAACTATTTTGCCCAGGCGCCCATGCTGCATTCAATTCAACTCATGGCTCCATCAAGAAATCCTAAAAATTGGGACGTCAACCATGCTCTAACAGGTGTGCAAAAGATGTAGAAGAAGATTGCCCACACACAGGGGTGTTAGGCACATTTAGGAAGGAAGGTCTGAAATCCTTCCATGGTATCTGCAGGTTCATCATTTGTACTGGTGCATTGAAAATTCTAACTATTTCAACTGCCTGAATCTAACTTATCTACAACATTGTATTTCAGGTATTAAATTCATTCTACAACAATGGCGTGATTTCAAGAAATCATGCCCTACAAGATTGTACAATACTTTAAAAGTGTTTATTTTCAATCCTACCTCTAGCACATTTGAATTTTCCTCTATTGGCGAAATCATCCTTTGGCGAAGTCCTAGTTCACAGCCTATCCACATTATCTCCCTGTCACCTCTATTAGCAAAATTGCCCCATGCCAAACTCTTCAGTTTTACTCTTTTGTTACTTTCTTCTTTATCAGAGAATTGCCCTATCAGCAAACTTGAGAAATCACGAACTAGTCTCTCCTTTGCACTTTCATCGATCTCCCAGTTTCTCCCTTGTTTGGTCTTTGGCTTTCTTTGTCTCTTTCTACCTTATCGGCAAAATTTCTCTTTCGCGAACTTGGCCTTCCTTTGACTTTTCCTTTCCTTGGTCACTTTTCTACCTTTGGCTCCTTTAGTCAACAAAAACTCTTCGCTACGAACCTCCTATTTTGTCGCTTCCTTCTTCCTTCTTTTCCCTTGTCTTTTCTCTTCTCTATCAATACATTTCTCTATTGATGAACTATCTTTCTCTGCCCTTTTCCTTTTGCCACCTTTGTTGCCTTATCGGTAAATCGGCAAAACTACAAACTCACGAACCCAGTCGACAAGTTTGCTTGTTCGCAATTTTATCAATTCACCGACAAACACTTATCTTGAACATTTTTTCTGAAGAAGACATCAAGCTTTCTTTCCTTCAACACTTTTTTCCCTTTTCTATTCTCTGTGTCAGATAATCAGAAACTTGGCAAAACATGAACCTATGAACTTGGTCGGCAAAGTCGGCAATTTGCAAACTAGCCTATTCGTCAACAAAAGGCTTCAAACTCCTTTTTTTCTATCTTTCACTTTTCCTTTGCCTCCTTTGCCGCCTTATCGGCAAATCGGCAAACCAGCGAAGTCACAGACTTGCAAACTTAGTTAGAAAAATTGGCAACTCACAATTTTGGCAATTTGCTGACAAATCCCTCAAATGGATAGATTTTTCTAAGGGAAGAAAACATATTGACTTAGAGGGGAATTTTACTTAGAAAATCTTGAAAGAAACCCATTTAAATTGTCTCAAATCAGGTATATGTGATGGATTTAAAATGCAAAGGCAAAAAGTAGGGTTTTTTGGATTTTGGGGCAACAAATTTGCTGACTAAGGCAAAAGACAGAGGCAAAATACTTAGAAGTTTTAGGAACTTTGAAAGGGGGCATTTTCCATTTAGGCTTTCTCAGATTGGCTATTTTTTATGGAAGAAGCTGGGATTTTTGGGCTATTTTGGCCTAGGCAAAAATAGGACAACAACACTCATAATGGAAATAACTAGCATAAACCATTCATGCAACACCTTGGACTAGAACAAGGGTGTTGAACAAGGTATCAAATAAAAACACAAGATAAAATCCAAAACTTGACTCTAGATACATAATAGTTCACCTAATATGATAGTCAAACCATTCTAGAAATGTGTCATAATTTCTAAACACATATTAACTTACACCCAAAATTTCACAATCACTCAAAATTGATAATTATGTAGCTATAACACAATCACCAATGCAATAAGGAACTAGGTTAGCACCATCCACATCACTCATCATGGTTAAACATAACTTAACAATGGCTAATGACTATCAATGCAAGGATCCATAAATCATAAAAGTTACCAACCAAAAGGCTTTACAATAAATTAACACAATAGTAAAAGTGTGTTGCATCGAAGGTTAGAATATTTACATACAATGTCTAAGAGTAGTTAATAACATGATAGTCACTAAGCAAGAAGAGAGTAAATAAGGTAGCAACATAGTTGGGGCCTTACATGTAGCAAACAAGGCAACCTATTCAAGTCAACCACAACCAACTCTATACCACATCCACACAACCATAAATAATAGACCTGAATTGAACACTAAGTGACACCCTTAGACTTGCCATGTATGCTTTTGTGTTTGTTAGATAATGTTTTATTAGATATTAGGTCAACATAGTGTTTTTTCTCTCCAAATGTTTTGAAGAAAGTTAATAAACCAATTTATGTTCAGAATCACACATGGGATGTTGTATACGGAAACAATTTGACTGTCTCGTAGAAAGATGCTTGTTTGAATCCTTACTAGATCTCCCAATTTTTACCACTTGTGTTAACTTGTATGAAGATCCTTTGGGCTCATATGACAAAATTTTCATAACTAATTGGTTGTACAATCATTATTCCTTGGTGGAGTATTATACCAAAACAATTAAAATTTTAGATGATTTAGAAAAAAAAAATAGAACTTCAAGGTTAAAAAAAGGCCTATAAATATTAGGAAAATTAGTTCTATGAAATTAAATAAGGCACAAAGAAAGGGGTGGTAGGTCCTTATGGTAATAACAGAATAAATAGAGGGTGAAAGAGCCCCAACCCTTGAAGAATTTCCCTTCCTAAGTGAGTAGTAGGGTATGTTTCCTATTGACCTTCTTGGATTACCATCCAAATGGGAATTTGATTCTTCTACAAGAATACTTCCACATATTGAGCTCATTTCTAAGGTTGCATACCATGTGAAAAAAACACATAAAATCAAGTTCAAGGTCCAACTGCAAGAGTTGTTAGAGAGATGACTAACAAGACCAAGTGTCTCACTATGGGTAGCTCTAGCAATCTTTATCAAGAAGAAAGATGAGATAATAAGATTGTGTATTGACTATTAAATGCTTAACAAGGGCATAATCAAGAATAGGTATCCATTACTAAGGATCATGATTAATTTGATTAGATGAAAGGATCACCATTATATTTTAAGATAGACCTCATATTTGGTTATCAACAACTTAGGATTAAAGAGGATGATATACATATAATAAATTTTAGAACTTGGTATGGTCACTATGAGTTTACTTTAGTACCATTTGATCTAACTAATGCACCTACAACATTTATAATCCTCATGAATGTTTTTTGTGATTTCCTGGATTCATATGTTGTAGTATTTTCAAATGGCATTCTCATCTACTCCAAGCATGAGGAAGAGCATTAGCATCAATTGCAACAAGAATTGCAATAGTTACAAGACCACATGCTATATGTGAAGTTATCTATGTGTTTTTTTCCAAAATAAAGTGCACTACATAGGACATACAATCTCAACATAAGGAATATCTATTGATCCATCCAAGATCTCTTCCATAATCGAGTGGCACATGCCAAAGAACATGCCATATGTGAGAATATTTATGGTACTTTCCATATACAATAGAAGCTTTGTAGATGGGTTTTTGAAGATTGTATATCCTATAACGTCTTTATAAAGGAAAGGTAAATATTTCATATGAATCAATAAGTTTTAGAAATCTTTTTATCTTGTCAAACAAAATCTTACCACAACACCTTTTCTTAGTGTACTAGAACCTAATAGATGCTTCATAATAGTGACATATGCATCTATTTATGACTTTGGAGGAGTCTTAATACAAGAATGTGGTGTGGTAGACTATGAACCCCAAAAGTTAAAATTGTATGAGATGAACTATACTTTCAATGATATAGAACTAGTTATAATTTCACATGCATTATAGAAATTGAGACATTTTATCATGGGCAACCCATCCATGCTTAAAATAGACTTGGGATTGAAGGATATCTTCACCCAATAAAACTTAAATGCAAGGGAAAGATGGTGGCTAAAATTCTTAAGTGATTATGATTTTGAGATAGAATAGATTAAGGGTAAGGAGAAAACAGTAGAAGATGCTCTTCGCAGGAGAGGCACATTGTTATCATCTCAATTTCTAGAACTTTTTTTTTTTTTTGACAATAAGTTGTAGCCAATCTATGAGTACACTCACTACAACAAGGTCAGGCATGACTTAGAAAGAAACTCTCAAGCTCTCACTTTGTTGGTGTTCTATTTTGCACCTTTCAGTGCAACACAATACGGAAGGCATAATCCTTTTGCATGAAGGAAGGCATCCATTTGCAACTAAAGAAATCGGTCACAACTGGGAGTTTAAACTGGAGTTGGTTTTTGAATCCTCATATAGGCACCTCTTTACTTATTTTGAAAACTCTGTACGTAAGGTGACCCAAGGACATGCCACCACACAAGATTGCATTAGATCCTTTGCAGGAGCGTGAGTTCTTCTTGGCAGACACTGAAATCTTTAGTTTTGACCTGTTCTTTTTGCTGATGTAGAAATGTAACCAATACCACTGCATTCCTTTATATTTTCCCCTGGCTTCTTTTGCGATTTCTGAACATGACTGCCGGTACAGATTCTATACGCCAACTTTGAACTAGTGTCTATGGAGCTTTGGCGTCGTTCTTTTAGTTTCGGATTGGGTGTAACAACTTTCAAGGATGCAAGTTAAATACTAGTGGACTCCTCTAGTTCCATGACAAATGTATGAATTAGCCTATGATAACTTAAGATTAATTATATTTCAAGAAGCACACAATGCTCCTTATTTAGGACATCAAGAAATAAGAAAATGATTTAAGACCATCGTGATTTTGGTCAATAATTTTTTTATATTATATTATAGTCAACAAAGAGTATAGGTACACAATATGAGCCATATCGATCAAAAGAGCATGCTGCTAACATCAAAAAAAAAAAATAGGATTAAACAAATGACCTTGCCATTTTATGTTCTTTTTCTCAATTTTATGATACAGCCAATCCCACATACCTTTAAGGGAGGACTCTACAACAAAAGGTATATCAAGATATATAATAGTTTTGTTAGCCCCCAATTCCTAACCAAGTTTTTTGAACCATTTATGAGTATCAGAATACCAACTAAATTTATTAGAAGAAATCTTTGAGTTAGAGCCCAAATAATAGATATTGAGGCTTTCTAACATATTATTAAAGTTACTCTTTTCAAAAATGATAAATAGTGTTGTGTATCAACAAAGTATATGTTCAACATCTCATTATTATCTGACAAGACAAGACCTTTAATAGGAGGACCAGCCTTAGTGCTCTCAAGGATATAATGCAAGGCTTCAAAGATAATGACAAAAAGAGTAGCTGCAAGAGGTCAACCTTGTTTGATAGATTTATGCAAAGGAAAAGGCTTAGTTAACTCACTATCGACCTCTACTTGTGCAGAAGCATCCTTAAAGAGAATTTCCACCATCATATAGAATTTATCAAGAAAACCACTTGCATGAAGCATCATCAAAATGAAAGGTCACTCAATCTTATCATATGCTTTCTCAAAGTCTAGAAGGGTCGTACAAATATTTTGACCAGATTGCCTAGACCAATCTAGACTTCCTAGTTGGAAATAATATTTTCTAGAATATCTCTACCTTTGATAAATCCTTTTTTAGTGGGAGAAATGATCTTTGGCAAAACAAACCTCATTCTAATAGCCAATGCTTTAGCCATGATTTTGTATGACACAAAGAGAGTAACCAGCCTCCATTTTTTTTTTATCAATGTTCTATCACCTTCCTTAGGTGGTAATTTGATCACACCTCTATTACTTTCACTCCCAAGGTTTACTTCGCTAATAGATTCCTCATAAAATTTGAGTAGATCTAATACAATCCACTCCATCTTCCTTTTGTAGAACTCTATTAGGAGTCCATCCCACCTAGATAATTTCTCATTCTTGAAAGATTTTATAGTTGTACATATTTCATTAATAAAAAAAATCCATTTTTAACTCTATTGCATCATTCTTATTGATTTTGTTTGGTATAAATTTCATGCAAAACTCTCTAGTCTTTAAGTTTGCATTGTCACATTTAGAGAAAAAGAGGCCCATATAAAAATCTTTAAAGGTGGCTTTTATGTCCTCTTTCTTATCATTAATATTACCATTGATCTTAGTGAGACCTATCTTTTCCTTAACAAACTTTTCTCTTAACGTAGTTAAGAAGTTTTTTTAGCCTTAGCCCTAAACTCAAATCCTTGGGTAATAAAGCTTTGGTGACACCTACATTTATGTTTAACCTCAACCATACTATTTTGAAGATCAATATCATAAGAATTACTTTGTAGAGCCTCTTCACACCCAACCAACATTTCTTCAAATTTAAAACCAACTTTCCTCCTATCAAGGGCTTTCTTTTTTTAAATTATGATAAAAAAAAATTGCAACTATTAGTAAGGTTCCCCTATAGTGGTTTGGTAGATTTGGAAGAGATGATACATTTTTTAATATTTCTTATTGTATGAATGCCATTAGAATAATATTTGTATTCAAGTAGAGTAATATTCAACTTATACAAACTATTCTTGAACCATTTAAAATCATTGGTAGTCCCATTAAAAATGATAGTTATCTCAACAAGGTGGGTGTTGGTTAGGCATAGTTAGAGGGATGACCTTTACATAGTTACTACCTTCTTCATTGGAAATTAGAAAGACACAATTATTTAGATAAAATGTGTCAAGCCTAGAATAGACTCTTCTATGACCCTTCTAATTATTGAACCAGGTATACCAAATACTTGTATTATCTTTTTTTATTTTTTCAAGGGGATAAATCAAATTGAGAAGTCTTTTATATTTAAATCAGAAAAAAGTTCATTAGCTTTCCATGAAAAATGTTTCCCTCAACCTTATCCTCCTTTTGCTCTATTATATTATAATCCCCTTCAATGATCCCTAGAATTCAAGGCAAGTTAGAAGTAATCCACATCTAGAACTCACACCTTTCTCTATAATCATTTGAGGTATAAAGGGATGCTATGCTAAATTTCATTTCTCCATTTTCACCAATTACCCAAACAAGACTATTACAAGGAGAGAAACTTGAGTTAATCATGTACGGAGATAGATTATTACCAATCATAATAGAACCACCTCCTTTTCCCTTATCATGATTAGAGTAAAATATTTTTGCCTCTTTCCATGCAAATTTCAATAATATTTCAAATTGAATCCCACAACTTTTACTTCCTAAATCAAAACATAATCAAGGTCCTTTTTAGAATTACTTAGAGCCCTTAGGACATATTTTTTGTCAAGGGTCTCAAGGCCTATAACATTTCAGGTTATAATTTTGATTCATTTAATCAAGGGAGAAGGATGGATTTAGTCCTTTGTAAAGCCTTTCAAAGCATCTTGGCATCTTCTCCTCTTTTCCTTTTTCCCCTATTTTAGGGGTACCACGGGGTGACTCAACAAGTTTTCTTTTCCTATACTTATATTTAATTTCATTAAAGATAGTCCCTCCTTTATTTTTCTTTTTAGTCTCATCCTTTGAGACATGAATATTATCTATCTCAATAGATACGCCTTCAATAGAAGTTTTTTGCCTTTTTGGACCCCCCATAAAATAACTTGCTTCTATTCAACTTGCATAATAGATTTTGTCTCCTAGAAGCCTTGAGGCATGATTACATTCCCCTCCCCAAAAGCCTCATCCTTGGACTCACGAATCATTTTATGCATATCACCATTAACACAACTATTACAATTCATGTTAACCAGTGAAGGCTTGTTTAAAATAATTTTATCGTCATCATATATTGAAAATTTAGTATCTTTACAAGGACTTTTATCCATTGCAAGTGCATCTTTAGAAATATTTAGATTTTTCCAGGCTCCTAAATCTTGATATCATTATCTCTATGGACCAAGGATCCTTTTCCTTCTATAGGTTTGGTCAGTTCTTTTGTAATCCTCATGAATTCATTTTGTGATGCCCATCACATTTACACAAAAACAAAACATTGAGTCCACCAAGCTGATTTACCTCACATCAAACATTTTTTTTCTAACTAGAAATAAATATTATCAAGGATAGGGTTTTCAATCTTAACCATTATTGAAACTCTAGTATTCATGTGGGGCAATTTGGGTATGGTGTTTTCAACCTGAAGCACATCACCCAAGGATTTAAGAGCATGGGATATAAGAACTCACAACTATGAGGAACATTTTTTATTTCAATCCATTTGGGTATAGACCTAGTTAAGAGTTCACATTGGGTGAGCTCAAGATTCCAAGGGAATGCTCTAAAAATTAATTTTCCCATGTTCCAACAACTTTTATTTAAAATCCTTTTTTGCATGCTAGAAGTTTTGAAGAAAACCACAAACAAATTTGGCTACAACATTCTATAGAAGGAAATATACAACCCCGTCTTTTTACACCACACATTGTTTACCCAATCATCAAAAAAATATTGAAGGCAAAGCGTCCTTATCAAGACAAATAAAAAATATATCTATACTTTCTAGCCTTTATTATTCCTTATTAACCACTTCTTGCATCATATTATTGGGCTTGATAATGAATGTACTAGGACAAATGAATCCTTGCCACATGTGCTTATTTATTTCACTTTTGGCACTTCCTCCGACATTATTGACTCCATCTCCATCATAGGACTTGGTTGAAAAATGACTTCCTCAATAACATAAGTAGATTCATCTACTTGTAGAGTATTCTCGTGAGACGATTTTCCTTCTTCCAAATTATGAGCACCTTTTTCTATACTACTATTCTTATTATCATATCTCTCTAATTTCTCCTTATTAAAGCCATTTAGCCTTTCACTTTCTGAATTTTCCATATAGACACTCACATTCCATCCACCCACAAATTTATAATAGTAGGAGAGACAATAGTATTGCTACATAGTCTCTAAATCCAAAGAAAATTGATCATAATAAATGTAGAAAAAAAGGGGGTGTTATGGGGAAAGATCCCACCAAATTAAATTTATTAAAAATGCACCTAAGCCTTATAACCAATCAAAACCACAACCTACAAGACATAAAAATCAATCACAAGCATACCATACACAAAAGAACATCAAACAATACTAAGACAACTAAGAATCAGAGGCACAAGATGGCAAAGGGGACCAATTTGATTCTATTGTAAGAAGAAGTGTAGCTCCAAGAGCATCAATGGAGAATGACTATTTGTCTTCCTCACCAAACTATAGAGCTCTCACCTCTCTCTCTCTATTCAAGTAAAACTTGATAAAGATATTGGTCCTATAATGACCCATTTTGGTCACTAATAAAGAAAAATGTGGTAAATTTTATAGCCTAGTATCTAGAGTATCTACATGATGAAACAAAGCACATGTACCCTATAGGAATTTTATATCCACATGAAATTATGAAATATAAATGGCAAGTGATAAACACAGATTTTATCCCATGACTACCATTAACACCATATAAGCATAATACCATTTTAGTGGTAATTGATAAGTTGATGAAATTATCTCACTTTATCACCAAAAATTTAACAAACTATGCCCTAACCTTAGCATGAAGGCTCATGCAAGAGGTTTTTTTATTCCATGGAGTTTCATAAAAGTTATTCTCTAATAGGGACACCTAGATAACCTCATGGTTTTGAACAATTCTATAATCAATTCTTGGGACAAAACATAATTTCAACACTTCTTTCCATCCAAAAATTGATGGAAAAATAGAAAGAGTATAAACTAGGTAGTGGAAGATTTTTTTTACGTATGTTTCATGAATCAATAATACAAGTGTGAAGACTATTTGCCATTAGTAGAATTTTCCAACAAGAATTTTCACCATTCCTTTCTTGGCATGGAACCATATGAATCGCTCTATGTACACAAGTGTAGAACATCACTCAGTTATGACTAGTTTTAATATTGTATTCTTGTAGGATCTAAAATGTTGAAGGAGATGAAAGAGAAGGTAAAATTAATAAATCAAAGGTTAAAAGTGGCTTTAAATTGGAGTAAGAGTTATGTAGACAAAGGGAGAACCCCTCAACAATGTTATCTTGGAGAATTTTTTTAATTTAGAGTCAAGCCTCAAAAGAGTTCCATTCAATTAAGGAACTCAACAAAGCTTGAACCATATTTCATGAGAGTCTTTGAAATTCTACATGTAATCAATCCAGTTTCTTATTGATTGGCATACCCATTGGCTTTGGAAAAAATTCACAATGTGTTCCATGTGTCATTTCTTAAGAAATATGTATATGATCCAACTTATGAGTTGAATGCATATTCCCTATAGGTACAAGATTAAGGAATAATGGTGGTGGAACCTTTGAAGGTGCTTGAGCATCAAAAAGTGCACCTATGTAATCACATTATTAATCAATGTAAGGTTTGGTGGGACCAATATTTTAAAGAAAACACTAATTAGTAGGAAACACAAGAGATGAAGAGAATTTTAAATGTTTATTTTAAGAACTTAGCTTCAAGATGAAGCTTAAGTAAGGGGAAAGTGATGTAATTCCTGATAGATTTTTAATAATAATTATTATGTAATTACTTTATGACCAATGATAACTTTAAGAAAAGATCCCTACAAAATTATATAAAATGTTAGCAAATCCTGCTTGGGTACATTAATGTTTGTCACCAATTAATGCCTACTTTGGGGAAAAAATAATCTCGATGACAAATTTATGCACATTGGCAGATAATGTTGTTTTTACCTGATAATTATAGATGGATTCCTAAAAATAAAATAAGTTATTGGGTAAATTATCAACTAGTTTTAAAAAATTAAATAATTTGGATGGCAAAAATATTATGACAAAAAAGGATATAAATTATTTTGTTTGGCAAATTATCAACTTGAATTAGCTTACATTCTACATCATTCCATGAAAGAGAAAATTTAACATGCCCACATTTAAGGATAAAAGTTCTAGAAGAGGCCTCTATCCATTAGATTTGTTGACATCAATGACTTCTGTTTCACAATCTGATGGTAGATGATAACTTGTGCTACACTTTGATATTTCATTGTGATACAAAGCTAGACCATAGCATGTGGTAAGATTTTTAAAATAATTATAGATGGATTCCTAAAAATAAAATAATTTACTGGGTAAATTATGACTAGTTTTTAAAAATTAAATAATTTGGATGGCAAAAATATTATGACAGAAAAGGATATAAATTATTTTGTTTGGCAAATTATCAAGTTGAATTATCTTGCATTCTGCATCATTCAATGAAAGGGAAATTTTAACACACCCACATTTAAGGATAAAGTTCTAGAAGAGGCCTCTATCCATTAGATTTGTTGACATCAATGACGTGTTTCACAATCTGAAGGTAGACTATAACTTGTGCTACACTTTGACATTTCATTCTGATACAAAACTAGATCATAACCTGTAGTAAGATTGTTTTATCCATTTTTCACATGACATAGCAGCATAGGCATGACCCAATAAGGATTACATGTCTAAGATATTATGCAGTGGGGGCTCCAGGAACTGTCCAGTGAAACTGATCTCACAACTCAAAACTTCAAAGGGTGTTAGAACACATGAGATCTCTCAATTTTGAGGACCGTTGGATGTTCAAGGAGATTAATGGTTCTCAGAAGTGCAATATGTTTTGAAGAAAGCTTTGAGATTGGTCATCTTATGGCTAAGTCATCAAGCAATGGTCTTTCGTCACAAACAGTAATCAACCTTGAGATCAATGTTTATGTTATCAAGTAGGTTTGGTTTTATTTAAGACCTTGGACTTTGCTAAACAGAGACACATCAGACGGTCACAATCCCTTGCAGGCATGGCCTTCAAAATCAATGCTTGATATTGACTGCGGGGAGATTAGATATGAGGTCATTATCACTTGCCATGGTCCATGACTTGCTTGCAACCAATGACATGCTACCATGTATTCAGTCTGCTTAAGGTTTATTTCAAATAAAAAAAGCAAAGATGGATGCCAATTGCTATAAAATAGAATCTAATGTAGACTTTGGCTCTGTGGGGAATTATGGTAGACCTATAAGTTCGGTCACCCATGGCCTGGAGAACCAGTTGCAGTTAACTTCTTATTATGTAGAACTCACTAAACAGCTTGTAAAAGATGATCCTGAGTCAACATTGAACTATATCAGAGTGTATATGTATAGAAAAAGTTGATTTAGTTAAGGTTCGATCCAACAATTATATCATTCACTAGGGGCATGGCCTCCAAAATTGACAGTTTAGACTTCCTACAGGGAGATAAGATATGAGCCCACGACAGCTTCCCACAGTCTTTATTTCTGCCACAAACAATAATAAATTGTCAAAGTCTTTCCTGTCACATTTCAAAGCTCTTTAGCGTTTCAACTACAATATTTGATAGTAAACAAAGTAAGGACATGATTAAGACTGTTAAGTGACGGAAGATTTTGACTATGAAGGCCTAAGTCTAAACGAATGAACCATGACTATAGCAAGACAAAGGAGGTCTGATAAGGATTCCATGAGCATTTATTCATAAATATAGGAGCCTTCCATGATTAAAAGGATGTTATGAGCTAGCAAAGTCTAGATAGAACCTTGATGTTCATGGAGTCAAAAGGAAGCATATGCAAACAAAGGGTTCTCTAAGGTAAAGTCAACACACAAATCAAAGATTTTTATATGTTATTATGTATATTGATGACCAAGAATTCTCAATAATCGAGTTTGATAAACCCATAAAGAGCTCAAAACATACTCATAAACACGGTTTTTTCTTAAAACTTGGATATATAAGGAATACCAAATTTACAGATATAAATGTACTTTTTCTAAATGTTCATTGTTTGAGTTTCTTAATTAGTTAATAACTACTTAGTTAGTTACTTTTTAGATTTTGTAATAAACTTTGAAATTTTGAAAAGAAAAACTTGAATATAAAAATATAATAAAATTGTAATATTAAAAAGATCATTCAAGAATTAGAACATTTTTATGATACATTGTTATTAGTGCATTGCATTGTATTGCTACAAGCACTTGGCGCTCTCTCTCTCTCTCTCTCTCTCTCTCTCTCTCTCTCTCTCTCTCTCTCTCTCTCTCTCTCTCTCTCTCTCTCTCTCTCTCTCTCTCTCACACACACACACACACATATAGATTGGTGAATAGGGGAATTTTTAGCCTAGCCCCAAACCAGGTAAGGTCACAAACAGGGGCACAAAGCCTACGAGCTCAACGACCCAGCAAGGGTTTGGAACATGAAGTCAATAGCTTGAACACCAACTGCTTCAACATGAATAGTTCAAACCTGCGAGCACAATGGCCTAGCGAGGGCACAAGGCCGGCAAGCACAATGGCCCAACGAGGGTACAAGGCCGCAAGCACAATAGCCCAGCGGGGATTTGAACCTTGGTGGCAACAACCACAATGCCACATTATAACCAACACACTGTGCCATGAATGAAAAAATTTAAACTAGGGATGTACCCCCTGGACGGCATGCAAATGCCCCACTCCACATGCCACAAGTAAAGCATGACGCAAGATCTTCTGGGCCCCTCAATTGTTGACACAGTAGAGGGCAACCCTATGAGGTTTGAACATTGGTTGATAGCACTACAAGCAAGAAGCCCCACCATCACACCACAGGGTCCCCCCCTTTAATTTACATATTTTTATTTCTCAAATATCTATTTGATTTCTTTAATCCTTGATAGGAATTTCTTTTCACAAATGCTTCATTATAATCCAAAATTAACCTATTTATTGACAATGTTTATAGAAATTTCTTACAACATATAGTATGTGTTAATAAATCTACAACCGAAGAAATTTGTCTCATACGACAACAAAGCTTAGTATGTGGGCAACACAAAGGCTAGTAAAGAAGGATTAGGTGGACTAATTCAATTTTAGAATTGAACACACTACAAATTGTAGTCCACACTTCAATTCTAATAATTAATTTTGTGATTTATTCATCTCATCTACTCAAATTAACTATCAATCCATAATATCATCCATCATTGTTTAAATTCAACAATGCAATCTTGTAATAGATGACACAGACTCTAAAAATAGTTTTAAATTTGATACCCAAGTCTTGCAAATAGGAAACATACATAGTGCACATTAAGGCAAACATTTACAAGAGAATAAGCTTAGTATTCAACTTTAAAGTTAAAAAATACAAATTAGTGATGACATTAAAAAAAGACATTGAGTATACACCTTTAAATTTAAGAAAACATAAATTGGTAACTAGCTTAAATCATAATAATGGCTTACCTTTTGTTATTAACTTCAATAATAAACATCACTACTATATTTATTTCGTCTCTTTTTAAACTCTTCCTATAAACTTGTTAAAATGAATCACAAATTTTTGAATAATGCTCCAAACCTAGTCTAGAATATATAGAATTTGATGCCATAGGCGACTAGACATGGCTACAAGCACACTAATTGTCACCTTCATTTCAAAACTCCATTTCATTAAATTTATATTATTTTATATATTCACTTTACTAGCCAATAGTTGAAGGTTGATACTAAAATTATCAACCCTTTTTTCAAATAGGTCAATTTTCTTTAATCTCCAATCTATGTCTCTTGATGAACAAATATCAATGACTAAAGTTCTATTTTGGGGCATAAATTTGATGGGACAAACTTTGGTGGAAGAAGTCCTAGAATAAGCCATCATTTGTTAGATTTGTTTAAATCAGCAGTTGAGATGTTTTTGTTCTATTCACTTTCACATTTAATATGAAGTATTGAATATTAAATATAAAATAATGTCCTAGTTTGATTTAGAAAGCCATCATCAGTCATGAATGTCCTTTCCTTGTGTTAATTTAATTTTCCTTGCAATTGTGAGTTTCCATTCGAAATCATTAGATGAACGAAGATTGACGATTGTACTTCAAATCTCAAATGTAAATCTAGCAGGGCAAGTATTGGTGAAATAATTTTTCAAACAATTTGGGAACCATTAGATTTGTTTAGATCAATAATTGAGATTTGTTGAGATCAATTTTTGAAGTCCCATCTAGTGGTACCTGCCTAGGTCTAGGGTTTTAGGTCTGCTATGCAAGTATTTATCTTCATTTCCCCTTAAACCCTAAGTCCCATGGTCCCTTTTCACTTTATGTTTTATTCTATCGTTGATTGTTTAACCTAGGTTCTCGGTTACTTAAGTCACAACCTTAAGTCCTTCAAGTCATGAAGTAACCAGCCCCTCTTACCTAGTATTACCCTATGTAGCTTGTCGCATCGTAAAGCTTAAGTCTAAAAATCTTGTAGGGCCTAGAAATGCCACATGGCTGAACATCGCAAGCCCACACAACATCCAGGATGATGTCATCTTCCTTCTGGGGGGCCGCGAAATGAAGACAACTGTTGAAGACATCACAACTTACAGCCATGACATTAACAATTCCTTTGAATGAACAACACATTGCCAAGTGTCAAAGGATTGAATAGTGGGGCCATAGGTATCAAAGATCTTATGGTAGTGTGCCCCCGCAGAAGAATCTTGGTAGAGGAAAGGATCCTCTGCGTTGCAGCATGATGATGCCACATGTCTAGCCTTTGAAGGAAGAGAAAAGGGTATATGAAAGGAGGCCACGTGGAAGGCTTCGCACAATTCTGTGAAGCCAAAAGAAAATGGTTCACCTGCTTCTACATGGACTCATAATTGCGACACATGGCAAGGGTGCTTGGGCTTACAGCCAAATAGAGCCAAATAGAGGTGGCCCACCCTCTAGTGCATGACTGCGATACCGCAACACGCGACAGTCTTCGGCAACCCGTATGGGTTGAGATCGCCCGATTAGCACATTTTCATTAGCAGAGGACTTTTCAATGGCATCGATGTGGAATCTCGAGGCATTTCAAAGCGTCGATCTCACCATCCTTAATCAAAATCGATAGTCTGCATTCAAAATTGAAATTTTTTTAGTTACAGACGTTCCTTTCGAGCATTGGGAGGGAAAAAGGTGAGCATCTTTTTTAAAAAAATCAAATCTTGGGTTGTTTGAGGTAGGTAAATTAATGGAGCTAACTCATGCACAATAAATTCCCCAGCGGCTATAGTAGTCTTCATGAGGAATTTTCATTGTAATAGGTGCCAGTGGCCCCCACTCTTTAATGTAATACGAAAACGTAGCCAACTGATAGACTTAGCTCTTCTGTTCTATAAAAAGGGCTAGTCTTTTTCATTAAGGGGGATCTGGGAAAAAAGATATCCTAGGGGATTCTAGGCTTTGGATACAAGGTATCCACACTTTGGGGAGTAATTTCTATTGTAGACTTGGTTCATTTTGTCTAGGTGAAGAGGTGTTTTTTGTTTTGTAGATGAATAAATTTTTGAATGACAATGTTCTTTCCAAATTGAGTTATATGAAAAACACTTTCTGTGTGTGTTATCTGTGATTGTCTCCTTGGGTTTGAGCATTTTTCTTTTGGGCAAAGTTGCTAAGGGTTTCTAGACTCATTCATGTACATTTTCTATGTGATATATCAGATTTGTTGCATTTGTTCAAGGAATGGATTGAATTGCTTTGAGTCAGATATAAGAGGAAATGTGTTGTATCAAGTGATTAGTGAAGAAGAGTCATAGATAATACTTTTTCTTGGACATGTTACTGTAAGGCAGTAATACTTTTATTTTGGGTCCTCTGGATATGAAGTTTTGTTGTCATGAGGGAACATTTACATTGATGGGTCTAACTCTATTGCTTTAATAAATCACCGGTCTAGGGTTTATTTGCCCAATGGTCAAGAAGATAATGAAACTTAATGATAAATCTTTCAAATCATTTTATGTTTTGTTTTAGTTTAGGTTTAGGTCTTGCATGTTCTTAGATATGAATAAGTTAGATAATCTAAGAACATTTCCAGTCTCGAATTGATCTTATAAGTCTTGGTGTATACATGAGAACATTCTACCTGGTATTGAAAATCTATATCTATTGAGTGTGAACAAGGGAATAGCCCCTAGATGCGGTAGAACCTGAAGTGCAGGGGAGATAGGAGGTAATCTCCCACTCTGTTGGCCAAATCTCTCATTGAATCTGAGTATAAGAAGTGGCAAATCTTTAGGACTTGATGCATGCAGATTTGGGAACCAACACCATCATTCAATTTCTCATTTGCAATATACATTGAATTTTGAACAATTTGCCCTTCTAATGTTCATGTATGTAAAACCTTTTGTAAGAAGTGGTGAATTAAATGAATTCATCCTTATTTTGTCCTTTTATAATTTGAGGTTTTAGGTTGTAGTCCTTCAAGTTATTGTGAATAGCAAAATATGAAATTTAAACAAGATTTAAACCAAAATGTAAAACCTTATTTCATATTAGCTATCACCTCATTTAGAGCAAGAAACTGAAATGCAATTGAATAAACACACTTGAGATTACCCAACTTCGATTCCTGTTGTACTAGCATGGTATTTATGTTCAAATTGATGAATGTGGTTGCTTGAACTTGCAGCATGACGTTGCAATGATGGTGATTGATGAGAATGGACTCTTGAAGAGTCCATTTATAGACTTGTAGAAAGGATGATCAATGGTGGAGATCTGAAGATAGATGGATAGTCCAGATCAAGTTGGTTGGATAGTTAGAGGATTGGGGGAGGAGATAAATTAAGATTTTTAATTGATTTATTGATTTTGTGGGAGATAGTTATGGAATGGGTGGATGAGAATAAAAGAGATTTTTAATTTATTTTATTCATTTTCAGATAGTTATGGGAGAATTTAATTAATTAAATCATGTGGGAAGAGGACTAAGACTTAGGAAAAGGATTTAGGACTTAGGCAAAAATAGAATAATTGGGATACATGATGGAATCATGTCCTAGAGTTGAGATAATTAGGATAATGTAATGAATGAAAATGATTAGGGTATATAATTGATCAGGATTAGGTAATCGATCAAGATTAGGGATAAACTGGATGTTTCAAGGAATCAAGACTTGCTTTTTTGAGGTGATTAGGATAAATGATGGAATCAGGACCTAATGCACAATTAAGTTGATTTAGGATGAAATCAGGACTTTAGGGAATAATCAGGACAAAATGATCATGATTAGAGTAGTTTAGGGATAAATTGATCAAGAGTAAGCCAATTAGGACCTTGTATGTTTTTAGATGTCTACATTTTACCCCTCTTTGAGATGATGTTGTGACTGAGAGAAGCAATTTCATTTCAAAGAAGAATAAAATATAGATTTGGGATGAAAAGGGATGGGGCTTATTAAAAAAGGAGGATGGGATGATGCCCCCTCGAGAGGATAGGTAGGCATGAAGGACATGGGTAGGATCTTGAAATGGATAATAAATAAGGATGAGGCTGATGCAGAGGAAGGACTTTCTTTAGGTTTACAACTCAAAATGATAAAGTATTCTTACACCTTCTCCATTGTTGCTCCTAGGTGCACCTTTCTAGACCCTAGCATGGAACTCCCTTAGAGGCTTAATCCAACTGATTTGGGACAGTACAAACATCAAGGGCAAACTTGTCTTGAGGCTTAAATGATCATGGACAACTTCCATGTATGACTCAACAATGCAACAGTTTATGGGACTCACAACCCTTGTATTGATCAACCTAGGAGAGACAACTTCAATGTACTAAGGCAACACCAACATAGGCTGATTCAAACCCTCAACCACTAACTTAGAGACCTCTTTCCAATGTTTCAAAGGTGATTCCATCAAGTATTCAATGCCAAGACTACTACACAACCCTAACTTGTTTGGACACTAACATCATACCTATGACTGTATAATCAGTCCTCTTGGGACAGTCACAACAAAACTTGTATAAAACTTCAGTAAAGTTTCAAAAACCCTTTGTATAGGTCTACAAGACCTCTCACTACATTCCCCTATCATTACTCATGATAAATAAACAAAACTAGACTCTAACTCGTCCAATCTTCCTTGTTTATGTTGTCCACAGTCTGGTAGCCCTTCAAGTGCAGCAATTCAAACCCTTTTGGCCTTAACTTAACATATATCAAAATGGGCTAGGGTTACTTTGTACAGAATAGGTCAAAAATGGACTATTACAAAACTAGGAACCCTAGTTAGGGTTCAGACCTGTCGTCACAAAAATGGTCATAACTTATTCAAATCTCCATGAAAATGATACAAACAAAAAGCATTAAGATCTAGAAACATATATTCATCCATTCCAGTTGGTTTAATCCCAATATTGTACTATACATGGTTGTACTAATAAGTTTTCAAACTGCAAATTCTGGAAAACATTGTTATAACAGGGCAGGCTTCACCAAAATGGCCATATCTCGCACAAAACTCAATGAAATTTAATGAAACAAAATGAATTGTGAACTAGAAACAAATATCTTTCCATCCATCTATTATACCTATTCATATGAGGTCATACCAAGCTATACAATGCACAACTTCAGCCTGAAAACAATGGAGGACTCAAAAAATACACACAAAATTGAGGTTTTCATTCATCAAACTCCCAAATTTCACCTCTCCCCCTTGAACTCAAGTCTGGAGGGTGTCCTTATACACTTACAACCAATCCCAAGTGATTAGTAACAGTTTCTTGATTTTCTTGTAACTGTTTCTTGATTTTTGACACTTTGTCCAAAGTTACATGACAACTTTTACACTTTTTAACCAAAGACCCTATTAACACACCAAAAATGGATCAACATGATCCCACATGGTCATAAATGATCTTATTAGACTCCAAAATAGCCTATCAACCTAAAACCAAGACATAACAACCATTCTTGCTATGGGGCTCCTGATGCCCCTGCATCAGAGGCTAAGGGATTAGATGCAAATGAGGGAGGAAAGGACAGTCATGCTAAGTTGGTGTGAGCAACTTGATGTTTGATACAGCACTTGACATTATGCACCATGATATAAAGACCAAGATGATTATGTGTCAAATGTATAAAGGATTGAAGTCGCAAGCAAGCATATGCCTATGGCACCAAGATATGAAAGACCATGATGTTGTTGTGGCAAGTATGCTACAAGTACTGATATAAATGCAAGACAAAATGATAACACACACAAGAAAGCAAGCATGCACAAATGATACAAATACAAAGACAATGTTTCCCTTGGTCAAATTCAAAATTGAAGATTGATTGATGATGATGATGATGACAACATTTTTGATGTGGGAATGATATATCCTGAGAACAATGTGAGGATAGTGTTGTTGATGTGGGAAAGATATATCTCAAGAACAACATAAGGATTGGGAATAGTATATCCTAATTATAATGATTGATTGGAGTTGATTAGTATTTTGTAGCAAGGTTGTGAACAAAACTAATAGATGCTTTAGGATGACAAGATAGATTGCTTGGCAAGATTTATGCCTTAGGATTGCTTGCGATGGATTAATTACTTTGGGATGGTTGTATTAGATTGCTTTTGGATTATTTCCTTGGATTATTGTTGTATGGGATTATTTTCTCCATATGATAACATCATGACAAGGGAATACCATGTCTAGAAGCAAGGATAAGAGATAGGTTTGACTTAGGATGATGGGTGTAATGAATTGGATGTAATGGATTAAAGGGCTTGCCGATAATGGATGGAAAGGAGGATTGATGGTAGATGGATGAGTTAAGGAATTAATGATAGTGGATGAAAAGGAATATGGATGGTAGATGGATGGAAGGGTGTAGGATGTAACCTCCAAGGACTATGCCACATAGGAAAAACATACCTCTACTCTACAAATGTTGTTTAAGATGTTGGACGATATAGTGTATGACATAAGTGATAACAAGATGTTTAGAAGGATTTATATGCAAAGCATGTGTCAAAATTATACCTTAGTCCTTATCAAGATCAAACTTAAGTAGGAGGGATGATGAAGGGGAATGATAGCAAGGAGATATGGATATGGTGGATTAGGATGATATGAGGGGGATAGGATGGGATAGATGAGATAACTTGCCCCCAAGTACAAGATATGTAGACAATCAATTTACACATGATGCCTATGAATAGGTTTTCATCATGGTACTTATCCAAGGAGCCATGGAAACATTTTTCACCATTGGACGAATGATTTCTCTTACTATTTTGATTTTTTTTGAATTTTTTTGATTTTTTATTTTTGATTTTTTAATATGTTGATTGGATAACATTGATAATATGATACTCAAAGGGTCTTCACATGTCCCTATTTGCTTGAGATAGTCGATGTAGATGTGCTTGTCATAACATGCCAATAATGTCCTACTTGAAGTAATTGCTTTGTCAAGATTAAAGCACTCTTGTACAATCCTTTGATGTTATCATGACCCTCATTGATAACTAAGTTGGTCTTATCTAAATTTTTACATTTCAATAGAGTACCATTATAGCCCTTATGGTGAAGTGTTGCTGCCACAACACTACAGATTTGGGAGGTGGATTTTTTGAGTTTGGATGGGGGTATTGGATGTGAAATTAGGTGATTGTGATGTATTTGGTTTGGGTGGATAGGTTGGCAATGTAGATTGGTTTGGAAAATTTTTGACTCACCAAACTTGAGATGGTGGATTATGGAATTTGGATTTGGAATTATGAAGTTTGGATATGGGACTAGGATGGTGATTAGGACCAACATTATTGTACAAATTGTAAGGTGGTGGGAACCTGTTATATGTAAGGTGCTTCTTTCAATTTTTATAGCTTATTGTATTTAGATAATTTGCTTCATTTCTTTTTATTGGTCCATTTTGTTTTGGGACCCATATTACTTTTATATGCTTTCCATGATTTTTTACCTCATATGCTTTTGACATTTGATTTGAAGCTTTTAATTTATATGCTCTATGACTTTGTTGGTCCTGATCAAGGGGTGGAAGATGTGGAGGATAAATTTTGCTAAAGAGATGGTGGAATTGGAAGGATTGTTGGTAGAAATCTTATTGCAAGGGATATAAATGGTCCCTATCTCCATGCTCTCATTGGATGAGGTTACCTCATTGATCGTTGAAGTATCACTACACTATTATATTGCTTAGATAAGTGATTTTTGATGCCTCAACCATGACTGATGTGGATTGGGATAGGCTCTAAGATGCCTTTCTCATGAAGGCCCAATCCTTTTCCATGATAATTTATGTTTTTACATATCTTGTTTGCAATAAGGTATTTGTCATCTTTGAAACATGATGCTAAATTCTCAGTATATTGCTAAGAATAATCAAAATTTGTTATTGTCTCCTCTTTCAGTAAATTTGAATTGATAAAGATGGTAGATCCTATTTGATAGGATTCATGTGCTTTCTCACTAGTATGCTTGTTGCACCTTGATCATTGTGTACACTTGTTGTGTCTTGATCATTGTTTGAACCTAGCGTTCCTTGATCATCTAAATGCTCAATGGTATCCATTATGACTTGCTTGTCCTCATGTTTGATATGATTAAGGTCTTGATGACAACTATTCTCATTAGGATTCTATGTGATATGATCAATGTCATTTATTTGATTTTCTCTATTTTCTTGGGGACCAAGTGTCTCATCATAGGAAGTAGATGTTGTAGTTGGCTAATGGATAGGACTAGTTGGGTATGTGATAGGATTATTTTGTCTTTCTTCATCATGGACATCATAAAGTTCAATGAGGGGATCAACTTGGTTTTCTTGATCATAGCTAGGATCATGATCATAAATGGGAGTGGCCTGGGTAATGTGCTCTTAAATAATTTCATCTTGAATAGCTTGGATAATCTGATCTTGACTTAGTTGAGTGCATTTTTCTTTCTTTGGATTTAATTCTTGACATAGTTGGATGAACATAGGGGTTTCTTGGATAGGCTTGATACACTTGGATTTATCCACAACATGGTTGCATAATGGATTTGGACTTGATATTGGGATAAGAGACTCTTGGATAGGCTTAGTGGGCATTGATTTGCATGGTAGTATTTGACTTTGGACAAGGATGGGATTAGTAGACTCCTTGATGAGTTGAATAGGTATCGGATTACATGATGGTATTGGATGGATGTTCATGATGCTAGGAGGCTCTTATTCATGCTTAATAGGATTAGGATTGACAAGATCTTCACACGATGGCACTTGATCATGGATGGGTATGTTATTTTTCTTTTGATTGCATGGTGCTATTTGTTGGATAGGCATAATACCATATGACTCTTGGATAGGCTTGGAATAGGTACACTCATTGGCTTGGGGCTTTCTAGTTTGATATTCTTCCTTTGCTAATAGTCCTCAGAGGAAATCTAAAAAGGATGATTTGGATGTAGTGGGTTTGGATTGTGGATTAATGTTTTGGATGGATGGATGTCTAGGTTGATGGGATGATCTAGAGTGTAGTGGGTTTGGATTGTGGATTAATGTTTTGGATGGATGGATGTCTAGGTTGATGGGATGATCTAGAGTGTAAGGATGAAGATGAGGAATCTGCATAGTATGTAGAGGTTAGAGGATTCTCACATGAGGTTGAGATTGGAAATGTGAGTATAAGGACCTTGATCTAAGATGGTGCTTCCCTTGTCAAAGGTATCATAAGGATGACTAATGGATATGTGTTTAGAATTAGCATAATGGCTAGTGCTAAGTGGTTCTTGATTTAAGGCTCTTTCATATTCATGGATGAGGGATGAAAGTTTATAGCAAGTTTGTGTGTGATAAATTCATCATCAAAGCTATTATCATCATGATATTCATCTTGATCTACATAACTTTCATCATTATCATTGGCAAAGGGATTTTTGACATGATTTGGATAGAATATTTGATCTAATGAATGCATATGTGGAGGGCTTCCTTTGATAATGATTTTGGGTTTTACATTGGCTTCACTAATGGTAGTAGGAATAGGGGTTTGATCTCACATAATGAAGTTCTCAAACCAAGAGTCCATGGTGGAAATGGCAAAGGATAACAAGGTGTTTGGATGGGACTAGGATGCAATTGGATTTGGTAGGCTTGGCATGAGATTAAAAATTTGACAAATGGATTCCACACAAGATAGGTATGAAACTGTGACTTGGATAAAGAGACTTGGTTTCAAACTTTTTGCAAAGAGAATTCAATTAAGATCTAGGCAAAGTGGGATGTTTTGGTTTAGATGTTCAAGGGCTTATTTACAAGATTGGTTCAAGGATTCAATAGTATTCAACAAACAAAGAAAAAACTTTGGTCTAAGTGACAGGTGCAAGGATATTCACTAGTTTAACACAAGAAAACACATCAAACACATTAACAACCTATTTTATTCAAGTGGGTGTACCATTTCCCATGATCCCACAAGTATGTTATCTATTGAGCTATGGATAGCTAGGGAATGTGAGGTCATGTACCACCTGTTGGGTCCTAAAATCAATGTTCAACTTCCTAGAATAGAGATTCATTTTCAAGGCTAGGGTTTTCGTCATGAAAATAAAACCTGCTCATCCACAAACCATGGAGGATTGAAGGCCAATGAATGAGAGTAGGTTTTCTCTCTTACACTTCAAGCTCAGCTTAGACTTAGGAGGGAGTTCCCTAAGGTTTGACAAACCAGATGAACAACTAAAAATCAATGGCTAAAGCCAACCCATTAACTTGGCTCCAACATTGTCACTAAACCACTTGAGAACAACTAGCCACATAAACCTCTGATAAAGCTAATTGCACATCTTATACATGTACCCATAGATGACAGTGATTATAAAATCATAAGATGGATTCATTTGATGTTTCTTATACAATGAAAATATGCAAACATGTGCAACATGACTCACACAAGATTTAAACTCTTTCGTATTTGTTATGTGTGAAAAAGATGAATGAATAAGACTAGTATGCACACTAGATCAAACCCTCTTCCAGAATAACATTCAAGGACAAGACCGAGCCAAATCACTACCAAATGGAGGTGGACTTACCTACAGATTTTGTACTCAAGAGTGCTATGGAAAGATCTGATTTAATCAATCCTTTTTATCAAACCCTAGGTCAACTAATACACTAAACCCTAGATTTGTAAAGATTTGATCATAATAGGAGATGTACGACAGATGATCAGAAACCAATTTCACAAGAGGGATCAAAGAGATACCAGAACCTGTGTCTTAGAAACTAGAATGTCAAAAGATTATTTTGTGGGTGCCCAAGTCCAAAAGGATGGAATCTCTAGAAACTGAAAACTGGAGAAATGTCACAGAGGAAGTCCTGATGTCAGATTTGATGTCTATTTAGGCAGAAAGACTATTTCACAGGCGCCCAAGTCTTCCATAGAGGAATATTCTTGAAATGCTATCGAAACCTGAAACCCTTTCCATTACTCAGTCTTCCCGTGCCTTCACTTTTCTAGATCTTGCATCTATAACCTACACACAAGAAGAAACAAGGTTTGCCGGTTATGGTGTTTAGGGACTTGCCTCAGTCAAATCCTAGGATAACATTTAAGCTTCCCAACATCATTGTTTGATACAAAGTGTGTGCCCTAGTAGGGTAGAGGCTAAACATAAATCAATGATGATGAACACAAATGATATCACCTATGTGATGAAACCCTTAGGAGGATGAATACTCTTCAACTCATAAGGAGAGATAGATGATAACATCAAAACCTACAACAACACACAATGACAATACAAATCTTCTCTAGAATCACAATGAATGCTTTGAATTCTCTTTTATCCAATGCTTCAAGTTGGCTATCTCTACCTAGGTTACAAATGAATTCAAAAACACACTTATAAATGCTTTCCCGCTAACATTCGTGAAATTAACCAAAAGAGCTGACAAGGAGAAACCCTTTTAAAGGTCCTATGCCAACATACATTAAAATTTTTCCTGACCAATCAAGGAGGACTTGGGCACGGGTACCCAAGTCCTAAGGCTCCTTTTTGGTCTAGGGTAGAGTAAAGTATGGGCACCTTGTTCCCAATTTGCATTGATTTCGGGGGATTTTGCATCGGGATGAATATTTAGGATGTATAATGTAATCAAGGGGAGCTAGGAGCTAAATGAGGAGGTAAAAAGGCAAGTGTCCACTTTTTACTCCATAACAGTATTGCTTCAAATTTAACCATGGTTGTTCTATTGAATCATGAACAACATGTAAAACCTAAGTCTAACTCCTACAACTACCTAGAATAGAGGATTAATTTAAATAAGATTGATGACCCTTCACTAAACTGGACTAGTGCCTACTCCAATAGGATATAGAGTCACAAATAGAAAATAGGAGGGAATAGATCTAATAAGCATCAATAGAACCAGACATGCATATATATACATATCTCAGATCAAATCCCATATGACAAACATACTTAATTATCTAGAAAATACATGCAATAATTCATCTGTAAAAAAAGAATGACCCAACACAAAGTCTTGTATTGATTTAAATGCTATCATACATTATCAAAACTCTGTTATAATCATACCAACAAGTGTGGAAAGAGAGAGTGAGTAACTGGGTTCAAACACCCCCATGAACTATTACATTATTCAATGGAGAAATATCATCACATGAAGATTTACATTACAAAAGCTTTCCTATGTTGTATCAGAAATATCCCACTACATTTTTTTCTCTAACTATCATGATTTAAAGCTCAAAATCCTTCCTGAGGATTTGCACCTTTAAAATGGTTCAGCAACCATCATTTCCTACTTCTAAAACAATGCATATATAGCATTTTCCTTCACAAGTCTGAGCAGCAAATCCTAAACGCCCACCCATTGCCATTAATTGATCCACCCACCTATACCTTGCAACATTCAAGTCTTTTAGCCACCTCCAAACAAGTCAACTAAGGTGCCCATGGTAGCCTGGGAATAGTCGTAGAAGTCAAACGTGAAGCAACGCTTTCTAAAAAATATGTTTTGAACATCTTTGAATTTTGCTTTGTTCCTTTCATCTTAGACTTTCTTATATCTTATTTTAATTCACAATTTCGGTGATTTGAGCATTCTTTGAACTATTTGCACCTTTTAAATTATTCTATCTCTATTTTCTCTTTATTCTTTTCTTGGTTCCTTTCGGTGATTTTCACCTATCATGAACCATTTTAGCGATTTGGTGGTTCAAGGAACTCTTAAACCGTCAATGCCACATTCATTTACCTTTCTCCCTCTATTCCATTTTTGTTTTTGCTTGGTTCCTCTTTGCCCTATTTTGACAAAAATGCGGATTTGGGAACTTAGGAATCACTAAGTCCTTTGAATGTTTGAATGGGGAGACAATGATTTAGGATATTTTAGAGGGGGTATAAAACTAGGAGTCCATTAAACATATCTTAGGTTGAATATCAACGATGGACTCAATAAGGGAATAACATGGGATTTTAGTGAATTTTGGGCATTTTTATGATTTGAAAATAGGAGTCCCATGGTGCAGGAGCACCCCTTCGAAATAAAGAATAAGTCTAATTATAGTATGTTTTACATTATGATGTAATAAGGTCCATGTGACCAATTCTTATGTTTAAGTCAATCTAGGTTTATGTGCAAGTCAGTTAGAAGTTTGTTATGCTAGCTGTCCTCTCCCAGCCACTTGGAAGTCTCCCAGCCGCTAGGAATTGACTCTGTACTACTCATGAGGAGTAGATATATATGCCCTAGCTCAGTTTATTTTAGATATACAGTTGCATAGGAGAAACAGAGACATTGTGTTTTGGAGATCAGACTGAGCATTGTGATACAGTGGGGCTGTGATATTTGTATGCATTTCTGTTATTGAAATAAAGAAGATCCCGTTGTTCCATTTGTCTGATCTTCGATCTATCTGTGTAGTTGATTTTGATTTTGCAGGCGAAATGGATTCTTTCATCCATTCCACCAATTAATTCTCTGAATCAGTGGAATGGGCATGTACAATAATTTAGTTTTCTTTTCTATTTTTATGTTCGTGCATTTCATGTTTTTGGGATCGATTTGTAGCATGCTATGATCTATTCTAGCACCCTCATGTGCTAGGGTTTGAAGGATAAAATTTAAGTTAAGATTGCCCAGGAAACAGATCAGCTCGACCTCAGCATTTTCTGTGCGAAATTTGTGAAGTTTCCCGGGTTTTGGTTGAAATGTACATTTGACGTATATATAGTGTTTGTATGCGACATACAATCTGTGTATATATCGCATTTGTATCTGTTCGTATATTGCTAAACAGATCAGGTGTTAAAACATGTTAAAAATGCATGTTTCAAAGGTACAGAGGTGAAGCAACCCGGATATACACTTCCTATGTATATCGCTTTTGTTTGTTGGGGACAATTGATGTGTATATCACTTTTGCACCTGAGGATCATTTTGTGTGTATCTGTCATTTGCATATCGTTGTTGTATGTTGGAACATACAAGCAGCCGGAGGTACATTTGCTACATACAAGTGGGTCAACGATGAGTCAAAGATACATTCGCCAAAGATAGATGGGAGATGCATCTTTTGTTTGCATGTCAGGTTTGTACATTCTAAATGTACATTGAAAATATACATTCAAGATATACAAAGTTTGTGTATATCACTGAGGGGCATCGGGTCATACAAGTTCTGAGTATACATCTTTTGGTATACATTTTGTGAGTATACTGCAGATGCATGTTTCTGCATATCCATCAAATGCATTTGGGGTTTGTATATACTGAATGTATATTGCTAATATACTGAATGTATATTGCTAATATACATTCGATGATACAAGGGAAAGTCAATAGTCAGCGGATCGCGGAAGGGATATTCTGAGGAATATTTGTTGACTGCATATTTTGTGATTGTATATTTGGTTGTATGTCCGAATATACATTCGGCAGATACAAGGGATTGATGTAAAGGTAGTCAGCAAGTCAAACATACATTAAGGGCATATCCCAAGGGATATTCGATGAATGCATATTGAGACATACAAATTTCTGCGAGTATAAGTATTGACCGATAGGACAAGTCAAGGCTCCGAACTCACCAGTGATAAGAGGTCAAAGTTTGTATGTATCGTCGTGACAACAGTCATCGGGATAGCTTAGTTTGGAGAAGCCGATAGATGATGTCTTGCAAATAGGCACATAAACAAATACTCATCGGTGTGAAATTGGGTATCGGGGTGAGATGTATTGGAGGTGCCGATAGTCATTGTCAGGTCGATAGGGTATGTCGGTGAGACAATTTGTTAGCTCTTGCCAATGAAATAAGAAACTTCAAATTCCACCAGTAGAGAACGTTTCTGGCTGTGGCTCTGCATAATCCCAACACCACCTATGCACCCCTTACCATGGAGGACAAAGCCTTACCCATAGTGATCTCTATCTCGATAGGCTCAGAAACACGATGAGTAACTTCCCGGGGCTAACTTGTGACTGATGCACCACAAATAAAAGATCATCGAAAGGCTCTTAATCTAGGCTATACAAGAATCTAAGGGATATCCTCATTATACACTTGGTACGTGAGGCCTGAATCCATGAACAAGTGTGTTATCTAAGGCATGTGATTGCTCACTTTGCCAAGTCATGTAGGCTCAACGTGGGCCCAAAATGATAATTCCACTATTGAGGTACAACTTTCGCTCTCCCCCTTTGTATACATCGTCAAAAGATGTGGTTGAGGTCATCCCCTAGGGTGATGAAATCCCTAGGCAGGCCTCCTAAAGGGAAATAAACCTAAGTACTTTTGATCTTCAAGATCACTTTTACAATGTGAGGAGAGAGCATACACACTTAGACTCTTGGGATAACACAAAATAAAGAAATCATAAGTGTTTTTGATTCCCAAGATCACCTTTCAGTGCGAGGGAAGAGCATACACACTCAGGAGTTCTCACACACACAAAAAATAGTGGTTCATTTCTAATTAATAAAAATGTGTAAAACTAAACTAGTATGTATGATTTAGTCTTTGGCAGGTGTAGCTGCATAAATAAGTTAGTAGTTTCAAGATTTTGAGTCTTTGAAAGGAATTTAATTGCAAGAAAGATGCATTAGTGTAAAATGATAAATCCTATAAAAACTAGAAAAAGATGTCAAAACACAGAAAAATTAATGTCACCACAGGATTCCTTGTGATTTTCTATGCAATTTTTAAAAATTGTTGTTGTATGTGAAATTTATGCCTATTTGAAGTTGGAAGGAAAGGCTGAGTTTAAACCAGTATACCTAAAAACATAGAAGGAATATGGGAAAACAACATCTTCCACAACGTAGTGCTCCATTTCAACTTTCTAATGCCTACAAGAACTCAAAAATCCAACACTGTATGAAAAAGTTACATGCGATTGAAAAAAGCTCTAGTTTATGGCCACCAAGGGCTAAGGGGTCTATCTAATGGTTTTCCTAATTGCTAGTGGTCAAGAGATTTCTAGTCACATGGATGGTTAGAAACAGATGGTTACATCTGGTGGTTAAATTTTGTCATGGTTACAGTTTAATGTGAATAGTTAATAACAGTGTTGGATGTTTAAGTGGCCATCATCCTAGCAATTAGGGGCTCAGTGGAACCCTTGATTCTCCATATGACTGTGGTTACAATGTTGGGTGCCAATGATAGTAGTTGTGTGAATAGTTAAAACTCTAAAACAAAGTTTTTATTAACATTTGTTTCCACAATGACTATTAATGGTTTGATGTCACAGTTATAAGTTTTAAAAACAAAAACATGGTGGTCTAGGTTTTTAGTTTAACATCGTTGTTTTCATAACAAACATGACTTACACAACAATTATTGTTAGAACAAATGACAACGAGGTTTTAAAAATAATAATTACAATTTTAAAACCCTCACGAACTAAAGTAAATTGTGGGCTTCATACAACTCTAAAAGGTTAATGTCAAGATTATTCGTAGATGCTAACAAAGAAATTTAACACAAGTTGATAACAATAAACATTTAAATTCACCTCTCTAATAATAAACATTTAAATTCAAATAATAACAATAACCATCGAAAACAATAATAATAAACATTAAAAAGAAATTGTTAGAAAACAGTTAGGGGGCCAATTAACCAAAAATAGTTTTATAGGAGACCATTGGGTAATACCCAACAGAACACATGAATAGTCCCCTAGACAACAGATGCTTGAACCCTTATTTAATGGAAAGTGCCTCTACATATAGACAGGCAATGGAGAGAAAGACATGCGTCCAAAATGAAAATCTAATAGATGAAAGTGTTCCATAATGGATAAATAAATTTTATGAAATAGATAAAAACTAGAGAGAGCTTGTTCAGAAGGGGTATGACTAGGCCGTATGATACAACTGTACAAGGGGATGGCCTTGAAAACTTAAAAAATTTGTAAAAAATTTTGTCATTGAAATATCAAGTGTTTTATGTTGATCTTCGCTTATTGACCACTTCGAACACAACAATGACCTTTGTTTTAGCCTAGGAGGCCTCTTGTGAAAGTAGACCCCCAAGATTCTTCCAAAAAGTGCATTGAAACCTGTAAAAAACACAACACAAACACTTGCAAATGAAGATTAATAGGGACAGGGGTCCCACCATGCGTGCCAGAAATGTGAACAACAAAATATGAAATATAAACAAGATTTAAACCAAAATGTAACACCTTATTTCATATTATATATCACCTCAATTAGAGCAAAAAACTAAAATGCAGATGAATAAGCACAAGAGATTACCCAACTTCAATTCCTGTTGTACCGGCATGATATTTATGATCAAATCAATGAATGTGGTGTTGAATATCAGGAACACTAAGAGGGGGGTGAATCAGTGTTCCATAAAACTTTTCAAGCACTTTCACTTTTAACCATTTTCCAAGATTAATTAAACAAAAGCACAATATGCAAATGAATAGAAACCACAAAGACATAACACATGGACACTAGGATTTTTACGTGGAAAACCCCAAGGTGGGTAAAAACCATGGAGAGGATTAGCTCTCAATATATATTGCAATCTTTTACAAATGGTGATGTTCAGGCTTGGTCACTCCACGGGCCTAGAACATGCTGACTCACAGCCATGAAGTACAACTAGGTCTAGCAGGCTCACTGCCTCAACCCTAAACCTAGAAAGATTACAACGAGGGTTGTTAAACCCTAATGGAGACTCACTGCCAAGCTCACTACCTTGATGAAGATGGCTCACTACCAAATATAAGTGAAATTGTATATGAAAAATGAATACTGCATAAGCATCTGTCCATATGCCAAGGCGCAGTCATTTAGCAACTAAATTTTGAATCCTAAGTCTTCATCCTCACTGATCTTCTATCTCTGCTTTGCTATTCTCATGCTTGCATCAATCATGCATACATTTGCATTGCCTCAACCAAAATTCATCGCTCTTATATATACGCATCATGATTTTATCCATAATCAGGTCAGCATCCAAAATATAAAACGTGTACATTGAAAGATGTAGCTTGTCGACTAAATTCAATGCATTATATGCTATGCAGACCCAAATCCTTGCACAAGCATGTTTATATAGGTTCATACAAAACATTTAACCACTTAAGGCATTGATCCAAAACATATCTTTGATCTATAAGGCAATCTACCTTCTATTGTCAGCCAGATGGTATAAACTAGGAGAATTCTTAATCACATGCTTCCTTGATCACAAGCATAACTAGAAGACCTTGTGCAATGCTTTAACATGATCTTGACACATCTGTGAACAATGTAGATTCACCTAAGAGCTGACAAATCCATCTGCAATAGATCTCACTTGGAGATAATAGAAGACAACAAATATCACTTGAACTCAACAACTTTCACCTGAAGTATAACAACACAAACTTATCTTCTGGAGCACCAAATCCCAAATCCTCTAGAATGAAGATAGTTATGGACTTTCCAAGCTTAAGTCTAGAACCACAAAGCCAAATTCTAATTTGCAGAGAAATGTGGAGAAAAACATTTTCTCCCTGTCACTCTACACACATTGCCAGACACAGTCTTCAAACTGGTGAATAGATATTTTGCTGCACAGTGTTCCAGACCACCAAACACAAGATCTAACATCTTTAGACACTTCTCTAAATCATATCCCAATCTCACACTCTAGTTTACAATGCTGAGGAAATGCAGAGAAAAACAATACATTGTTCTGGGAGACAGAACAATCAAACACGTGTTCCAAGTTAACCAAGTAACTTCCTTAGATGCTGACCTTATGTGTTGACATCAATGAAAACACTTACTGCTCATACTTGCAAAAATCTCCCCCTTTGTCATTGATGGCAACACATGATGTGAAAAACCATCAAGATAAAGAAATTTGCTTTGCTTCTTTGCTCCCCCTTACTTGATGCTTTCTCTAACTGCAACTTTGGTTTTTCACATGAACTTCTCTCCCCTTTGACATCAATGGCAAAGGGTGTCAAGACTTTTACTTATCTCCTTCTTTGGTTATCAAATCTCAACTTTAGATCCTGCTGCTATTGCATTATTTCTTCTATTATTAACACTACAACACTTATTGCTCTTTATCAGAAACTCATATCATCTACCTGCTTCCCCTGAGAGGTAACCTCATGAATCGTCTTGACTTCAATAACCATCTCTGATTACTACCTGCATTACTACACCTTTTTCTTCTTACTACTTTGAATACTCCCCCTTTAGGGGTACATATCAGACTGTATCAACTCTAGCTCACATTAGGACCTTCACATGCATATCTTGTCTTCTCAAAGCTTCAGACTTGACTCTGCTCAAATCAGGGTATGACATCCAACCATAACATTCCATCTCTTATCAGCCTTCATGTTAACACTCTCAATGATCTTTCCTAGACTCTTATTGTAGCACTTTTGACTTGAATTATGTTTTGAATGTTGATAGCAGTATGTATATATTTTCTCCAATATATATCCAGTAGGTCAGCTTCATCATTGATCTAGCAACTTCTTGGACTATCATGTACTTCCTTTCAACAACTTCATTCTACTGAGGAGTCCTAGCAGACAATTGTCTCTTTATTCCTTGTTCTTTACAGAAAATATTGAATTCATTTGATGTGAACTCACCTCCTCTATCAGACCTTAAGTATTAGATCCTTAGTTATATCTCATTCTCAATGATTGCCTGGAAATCTCATCTAATTCATAATCATTCACCTCTGAGTTCATCTGTAGATTTTCAAAACATTTCCAAAGAAAACTGCTCTGTACTGAAAACAATCTTGAACTTCTATTACTCTATTCCCAATCCAATTATCAAGATCAGACAAACATTTTGGATGTAGATGTAATCACTAATCAATAACCATATGCCAAAACTACAGAGCATTATCTTCAACAGCAAACCCAAGCGGACTAGAATACCAGAGCCCTGTCACTTGATTTTATCAGTTAGATACTTAGCCAAAATTCATGACCTGTCAGCTTGTCCCTTGACTACATACTTCACCAATTCGTCTGTCACATCATAACTCCCAATGCGAATCATATGAGACTCTAGAATTCATATCCAACAATCATCATTGACCTCTTAACATACCTTCAGAACTGCAAATCAAAAAATTCAATAGCGGAAGAATGCAGACCAAAATACTTAGATGCTTTACATTGTTTCAGGCTTAACTCTATTCATCCAGACTTAGACAATTCACCGTGTGACTTCCAGAGGAAGTTAGAACTTGAACACTAGAAAATATGTTCACTAAATATCTATGAACAACATACCTGAACTGCATATAATGATCTTCAACTACGGAGGCATATTGACCCAATCTTTGTCACTTACTTTGTATACTGCTCATACTTAGTCATTTTAGGCTTCCGGACCATAATCCTTTTATACCTTAATCTACAGAGTTCCTTTCAAGAGGTCTGCCATATAAATATTCACATCATATCTTTGTGTTGAATCTCAACACTGACTAACTGGCTAGGGGATTTAAAAATTTCAATACAACTCCTCCTGAGCCAGAGTTCTCAATTTACTTCTCGGAGGAAGTATCTGCTCCAGAATCTAGTGCAGACTCATCTCTGACTTTGTTTACTTCCTTCTTGACACAAACCTTGTTCATCTCCTTCTTGACTTCTATTGAATCAACCTTTTCCACTGGTTTCTTCAATTGTACTTGATTATCCTTCTTCATGTTCTTACTTCTGCAAAATCTTGCAATATGTCTAGGCTTGTTGCAATTGAAGCACACAATATTTTTCTGACCATTGTTCCTTCCATTCATCCTTAACCTGCATAGGTTAGCCTTATGCCCAAATTTATTGCAAGTAGAACAGTTTCCATTGAAGAATTGGATGTTCCTTGGTTTACTTGGATTGTTTCTTGACACACTTCTGCACTCATTTACTTTATGACCGATTTTGTTGCAATTGAAACATTTACCAGAGAAGAATGGAACATTTGGATTTATTCTACTTCTACACTGAGTAGCCCTATGACTATACTTATTGCATTTGAAACAATAACTATTGAAAGATGGGTACCTTTGTGCATTTGGTTGCCTGATTGGAGGTTTTATGGATCTTCCTTTTTTATTCCTTACCGGATGGTTTATACCTCTTCCTTCTTTAAATTTGCCTTTCCCTGAATTTGAACTTTCTCGCTTTTCAAATCCCAAGCCTTGTTTATCATCCGGATACTTTTGACTAGCCAACAACTCATCAAGTTTTGTAGAGCTTATTGTGAATTTTTCTCTGTAGTTGTTGGCTGCTTCTAGATCAAATTTTAAGAGCAGAACTTCTTTCCCTAGTTTTTCACATTCCTCTAACTTGTCCTTCACAAATTGATTCAAACATTCCTCATTCTTGGTCTTTTCTTCAATCACCCTAAGAAGACTCTGTGTGGATTCATTTGCTTGTCTTACTTGCTCATATAGTTCTTTCCTTCTCTCCTGAGATTTACTGATCTGCTCTTTTAATTTCATAATGCAATCATCAGTTTCTTTGATACTCTCCTCTAATCCCTTGATATCAGCCTTGGAGTTGTCAAGATCTTCTAGATCTACTTCAAATTGTTCATTATTGACATATACTTGATTACCAATTATAATGTTGCCAGGAGGATTTGCTTCAGGATAAGTGAGATACCTTTGTGCTGCCATGAGTGAACTTTCTCAGATCTACCTCAAGCTGTTAGGCTTCTTCCAAGGAACTTGGCTTTGATACCAATTGTTGAATATCAAGAACACTGAGAGGGCAGGGTGAATTAGTGTTCCATAAAACTTTTCATGCACTTTCACTTTTAACCATTTTTCAAGATTAATTAAACAAAAGCACAATATGCAAATGAATAGAAACCACAAAGACATAACACATGGACACCAGGATTTTTACGTGGAAAACCCCAAGGTGGGGAAAAACCACGGAGAGGATTAGCTCTCAATATATATTGCAATCTTTTACAAATGGTGATGTTCAAGCTTGGTCACTCCATGGGCCTAGAACATGCTGGCTCAATGCCATGAAGTACAACTAGGTCTAGCAGACTCACTGCCTCAACCCTAAACCTAGAAAGATTACAATGAGGGTTTTTAAACTCTAATGGAGGCTCACTACCTTGATGAAGATGGCTCACTACCAAATATAAGTGAAATTGTATATGAAAAATGAATACTGCATAAGCATCTGTCCATATGCCAGGGCGCAGTCATTTAGCAACTAAATTCTGAATCCTGAGTCTTCATCCTCACTGATCTTCTATCTCTGCTCTGCTATTCTCATGCTTGCATCAATCACGCACACATTCGTATTGCCTCAACCAAAATTCATCACTCTTATATATCCGCATCATGATTTTATCCATAATCAGGTCAGCATCCAAAATATAAAACGTGTACATTGAAAGATGTAGCTTGTCGGCTCAATTTAATGCATTATATGCCATGTGGATCCAAATCCTTGCACAAGCATGTTTATATAGGTTCATACAAAACATTTAACCACCTAAGACATTGATCCAAAATATATCTTTGATCCATAAGGCAATCTACCTTCTACTGTCGGCCAGATGGTATAAACTGGGAGAATTCTTAATCACATGCTTCCTCGATCACAATCATAACCAGTGGACCTTGTGCAATGCTTTAACATGATCTTGACACATCTATGAACAACATAGATTCACCTGAGAACCGACAAATCCATCCGCAACAAATCTCACTTGGAGATAATAGAAGACAACAAATATCACTTGAACTCAACAACTTTCACCTGAAGTATAACAACACAAACTTATCTTCTGGAGCACCAAATCCCAAATCCTCTAGAATGAAGATAGTGATGGACTTTCCAAGCTTAAGTCCAGAACCGCAAAACCAAATTCTAATCTGCAGAGAAATGTGGAGCAGAACATTTTCTCCCTGTCACTCTGCACACATTGCCAGACACGGTCTTCAAACTGGTGAATAGATCTTTTGTTGTACAGTGTTCCAAACCACCAAACTCAGGATCTAACATCTTTAGACACTTCTCTAAATCATATCCCAATCTCACAGTCTGATCTATAATGCTGAGGAAATGTGGAGCAAAACACTACACTGTTCTGGGAAACAGAACAATCAAACACTTGTTCCAACTTAACCAAGTAACTTCCTTAGATGCTGACCTTATGTGTTGACATCAATGACAACACTTACTGCTCATACTTGCAACATGTGGTTGCTCGAACCGATAGCATGACATTGCAGTGATGGTGATTGATGAGAATGGACTCCTAAAGGGTCCATTTATAGACTTGTAGAAAGGTTGATCAATGATGGAGATCTAATGATAGATGGACTGTCCAGATCAAGTTGATTGGGTAGTTGGAGGATGGAGGGAGGAGATAAATTAAGATTTTAAATTAATTTATTGATTTTGTGGGAGATAGTTATGGAATGAGTGGATGAGAAAATCTCTTTTATTCATTTTCGAGTAGTTATGGGAGGATTTAATTAATTAAATTAATTAAATCATGTGGGAAGGGGACTAGGACTTAGGAAAAGGATTTAGGACTTAGGGAAAAATGGAATAATTGGGATAAATGATGGAATCAAGTCCTATAATTGAGATGATTAGGATAATGTAATGAATCAGGATTATTAGGGCATAATTGATTAGGATTAGGTAATCGATCAAGACTAGGATGATTTAGGGATAAATTGGATTGTTCAAGGAATAGGGACTTGGTTTCTTGGGGTGATTAGGATAAATGATGGAATCATGACCTAATGCACAATTAATCTAATTTCGGATGAAATCAGGACCTTAGGGAATAATTAGGACAAATTGATCATGATTAGAGTAGTTTAGGGATAAATTGATCGAGAGTAAGCTAATTAGGACCTGGTATGTTTTTAGGTGTCTACAATTATGAATTATAAAAGAAAGAACATGTTTGTTGTTAAACTTTACTATAGGTTCAACTCAACTATTGCAAGCTACAACATCCATTCAAAGAGAGTTTGCACGTGCATATCACTTGTGGGCCATGACAAATTGGTCATTTTTAGGTAAGAAAAATCTTATATTCCTTTCTCTAAGCCTTGAATTTTAGATTTTCAAACTCAACATTAAGTTTTGTTTAATAGAAGCATGTCTAAGGCTACACCTAGTACTAGTTTTATGGGTAAGGGGACTAGAGAGAAAATTGCCAAGGATCAAGTGAGTGTTGATGCTAAAAACCATATCTAATATGTAGAATTGTCTAAATCTAGTGGATTTGTTGATGAATATGATGATATTCATGATCCCCTACTCACTCATAAGACAATCAGAGAGCTTAGATGCATCTATTATTGTAATACACTAAATACAAAGATTCCTAAAAGTGATAAAAGGCCATGAGTGTTTGGATTGGGAAGGATGATGTTAAGTTAGATTTTTCCTTGCCCTAAATTTTATATGCTTTGTGTCTAGAATTAGGACCAAAATAGAAAATAATTGTTAAGAAAGACACCCAAGAAGAAATCTTAGACATAATATAGGAAAATGTTATCAATACATTGAAGTTTAGATTTGAAGATTTAAGAATAATCTCGATCTTTAATGATTTTGAGGAAGCCCCCAAAATTTTCAAAGAATGGTTCTAGTAATAACAGAATATACTAAGGCACCCAAAGATAATCCTCCTTATGTAAAGGTATATTTAAAACTATGGGTTCAAGAATCCATTTCTTTGCTAGCACTTTTTCTTGGATATAATAGTGGTTAGTTAGTGGATGAAACCCTCCTCGAGATGATATACAACATCCTTTATGCTATGGCACCTACTCTATATAGATTTGTTGGGCACAATGCAAAATCCATGCATAAATAATTAGTATTAAATAAAGGAGGAGGTTCTAACTCTAAGACCTTTAGGTTTATGTCCTACTTATGTTATTTATTCCTCTGGTGGTATTATCAATGGTGTATGGATAACAAGATTGAGATTCAACCCTATTATGAGTTAAAGGAAGGAATTACACTTATTTTGTGGAATAATTTTTTCTCCAAGCTATAAATAATTATAAATACTTTAATGCCTAGATTATTAATTAGTTGTACCAATTTCATTCAACTAGGAATAGAGATAAATTTGGCTAACTGGTACTTCATATAAGAATATATTGTCCTAAGATTTTATGGATTAGGAGTAAAGTCCCATAGAATTCTGAAACATGTGACAAAGAAGGTTTTTTCCTTGGAATGTATATGATAGATGGACAATACATATCATATGTATTTTGTTAGTTAGAAAAAGAATACATTATTTTCTTCAATGCATTTGTCTTGTGGAGGATACATCTTTGATAAAAGAGCATTTAGTCTTGCACATGAGATTTTAGAAATTCTAAGTTTTGATGTTGACTCTCACTAGTAGTATGACCCATATGGGGTGATTAGAAGAAAGCTAGTGGCAAATACATAATTTGTAAATAAAGTTTAACATGAAAGTAAACCCTACTAGAAATACTAAAAACCAAAGACTCTTAGGATGAGGTCCCTTAAGTAATGTAAGAAATTTCTATTGAGATAGGAATTACTATTTAACAATTGATCATAGAATTTTTTGGACTGCATTCATAGACAACAATTAGTAGATACAACATTTTTTATACAAAAGATGCTAGTGAGTCTTTTTTACAAAACTATCAGAGGCTCTAGATAACGCATGTGTAGATGTTGGTTGGACAAGGCCAAAAATAAGTTCCTTTTCAACTATAAAGAAGGAACTAGGTGACCCAAAAATTACTTCAAAATTTAAGGATATTCTAGAAGATGAAAAGTTTAGCAAATTCCGAGATGAAGAACATCCTTTGAAGAAACAAATTTCTAAATTTGATGTTGAAGAGGAAGAGTTGAATCTCCCATGGGATGTTGTGGGATAATATTTATTTAAACCTATTGTCTAAAACCACAAAAGGAACATATGGTAAAGGGGCAATCATAGCCCAAAATTTAGGTTACACAGGTGGTAGTTTAGATTCAACAAGACAAGGCATTTGGTATACCCTAAAAGTAGAATATAGAAGTCATATATATGTGTGAGGCATTGGAGTTGATCAACCACTACACACAAGTAGTGGTAGTACAGTTCAATTCGTTGCACCTTCAAATCCTTAGTATCAAGTACAATCACATCTCCAAGGGCCTTTCAATCCCTAGTCTCAATTATAGACCTAAGTGGACCTAGTGGTGGTGGTATAGGTGGTAGATGTAGAGTTTAGCAAGTTCCGCAACAATAAACATATCAAAAGAGATCAATAAAAATAGGTAACTATCACCAAGGTCACGAGAAGAGGAAAAATATTAGCATATACAAGTACTCTTATGCATGGTATCTCTACCTTAAGGGAATTATTTGCTATTGTTTTTGGTGTTAATAGGATAAAAAGGCTCAACATTAGACTCAAAATCAATCCCCCACAAATATAAGTACTCTTGTTCCAATCAAGCATTGGATTGTTGATCCAAGTTTTGAGTATGAAGCTAAATTTGCCCAGAGATCACAAACAAAAAAGAAAAACAAATAAAAAATTGCTAGAGGATGTATGAACTTCAAATCTTTCACCAACCAAGGTAATGCCTTTATATGACCCAAAGGAAGGTGCTATGGAATACATATATATTGTGCCTAAAGTCAGAAAACTTGAGGATCAAATGCAAGAGAGTGACTATGAAAAACCACCCTTACAATGGATTTTAGAGGAGTACAAAGTTGTGACAAAATAAATTCTTCCAAAAAACTATGACATGGTATACACAACACTACTAAAGGTGGAGAGGGAAAGAAACATGTTGAGTAAACTTATAGAAAATTTAAGGGAATACCTAAAACATGAGCCAATAAAGCATAAAGTGGTAGATAACAAGAGCTTTGAATTAGAGAAGAGGACAAAAACATCTACATCTAAGTCTAAGGTGATTGAACCAGCCATGGTAGAGGAACTAAAACAAAACTTAGAGGAAAGTACAAAAATATAATAGTGAAAAATAATTATATAGTGCAAAAAAAACCAATGCAAATAAATTAGAATAGAAGTTGGAGGAAGTGAAAACCTTGGCAAATAAATTATAACAAAAGTTGGAGAAGAGAAAACAAATGCAAAAAATTAGCAATTGAAACTAGAGCAAAGAGAAAACAAAATTAGAAAGTTTACAACAAAATAGAGAGGAAGTAGAGAAGGAAATAATGCCATCTAAATAAACATTCTATAGATTTTATTATCAAAAAATAAAATATGAATTATAATATTTTGGGGGAAATAATTGAGAATGCTAAAGATTCAAATAAAATGTTTGAACTCATGATGCTCCACAAGTACAATCTAACAAGGTTAGAGAAGATATTTAAGGTAGAAAAGTGGTGATGTTAAAAGAGTATAAAGAAAATAAAATTTTGGAAATGATTTACAAAATTAATGAGAAAGATTTGGAATCAAAACGAATTTGAAACAAGAAGGATGCCTCAATAAAGGAATCATCTATTCATAAGTGTATGAAGCTAGGTAAAACATTGTATGTGTTGAATCACTATGAAAAATGTTAAATGAGTTGCATGGAAAGGTAAAATAGCTCACAAACATAGGTTTTCTAATGCCTTGTGTCAAAAATAAGAGATTTGTTACAGAGGATGCTTTCTATAGGAAGATGGAGGATACAAAGTAGGATAAGAACCAGTTTCCTAAGTGTTGGGATAGGTGTGTCATACACCTTACATTCTAATGTTAGATTTTTTATTTATTTATTTATTATTTGTGAGCCTTCATGGAAAAGGGCATCCCACTTATGACTTGGACATTTTGCCATGTGTATGCCTTATTATGACATGTGTAAATGTGTGTAGATAATATCTTGTCATGAAGAATGTGTAAGAGTATCTATTACAAATATAGTGGTGTAAGAGAACCCATGATGCATGTGTGTAAGAGGGGATTAGATTATTGACTTGACCAAGTTGACCAACTTATGATGCATCATAATACATATTTGGGTGGGGATAATAGAGTCAAAATGGAGAGCCTAAATTAGGGAGTTACATATGACAACTTATGACATGGTATGATAGGCGTAAGAGCATATTCTATTTTTAGCTTGGAAGATCAAGATCAAGGAGGGTGTTGGAATTTAGGCCCATGATTTGGGTACCATTTTTAGGTCATGGTATTAGCCCATGGTTTACGGATATGAGGCATATTTGGATGGAGATAATGGAGTCAAAATGGAGTGCCCAACTTAGGTAGTTACATATGACAACTTATGACATAATATGATACGCGTAAGAGCATATTCTATTTTTAACTTGGAAGAACAAGATCAAGGAGGGTGTTGGAATTTAGGCCAATGACTTGGGTGCCATTTTTTGGGTCATGGTATTAGTCCATGGTTTATGGTTTACCACTTGTGTTTCATGTATCAAATCTCCTATATATTGGATGTTAGAGATGAAAGTTTCTTAGTGAGTTTTGTGGGTACTATTATGTTGCTAGAATTACTCTATATTTGAAGGTGATTACTCTTGTGAGTACATGATGTTGGATATTTTATTCTAACCTTTGTTTCTAAATAATATAATTGGTTCATACTTTAGAGCATGGGGTTTTTACTAAAAGGGTTTTCCCCACATACATCATTGTGTTATTGTGAATTCATTTGTGTTAATTTCTTTATTGTAAATATAAGACTAAAATTATTCTACACATTTATCTCCTTATAGATAAGTGTAGGAAGAATTTCCACACCTTTACTTCCTTTCATCTCTTATTAGAGCCTAATCAACTCAAATCCTCGATGTAAGGGACAAGGTTTTTTGGACTAATCTTGGTTTGAGTGGGAGAATGAAAGTAAAAGGAGATCTTGTTGTAGGGAATATGCAAAGAACATCATAACTAGAAATTAAGAGATTTAATGACACAAAACTTTGAGTTGTGGAAGCTCAAGATGAGTATTTTTCCTCATAGATTGAGATTTGTTGGTTGCAATATCCAAACCCAAACTAGTTGCATTGTCACAAGATGATTGGGATGTATTGGAAAAAAGGCAAGGAAACTCATTAGGCTCTTCTTGGAAAATTTGGTTTTATTAGATGTTTGTGAAATGATCACCACTCAAGCCCTCTAGCAAAAGTTGGGAGATTTGTACTGGGCTAATTCCCTAGTTAATAATCTTTTTTAATGGAAGATGTTGTACACTTTGAGGATGAGTGATCGTGCTTTTGTGACCAAGCATCTACATGCATTCAATATGATTGTGACCTAGTTGCACTCTGTAGGATTGAAGATGGAAGAGGAGGATAGATCAATGACCCTTCTATGTTCTTTGCCAAATTTATGGAACACCTTGATAATGTTTGTTGGAAGCACTACAAATAAATTGGTGCTTGATGAACTCTTGGCTACTTTACTTTCAAAGGAGATAAGGTGGAAATCATTTTAATCTACCAAGGAGGACTTGGCTATTTGTGGAAGGTTGAAAGAGAAAAGCGGGAAGAAGGACAAGAAGGATAAGAGCATATCCAAATCTTATGGGAGATCTAAGTCTCTTGGAAAGTCCAAGGTAATGTGTCAAAACTATAGCAAGCTAGGGAATTTTTGAAGAGACTACAAGGAGGACAAAAAGAAGAAAAAGAATGATTCTATGAATCTATCAAATCTTCTTGGGATGATGTAGAAAAGGCCTTTGTCACTACCATGGCAACACATACATTTGAGGGTGTGTGGTTGATAGACTCTAGAGATTCCTTCCACATGACCTCTTATTGGGAGTGGTTTTAAAGTATGAAGAATATGATAAGTGTGCCTTAGTGATGACTCTCATTTGAGCATAGTTGTTCATGGTAGAGTTCCAATACAATTCCCTTATGGATGAGAGAAAGGTATTAATGGAGTTCTACACATCTTGGGTTTGGCATGGAACATTTTATTAGTGAGTATACTTAATTATGTGGATGTGTAGGTAGTGTTTGGAAATGGAGGGTATAAGATGGTTCAAGGAGCTATAGTTCTCTCTAAGGGTATTTTTGTCTACACTTTATTTTAGCTTGATGCAAGCATTATTTAGTACAATAATTATCTAGTTCCTTCAATGAAGAGATCTATAGAATCTTCACCTTCATTATTGAAACTAGTAGCAAAGAGAAGTGTTGTATCTACTTTTGATGATCATACTTTTTTGGTAACTAAGAATGCTGTCACCTCATAGAGCAAGTTACCCACCAAGAAGACTAGATGTTATGGCCCAAGTGGATGGGCCATAAGAAAGGTCTTTGAACCTTGAAAAATAATAATCTTGTTGAGGGGTTGACAGATTGCACTCTTGAATTTAATTATGTGAACATTACATATATGGAAAGAACAATTATGTTCAATTTTATTCCACTTCTCACAAATCTTTTGGGTTGTTGGACTTGATTCATTTTGACGTACTTGATTTTATTAATATTTTTTGTTATCTAAATCTATGTATGATTTAATATTCATTGAGTGTTCCAGAAGGACACATGATGAGGGTCATTGTACACCTTCACTTTAAATCAAATAATTTATCCTTGTCAAATTAGGATGATGTCCTATGGCTATCTACAATAGAGGATTGGGAACTAAACTAACAATTCTTCTAATCTAGGAATTGAAATTACATACACATTTAATTGAAATTTACTAGAATTGAGACTAATATAAGAATTGAAATGCTTGTGTTAAATTAAAATTGTAATAAAAATAAATCTAAGATATTGCATACTAAACTTGAATGTTACTTTACTGTTGCAATGGAAAGAAATATATTTTATTGACATCAAAGTAAATCTTATTTCTATTGAAACCATTTTCTAAATAATTTTTTGTATAGAATTGAAAAGGTAATGTATCTTGAGAAAGGGGTTGTGCTTAAATGGCAAGGCCATAAAGTTCTCAAGATGGAGATCCAAGTTCGAATCTCCCAAGTAACACCTATAGTTGGAACTCCAAGTAGTGGCTCTTGGACTTCCATTGTGGCTTCTATGTTGAATAAGTAAATCTAAGTTGAATAAGTTGAATATGTGGATCAGGAGGAGGTCCCCTTTGTGATCTCCATTGGAGTGGGGCCAACCTAAATGTCCCCACAATTTACGGATTTAAAAAAAAAATGAAATAACATTACAATAGACTAAACCATAGTATAGAGAAATTATGCAACAATATTTAAACTATGGAGTAATATAAACTACACAATAACTAAGCTACATACTAAAAAAGAAAACACATAATAAACTAAACTACCAAATTAGTATATTTAATGCTTAAACACATATTTACTTTATTTAGAATAACAAGATGCCATAACTAGTACCGTATTTCTATTACTTAGAAAAGATGAATATGCTCTATTTACAAATGACTGACTTCTAACTTATCAACTAACTTTTACTATTAGCATTTAGAATTAGCCAGGAAGATCTCCCAACTTCCTTAAAAAAATACTCTTCAATCAACTCTACTACTCCTATAATCTAGCTATCATGTTCATGCATAAATGATAACTTAGATTCCTACTGCGACTCTTACATTCAAAACATAACTTTGAAGATGACTTTATTACAAATGAACACCTATTGAAATTTAACTAATTCCCCCCACAAAATGGAGGAGCGTTGTTCATGTAGCTATGTGCATTTATCATAGTGCCTTCACCTTATCTGTAGTTGCATGGTTGATGATTATTCCCTTGTTGATTGGTTGATTGGTTTTAGAGCAAGGATCTTGCCACTTGCCTAGTGATTGGTTGACGCATGCATAACTTTGAAGTTATCTTGCATTTCCTTGAGTACATGCCAAACGTTACAAACAGTCATCAACCTTGACATCATGCCAAACGTCACAAACAGTCATCAACCTTGAGATCAATGTTTATGTTATCAAGTAGACTTTGTTTTATTTGAGATCAATGTTTATGTTATCAAGTAGACTTTTCTAAACCGAGACACATCAGACAGTCACAATCCCTTGCAGGCATGGCCTTCAAAATCAATGGTTGATATTGACTGCGGGGAGATAAGATATGAGGTCATTATCACTTGCCAGGGTCCATGACTTGGTTGCAACCAATGACATGCTAGCATGTATTCAGTCTGAATAAGGTTTATATCAAATCAAAAAAAATGATGGATGCCAATTGCTATAAAATAGAATCTAATATAGACTGGCTCTGTGGGGAATTATGGTTGACCTATAAGTTCTTCCCAGTACAAGATATGAACCTACTACAACAAACAATAATTGCTACAAGATTTTAACCTACTACTTCTTCCCACTGTCTCTATTTCTGCCACAAACAATAATAAATTGTCAATGTCTTGTCTGTCACATTTCAAAGCTCTTCAGGGTTTCAACTACAATATTTGACAAGTAAACAAAGTAAGGACATGATTAAGACTGTTAAGTCACGGAGGATTTTGACTATGCAGGCCTAAGTCTAAACGAATGAACCATGACTATAGCAAGACAAAGGAGGTCTGATAAGGATTCCTTGAGCATTTATTCATAAATATAGAGCTAGCAAGTCTAGATAGAACCTTGATGTGCATGGAGTCAAAAGGAAGCATATGCAGACAAAAGGGTTCTCAAGGTAAAGTTAGCACACAAATAAAAAAAATTATATCTTAAATATGTATATGGATGACCAAGAAATCTCAATAATCTAGTCTGCTAAACCCATAAAAGAACTCGAAACACACTCATGAAGACAATTCTTTTTTAAACTAGGATATATAAGGAATAACAAATTTTTAGATATAAATGCACCTTTTCTAAATGTTCATTGTTTGTGCTTCTTAATTAGTAATTAGTATTTAACTTAATTAGTTAATAAATATTTTAATTATTTTTTAGTTAATAAATATTTTAATTATTGTTTAGATTTTGCAATGAATTTTGAAATTTTGTAAGGAAAAAAGTTGAATATAAAAATATGATAACATTATAATATTAAAAAGATTATTCAAGAATTAAAACATTTTTTATAATATATATTGTTACGTGTGCATTGAAATACATTGTTATAAGTATTTGGATTTAATTTACATATTTTTATTTCTCAAAAATTTATTTAATTTCTTTAATATTCAATAGGAATTTTTTTTCACAAATACTTCACTATAATTTAAAATTAACCTATTACTGACAATGTTTTAGAAATTTCTTACAACATATAGTATGTGTTAATAAATCTACAACCAAAAAAATTTGCCTCATACTACAATAAGGCTTAATATGTGGACAACACAAAGGTTAGTAAAGGAGGATTAGGTGGAGTAATTCAAAATGGGTTGAATTTCTGCAGAGTTATTCTTTTGTTTTGAAACATAGGAGTGGAAAGTCTAATAGGGTAGTTGATGCATTGAGTAGGAGATGTTTGTTGTTTAATGAATTGAGAGTGAATGTAGTTGGTTTTAATTCTATGAAAGGGTTGTATGAGATAGATCCAGATTTCAAAGAAGTTTGGGCTACTTGTATGAATCTAGTAAAGAAGGATAGAACACCATGGCTGAAATATTTTCTTCAGGAAGGCTTGTTGTTCAAAGGGAAATGGCTATGTATACCTCAAGGGTCAATGAGGGATAATTTGATGAGATAAAAGCATAGTGGTGGATTGAGTGGACATTTTGGTGTTGATAAAACATTGACACAATTGAATGAAGGTTATTTTTGGCCCAGTATGGCTGTGGATGTGAAGAAGTTGGTACAAGGTTGTAGAGTTTTCCAACATGCTAAAGGAGTAAGGCAGAATACTGGTTTGTATCAACCATTTCCTATACCAGAGAGACCATGGGAACACATCAGTGTGGATTTTGTTTTGGGATTGCCTCAAACACAAAGAGGTAATGATTCTATTTTTCTTATCCTTGATATATTTTTGAAAATGGTACATTTTATACCATGTCAAAAGAGTAATGATGCTTCCCACTTTGCTACATTATTTTCAAAGAGGTAGTTAGGCTGCATGGTTTTCCTAAGAGTATTGTTTTAGATCGTGATGTGAAATTTGTTGGCCATTTTAGGCATGCCTTGTGGAAGAAAATGGGTACACATTTGGGTTTTAGTTCATTTTACCATGCTCAGACTAATGGTCAAACTAAAGTTGTTAATAGGAGTTTAGGAATTTTGTTGAGATGTTTGGTGGGTGATAAGCCTAATCAGTGGGACTTGATATTGGCTCAAGCAGAGCTTGCATATAATAATTCAGTCAATAGGAGTATAGGGGAAAGTCCTTTTCATGTTGTCTATGGATACAGTCCAAGAGGTGTGGATGAGTTGAGAGATAGTGCAGATTTACATAGAAAGAGTGTTGTGGCTGAAGATTTTGCCAAGTACATCCATGATTTGCATAAGGAGGTAAAGGAAACTTTGGAGAAAAGTGCCATCAAATACAAGGAGCATGCTAATATGCACAGGAGAGAGTAAGAATTTCAATTTAGTGATTTCGTATTAGCACATTTGAGAAAGGAGAGGTTCCCATAGGGAACATATAATAAATTGAAATGGAAAAATATTGAACCTTGTAAGGTCTTGAAGAAGTTGTCATCCAATGCTTATGAAATTGAGCTTCCAACAAGTATAGATATTTCACCTATCTTAAATGTTGTTGATTTGTACAAATATTATGAAGGGGAATCAAGTACACAAGGGAATTCCAATTTTGATTTTTAGAATGCACATAAGTGGATACATCAATTGCCCGAGAATAAGTTTGAGCAGATTGACAAGGTGATTGATTCTCCAGTGGCTAAAAGAACAAGGGGAAAGGAATACATGGAGTATCTTGTCCGTTGGAAGGATAGACCAGCAGATGAAGCCTCTTGGATGCAAGCTTCAGATTTGGTTATGTATGGGATACCTATTTCAGACTTACCTAAAAGTTCATGAGTTGCAACCTCATGGAACATTTTATTTACCCAACATTTCTAATGTAGGAGCATCCGAGTGTATGAGCAATCTTGTGTCACCAAAAAAAATTATTTCCTAAGTTTTTGGCTTTCTTTTGTGGTGTTTCTTTGCAGTTGGTTGATATTTGTACCTCAGGAGAAAGTTCCATTCATTTGGCCAAGCAACAACCAATTTTGACTAAGTTTGAAGCCTTTGTATCGGCCACTTTTACAATTCATGAACTGTCTAGTTCGCCGACAGTGTAGTTTTCCAATTTGGTGTTTTGCTGATAAAGCAGTTTGTTGATTTGGTATTTTGCCAATGAAGCTTTTAGACAAAGACTTGGAAGAAGTTTCTTTTGTTATCAACGAGATGGAAAGTTTCGAAACTTGTATTTTCGCCGATGAAGAATTTGTTTTCTTTGTTATCAGCTGACATGTTGGTTCACAAACTCATAAGTTTGCCGATGGTGTTTTCTACCGATAAAGGGGATCGAAAGTTTGAAGTTTTCTTATTTCACCAATTGAGCTTCTTGGAAAAAGGGCAAGTCTTACAAAGTTCATGGGATTTCAAAATCACCGATGGGAATGTGTGAAGGAGCAAGCTTAGTTTGCGATGATGTCATTTCACTAATAGACTTTAGTATCAACCAACTTCTAAGTTTCCAAACTCATAAAATCACCGATAAGGAAGTTTTGAGTTCCTTTGGTTTGCCGATAGGCGAAGTGACCAATGGAAGCGATCATTGCATAGGTGCGGAAAGGAGAGTTTAGCGAGATTCATTCTTACCAATACAAAGCTGCCAATGGAAAAATTTTAAGTATGTTTACTCTAAAACACCATGAGAAGTTGTCGATTAGAGCAGTAAACATTCTAACATTTATTCTGATGGAGGACACCTGGCAAAGGATGATTCCTACTTGGATTTCAGCATGACACTTGGGTCAATGCACAAAGGTGAGGGACCAAAAAGTGGCCACAACCACTTTTTGGTCCCATATGAGTTATAACACCAGTGCATTATAACGTGCTCACATTATGGCTCAATATTACCGAGCCTAAAATGTGAGCGCGTTTTAACGTGCTCACATTTTAGGTTTGTAAAAAATAAAATAAAAGCAGCAAAATGTGAAACTCGTAGCTCATTTGCAAAAATTAGCTGCAGGTATCACTTCTACTATCGTGAGTACGTTATAGGAGATATAGAAACAACAATTTCAAAGGGAAATTAACAATTTCACCATGCCACCTCTCCAATCCCGCTCTCGAGAACATTATGCACAAGGTGTAGAATGTGTAGCAACTGAACAAGGTAGGGTTTGATTGCTTTTTTGTGAATTTGAAAAGAATTTTTTTAATTTTGCAATGTTTTGATTGGATTTTTATCTTGAATTTTCAGCCAATGAACCACCACAAAACCCTAATCTAGCAAAGGAGGCTTAAAACAACCCCCCTTAAACTGAGGAGAACCCTCAAACCCCCCAACTTCACGTCCTCACCATCAAAGAGACACACAAGAAAACTATTTTGGGTGAAATGAAGAAAACAAAAAAACATCTTGAAACCCTAATTGAAACATTAAATATTCCAAATTCAAGCACCGATCACAGGAGAGCCCTTGCCAAGTCATTGGAGGTCATTGTTTCTCATATTGAATCGGTGACAAACCAAATCATTGAATGGAATGACTATAGGGAGAGGAATTGACAATACTGTGCTAATAAATTGTCTTACAAACAAGTTAAGGACAAAAAATTATAAAATCTCAATTATGTTCACATTTTATCAATCCTAAAACTGGCCAAACACTAGAAGAGAGTTGCAAATGATTCTCGATTCATTAGTGTGTGCAAGATGGTATATCCCAAAACTTTTGGGATAGATGATACATGGTCTTTGATGAGCGTCCTTGTAATAACAATGAGGTGCCACAATATTTCTTGAGGAAACTCTATTGTGAGTTCATCCTCAACCAGATTCCTAATTACTTTGACATTCAAGAATTCCAGGGAAGAGGTGGTGGCTCTTCCCAAGATAGACAGGGGACACATCAAGACCAGAACCACGTACCTAGACCCCTCATGAGGACAACACATATCTCTCTCCCTTCGGCTTTGAAGGAGAGTGTTGAAGTGGATGTTAAGAAAAGTGTCTCAACCTTGCAACTTCGAAAGATTACTGTTTTCCCAGTTTTGGTCTTTTTGGATACCCTTTATCTTGGATAATGGTCTGGAACATTCAAAGTTTCCAAACAAGCTAAAAATAGCGAGACTTACTATTTTTAGTAAGTTCTTCGATTGAGCTCGGATTGACCTGAAAGTTTTCCCAGAAGGTACGGAACAGCTAAGTGAACATCTCGGGTGAGTTTCGTCTCAAGATCATATTTGGATTGCGAGATATTAAAGTTTCTATTTTTTGTAGAAAAAGTCTTTGAACTCAACTACCGGAATCTAAACTTCTCTAAATGTCCCAAAAATTAGGATAACTAGCATAGCCAGTTATAGGGTGATAGATCTCTTCACAAGCTTTCTGACGTATTAAACGGTTCGTCAATTGGACACCCGGATCAAAAGTTATGGCCTTCGGAAGTTGGACCTTCTATTTTGGGAAATGTAAAAACATGTTGGACACATAAAAGAGTTGTAAAGGGGAGAGTTACACGTGTTGGTGTGTGGTTTGGCACATCACAAGGTATCTTTGATTGGAGATAATTTGGGCGCCACTTTTGGGTGGTTTTAGCTTATGGTTTTGTAATTACTGTTGGCGGTGTACTATATTGTATCTCCTATATATCAAGAACTTGAGATGGAGATTGTATGTAAGAATCTTATAGATGTCAAGTTACCTCCTGGATCTCTGGTTGAATATACTCCTGTAAAAGCTTTCTTTACAAGTACATTGTAATCTTTGTGATTTATGAATAATATATTGGGCGGCTTTGGAGTGTGGGGTTTTTTACCTGAAAGGGTTTTCCCCACATATATCTTGTGTTGTGAGTTTTATGTTTGCATTTGGAAGTTGTTATTATATTTTTATTAATGTGCATATTAATCTGTAACTGTAAAAGTAAAAATTTGCATAAGTCTTTCCCCATTAGATCAGTGTAGGAAGCATTTCCGCATACCTTGCTTCCTTTCAGTTGGTATCAAAGCCTGATCACCTTTGGTTCTAGTTGTTGGGTAGAGGGTTTTTTGAGCTGATCTTCATTTGAGTGGGAGCTTGTGCAGAGGATTTTGAAATCTTTGTTGCAGGTAAGAGATGGAGAGCACATCTAGGAGGTTTGAGATAGAGAAGTTTAACGGCAGTAATTTTGAGTTGTGGAAACTCAAAATGGAGGACATGCTTGAGATCAGGATTTATGGGAAGCCATATCTGGTACAAAACTAACATTAATGTCTCAAGAAGACTAGGATCTCAAAGATCGAAAAGCTAAGGGTTTGATAAGACTCTGTTTGGCTGATTCAGTGCTCCTGAATATCCATGAAGAGAAGACTGCAAAGGAACTTTGGAAGAAGCTTGGAGCTGTTTAGCGGGCTAAATCCCTGGTGAACAAGTTATTCCTATGAAAGAAATTATATTCTCTAAGGATGGAAGATGGAGGATATGTCGATGATCACCTGAATACATTCAATATGCTTGTTGCCCAGTTGACTTCTGTTGGTGTGAAGATGGAGGAGGAGGATTGATGTATGACATTACTATGTTCCTTACCAGATTCATGGGACCACCTTGTTATGGCCATTGGGAGTACCACTATCACCTTCAATATGGATGAGGTGGTTTCTTCGTTGTTGTTTGAAGAGATGCGGAGAAAGTCTTCCAAATCGGCTAAGGAGGCTATTGCAGTTTGTGGTAGATCTAAAGAGAAGGGAAAGAAAAAGGAAGATACAAATCCCGTGGGAGATCTAAGTCTCCCGGAAAGTCCAAGGCCTTGTGTTGGAACTGCAGCAAACTTGGTCACTTCCGCAAGGAGTGCAAGGAGGAGAAAAAGAAAAAGAAGAAGAATTATGATTTAGATTCTGACAAGTCCTCTCAGGATGAAGGAGAAGCATTTGTCACCACCTTGGCAATGCATGCATTCAAGGATGTGTGGCTTATTGACTTTGGTGCATCTTTTCACATGACCTCGCATCGAGGCTATTTTTTGAAGTATGAAGAATACGATGGTGGAAAGGTGTACTTGGGTGATGATTCTCACCTGGATATTGTTGGCCATGGAAGAGTCTTGATTCGATTCCCTAATGGATGAGTAAAGGGAATCAATGGTGTTTTGCATATCCCTGGTTTGACACGGAACCTTCTTTTTGTAAGTAAATTGAATGATGTGGGTGTGCAGGTTGTTTTCTGAAATGGAGTATGCAAGATGACTAGAGGATCTATGGTGTTAGCTAAGGGTGTTCAAATTGGCACTCTATTTCAGCTTGATGCATGCACAGTACAATGCAATAGTGCCTTTGTTTTGAAGAAGAGAGCTTCAGAGTCTTCATTCTCACCATTGGAACCAGCAGCGAAAAAGACTATTGCATCTACTTTCGATGGTCGTGCTTTCTGGGTACCTAAGGGTGCTCATTCTATGGAGATGAAACTTCCAGCTGAGAAGATAAAGTTATGGCACCAAAGGCTTGGTCACATTGGTGAAAAGGGTTTGAGGACCTCGAAGAATAAAAATCTTGTTGAGGTTATGAATGATTGTAACCTTGAGTTTGATTTCTGTGAACATTGCATTTATGGAAAAAAAAACCATGTTTAGTTTTATTCCAGTTCTCACAAATCTTCTGAGGTGTTGGACTTGATTCATTATGATGTGTTTGGTCCTATTAATGTTCCTTCAATTTCAAAATTTGTTTACATTGTTTCATTTATTGATGATTACAGTAGAAGGACATGGGTGTATTTCCTTAGAAGTAAATCTGAAGTCTTTAATAGATTCAAAGAGTTTAAAGCTCTTGTAGAGAATCAGAAGGATAGAAATATTATGTATTTGAGGACTGACAACGGTGGTGAGTTATGTTCAGCAGATTTTGACAAGTTCTGTAAAGAATAGGGGATTGAGAGGCACAAGACAACTCTGTATACCCCTCAGCAGAATGGAGTTGCAGAGAGGATGAATAGAATGTTGATGGAGAGGGAAAGGAGTATACTAAGTGGAGCTGGTCTTGAACAAAAGTTCTGGGCCGAAGCTGTTGCTACCGCTTGTTACCTGGTTAACAGGTCTCCTACATCAGCGCTCGTTGATAAGACACCTATGGAGGTATGTTCTGGTAAAAATCCTTCATTAAGATACATTCAAGTATTTGGTTGTGAGGCATATGCACATGTGCCTAAGGAGAAGAGGTCTAAGTTGGAGAACAAGGTTGTAAAGTGTATCTTCATCGGTTATGGCATCGATGTGAAAGGGTACAAACTTTGGGATCCAGTAGCTGAGAGAGTTTTGTATAGTAGTAGCGTGATCTTCAAAGAGCTCAATCCTTCTTCTGTTGTCTTGCAGCCAGAGAAAGAAGAGAAGAAAGATGATCTGGTTCAGCTTCCTTCCACCCCTGAGAAAGTTGAACCAAAAGCATCTATTGGACCTGATAATGAGGAGAGCTCTAGTAGCTCTGAAAGTTCAGAAGAAGATGAAGAACCTCAACCTCAACCTTTGAGGAGGTCCATGTGGATAAGGCAGCAACCTGATAGGCTTGGTTATTCATTGCATGATTCCACTTGTATTTTTCTTTGATTTCTAACACTGATGAGCCTAGAACTATGAAAGAGGCTATGGGTATGAAAGATGCAGGTTCCTGGAAGGAGGCCATGGAAGAGGAGATGGCTTCTTTGGAAAAGAATAATACTTGGGATTGGTACCCTTGTCTGAAGGATGAAAACCTGTTGGATGAAAATGGGTGTTCAAAAAGAAATTCGGTATAGATGGCAGTGTTGAGAAATATAAGGCTAGATTGGTTGTGAAGGGGTATTCTCAGGTGGAGGGAATTGACTATGGTGAGATTTTCTCTCCCGTTGCAAAGCTAACATCTATTCGGTTCCTGTTATCACTTGCAATAGCGTATGATCTAGAAGTGGAACAAATGGATGTGAAGACATCATTCCTTCATGGTGACTAGGAGGAGGAAATCTATATGTCACAGTCAGAGCACTACGTGGTGAAAGGTAAAGAAAATCTGGTTTGCAAGTTGAAAAAGTCTTTGTATGGTTTGAAATAGTCTCCTAGGATATGGTACCAGAAGTTTGATGCCTTTGTGTTGAGTATTGGATTTCAGAGATCGAAATCAGATAATTGTGTTTACTACAAGTTTGACAATGATCACATTCTCATCATTGCATTGTATGTTGATGATATGTTACTCATTGGGAATGGTAAAAGTTTGATTTCTGATTTGAAGTCTCAGTTTTCAGCACAGTTTGAGATGAAAATCTAGGGGTAGCTCGATACATTCTGGGAATGGAAATCAGAAGAGATAGAGCAAACAAAAAACTTTGGTTAGGCTAGAGTAAGTATGTTAACACTGTGTTGGAGAGATTCAGCATGATGGATTGCAGACCTTTGACTGTTCCTGTTACAATGGGGACAAAGTTATCTATTGAAGATTGTCCAAAGTCTCCTTCTGAGACAGAGGATATGAGCAGAGTTCCTTATGCTAGTGCAGTTGGCAGTTTGATGTATGCGATGGTCTGCACAAGACCAGATATTGCCCAAGCAGTGGGATTCCTTAGTTGATTTATGGCTAATCCTGGATGGGTACATTGGGATGCAATGAAGAGAGTGTTCAGATATTTGTGGGGTACTTTTGAGTATTCCTTATGTTATCATGGTTATCCTACAGGACCTCAGCATTCACTTTGTATTCATGGATTTGTAGATTCAGATTGGGCAGGTGACATTGACAACAGGAGATCCACCAGTGCTTATGTGTTCACTATCTTTGGTGGTGCTATTAGTTGGATGAGTAAGCGACAACCTGTGGTCACTTTGTCCACTACTGAAGATGAGTACATGACAACAACTCATGCTTGTAAAGAAGCCATTTGGCTGAAGAGATTATGTTCTGATGTTGGGTTTGATGCAGGGAAGATTACTATTTGTTGTGACAATTAGAGTGCCATATGTTTGGCGAAGAATCCTACTTTCCACGCAAGGACTAAGCATATAGATGTCTAGTACCATTTTATTCGTGACATGGTAGAGGATGGGAAGGTAAACTTGGAAAAAGTTGAAACTTTTATGAATGTTGCAGCTTCCTTGACAAAACCTGTGAGCACAAAGAAGTTCAGATGGTGTTCAAAGTCTGTGGACCTTACGACCCCTAGCAATTAAATCATGGTGTTAATACTCCCTTTGCTCTTGCAAGGTGTTCGACAAGTGGGAGAATGTTAAGAAAAGTGTCTCAACCTTGCAACTTCAAAAGATTATTATTTTTCCCAGTTTTGGTCTTTTTGGATACCCTTTATCTTGGATAATGGTCTGGAACCTTCAAAGTTTCCAAACCAGATAAAAATAGCGAGACTTACTATTTTTAGTAAGTTCTTCAATTGAGCTCAAATTGACCTAAAAGTTTTCCCAGAAGGTGCGGAACAACTAAGTGAACATCTCGGGTGAGTTTCGTCTCAAGATCATATTTGGATTGCGAGATATTAAAGTTTCTATTTTTTGAAACTGCTAGAAAAAGTCTTTGAACTCAACTACCGGAATCAAAACTTCTCTAAACGTCCAAAAAATTGTGATGACTAGCTTAGCCAGTTATAGGGTGATAGATCTCTTTATGAGCTTTCCGACACATTAAACGGTTCGTTAATTGGACACCCGGATCAAAAGTTATGGCCTCCGAAAGTTGGACATTCTATTTTGGGAAATGTAAAAACGTGTTGGACACATAAAAGAGTTATAAAGGGGAGAGTTGCATGTGTTGGTGTGTGGTTTGGCACATCACAAGGCATCTTTGATTGGAGATAATTTGGACGCCACTTTTGGGTGGTTTTAGCTCATGGTTTTGTAATTACTATTGGTGGTGTACTATATTGTATCTCCTATATATCAGGAACTTGAGATGGAGGTTGTATGTAAGAATCTTATAGATGTCGAGTTACCCCTTGGATCTCTGGTTGGATATACTCCTGTAAAAGCTTGCTTTGCAAGTATATTGTAATCTTTGTGATTTATGAATAATATATTGGGCATCTTTGGAGTGTGGGGTTTTTTACTTGAAAGGGTTTTCCCCACGTATATCTTATGTTGTGAGTTTTGTGTTTGCATTTGGAAGTTGTTATTATATTTTTGTTAATGTGCATCTTAATCTATAACTATAAAAGTAAAAATTTGCATAAGTCTTTCCTCATTAGATCAGTGTAGGAAGCGTTTCCACATACCTTGCTTCCTTTCAGTGGAGACACTGCATTCATTGAGTTCTCTCACCTAATCTCTAGCACAACATGGCGATGATCTTACCCAGGCTGATGAGGGTGAGAGAAGTATGCGTTATTGGTCCCCACATCTTTGTAGTGCATGTGGGAACTTGTGTGATTATGGAACCCAAGACTCTCTCCATTTAGGCAATCCAGATGATGTTGTAAAGTGTCAGGTCACTGCAACATAGGGGCAACAGCCAGTGATGGACACATCCATATTGGATGATATTGCCCTCACAAATGTCATCTTGTAAGAAACATTTGGTATTGACTCCTAGGTAATTTTTTACAAGGTTCATCTTGATTTAATATATTTGTATTTGAAATTTCTAATTAATTATATGAGTATCTATATTATAAGTCAAAATTAATGTATGTAATTGTCTGCACTATGAAATTCCAGGGTCAAAGTATTCATTCTGTATCTCTTAGCTATCCAATACATGGTTATGAGAGGAGGTCGAGTCAACAGGTATGTAATTTATCACAAGATCATAAATATAGTACATATATCAATGGTAATATTATTTAGTGATAATTTGATGATCAATAGGGGGATTCACCACCACCACCACGATTTCCTTGGTCCCCTACACACAAAAGCACTTGCACTGAGGTAAATTTTACCATTTGTAATCATTATGCATTTAAATAATGTTATTTATCTATTTTGGTCAAATAACCTTGATCTCTATTTTCAAATGTTGAATATGGAGACTCCTCCTCATCTTCATTAGTCAACAAAGGTGGGCATTGCTGCAGTTGTTTTGTCTGCAGATCCTTTGACCGAGGTATGACCTAGTAACATGTAAATGTTGTTTTGTATTTTTCTTGTTTTATCTCATGTCATTTAACATGTACATAAATGATATTCTTGTTTACTCAATTTTTCTTCTTCATGCTTCTCACAAGAGGTCACAACTCCAACCTGTCCAACTATAGATGAAGAGAGACAAAAAATGATTGAGAGGGATCACCAGCTAGCGGTAAGTGATTGATTACATATGTCATGTTATATATTTCATGTTTTCTAGATTAATGTGGATATTGTTTGATTGTATTAACAGGTGGAGCTTCAAAAATCTATGTCGAAGAGGTCTAGTCGATGGGAGAGAGAGGATGGGTCACTAATTGACTCTCCATCTTCATGGCCAGGCAAGGGCCATCGATTATTTAACAGTAGTTCATAGGAAATTTGATTTTGGGACATTTTTTTTTATGCCTAGATGGCTTTGTATACATACTTTTGTATTTTACCGATGTATATCTTTGTATATGCCTATATGGCTTTGTTTGTACATGCATATATGGATTTATATATACATTATATGTTATTTTCATGACATTTTGCATTAAATATAATATGATGATCAATTATGGTTATAGTATAGATATTGTATCATACTTAAAAGTTTTGATATTGCGTACGTGTTCTTCAATGTTTCCATGAAATGATATTATGTTCAATTATAGTTCAATATATGTGTCATGTATGGTTTGATTAATTCAAATATATTGACAGCATCCTTGCAAAATACATTTTGTGCATATCTTGCAATCATCTCATTCCATGAGACTACATTTCTTTGAGGCATCATGTCAAACAGTTCACGCGCCTTATCTATGCTTCCACACTTTGCATACATGTCTACAAGGGTAGCTGCAAATACAACATGTGACAAAATTCCTATATCTTTTATGCTTTGATGGTTGTCCACACCCTCTTCTAAAGATTCCATTTTGGCATAGGCAAGGAGGATGTTGGATAAGGTTGTGGAATTTGGCTTGACATCCGCCAATCGCATTTTCTTGAAAGTTTCTTTAATGCCTTATCAAAAATCCATTTTGTGCATAAATTGCAATCATTGCATTCAATGAGACAACATTTCTTTGAAGCATCATGTCAAACAGTTCACATGCCTTGTCTATGCTTCCACACTTTGCATACATGTCTACATGGGCAGTCGCAAATACAACATTTCACAAAAATCCTATAACCTTTATGCTTAGATGGTTGTCCATACCTTGTTCCAATGATCCTAATTTGGCACATGCAGGGAGGATGCTTGCAAAGGTTATGGAATTTGGTTTTACACATGCCCATTGAATTTTCTTGAAAGTTTATAAATCCTTTTCAAAAAATCCATTTTGTGCATATCTTGCAATTATTGCTTTCCATGAGACTGTACATTTCTTTGAGGCATCATGTCAAACAGTTCAACGCCTTGTTTATGATTTCACACTTTGCATACATGTCTACAAGGACAGGCTGCAAATACATGTGACAAAATTCCTATATCCTTTATGCTTTGATGGTTGTCCACACCCTATTCTAAAGATCCCATTTTGGCATAGGAAAGGAGGATGTTGGATAAGGTTGTGGAATTTGGTTTTACATGTGCCAATTGCATTTTCTTGAAAGTTTCTTTTATGAATTTGCTTGAAAGTTTCTAAAGCCTTTTTGAAAAAATCCATTTTGTGCATATCTTGCAATCATTGCATTCCATGAGACAACATTTATTTGAGGCATCATGTCAAATAGTTCATGTGCCTCGTCTATTCTTCAACACTTTGCATACATGTCTCCTAGGGCAGTTGCAACTACAACATCTGTCAAAATTCCCATATCCTTTATACTTCGATGAATGTCCATAGCCTGTTCTGAAGATCACATTTGGGCATAGACAAGGAGGATGTTGGCTAAGGTTGTGGAATTTGGCTTTACCCCCGCCAATTGCATTTGCTTGAAAGTTTATAAAGCCTTGTCAAAAAAAACATTTTTTTCATATCTTGCAATCATTGCATTCCATGAGACATTTCTTTGAGGCATCATGTCAAATGGTTCACCCGCATTGTCTATGCTTCATCACTTTGCATACATGTCTCATAAGGCAGTTACAACTATAACATCTGATGAAATTCCCATATCCTTTATGCTTTGATGGATATCCATACCATGTTCCGAAGATCCCATATGGGCATAGACAAGGAGGATGTTGGCTAAGGTTGTGGAATTTGGCTTTACACCCACCAATTGCATTTTCTTGAAAGTTTCTAAAGCCTTATCAAAAAAACCATTTTGTGCATATCTTGCAATCATTGCATTCCATGAGACAACATTTCTTTGAGCCATCATGTCAAATAGTTCACGTGCCTTGTCTATACTTCCACACTTTGCATACATGTCTCATAGGGTAGTTGCAACTACAACATCTGATGAAATTCTCATATCCTTTATGCTTTGATGGATGTCCATACCCTATTCTGAAGATCCCATTTGGGCATAGACAAGGAGGATGTTGGCTAAGGTGGTGGAATTTGGATTTACACCCACCAATTGCATTTGCTTAAAAGTTTCTAAAGCCTTATCAAAAAAACATTTTGTGCATATCTTGCAACCATTGCATTCCATGAGACAACATAGACAACATTTCTTTGAGGCATCATGTCAAATAGTTCACATGTCTTTTCTATGCTTCCTCACTTTGCATACATGTCTCATAGGGCAGTTGCAACTACAACATCTGATGAAATTCCCATGTCCTTTATGCTTTGATGGATGTCCATACCCTGTTCTGAAGATCCCATTTGGGCACAGACAAGGAGGATTTTGGCTAAGGTTGTGGAATTTGGCTTTACACCCGCCAATTGCATTTGCTTGAAAGTTTCTAAAGCCTTATCAAAAAACCATTTTGTGCATATCTTGCAATCATTGCATTCCATGAGATAGCATTTCTTTGAGCCATCATGTCAAATAGTTCACGTGCCTTGTCTATGCTTCCACACTTTGCATGCATGTCTCATAGGGCAGTTGCAACTACAACATCTGACGAAATTCCCATATCCTTTATTCTTTGATGGATATCCATACCCTATTCCCAAGATCCCATTTGGGCATAGACAAGGAGGAAGCTGGCTAAGGTTTTGGAATTTGGCTTTACACCCACCAATTGCATTTGCTTGAAAGTTTCTAAAGCCTTATCAAAAAAACATTTTGTGCATATCTTGCAATCATTGCATTCCATGAGATAACATTTCTTTGAGGCATCATGTCAAACAATTCACATGCCTTTCTATGCTTCCTCACTTTGCATACATGTCTCATAGAGCAATTACAACTACATCTGATGAAATTCCGATATCTTTTATGCTTTGATGGATGTCCACACCCTGTTCCGAAGATCCCATTTGGGCACAAACAAGGAGGATGTTGGCTAATGTTGTGGAATTTGGCTTTACACTGACAAATTGGATTTTCTTGAAAGTTTCTAAAGACTTATCAAAAAAACCATTTTGTGCATATCTTGCAATCATTGCATTCCATAAGACAAAATTTCTTTCATCCATCATGTCAAATAGTTCACATGCCTTGTCTATGCTTCCACACTTTGCATACATGTCTCATAGGGTAGTTGCAACTACAACATCTGACAAAATTCACATGTCCTTTATGCTTTGATAGATGTCCATACCCTGTTCCAAAGATCCCATTTGGGCACAAACAAGGAGGATGTCGGCTAAGGTTGTGGAATTTGGCTATACAACCACCAATTGCATTTTCTTGAAAGTTTCTAAAGACTTATCAAAAAATCTATTTTGTGCATATCTTGCAATCATTGCAATCCATGAGACAACATTTCTTTGAGCCATGATGTCAAACAATTCATGTGGGCCTTGTATATGCTTCCACACTTTGCATACATGTCTCATAGAGCAGTTGCAACTATGACATTTGAAAAAATTCTCATATCCTTTATGCTTTGATGGATGTCCATACCTTGTTCCCAAGATCCCATTTGGGCATAGACAAGGAGGATGCTAGTTTAGGTTGTGGAATTCGGCTTTACACCCGCCAATTGCATTTGCTTGAAAGTTTCTAAGCCTTATCAAAAAAAAAAAATTGTGCATATCTTGCAATCATTGCATTCCATGAGACAACATTTCTTTGAGGCATCATGTCAAATAGTTCACATGCCTTTTCTATGCTTCCTCACTTTATATACATGTCTCATAGGGCAGTTGCAACTACAACATCTAACGAAATTCCCATATCCTTTATGCATTGATGAATGTCCATACCTTGTTCCGAAGATCCCATGTGGGCACGAACAAGGAGGATGCTGGCTAAGGTTGTGGAATTTGGCTTTACACCCACCAATTGTATTTTCTTGAAAGTTTCTAAAGGCTTATCAAAAAACTATTTTGTGCATATCTTGCAATCATTACATTCCATGAGACAACATTTCTTTGAGACATCATGTCAAACAGTTCATGTGCCTTGTCTATGCTTCCACACTTTGCATACATGTCTCATAGGGTAGTTGCAACTACAACCTCTAACGAAATTCACATATCCTTTATTCTTTGATGGATGTCCATACCCTATTCTGAAGATCCTATTTGGGCATAGACAAGGAGGATGTTGGCTAAGGTTGTAGAATTTGGCTTTACACCCACCAATTGCATTTGCTTGAAAGTTTCTAAAGCCTTATCAAAAATCCATTTTGTGCATATCTTGCAATCATTGCATTCCATGAGACATCATTTCTTTGAGCCATCATATCAAACAATTCGTGTGCCTTGTCTATGCTTCCACACTTTACATACATGTCTCATAGGGTAGTTGCAACTACAACATCTGATGAAATTCCCATATCCTTTATGCTTTGATGGATGTCCATACCATGTTCCCAAGATCCCATTTTGGCATAGGCAAGGAGGATGCTGACTAAGGTTATGGAATTTGGCAAGAAAACTTGATACGCATCCTTGAATTCACTCATAATTCATAAATTTATCATACAGTTACCTATGTGGGCCCCATTAGTGATCTCATAACATTAGTAAAAGGTAATGGCCAAGTAGGTAATGGCCTCTAATAGCATCGACCCACCCACCCTGACGTGTTGATGCAGTCGGTTCGGCCCCACGAGGTGGGAAGAAGAAAATATGCATGTTGGCACCTTTTCACTGCCCTCAAATGATGCATTTTGCAAGAATGCATATATTATTGGTACAGTCAAATGGTCTGGAGTTGACCAAAATTGAGATAGGGTACTGTAGAGGGAATCACCGTCCACTTGTAGGTCTAGACAGAACATTTGTAGGTGCCATGGGTAGAGAGAAAAGGTAGGCAAAAGTTTTTCAACTTTTTGCTCTTTGGGTTCTTCAAAGACTCCTGGTGCAACGTAGCCTGGAACAATCGGGAGACCTAGGAAATGAACCAAGGCCTCCAGTAGCATTGACCCACCCACTCCAATGTGTTGGTGCAATCGGTTTGGCCCCATGAGGTGGTAAGAATAAAATATGTCTGTTGGCACCTTTTCACTACTCTCAAGTGACGCATTTTGCAAGAATACGTACATTGTTGGCACGGTCAAATGGTCTGGAGTTGACCAAAACTGAGATAGGGTACTATAGAGGGACCCAATGTCCACCTATAGGTTGAGATAGAACATTCGTAGGTGCCATAGATCGAGAGAAAAGGAAGGCAAAAGTTTTTCAACTTTTTGCTCTTTGGTTTCTTCAGAGACTCTTGGTTCAATGTAGCTTGGAAGGATCAGGAGACTTGGGGAACAAACTGATGCCTCCCCTAGCATTCACCTACCCACCTAGACTATTTGGTGTAGTCAGTTCGGTCCCACGAGACAAAGAATTTAAAATATGGCTCCTAGCAAGTTTTTGTTGAAAGCTAATGACACTTTTTGCAACATTTTATACATCGTCGCCATAGTCAAATGGTTTGGAGATAATAAAAACTAAGAGAGGTTATTGTGGAGGGACTCTACAAGCAACTAATTTTGAGTTACACCAATATAAAGTGGAATTTGATCAATAAACATCTTGCTTAAAAGTAGTTATCCTCTCCCAATGATGAAGAGTCACATAATATGAATCAATCATAAAGTGTTAGAACTTGGCAACGTGACAAAGGATGAACATGGATAAATTTTTGCATACCCTCCATCAATTCACTATAAAGACATTTTAGTGGCACAATTCAGAAAGAAGATTGTTTCTTCTCGGAATTGTAAATATTTATTCTTATATTCACTGTACAAGCTTAATTTTCTTATAAAATGGGATTCCTGCCCTTTGGCAAATGGGAGGTGGATGCTGGCTTTGTTAGATTATGACTGTGCCTCTAAAATGGTGGGTGAATCTATAAAATCTTTACAACAATAGCAACTGAATCGTCATTTAAATTTGCCCTCATGGGACCTAACAGCATTTCACACGTTAAAAGATGAAGTTGGGCGGAGTGCAAATTCTCACACAGATTCTCACACTTTATATTGGTATAATTTTGAATCTTCTAAATTATGTTAATAAATGTTTACACTTCTAGTTTATATATGATCATTATTTCATAGTTTTTTCTACCCTATCTCTAGCTTGCTTGGAAGGTTAATGTAGATAGGTGACTTGTATGCACTTCCCCTTAATCCTACTGTATTCCTTAAGATTTTAAATAATTCCTAAAGGCCTATGCATGCTAAAATAATCTAGGCTAATTCTCCTAAGTCAACAATTCTAATTTTCCTTTGCATGCACATAAAATATACACTACATTCTTTCCTTTGTAATCATATGCACAATTTAATAAACTAAGCATTCATTCCCTTTTGTAATAAAATGTTAAGAATAAAATTAGCATTCTTTCCTTTTTCAATTAAATTTAGAAAACAAGAATTCATTTTCATTCAAGGAAGGGGAAGGTAATGATGAAGAAGATCAACTACACATTCCATAGTGATCCCATGCTCATACACGAGTCTTAGTGATCCCCATCCATCCCTAGTTATCATTCCCTCAAGATTCTAGCACTGTATATGTACTAATTCATAATATTGATCAAGTAGAAAAGAAATTGGATGCAACTTATTCTAGTGGATAAAATGATCCATCTAATAAAGAGATCATTCTATAGAGGAGAGTGCAACTAGTAATTGTTCACCCTAAAGTTTCATGTGTCTTAAAATTATGCATGAAGATGAGCCAATAGTTAGACCTATAGTCATGTTTTGTCAATGTGCCCATGTGGCATTACATGATTTGTTATGTTTCAGATCTAATGAGTTCATTCAATTTTTAGTAAAACTGTGCTCTCTTATTTGGGTCCTTTCCCCTAGTGTACAGTCTAATTTAATCATTACGTTGTCACATTAATACTCCTTTCATACATGTTCATATAATTCTATGACATGTCATACTTCTTTCCTATATTACACATGTCTCATATCTTAGCCTATCTCTATTCTATCATCATTAACACCAATTTATGTGTGATACATTCCAAAACTAACCATAAGCATTCCTCACTACCAACAAAAAGAAGCACCAATTATATGAACATCTAGATCATTTAGATTTCATTGAATTCTATTTAGGGACACATTGCTTAAATTTTAGAATATTCTTGTTTATCTAAAAATATACAATAACTCTACCATGACCGTTAATCTTTTGATTAGTTTTATTTACGTAAGGACAATCTTAGCTTTAATAGTTTCCCAAGGCATTAATAGATTAGAAAACATGGTCTTGATTGATGACCTACTTGCATAGACCTTTAATAGTATTGACCCATAGGTATTTTATATGAAGTTACAATTTATATTTTCTCTCTTAAATTCTAGATTTTAATATATAAATTTATCATTAATCTAAACATGAATTAGAAATTTAAATATTTTTTATATATTTGAGGATCAGACATTGTAGGGTGGTACATAAAGTACCATCCACTAATTAATATTATGGTCTTCTCTATTTTGTGGGTAGATTTAATAATAAATAATTATATATTAGTTGTCAATTCATTGTTCATAGCAATATTAATTTCTTTAAATATAATTTTACATTGAATAGGTAGATCCTATTTATCATCTAGTAACATATGTTTTGGTGGCAATCATTCTCTAATGTCTTATACTAAAATATTTTTAGTGTTTAAGGTTTGCCTTGTTGTTACAATTGCAGTGTCTTATGTTGGTTTTTCCTAGGATGTATTTTGATTGTCATTGAGACACTATATATATTCAAGACCTTGCGACTCTATGCACTATATAATGGTTTGTGTTGTCAAATAGAATTGCACCCATCTTGGAGAAAGTCCAAGCATTCTAATGACACAATGGGAATGATCTCAAGGTGTGGGACCTTGCAAGTCGAGATCAGAGCTCTTGAGAAGGTTGGTTCCTCATTCTAAGCCTAATGCTTAGAGAATATTATCTAAACCTAGTGCTAATACTGCAGGGGAAAACGGTTAGGAAGAAACTGAATGGAAATAAAGTGATGCACCAGATTTAATGAGTGGTAGTAAGCCTGGAATAGACACAACAATGATCTCAATCACAAAGGGAAGTTCACACAGACTTATAGGACTGATTAAGGCTTCGGGATGAAGACCTAACCTATAGCGGAGCCATTTTACTCAAAAAATAGATCATAACTTCAATTAAAACACATAAATCAGAACATAAGAGAGGTAAGATATTGTACATATATTGATCATGAAGGCCATAAACTATTACAATACAAAATAATTTATAGCAGGAAAAGACACAATATATCCAATTACATTCATGGGTTGATTAACTAGAAGACAATAGAGGCCAAGCTACAGGCACAGTGAGTCAAATTTTGATAATCCTGCAATTGCACTAAGAGGTCTATCTACAAAGAATTTGGCAGCATAACAGCCTAGAAATTACTCACTCCTCTTACTGAAGATTACAATGTTTTTTTATAGATCAAATTCTTGTGCAGAGGGCATTGAAGTAGGTCCACAGGATCCCAGAACACTAATGCAGTCATCAATGCAGAGTTAGGAACAAACAGTGATGGGGATAGAACCCATGCCTCTGGCAGACTTGCAACACTAGGAATGGCTACCCATACGCAAGAGAGGACAAAGCATTGAAGGGAAAAGCCCAAAATTCATTGCCGACCACAGAAAGTCCTGCCACTGAGCCACCAAAGTCCCTTCGCATTGAAGAATCATGTCATCCTTCTTAAATTTCGTCAGTAGAGCTCACCAACTTGAATCAATGCAAAATATTTGCCTCTGCAACACTTCAAGTCAGTTGTTGAGATGTCTTGTCAGCCAAGACTGCAAATTCATCCTCAGTCGGTAACTATCCTGATATCCAGATGTGCACATCTAGATCATGATATTTGGATCATATTTTGAAAGTGAGAATATCCCCCCAAAAATCCCACCAAATGAAAGAGGAGGAAATTCTAAGCACTTTTGCCTTTTGGATCATGTAGAAATTCCTCATGATGATGGAGATATTCACAGTCAAAGATGCGGTCAATTGACATATGGATATCCACATGTCATCATCTCATGGCCACGTAGTGAATCTTCACTGAGAGCAAGATTCAACTACGACACTACACTACCGTCCAATCCTTATCATCCCCTGATACCATTTACAACTATCTTCATCTAGCAGTCGCACGGAAGGAATGTGACGTCAGCTTTTGGCAGTCCGCGGGCATGCGATATCCAGATGCACCCGTCAAATTTACCTTCGCAACATGGAGAAACTATCATCCGCATGGATATTAATATTTAGTATCTAAGCGCTAACTTAATATCCAGATGCCTCTTGAATATCCTGATGATGTCATCGGCATGAAGAACTTTGTCAAAGAGGGGATCTAGATGATGTCATCAGGATATTAGCACTGCAGGATGATATACCAGAGGCAGAATGTCTGGATGGCATCATCGTCATATGCGCTTGTTTGGGGAGGGGGGTCCAGATGATGTCATCAAGACATTCGCAAGGGTCATGGATATTAAGAAGAATCCAGATATTAAGAAATATCTGGATGACGTCATCATCACATTCATAGGGGTCTGCACATTTGCAAAGGACCTGAATATTAGTTAAGATCCAAATGTTTAGAAAACATCTGGATATTAACTAAGATCTAAATATGAAGGGGATATTGAGACCTTAGCTAAAGTCTAGGATATTAAGATAATATCTAGGATGTTAGCTAAGATCAGGATGATATCATCAAGATATTCATACCAAAATGACTAAGTATGAAGATGGGGAATCCTTGGGAAGGAACGCATTTGAAGATTAAGGGCTTCTGGTTTTTCTGGGTTTTTTGCAAGGATTCTCCAGATGAGTTTTTAGGGATTTTTGAAAGATAGAGCGTGAGGATTTGAAGGGTGAATGTTTGTAGGGCCATAATCCAAGGGATGTCTAGGATATTTTCAAGGTGAACTATTTGACTCTGGACAGAGGAAAATGGGTCAACATTTTGGCAACCTCTCAGGGATGTTTGCCTACTAAACAATAGAACAGTGGCCTTACACATCCATTGGGCATGGGGTCAAAAGAGACTGCAACAAGAACAAAGGAGTTAAAACAACTGGACCAGCTACCAAGGCAAAACAAAACAACAAGCAAGCATGTATCCTCCTAATGAGAATACAGCAGAATGCAAAGGAACTTATTGAAAAGAAACCTAAAACAAAAACAAAACTAACCTACTCCTAAACTAACCAACCAGAACTGACCTTAAATAAAGCCATTAACTGGTTGTTCAAAATAATTGCCCTTTCTCAACAACTTACAATACTTTTCATACTCATGGGCAATTAGCAAGAGATGTGGAATGAGTTGACATATGACAAATTGATGGAGCACTCCCCCAACAATGGGGATAAACTCACCTATCCACCTGAACTGATTGTTGATGTTGCTGCCAAGAGGTGAATAAATGGGTTGATCCCACTCATTTTGATGCTCATCTTCATGCTTAGAGGCAAGCATGACAAGTGGTGACTCCTCTTGATGTGTCTCCAGCTGGGCTAGATGCCTAATAGGGCATCCACTTGAAATGGCATGCAAATCAACAAGATTGATCTCATGTCTCTACTCTTATTCTTTCTCTTGATGTTGCTCTAAATGCTCTGGTTCCTGGTGCTCCACTAGAAATATGGTTGGGAGTATGGCTAGCTCCACCCTATGGACAAGATGCCCATGATGTTCCTCCTCAAGGAATGCTGGCTCAATGTCACATCTTGAGAAGAAAAGATTTATCTCATCCTGAAAGAGGTCTTCCAACTCTTCAAAGGACAAAGGAATGAGAAGATCCACCTTGGCTTCCTTAACTTCTATTTTTTCCAGAACAGGGTTTCTTGCATGCTTCTTTTCAGGAGCTAGAGCCTCATTATCATGTTTGGCTTCACATTGTAACAACCTATCATTAGTTTCAATATCCCCACACTGCTCCGAAACTATAGCTAATACTGGCATCTGCATGCCTTGCTCCTCTTGAACATAACCAGGCAGTTCATGGAAAAGAGTTGCCCCATCTGCCAATTTTGGGGTAAACTCTGCAACAGCCTCCTCCACAGTGCCCTCATCCTTCAGTTGCAACTCCACTCGATTTTCCTTGAGTTGTCCTTACAACTGGGACTCTTCACCAAGCCTTCTCTACATTTAGGTTTCATTCATCTTGTGCATAGCATGGGAAAATTCCTCAAATGAGCCAAAGTCCAGAGGACTTAACCCTGCACTTGAACTAGCATTAATCTTATGCTCAACACACTGCTGCTCTATTAGATTTGGTTTGATTTCTTCAAGTAGCAGGTATGAGATTTTTGTTTTAGTGGTGCATGGGAGATCACTAATAGCTGGCTGCTTCACAGCAGCCTCAATTATTTCCTTCTGTGGCTCATAAAACCTGGTATCCCACCAAAAGATTGGTCTGTCCTCCACTTTGGGGCTAGGTCAAGAGGGATGACATGAAATATGGGTAGAAAGGGCCTCTTGAAGAAGATTCCTCTAAGGAGGAATAGGCTAATTTGGTGTAGGAACAAGCCTTTGTGAAGGCTGGGGGCCTCTGAAACTTGGGATTGTAAATTTTGGGGTTGGCTCTGCAGCAGGCTGAAAATGTGTGGAAGGGACGGGCTGCCTAAAACTGGGAATGGAGGGGACTGATTGAGCTTCCCACCCCTCCACATCGGTGATAATTTTCCTTAATTGGTGCTCAGATAGGGTTGTGAGCTACATTTTAATTTGCTTCAGGTGAGCCTTTTCCTCTACTTCCCTCTACTATTGTTGAAGATGAGCCTGATAAGCAAGCTCCTCTTTCTGTCTGTTATAGTCTGTGACCCTTTGAATTTCATCCCACTCCTATTGGAAACCTCAGATTATCTCCATCACATCATCCATGCTTCTGATATTAAAATTAAAGGGTTCCTGTGGTAGATACCCCATATCTCTTTTTATGGCATCAAAATGTCCCCTAATCTCCAATAGCTTAAGGTAGTCTTCTTGGGGTTGATAATGGGCATTATTTGGCTGAAAAGAAGACTGAGCAGGGGGGTGGGAGGTAAGCATCATGAGGATGCTGATATTCTGCTATAGCAGGAGTGTATGGCACAAAATCAGGGGTGTTTGGGGCTCAGTATTGCTAATATAGGGGCCAATAGCCTGTGCTTTGATTAGGTGGAGGGGAATAGCCATAACTCCCATAAAAATTTAACATTTTAAAGCACGAAAAAGCTAGACAATCATAACGATGTCTAAATTAGAGAAAACAAGTCTGCAACCAGAGGAGAAACTAGATACATACCCAGAAGAGAGTCGTCGGGTGATGGAAGATGCTTCTAAAAGCGGCTAGATCAAGAATACCACTGAAATCTTGATCCTTGGAGTTCTTTAAGTGCTTGGACTAGCTGTAGTAGTAGATTTGTTCAACAGAGTTTCCATGGCATTTGTAAAGACTGCCCTGAATGGCAAGATACATTGAAGAAGATGCCAGATCCTTCAACAAATGATAAAGCTCATCAAGCTAGTCCCATCAAGCATGCCAGAAACTGTTGTCACATAGAATTGTACCTAGCTTGGAGAAAGTCCAAGCATTCTAATGACACAATGGGAATGATCTCAAGGTGTGGGACCTTGCAAGTCAAGATCAGACCTCCAGAGAAGGTTGGTTCCTCATTCTAAGCCTAATGCTTAGAGAATATTATCTAAACCTAGTGCTAATATTGCAAAGGAAAAGGGTTAGAAAGAAAGTGAATGGAAATAAAGTTATGCACCAGATTTAATGAGTGCTAGTAAGCCTGGAATAGACACAACAATGATCTCAATCACAAAGGGAGGTTCACAGAGACTTATAGGACTAATTGAGGCTTCAAGATGAAGACCTAACCTATAGAGGAGCCATTTTACTCACAGAATATATCAGAACTTCAATTAAAATATAGAAATCAGAACATAAGAGAGGGACTATATTGTGCATATATTGATCATGAAGGCCAATGCAAAATAGTTTATAGCAGGAAAAGACACAGTATAGCCAATTACATTGATGGGTGGATTAACCAGAAGATAGTAGAGGCCAAGCTACAGGCACAGTGAATCAAATTCTGATAATTCTGCAATTGCACTAAGAGGTCTGACTACAAAGAATTTGGCAGCATAACAACCCAGAAATTACTCACTCCTCTTACTGAAGATTACAATGCTTTTTATAGATCAAATTCTTGTGCAAAGGGCATTGAGGTAGTTCCATGGGATCTGAGAACACTAATGCAGTCATCAATGCAGAGTCAGGAACAAACGATGATGGGGACAAAACCCATGCCTCTGGCAGACCTGCAACACTAGGAATGGCTGCCCATATGCAAGAGAGGATAGAGCATTGAAGGGAAGAGCCCAAAAGTCATCGCCGACCATAGAAAGACCTGCCACTGAGCCACTGAAGTCCCTTCGCATTGAAGAATCATGCCATCCTTCTTGAATTTCATTTGTAGAGCTCACCAACTCAAATTAATGTGAAATATCTTCCTCTACAACACTTCAAGTTGGTCGCTGAAATGTCTTGTCAACCAAGACTGTAAATTCATCCTCAGTCAGCAACTATCCTGATATCTGGATGTGCACATCCAGATCATGATATTTGGATCATATTTTGAAAGTGAGAATATCCCCCCCAAAAAAAATCCTACCAAATGAAAGAGGAGGAAATTCTAAGCACTTTTGCCTTTTGGATCATGTAGAAATTCCTCAAGATCAGGGAGATATTCACGGTCAAAGATGCGGTCAATTGGCATATGGATATCCACATGTCATCATCTCGCGGCCACACAATGAATCTTCCCCGCAAGCAAGATTCACCTGTGACACTGCGCTACTGTCCAATCCTTATCAACCCCTGATACACTTTACAGTTGTCTTCATCTCACAGCCGCGCGGAAGGAATGTGACGTCAGCTTTAGGTGGTCTGCGTGCATGTGATATATGGATGCACTCGTCAAATTTACCTTCACAACATGGAGAAATTGTCATCCACATGGATATTAATCTTTAGTATCCAGGTGCTAACTTAATATTCATATGTATCTTGAATATCTTGATGATTTTATCAACATGAAGAACTTTGTCGAAGAGGGGATCTAGATGATGTCATCAGGATATTAGCACTACAGGATGATATACCGGAGGTGGAATGTCTAGATGACATCATTATCATATGCGCTTCTTTGAGGAGGGGGTCTAGATGACGTCATCAATACATTCGCAAGGGTCATGGATATTAAGAAGGATCCAGATATTAAGAAACATCCAGATGACGTCATCGTCACATTCACAAGGGTCTGCACATTCGCAAAGGACTCGGATATTAGTTAAGATCCAGATGTTTAGAAAACATTCAGATATTAACTAAGGTTTGAATATGAAGGGGATATCAAGACCTTAGTTAAGGTCTGGGATATTAAGATAATATCCAGGATGTTAGCTAAGATCTGGATGACATCATCAAGATATTCATACCAAAATGACTAAGTATGAAGATGGGGAATCCCTGCGAAGGAAAGCATTTGAAGATTAAGGGGTTTTGGGTTTTTCAGGGTTTTTTGCAAGGTTTCTCCAGATGAGTTTTTAGGGATTTTTGTAGGGCCATATTCCAAGGGATGTCCATGATATTTTCAAAGTGGGTAAGTGTAAAAATTTGGGGGGCCAAAAAGTGGCCAAACTTTTTTCAAAAAAAATTAAGACATAACGCACTCGCATTATGGTTTGGTAATGACGAGCCTAAGGCTCGGCAAAACCAAACCATAATGCACTCGCGTTATAATGCGCTTGTGTTATAACACGAGCGCATTATGTTTAATTATATATTAAAAAAGAGCATTTCTGCTCATTTGATTTCTTTTATTCTCTCTACACCCATGGCCTACAAACCCTAAGGAGCGCGCTTGCATTTTTGAAGATCCAATTCGATACCAAAATCTCACTGATTCATCACCAAAAAGTTGCCACGACGTCGAGCAGGCCAAAGGAGTGAGTTTTATTTTTTTTTGTTTGAATTTGTTTCTAAATAGGTAGGTTTGAGTTGATTTTTGATGTAAATTTCCTTAATTGTAAGGAAATGTTAATGCACCTCCTCCTCCTCCTCTAAATCCACAAAATCCTGAACAGGAAATACCTGCCAAAGAACAACCCAAACAACAAACTCCTCCATCCATTCCTTGACATGCCCCTGGAACACAAGAAAATCTAATGGGGCAAATTGAAAACAATAAAAAAGAAATTGAAGACATAATTCCAAGGTTGAAGATCCTTCAACTTTAACCTTGCATAGGTCCAAGCTTGCTCAATCTCTTGAATCTATGTTATCAAATGTAGATTCAATTACCAAGCAAATATCTAGTTGGTCAGATAAGAGGAGAGAGTTTAGAGAGTATTATACAGACAAGCTATCATATGAAGATGTGAAAAAGTTACAAATTACAAAACTGGACTTGTGTTCCATTTTCACAACCCACAAACAAATCAACCTCCACCCATTACATGCAAGAGGTTCCGTATCCATTGGTGCAACAACCAAGCGATAAGGGACAATTTTGGGCAGAGGTGGTGGATGGTTTTTGATCATCCTCCATGCAACAACAATGAGGTCCCACAATACTTTTTGAGGAAACTCTACTACAAGTTTGTCCTCAATAAAGTGCCAAACTATTTTGATATGAGGGAGTTTCAAGGTAGAGGTGGGGGGTCAGCACAAGATAGACCAGGGGCACATGTTGACCCACAGCAGTTAGTGAGATGAGTAATCAGTAGACCAGCCCATGAGCATGTGTCTATCCCTTCCATTGTGAAGGAGAGTGTTGAGGTCGAGACACTTCAGTCCATTAGTTCCTTGACCCAGAGTATCATAGAGCATGCCAGTCCTATAGCACAACGTGGGTTGGGAGATAGTGCGAGGAGTAGGGTTCCACCCCATACTTGTCAAACTTGCGGGTCAGCCTGTGGTTATGACCCCATGGATAGTCAAGATGCAGGTGCGTAGGCTACATCTGCAGCTAAGCAGATGGTGATGATAGATACCCTCCTAAGTGAGACTTTTAGCCTTGATACTCAGGTAAATATCAGCAAGTTCATTGAATTTAATTTATTAAATTTCATTTTTGAAATGCAAGATTAATTAATTTAGTTTGATGATTTTGATGAAATTTTAGGGTCATAGCATTGATGCAGTTCTCAGCAGTACTCCACCTACATTTTACACTACGACATCTACTGTCGAGGTATGTAACTAGTAAACAATTATAAATATTACATTTGAATAGCATTGTTATATGAATGGTATTCTAATATCTAATTTTTTATGTTAAATAGGTTAATCTTGGAGATTTCACGACAACACCTACCAGTGGTGGTGAGTTCAAAGCTTCACTGAGGTAATAAAATAAATAGTTTAACTAATGAATTGTACTTATTAGATTTTTGTATTTTATATTCATATCATTGATTACATTGCATTGCACATCTTTCAAACTCAAAGCATTATTAAACATTGCATAACTAATAGCTAGATGTTGATAGATGACAAAATTTCAATTATAATATAGTTAAATTTGAAAAAATGGCTCAAAGAAATGTGCTCTCATGGAATGCCATGAGAAGCAGATGTATAGACAAGGAAATCACCATGAGACTACTTTTCTTTAAGTCATCTTTTCAAATAGCTCACTGCCTTGTCTATGCTACCGCATTTTCCATACATGTCTACCAAAGCTTGTTGATCCCCTCCACACTATTCTTTGACAAAATCTCTCTAATAATCTCATCCAATTACCACCAATTAGACCCCAGGACATGACACCAGAGAGGGGCATCAGCCTATGACATCTTATATAGCATATGATTGACTCGAACATCATCTAGGTTTTAGGTATTAATTATGGGGGCAACAAGTCACCCCTGACCAAAATCTTCAAATCTACACTAACCCTTTCCTCTACAAACTTATGTCAATCCTATTGGCTCAATTTCTTCCATCCCTACATCTATAAGAAAGAGCTATAGTATATCACCAAGAGAGCAAAATCTTCACTGTGATTATGTGTATTATGTGTCTAGTTGTGTCATAGTGATGCATTGTTGATACTGAATATCATAGTGTTCTTTATTGTGTGTACTTCCATGTTTAGGTGAACGTGTGTGTATGTTAGGAACCATGACTTGCATCACTATTCTAGTTTCATAATTGAATAATGTTGTTTTATTTTCAGATGATACAGGCTGCGGAGACACCTCCCGAAGTTCATAGGGCAATGGAGCATGGTGTGTCCACTGCGATTCATAGCTCCATGCCATTGACGGGGGTATGAGGCAAATTAGTAAATTTTAATTTACATTCATTGTTATAGTTTTTTATTTTTGAAAAATCAACTGATTATTGATTTGAAGTTTAATTTCTATCTGGATGGTTTCTATAGGACATGACATCATCACAACCTAATCCTGCTACTAAGGCAAATGAGGAGGCAGATTATATGGTAGCGATAAGTGATTATTTTGTTAAATGTTTCATTTTTTATAACATGTAATTTCTATAAATTAATGTCTATACTTTTTATTGTAACAACTACAGATCCACGAAGAACTAAATAGGAGGAGTAGCCCTCAGGTTCGTAGTAAACCGCCCTCATGCACGTCTCCATCCTCCCGAAGATCAAAGGCTGCTCGTGATATATTCCCTTCATCGAACAGAGGGGAACGAATGTTTATTGGGGTCCTTTGTTGTATGCCTATATGGCATTTGTGGATATATATTTTGTATTGCATATAGGAGACATTGTATGCCTATATGGCTATTTTGTATATATGTTATACTTATATCGACATATATTGATGTATGCTTATATGGATATTTGGTTAATACAAAAAAAATTTATTGATGGCATCCATATTTGCATTATAAATCCACATTTCAATGGATATTTGTAGATGGTTACTTCAAATATTTAAAGTCCAATTGTATTACATAGGATGTTTGTTGATCCAATAAGCCAGCTATTGTTATTCAAGTATCACCTAAACCTCATTCTGGAACTAAAAGATAAAAGTTGTATTTAAAATAAAAATGAATAATCATGTTGAATAGAAAATATTCATATTCTTTATGAGTTGCTCAATTAAAAATATTTAAATGAGTATGTTGATCCATATTATTTATGAGTCGCTCAATTGAAAATATTTCTTAATTTCTTGTTATTATACCATATTGGGATGCAAAGAGTATGTTTGTTGTTTTGAATAAGATAGTCAAAATCATATGCTTATGAGCACCTAATGACCATTATGATTATTAAATGTAATTCCTCTTGCATATAAGGTGATGTTATGAGAGTACATTGAGTCTTACCTAATTTTAGTATGCAACATAACATTGGGGCTATAGGCTTCCATAAGTTGTCAACAATCAAGGTTCAAGGTTGTCATTGAAGTCAAAGGGTCAAGGTTGTTTGTCATTGATGTCAAGGTTGATGCCATGATGTTGATAAGGTGATACAGTGATTCAAGGTAGGTGATGGTCATGAGGTGCATGATGTTGTGAATATGGTTTTCATGATAAGCTCTCTCAGTTCATGTTGATGTTGTACAAGACAAACATGGTTCATATGATGCAAGGTTCATGTTCATGGTGGATGTGGTTTTGTTCATGCAAGGTTTTGTTGTGAATATGGTTTTCATGATAAGGTCTATCTTGGAAGGTTGATATGATGCAAGGTTCAAGTTCATGGTCGATGTGGTTATGTTCATGCAATAAGAAGTCAGAGAAGACACAAGCTTTCATAATCATAATTCAATGTCATCATCAAGGAGAGTTATATTTATCAAGGGGAGTCATGAGTTTGATTCGAATGTGAAGTTGTTCATGTCTTACAACCCTAAGCCTATGATAAGTGTCATACTCTAATATCTTTCTTCTAATGTCCCTGAGGTCTCTGAAATGTCCTAGATATCTCTTGATGAAAGTTAGAATGTTTAAGTCTTTCTTATTGATAGTTAGGGTTTGCATATTGGGCATTAAACCCTAAAAAGAATCTACTTTTCTTAAGACTTTAAAACCCTCAATTGCTTGTCGTGTGTAAAGTGCACTTTTGTTTTAATTTAATATTGACTTATAATCACAGGTTACTATCACTTAAGTCAACCTACTAAAGGGTCTTTAAGTCATTAGTTCACCAGTCCTTCAACCTAACTCAACCAGTCTCTCAAGTAAACTCTCATAAGCCCGAGTGCCAAATCATAATCGAAGGTCATATTTAATTGATATGAGGGCAGGAAAAAGGATTGGAAGGTCAGTATTTAAAAAGAATTTGGAATACAAATAGTCATCTCTATGTAGTTGAATTTGATGGGCATGCCTTTATAAAAGGCTAAAAGACAACTTTATGCAGGATATCATGGTATTTGTAGTGTTTAAAGATTGAAGACTAGTTAGTGTTTGTAGCTCGGACTATTTTGGCATTTTTGTGTGCGAAACAGGACCATACTAGCCTAAACGTACCCATCCAGATGCGTTGGAACTGTCGGTTTGGCCGCACAAGGAGAAGAACAAAAGTTACACCCCTTTGCAACTTTACATTGCCTCCTTTTGACAATTTTTGGGGTAGCAGAAAACCTTTCACCACGGGTAAATGCCTTAGAGATATAAAAAACCAAGAGAGGTTATTGTAGAGGGACCCTACCTGATCATGTTTCCTTAGATGGAATGTCTCTAAGTGACACAGTTTCTGAGTAACAGCTCGTCAAAGATTGCTATCTTTTTGCACTTTGGACTCTTCAGGGACATCACTGGTACAATGTAGCTCGGACTGTTTCGACATGTTTGGGTGTAAAACAGGATCATGCCTAGCCTAAATGTACCCATCCAGATGCGTTGGAACTGTCAGTTTGGCCACACGAGGAGAAGAACAAAAGTTACACCCCTTTGAAACTTTACACTGCCTCCTGACGATTTTTGGGGCAGCAGAAAACCTTTCACCACGAGCAAATGCCTCAGAGATATAAAAAACTGAGAGAGATTATTGTAGAGGGACTCTACATGATCACATTACTTCAAATAGAATGTCTCTAAGTGACACAATTTTTGAGTAACATCTCGTCAAAGATTGCTACATTTTTAAACTTTGGACTCTTCAGGGATATCATCGGTACAATATAGCTCAGACTATTTCGGCAGGTTTGGGTGAAAAACAAGACCATACCTAGCCTAAATGTACCCATCCAGAGACGTTAGAATAGTTAGTTTGGTCACATCAGGAGCAGGACGAAAGTTACACCCCTTTGCAACTTTACACTGCCTCTTTCTAATGATTTTTGGGGCAGCAGAAAACCTTTCACCATGGGCAAACGCCTCAGAGATATAAAAAACTGAGAGAGGTTATTGTAGAGGGACCTTACGTGATTGTGTTTCCTTAGACAGAATGTCTCTAAGTGACATGGTTTTCGAGTAACATCTCGTTAAAGATTGTTGTCTTTTTGCACTTTGGACTCTTCAGGGATATCGTCAGTACAATGTAGCTCGGACTGTTTCGGCATGTTTGGGTGAAAAATAGAACCATGCCTAGCCTAAACATACCCATCTAGATGCGTTGGAACAGTCAGTTTGGTCGCATCAAGAGCAGGACAAAAGTTACACCCCTTTGCAACTTTACACTGCCTTATTCTGACATTTTTAGGGTAGTAGAAAACCTTTCACCACGGGCAAACACCTCAGAGATATAAAAAACTAAAAGAGGTTATTGTAGAGGGACCCTACATGATCACGTTGCCTTAGATGGAATGTCTCTAAGTGACATGGTTTTTGAGTAACATCTCATCAAAGATTGCTGCCTTTTTTGCACTTTGGACTCTTCAGGGATATCGTCGGTACAATGTAGCTCAGGCTATTTCATCATGTTTGGGTGAAAAACAAGACCATGCCTAGCCTTAAAGTACCCATCTGGACACGTTGGAATAGTCAATTTGGTTACATCAGGAGCAGGACGAAAGTTACACCCCTTTGCAACTTTACATTGCCTCCTTCTGACGATTTTTGGGGTAGCAAAAAACCTTTCACCACAGGCAAATGCCTCAAATATATAAAAAAATGAGAGGTTATTGTAGAGGGACCCTACATGATCGCATTGCCTTAGAAGGAATGTCTCTAAGTGACATGGTTTCTGAGTAACATCTCGTCAAAGATTGCAGCCTTTTTGCACTTTGAACTCTTCAGGGATATCATCGGTACAATATAGCTTGGACTGTTTCGGCATGTTTGGGTGAAAAACAGGACCATGCCTAGTGTAAACATACCCATCTGGACACGTTGGAATAGTCAGTGTGGTCGCATCAGGAGCAGGACAAAAGTTACACCCCTTTGCAACTTTACACTACCTCCTTCTGATGATTTTTGGGTAGCAGAAAACCTTTCACCACGGGAAAATGCCTCAGAGATATAAAAAACTGAGAGAGGTTATTGTTGATAATGTCTACAAGGTACAATGAAAGTAACAATGTACTTGAACTAATGAGAAGCATCCACATATGCTAAATTCCAATTCTGGTTAGGCTCAATACACTGATCTGCTGCACTTCATTCTTCCTCTTCTTTGGTGTTGTTGTCCTGTCACATACCGGACCTATATTACTGTTTCCACACTACTCTCTGCTTTTATTCACACTTCACATTACACCACACACACCTTCATACTGAAATCAATCTGGTATATATATCCGCATCAATGATTTCAATCATCTTTCTAGTCGGCATCCAGAATACTCAACATTTTCCCAAACTCTGGTCTGTTGGCTGAATCCTTGCTTATTAAGTGATGCGTATCAAAAAGATGCTTATAGAAGTAATCAATCATGTTGGCCAACCATGAATGATCCTTCAAGAAACTTGATCACCATCAATAACTCATATGGAAAAAGGTCTGATGCTCTGCCGGTCAGTTCTTCCTCATACTACTCTACCAAACAGGAACTCAACACTTAGGTGTTCATATCTTTTCACTCTTTCATCACTGGAGGCTCAATCTCTGGAATGTGTTAGTCATGGTACTCCTCTTGACTTCCCCAAGTCCACGACTTACTGAGATACTTCCTCTGAGAGATCCGGACCTGACTGTCGGACCTTGCTACATGCTCTATTCTTGCTTACGGATGTGTGGGATAGACTTTGTTGCCATCAATGACAACACTCAAGAAGCCACATAGTGTCTCTTGCCAACAATCTCCCCCTTTGGCATTGATGGCAACACTTAGTGAAAAATGACTAAGTGTCACACTGTACTCCCCCTTGGCTGATGCTCTATTCTAATGTACACTTTTTTGAAGCTCCCCCTTAGCTAGATCCCATATTTTTCACTGCTCCTCACTCCCCCTTTGACATCAATGACAAAGGGTAGAATTCGCACACCAAAATTTTCAAGAAAAACAATCTATACATATCTGCATAAGTATATATACACAAGTTGTACTTACATATACTTAAGTATATCTGCAAAAGTATTCTTCAACTGTACAACTTCTATCACCCAACTCTACTTCATTCTGTCCAAAATTGAGATGTGACCACTCAACAGGAATGCAAAAGCTTCTGCCCTCTTTAGATCTGTCGGATCATTGGTCCAGGCTATGGTCTCAGCATCAGTTAGGGCCTCATGCATGGCCTCTAACTTAGGGATAATGATCCCTCTAAGTTCACATAACCTGTTTATTCTATTTTTCTTCTCCTTCTCAAGCTTCTTTATTTCATTTATGACTGTAATAGTCTAACACTCTTGATTTACTATGGAAGAGGAGAGAGGATCAAAACTTTGAGATAAACTTGACAATTTATCCTCTTGTTCTTTTACTTTCTTCTCAATATCCTTGGTCACTTTAGGCCAGGATAAACAAAATTTATATATATATCCGCCATCTTTAAGAGCATTTTCTAAGCTCTTTATCCCAATATTCATATTTCTCCTATCATTGGTTATTAGTCCTTGAACTTCAGAGAATCTCTTTCCCAAAAACTCCTTCCAGACCTTTTCTTCAGCTGACTTCTCTAAGGAATCAAAATGGGTATTAACAAAGTTTACAAGAGACTTTAGATTACCGGATGTGGAGGCTAAAAGATCCTTTTGGAAGGATGGCATGATCTTCTCCAATACACTGGATGCAGTTTCTATGAGCTCACAGTCTTCCATGTGAGACTTCAGAAGTTTTTCTTTTGCCTTTGAATGAGTAAAGGATGCTAGCTTCATGGTTTGAACCAGGGAGAGAGAATCAAAATTGAACGGTCCTTGAAGTAGTTCCGGTTCATCAAATTCCATCATCTCTTTGGTCAAGAAATATTTGACAATTTCTGCAGTGTCTCTTACCGGAGACAGAGTCTTCTTCCCTTCTGCAGATTCTCCAAAAGTTGGTTTAGAAGAAGCTCACAAAGATCATAGTCAACATTCTTTCTTAACATTTCATAAGCAGTATATACAGCAGTTCTAGATACAGAATTCTCCCTACTGGAGTGATATATCTTATAGCCAATTATCATAGATGCAAACTTGATATCCGGATCAGTGATATCTTCTATAGTCATTGCTCTCTTGTCAAATTTTGATCCGGTAGCCTCACTCACAATTTAGTTTTTGACAGATTTGAGAGTAGCCAACCCACCGGATGAGTGCAATCCGGTTACCACTCTAATGGCATCTTTAGTGATCTTAAATACCCTATTCAACCACATGAAGTTGTCATGCATTCTGCTCAAAACATACCGAACCCATTCATCTTCTGCAAAGCAAGGGAAATGGATGCACTGACCGAAATGCTCATCCCGGATGGCCTTGTATTGGGGTTTGAGATCAAATGAATCATCTATCAGTTCCTCGTGGTAGATATCCATCAACCTGGATTCCCCAAATTCTTCAATGTTTGCATGAATGTATGCCCTAATGTCTTCGACATGCAAAACCCTATGCGGAATGCTAGAAAATGCGCCTAAGGGATCCACTTCTAGAGATTTGTAGGGATGTTTCTTAAATTTAGGCAGTGGCCTATCAGTAATCTTCATAACATTCAGAGTAGCCATCTTAAAGATTCAAAGAGAGTTTTCAAGATTGGAAAATACCTCTTTACACTTCTAGGGTTCACGATATGAGCTGGATCGAATTGCTTGGATGAATCGTCTTCTGCGATTGATCTTTGAGAGGTTTGAGATAACTTGTTGCAGAGCTCCTTCTCACTTCCTTTTGAATGCAAATGTACAAATGATGAACCAAAAGACCTTTTTTATTTTTCCGCAAACCCTAATTCCATTTTGCAATAAATGCACAACCTTAGTTATTCCGGTTGCCTTGTTTTCCTTGTTCTGAGAGAGATCCTTCCAGATCACTGGCATGCACTATTAGCTGTCTATCTACCTTTCCCCAATCATTCCACTTATCCACAAATTAAGATACCTCAAATTTGGGTCATACCGGATCTAATTGTGAAAATCCTGTTCTTACTGGATGACTGTTAAACTGGATTAATCTCAGATGATTAACCTCTTTAAATTCCTTGCGGATGTTTCATATCTTTTCCAAGGGTTATTTAGATGTTTCTCTGAGAGCCCTTTTAATCCGCAACCTTCCATGTGCCAATTTCAGGAATCAATTGACTGGCTGGGGGAACTTGTTTTCTTTTGAGACTCCCCCTGAGCCAGAGCTCATCTATTTAGTTTCCGGAAGGAATATCAGCACCAGATTCTGGTGTGGATCCATCCCCAACATTTTATGTACTCCTCTTTACCCAAATCTTGTTCATCTCCCTTTGAATTTCATCTGCATCTACTTTTCCTTTTCCTTTGTCTTGGTTTTGATTATAATGCACCGGACCCCTTTTGTCCTGATTCTTACTTCTGTAGAATTTGGCAATATGACCAGATCTATTGCAATTGTAGCAAACAACATTTCTTTGCATATTTGACTGATATCCTCTTGATCTACACTGATTAGCCATATGTCCCATTCTATTGCATGCAAAACATCTACCATTGAATGAATTGTTCATTTGCATATTTCTACACTCATGAGATTTGTGACCATACCTTTTGCAATTGAGACACTGTCCGAAGAAGGATGAATTAGTCTGATTTATTCTTCTTCTGCACTGATTTGCTTTATGACCAAAGTTATTGCAGTTGTGGCAGTATCCATTAAAAGATGGATATCTTTGAGCATTTGGTTGTCTTACCGGAGGTCTTCTAGGTCTGTTCCTTGGATTTCTTGATCCAGAGTTCTTCTGACCGAATCTAGAGCTTTCACCTTTCTCATACCCCATGCCTTGTTTGTCATCTACCCTCTTCTAGCTTTGAAGAAAAACTTCAAGTTGAGCAGAGCTTATCTTGAATTTCTCTTTGTATTCATTTGTTGTTTGAAGATCCCTTTTAAGAGTGTGAATCTGATTCTCAAGTTGTTCTTCATTATCTCTAGCTTCTTCAAGATCATATTCTAGATGCCTAATTATTCTATCCATTTTGTGGCAGTCTTCTGACTTCTCCTTGAGAGATTGTCTTAGATCATCTTCAGTTTTTCTTTTCTCTTCAATTTCTTGGGTGAATTTCATAACTGTTGATTCCATTTCATGTCTTACCATAATGACCTCTTTTGATAACTTTTCACATAACTTGGTTTTCTCCTTTAGATCTTCATTTGTATCATTGGCTTCACCTTGACTTGCTAATTGCTGAAGTAGTTCCTTTCTCTTCTTTATAGAGATACTCAGTTTCTCTTTTAGTTCATTTATGAAATCATCAGCCTGTTTGAGTCTTTCCTTCAAGTTGTTGACTTCAGAGTGAGATTTCTCAAGATCATCTAGGGCAGACTGAAGTTGTTCCCTCATACCATACATATCCATTGAGATTCCCAGATCTTCCTTAAGTTGTTAGGATTTGTTTGGAGGAACTTGGCTCTAATACCAATTGTTGATAATGTCTACAAGGTACAATGAAATTAACAATGTACTTGAACTAATGAGAAGCATCCACATATGCTGAAGTTCAGTTCCGGTTAGGCTCAATACACTGATCTGCTGCACTTCATTCTTCCTCTTCTTTGGTGTTGTTGTCCTGTCACATACCGGACCTGTATTACTGTTTCCACACTACTCTCTACTTTTCTTCACACTTCACATTACACCACACACACCTTCATACTGAAATCAATCTGGTATATATAACTGCATCAATGATTTCAATCATCTTTCTAGTCGGCATCCGGAATACTCAACATTTTTCCAAACTCTGGTCTGTCGGCTGAATCCTTTCTTATTAAGTGATGTGTATCAAAAAGATGCTTATATAAGTCATCAATCATGTCATCCAACCATGAATGATCCTTCAAGAAACTTGATCACTATCAATAACTCATCCAGAGAAAGGTCTGATGCTCTACCGGTCAGTTCTTCCTCATACTGCTCTGCCAAATAGGAACTCAACACTTAGGTGTTCATATCTTTTCACTCTTTCATCACCGGAGGCTCAATCTCTGGAATATGTTAGTCATGGTACTCCTCTTGACTTCCCCAAGTCCGCGCTTTACTAAGATACTTCCTCTGAGACATCCAGACCTGACTGTCAGACCTTGCTACATGCTCTATTCTTGCTTACCCGACCAAGATACACTTCAGTCTGTCTTCCGGTATGGTCATACCATGTCCTGCGAATGTGTGGGATGGACTTTGTTGCCATCAATGACAACACTCAAGAAGCCACATAGTGTCTCTTGCCAACAGTTATTGTAGAGGAACCCTACGTGATCACGTTTCCTCAGATGAAATGTTTCTAAGTGACACGATTTCTGAGTAGCAACTCGTCAAAAATTACTGTCTTTTTGCACTTTGGACTCTTCAGGGATATCATCTGTACAATGTAGCTCGGACTATTTCGACATGTTTGGGTGAAAAATAGGACCATGCCTAGCCTAAATGTACCCATCCGAACATGTTGGAACTATCAGTTTGGTCACATCAGGAGCAGGACACCAAAAATGCAAAAATACAAAAGTTGCTTTGTGCAACTTGACAACATTGACACTTTTTTGCAACAAGACTCTAAGACTCAAACTGACCACAAATGACTCAAACTGACTCAAAAACATATGAAATGGTCTTAGAAGACCTTATTACATACAATTGACTCAATCAAAACAAAATTTCACTTTTAGACCCCTCTTGGACGCATGACAACCTGAGTGCCCCTGCACCATTAGTGCAACTAAAGTCGATAAAGTTTTCCTATTAAGAAAAAGAGCTTCCCTTAGCTTTAAGAAATATAAATATTCTATATTGACAAGGCCAATCACGTGAAGGTGGAAGCTCATGCGGCTCACCTAAGACCTAAGACACATGTATTCTAGTAGACGTAGGACACCTAAGACACCTATTGTATAGTATGTGTAGAGTAAAATACTCTACATTTAGTAAGGTTTCTTGTGTTTCAGCGATGTTCCGCGAATCTCAGTTATGTTTCTGCAAATGCTTTTGCAAGTTTTTCCTGTGAAGTTTAGTGTAGCCGTGAAGGTTTTTGCAGCATCGCGAGGAGGGTTTTCGCGAGGGTTTCCACAAGGGTTTTCATTTTTCCAGAGTTCAGAGTAGCACAGAGCTTGCCAAGTGTCGAACTTCGGTTCAAGTCACATTTTTGTTTCTATGATATAACTCGCGTGGAGGATGCCACGTATCATTAGCCGAGACACATTTTATAAGTTTCTGTATGAGTTGCGGACAAAGCCATGTGTCCCTTATGCTGCAGCAGAAGGCGCCAAGTGTCGACATTCGCATTATTGTTTCTTATAAGTTTCAATGATAAGAAGGCTAAAGGTGGGGCCCTACTCTAAGTTACACTTACGCAGAGGGCGCCAAGTGGCAGTTTCCGTCAAAGTTTCAAAAGACCCTTTCAAAGTTTCTCAGTCCCACGAAAGGTGCCGCGTGTCATTTGCGGAGACACTCTATTTTTGCAACAGGAAGGCAGAATGTGTCACATGTCCCTTCTAGTTGTGGCGAAGAGCGACAGGTGTTGGCTTCCGTGTTATGGTTTTCCTTTTTGAACCAGAGTGAATGGAGAGGTGGGCCCCGATTTTAAAGCTTCAGTGTTGCGGATCGTGCTAGATGTCACAGGCGGAGTCCTCCCAAATATAAAGACAGTAAGTATGAATGTAGCGGATAAAGACACGTATCAATTTCTAAGTCAGCGAAGCTTGCCAAGTGTCATTTTCCTATGTCTCCTGAAGAATGAAAGAGTTTCAAGTGATGCATGCGGACGGTGCCACCTGTTATAGGGTTTGTTATCTTAAAATGTGCGGAAGCCGCCAAATGTCTTTTCCTGAATAGACGAAGTTATGCCACGACTGTTTGGTAACAGCTAATGAGCTCGCAGAAGAAGTGACTGTTGCAGATCCTAAAGATCTTGAAACTATCAGAAACTTACAGTTCACTTTAGTTCGGTTAGGCCGTTGAGATTCGATTGTGCAGACAATCTTGGGCCGATCATGTGCTATAAATATGTGACATTGGTAATTAGAAAGAGGGATATATGAAGATAGACAATTTTTGGCTAGAGATAGTTTCTATCAGATATTCAAGAGAGTTTGAGACTTTTTGCTGTGACCAGTAATATCATTTTGCCTTTAGTTTGTTTTCTTGATTCAGAAAGTAACTATAACTGTGCACGTATTTGTGCCTCTTATATTGCTGGGAAATTAATGAGAAAGACAGAGTTCTATGCCTTGGTTGATATTTTCTGTGTCATTCTAAATTGTCTATTTGTGAGCCTTTGAATTTATTCATTGTATCTGTTTATGTTAGTCATGCAACCTTTGCTCTTTAACATAACTGAATCTTAAGGATAGCTTCACTATGCTAAGTTGAGAGAGATACTTATTATTCAGGCGCATCGCCATAGATAGATTTATTTTATTGTTTCTGTAATCCTGTTAAGTTTCTATCATTTTCCCAAAACTCATTTAAAATAGAGAAGAGCCAGCTTCTTTAGAATATGGAGGTTGTTTCAGGTAGCAAGTCCCACATTCCTGAAACTTCCCATGTTGGTGTTGGAACTTGCACAATTTTACACATCAACAGTTTTTGGCACGCCCGGTGGGACCATTCTTAAAGTTTCTGTCAAGACTGTATGAACCAGAGAGCTACAAGGAGTCATAACTACAGACCTGTAACTAGAGCCCAATCTACTGCTAACCCAGGTATTCTTTTACCACCACTGGTAGCTAATCCAAGAAGAAGAGCGAATCAGTTTGTAGCACCACCAAGAGCAAATATGGGAGCACCTATAGCCCCAAGGAATTATGCAAATTGGAACACTGGCAGTCCTTTGATTCTCCCAGTACCACCAGCCACTTGGGATCCCCTTCCAGTCAATGCCCTGAAGGCTCTACCCAAATTCAGTGGGGATGATTTCAAGACACTTGAGGAACATCTGCAAGATGTATCTGATGTTTGTGCAGTACATGTGATCAATCAACAGAATGTGGCTATAAGATTGTTAGCAGCTTCCTTCAAGGGGAAGGCTCTAGACTGGTATAGATCTTTGACCCCAAATACAATATCCACACGGGATCAGCTTGGGGATGCCTTCTTTAAAAGATTTAAAGATAAAGGTGATACATCTTCTTTGTTGCAACAATTGATCATCATAAAAAGAGCACCACAAGAAGCTATGTCTGATTTCAAATCAAGGTTTCAAAAGACTTGGGAGAGGATCCTTGCCACGGCAAGACCATTACCAAGTATGGCTATTGTCTTTCATCTTAAGGCCCTAAACTCAAATATCTCAGTAATGATCCAGTCCCTTGGAGGGCAGACACTACCAGAAGCTTATGAGTTTGCAGTTAAGGCAGAAAATAACTTAATAGATGCTGGAAAGTTACCCCCAAGGCCTCCTATGCCCATGTTTCTAGAAATTACCTTACCTTTGCCTCAAGAAGTTCCTAATCCTACAACCCCACCTGTGTCCATGTATTCTTTTCCTCAGCAACCTGCTAAAGTAACTGCCCCTGCTCAATCTTTTGAGATGGATGATGTCAAGAACATCTTAAGAACCTTCTCAAATGAGATAATCAATCTAAAAAGGCAACATAATCCCTATCTAAAGCCTCCTTATCAAGGTTACCAAGGAAATAGACCTCCCTATCAGCCAAATCAATATCAAAGCTCTCAAAGGCAAGCTAATCCTCATCCATCTAACTAGTTGGTTACAGTCCCTACACCCTTGCAGACTGTTCCTCCTAATCCAAATAGGGAAATTGTTCCAGGGCAAAATAATTATGTAGATAGCACCAATGCTTGGTGTTTTCCTTGCAACAATGCCCATATGCCCAAAGACTGCCCCAGAGGAAATTTACAGCAAAAGATAGCAAAACAAAGAGTATCAGAAGGTCAATTTGCAGCCTCTAACACTCTGTCATATCAGTCTCTTGGTGTACAAAATGCAGCCCTGGTGGCTCAGATGCAAGGAATGTCTTTAAAGTAGGAAGAGGAAATAGCCCCTGAGCATGCTTTATTTTCATGGATTGAAGATGAAGATTCAGTGTTCTTGAATGAAGCATCTACTTCTAAGAAACCAATGGTCCAATCAAATTACTATACCAGACGAAAGAGAAGAATGATGGAGCAGCCTGAAATCACTAATAATGAGAGCATGGAAGCTCCCCCTCTCCAAGGTCATTAGAATACAGTTTCTAGACAAGAAATGCCCCAGCCTATGCAGAATCAAGTAGCCTCAGGTCAAGTTCAAGAAAAGGCAAGGTACCCTTATTACTCAAAGGCCCAAGCATTAGGACCTATCAATATAGTGGAGCAGCTAAAAAGAACTCCAGCACATGTATCAATCTGGGACATGCTAGCTATTCCTGAGCAGAAGACACTGTTGCAAGAAGCTCTGCAGGGCCAAGAGGTGGCTAAACATACTGGTGCTAAAGGAGGACTTGCTGATAAAGAAAAGCTGCAGCTCAAAAATACTGTACCCCTGTAGACGACAGCCCTGTTGAACAATGCACCTGAGGTAGGTAGATCTAAACCAGATCCCTTTTATTTAACCCTGATTATTGGGAAGAAACTGTTGCATAATGCAATGGTAGACTCTAGGGCTCGTACTACAGTAATGCCAAAGCAAATAGCAGATGCTTTGAAGATAAAATATGAGCCACTTACTAGAGGAGTTATGCAGTTGGATGGGAAATCAGTGCAAACAATAGGGAAAATTAAACAACTCCCATTGCAACTGTACACTTGCCCTAATATAATTGTGAATTAGGATGTAGTGGTCATAGATATTCCCCCTATATTTGGTCTATCTCTATCCAGAGATTTTACAGCTAAGATAGGAGGTTACATGTCATTGGATTGGTCACACCTCATTCTAAGAACCAAGTATGGGACAAAGATGAAGACACTGTCTAAGCCACTATCGAAGGACCATATCACAAATGAACCAACCCCAAAATTAGAAGCAGATCATGCTATGTTTGATAAAGATGAAAGAATCTTTGTTGAAGAGATAGGCGACTGGACTGAACATGGCCAACAGGAGGAAGAGAATAATCAGTTGTTGACTATGATGCAAAGTGACCCCTATGGAAATTATGACTCCACTGGTTTAGGCACTTATTTTATATTTGATGAAGATCATGAAATCCCAAATGTTTTAAGGAAAGAAACAGCACAGGCTCAAGAATCTGAAAAGGACTCAGAGATTTGGACTCTAAATTTTGATGGGGCTAGAAGTAAAAATGGAGCTGGAGCAGGAATTTGCCTTACTGCCCCAAATGGTGAGAAAATTTTAAGAGCCATCCGTTTTCAATTTGTCTACACTAATAACGATGCTGAGTATGAATCCTTGGTGCATGGGCTAATGTTAGCCAAGAAAAAGGGAGTAAAGAATCTGATAGTCAGAGGAGATTCAGAACTAGTAGTGAAGCAAATCAGAGAAAAGGCAGTAGCCAAAAATGTAAGAATGAGATCCTATAGACACAAGATTTGGGATTTAATAGATGATTTTGAAACTTTCAATATTGAAGTAGTTCCTAGAGCCCAAAATTCTGAAGCTGATAGGATGGCACAGATTGGCTCACAGTTTGATCCAGCAACTGATCTATTAGTCAACAATGAGTCAGTCAAAATTATAGTAAGGCCAACTATCCCAGACAATGATGAAAATTGGCAAGTCTTTGAAAATGATTTTCAGGTACTCTCATTTTTGCAACAGTCAGGGGAGTTTGTTGATCAATTGCAACCCAAAATTGAAGAAGCATATGGAGACCAAATTATTCAATTAAAGTCAAATAAGCTACCCAAAGGACTAATTACCTTAGAAAACTTATTTGACCCAGAAGATGTAAGCCTGGAAAGGAAAAGGTTTCAAGCAGATAAAGCAGATTATTCTGAAATACAAGTGAGTGAAGGGAGAAAACTAAAGATTGGCAATTCCACAACCCAACAAGAAAGGGAAAGACTAGTTGACTTGTGTGAAAGATATGACAGAATAATAGCCTGGACCTATGAAGACCTCCATGGCTATGATAGGGATATTATCCAACATACCATAGAGCTTGCTGAGGGATCTAAGCCAATCAGACAGAAGCAAAGGCCAGTGAATCCAAGGATTGAACCTTTGATGGTGGATGAACTACAGAAGCTCTTAGAATCAAAAATAATTTTTCCAATCAAACACTCAACTTGGGTATCCAATCTAGTGCTAGTCAGGAAAAAGAATGGTGACATAACGCTCTGTGTAGACTTCAGGGATCTGAATAGAGCATCCCTAAGGGATCACTATCCCCTGCCCTCTATGGAACAAATTTTACAGATGGTGGCTGGATCAGAGAGATTTTCCCTGTTGGATGGTTTCTCAAGATATAATCAGATCTGGTTGGCTGATGAAGACCAACATAAGACTGTGTTCACTACTAAATGGGGGACATTTGCATATGCCAAGATGCCCTTTGGCCTTTCAAATGCTGGAGCTCCTTTCTAGAGGGCCATGGATGTAGCATTCAGAGAGCTCATAAATAAAATCATCCTGATTTATCTTGATGATCTCACTATTTTCTCTAAAAATGTTGTTGATCATTTTGATCATTTAGAGGCTATTTTTCAGAAGTGTCAAGAGTTTGGAATATCTTTGAATCCCAAGAAGTGTATCTTTGTAGTACCCCATGGAAAACTTTTGGGACATATAGTTTCAAAGGATGGAGCCTCTATTGATCCAGAGAGAGTTACTGCCATAATGAACCTATCTCTGCCAGTCAATAAGAAAGCAGTTCAGTCTTTCCTAGGAAAGATCAATTTTGTCAGTCGGTTCATATCTTATTTTGCAGGTCTAATTAGACCAATGACACTAGTGCTGAAGAAGGACCTGATTTTCAAATGGACTACAGAAGGGAGACAGGCTTTTGAGGAGGTCAAAAGGGCAATTTCAACAGCTCCAGTACTCAGAAACCCAGACTTTTCTAAGTCTTTTATAATGTATGTATATGGAGGTGAGTTCAGTGTTGTTGCTGTCTTAACTCAGAAAGATGACCAGCAAGAGGGAGAACATCCAATAGCCTTTTTCTCAAGGACTCTTAGGGAGTATGAAGCTAGATACAATTTTGTGGAAAAGCAGGCATATGCTATGGTAAAAGCCCTTAAGAAATTTAGACACATAGTAACAGGAAATAAAACTTTGATATTAGTAGCTCATCCTAGTGTAAGAGAATACATTATGGAGGGAGAAATCATTGAGAAAAGAGCAAACTGGATAACAAAGATTCTTGAATATGATGTGGAGGTCAGACCCACAAAACTAGTCAGAGGCAAAGGACTGTGCCAATAGATGGCCCAAGACATGGAGAGAATTGTGACTACAGAAATAGGAAGTGAGAATGTATTGAGAATCCAAGAGATTGATCAGAATTCCTGGGTCACAAATAGGATCCAATTTATGAAACATGGGATTTTCCCAAATGAGCTCTCCCATGATAAGAGGAGGTATTATAGACAGCAAGGGTCCTACTTTGTATTAATTGACCATGTTCTTTTCAGAAGAAATACTGATGGCATACTCTTAAGATGCATAGAGAAAGATGAAGCCCAAAGAATATTGCATGAACTGCATCATGGAGTCTTAGGGGGATACTTTTCAGCAAGGACCACTGTAATAAAAATAACTCAAGCGGGATACTTCTGGCCCACTTTATTTATAGACTGTTATCAGTTGGTCAAAGAGTGTCAAGCCTGTCAGTTCTATACAGGAAAAAGAAGAAATGCAACAATGCCCCTAAGTCCCATAATTATAGATGAGCCCTTTGCCCAATGGGGTCTTGATTTCATTGGTATGATCAATACAGTGTCAAGTAGGGGACACAAATGGATCCTTACAGCCACCGATTATTTTACCAGGTGGAGTGAGGCAGTGCCACTCAAAGAAGCAACAGAAAAGGTAATACTGGACTTTCTGGAAAGCATTACCGCTCATTTTGGCCCTCCTCATACCATCATATCAGATAATGCTAAGGCATTTTTGGGAACGAAGATATTAGAATTTGCAGTAAGGTATGGAATTTATTTGAAACCCTCTTCAAATTATTACCCTCAGGGTAATGGTCTCGTAGAGTCTACTAGCAAAAACCTAATCAGACTCATTAAGAGGATTGGAACCAATTATCAAAGAGAGTGGCATAAATTGCTCAATACTGCACTATGGGCTGATAGAATTACACCTAAGCAAGTGACAAAGATGTCCCCATATGAGTTGGTATATGGTAAGCCAGTTGTAATGCCACTAAGCTTGGAGATTCCTGCTTTACAGTTATTGAAACAAATTGAGATCGAAGAGAACGGTCCCATGTAAGTCAGACTTGCTGAATTGTTGGAGGTGCAAGAAAAAAGAGAAAAGGCACATGAGTCACTAATGAAACACCAGAAAATAATCAAAGATTGCTTTGACAAGAAGACTTCAAATCCCTATTTTGAAGTTGGTTCAATAGTGCTTAAATGGGATGAGAGAGCTGCCAAGCCTGGTAGACACACCAAATTTGAGTCATTGTGGACTAGTCCCTATAAGATTCGTTCCTGTAAGCAACAAAATTCTTTCAAACTTGAAACAATGGAGGGCAAACTTGAAGAGATTCCTGTGAATGGGATCTACTTGAAACATTTCAATTAAGCGGTGTCTCCTATGTACTATAGTTATTTAGTTTCCTTTTGTTTTTCTATTTTCCCGCTTCTTTTCCCACTTTCCTTTTAAATAAGTGTTCTATGAACACGTGGTAGCAGTACAAGCCTCTTCTCTTTTTGGAATCCTTTTCATTCACTAAGGTTGTCCCCAATCCCCAAAATTCCTGAAGTACGCACTTTTTGCAGCCACTATCTTAATGTTTCTGACACATAATCCTATTTTGATTTGTAAAGATAAACTAACAGTTTCTTTGGCGTAAATGCCATTTATGAGACTCAATGTGTCATTAAAGCCCCATTAATAGGGGTTAAGCCTTAATTGTATCTCTCATTTTTGCCAAGTCTCCCTGCATCATTTCCCTGGCGATCCTCTGCAAATTTTCATTCCTCGCAGGCGCTTTTGGCCGTGTGTCATTTATTATGCAGTTTCTATCTGTTACTATGTTGAAACACTTACATTCTCCCCGCAGAAACAACCATGGCCGAAGCACAGTCTTCTTCAGAGGGACTTGGCATAAATGAATCAATTGATAGACTTCTGAACAACAAATCATATGCCTCAGTGCCAGTGCAGCCTAAGAAAACCTATCCACGGACAAGGGTTACTGAGGTGGGTCTTTCTGTTGACCCAGAAAAGGTTAAGGATTTCACAGATAATGTTTTCGACCCAGCCCTTCAGAAATCTACCAAGTCACTCTGTGAACGGGCACATCAGAGATGCATCCAAAAAGTAAAGGCTGGACAGTCTGAAACTTTCAGGATGAGGATTTGGACTTTGCGGCTGGCACAATTCATAGTCCCAAGTGTGCATTCGTGTCCCGACCTGGTTGATATGTGTGTAGAAATGTTTCATGCGCCTTCATGCACCATTCAACAAGGCCCCTTTATGATACAAATTACACCTAAGGCCATAAGAGACATGCTGGCCCTGTATCATGATCGAATGGCCACATTCCCCACTATCACCAAAATGCAGAAGACGTGGTCGAATGTCAACAATCAGCTTAGGTTTCTCAATTCAGAATTGCAGTTAGATGAGGAGAATACACAGATGTCCACATTGCCTACAGGAAGGGCACAATTTGCGCAGGCCAGTCAAGAGGCACTATCTATGATGGCTTTCATCTTTGGAATGAAGGAGGATATCACAGTCTACGACTGGCAAATCACCATTTTATTCAGACTGAAGACTATGGATAAGTCGCAAGAATTTTGACTGGATTTTGCTGAACAAATTGCTTATTCCATGGTTGATCAACTCATCAATTTCAAAGCCACTAGTGTGTTCAGGTATTCTACTTATCTTTTTCATTTGATGTTATACCAGAACCACAATGTTTTTGCACCAAATATGAAATTGAATATGTATGACCCAAATTTTGGGCAAAATAGAACAATTCCTGTGTCTGCATGGACACATGTACTATCTGAGGTGTCAGACCCTTATGAGTTCTGGGAACTCTTTGTTGCCCCTGCATTTTGCCATATGAGCCCTGAACCTGTAGAAAATAGGTTGACACCGAGCATCAGGGGTTTCATGACCAATTGCCCAATCTCATGTGACTACTATTTTGGGGCCCAAAATACCATCATTAGGGTCCATGGCTTCAATGATGAACCCATGCTGCTGCCTAAAGTCTTGACTCCTAGGGTAGTGTTTTTGGAAGTGACCCAGCAAGTGTTCGTGGTCGATAATGAGTATGGCACAAAAAGGAAGAAGAAGAAAATGTATGATATTCCCTAGGTTAGAAAGAATATGGCCCTAGAGGTTAGGGATGCAGAGCTCCTGTTGCTAAGGAAGCTTGGTGCCTTGGGTTTCCTTCTCATCAAAGACAAATGGAGATATGACCCAAGCAGTTTCATAGCCTCTTGGGTTAAAAGCAACAAGGTTGGGGCTAAAACTGCTCATGAGGGTCGTCCTTTTTGGGAAGACAGAAGAAACCCTAAGGAAGATGCTCCTGACCTATATGTAGAACTGGTAGATTTGCCTTACGAGGGTCCAAGGCCATGGGAAACCTTTTATGTTAAACAAAAGGCCTATGACCCTAAGATCAGAATGGGCACTAGATTGAAGAAAGCTTTATTGAAAGACAGGGAATGGAAACCAGACAAAATAGAGGCATATTGGAAGTACAGACAGGAAATCTTTGAGTTGACTCACTCTTTTGGCAAGGTTGACACAGATGAAAAATGGGAGTCTATTTGGGACGAGTGGCATCCCTCTCCAGTTTCTAGCCCTGATACAAGCAGAATCCACAAGAAGGGTGAGGAGTCTGAAGAGGAGGCTGAGTCAACTCATGCAATGCAAGCTATAGGACAAGCCTCATCAAATGCCCCTGCATCTCCCTGGCCCCAATCTCTTAGTACTCTAGAGAAGCAAAAGGGTGTCATGTCATCACCACCTAGGGGGACTCCATCAGTTTCAGCTATTGGGGTTTCCAGTTTTGTATCATTACCACCATCAGTAGTGGTAAATGTTGTAGAGAAGGAAACAAAGGAAACAGAAGAAAGGCCAAGGAAGCATAGAAAGCTAAACCTACAGCCAGATTCAGATGAAGAGGCAGAGCCTTCACAACAGCAACCACCAGTCACATATGCTTCTCCTCAGGTAACTGTTTCTTCTCCTTTTTCTTCTCAGTCTCTTTCTTCTACTATAGGGGTGGCAATCCCAATTGGCCCAATAACAATATCCCCTACCACCTCTGCTGTGCTAATATCTACACCTACCCCACCTATTAATCCTCTGGCCATGTCATCACAGGCCACCGCATTGCCCTCCTTTTCTCCTTCAGTTCCTAAAAGAGTCCCTCCCCAAATTTCTCCTAGCCAACATTTGGCTATTCCATATGGCTTACCACAAGGACATCATTTTGCTGGTGGTTATATTGCGTCTCCCCCTACCTTCCAAGCTCAAGCTGATACATCTAAGAAAACCAGGGAAGCCCGGATGGACAAGAAAAGAAAGAAAGAAAATAAAAGTTTGGTTGTGCCACACATGCGGTCACTCTTTGACCCAATTCAACAGCAGCTGACTGTGACACATTTGTCACCAAATGTGGTTAAGCCAAATGAGCAGATGCAGCCACAGGATTTCACAACAAGTACAGTAGCTATGGATATGTCATTATTCAGACCACAAGACAGGGTCAAGCTGCTCAATGAAACTACTTCTACTGTAGCAAATGATTATTTGAAAGTATCTAAGAAACTGTAGAAGGTAGAAGCTGATCTAGCTCAAGAGAAGGCAAATAGTAGCAACCTCACTACAGAACTGAAATCCAAGATAGACGAAATAGAGAATCTCAACAAACAATTACAAAATACTATTTCCTGTCAAATTCATCAAGTGACAATGGCACAAAATGCTTCTCTAAAGTTGGATCTGGCACAAGAGAAAGCTGCTATAAATGTTTTGAAGCAGGAAAAGGCCACATTAGAGAAGAGATATCAAGAAAAGGTGCAACAAGCTACACAGTCTCAGCAGAAGCTGTTGATTGAGCAAAATGTTGTTGCTGCAATACAGGCCCAACTCTAAGCTAAGCAACAAACAACAAAACAATTGACACTTGAGTTGGGTAATAGGCCTAAGAATGCTAGAGTTCTGAACCTTGTCAAGGAGCTCTATGTATCAGTGTGGAAAAGGATATCTAAAGAGATTATTCAACTCAGACCCTTCTTGACATTCCTATTAAATGCCCAGCAATTGTGTGAAAAGGTGGAAACTTTAGTTCAAGCCACTCTATCCACTATTTCCTTGAGAGTATCTGACTCTCACCTATTTCTCAAGAAACTCTATGACAGGACTGATGAAATTTTATTAGCAGCAGGGATTAGTGACAGGATGATAGCAGCAAAGAAGGTGAATGAAGTTCTCAGTTGTAATTCAGCTGCTACTAAGTGCCATGAGCTCCTGGATGTTGTCAAAGCAGGAGTTAAAGATATGAAGAGGCACATAGAAGATATGGTGCAGTTGGGTCTTCCCTCCTCATTTCTTGATAATAATACTGTGTTAATGATTGATGAAATTAAGACCCTGTTGCTAATCAAGCAAAATGATCAATCAATCTTCCAGGGTTTAACAGATTTTTCGTCAGTATAGGAAGTGGAAGTTGTCCTAATTCCAATGGCCCAACTTGAATTTCAATTAAAGGTCGCAGTTCAAATTTTGTAGACTTTCTCTCACAAGGACATTATCAACCTTGATTTTGCTTTCCAAGATCTGCAGAATAAGCAAGGACTTTCTGACTCTGAATGGGCCGTTTATCAAACAGCTTTGTAGAATCTATAATCCTTATTATATTTTAAATACTCATTCTTTTTGCTACAATTTTGGATTCTTTTTGAGTAGGCTCAAAAGTCCTAAGGGTCTCCAAGAACTGTAGAGTAAAATACTCTACATTTAGTAAGGTTTCTTGTGTTTCAGCGATGTTCCGGGAATCTCAGTTATGTTTCTGCAAATGCTTCTGCAAGTTTTTCTTGTGAAGTTCAGTGTAGCCATGAAGGTTTTTGTAGCATCGCGAGGAGGGTTTTCGCGAGGGTTTCCACAAGGGTTTTCATTTTGCCAGAGTTTAAAGTAGAGCGGAGCTTGCCAAGTGTTGAGCTTTGGTTCAAGTCGCATTTTTGTTTCTATGATATAACTCGCGCGGAGGATGCCACGTATCATCAGCCGAGACACATTTTATAAGTTTCTGTATGAGTTGCGGACAAAGCCATGTGTCCCTTATGCTGCAGCGGAAGGCGCCAAGTGTCGACATCTACGTTATTGTTTCTTATAAGTTTCAATGATAAGAAGGCTGAAGGTGGGGCCCTACTCTAAGTTACACTTACGCGAAGGGTGCCAAGTGGCAGTTTCCGTCGAAGTTTCAAAAGACCCTTTCAAAGTTTCTTAGTCCCACGAAAGGTGCCGCGTGTCATTTGCAGAGACACTCTCTATTTTTGCAAAAGGAAGGCAGAATGTGTCACGTGTCCCTTCTGGTTGTGGCGGAGAGTGACAGGTGTTGGCTTCCGCATTATGGTTTTCCTTTTTGAACCAGAGTGAATGGAGAGGTGGCCCCGGTTTTAAAGCTTCAGTGTTGCGGATCACGCCAGATGTCACAGGCGGAGTCCCCCCGAATATAAAGACACAGTAAGTATGAATGCAGCAGATAAAGACACGTATCAATTTCTAAGTCAGCAGAGCTTGCCAAGTGTCATTTTCCTATGTCTCCCGAATAATGAAAGAGTTTCAAGTGATGCATGCAGACGGTGCCACCTGTTATAGGGTTTGTTATCTTAAAATGTGCGGAAGCTGCCAAATGTCTTTTCCTGAATAGATGAAGTTATGCCACGACTGTTTGGTAACAGCTAATGAGCTCGCAGAAGAAGTGACTGTTGTAGATCCTAAAGATCTTGAAACTATCAGAAACTTACAGTTCACTTCAGTTTGGTTAGGCCGTTGAGATTCGATTGTGCAGACAATCTTGGGCCGATCCTGTGCTATAAATATGTGACATTGGTAATTAGAAAGAGGGATATATGAAGATAGACAATTTTTGGCTAGAGATAGTTTCTATCAGAGATTCAAGAGAGTTTGAGACTTTTTACTGTGACCAGTAATATCATTTTGCCTTTAGTTTATTTTCTTGATTCAGAAAGTAACTATAATTGTGCATGTATCTGTGCCTCTTATATTGCTGGGAAATTAATGAGAAAGATAGATTTCTGTGCCTTGGTTGATATTTTCTGTTTCATTCTAAATTGTCTATTTGTGAGCCTTTGAATTTATTCATTGTATCTATTTATGTTAGTCATGCAACCTTTGCTCTTTAACATAACCGAATCTTAAGGATAGCTTCACTGTGCTAAGTTGAGAGAGATACTTATTATTCAAGCGCATCGCCATAGATAGATTTGTTTTATTATTTCTGTAATCCTGTTAAGTTTCTATCCTTTTCCCAAAACTCATTTAAAATAGAGAAGAGCCAGCTTCTTTAGAATCTGGAGGTTGTTTCAGGTAGCAAGTCCCACATTCCTGAAACTTCCCATGTTGGTGTTGGAACTTGCGTAATTTTACACATCAACAGTATGTATCTAGATTTTATAGACATAGTAGGCCTAAGACACATAGTCTTTATACCTTATCATAGTCTAAACCTAAGTCAACTAGACACCTAGATTATAGTTCTACCTAAGACACATATTATGGTAGACCTAGTTGACATATAGTACCTACCTAAGACACCTAGATTAAATTATAGAAGACACCTAGATCATTCTAGATTATACCGTATTCTAGTCTCTAGACAGGTCATTGATATATAGCATCTACCTAACACACCTAGATTAGATTAAATACCTTTTTTTCTAGTCTCTATCTACCTAGTTGACATATCGTATATACCTAAGACACAATTAGAGACACCTATTATCTAGTTAGAAACCAAGACACCTAGAGACACCTATATTTTATACATTACCTTGATTTTATACATTATTCTCATGATCAATTTCATCCATCACTTAGGTCTAACCCCATGAAGCATAACATGATGATGTAAAAATGTGTATATGTGTAAAAATGCAGCAGCAAATAAAAAAAGACAAACCTTACAAATTAATGTGCATACTTACAACTCAATGTAACATTACTTTACAAAATCAGTGTGAATACTTACAAATTAATCCAATGAACCATCCAGGTCTGTTCTACTCTTTATTGTGTCAAGTATTGCTTCATGGTCAGACTCACGCACCTTCCACAAGGTCTTGTTCAAAGGTCTACCCCGATATTGTATCAAATGAACATTAGATGCCACGATAAGGTTCAAGTAATGAAGAATCTTCTGATGTGTTTCAAAGTCCTAAAATAGCCAAACATTAACACTCTTATGTGGGTACCTTCTAAGTCATGTTCCAGTAACAACCACTGAGCCTGTAGGGTATTCGATATTTTCTCCGTTTGTAACTAGGGCCTCAAATTTCTTTTTGGCCTCAACACAATGACACAAGTAACAATATGTTCCCTCTTCGTTATCTTCATCTGCAATAACTGCATATACATGCCCTACATTAATATGTGCAGCAAATTAGATGAAATTAGTCAACATTACAAAAACACTACAAAGTAACATGACATTAGGAATTTCAAAAACTATGCAAATAGATATATTACCTGGTTGAACTAGATCTAATATGTGGTCAAAGTCAACTGATGATTCCATATGTGTTAGTTCCAGTGCAGTCGGGGGTCGATACGTGTTAAGTGGGCTAAGATAACTTAACTGTCATTCATCAACCCACTCATTTGACTCGCACTCATCCCAGGCTTGAATTGTATAGGAAGAACAAAAGCATGACATCTTTTGCGTATGGATACTCCATGAACCTGCAATTGAACTTCTGAAAGAGTAAATCTCACTTGATCCTGTCAGTGTAGAATAGTCCTCATATGGTGCAATGTTAGTATCATCTATCAACTAAAAAAATCTACGAACTAAAGACTTACCTTCATTACCTGGACCCATGGAAGCATTACACCACTTAATGATCAATTTTACATCTGTCAACTTTGCATTGTCTTTATACTTTAACTCTTCTCATGCTATGGCTCTTTTGATACATGCTCTTGCACCATCATGCTCCCCCTTTCCATGCTCAGCCTCACAAAAGTTCCACGTATGTTGAATACCTATAAAATTATGCCTCCTACTCAGCCAATAGAAATTATGTGAGTTCTTCAATTGTGATGCACAGTTATCCAACCATATGATATGCTGACTGAACGATATGCCCCTTCTAGCCAAATCATTGTAGAACACCTGAAAGAAACCTTGCACGAACTCTGTAGAATGTGTGCGATCATCGCTGATATAGAAATGATACTCTCTTATGATCTTTCTGTCATCCTTTGTACTATCATTCGCATGAATGAATGTGATGTGCACAAATATACAAACATGTGTGGAGTTGTAATATTGTGATTACACCTCACACTGTGGCTGTAGACTGTAGTTCTCTGCAAAGTCAACGACTGAAACAATGCTACCAACCGGAAATGTGTCCTTGCATAACTTGAATTGCAAGTCCAACCATCGAGCTCTATGGGCATGTCTTGTATACTCATACACTATGATGTCACGAAATATAGGCATAAACTGATACACTGGTATCTTTTCAATAACCAATTCACAGCTTTTTTCTTCTTTACCATCTATTGTATTGTATGCCATTATTTTATACTTGCCAAACTCTACTAGTTCATTTCCAACCGCATGTGTTCTTTCCATATGTTCACATATTGGCATATGCTGCAAGCCACTGCAACAATGACATGTGCCATCCAAGCATAATTTCTTGTAGAATATTTGACCTTCCTCTCTTTCACATAAAATTCTTGATATGAAGTCTCTTGAAGATGTTGGTGGGGCACATATGCCACAACCCTGCAAAACATTGTTAGTATGCAAATCTAAACCTATAGACCAATAAACATTAAAATGGTTAGAAAATTCAATATGTAATATACAACAACAAGTAGTGCGTGTGTGATTTATCTTGACATGGAAAGGTTTTAGCATTTCAAAATATCTTTGACAAATTTTATTTTGAGGATACTTCTCTAGAAATTTACCAAAAAATTGTGTTTGAGTCATATCCAAAAAATGCTTTGGATGTGGCTCATGATTCTGACTACCGATTCTCCTTCTTACCACATCCCTTTGATTCAAAGATACCCTTGTGTAATTCTTCCAAAAGTCTTCAATTAGTGATCTCAATGCTTCAACAATTGGTTTAACTTTTTGTGGTAGTCTCCCCAAGAACGCCCATAATTTATTCACATTAGTGTCCTCAATTCTTTGGCATCTTCCAATGGCTCTTGATAAAGTTTTCCTATTAATTCTCAATGCTTGACTCATCTTTCTAATGAGACAAGCTTTCCTCATTTGACTACTTACTAGAGTCAATGTAATCACATGCCATGTTGCATTGCTAACTTTTGTGCATGAAGTGTTACCCACACTCTCATACGCACTCATTAGATTCTTGACAATAGATTTTTCACTTGAAGCCTCTGATGTTCTCAACCCAAGAATCTTCATGATGGACCTATACTTTATACTTCGCATCATTTCAATGAATAGTTGACATCTTGCGGTCTCATTTAACTTTTCAAAGAATAATCTCCAAATCTTATGAGCATATCTTCTACAAGTGCATTTTGGAATATTACCTTCCATTGGCTACAAATATTCTCATCAATATAATCAAATACTTTGGCTTTCTATGCAAAATTCTAGGTGGTGTCATCAATATTTAAATGAGATGGGCTAGATTGCATACCTTTGATCGAAGATGGAATAGATGACATACCTTGAGGTTGAGGTGGGAATGATGGCGTACCTCCTTCATCACATGTGAGTGATGATGTAATCTCAACTTGAGATGCGGTAGATGGTGTCCCTACATGTTGACTTGCAGTAGAGGACGTGTCTCCAACTATGGTATTCAAATCTCTCATTGCACAAAGTTTTTGCGTTCGTTCTCTTTTTGCCACCAATACCATATCTCTTTGTGATGGTTGCGGTTCCTCTTCAATTGGCATGTCTTCATTTATCGTGTCCAATTTCCTCTTCTCATGAAGTTCCCTCATAGCCGCTGCTTTCTTTGCATTCTTAGCTTCTATCTCTTCCTGTGTTGGTTTAATTCTTGATCGTTTCCTCGGCATGATGGAGAATTTGTCTGTAGCATGATAAAGAGACCAATATTAGTTCCTAAGAAATGAATCCATACAAATAACTAAAATATATGTCATTCAACCCTTCATAGTAAATGTACATACAATCATCATGTAAAAGAGTAAATGTCACTCAACCAAAATAGGTACAAAGCATACAAAGCAAATTATTGCAGCCATACGAAGAATTATTGCACAATGTTATTGCAACCATACAAAGCATTATGGTACAAAGTTCACTTCAGTCCTAGATGATGATAAGGTCAAAGGAGAGTCACCTATTGAGGCTACAAGTGAATAGTACATGGGACTTCATGCTTGAAAAGGTTGAGGCAGACCCAATTTGACATGTTTGTTGTCTTGGTTTGAAGATTGGAAGCCTGGAGATCAAAAAACCTATACTGACCTATTTGCACAAGCCTAATTAGGCCTCTTGTCAAGTGGGATAGTCAATTATGGAATGATGAAGGCACTATGACATGATGAATTATACGATTCATGAAGACAATGATGGAGATCCATGGAGAAAACTAAGGATTTGGGTAGCTTGTGAAGGAATAAACAGCAATTGAAGAGTGTAGACTTGAGTAAGGGTTTAGTATGGTTGTGTCTAAGTTCTTGAGGGGTAAGAAGACCTCTAGTAACCTTGTTAGGTTTTGAAGTATTGAAGACCCTCTTTGTGCCTTTGTATAGGGAGATTGCTTGAGAGGAAAGCTTATAAATTTTGAAGAAACTGTTGGTATGAGCCCTTTGGATTGAGTTGAACCCTACCTCTGCATCACATACCTAGGATTGTCATAAAAATCATTAGACTAATCTCTGTAATTTAGGGAATTGAATGGTATATAGTCAATCAAGGTAACCATCATCATGTGCTAACAAAGGACAATTAAGAAATTTTGAAATATTGTTGTGTCATGTGCATACAAATCATCATGAATAGGTGCATAAGGAATGTCCTAGCCCAAGATATGTGCATACAAATCATCATGTCATGTGCATACTTGTATGATCTTGGCACCTATTCATTTGTATTTTAACTTGTTAATATGACAAGATAATAGTGGGATTGTATTTTTATTATGTTGTAAGGATTTATTCTTGTATAGTTTGACATCATGGTATGTTAAGGTCTATTTATTACACATAATTATTAAAGAGCCCAAGTGTAGAAAATATACATGGCATCATGTGAGATTGTAGGCTGCTTTCTTGATTGGGATTGTGTCTATTTTAATTAATGTTGACCTTTGAGATATCTTCTATTATGCATACCATGAACTAATTTAAAACATAGTCTATTATATAAACACAAGATATGTATACATAGTCTTTTATTATGCATACTGGATACAAGTGATATAAACATGTATGATAAAGCATGATAAAGTAATTCAAATAGAATTAAGGAAAATTTAATGAACATGCATGTAAAGACTTGACATACCTAAAAAATGGAGATTCGAATGGAGAGAGTACCCAATTATGTAGTGTTTTTTTCTTCTTGCATCAAACTCCTCAACAATTTGAGTTTTTCACCACTTGCTTCATTTTCAATGTTATATTGAATAACACTCAAATATAACTAGTAACAACAATCCTATTAACCAATCTATAATGTTAAATTCCTAAAATTGAATCACAATTAACATTGCAACACTACAAAAATTGAAACTTGAATAGATATATATCAAATTTGATGTGAAAACTATGTTATTTCCTCCTTCTCAAGTTGGCAAAGTAGAAAAGGTGGTGGAAAGATCATGCAAAGGTGGTAGAATGTGTAAAATGTGCATGTGAACTTCTGAACAGCATGAAAACACTTCTTTTTTGTCAGAACACGTGCATAATCAGCATGAAAATAGAGTATGTGGGCTTGGATCATGGGGGTCTAGGCCTTTTTACTGTTTCTATAGCAGGACAAAACGTGAGCGTGTTATAACGCGCTCATGTTTTATCCTGCTATAGATTGATCCATAAATATTTGTGCCTATCTCACCTTTGATAGCACCTTTGCAATATCTCACCTCTAGTTCCATTAGCTCATGTTCTATCTCTCACCTCTCTATATCTCACTTATCTCTCCCCCTCACTTCTCTACCTCTCCCCTCTCTATGTCTCTCAGTTGCTCCTTGTCTACCTCTCCATCCATCCTTAGCCATCTAGGTCTCACTTAATCCTAAACCCTAAAGCCTCAACCCTCAACCCTTAAACCTTAAATCCTAAACCCCGTCCCTAAACCCTCAACACTTTACCTTAAACCCTATCCGTAAACCCTCAACACTTTACCTTAAACCCTATCCGTAAACCCTCAACACTTTACCTTAAACCCTATTCCCTCAACCATAAACCCTAATCCCTCAACCCTAAACCCTACACCCTATCACTAAACCCTAATCCCTTAACCCTTAGCCCTAAAGCCTCAACCCTCAATCCTTAAACCTTCAACCCTAATCCCTATACCCTCGACACTCTACTTTAACCCTAATCCCTTGACCCTCAACCCTATCCCTAAACCCTCAATCCTCAACCCTAAACCCTATCCCTAAACCCTCAACACTATACCTTAAACCCTAATCCCTCAACCCTAAACCCTAAACCCTATCCCTAAACCTTATACCCTAATCCCTTATCCCTAAACCCTCTAACCCTTTCCCTAATCCCTATACCCTCGACACTCTACTTTAACCCTAATTCTTCAACCCTCAACCCTATCCCTAAACCCTCGACCCTAAAACCTCAATCCTCAACCCTCAACGTCAAACCCTAATCCCTCAACCCTTAACTCTAATCCCTCAACCCTCAATGTCAAACCCTAATCCCTCAACCCTTAACTCTAATCCCTCAACCCTAAACCCTATCCCTAAACCCTTAACACTATACCTTAAACCCTAATCCCTCAACCCTAAACCATAATCCCTCAACCTTAATCCCTCATCCCTAAACCCTAAATGCTATCCCTATTCCTAAACCCTCAACGGGCTCGATACTATACCTTAAACCCCAATCCCTTATCCCTAAACCCTCCAACCCTATCCCTAGTCCCTATACCCTCAACACTCTACTTTAACCCTAATCCTTCAACCCTTAACCCTATCCCTAAACCCTCAACCCTCAACGTCAAACCCTAATCCCTCAACCCTTAACTCTAATCCCTCAACCCTAAACCCTATCCCTAAACCCTCAACACTATACCTAAAACCCTAATCCCTTAACCCTAAACCCTAAACCCTATCCCTAAACCCTAATCTCTCAACCCTCAATCCTAATCCCTCAGCCCTCAACCCTAAATGTTATCCCTATTCCTAAACCCTCAACGGGCTCAATACTATACCTTAAGCCCTAATCCCTTATCCCTAAACCCTCCAACCCTATCCCTAATCCCTATACCCTTGGCACTCTACTTTAACCCTAATCCCTCGACCCTCAACCCTATCTCTAAACCCTCAACCCTAAAACCTCAACCATCAATGTCAAACCCTAATCCGTCAACCCTTAACTCTAATCCCTCAACCCTAAACCCTATCCCTAAACCCTCAACACTATACCTTAAACCCTAATCCCTCAACCCTTAACTGTAATCCCTCATCCCTAAACCCTAAATTATATCCCTATTCCTAAACCCTAAACGAGATCGATACTATACCTTAAACCCTAATCCCTTATCCCTAAACCCTCCAACCCTATCTCTAATCCCTATACCCTCGACACTCTACTTTAACCCTAATCCCTCGACCCTCAACCCTATCCCTAAACCCTCAACCCTCGAACCTCAACCCTCAACGTCAAACCCTAATCCCTCAACCCTTAACCCTAATATCTCAACCCTAAACCCTCAACACTATACCCTAAACCCTAATGCTTCTCTCTTGGATAATAAAAATAAAGTCTACAAAATTGCAGTACTTACAATCAACTAGCAAGAGCAAATGTCATCCATTGAAATTAGGAAAGGTCCTTGAAGTGCACCTTATAAGTTGTCCTTGCTTGCATCTCACATCTTGGGCCATATTGTGCCCTGTCAATTCTTTGAGTTTCTAGCTCCATCAGTAAAACTTTCTAGCTGAAGTGAATATTCAAATTATATGGCATGTTTTTCTTGCCCATCTAGGGTTCATTATGCCAATAGGTGTACACACTATGAGAAAAGCTTTGCGTCTGGTACATCCACAGTGAGTAATTAATAGTTGAAATCAGAAGGATGATCATTATGAGAAAATCTTTGCATTGGGGTACATCCACAGTGGGCAATGAATGGTTGAAATTAGAACCCCTGGTCAACATTAAGTGAACATTTTTTTATTAAGATTTTTTAAAAGATCAGTATACTCTCTCAACCTATTTTCTTGAATTTAAATTGAGGCCATAAAAATGTGCACACATCTACTCCAAATGTATAACCTAGGTGTAATTAAAACCATCAACTAGGTAAAATAAACAACTTTGGCCATAAAAATCAATCAATCTTTTAAAATTAGATATTAGTAACTATACATTTTAGATATCAATAACTATACATTTTAGTATTGTTTCTTTCTTGATTTTCTATTTTTAATTAACTAATTTTTGTTTGTTTTAGACAAAATATTACAATCCTCATGAAGATCTTTTCTTGTATAATTTTCTCCTTTTATCTTTGGCTTGTCTTTTCCCTCCTAGAAGTTCTTTCAGAAGGATCCGTATTTTATCTTTCGATCTATATGAACTCTAAATATAAATCTATGTTTCTTACTGTCCACTTGCTCAAAGTTGCAAATGTCTCCTTCCTTGATATTATTATGATGTAGAAAATATGCCCACCCCGCACTTAGGGTAGGTATATTGTTATGAAACAAGCAAATAATCTCCCATTGTTTACTGGCTCTATCCATAAGAACTACTAAACTTTTTTCTCTTGGTAATTGTAGAGGACATTCACCTATTTTTGGCAACTCCTGCATTCCCAAACCATTACAAAAACTAAGTTATTTTAACCCAATAAATAGTTGATTGCATTGATTTAATACTCTACTATTAAAGCTTAGTATTCACACAAATGCAGATGTTCATATTATAGAAGACTATGCATTATATTAGACTATTCTAGAGATCCCTCAGAAAAATGTAATAACAAAATTGCTTTGCCTTATGTTAGGTTACAATTAAACCCATTCTTTTTGACACTTTTCTCTTAATAAAGTAAGAGTAATAAGAATAGAAGGAAGAGAATTTGATCTTACTAGTATGCATGGTCAGTTTACCTTCCCTGACTTCATTTTCATTGAATAAAAAGGTTTATCTTATTTGAAAGGTGGGGCAGAGTTCACTGTTGTGCTTTTCTAGATAATAGGGTCCATAATGTCCAGGGTTCTTCAAAAGAAGGCCTATAAAAGAATTAAGTTTTTGTTATACCAATCCTCTTGGTAAAGCTACAATTCAAATGTCTACTTTGAAAGTTGAAATAAATTAAATTAGACTTACAATTTTGATTTTCTTCAATTGCTTCAACAACATCATTGTCTTCTTAATCAAAAACCAATTCAATCAGCAACTTGATTCCCATTAGTTGACTTGAACTGCATCCTCTGTTAGAAGAAGGGCATTTTTTATATGTATCAATGTTGGTATTCATAAGTTGAAGAGCATTGATATTTTTCACACACCCTGTTCTTTGAAATATCTTAACCTTAAAATATGACTTGAATATGTACTTGAACACAACAAAATCTCCAATCTCCATCCCATGATGATTCAGAAAATTTTCCCAACCCTGCCTAAATTCCATTTTATTTATGGTACCCCCTAATTGCACATCCCACTCCTGCCCACCTGGGCCTTGCAACACCATATGTTCATCTGTGTTGTCTATAAACTGTGAAACAAATGTAGGAGGAATGTGCTACCATAAACACATTACACAATTAGATTTTACAAGTTCTTAATAGTGTACAGGAAATAAAAGAATGAAAAATAATGTATAGAGTTACCAGTTTTTGTGTAAAATCTCCAAGCATAACTTTGAACAAGGAGTCGTGCCCATTAAACCAATTCATTCAACAACTTGTTGCCCATTGGTTGACTTGAACTGCATACTCTGTTAGAAGAAGGGCATCTTTTATTTGTATCAATGTTGGTATTCCTAAGCTGAAGAGCATTGATGTTTTTCACACACTCTGTTCTTTGAAATATCTTAACCTTAAAATATGACTTGGATATGTACTTGAACACAGCAAAATCTCCAATCTCCAACCCATGATGATTCACAAAATTTTCCCAACCCTGCCTAAATTCCAATTTATTTATGGTACCCCTTAATTGTACATCCCTAAACCCTAAACCCTAATCCCTAAACCATAAACCCTAATCCCTAATTATAATTTATGGTACCCTAATTCCTAAACCCTAAACCCTAATCCCTTATCCCTAAACCATAAACCCTATCCCTAAATCCTCAACCCTCAACACTTAAACCTTAAATCCTAAACCCTATCCCTAAACCCTCAACCCTTAACACTATTGTTACTAAATTCTGTTTACACTAAATTTAGTTAGACCTAAGTGCAATTGTTCAAAAGGATTAAAAGAAAACTTTGAAGTTATGCATTCAATGAACAGTTGATGTCTTGACAAAGAAAAGATGGAATTCAGTTGATAGGATAACCCATCAATCTAAACAGGACTGATGAATCATCATGACAAGAGAATCAAGTTGTCAAGGTATCAATCATTCAAGAAATACAGTTGAGCTAACATAGTGTTTTCTTTCGGGAGTTATAAGACATATTTATTATTCAGTTAATCACATTTGAAAGAAAGAAGGAAAGATATTTGTTTAAACTGTTATTTCATGTCATGTTTTGAACATACATTCAATATCTGTTACTTTATTCTATGCATTGACTGAAAAAGAAATACACATACATCAAGTGCATAAGATAGATTAACTGATTATGTTTAAAAGAAGTGTTCAAATGTGTCCCACACAAGTCGTGGGAGTAACTAGACTGAGCAATGCAGACATGCAAGCTATACATCTGATGATAAAAGAAATAATAAGAACATATGATAAAAGTAAACATCCATCATTGCCTAAGCAAGAAGGTTGTTTTGTTGATGTTGGTCTTCAGTCTTCATCTTTAGCTCCTATCATCAGTTGAACCTACAAAAAATTAGGAAAAGTTCTGTAAGAGCTCCGGATGTTTAAAGTTATCATATGCTTTATCATGTAGACGTATCAACTTGTCACATCATGCATTTCATATGAAAGATCAAATCAGACATGTGCTACAAGTCAGAATATCATAAAGAAGATCAATCAATACCATCAAGTATATTTTTTATGCTAACTTGTTTGTTCACTGTGCATGTATAGGAAAAGTAATGGTGCTCATTTGAAGACATTTAAAGCATGTGGAGAAAATGTGGCTCCCACAAGGGTTGAGCCCAGCGTGCTCAAGTGATACCATTACATGTTATGCTATATCCAATAGCTCATCAGTGACCAAAATTTCAAATGATACACAAGAAACAAGGTACTATTCTACTTTCTATATCATTAATGATGTGTGATTTTTCATAACAGTCTTATGCCATCAACGGATACACAAAGAGCAGTACTGAAAGAAAAAATCAAGGACATAAAGACACATATGCCAATCAAGTTTCTAATGCATATTAGATGGAAAGAACAGGCTATAGGAATTTTCATTGTTTATGCATATGATATTAAAGTTGAAGGCAAATCACAAAAATAAACTAACGCATACCATTGACATATGAGTGTTCACATTATTATCTAATGATGAAAAGGAGTTACAGAATAATGTTTATAAGAGACAAATTTGTGCACATGAGTTACAGGATACAAACATCAAAGGTATTATCTGATTATAATCAAAGGATAGTGAGCAAAATGTCATGTTACAGGTGTTCATAATGATAAAGTACAACCAAAACAAGTGATACAATTGTGCCTCTAAAAGAACAAGATCATACAGGTTCACCATTAATAGCATCTGACGAACATAATTGACAAAGGCAATGAGATCAAGTGAATGCCAGTTTCTGACATGTACAGGTATATGCCATAATGAAGGACAGCCTAAACTTAAGAGTGACAGTCATAGCATACAAATACAAATAATAAAGCACAAGGAGTAGTCATGTCTGAAGCAATTCATGATCAAACAACCAAGATACAGGTTCATCATGAGAAGCAATTATCAGTGAGAAATGAAGAAGATACAGCGAGAGAAGATCAAATGAATGATTCAACTTAAGAGAAATATCAAGTACAGACATCATTATCTCTGACAGAATAATAAATGCATCTGCAGGAAGTGAAACAATGTGAGGACCGCCCTTTTATTACTGTTGTTATGACTATTTACAGAACTGTTATTGTTACTTTCATATTTGTGGGATAGCAGTTCCTGGAATTTGTCAGACTATTAAACTTTATTATGTTTTTGGAAAAACTAATTGGGTGATGTTTGGATAAGTTTACTTTTCAGAAAAATGAATTAGGTGATGATGGAAAATGGTAATATGATTTTAATTATGTTAAATTGTACTATGTCATGAGAATGCATGTTTTATTTAAGTTGCTTCGGCTATGATGATTTTATGAGGTTACTGATCTTGTAATTGAGTGTGCAGGGATTACTAATCGAACCACAGATTTCAGAGATCATTCCACACCTTGTTCTTTGTTATTCCCTGTAAGCCGATCTGGTTCCACGAGGAACCAAGATCTCTTTGCGTTTGATGTAATGATGTAATGTGGTCTTTCGTATGGTCGAGTGGGTTAGGTTACCCTCAAGTAACATTATTTTTATAATTTGTGTTGTAAAGAGATTGAATTTGAAATTCCTTATTTTATTTAAATTATGAGGCCCTTTTCTTGTGCTTTACCTTGACCAGGGGTGTCTTGTATGGGTTAACGTTGACCCTGGGTTATACCCCATGCGTCCAGGGGCCCATTTGGCATGGGTAACCCTTGAGTAACCTCCATCTAGTCAACTTAACCCCCCCCCTGAAGTTAAGTGGCGAAAATTGGAGGTAGGAGGGGACATGATGGGTTGTACCAACACTCAACCCATCCCCTCTACTTTCCCCTAGATAAGAGATGCCATCCATTAGTGAAGGTCACCTCTTCTTTAGTGAGATTCCCCCATGTACTATGGGGACACCCATGTGAAGAAAGGAGAAAGAGGCATGGGTCACCTGTCTTGTTCCCATTTAACTCTTTTTTTTTTTCTCCCATGAGAAAGTGGAGTCACATGAGAGGAATAAGGAGTACCCTTGGGAATGGAGAGTGACATAAGCCATCAGGACAGAATAGTGGTTTTGGGGAAGGGTGAGGAGGTGACAAGTGTCACTTCCCCATTTCTCAAAATTAAAAGAAAGAGAATTTGGGTTATTTATTTTCAAATTTTGGGATGAGAGGGAGTTAGTTGAATTTGGGGAAAAACTTTCATTTTTTGCCTTACCAAAAATAGAGAAGTTAGTTTGGAAGATAGAGAAGGGAGAGGGAGTTGGTGGCTAAGGTTGGAAGTGAACTCTGTGGACTCTGCAACAGCTTCATTCCAGGAGGGCTTTGCAAGGTTGGTCTGAATTTTACCTTTGTTTTTGTAGAACTGAAATGTGTATGAAATGTGTGTGAAATTTGTGTTTAGATTTGTTTTCTGTGGGGTTCTTGTCGGGTTGTTTGACAGAGCGTCTCCCACTTGGGAGAAATGCTCATCAAGTTTGGGGTAGGGGAGGAGAGATCCTCCTCGGGTATATACCTATTTCCATCTTTTGGGATGTTGAAAGCCTTGAGGGCCTGATTCTGTGACTGTATTTTTGACTTGAGAGTCATATACAGATTACTTAAAAATTGTGATCACACTTGGTTTGAGACCAAGAGAAATTTATATTGGTTCATTTATCTGTCCGGGTGACACTCTGGAGTCGAGTGTGTCCACTCTCCTGCCCCTTATGAAACTCACTGTAGTTGAGTTTCCGTATTGTGTAAATGACCCACGGGTGTATGTGTGCTTTGGGATTGTTGTTGTTTCTATTGTGAAGTGGAGTGTTTGAGTACCCAGGTGTGAGTATGGTCTCCCTAGCTCGGGGGTGACCCACTTGCGGGTCTACGGTAGGGAGGAGAGCTAGTTGAGTGGTATTTTCTTCTTTGTTTGTCTTTGATACGCAGGTTTTCTCTTGGAGCTTCTGGTTGGCTATTTATGAAGAAACAGTTCATCTTCTTTGTCATGAGAATTAGGCCTGGTTCATTTCATAGAGATGAAGAGAGAACTCCTCTCTTGTTATTGTTGTAAATTAATGATATTCTAGGAGTGAAGAAAATCACCTCCCCAATCTTGTTATTATTGGACTTTTATTTGGTTGTCATAAGTTATTAGTTGTATACTGTTTGGGAGAAGAAAGCTCATATCTGGGAAGTTAAGTGGTGGTATTACTGATTGAGAAGCTGTAATATGAATATGCTTAAATTTTTAAGTTGATGTTTGCAAACTTTGTTCAATAGCAATTTTTGTGTTTCAAGTATTACTGAAAGGAAAAGTTCATTTTTTTGCAATCTAATCTGAGTTGTTTACATTTGAAAGTTTGGAATTGCTTAACTAGTTGAAAAAAGACAGTTTTAAATGTTTGAGTTATTCTCCATATTTAGTGGATTCTGTTAATTTAGAAGGATTAGAGGAAATCTAGCATGTATATATATTCTGTTTGTAAATTTAAGAATTCTTAAATGTTTATGAAAATGGAAATATATACTTCTAATAAGGGGATAGCTATTTACCATTTCTACCGATTAAGTGAAATTGGGATATATATATATATATATATATATCTAATTGTTATGACATTATCTTTATAACAGGTTGATTTGGAGAAAATGCATAAAGTAGTGAATTTGAGAAATTTAGGAATTATATAAATACATATAAGAATATTTATATATAAATAAATTTATATATATATATATATAGATATATATATATTTCACATTTTGAGTAATTATCATTTTATAGAATAATAGAGAAATTGAAAGTAATTATCATTTTTATGAGATTGAATGATATATATCAATATAAAAATAGATATATATATATATATATATATAAATATATTATCGTTGATATATATATATATATATATATGAATATATATATATATATATATATATACATATAAATATATTATTGTTGATAGAAATCAACGAATAGCACCATAAGATTGACTGTCAAAGTTTAAGCCGCGGGAGAAAACACAGTCGCGGTTAGATTGGGTGGTGGGGAGAAATCCCCACCGCAGGCCCTAATATATACTTGGAGGTGTGGAGTGGGGCGGAGCCCCACCCACACCCCACATCGTGGGATGTGGGCGGGGCTCCGCCCCACTCCACATCCCCCCCTTCCCCTTATGCCTCCCGCGGCCTGCGCAGGCCTTCCCCTCCGCGGCCGACCCTGCTCCTCTGTCGCTGCGGCCGACCCTGCTTCTCCGTCGCTGCGGCCGACCCTGCCCATGGCCGCCGTCAGCTGTGGACTCTCAAAGCAAATAAAATGTTAGGGCTTTGGCCCTGACATATGATTGGTTTATTTGGAAAATAAATACATTTTTATATAGCTCTATATATAGGCATATATATATACTATATATGTCTATGTATATAGCTATATATATAATAAAATAATGATTATATATCTATCTATATATATCTATATATTTATATATATGTATATATATACATAGAGATATAGATATGTATAGTGGTAAACCAATTTCGTCCTATACATAGACATTAAAATATATATATTATATATATATATATATAATATACATAAGAGTAAATCTATGAACCATTTTATTGGGCCCTCGTTTTAAATCGATATAAACTATGTCTCATGGATATAGAGAAAAAAAAAAAATATAACAAATTATATTCTCACAGTAGATGTTATTAAGTGTTGAACACAACAACCAAAGAAGTTATATTACCATGACCAGGGTTTTATAAAGTGGAGAGCCTCCTACATCTATTTACAACGTTATACGAGTCACAATCAGTGTATTAATCGTCATTAATAGTAATAGTAACAACAGTAATTATAAACAAGAGAAAATAAAATTATAATGTAAAAGAGAGTTAAGGAATATTCAGTGATACTCTGGAAAGAGTTTCTCGGAAGTTTCAACTATCAACGTAATATCAATCACCCGAAAAATGAAGAGGAAAATTACACATCACCTTGCTCAAAAGAACATTGGAAATAAACTTAAGAAGCCACCACTGACAATCCATGTGGCCATTTTAATCTCAACTGTAGCAAACGACCTCATAAGTAAACCTGTAAGAGAGTCCGAAGAAGAAAAAAACTAACATTGGAAAACACAGAGGAGAAAATGCGCGACATTTCCCACATGGGATAAGAGAACTAAGTTGACGGACCCTTCTGCTAAATCTGCTTAGGAACAAGTTGACTAAGTATATACGAAGAGGAGGAACCTAGATCGGGGAAGATTAGGAGACCGAGTCCAGCGAAATAGTAAACCAGCCTTTGTGACCTAGATCATCCTGAAATTAGGTTTAATATCAACAATAGCTGCAGTGATAACTCTGATTGACATAAATCATGAAGAAAGGACAGGATGCACATAAAGAAAGCATAGAAAACAAAAGAGAGAGAGAGACCGAAATATAAACACACTAAATGAATAGAGAAATAGTTAAGGTAAGGGCGATAAAAATACAATCAAAAGTTAAGAAACCATGAAAAGGGAAGAGAGAGCAATCAAACCGCCTTGTTGAAAATGCTAAGTCATAGGAGGAGTATGTTTCAGGAAACAAGAGAGGAGACAGACAACCGTGCCTGGCTGAAAAATGACTAAATAGGGAGATCACTAGCCGGTTTAGTCGGAACAAGGCGTCGTGGGAAGTTGTTAATCTATCAGCGAACCACGTGCGTAAATGAGTGCAGCGTAATTCCCACTAACGCCGTAAGGCATTATGCTACCGAAAACTGCCGAGGGTTAGATTTAGGAACTTTGGTAATCTCACTCTTGCAATGACGTTAGCGGCGTCGTAAAGACCCTCTTGTTGATCTGTATGCTTCTGGTTGCACGCAATTGTACTTATATCCCGCCGAAAATTGTAGTGGTTCGCCATGAGTGAACACCGTCAAGCATGCGTACGTATGCGAAGGGGGTTTTGAGGACAGTGTGAGAAAAGTTTTTCATATCTCGTGTCATAACCACATGACAGATGTGGCTATGACACGTGCGATGTGTGTTGTGACCACATGGAAAATGTGGGCATGACAAACAATAGAAGACTCATGATATGCCATATCTATGCTACAGTAAGACTGCTGAAGGAGATACAAGTTATCATCATTTATGATTGATATAATTATGACAAACATTTGTCAGGTTGAAGGACAAAAAGAGGATAGAAATGAAGAATGCATGCTACATGAAATGATTAGAATGTTAAGGTAAATTTTAGAGAGCAGCATGATAATTACCTGACAGTGGACTAGCTAAATGCCAAAAGAATATCAAGACAACATCTCATGCCCAGAAAAATATTCATGTATACAAGCCTTTTACATTTACCTCTTTATAGAAAGGATGATATTGTTGCTCAAAATTTCAGAGTCTTGTTTTCATGCACAGAAATGAAGAATTCATGCTCAGGAAAAGAAGATAAATATCATGTGGTTACAGTGGATTCATACAGAATGCAAACTCTTGAGGAGGGTTTGAAACCCTAGCCCACTTTTCTCGCATACAATCAAAGAAATCAATACAATGTCTATGTCTATCATAGCCGTAAAAGGAGCATAGTTTTTGCCTGAATGAAGAAACCCTCATTTGTCAACGAAACCATCAGTTTCATTTCATGAGCACAGTGAAAGGAGAGTGACAGAAAAGTTTTATAGCCTGGCCGTAACATAAGGAAGGGTTTTTACAAATACCCATATGGTTTTTTCATCAAACCCTAGTGTGTTTTTTGCCATTACAGTGAAAAAATGAAAGAAAAGTATCTACAGCAGAGGAAAGAGAGTTTACCTTCAGGTTGCAGAGAGGAATAATACCATGGCCGTGACCTCATGTAGGTCTTTCTTTTCTTTTCTCAATTTTTTTCACATTTTGCAAGAGATTTCCAACAAAGAGAACATAATTAAGGTATTGTCAAAGCATGCAACAAAAGGATAAAGAAACCATGTCAATGGCCATGGCCATTCATGTTAAAGAAACCATAGAAATGAAGAAATACCAATGAGATACAAAGATACAAAACTTACCACTTTCTGCAACCTCTTTTATGCTAGAAGATACAAAGAAGCCATGGAGATCGACATGGAGCACATGGAGAAGCCAAAAACCAAATCAAACCCTAGATATCAAAGAAATTGCAGAGCAGAGTGACAGCCAGTGAGGAGAACAAAATGAAAAATGACAAGTGATTAGGGTTTGGTCACTCTTTTGTTCAAAACTATCTTTTTCATCTTTGATTTTTTTGACTTCACCAAATGCAAATTATTGCTATATCCAAATGTCGACTGGGGTCAATAACACTCATAATGTTTTCCTAGCAATCATCATAAGGAGTGGCTGACAGAAGGGGTATACCTTGCATTTTATGTGGTGGGCCAATCACTTCAAAGGCAAGTGTGATACTTTGCAAGAATTAAACAATGATTATTACCTTGTGGTTGACTATTTCATAGTCGAATGATGCCAATATCACATGGTCAATGGATAGTAATTGTGCCTTATATATTTTTTGAAAAGATGGGTATTCCTTATGTCTTACAAAGTCAAAGTCAAGAGTCATCAAATGAAGACAAAGGTGGCAAACAAGGAGTTGACAAGGTGGCAGAGATAATATTTTTGCATGAAGGAGCTATGAAGAGAATATGGTATATTTGGCATAATAATACATATGGCAAGGTGATATGAAGACTTAGGTTTTGGTTTTGCATGGTGAAGATAATATGGCAGTAAGGCCACTTTGCATTATAATTGGAGTGATAAGGCAGAGAGAGTTATATGTTTGTTTTCTTTTGATACAAATATGGAGTTGTAAGGGTTTGTATGTAAGGTCTTAATTTTTCATGCATTTTGACAATGTAATTGGAGTGATAAGGGTATATTTTCCTTGAGGCATATGACATGCAAATAGATATATTTTCTCACAAGGGGCTATAAGGGGATTTTATTTTCTCTAAAGTCTTATTTTTTGCTCAAATCATGCAAATTAGGCATATGTAATTGGAGAGATAAGGAGATTTATTTATTCTTTTCATGCATGATTTTACAAACAAATCAAATGTAAATAAATAATAAAGTAATATTCTTCAAATTACTTTATTATTTTTCACAAAATGTAAAAATCAAAATTAGTACAAGTTGTAACCAATAATAGAGTAATTATTTTAATTACTTTATTATTGACTCACAATCAATTTTGCAAAAGCAAAATCATGCCAATTTATGAGTTGAGTTAACTAGGCCATCTAGGGGTTTCTTGCATGATTTGAAGAGCCATTTGAGGGTACTTGGTCAAACACATGGAGAGGTCCAAATTGAAGCTATTTTTGCTCGATTTGTGGTAGTTTGAGCCCTTATTTTTTGAGATTTTTGAGTTTGCTCGTGGATCACTTTGGAGGACATATTTTTAGAGGCAGTTAGTTGTAGTTCATTTTTTGCATGCCTCTTAGTGAGAGCAAGCTATATATTGTAAAGCAAAACTTGTTTTTGCTAGTTCTTGCATTCTTTTCTCTTCTACACATTGAAAGGCAAGAGGTTTTGTAACTCATTTTTTTGAGTTCTTGCCTTTTTGCTCTTTTACACTTTGAGAGAGAAGAAGATTTTGTAACTCATTTTTGATAGTTTTATAGAGATCACAGTAGGTTACAGGTTCAATTTCTTTATTTTTCATGCAATTTTTCCTTTGTTGTTTGGAATCAAGTGGTTGCCTTTCCATTTAATGCTAATTGTATGAAGTGATTTGATGAAGTTTTACTGTGTTTAATTAGTAAACCTTTAAAATTATTCTCACTTTTGCTTGCAGTATTAAGCATAGTGTTATTACAAGTCTTAGGTTGTGTTAATGAAAATAATCCTTTTGTGTTGTGAGAAATCTTTTTCCTTCATAAAAGCCTATTTTCAAGCCTTCCTTCGAAATACTTTTATGATATTTGTGCCAAGATTGGATCGTGTGAGTCAGATTTTTGAGTTATATTGTGAACCAGATTGCATATTTTCTATCTATATTAGGCGAATCACCAAATTTTATAGTTTTATTTCTTTATAATTTCCTTCTTCCCCTTTTCCAAATAGAAAATCATACATTCTAATAGAATATTTTAAGGAAACCACCCCATAATCTAGAAGTTCAAACTCACTATAGATCACCCACAACCTGAGTTTATCCCCATGTTTTGAAGGACTGCAAAGTGTCACAGCTTTGCATAAGGGTGCAATCCTCATCAACAACAACTATACCTTAAACCCTAATCCCTCAACCCTAAACCCTCTACCATCAACACTCTACCTTAATCCTAATCCCTCGACCCTCAACCCTAAATGCTATCCCTAAAGCCTCAACCCTAAACCCTAATCCCTCAAGGTCCTAAACCCTAATCCCTTATCCCTAAACTCTAAATCCTATCCCTAAACCCTCAACCCTCAACCCTAAACCCTAATCCCTCTTGACCTTAAACCCTCAACCCTTATCCACCCCTCTCCTCCCCTATCTGCCTCACCTCCATCTCTACCCTCCTCTACCCTCGACACTATACATACATACATACATATATACATACATAAATACAAGCATACATACATACAAGCTTAATAACGTTGAACATAAAACAATCCAAGGGGGACATAATGCGCTTGCGTTATGTCAAACATTACAAACATTGAGCAAACTTTTGCGAAAAAGAAAAAAATGCAAACAAGAACATAACACGAGCGCATTATAACGTGCTCGCATTATATTTTGCTTTGGGAATCCCAAGCCTTAGGCTTGGGATTTGCTTTAGATTTCCAACCCAAAGGCTTGGAGTGCTTTCCCAATGTCCAAAGACATATTTTTGCATATTCTACAGGATTTCACATAATTTCGTTTGTGTTAACCCTCATATTTGCACGTGTTTCAAGGTCAAACAAATCGAACACCTGGGTAATGTTAGGCTTTCTCTTAGATATTTAATGATGTAATTTTTTTCACATTTTGACAATGTTAAGCCTTTCATCTTTAATTTCTTTTGTTTGTGTGTCTGTTTTTTGGCAAAAACTAGTGTTTGGTCTTTTTTTCATTGTAAATTAACCATTCATTGAAATTTCTAAAAAAAAAAATTTAGAAACTAGACTCCATTCTACACATATTAAAAAAAAATTGATTTTCAATTAGTTTTCAAAATTTATAGGGGTAGCACGGCCAAAATTCTATTTTTCAGGATGTGTCCACTTTGAAAATTAGTAAAAAATCAAATATTCATTAAAAAATTATCAGAAAAATCAGGCATAAACTACATATTGTTAGCTAATTTCTCACTGAAGCGATTTTAAAAATACCAAAAAAAAATTAACCTTTTAAGGGAGCCACAAAACATGCTATGTTATGTTTTTTTGATAGAAACAGCACCAATTTCTGTGGCTCCCTCTTTTGAACCCCTTAATCTATACCATTTTCAAAAAACATTAGTAGTTTAGAAAGTAGACTTGGAGCACTACGAACATTGTTTTGGTTGCATCTCCAAATTTTGAGTGTAACTATGCTCAATTTCTCATCCAAGACCAGCATTTCCTGACCATCTTCTTGCACTTACCCAGGTGAACTATTTGACTCTGGACAGAGAAAAATGGATCAACAGTTTGATTATTATAAGTTTAGTTGCTTTGGTTCATTAGCTTTATATGAGACTAGGTTCTATATTAGGCATGTACTTATGTTTTTATCTTTCAATACAATGTAGTATGGAAACTATATTTCAATTATCATTCTTGACTTAATAATTCTGGTACCTAGTTTATATTGTTATTGGTTTATTTTTATTTTGGATCCCTAGTCTTTTGATTTCAATATCTTAGCTTTAATATTGATGCATGATGTGAGGTCCTAAGTGTTTAGAAACTAAATCCACCTTGAAAAATTTAATTATCATGTTCAAAGGTGGGAAATAAAAGTGCAAACTCAAAGTTGGGCCTTAAAGACAAGTTTAAATAGTTAAAATTAATGAACATGATCTTTATTTTCTGCAATGAACATGACCGATCTTTTTGGACATACAAATTATTATTAGATTGGAGTTGATTTTTCAGGACTTACAGATTATGGGTGTATATAGAACGAATTGCGAGATTATATTATAGAGTTTGATTCACCTTCAAAACTCTTTAGAAGGTGTTATTGCTTACTCTGGTGAGACAATAGCAACTATTCTTGCCCAAATGTGGGAGAGTGTGTCTGACGATGTTCCTTTGAACAATGTCCAAGTTAATATGCCAAAAGAAATTATTAAAAGAGATTATTTTCCCTAATATGGCATCAAAACTAGTGTTAGGGGATATTGGGTGACCAAGTGTGTGTGCCCTTGTTTGGCACCTTTGATATGTTAGAAAAATATGCAGTGAAGAATTGAAATAACAATGAAATAAAAATAGAATGCACAAAAAGACCACAGAATTACATGGAAAACCTAGTAATGTATCAGGAAATAACCACGGGCACAGATCTCTCAATTTTATTCTCAGAAGAGAATTCACTGTTACAAAAACTTTTTCTCATGCGTTCGCTTTCAAGTTCGACTAACTTAAATAACCATGGAAAAATACATGCAAATAACAAATCCTTTCTGAAGAAAGATTTCCATGCATAAAAGCGCGAGTGGCACTTCCACATGCAATTCTGCATGGTGTACACGTTCCACATGGCAAAAAAAACCGTGGTACTCGTCACTGCTGGAATATGTAAAATTAACTTCACGTTTATTGTTGCCCATGGTCGTTATCCTAATAATGACCAAATTCCATTATACTTTGTCCAACTATTGTATACTGAGGTTTACTTAGGCTTCAATGTGAACTACTTAAATTTACCTCCACATTTGTGGTAGGGGCATGGTAGGGTAAGCGACAAGGATGCGTACCGTTGTCCAAATTTAGAGTCTCTCACATTTATGAGATTGGTCGAGGAGAGGATGCCTACAATCTCTCAATCCTTGACAGAGAGGTCACAAGTTCAAATCCTGCTGGGGGTAGGGTATGTATGCCTCATATTCGAAGCATAGTTAGGTGCCTCTTGCATACTTGGAGTATGAGATAGTCTCATATGTTATGAACCACATGTAGACCCAAAATCAGGTCGCCCGACATCATAAACTATAAAAGAATCTATTTTCATTTCCATTTCCCTCACCGATATGGGTGATCTTGCGGTTATGGCTTTCCAAAGGGAAGCAATTTATAGTATTGCTCATATTGTTGTCCAAACCATTGACGATATCCGTGTGACATTCCCTGGCGCTCGTCTTCTTTTTCACCTCTGAAGAAGTCCTTATATGGACGCTGATTTGCTTATAGACTGGCACTCAAAACACTTGGCACGTGGGAAATGAATGATAGGCGCTTGAAGCATGAGTGCTGGCGTGAAGGTGATTGAGCGCACCTTGCCTTTGAATAGGCACTTCCCATTTGATTTCTCTGTTTCAATGTGTTGAGCTTCCTCAAGTAAGCGCGTGCCTTCATAATAGACGCAATTTCATTTCCTTTTAAAGGCGCCAGTCTTTGGATAAATAAACTTTGCCTTCTTTTATCTGTCTGCAGGTGACTGGACGATTTGGTTTGCTCATATTGTTGTCCAAACACAGACGTTTGATTTGTCTGTTCTTTTGATTAGAGAAACGCTTCATATGGGCGCCTCTTCATTGCTTCTGTTTTCCTATATCTTGGTGATGGGGCATTGAAATGGTCTTCATTCCTTTTGAAGACTGTTTCTCTTCTTTCTGATTTCATCCTCTTTGAAGGTAAAGGTTCCTGTAAATGGAGCTGAAGGCGTTGGAAGTGTTTGCCAGGCATCTCAAGTCTTTGTAGAGGCGTGTAGAGTTCTGCATAGGCGTTGGAAGTCCCATTTATTGGAAGTCTGTGTGGGGGTTTGTCTGTTTTGGTTTTTGGTTTTCTTCGGTACTTTGGTTCTTTTTGTTGGGTGTTCTGGTTTCTGGTGGTCCTATAGGCTGTTTGGCCTCGTGGATGTTATTAAAAGCCTTCATTCATTCATTCAAGTGTCTTTCCTCTGCGAACGCTATTTCTATCATTTGGTTGCATGCTCTATCCTTTGCCAAGAGTCAAAAGTTAATTTTGGCCAATAAAAGTAGGACAAATATTTACCACTTTTTGTTGTAGATGAGGTGTAAAATCGCTATTGACTCTTTGACGCGGATGATATTTAAATAGAGTGCTCCATGAACGCTTAAAGTCTTGGACGTTTTTTTATCTCTTTCATATAGTCTTTTCAAGATTTTGGTGCATGGAGTATGAGTATGCCTTTTAAAGGCACTTTTTATTTTTTATGTTTTATTATTTGATTTTTAATTTATTACTTTTAATAACTATTAGTAATAATAAATTATTAATAACAACTATTAAATATAATAATAATTTTTTTAATTTTAGATTTTTAAGACATAATTTTAACAAATTTAATTTTAAAATAAATTAATAACCGATAATTCAAAATAATTATCAATTAAAATTAAAGCGACGAACAAATAGTGGACAACAAATGAATTTGATGTTTTGACACAATGATATGGACAACTTGACATGCACAAGAACAACAATTTGATTACTGGATAGACGACTCGACACATACGAATGATGGTTAGGGGACGAACAATCCGGCTTTTTGATTAGGTACAACAAGTATGAATACAGTGAATTTCTAAGTACCACTATGCTGCTAGAATAACTCTAGATCTACATGGTGATACTCATGTAAAGAATAAGACTTTGCAAGTTTGTATTGCAACCATTCTTGATTACTAAATAATACTATGAGTTGCTTTGGAGTGTGGGTTTTTTCTTCTAAAAGGATTTCGCCATATAAATCACTATGTCATGGTATATTGTTTTTATGTTATTTCCTTGTAATTGTATGACCAAATTGTTTTTATACGTACCTCCTTTCATAGATTAGTGTAGTAGAGGTATTCTACACCTTTTCTTCCTTTTAAATTTGCCACCTTTGCACCATACTTTTGTGTATATAGAGACATTTCATGAATATCCATTGTCGCCATCACCACATTTGCATCATGACATCATAGATCTTGAGGATAGTTTCATGGTAAATAACACATGGCACAAGGATCTATATAACACATATTTTGACCCTATTAAGGCATACCATCGATTGTCACTTGACTTTATCGATATAATCGGTTAGTCTCTTTCCTATTTCTATTACTACATTTTTTTATAGATGTTATAGAATTATGTTTACATGTATGTTATGAACTCGTGTTTTTTCAATGCTTTCAAATGATCTTTCCACTTAGGGGCAAGGTATCATTTCTTTAATAGGTTCAATCTTCTCACACTTGCTCTCATTAGGGGCACTTTCACATAGTTTTCAGCACACCAATTTCACACATAAATAAGTGTACATTAGGTACATAATCTCTACCTTGGGGGTGTCATTGGATATAGATAATATCATAGTATATTAGTTCATAATGGGATATTTAATATTAGTGTAAAGTAGACAGCTATATTTGTAACATCCCAACTAGAATATTAAATATTCTCAAAACACAATTAAGCAAAAATCTCACTTTTTTTTAAAAGAGAAAATATCTATAATCAAAATATTACATTTGCAATATCCAAGTACAATATATATTTCAAAAGAAGGTCACTTCACATGTGACTAACAAATTGTACATATAACAAATGGTCGTATTTCTTACGACTTACAATTTTATCAATATCATTTACAAAATAAGCAATATGTTCCTGTTCACAAGTCTTCGATAGTCAACTACAGGAGAGAGAGAGAGAGAGAGCATCACCCTGGTGGTTTTCCTCCAACCACAAACCAGCAGTCCCCCACACACCTTCCTTCTGGAAGTGGCCCTTCCCTTCATGAGGGTAATAGATAATGAGAATCAACTGATTCTTTATGCCATATGAGAACTAGTGATGTGTCTTAGCTAATGACAATCAGGTTTACAACTCTAGTCTATCTCTAGCTATGTATGATCCATTCTAATTGTTCAGTTATCTGGGACATCATGAACTGACAATGCAAGAAGTGACTTTTGCATTATTTTGGTCAAAGTTTTATATATATAAAATAGTCATATGTTCACTCACTCTTTTCTCAACTTGGAGACAACATTCTTATTATTCATTTATTTCTTTTATATATAATAACTCTCTTGGACTTGCTTATACCATATTAGTCCTAAGATATATACCCTTATCTACTAGTCAATTTGACAAGTCTAGGGCGAGAGCTTAGGTGACTCATATAAACATACATTGAGTCTCTCTTTGCATCCTTGCAATCATGGGTCTATGACGTCTTGTCACCTACTCAATGGCTTGTTTACATATTCCCATGCTCATCCATAATCTTCTACACATGCAAAGTTGACATTTAAGCCATATAGATTAACAATTAAAGACTCTATCTGTCTTAATAAACATTTGACTCATAATCCGTCAATGATAAACTATAACTTTGAAATCATATGAATTAAATACTTCTCTTTATGTATATCAAAAGAGAGAATTCCAAAATATCATGATAGTCTAAATCTTGACCTTTCATTGGCATAAAGAGTGTTTCTCTAGACATTCTTGTGGCTATTCTTAGCCTAAGATTAGGTAAAAGAATATTCCTCCACAAAATTAGAATATAGGTAATTCAGGATAATTCTAAAATAGCATCTACAAATAACTCAAGTTTTCTTCATATCTCTACTAAAATAGCAGTCTAATGTCAAGTGTTCCTACACAGTTATGACTTCGTCTCTTTTACTAGCTTTTTAATCTTTCAAAACACACTCTCAACCTTCTCAATCCGCTACTAGTATGAGAAGTATACTTTTAAAAATGACCTTCTCAAATGTCCTTCATTAAATCTATTGTTGACCCATGTTAAGTTGCTAAACCTAAGCCTGATTTCATATAGTAGTCGGTCTCTTATAAAGCTGACCTATACTTTCCACCTTCGACCTCATTATATTAACACATTCAGCCTTAATATATTAGCACAGTCGGACTCAATATATTAACACAGTCGGCCTCAATATATTAACACAGTTGGTCTAAGACATAAATAAATGGCCATGTGACTTACACAGTCGGCCTAATATCATAATCATCGACTATAAGACTTACACAGTTAGCATGATATCATAACAATCGGCCATAAGACTTACATAGTCGGCCTAATATCATAACAATCAGCCATAAGACTTCTACTTCTACGCTTAAAACACCATTATCAAATGGTTCAATTACACAGTCTTTTGACTTCTACCATCGATACTAATATGTTTTGTTTATCAGTAAAGAACATCCTACGTCAAAACATAGATGTATGGTTCTCTTAAGCATGAGATATCGTAAATATAAACATCTCCCTTAGGATACATTATATACACAAAGAATAAATATGTCTTCTGAGTTATTCTAACTCTATTTCTATCCAAGATACGATATATTAATACAGAATTAATCCTCTATTGAGGATAAACAACAACAGAATCTCTCTCTCTCTAATATATATATATATATATATATATATATATCTTGCTTGCAAATTCAAACGAATATAAGGCTGCAATATCAATATATCATCATTTTCAACAGTATATGATAAACTTACTTGTATAGAGCTATAGGTAGCACACTATCAAAGGTCTTTATTTCCTCCTACGTTCCTATTCTCTCCTCCTCCTATCCTTCAAGCCTTTCTCCAAAGTAATCTACCCTTGCAAAACACTTTCCTACTTTACTTAAGTCACCCTCTCTTGGTTATGGGCACTTAGTAAATGCACCTCCACGTACTTCTCTCCACTTCCCTGCGACTCTCTACATGCAAAAAAAAGTGGGAAGTATGGAGCTATTGCTCCTTCCCCCACTCCCCAAGCATCTAGGGAGTACGCTAAGGAGAAAAAGAGAATTTTTTTACCTCTACAAACATGATTTTTACTATGAAAATAATATTAATAATTATTATTATTATTATTATTTGAAAATAAACAATTATACACTTATCTAATAAATGTCGCTATTGCATACTCTTGAACACTAATTGTGCTTATTTGTAAGCACAATTATCAACGAAGAATTCTCACAAGTCAACGAAGATCTTGACAACAATATTAAACATGTTTAGTTGATTTACACACGTCAACTTGTCATCCAAAGGGCATACACCATGTTTCTATCAGATGACGAAAAGGATTTTAACCTTCGTCTTAATGATGACATAATTTGACAAGAATAAACATGATCTCTCTAATAAGTATATGTGTGTGTGTGTGTTTCCAGATGGCATAAGGATCATTACATTAACGCAATCTAGCATCCTCTCTATGGTGATACCTCTCTCCTCATATCGGAGGGAAAACAACACTGTTCCTACATCCACCTCAGTTACATGACAGTAGTTAGTCCATTACATCATTTAACCACATGATCAGTAATAACGTCATAAACAATTATCCTTTACATATAAATTAATATAAAGCAAATGCAATTTCCATCATTACTATAATCATAATAGTTTCTTTGATTAACTATCTGTTTTCTCAAAAATAATGAAAATAAATACACTAGTTTAAAAATGGGGTGTGACATATCTCCCCCCTTAGAGATCATCATCCTTGATGATTAAGTCCAAACAAAAAATAAATACTTCAAACATGTTCTTATACATCATGTTATATATGTAGAAACTTTTGATAGATATCATTGTAATGGACTCCCAAGTAGCATTTTCCTCTAAATATTGGTCCCACTGGACCTTGCACTAGGTAACCTCTTTGTTATGCATGTGGAGCTTACGTACCTCAATCATTTTGAGGGGCTTGATCATGACCACCCCTGGGTCCTATACTTGGAGAGCATTCCAATCAAGAATATGATTAGATCCTGATATAAATTTCTTCAAATATGACACATGGAAAACATCATGCATTCTAACAAGGGCTGGTGGTAGAGCTATCTTGTAAGCGACTAGATTAACCACTTCTAGGACTTCAAAAGGTCCAACATATCTAGGTGCTAGTTTGGAAGACTTTCCAAACTTAATTGGGGTCTTATGTGGTTTGATTCTTAAGAGAACTTTATCTCCTACTGAAAATTGTTGGGGTATTCTCTTGGCATCAACATAGTTTTTTTGTCTATCATTTGCTTCGGCTAATCTTTTCCTGATTAGCTTTACTTGCTCTTCCATTTCTAAAAATATTTCTGGCCCAAGGCAAATCCTATCCTCTAGCTTATCCTAGCTTATAGGAGTTCGACACTTCCTATCGTACAATGCTTCAAATGGAGCCATCTTAATTGCAGAATGATAATAATTATTATATGCAAATTCAACTAGTGGAAGATACTCTTCCCACTTATACTGTTGATCCATGCAATACATCCTCAATAAATCCTCTAGTATTTGATTTACTCTCTCAGTTTGTCCATCCATTTCTGGATGATAGGCTGAGCTTATATTCAGTTGTGTTCCTAGAGCCGAGAACAAAACTTTTCAAAACCTTAAAGTTATCCGAGCATCTCTATCTGAAATTATCTTTTCCAGAATTCCATGCAACCTGAAAACTTCTTGCATGAACTTCTTGGCTAAGATGGGCACTCCATCTGTATGATTACTAGGTATAAAATGAGCTACATTAGAAGTTTTATCCACTACTACAAGAATATCATCATGCTTATAACAGGACATAGGTAATCCTTGGACAAAATCCATACTAATAACCCACCATTTCTATTCAGGTATATCATGAGGACACAAAAGTCCTATCGGGTGCTGGTGTTCAGACTTAACTTGCTGACACTCTAGGCATCCTGCCACAAATATTGCAGCATCATTCTTCATTCCCTTCCAAAAATATAAGGGTTTCACATTAGCTAACAACTTTATCACTCCAGGATGACCTGAATATGGTGCAGAATGCGCTTCTTTCCACACAGTTCTTAAATCTCCTTGTTTCAGAACATATATATTTGTTTATTGAATCTCAATAACCCATCAGATTAAAAATAAAATCCATCATACCTTGTATATTGAGGATTTTTTGTTCTAAGAGATTTCAAATTTTGCTCATAATATTAATCACCGATCAAATTTCTCAATATCTGAGCTCTGAAATCAGAGTGCATTGATACTATTTCTAATATGTGCCTTCTTCAACTCAAGGCATCAACCACTCGATTTTCCTTACCCTTAATGTAGTTAACCTCAAAATCATAATCAGAGATGAGCTCTAACCATATTCTTTTCCGGGCATTAAGGTTAGGTTGCGTGAAGATGTACTTCAAACCTTGATTATCATATTTCAGTTCAAATTATTTTTGCAACAAATAATGCCTCCATATTTGGAAAGCATGCACAATTATTGCTAATTCCAAATCATGAGGGACATAATTCTGCTCATAAGGTCGCAACTTCCTCGACTCATAAGCTCCACAACTTGGTCTTCTTGCATGAGCACTCCTCCTAACCCTTCTCCCGAAGCGTCAGTCACAACAACAAAATGACCCTCTGGATCTAGCACTTTAAGAATTGGTGTTGAAGTCAATTTCCTTTTAAGAATATTAAAATCTTCTTCACATTTATCAGACCATTCAAATCTCTTTCCTTTTCTCTGTAAGGAAATGATAGGATGGGCAATTCTAGAAAAGTTCAAAATGAACTTCCTGTAATACCTTGCTAATCCCATAAAACTATGTACTTCATGTACATTTTTAGGAGTATGTCATTCCAAAATAGCCTTTATTTTTTATGGATTTACAACAATTCCTTTAGTTGATATGATATGACCCAAGTACTGCACCTCGTTTTGAAAGAAGGTACATTTGGATAACTTTCCATAAAGTTTATGCTCCCTGAGTCATTGCAAAACTATCCTCAAATGTTGATGGTGTTCCTCCCCATTATGAGAGTAGATTAAAATATCATCTAAAAACACCAGAACAAATTTGTCTAGACAACCTCTAAAAACATTGTTCATCAAATTCATAAATGCTGCTAGAGCATTGGTCAAACCAAAAGGTAAGACTGTGAACTCATAATGTCCATACCTTGTTCGAAAGGTTGTCTTTTGAATATCTTCTTCCTTCAATCTCAACTGATGATAACCTGACCTAAGGTCAATTTTGGAAAATATAGTGGCATCATGCATTTGATCAAAAAGATCATATATGTGTGGTAGTGGATACTTGTTCTTAATCATTGCTTTGTTAATCATATGATAATCTATACAAAGACGCAGAGTGCCATCTTTCTTCTTAACAAAGATCACTAGTGCTCCCCAAGGCAACACACTAGGTCTAATCAGTCCTTTTCGCAACAATTCTTGGAGTTCAGCCTTTATCTCCATCAACTCAGTAGTAGTCATCCGATAAGGTGCTTTAGACACCGGTTTGAAACCAGGAATAATATCTATTGCAAAATCAAAAACTCTTTTCGAGGGAAAACCTGTAAGGTCTTCCAGAAACACATCCCAAAAATCAAAGAGAAAAGGGCACCCTTCAAAAGAATTTTCCTTAAGTTTCTTCTCCTCTTCATCTTTTACTTCCTCCATTTTAACTACAAACATCTAGCATCCTTTCCGTATTGCTCTTTTCAATTGCATCATGGAAATTTTCCTAATTTTCGTTTCTCGCTGAAAACCTTGGATAAGGACAATATTTCCAACATCATCAATGCATTCTACTGTTTTGGAAAAATAATTAACTTTTGCTCTATGCTGAGATAGCCATTTCATCCCTAAAATGACATCATAGGATCCTAGAGGTGCTACATATAGGTTGACCTCCATGGAAAAAGTAGGTAGGGTTAATCTAGATTCAAACAAGCATTGCTCTACCTGAGCTCTTGACTAGTTTGCAAATTCTACTATCCATGAATTAGCCATGAAACCAGCTTTCCTAGACATTATATCAAGTATTCTAGGGTTCACAAAATTTTTAGATGCTCCAATGTCTATAAGAATAGAAATTGGGGTTCCAAATAGAGTACTTGTGGTTTCAATAGGAGTAATTTGATACTTAGCTTGACGACTATCAAGAGCAGCATGAATCCTTCGCTGAAAAGTCGTTTGTTGTGAATGTAAAGGTTTGCCTCCATAAGAATTCCCTTGACTCTTTGTGGGACACTAATTAGCATAATGATCTCCTCCACACGTGAAACACCCTCTAGGAGGACCTCTCTTTCCTGAAGATCAGATGGTATTATCATCATTCTTTTTAGGATTGAAATCCTTGTTTCCCTTTCTCTGGATTCTTGATTCTTGTTTCTCTTTTTGAAGGATGTCGAAGGATGACTCTAGTTAAATTTCCTTTGAGATCTTTCTCAATACACAGAGATAGATTTAAGTTTCTGCTCTTTCTTGATGGCTTTCTCAAAAACTTGATCCATGGTTGTGGGTCCATGGACATCCACTTCTCCACCAATATGAGAATTCAAGCCCATGATAAACTTCCTTATTCTAAATCTCTCATCCTTTTGATATTGTGGCACATACTTCAATAACCTGGTAAATTTTTCCTAGTATTCAGGAACATTCATATCTCCTTGACGCATATTTTGAAAATCTGTTAATTTCTGGACAAAGTAAAGTTGGGGCAACCACCTTTTCCTGAATATGACCACAAATTGATCCCAAGTTAGACTCAAGGAACTCAATCCTAATTCCATTTATTGTGCATCCACCACATGGATGCTTCCCCAACTAACTGGTATGCTCCCCATACAGCCTTGGTGATCTCAGAATAATTTATTATCCCAAAATATTTTCCCATCTCTATCAGCCAAGCCTCAGTTGCATCTCCACTCACTATTCCATCAAACTTAGGAGGTATAACTTTCTTCATATCTCAGGCTATCTCGCTAGTAAGATGAGTTTTTGCCTCATTTTGTATTTGTGAGTCTTGGTTATTTACTCTTAGTTCTCCATGAAAACTAGATTCTTCTCTTCCTTCAAAGTGGTATTCTTGATTGGTTTCTCCCCCTCTAACTTCCTATTCCAGGGCTTTCAATCTTTCTTTTGTCTCATTTACAACTAACAAAATTTGATCTAATTTTTTCATGGGATTATTCTCAGGATCTGGGCCATCTGGGTTTCCTCCTGGTTGGTTTCCAAAATGTTCCCTAACATTACCACACCTAATCGTTGCATAGAAATTTTATAAAAACATGTAACTTTTTGATACACTATCATAAAAGTACAAGTTTGTAAATACATAAACTTAGAGATTCATCACATAAACATTTGCTTACTCAAAAAAGCCAAAACTTTACTTTATTCACTTTCTAGATTTTTTTACATCCTTATTCAAATACAAAACTTTTCTATGAAAAGGAAATATCTACATATCACTCTCTAACAAAGGAAATTCCTCTGGTTCCTCCTCTCTATCATAATCGAGTAACGAGTGATCCCAAAATACTGAGTCCCAAACTTGGGACACCCTGATCTTTGTCTGAAATCACATATTTTTTAGAAAAAATTAATGGTTTAAACCTTGAGGGGTTCCATCTAAAGGGGTTTAATTGAAGGGGTTAGATAAAAACCCCTTAGATCAAACCCCCTTGGAAATACCCCCTAGTATTAAATCAAAACCTCGATGGAGTCTCCTCCATACCTATCAAAATGCTGACAAAAAACCAATTTTAATTCACCTTTTGGGGGATCAAATGAAGTCATTTAGAAATTCTATTTTGTAAGCATGTAGCCCTTAGTATAATATTTCCAAAAAGTATGATTTTGAATATATTTATTTGATTATTATATTTATTTTCTATTTTCTAGTGAACATAGGTTTTTCACTGAACATCAAGGTCTTTATTCCACACTCGCGGAAAATAAAAAATAGAGGAAAAAAATTCTAAAAAATATTTGCACACTAGGTATTGATCTCTTCGTTTCAACAAAAAATAAACAATTTAATTTGGATACATACAAAAAAATTATGTTGTATGGTATAAACCTATGTCTAAATTATAATTAAACTCACTTCAAAAATTAATAAAAAAAATGGGTAAGTGCACAAAGATGGCAGTCCAAAAGGGGGTCGTAAGATGCCACGTTTTTTTCTAAAATCAGGAAAGACTGATGTTGGATGACAAATTGAAGATAGTTACACTCAAAATTTGAAGATACAACAAAAACAAGAGTCATAGTGCTTTGAATCTAGTTTCTAAACTACTAATTTTTTTCAAAAATGGTTGATATTAAGGGGTTCCAAAAGTGGGAGCACATAAATTGGTCCTTTTTTTTCAAAAAAACATAACATAGCATCTGGTGTGCTCCCCCTAAAATGTTAACTTTTTTTTAGTATTTCAAAAATCACTTCGGTGAGAAATTAGCTAACACCATGTAGTTTACCCCTGATTTTTCTGATAATTTTTTCATGAATAATTGATTTTTTACTAATTTTTAAAGTGGACACATCCTAAAAATAAAAAATTGAGCATGCTCCCCCCTAAATTTTTTGAAAACTAATCGAAAATCCATTTTTTAATACATGTAGAATGGAGTCTAGTTTCTCAAAATGTAATTTATTTGAAATTTCAATGAACGGTTTTAAAAAAAAGTCCAAAATACCACACACTGGTTTTTGACAAAAAATGGATACAGTAACAAAAGAAATTAAAGATGAAATCCTTAACATACTCAAAACGTGAAAAAAATTATATGGTTAGAAATCTAAGAGAGAGGTTAATATTATGGTGGCATTTTTTTGACTTTTCATTGAAACACGTGCAAACCTGATGGGGAACACATTCCAAATTATGTAATTTTTGTTACAATCTAGAAAAACATGTCTTTGGACATCCAAAACACAGTCCAAGCCTTTGGTTTTGAAGCCCAAGGCAAATCTAAGCCAAAGTCTTGGAAATTACCAAAGCAAAGCATAACGTGAGCGCGTTATAACGCACTCGCGTTATGGTGAAATAAAAGCATCTCTCCCTCCCTCCTTAACCCTCTCTATTATTCTATCTCTCCCTCCCCTCTAGGTCTCTCCCTCCCCTCCTCTCTCTCTCTCACCTATCTACCTCCTAGTTTTCATTTTCCTATCTTTCCTTTTCCCTTCCAATTTCCCTTTAGATCCCACCAATTTTTCCCTATTTTACTATTTTACACCTCTCCTCTCATCATTCTTCCCATCCAATGAACTTTCATTTTATCCTGTTTCCATTTCATCCTCCCAATTTATATCCTCATCCCTCTTTGCATGTCCTAGTTTTCATGTTTCCATTTGCTTTGTCGATAAGGGAGATGAAGATGGAGGAAGGAGAGAGGGTGGAGATGGAGGGGAGAGAGAGGGGAGAGATAGGGAGATATGGAGAGAGAGAGAGAGAGTCTAAGTTTTCTTGTTTCCATTTCCTTCATTGATAAGGGAGAGGGAGAGATAGAGGGGAGAGATAAGGAGATAGCTCAGAATGATAGGGGATAGATAGGCAAGAGATAGGGAGATAGGGAGATAGGGAGAGATAGATAGGTAGAGAGAGTGAGGAGACAGATAGGGAGAGATAGAGGAGACATAGGGGAGAGATAGGGAGATAGAGAGTGAGCGAGATGTCCAGAGAGATAGGGAGAGAGATTGAGAGGTAGAGGGACGATAGAGATAGGGAGAGATAGGTAGAGATAGGTTTATGGTTGCTCGGGTTTAGGGGCATTATTTGGGGTTTAGGGAGAGAGAGAGAGGGGGGGTTGCACGGGTTTAGGGGCTAGGGGTCAGGGTTTAGGGGCATTATTTAGGGTTTATGAGTTTAGTTTAGGGGTTATGGTTTAGGGGAATTATTTAGGATTTAGGGGTTTAGGGTTTCTCAGGTTTAGAGTTTAGGGTTTAGGAGTTAGGGGTTTAGGGTTGTTCGGGTTTAGGGTTTACGGGTTACGGGTTATGAGTTAGGGGTTAGGGGTTAGGGTTTAGAGAGATAGAGAGAGGGGACCGATAGAGATTGGGAGAGATAGAGGAGACAGAGGGGAGAGATAGGGAGATAGAGAGTGAGGGACATGTCCAGATACATAGGGAGAGAGATTGAGAGGTAGAGGGATGATAGAGATAGGGAGATAGAGGTTTAGGGTTTCTTGGGTTTAGGGGTTTAAAGTTTAGGTGTTAGGGGTTACGGTGTTGGAAAAAGGGAGAGAGAACAAGGTAATGTTGCAACTATGAATCTTTAAAATGTTTTCAAATCTAAAACTAATAGCATGTGTAAATCTAAAAATTAATTTCAATTTAGATGTAATGGTATTTCTCCAATTTAATCAGTGTAGTAGAAGAAGAAAGCATGATAGAAGAAAACATAGTATTTACATGGAGAAACCCTTGTGGGAAAAAACTCCACACCCAAAGGTGTTTATGCTTGTATTAATTATCTTCAAGAAATATTGCATTCAATACTAAAACATCTCTAAATCCTTATCAACGCCTCAAGTTTCTTCAATCTTCTAAAACTTGTTACGCTGTAATTCATGTAATGCTTTTTCCTACAACTTCAAAGCTTCTATATAGAAAGCTTCAAAAATTGCTCTCTAGAAAATACATTGTGCTTTTTCTAATTACAACTTCAAAGCTTCTTAATTCAAAAGCTTGAAACTCAAATTACAATAAATTGTAATTGATAACATAAGACAAGTCCTCATGCAAAACCCAAGCGCTCCAAATAGAGAAGACTAAAGTCAAACTGTACCAAGCACCTTGTTAACTGTCAATCCTAATTATGGGCACCCACGTTGTCCCACTTAAACTTAGTCAACAGAAATAACATTTCCAAATAAAAGCAACAACTAAAAGTCTCTAGATTGGACGCCCAAGTTGTCCCAATCTATTTCAGTCAACTGAAGTGCATCACCACACATCAATCTCATGCAAACAACGTGCATGATTGATGTCCCCAATATTAGTTTGAATTAACCTGTTATGTACATGCAAGTGACATGCAAACCCTTGGAGCATAATGCAAGAGATACCCATTAACTGAATCTGGTAGATGGAGTGTTCTACAAGCAACCTCATAAAAATGATATGCAACAACATGCAACTCTAGATAACTGACATGCAACAACATGTAATTCCATATAATTGACATGCAACAATATGCAAGTCAAAATAACTGACATGCAAGTGCATGCAAGTTCATAGAAGCAACATGCAACAACATGCAAGCATATGCAAGTGACATGCAAGCTTTTATGAGCTCATGCAACCACATGCAAAAAACATGCAAGTCTGTGCAAGCTTTTATGAACTCATGCAACCACATGCAACCACATGCAAAAAACATGGAAGTCTGTGCAAGCTTTTATGAACTCATGCAACCACATGCAAAAACATGCAAGTCCATGCAATCTTTTATGAACTCATGCAAGAAATATTCCAATATCGTGCATCTCTAACACTTCTGATAACTCCCACATCATATCCATCCAAAGTGTATCAATAATATCCACTCATGTACATAAAAAAGCAAACTCCCAATCTAAATGTAAGACACCTCCAAAGTGGGTGCCCAAGTTAACTCCCACTAATTAGGAGTTGTCAAACACCCAAAATAGACTTCAAGGATTTGTCAACAAGTCTTCATGGACCCCACTCCAAAAGTGGATGCCTGAGTTTGACCCTACCATTTAGGAGTTAATTACAATAAGCCAAGTAATATAACTAAATATTAATTTATCTCTCAAAGTCCTTATGTGTTGGGGAACACATTCCAAGAACTTTGGAGACACATGAATTGGTTAGGATTGCAAAGTTAATGACAAACTTTCCCAACATAGGGTTTAGGGGCATTATTTAGGGTTTATGGTTTAGGGGTTAGGGGTTAAGGTTTAGAGGTTTAGGGTTTAGGGGATAGAGAGAGAGGACCAATAGGGAGATATAGAGGAGACCAAGGGGAGAGATAAAGAGTGAGGGACATTGCCAGAGACATAGGGAGAGAGATTGAGAGGTAGAGCGATGATAAAGATAGGGAGATTATGGAGATAGAGGTTTAGGGTTTAGGGGTTTAGGAGTAGAGAAAGAGAGAGGTTTAGGGTTTAGGGGTTAGGGGTCAGGGTTTAGGGGCATTATTTAGGGTTTATGAGTTTAGGGTTGCTCAAGATTAGGGTTTAGGGTTTATGGATTAGGGGTTGGGGTTTAGGGGAATTATTTAGGGTTAAGAGTTGCTCAGGTTTACGGTTACATGTCAAAAGTAGTCTCTCTATCTTTATCTCTCCCTCCCCTCTTTACCTCATCTCCTCTCTCTCTCCTAGGGTTGCTCAGGTTTAGGGTTTAGGGGTTAGGGGTTAGAGTTTTGGGGAATTATTTAGGGTTGCTCGGGTGTAGAGTTTAGGGTTTAGGGTTTAGGGTTTAGGGGTTAGGGGTTAGGGGTTAAGGTTTAGAGGTTTAGGGTTTAGGGTTTAAAGAGAGAGAGGACTGATAGGGAGATATAGAGGAGACCGAGGGGAGAGATAAGGAGATAAAGAGTGAGGGACATGGCCAGAGACATAGGGAGAGAGATTGAGAGGTAGAGGGATGATAGAGATGGGATGATAGAGATAGGGGAGAGATAGGGAGATAGGGGTTTAGGGGTCTAGGGTTGCTCAAGTTTAGGATTTAGGGGTTAAGGTTTAGGGGCATTATTTAGGGTCTAGGGTTTATGGTTTTAGGAGTTAAGGTTTAGAGGTATAGGGTTTAGGGTTTAGAGAGAGAGGACCGATTGGGAGATATAGAGGAGACGGGGGGGAGATATAGAGAGATAGAGAGTGAGGGACATGGCCAGAGACATAGAGAGAGAGAGAGATTGAGAGGTAGAGGGATGATAGAGATAGAGAGATAGAGGTTTAGGGTTGCTTGGGTTTAGGATTTAGGGGCATTATGAGTAAAGGTTAAAAGGTAACCCGTAAGCCACTTTTTCTGACAAGACAAAATTAGCACCAAAAGGGTAAAAGGTAAAGGCAAGCTTGGTTTGCAAAATGCAGAATTCTCTGATAAGGCAAAAATGAACCAAATGGAAGGGTTCGGCAAAAGACAAATTCACTGATAAATCTGAAGATGAAGCACGATGGTTTTGGAAATAGAGAATTTGCCGACCAAAGGAAAATTAAATGCAGGTAATTCTACTTGAAGTGAATTCACCAATCATAGTGAATTCAGAGGCACCATGTGAGATTTTAGAGGTACAACACTTTAAAGTGTTGTAAAAGTTTGCTCTCCCTGAAATCACACCATTTTCTCGGGAGAAGGTACCCAGCATTAAAGTTTCACAGGCCAAGTCAAACGCAGGCAGCTGAAACAGTGGAATTCTTCAATGTTGAGGTACAAATGAAGCTATAGGATGGATTTGCATGGACAAAATAGGACTTTAGCATTCCCTCTTCAATGTGCTTGGCACCCATGCATGCAAGCAATCTAGTCTACAAATTTTGTATAATTCAATGAGTATGGCCATCATTCTTCTCCTGACAGGGCTTCTGAGCCAAAAATTTAATGAAGCGTGGGCATGTCCTGGGTTGATTGACCAGAATTCAGCGCCCATTGTAGCAGAATGATGATGAAATGTTATAAATACATTTGAAAATAATGTATTTCTATTAGTTGTTCTTCTGGGCTATTATACAGTTTGGATAATTCTTGTGACCAGGCCTTTATAATGCACGAACCAACTAGATTTGATACGTTGTGCTCGAAGTTGAGCCTTCAATGTCTGTAGTTGCTAGTTCACCAATGAATGTAATTGATTATTTTGTGTCTATTTCTTCTGCATAATTCTCCCTCTTTTGTAATAGCTATTTGGCCTCTATAATCAATACAAATTGATATTTTCGCCTCTCTCATTATTCTTGCAATATGTCTATTTTTTTATTAATGTGAGTTGTGTATTGTGGATAAAAAGATCCCTTTCATACCTCTATTTTTATTTTCTAGCCTCTGTTAGGATTAATATGAGCATGTGTGAGTTTCCTTCAGCTTTGAAATTATCACTGTGTTGAGTCAGTTGCAGCTGAACATCCCCAATCTGGTACATCACCTTCTTTTATTTCAACAATCCTTCTTATCCCTTTTCCTAGCAAGAAGTAGCACTAGATTTAGTTTAATTCTTTGAGCCTTAAGATCAGAAAGAGGAACCAACCTTCTTTGGAGGTTTTATCTCATCAGCAAGGTCCCACACCTTGAGATCAATCCCATTGTGTCATTGAAGTGTTTGAACTAGCTTCAAAAAGGGTGCAATTTCACATGACAACAATATATATTTTAAAAGAAGGTCACTTCACATGCGACTAACAAATTGCACATTATTGGCGTTTCAATTCACACCTCTGGAATGCGAGTTGGAAACGGACAACTATGCACAGATAAACTGCTCTCCTATTGGAAGGGGGAGTTCCCTTTTTGCTGATGTTTGCTGAAAAGATAAATTAAACTTCACCTATCTTCTTTTTGATTCTCAGCTGTGAGCACAAGGTTATAAAACTCTAAACGTTGCTGAAGACGTTTTTTCCTTTTTTAAAACTTCTACTACAACTAAGCAAGAACTAACAATGCTTTTAATCTCCTAAGTAAATTCAGAGCAAAGGAAATTAAACGTGGACAAGGAATGATTGTTTTAACAAAAACTTAAGCAATTTTCTACCAGATTTACATCACAAGACTTATAGTACTTTAATGATGAAAGATGAAATGAAAGCTACAAAAGCCACACATCTGACGACGAAAACTTGATGATTCGAGATAGAATATCAGAGCAAAATAGGCATGAGACTTCTATTCAATATCACAAAGTTGGCACAACTCCAGGATAGTAATACTATAGCAAAAGGCAGGCATACAACAAGCGATCAAACATTGGTGAACAGATTACACAGAGAGAAGAAGCACTTTCAATAACAATTATGCAGGCTAGAATAGGCACAACAAAATATGTTATCGTCAACACCGCTTCCTTATAATGAACATAGAGTGAACAGACACTTGGAATAACAAGACTTGTAGGCTAGAATAGGCACATCAAATTTGTTATCACAATTACCATTACATACAATGGGCAAGGATGCCCTTATTTATACTAAAATCAAAGGAGTAGGGAACCCTAAAATCTCCTTGATTAACCCTAACTTGCCAACTCGCAAGCTTTATTACTATTCTAAGACAAATATACAATTAACAAACGCTTTAAAGCAAAGAAAACTCCAACTAATACAAAGTGATTTCTTTCTAAATATAGAATGGATGAGCTTAGGATGAAAGCAAATGCTTTAAAACAAAAAGCATCTAATTTAAAGCTGTTTTCTTTTGAGTTTCATTCTCATCTACATTGTTGCTTTATGGTGATGTCATCCGTTGATATTTTTTGTTGATTTCTTCTAAAAAGTAGATTCTGAGAAAAAAAGCTGGCACATGGGTTTTGTAGATAATTCCATTCTGAAGTAACCTAGTTTGTCGGATTCTGAAAAAATGGAGGATTTCTCGAAAAAGCAGCAAAAAAGAAGATTCCCGAAAAAAGCAAATTTTCCAATCTTCAAGAAGATGAAATTCTGGATGGACCCATCTCGATGAAATTTGAAAAAGCTTCGGCCCTGTTTCTGAAAAATGATCCCCTAGAAAAAAAGGACCCTGAAAAAGCGTGCTCCCTTGCTTCCTCATCCCGAAACTATGAAGAACGCTGAAAAAGTACTTCATTTGGGTCTTCGAATCTTCGTTCAAAGAAAAATAAAAATCTTTCCTCTAGATACAACCTGCAAAAGATAATGAAATAAAGAATCCAAAAGCTTGTCTTTATAGATTTTTAGGGCAAAAAAGCAGCTTTATTTATGAGAGAATAAAACTTCACTCTTATCCATGAAGAAAGCAACTTTTAAAACACAAATCCAAGTGGATGTCTTCGAATAGGAAGAATCCCTATTATGTAGTTGCCTATGGCTTCATGTGTGAGATGAAAAAAAATATCTTCTTTTGATGATGTTATCGAACACGCGAGTTGATAGAAGTGTTAGCCAATTTTTCTTTGTTTTCGACACTTCAACACTCGTTTTGACTTAAATATGGCCTGTCTCTGACTTCAACAAGGTGGAAAAATGTCACCATTGATTGAAAAAGATGACTGATCTTGACATTTTGGAGACTTATCAACTGAGATTCCATTTCTGACCTTTGACTGACGATCTGGCATTGTTTGACCAAGTTTGACCTCCTATAAACTGCCAACAGACGAAGATCGGGAAACAACTGTCAGAAAACACTGTAAAATCTAAAAAATTTCTATCTCTAGTCAAGTTGGGTGCCCCAAGTCACCTGAGGTGCCTGGTTTCACTAGCCTTAGCCATTTTTTCTGAAAATTGCAACTTCTTCAATTTCTTGATTTGCGTGCACCTTCTGGTCCTTGATGACCCCTGTTTGGCTATCAATTTCTGTCAAATGGGACAAAACTAAGTCTAATGATCTGGTAGATATGTAGGCTTGATGAAAACTAAGCTGACTGTACTCTTTGTCTACCTTGGGAAATGCGCTAAACTAACCTGATCTTAACCAGACTGGGCTGACGGAGGGAGATTCACGTTTTTTGAGGAAAACTTAAAAAATAAACTAACTCTGATGAGTTTGGGTGCCCCAAGTCACCTAGGGCGCCTATCTTGCCATGCCTTAGAAAATTTTCTAAAAAACTCAAATTTTGTACCATTTCTCGTTTTCTGTGCCCACAACCCCTGTTTGATCTTAAATTTTGGTTGTTCAGACGACCATCAAGGTAGAACAGAGAGTGATCTGATCAGCCTAAACATATCTATGATGAAATCCTAGCTTTGACTGATGTTTGACCAAGTTTGACCAAGTTTAACCCACTGGAAACAGGCTGATGGAAGCATTTTTAACGTTTCTCGAAAAACATGAAAAAGAAATCTAACACTTGAAAGGTTGGGTGCCTCAAGTCACCTGGGGTGCTTGGTTTCTCCACACTTAGCCATTTTTCTGATTTTCCAACCCTGACTTCAACTTGCTCCATTTTGCGTGTCATCAGCTACTTCCTGATGTCGATTTCGACGATTCGTCAATCAACTGCCACGGAATGGTGAATGAATTGTATAGCCTGGATATATCTAATGAATTTCCTAGCTTTTCAGGATCTGATGATTGAAACGACTGATTTTATGCCCCCTGGAACTGACCGACGGACACAGTTCTCGCATTTTCTCAAAAAATGCGTAAAAATTCTATCTCTGGTGGGACTGGGCACCCCAAATCACCTAGGGCATCTGAAATCTCATGCCTTAGTCAAATTTTGTGATTTCCAGATTTTCACCTCACCTTGGATCCATCCTGCTCTGTTTTGCATGCCTCATCGAGTCGACGACTGTTCGTCGGTTCTACATCATTGGAACATCATTGAAAACTCGTTGACAAGCTCCGGCAGATGAACTTTCTCTATTGATGACTTCAGAGCTCATGCTTCACCTTCTGAAAAAGTAGAAATGACCCAGTAGAGAAAACTTGACCTTTTGAAGATTCCGTCTAGACCGCACTGATTGTGAAGCAAAATCAACCAATGAGAATCAAGCGCGATACCTGAGTCAGAGATTCTATTTTTAGAAAGTTTTGCCAGCATCCTTATCTCATGAAACCCAGAAAACTTAATCTGACGTCTATTTTTAGAAATTTCTAAAAATAGAAATTTCTATTTTTAGAAATTTTGCTTTTTTGACTTTTTGACGAAAAATTTTCTAGACTTGTTCAAAATGCCTTAATGAAGCAAAAATTTTGATTGGGTACAACACACATATAACAATGGTCATATTTCTTACACCTTAAAATTTTATCAATATCATTTACAAAATAATCAATGTGTTCTTGTTCACAAGTCTTCGGCAATCAACTGTAGGAGAGAGAGAGAGAGAGAGAGAGAGAGAGAGAGAGAGAGAGAGAGCATCACCCTGGTGCTTTTCCTCCAACCACAAACTGACGGTCGCCCGCACACCATCCTTCTAGAAGTGGCCCTTCCCTTCATGAGAGTAATAGATAATGAGAATCAACTAATTCTTTATGCCATTTTAGAACTAGTGATGTGTTCTAGCTAATGGCAATCGGGTTTACAACTCTAGTCTAGCTCTAGCTATGTATGACCCATTCTGATTGTTCAACTATCTGGTACACCGTGAACTGATAATGCAAGCAGTGACTTTTGCATTACTTTGGCCAAAGTTTCATAGACATAAAATAGTCGTATGTTCACTCACTCTTTTCTTGACTTGGAGACAACATTCTTATTATTCATTTATTTCCTTTATATATAATAACTCTCTTGGACTTGCTTATACTATATTAGTCATAAAGACATATACCCTTATCTACTAGTCAGCTTGACAAGTCTAGGGTGAGAGATTAGGTGACTTGTGTAAATATACATTGAGTCCCTCTTTGCATCCTTGCAATCATGGGTCTATGACGTCCTGTCATCTACTCAATGGCTTGTCTACCTATTCCCATGCTCATCCATAATCTTCTACACATACAAAGTTGGAATTTAAGCCATATAGATTAACAATTAAAGACTCTATCTATCTTAATAAACATTCAACTCATAATATATCGATGATAAACTATAACTTTGAAACCATACGAATTAAATACTTCTCTTTATGTATATCAAAAGAGAGAATTCTAAAATATCATGATAGTCTAAATCTTGACCTTTCATTGGCATAAAGAGTGTTTCTCTAGACATGCTTGTGGCTATTCTTAGCCTAAGATTAGGTAAAAGAATATTCCTCTAAAAAACTAGAATATAGGTAATTCAGGATAATTCTAAAATAGCATCTACAAATAACTCAAATTTTCTTCATATCTCTACTTAAATAGCAGTCTAATGTCAAGTGTTCCTACACTATGACTTTGTCTCTTTTACTAGCTTTTTAAGCTTTCAAAACACACTCTCAACCTTCTCAATCTGCTACTGGTATGAGAAGTATACTTTAAAAAATGACCTTCTCATAGGTCCTTCATTAAATCTATTGTCAACCCATATTAAGTTGCTAAACCTAAGCTTGGTTTCATATAGTAGTCAATCTCTTATAAAACTGACCTATACTTTCCATCATCAACCTCATTATATTAACACATTCGACCTCAATATATTAACTCAATTGGCCTCAATATATTAGCACATTCGGCCTCAATATATTAACATAGTTGGTCTAAGACATAAACAAACGGCCATGTGACTTACAAAATTGGCTTGATATCATAATCATCAGAGATAAGACTTACACAGTTAGCCTGATATCATAACAATCAGCCATAAGACTTACACAGTTGACCTAATATCATAACAATTGGCCATAAGAATTACACAGTCGGCTTGATATCATAACAATCAGCCATAAGACTTCTACTTCTACGCTTAAAACACCATTATCAAATGGCTCGATCACACAGTCTTTCAACTGCTACCATCGATACTAATTGTTACCTAGATTTCACTACTAGCTCAATCAGGTAGAGCTTTCCAGTTTTAAAAGAGAAAAGGTACATTTTACTTCTGCTGTGTTAAACCCAAGCACATTTGATACAAATCAAGATGAAATTGTATTATTGCATTCAAATGTATTTTCAAGAGTGAAGAGATTGTACAAATCAGCAATATTGATTAAAAAAAAATGTGTATAAGTTCTCACACAAGCCGTGAGACTAACTGGTTCAATGCAAAAAAGAAAAGACAAACTATACATTTATACATAAACTAAAAAACTGAATATACATATGAGATAGGGTGACTCGTCATTGCCTGAATGACGAGCCTTCATGTCGCGTCTCCTATCTTGTTTGGCGTATCCTGCATCCAGCCGCTGTCTCCTTGCTATCCCGTCATCTGCATAAAATGTTGGAAAACGATGTTAGAGCAATGGCGAGGCATCATACATATATGATATCATCTATAAACATACAATTTGTGTTTTCAAATGCACTAAACTAGTTAGCATCACAAAAGCTTTTGAGAAGACAAATCAAGAATATCGACTGCAAGCATGCATTTATTTTCTAACAAGTTTGCTTCATATGTAGATATAGGTGTAGTTATGTTTCTGTTTGATTCATTCAATTACGTTATGAGTGGAGGAAATGTGGCTCCCACAAGGGTTGAGCCCAGCTTAGTAACAATGAACAGATGCAAAAGGCACAGCTCCAAGAGTGCATTCAGAAGGTAGAGATAGGTGTCAAAAGCTCGCATACTGAGTAGGACAGCCAACAGTGAAAAATAGGATAGCAAGGTATGATGTCATCGACAATGAGAACTTTTAGAAACAACGATGACAGCTAGCAATAAATATAAGGAAACAGGATACAATGAAAGAGCTATTGAAAGATTATCTGAAACAACTGACTATCATAATAAAGACAGCATAAATAGCAATCACAAGGCTGCATTCAGATGATATTTGACACCCTATCACTCCTTCAGAACAGCAAAGATCATTTGGAACAGCAGATTGTCATAGTAAATGGACAGTAAATGATAGAAGGGCAGGCCTAAATGATCAACAACAATAGGACACTATACAACAACTTCACGTGTAAGATGTATAACAGTCAATTATGGACAGTGCTAGGGGTAAGTGATCACAGTTTCATTTTATACTATGTGAACTAGATATTCCATGAACATCACTTTGTCACTCTGCTAATGAAGTAGATCAGCTTGAGAGACAGTTGAATGGAGAATATCAGAAATCTCTGAAAGAGAAACAATGACGCTAGAGTCTCAACATCATACTACAAGCACCCAGAGAAAAGACAGTTTTCAGAACAGCCAACACTCAAAATAGAAGCTCATAAAAGATATCCTTAGAGATGGGAACAACATGAAGGATAAAAGGTTTGTAGTGCCTATTTTAACATGAACAAAGGTACAGATTTTGAACAGCAGCGGGAAAATGAAGATCATTCAAGTTTTTTATCAAAACTGAAGCTTGTTCATAGTCAAAAATAGCAGAATATGAAGGAAAGGTAAGTTTTTAAAACTCATTTTAAGAATTACTACTCAGAAAAAATCCAATAGTACCTTCTAACAGTAAGTGGGTGAAGAAAAATGCAAAATGTTGTTCTCGATAGAGAAACAATGGAAAATGTGGATTTGCTACAGCTGATAAAGAAAATGGAATGAGCAAATTTTCATTTTTTGCAAGTTGTATCATTATTCTTTTTGACAACATGCCAATACTTTCCAAATTTCCATGAACAAAGGCTTACAGAAAAAAATTAGTTCTACAAATAATGAAATGAGAAACAGGTCACTTCACAATGAGATGGAGAAGTTAATAGCACCAATACATCAGAAGTGTCTTCTGCCAGCGAATAAAACCAGAAAATGCAGATATTTTTCATGCTCAAGTGCCACAGAATTCGCCACAAGCTTGAAGGTTCAATTCATTTTAGAATGAAAGTGACAGACAAAAATGAAGATGGAGTTTGAACTGCAAGAAGAAGGTTTCAACTCATTGCAAGAAATAATCCTCAAATACTCAGATTTGCAAGAAAGTTAGTCAAATAGCAAGTTCAAGCAGCACCCAGAAAGATATAGACACACGGTTTGCAGTTTTTTTTTAAGTTTATCATGTGTTGTGCTCGTTTGAGCTAGAGGAATACAAGTATAAGAAAAAAAAATGAAGGCCTTTCAAACCTCTTTCACACAATATGCTTAGAAATATAGTCAAATCGTACCCCAGGCAGCGAATATTCAGACAAAAGAAGTAGCAAAAATGAAAAAAGCTTGACAATGAGTTACCTCTGAGTTTTGTTTGCCCTTCACTATGAAAAAATCACATTTCTTTCTCTTAGACGGCGGTCTCACAATCAGAAAATGACCAAAATCTCAGAAGATCGATGGTCTCACACGGCAGAAGGTCGAACATCAGAGAAACGCCAAGAGAAACGGTAGAAAGACATCAAAAAACTAGTCAAATCGGCCCAAAAAACGACCAAAAACTGAAGTTACAACAGCAAAAAATGCAACATACCTTGCATTTTGCCAAAAGATCGACCAAAATCTTCCAATAACAGCAGAAAATGACCCAGGAATCAACCACGAAATGACAATTTCTGCCTTCAAACCCTCTCAGCAGCGGCCAGTTCGAACAGTGAGGAAGCAAAATGCAAATGAAACAAGTTTTTAGGTCTTTTCCTTGGGTCGACCATCATAGATTGCCTTTGAGTATTTTTTGTCTTTTATTTTAACATCATTGTATTCTTTGTATGGCTCGTGGGTAAGACACTTTATGTGTTCGAACCTAGTGAAGATGTCAAGGGGGCCGAGGCATTTGTGCCTTTTTCTTGATGTTTAAATGCCAAGAAAGATGTAAATGTATTATGAGAAATACAAGATCGAGTGCCTTGTGTGTTAGAAGGCATGTCGAGGGTGTAATTTGCCAAGGCATCATGGTTGGGAGTTACAAGGTGGATAAATGATGCATGTAGGACTCGGTGTTGGGAGTTACAAGGTGGTTTGAAGGTGACGTGAGGACATGGTGATGCATATGGAGTCATAAGGGTTGGTTAAAATATGTTGTATCAAACCTTGTAAAGTTGAGTGCCCTGCATATTGTGCAATGCATTTGCATTTTGGAGTCATAAGGATTATTCTTAATAAATTACATCGAACCTTCAATCATGATGGTAGAGATGTATGTAAAAAGTGGAGATGGCTCGGGGTTGTAAAGATTGTTGACATGGTCTTGAGATGCGTGATATGATGCAAATATGAATCATGATATTGTGCCTAGGAGTTACAACATTTTGTCGATTTTTGCATAATCTAGGAATAGATTAAAAATTTGTAAACAAATGACAAAGTAATGATTATAAATTACTTTATTGCTTGTCATAAAATGCAAAGATACAATTAGGCAAATTATCATGAACGACAAAGTAAGTCTTGTCGATTACTTTGTCATCTTTTTACAACATTTAATGAATCCCTAAATTATGCAAAATCAGGGATTTTTAAATTAAATGTCATTATTTTCTGCATAGGATTATTTAATTTTGAATTGTAAAACATTTACTAAGGTGGTGCAATTATAAGCCTCTTGGTGAAATGTTAAATATATGCAGAAAATAAGGTATTTTTGTCATTTATTTGAAAATATCAGATATTATGATGCTACAAGAGGATGATGACACTGATCAGAAGCACTAGAGAGCACTAAGAGGTATTTTATCATATTTTTAAGTGCCTTCATGATAGTGGATGACATGCCTCCACCATTTTTGCATTGGGACCCCTTTTTGGAGCAGGTTAAGGGGATATTTTGTCACTGTTTCTGAGATGCACGGGAATGGAGCTAGTGGGGTTGGTGGAAGTTGATCCTTGTTGAGTGGAGTTGGTGGATCTTTTTTGAGTGGAACATGAGCTATTTACAGTTGTTTGAGCTGTATATTTTCCTCTTCCTTATTCAGTTTTAGGGGGTTCTCGCTGTTCACAGCTCTGCATATTGTAATTTTATGAGTTCTTTTGCAAAAGTGAAGAGTTTTGTAACCCATTTTCAGAGATATGCAGCATTGTAACACCTCTTTGGCAGTAATAAGCAGTCTATACCTTCCCATTTTCTCCTGATATTGTGTGTCCTCAGTGTTAGTGCAGGTCTTTGTGATATTGTTTGTCCTTGGAGCTGTAGTGCACGTTGGAGCCTTTATGCAGGGGTTACATAATATTTTGCAGGTTGTGAGCTATGCAAGGGATAATAATCAGTCTCTGGGTAGTGAGAAAATCTATTTCTCCTTAACAGGACTGTTGTTATTTAGCCTCCTCACAAAGCAATGATGCAAGATTTATGATTTTCTGGGTTGTGTAGAGGATCTGAATATTATTGTTTCTGTAGTCTGTCATTTCTGTATATTTTCTGATGATTGTTTGGTGCATCACCTTAGACAATAGGTTTCTTTTTATGCAAGCCTTCTTACCCTTTTCTCTACAAAGTCTTAGTCTAGGTAGCTTAGGTGGAGTACCAAGAGGAAGCCGACCTTCTCTGGAGGTTCTTTCCATCACAGGTCACCCACAGGCCTAGGAAAGATCCCATGTTTCTCCAGATTGCCCAGTTTCACAACTCAGCGAGGGTGCAAATCTGAGAGACAACAGTTTTTGGCACGCCTGGTGGGACCCTGAAGTCCATTTTATGCATTTTGTTACTGCTGTTTGATATGTACAGCAGTAGGTTTAGCCTTTTAGAGGTCTTGTTATTTTTACATATCTGGCGACTCTGAGCTTTGATTTAGCAGATCAGTAGATTTTTGCTTATGAGAAGGATACAAACTAGAAGCAGTTCTTCATCCTTTGAATATTTGCAATTATCCCCACCAAGGAGAAGAGGGATAATAGCTGAGAAGCCCAAAAGTACTCATGTCTATTCTAGGAGAGCCAAGTCTACTCCTCCTACTGTTGGATCTCATACTGCCACAAGAGTCCCAGTTACAATGATTTCTGCAGTCAGAAATCAGCCTTTTGTTGCATTCAACCAGGGCAGCCCACTGAATCTACTTCACACAATGATATTCCTGTTGCTGCCTTGAGAAGTTTACCATATTTTAATGGTGAAGATCAGATTACTCTGACTGAACACATAAAAGACATTGCAAACCTGTGTGTTGTCCATCATGTGACAGAAGAGAATGTCGCAATCAGATTGTTGGCAGCCTCTCTTAAAGGGAAGGCTTTGTAGTGGTTCAGAAGCTTGCCGGTGAACTCCATAGATTCATGGGATCGTTTGGGCGAGGAGCTGTGCAACTTTTTCAAGGACAAATCAGATCATCTATCATTGGTGGAGCAGCTGTCCATAATTAAGAGAGCTCCTCACGAAGTTATGACAGACTTCAACCACCATTTTTAGAAGACTTGGGACAGAATTCTGCCAACGGTAAGACCTACAGCTACTCATGCTTTCTTATATTATTTGAGAGCTTTGAACAGTGATATTTCTGTTATGATTCAATCCATGGGAGGAAATTCCTTACCACAGGCTTATGCCATAGCTATAAGAGCTGAAAACAACCTCATACAAGCTGGTAAAATTGCCCCTAGACTTCCTTTGCCAATATTCCCTGCTATTCAGCCACTAACACCAATGCATATACCTCCTATAGTTGTTATACCTGTTGTGCCAGCTTCACCAGCACCTAATATGCAGCCCCATAACTCAGAAAATGTTGTCCAAACCCAGTCAAATGAGTTACAAGAAATCAAAGGACTGCTGTAATCTTTTGGCGATGAGATTGTGAATCTCAAGAGGTAGCAAGGTCAAAATTTTAGACCTTATCAGCCCCCATTCCAGTCCAATCACCAACAAAATCGTCCAAATAGGACACTTTATCAGCCTAATAATTAGGGTCCAAGGCAATCATTTAATTCTAGACCTTATCAAGCCTACAATCCAAATGCTGCCAGTTCCTCGAAGGAGATTGTACCGACGCAAAACAATTTGGCTCAAGAATATGATTGGTGTTTTCCTTGTAATCAGCCTCATAACCAAAACACATGTGCCAATGGAGTGATTAACCAAGCTTTAATGGTTCAAAACAGTCCAGTAGTGCAGTTTCATATGCCTGTAGAACCTCCTGTTCCACAGCAAGAAGAACAGACACATGAAACAACACTCCTCAACTGGCAAGGAGAAGAATTCTGCGGTATGTACCAAGTTGGTTCTACAGTTGCAGATAATACACGCAGTAAGAAAAGGGCTATTGATGAAGGGCAGCAAGCTGGTAAAGTTCAAAATCATGGGCAGCAAGTGCCAAATGTCAGTCAAGGTGTTTCTCACCCATCAAAGGTTGACAAAACTCAAGTCCTATCAAAAGATCAGCCTTTGATAGGCAAGGAACAGCTTACACTAGCAGTTCAGCCAACTTGCGCTCAAGGTGATGTGGCTGCCCCTAAAAGCCAAGCTAAATCAGGTACATCTGCTTTCAATATTCTTGAACATATGAAAAAAGTAAATGTATCCATGACCATGTGGGATTCCCTGAGTATCCCTGGCCAAAAAGACCTCCTTCAATCAGCCTTGTCAAATTTAAAACCGTTTCAAGAGTCTGATATAGGTAAATCCAGAGCTGTTTTGACAAATAAATGTGAGAAAAATGCAGAACAGCAAGTCAAACCCCCACCATTTTATGTCTCTTTGATCATAGGAGATCATTTAGTTCATAACTGCATGATAGACTTAGGTGCTAGTAGCTCCGTCATGCCCAAACAAATTGTTGACAAGCTAGGCATTGAATATGAGCCGTTAGAGAAGGGAGTTGTTCAGCTGGATGGGACTTCTGTCAATACAGTGGGTGTCATCAAAGGACTGAGTTTAACCCTTCATGCCTGCCCAAATTTCTCTATTCCTCAGGACATATATGTAATCGAGTTACCTCCTTATTTTGCCATTTGTCTGTCAAGAAATTTTACAGCAAAGATAGGAGGCTACCTATCCTCAGATTGGTCTCATATGCTGTTCAGAACCAGGTACGGCACTAAAGTAACTATCAGGTCAGAGCCCATCGCCAAAGACCATATTGAGCCTTACACTGCATGCCCCGTCAATGCCAACTTGATTGCAAGTGAAGTAGAGACGGAACAACCTGTTGTTCAAGAAGGCAATACGCTGATTGAAGGCATTCCAGAGGTCCTTCTTGATGAATGGGCAGATCAAACTCAAGTGCTTGAGCCGGGTGAACACCTGGACGAGGTTTGTTTAGGCGTATATATGATGCATGAGGCTGATTTATTTCTTCCTAATATTGAAAAAAGTGCAGAACAGTAGAGTGGGCAGCAAGCAAATGAGGTCTGGGAGCTGTTCTTTGATGGCTCAAGGAGTAAAATAGGTGCCGAAGGCGGATGCATGCTTATTTCCCCTAAGGCTGAAAAGTATTATTCAGCTTTTAGATTCTGTTTCAACTGCATGAACAACGTAGCTGAATACGAAGCTCTAATTCAAGGCCTAGAATGGGCAAGACAAAGAGGTATTTGCTACCTAAAAGTTTATGGGGACAGCGAACTGGTTGTAAATCAGGTAAGAAAGCTTAATGTCACCAAAAATGATCTGCTTAAGTCTTATAGGCATCGAGTATGGGATCTTTTGGAAGGTTTTTAAGCATTCAATTTAATTTCCATACCTAGAAATCAGAATAAACACGCTGATAGACTGGCTGTTGTAGGGGCAGAATTTGACATTCCCAAGGAAATCAGTAGTGTTAAGACAAATCAGCATGTCAAGATTGTTGTTAGGCCTGCTGTGCCAGATAATAACATACATTGGCAGGTGTTTGATAATGATCAACAGATTGTAAATTTCTTGATAGAGGAAGCTGAATTCTCTCATGCCAACCAGGGGAAGCTACATCACCAGTACAGTGACCAAATCATTCAGCTGAAAAATAACAAGATGCCAAAAGGTTTGGTCACCTTAGAGTCTATTTTTAACACTAACAATGAAGCTGTCAAACCTAGGTCCAGCCTACAGGTTCAACAAGATCATTATGAAGACTTTGAGATCTTTGAAGGTAAACTTCTTAAACTAGGCAAGGTATGTACAGCCAAAGAAAGGCATGCATTTATTCAGCTTTTTCAAGAATTTAGTGATATTTTTGCATGGGAATATGGTGATTTAAAGGGTTTTGATCCCCAACTTACTCAACACACTATTGAGTTAGAACCTGATGCTAAGCCAGTTAGGCAGAAACAGAGGCCTTTGAATCCCAAATTAGAACCCCTCATGAAAAACGAACTGAATAAGCTAATTGAGAGTTGCATAATTTTTCCTATCAAACACACCTCATGGGTTTCCAACCTTGTGCCAGTTAGGAAGAAAAATGGGGAGATAAGGCTGTGTGTAGACTTCCGTGACTTGAATAGGGCTTCTTTGAAGGACCGTCATCCTTTACCTTCCATGGAGCAGATACTCCAAGTAGTGTCAGGATCAGAAAGGTTTTCTTTTCTTGACGGCTATTCCAGTTATAATCAGATTTTATTCAGAGAGGAGGACCAATACAAAACAGCCTTCACTACAAAGTGGGGAACTATGGCTTACAAGAAGATGCCTTTCGGTTTGTCCAATGCTGGAGCAACCTTTCAAAAGGCTATGGATATGGCCTTTCAGGGGCTGATGTACAAAATCATCTTAGTATACCTTGATGACATTACTGTTTTCTCTAAAGAAGCCAAAGGTCATCTAAATCATCTAAGGCAGATTTTTGAGAGATGTAGAGAGTTTGGGATATCACTTAATCCCAAAAAATGTGTATTTGCTGTCCATGAGGGTAGATTGCTTGGTTACGTAGTCTCAAAGTAGGGTATCACCATTGATCCTGAAAGAATAAGTGCAATTTTGGCTCTGCCTTTACCAGCACACAAAAAGGGCCTACAAAGTTTCATTGGTAGGATCAACTTCGTCAGGAGGTTCATCCCTGACATTGCTGATTTGTTAAATCCATTAACTGCTATGTTAAGGAAGAACATGTCTTTCAGCTGGACTAGAGAGGGAAAATGAAGTTTAGAGCTGATCAAAGAGTCTTTGGCTACTGCACCTACACTGCTAAATCCTAATTTTTCTAAAGATTTTACTTTATATGCATATGGTAACATTGATTCTCTTTCAGCTATGTTAGTACAGAAAAATGAGCTTGCAATGGAGCAGCCTTTAGCCTTTTTCAGTCATGCGTTGAAAGATTATGAGCTAAGGTATACTTTTGTTGAGAAACATGTACTTGTTATCGTAAGAAGTTTAAAAAAGTTTAAACACATGTTATCCAGTAACAAGATTAATTTGATGGTTTCTCATCCAAGCGTCAAAGAATTCCTACTAAGTAAAGATCTCAGTGATAAGAGAGCTGGTTAGGTGACTAAGGTTATGGAGTATGATGTGGATATTAAGGTTACCAAGTTAGTCAGAGGAAAAGGGTTGTGCAAACTGCTTGCTGATGGTGTTATCAGCAAAGAAGAATGTGATCAAGAAGTTGTTTTATCAATGCAAGATCAAGAACGAACAGTTGTTCCAGATCCTGTTGCTGATTGGGTTCAAGAAACGGGTCATTTCTTGCAAACTGGTGAGTGTCCTTAGGGCTTGGATAGAGCCAAACGAAGGTATTTCAAATTGCAATCCATACCTTATGTGCTCATCAATGACTTGCTTTTTAGAAAGGATTTTAATGGAGTGTTATTGAGATGCATTAAACCTAACCAAGTCGACAAAGTGTTACATGAATTTCATGAAGGGTCAGCTGGAGGCCATTTTTCGCCAGAGCAACAGCTCTTAAGGTAATGAAAGGAGGCTATTATTGGCCCAATTTGTTTAAAGATGCATATTTATGGGTCAGAAAATGCAAGGAATGTGCTCTGTTCGCCGGAAAGGAGAAGTTGGCAGCCTTACCTTTGCAGCCAGTTCAAGTTGAACAGCCCTTTATGAGGTGGGGATTGGACTTTATTGGGGTTATAAACCCTTCATCCAGTGCTGGCCATAAGTGGGTTCTTACAGCCACTGATTATTTCACTAAGTGGACTGAAGCAGTCGCACTTAAGGAAGCTAATGAGTCTGCTGTTTTGAATTTTTATGAAGAGCTAGTTATCAGATTTGGAGTGCCCGAGTCCATTATTTCAGATAATGCCCTTGCCTTTGTTGGTTCCAGAATTTCTGATTGGGCTGTGAGGAATGGCATTTATCTTAGTACATCCTCAAATTATTATCCGCAAGGTAATGGCCAAGCGGAATCAACAAATAAGAATCTGATCTGAATCATCAAGAAGACCATGGAGGGCAACTAGAGATCCTGGCACACACTGTTAAAATCAGCATTATGGGTTGATAGAATCACTACCAAATGGTCAACAGGACATTCGCCTTTCATGTTAGTATACGGCAAGGAAGCAAGGCTTCCTATCATGCTTGAGTTACCAGCACTTGATTTGGTAAATCAGCTAGACATGTTAGAAGAAGGCCCTATGACCATAAGGCTAGCTCAACTGGTCGAGCTTGAAGAAACCAGAAATGATGCTATGAGAAACATAGAGCATCATCAAGCCCAAATGAAAAGGTCTTTTGACAAAAGGGCATCTCTAAGGACTTTCCAGGAAGGCGACATAGTATTGAAGTGGGATGTGTTGAAAAGCAAACCTGGGAAGCACTCCAAGTTCGACACTTTTTGGAGTGGGCCATACATTGTTTCAGAATGCAAAGAGCATAACGCATTCCAGCTGTCTAAGCTAGATGGTAGCGTCGAGCCAATCCCAGTCAATGGGATTCACCTCAAACATTGCTTCTGAGGTAGGGTCTAAAGTGTTGTACATATTTTCTTGAAGTTTTAGTTGTTGAATAAGTGCTGATGCACACTAGATTAGTGATAGTTTTCGTTTCCCGAAGTGTGTTTCTACACAAGTTGTCAGTTTTTCCTAGGTCAGGTTGTGCAAGGTTTGAAACTGCTGCAATTTATTACAGCTGTATATAAAAGACAACCATCATATGAAACAGTGAATGCATTTACTCAGTATTGCACATCACGCCTATCTCCGTCATAAAGCTGTCATAAATTGCAATAGTTTGCTAAGGAGGTATTCCGGTTGGTTATTCCCTCTAACTCATCAAGTAAATGCATATCCTCAGTAACAGTGTTTATTCACCATCACTGACCATACCCATGTAATTAATGACTTAGAAGAGTTGGCAGTCTGAGGTTAGTTGCAGAAAGAAAGGAAATGTTTTCAAGTTTTGTCTAGCAGGTATGACTCTATGCCCAATGGATATGCTTCAGGCAACTGGTCTGATGTTTAGCAGGCAAACATATAGCAGATGTTGCCAAAGATGTTACCTAGATTTCACTACTAGCTCAATCAGGTAGATCTTTCCAATTTTAAAAGAGAAAAAGGTACATTTTACTTCTGCTGTGTTAAACCCAAGCACATTTGATACAAATCAAGATGAAATTGTATTGTTGCATTCAGATGTATTTTCAAGGCTGAAGAGATTGTACAAATCAGCAATATTGATTAAAAAAAATAAGTGTATAAGTTCTCACACAAGCCATGAGACTAACTGGTTCAATGCAAAAAAGAAAAGACAAACTATACATTTATACATAAACTAAAAAACTGAATATACATATGAGATAGGGTGACTCGTCATTGCCTGAATGACGAGCCTTCATGTCGCATCTCCTATCTTGTTTGGCGTATCCTGCATCCAGCCGTTGTCTCCTTGCTATCCCGTCATCTGCATAAAATGTTGGAAAATGATGTTAGAGCAATGGTGAGGCATCATACATCATATGATATCATCTATAAATGTATAATTTGTGTTTTTAGATGCACTAAACCAGTTAGCATCACAAAAGCTTTTGAGAAGACAAATCAAGAATATCGACTGCAAGCATGCATTTATTTTCTAACAAGTTTGCTTCATGCGCAATTATAGGTGTAGTTATGTTTCTGTTTGATTCATTTAGTTAAGTTATGAGTGGAGGAAATGTGGCTCCCGCAAGAGTTGAGCCCAGCTCAGTAACAATGAACAGATGCAAAAGGCACAGCTCCAAGAGTGCATTCAAAAGGCAGAGACAGGTGTCAAAAGCTCGCATACTGAGTAGGACAGCCAACAGTGAAAAACAGGACAATAAGGTATGATGTCATCGACAATGAGAACTTTTAGAAACAACGATGACAGCCAGCAATAAATATAAGGAAACAGGATACAATGGAAGAGCTATTGAAAGATTATTTGAAACAGCTGACTATCATAATAAAGACAGCATAAACAGCAATCACAAGGCTGCATTCAGATGATATTTGACACCCTATCACTCCTTCAGAATAGCAAAGATCATTTGGAACAGCAGATTATCATAGTAAATGGACAGTAAATGATAGAAGGGTAGGCCTAAATGATCAACAGCAATAGGACACTATACAACAACTTCACGTGCAAGATGTATAACAGTCAATTATGGACAGTGCTGGGGGTAAGTGATCACTGTTTCATTTTATACTATGTGAACTAGATATTCCATGAACATCACTTTGTCACTCTGCTAATGAAGCAGATTAGATTGAGAGACAGTTGAATGGAGAATATCAGAAATCTCTGAAAGAGAAACAACGACGATGGAGTCTCAACATCATACTACAAGCACCCAGAGAAAAAGACAATTTTCAGCCAACACTCAAAACAGAAGCTCATAAAAGATATGCTTAGAGATGGGAACAGCATGAAGGATAAAAGGTTTGTAGTGCCTATTTTAACATGAACAAAGGTACAGATTTCAAACAGCAGCGGGAAAATGAAGATCATTCAAGTTTTTTATCAAAACTAAAGCTTGTTCACAGTCAAAAATAGCAGAATATGAAGGAAAGGTAAGTTTTTAAAACTCATTTTAAGAATTACTACTCATAAAAAATCCAATAGTACCTTCTAACAGTAAGTGGGTGAAGAAAAATGCAAAATGTTGTTCCCGACAGAGAAACAATAGAAAATGCGGATTTGCTACAGCTGATAAAGAAAATGGAATGAGCAAATTTTCATTTTTTGCAAGTTGTATCATTATTCTTTTTGACAACATGCCAATACTTTCCAAATTTCCATGAACAAAGGCTTACAGAAAAAATCAGTTCTACAAATAATGAAATGAGAAACAACTCACTTCACAATGAGATGAAGAAGTTAATGGCACCAATACATCAAAAGTGTCTTCTGCCAGCGAATAAAACCAGAAAATGCAGATATTTTTCATGCTCAAGTGCCACAGAATTTGCCACAAGCTTGAAGGTTCAATTCATTTTAGAATGAAAGTGATAGACAAAAATGAAGATGGAGTTCGAACTGCAAGAAGAACGTTTCAACTCATTGCAAGAAATAATCCTCAAATACTCAGATTTGCAAGAAAGTCAGTCAAATAGCAAGTTCGAGTAGCACCCAAAAAGATATAGACACACGGTTTGCAATTTTTTTTTAAGTTTATCATGTGTTGTGCTCATTTGAGCCAAAGGAATACAGGTATAAGAAAAAAAATGAAGGCCTTTCAAACCTCTTTCACACAATATGCTTAGAAATATAGTCAAATCGCACCCCAGGCAGCGAATATTCAGACAAAAGAAGCAGCAAAAATGAAAAAAGCTTGACAATGAGTTACCTCTGAGTTTTGTTTGCCCTTCACTATGAAAAAATCACATTTCTGTCTCTTGGATGGCGGTCTCACAGTCAGAAAATGACCAAAATCTCAGAAGATCGATGGTCTCACACGGTAGAAGGTCAAACATCAGAGAAACGCCAAGAGAAACAGCAGAAAGACATAAAAAAATAGTCAAATCGGCCCAAAAAATGACCAAAAACTGAAGTTACAATAGCAAAAAATGCAACATACCTTGCATTTTGCCAAAAGATCGACCAAAATCTTCCAATAACAGCAGAAAAGGACCCAGGAATCAACCACGAAATGACAATTTCTGCCTTCAAACCCTCTCAGCGGTGGCCAGTTCGAACAGTGAGGAAGCAAAATGCAAATGAAACAAGTTTTTAGGTCTTTTCCTTGGGTCGACCATCATAGATTGCCTTTGAGTATTTTTGTCTTTTATTTTAACATCATTGTATTCTTTGTATGGCTCGTGGGTAAGACACTTTATGTGTTCGAACCTAGTGAAGATGTCAAGGGGACCGAGGCATTTGTGCCTTTTTCTTGATGTTTAAATGCCAAGAAAGATGTAAATGTATTATGAGAAATACAAGATCGAGTGTCTTGTGTGTTAGAAGGCATGTCGAGTGTGTAATTTGCCAAGGCATCATGGTTGGGAGTTACAAGGTGGATAAATGATGCATGTAGGACTCGGTGTTGGGAGTTACAAGGTGGTTTGAAGGTGACATGAGGACATGGTGATGCATATGGAGTCATAAGGGTTGGTTAAAATATGTTGTATCAAACCTTGTAAAGTTGAGTGCCCTGCATATTGTGCAATGCATTTGCATTTTGGAGTCATAAGGATTATTCTTAATAAATTACATCGAACCTTCAATCATGATGGTAGAGATGTATGTAAAAAGCGGAGATGGCTAGGGGTTGTAAAGATTGTTGACATGGTCTTGAGATGCGTGATATGATGCAGATATGAGTCATGATATTGTGCCTAGGAGTTACAACATTTTGTCAATTTTTGCATAATCTAGGAATAGATTAAAAATTTGTAAACAAACGACAAAGTAATGATTATAAATTACTTTATCGCTTGTCATAAAATGCAAAGATACAATTAGGCAGATTATCACGAATGACAAAGTAAGTCTTGTCGATTACTTTGTCGTCTTTTTACAACATTTAATGAATCCCTAAATTATGCAAAATCAGGGATTTTTAAATTAAATGTCATTATTTTTTGCATAGGATTATTTAATTTTGAATTGTAAAACATTTACTAAGGTGGTGCAATTATAAGCCTCTTGGTGAAATGTTAAATATATGCAGAAAATAAGGTATTTTTGTCATTTATTTGAAAATATCAGATATTATGATGTTGCAAGAGGATGATGACACTGATCAGAAGCACTAGAGAGCATTAAGAGGTATTTTATCATATTTTTAAGTGCCTTCATGATAGTGGATGACATGCCTCCACCATTTCTACATTGGGACCCCTTTTTGGAGCAGGTTAAGGGGATATTTTGTCACTGTTTCTGAGATGCACGGGAATGGAGCTAGTGGGGTTGGTGGAAGTTGATCCTTGTTGAGTGGAGTTGGTGAATCTTTTTTGAGTGGAACATGAGCTATTTACAGCTGTTTGAGCTATATATTTTCCTCTTCCTTGTTCAGTTTTAGGGGGTTTTCGCTGTTCACAGCTCTGCATATTGTAATTTTATGAGTTCTTTTGCAAAAGTGAAGAGTTTTGTAACCCATTTTCAGAGATATGCAACATTGTAACACCTCTTTGGCAGTAATAAGTAGTCTATACCTTCCCATTTTCTCCTGATATTGTGTGTCCTCAGTGTTAGTGCAGGTCTTTGTGATATTATTTGTCCTTGGAGCTGTAGTGCACGTTGGAGCCTTTATGCAGGGGTTACATAATATTTTGCAGGTTGTGAGCTATGCAAGGGATAATAATCAGTCTCTGGGTAGTGAGAAAATCTATTTCTCCTTAACAGGACTGTTGTTATTTAACCTCCTCACAAAGCAATGATGCAAGATTTATGATTTTCTGGGTTGTGTAGAGGATCCTGAATATTATTGTTTCTGTAGTTTGTCATTTCTGTATATTTTCTGATGATTGTTTGGTGCATCACCTTAGACAGTAGGTTTCTTTTTATGCAAGCCTTCTTACCCTTTTCTCTACAAAGTCTTAGTCTAGGTAGCTTAGGTGGAGTACCAAGAGGAAGCCGGCCTTCTCCGGAGGTTCTTTCCGTCACAGGTCACCCACAGGCCTAGGAAAGATCCCATGTTTCTCCAGATTGCCCAGTTTCACAACTCGGCGAGGGTGTAAATCGTAGAGACAACACTAATATGTTTTGTTTATTAGTAAAGAACATCCTACGTTAAAACATATATGTATGGTTCACTTAATCCTGAGATATCATAAATATAAACATTTCCCTTAGGATACATTATATACACAAAGAATAAATATGCCTTCTGAGTTATTCTTACTCTATCTTTATCCGAGATACAATATATTAATACAAAATTAATCCTCTGTTGAGGATAAACAACATAATCTTTGTATATATCTTGCTTGCAAATTCAAACTAATATAAGGCAATATCAATATATCATCATTTTCAACGGTATATGATAAACTTACTTGTAGAGCTACAGGCAAAACGCTATCAAAGGTCTTTACTTCCTCCTGCATTCCTATTCTCTCCTCTGCCTATCCTTCGAGCCTTTCTCCATGAAAAGAAGCTAGGTGTGCAGATATCGTTTCCTACACTAATCTAAAAAGGAGAGATGAGTGCAAATTCTTTTTAACCTTTACAATTACAATGTTATTAACCCAACAATGGAGATATTGCAGCAATACACATACACATAGAAAGTAGAGAGAGAGAGAGAGAGAGAGAGAGAGAAGATATACGTGGGGAAAACCCTTGCGGGTGAAAAACCCCACACTCCAAAACACATCTCAAATGTATTATAGTAAACAATCAAGGTTACACTACAGTTATAGAGCTAATGCTCTTGCAGGAGTCTTTGACACTCGTATCTGGAGATATTCTGGAAGCATAATAGTACCTGTCAATCACATAATACATCTCCTCTCCAAGCACCTTTTTAAATAGAAGTTACAAGGCAAAAATGGACCTTTCCTGGAATGGGCGTCCAACTTGGCTTCATGGCCCAAAACCCACACCTAGGGACACTTGTCCAACATTGCAGCATGGTCATGACACTTGTCACATCACCCCATCCAAAAGAGGTTGCCTATTCCCAAGTTGGGCAATGACAGATGCTCTTATGCATCTTACGACTGTCATAGAATCTGTCATAACTGATAGCGCTTATAGTTGTAAGAGAATATGTCATAACTACCTAAAAATAGCATATTCTACTTACAACACATCATCAACCTCCTTGGAGCACCCAAAGATGCCTTCTTCCAAGATGCCTTATGACACATATCTTCACCTGTCATAGAACCTTCTATTTACGACTCTTACGCGTCATAGATTTTATCATAGGAATCTGTCATAACCATTTCGGTCAAGATTCACTTACACACTAGTCAAAGTGCCGACACATGGAAAAATACCTCTACCACTAAGTGGGATACCTATCTTCTAATGTGGGGACAAAATTACATGTGGTCACCTTCCATGTAGGATGACACATCACCGTCCCAACTCCCACAAGATGACGAAACAGGACTTGCATCCAAAATACATTAATAGGCAATAAATAAATACATACAATTAATTAATACAAGGAATTACCAAGGTTGAGACACCTTAATTCCCAACATTTGAACACCTTGTAAGATCCAATGGAAATGACAAGATTTAACTACTATAGGCCGAGAGGCTTATAGACTCTGAACACCATATGAACTTCTATGTGCCCACTAGTTTCGTCAATGCATCTGCAACATTCTTCAAATTCTCTACCTTCTCCAAATTCACCTTCCCATCCTCTACCATGTCTCACACGAAGTGAAACTGTACATCAATATGCTTTGTCATGGCATGGAAAGTTGGATTCTTTGCTAGGCAAATCGCACTCTGACTGTCACAACATATCGTAATCTATCCTACATCAACACCAATATCGGAACACAATCTCTTAAGGCAAATGGCTTCATTTCAAGCATGAGTTGCTGCCATATACTTAGCTTCTGTCATGGACAAAGTGACCACAGGATGCCACTTACTCATCCAACTAATTGCACCACTAAACATAGTAAACATGTAAGCACTGGTGGATCTCCTGCTGTCAATGTCACCCACCCAATCAAAATCCAAGAATACAAATAGAATGCGAAGGTCCTGTAGGATTACCATGATAACATATGGAATACTCAGAAGTACCCCTCAAATATCTAAACACTCTCTCTACTGCATCCCAATGTACCCATCCAAGATTAGCCATAAATTGACTAAGGACTCCCATTGCTTGGGCAATGTCTGGCCTTGTGCAGACCATGGCATACATCAAACTGCCAACAGTACTAGCATAAGGTACTATGCTCATGTCCTCCACCTCAGAAGGAGATTTTGGACAATCATTAACAGATAACTTTGTCCCCAATGAAATAGGAACATACAATAGTTTACAACCTGCCATACTGAACCTATCCAACACAGTCTTCACATACTTACTCTGGCTTAACCAAAGTTTTCTATTAGCTCTGTCTCTTCTAATTTCCATTCCCAGAATGTACTTGTCTGCCCCTAGATTTTTATCTCAAACTGTGCTGACAACTAAGACTTCAAATCAGAAATCATATTCTTACCATTCCCAATTAACAACATATCATCAACATCCAATGCAATAATGAGAATGTGATCATCGTCAAATTTGTAATACACACAATGATATGATTTTGATCTCAGAAATCCAATCGACAACACAAAGGCATCAAATTTCATATACCACATTCTAGGAGACTACTTCAAACCATACAAAGATTTCTTTAGTTTGCAAACCAAATTTTCTTTACCTTTCTCTATGTAATGCTCTAGCTATGGCATGTAAATCTCTTCCTCCAAATCACCATGAAGGAAAGTTGTTTTCACATCCATCTACTCCACCTCTAAGTCATAAGCTACTACAAGAGATAACAAGAACTGAATAGATGTTAGCTTTGCAACAGGAGAGAAAATTTCACCATAATCAATTCCCTCCACTTGTGAATACCCCTTCGCAACCAATCTAGCCTTGTACTTTTCAACAATGCCATCTGTACCAAATTTCTTTTTGAACACCCATTTGCATCGAATAGGTTTTCATCCTTGAGGTAAAGGCACCAAGTCCCAAGCTTTATTATTCTCCAAAGAAACCATCTCATCTTCCATGGCCTCCTTCCAGGAACTTGCATCTTTCATGCCCATAGCGTCTGTCATAGTTCTAGGCTCATCAGTGTTAGTAAGAAGGCAAAAGCACAACTAGAATCAAGCAATGAATGACCAAAATTATCAATTTGTTTCCTTGTTCATGTAGACCTCCTCAAAGGCTAAGGTTGAGGTTCTACTTATTCTTCTAAACTTTCAGAGCTACTAGAGCTCTCCTCATCATCAGGTCTCATAGGGTCTGTCAGTTCAGTCTTCTCAGGGGTAGAAGGAAACTGAACCACATACTCTTTCTTTTCTATTTCTTCTGGCTGTAGAATAATGGAAGAAGGTGTTAGCTCTCTAAAAATAACACTTCTGTTATACAACACTTTTTCAGCCACAGGATCCCAAAGCTTGTACCCTTTCACACTAACACTATAGCCAATGAAAATACACTTAACAACCATGTTCTCCAATTTAGACCATTTCTCCCTAGGCACATGTGCATATGCCTCACAACCAAAAATATGAAGATGTCTAACTGAAGGCTTCTTACCAGACCATATCTCCATAGGTGTCTTACCAACAAGAGCTAATGTAGGAGACTTGTTTACCAGGTAGCAAGCAGTGGTTACAACTTCAACCCAAAACTTTTGTTCGAGGCTTGCTCCACTAAGCATACTCCTAGCCTTCTCCATCAATGTCCTGTTCATCCTCTCTGCAACTTCATTTTGTTGCGGGGTGTACGGAGTTGTCTTATGTCTTTCAATCCCTTGCTCTTTGCAGAACTTATCAAACTCTACTGAACAAAACTCACCACCATTCTCAGTCCTCAAACACTTAATCTTTTTACTAGTCTAATTCTCAACAAAAGCTTTAAAATCTTTGAGCCGACTAAAAACTTTAGACTTGCTTCTGATAAAATAAATCCATGTCCTACTGTAAAAATCGATGAAAGATACAAAATATACAGATTTGGAAATCGAAGGAACACTAACAAGACCAAACACATCAGAATGAATAAGGTCCAACACACCAGAAGACTTGTGAGAACTAGAGTAAAACTGAAAACAGTTTTTCTTTCCATATATACAATGTTCACAAAAGTCAAATTCGAGATTACAGTCATTTAACCCATCAATGTGGTTTTTATTTTTCAGGGTTCTAAGACCCTTCTCACCAATGTCACCAAATCTCTTATGCCATAACATTATCTTTTCAACAGGAAGTTTAACTTGTAGGAGTCCAGAACAACACTGAGAGGGGGGGTGAATCAGTGTTGTATTATTTTTACAATTTTCCAAAATTGACAATGAGGTTTATCAAAATTGAACTAATTACTTGAACAATTAATCAACAAATGATCAATCACATAAATCACATATGGTAAATGAAGCTATGGAAGACATCAAGACATGAGATTATGACACAAGAAAATTACAGAGTGGAAAACCCTCCTGGGGTAGAAAAATCACTCAAAATCCCTCACTGGCTTAAGCAAAAACCTCACTGGTTACAATGTTTAGAAGCACCAACTTCAAGGAGCACAAACCCCTAATACATTTAGAAGCACCAACTTCAAGGAGCACCAACCCCTAATTCATTTAGAAGCACCAACTTCAAGGAGCACCAAGCCCTAATGCATACTCAAATTAAAACCAAGAATTCAGAGGGTTTCTCTGTTTCAATACAAATCACTTCTTTCACATGTGTCTGTCATATCACCATACTTCACATCAACTCAAATCACATACAAAACTTATCATCTATATTTTCTCTTCAAGAGGATTTTCAAAATATATTCAACCCTGTATGATGATCCACACAACAACAACTTCAATGTTCCTGCAAAACCATTATATACAAGATGACTTTTCATATTTTGTCTTCTCTCCACAATTATTTCAATCCTTGATATTCTTGCATCTGTAAAAATGGTCATTTCGAATTCTCTGTCCTGCAAATCAATTTCTCTATGCATAAAACCGTTCATATTCTGCAAAAGAAATTCAATCACTTGCAACATAAAAATTCATTTGCATAATAAAAAAAAAATCTTCAATATATCATTTATTTTCTTCTTCTCCTCTATGCAAAATCCCTTCAACTTCTTCTCCTTCAATCTGCAAAACCCATCTCAAAATTTCTTCCAAAAACACATCTCTGCAAATTCTGAATAAAAAAAAATCTTCAATAAAAAAAATCCATTCTATAATCTGCCATCAAAAAAAATCTCAAGGAAAGATGCCTTTTAAAAGGCCAATAAACTAGGAGAAGAAAAGTCCCTATATTAAAAATAAACCCACTTATATCTTATGCATGTTCCCCATAAAATGTGCAACGAGCTCTCCATTTTCATAAAGAATATTTAATACTTTTTAAATTCCTTCATAAAACATACTAATTCAAACCAAAATAACCGATGCTCTTTAAAGCATAAAGCTTCTTCATAAAAATCATGCTTCATATAATATACATTGACCTCCTTATAACATGGTCTTCATTTATTTCAATTTTAGAAAGATGCCATTTTATTCATGGTCTTCATTAAAGCATTTGATGCTCTTTCAAAACTTTAAAAAAATCTTCGAATGCTTCACAAACTATGCCCCTTTATTAATACCCTTCGAATATGCTCATTTCAAAAAGATTACCTTGACCACCGGTGGTGACTCGGAGTTGGGGCCGGTGACCAAACGTTGTGCACCACATAATGTGTTCACTTAAGTGAACCTTACCTACTATAACAAGTCATCATTAATTTAAAACATAAAGTGCACATTATATTCGACGGTCTAGGGAAAGAAATAAGCTCTTAGGTTTCAAAGCATGATTAGGATTAGTAGATGAATTTAGAGATTTAAAACCCTAATCTTATGACTTCTAACATCTGCAACATGAACCTGCATCTGCATCTGCATTTGATCAAAAGCACCTATATCTGAATTGTGGAAAATACTGATAGAGATATCATATCAACCTCTTTGTCTTGCATTTGAAACCCCTTTGTAAACTCCAAACATCATGAACCCCTATCAAATATTACTCAACTCAACCATGAACAAGTCATAAACCATGAACAAGTCTGATAAGGTATGATAAAGTATGAATGTTATGATGAGGCATGAATACCCTTCATATTATCATGTAAGATCAACTTGAGATAACCAAGAAGCTAACTATGAAGATGAAGAGAAGGATAACAACAACCTGATTGTCATGAACAAAAACTAATCATAATGAACCAACCAATGTCATTTCTACTGAAAGCATGAATATCACACATGATTCCAATTGTAATTAAGATCAAATGAAGACCATACCAAACCAAGGAATACCATGACACCATCAAACACCTTGTGAGCCAAGATATCCTTTGACATCAATGTGATAAGCAATGAAGCATAATGAACAACTTCTGATGAACACAACTTTGCCTTCAATTCAATGAACTCCTAATGATGTGACTCAATCAATATCCTAAAATGAGAGCATGAGCATCATGAAGTAAACAACTCCTGAACTAATGAGCAATCCCATGATGAAAACTTTGAATAACCACTGATCCTTATGACAAATCCTATCAATACCAACACCTTTTTGACATCAATGACAATCTACTTTCATCAATCTCCCCCTTTCTCCCCCTTTTTGACATTTGATGACAAAGACTATTATCTCCCCCTAAGAAAGATAACTCATATAGATCATTAGCAAGAGACTACCAAAGTATGCGGATATCAATCAACTCTCATTTCTTGAATCACAAGCACTATTACTAGCTTGCCATCCTTCATACCAACCAAGAATTGAAATACCACTTACCCAGGTCTTTGATACCTTCTAGTCCTCTGAAAATTTAAGGCACTAATCAGATTTGCAATTTGCTGTCCAAAACTTATTTTGGGAGCCATGTCCTTGTTCATCTGCATATTGAACAATTTTTCAACTTGGTAGCAACAACTCAACATGAAGCATACATCTGAAAACACGCATCCTAAAGCATAGAACCTAAAAAAAAATCATGAGATGCACACCAATCAAAGCATCAAACCATTGTCATAAACTACTCATAGATTGCACTATATTTCCAACACAATACCACTTCTTGTCACAACATCCATGTGAAGATGAAGATGAAAATTAACATCATTAATATCCTTGTTTACTTCCTCAAGCAAGCTGAAAAACTAAGATACCTCTTTTATAAATACAAACTCCTTATGGCATCACTTGTGACTACAAAACAAATTTTATGCCAAACAAATCTTTCACAATTATCAACTCTTTTTGACCTGAAATAAAATTTTCAAATAACTCCCATAAAATGAAAGCATAAAATTGACCTCTTTGATTATTGAAGAATCAAATCTTTGACAAGACACATATGAGCTTGAACTCCATACCAAAATATCATAACTACTTCAACATCCATGATGAACAACAATGTAGGTTCAATAAACAAAATTCTGATGATCACAAAATTCACAACTCATTAAGACATGATGACCACACAAGAGATAATCAAGATTTCCATGATAGAAACAACATTAACTATCAACCTGCAACCAATCTACTCTTGTACACAGTTATTGACATGAAAGAGAATGAAGACCATCTGAAAAGAATGAAGGCTATCTTTATGAATATCATCCTCCTGTTCCTACACATGACACCTTTTACAACACCATGTCAAATCAGATATATACAAAACCACTATCAATCCCTTTGCAAAATCAAATGCAGAGACATATGCTATGAAATAACTTCTTTTATTTGCAACTTACTCAACCAACATATGCTAACATATGAAAAGGACTTCTTTTGAAAATCCAAGATCCTATCAATCATTAGTCAAATCAGCCCATCAAGTTTGCATATCAACATACTAACTGCATCAACAAGTTCTTCCTGTAACAACACTTTGCACAAATCAAATGCAAAGATAAGTGCTATGAGTTGAATTTTTCATTTTCAGCCACCTTAGCCAACACATGCCAACATCTGATAAGAGCTTTTTGAAACATCTTAAGCTCTTTGCCATGACAACCAACACTTCATATTCTCAAGAACACTTTGAACTGCAACAACATAACAACTCAATCTTTGTAAGTATCAACATGATATGAATAAAAATAGAATCACCAAGCCACTCAACATTAACAAACTCTTTGTGACATTATGAACCACTGATCATCTGAAGCACAGACATACACTAAAGAACACCATTATGAACTAGAGAAGCATCTTAGCAAAGATAATTAGAGATGAATCCAATAGCATAATAAACAAAACAAAGCATCAAATGATTTCCTTTTTGAAACTTCTTGGGGATAATTGATAAGACATGAACAACTCCCCCTAACTTCATGCCATGTGTTATGCAACTAATGAAGTGACTTGTGCAAGATGCATAAGTTTAGAATTTATTTTCTCTTGATCTTGTTTCTGCTTCCAAACTTTCACAAATTCTTTCTTCTATCTAGATTTCTTCACCCAAACCTTTTCAATCTTTTTCTTTTTCCAACCTTTCAAACCAAGTGATGCTATTCTTTCATACATTCTGCAACTATATGCTTTGTGACTAGGACAATTGCACTTGAAACACACAATATTAGCATTCCTTATTGAAGCCAATTGATTTCTTCTGCAATTAACTTCTTTGTGTCCAAAGTTATTACAGGTATAACAATAACCAAAAAATGAATAATTATACCTGTACATATATGCTTGCCTTACTGGAGCAGTTCTTCTTGAATTTCTCTTTTGATAGTTCATTTTGCCTTCAGGAGCAACAACATGAAGATCAATTTTCTTTCTAGGAGTCTCTTTGACTTTGGAACACTCTCCCTTTTCATAGCCAAGACCAGAAGTGTCTCTATGTTGTTTTTGTTTACTTAGCATCTCATGTACTTTGCTTGTACTCTCTTCATATTTTAGATTCTTTTCCAACTGCTTCTTAAAATCCTCAAGATCTTTTCTTAAAGAGACTATTTCTCCTTCAAGATTTTGACATTCAATTGCTTTCGCTTCCAACTCAGACTTTGTCACATCAGTTAAGCTTTTAGCTTCCTCAACCTCTGTCTTCAGATTGATAATTAGTTTATCTGATTCACATACTTGATTTCTCAAATCTATAATCAGATTTCTAGCATCTTCGAGGTCTGAAGTTATTCTTTCAAAATCTAAAATAACTTTGTCTTTCGATTCTTTTTCCTTTTGTAGTTGCAACTCAAGTCTTTGATTCTCCTTTTTATATTTCCCGAGTTCACTCAGAGCACATATGAGCTCTCCTTCTATGTTAATTTCACATTCTTGTTCATCATACTCCTAATTATGATCTTCTTCTGAATCTGATTGGGTCTCATCTTTTTCACGTGAAAGTCTTCCATCATTGTCACTCTTCTCAGATAACAAATTGTCCTCTTCTTCATCATCATTGAGGTCTTTCTTTTTGTCAAGACTCTTAACAACAGAACCAATCCTTTTATTGCATTTTGTATCTACATTCAGTAATGGCTCAAGCAACAACTCATTGCAGGACTTAACTGAGGCTTGTTTAACAATCTTTTGATCAACATCTTTCTTTTCTCTATTTGAGGCCTTATTTCTATTCTTCTTACCCATTGAACTCCACTATCAGGACCTACACGAGCCTATTAGACTTCTATAGGGAACTTGGCTTTGATACCAATTGTAGGAGTCCAGGACAACACTAAGAGGGGGGGTGAATCAATGTTGTATTATTTTTACAATTTTCCAAAATTGACAATGAGGTTTATCAAAATTGAACTAATTACTTGAACAATTAATCAACAAATGATCAATCACATAAATCACATATGGTAAATGAAGCTATGGAAGACATCAAGACATGAAATTATGACACAAGAAAATTATAGAATGGAAAACCCTCCTGGGGTAGAAAAACCACTCAAAATGCCTCACTGGCTTAAGCAAAAACCTCACTGGTTACAATGTTTAGAAGCACCAACTTCAAGGAGCACCAACCCCTAATACATTTAGAAGCACCAACTTCAAGGAGCACCAACCCCTAATTCATTTAGAAGCACCAACTTCAAGGAGCACCAACCCCTAATGCATACTCAAATTAAAACCAAGAATTCAGAGGGTTTCTCTGTTTCAATACAAATCACTTCTTCTTTCACATGTGTCTATCATATCACCATACTTCTCATCAACTCAAATCACATACAAAAATTATCATCTATATTTTCTCTTCAAGAGGATTTTCAAAATATATTCAATCATGTATGATGATCCACACAACAACAACTTCAATGTTCCCGCAAAACCATTATATACAAGATGACTTTTCATATTTTGTCTTCTCTCCACAATTATTTCAATCCTTTATATTCTTGCATCTGTAAAAATGGTCTCTTCAAATTCTCTGTCCTACAAATCAATTTCACTGTGCATAAAACCTTTCATATTCTGCAAAAGAAATTCAATCACCTGCAACATAAAAATTCATTTGCATAATAAAAAAAATCTTCAATATATCATTTATTTTCTTCTTCTCCTCTCTACAAAATCCCTTCAACTTCTTCTCCTTCAATCTGCAAAACCCATCTCAAAATTTCTTCCAAAAACACATCTCTGCAAATTCTCAATTAAAAAAAAATCTTCAATAAAAAAAATTCATTCTATAATCTGCCATCAAGAAAAATCTCAAGGAAAGATGCCTTTTAAAAGGCCAATAAACTAGGAAAAGAAAAGTTTCTATATTAAAAATAAACCCACTTATATCTTATGCATGTTCCCCATAAAATGTGCAACGAGCTCTCCATTTTCATAAAGCATATTTAATGCTTTTTAAATTCCTTCATAAAACATACTAATTCAAACCAAAATAACCGATGCTCTTTAAAGCATAAAGCTTCTTCATAAAAATCATGCTTCATATAATATACATTGACCTCCTTATAACATGGTCTTCATATATTTCGATTTTAGAAAGATGCCATTTTATTCATGGTCTTCATTAAAGCATTAGATGCTCTTTCAAAACTTTAAAAAAATCTTCGAATGTTTCATAAACTATGCCCCTCTATTAATACCCTTCGAATATGCTCATTTCAAAAAGATTACCTTGACCACTAGTAGTGACTAGGAGTTGGGGCAGGTGACCAAACGTTGTGCACCACATAATGTGTTCACTTAAGTGAACCTTACCTGCTATAACAAGTCATCGTTAATTTAAAACATAAAGTGCACATTATATTCGATGGTCTAGGGAAAGAAATAAACTCTTAGGTTTCAAAGCATGATTAGGATTTAGTAGATGAATTTAGAGATTTAAAACCCTGATCTTATGACTTCTAACATCTGCAACATGAACCTGCATCTGCATCTACATTTGATCAAAAGCACCTTATCTAAATTGTGGAAAATGCTGATAGAGATATCATATCAACCTCTCTGTCTTGCATTTGAAACCCCTTTGTAAACTCCAAACATCATGAACCCCTATAAAAGCTTACTCAACTCAACCATGAACAAGTCATAAACCATGAACAAGTCTGATAAGGTATGATAAAGCATGAATGCAATGATGAGGCATGAATACCCTTCATATTATCATATAAGATCAACCTGAGATAACCAAGAAGCTAACTATGAAGATGAAGAGAAAGATAACAACAACTTGTTTGTCATGAACAAAAACTAATCATAATGAACCAACCAATGTCATTTCTACTGAAAGCATGGATATCACACATGATTCCAACTGTAATTAAGATCAAATGAAGACCATACCAAACCAGGGAATACCATGACACCATCAAACACCTTATGAGCCAAGATATCCTTTGACATCAATGTGATAAGCAATGAAGCATAATGAACAACTTCTGATGAACACAACTTTGCCTTCAATTCAATGAACTCCTAATGATGTGACTCAATCAACATTCTAAAATGAGAGCATGAGCATCATGAAGTAAATAACTCCTGAACTGATGAGCAATCCCATGACGAAAACTTTGAATATCCACTAATCCTGATGACAACTCCTATCAATACCAACACCTTTTTGACATTAATGACAATCTACTTTCATCATAACTTCCAGAGCATGAGTACCCAAAATGCACTACCATCAGAATTTGTTACAACAGAATTTCTTATTGCCAGTTCCAATGGTGGGGATGAAGTGATTGCAGCTCTTTTCTTCGAGTCAGAAGAACTATTGCACTATGAAGTGCATGCCTCCATCTGAAATAGAGTACTTCTCTGAGTACCCTTCGCAAGCACCATAGATCCTCTAGTCATCTTGCATCTGTCCTTCGAAAAGATAACCTGCACACCTGCATCATTCAACTTACTTACAGAAAGCAAGTTCCGTGCCAAGCCTGGGATGTGCATGACCCCAGTGATCCCCTTCACTCGTCCATCAGGGAATCGTATTAAGACTCTTCCACGACCAACAATCTTCAGATGAGAATTGTCACCCAGGTACACTCTTCCACCATCGAACTCTTCATACTTTGTGAACCAGCTTCTATGTGAGGTCATGTGGAATGATGCACTAGAAGCAATCAACCACACATCATCAGATGCATGGGTGGCCAGGGTTGTGATGAAGGCATCACCATCATCTTGTGACTTGTCAGAATCTAAGTCCAGGACATTCTTCTTCTTCTTCTTCTTCTTTTCCTCTTTGCATTCCTTTCAAAAATGCCCAGTTTTTCCACAATTCCAACAGAGAGCGTTAGACTTTCCTGGAGATTTGGATCTACCCTTCTCATCTTTTTTGTCTTTCTTTTTCCCTTTCTCCTTGGGTCTTCCACGAATCACAAGAGCCTCTTTGGCTTCTTCAGAGGATTTTCTCCACATCTCTTCAGATAATAGTGAAGATACCACTTCATCCATTTTGAATGTGGATGTGGTGCTCCCAATAGCCATAACAAGATGATCCCACGAGTCCGGCAAAGAACAAAGCAAAGTCATACAATGATCCTCCTCCTCCATCTTCACACCAATGGAAGTCAACTATGCAACTAACATGTTGAAAGCCTTCAAATGATATGTGATGAAGGGGGTAAATCACAAAACACACAATAACAGATATTGAACACAGCAAATAGAACTTCCTTTTATTGAACTAGGCAACTCTTTACATTACAGAAGCTCAATTACAATCAGAGGATGAATCCTCTACTGGCTGCAACACTTTACAGCTTTCCCAACCTCAAGACTCTAGAATCTTTAGCCTTCTGTAACCCCAAATCAGCTAGGGTTTCTATTTTCCCACCTATTCTTGACTCTACACTGGCCCCCCTGACTCTACTACTGCCCAGGGTTCCTAAAATAGTCATAAATAGCACTTTTTGGCGGCCTCAAGCTAAATTTCGAAATTTGCAACTCGCTCCAAAAGTAGGTCAACTTCCGGGAAGCATAACTTTTGATCCAAGTGTCCGATTGACGAACCATTTTAAGTGCTGAAAAGCTCACGATGTGAACTATCATGCCAGAAATTCGTAAATAGATTTCTATCAACTTTTTGAGATGTTATGGGAAGTTTTAGTGCCTCATATCTTGTTCTAGAAAATTTTAGGGGCTTTTCAGAAAATAAAAACTTTAATATCTTTTAGTTCACAAATGATCTTTGCCTAATTCCTTCGCCAAAGGTCTTATATTTCCATTATATAACTTTCTGGAAGTTTTTGCTTCATTACGTGCCCAAATGCAAACTTTCTAAAAATAGCAGGTACACTTTCCAAAATAGGCAGGTCGCTATTTTTAGCAGTTTTGGAAAAACTGAAAGTCCTACATTATTATCCTGGATATTATGGAACCAGAAACACTAATTATGGAAAGAAATGAAAACAACTACAATGATTTTGAATTAACTTCTTTTTGGGTGATGCAAGATTGCCCTTACACCATTGGATGCTCCTGCATTAGACACCCAGGGTAATTTGAGAAGTGACCCTGTCACGTCTCATGTGTTTGTGTGAGGAAAACCCGAATGGTCAACCTCTGCCTTAGACAACCAAGAAGAATCTTCAACAGGCCTTCCTTTCTATTTTACCAAATATTCTTCATATTGCTTGTTTCAAGTACTTCTTCCCACACGACTATCCAAGATCTCTTCTATCTCCTCTGTTGAAGTAGATGCCAGAATACTCCACTGTTCTTCTGTTGGTCCATCCTCTGTTCCACCTTCATGATATTCTGATAAATCAGCAATGTTGAAAACATGGGAAATATTGATCCCACTCGGCAGCTCTACCTCATATGCATTTCCTGAATCATGTTTCTTCAAACTATTACATGGTCCAAATTTCTTCATTTTCAACTTATTGTATGTTCCAATTGGGAACCTTTCTTTTCTCAAGTGAACCATGACTTCATCTCCTACCTGGAATTCCTTATATCTCCTCTTCTGAACTGCCTTAGCCTTGTACTGAATATTCATTTTATTAATGTGCTTTCTCACCTCTTCATGCAAATTCTTCAGATGTTCTGCAAAGTCTTCAGCTTCAGCACTTGTCTTTTCTCCGTTGTCCAGCTTCCTTAACTCAGAAGCATTTCTTGGGCTATTGCCATATACAATCTGGAATGATGATTTACCAGTACTCCTATTGACATAATTGTTGTAAGCAAATTCTGCCTGTGGTAAAATCAAATCCCATCCCTTGGGCCTATCTCCTACTAAGCATCGTAGCAGGTTACCCAAACTCTTATTCACCACTTCAGTTTGTCCATCAGTTTGTGGATGATGTGCAGAACTAAACTTCAAATTTGTCTTCAACTTCTTCCACAATGTCCTCTAGAAATAATCAACAAACTTGGTATCTCGATCTGAAACTATACTCTTTGGTAGACCATGTAGTCTCACCACTTCCCTGAAAAATAACTCTGTAATATGAATAGCATCATTAGTCTTCTTACAAGGAATAAAATGTGCCATCTTTGAGAATCTGTCCACCACCACAAAAATAGAATCATGCCCTCTCTGTGTCCTTGGTAAACCAAGAACAAAATCCATACTAATATCATCCCATGGCTTCTCTGGTACAGGTAATGGTTGATACAATCCTGTATTTTGACTTGTTCCTTTTGCCATCTGACATACTCTGCAACTCTGCACAAACTTCCTCACATCCTGCTATAGCTGTGGCCAATAATAATTTTCACCAACAATAGAAATGGTCTTATCTCGACCAAAGTGTCCAGCCAATCCTTCACTATGCTTCTCCTTGATCAGGTTCTCTCTCATGGAACTCCTTAGAATGCACAACTGGCTTCCTCTAAACAACATGCCATCTTGGATTAGGAAATCCAACCATTTTGTCCTATCCAAAGTAACAGGCTCCAGACAAGCTTTCCAAGCCTCTGCAAAATCTGGATCTTCAGGATACAAACTTTTGAGCTCATCGAAACCAACAACCTCTATCTTCATTTCTGTCAACAAATTTTGCCTTCTGCTCAAGGCATTTGCAACTTTGTTGGACTTCCCACTCCTGTGCTTCAAAACAAAGGTATAACTCTGCAAAAACTCAACCCATTTTAAGTGCCTTTGGTTCAACTTCCCTTGACTATCAAGATACTACAAAGCCTGATGATCAGTATATAAAACAAACTCTTTTGGCAACAAATAATGTCTCCATTTCTTCAAAGCCTAAACTATTGCATAAAATTCCTGATCATAAACAAAATACTTTTTCTTGGCATCATTAAGCTTCTCACTAAAATAGGCAATGGGCTTACCTTCTTGGCTCAAAACAGCTCCTATACCACTACCACTAGCTTCACAATCTACCTGAAATACCTTATTAAAATCTGGAAGTGCCAAAACAGGTTGTTCTATGACTTTCTGCTTCAACGTGTCAAAGTTCTTGTCTGCTCCTTTAGTCCATCTAAACTCTTTTCTATCCCCTCTCATTGTCTCAGTTAAGGGTGCACAAATGCTACTAAAATTCTTGATAAACTTTCTGTAAAAACTTGCCAAACCATGAAAAGATCTTACCTCCGTTGCACTCCTTGGCATAGGCCATTCAATGATAGCCCTTACTTTTTCTGGGTCCATCTTAAGACCTTCCTCTGAGACAACAAATCCCAGGTATACCAACTCCTTCTTTGCAAAACTACATTTCTTTAGATTAATTAGTAACTCCTCCTCCCTCAGCTTCTCTAGAACTCTTCTGATATGCATCAGATGCTCATCCCAAGTCTTATTGAAAATCAAAATATCATCCAAATAAACAATAACAAAACTTCCCAAAAATTCTTTCAGTACCTCATTCATGAGCCGCATGAATGTGCTCGGTGCATTGGTTAGCCCAAATGGCATGACTAACCACTCATACAAACCCTCCTTTGTCTTGAAGGCTATCTTCCATTCATCTCCTTCTCTGATTTGAATCTGGTGATACCCACTCTTCAGATCAATCTTCGTGAAGTACTTGGCTCCACTCAAACAATCCATTATGTCATCCATTCTCAGCAATGGAAATCTGTACTTGATTGTGATCTTATTGATGGCTCGGGAATCTGTACACATCCTCCACTCTCCATCTTTCTTTGGTGCTAGTACTACAGGTACCGCACATGGACTTAGGCTATCCCTTATCAGTCCCTTCCTTAATAGCTCGTGAACTTGTCTGTTCAACTCTTCATTCTCTGTTGGAGTCATTTTGTGGGCTGCCTTATTTGGCAAACTAGCTCCTGGTATCAAATCCATTTGATGACTTATCTTCCTCACTGGTGGTAAACCTTCTGGTACATTATCAGAGACAATATCTTGAAATTCTTCCAACATTTCTGAGACTTCTGCTGGTACATCTTCACATTTCTCTTGACTGATCTTAGGAATTAATGCAAAGCAATGACTCTCATGCTTCATACCCTCCAAAAACTTTCTACCATCTACCAAGCAAATTCTGGCAGTACTACATACCTTTTCTTCCACCTCCTTCAAGGGCTTCAACTTATGACGGACTCCATCCTTTGTTAGGGAATATGTATTTGCACGGCCATCATGGACAGCACTCCTATCATACTGCCACGGCCTCCCCAATAACATATGACATGCATCCATCGGTATAATGTCACACAACACCTCATCATGGTAGTCACCAATCTTGAACTTAACTAAACACCATTCATTGACCAAAGCTCTATGGTCCTTCTGCAACCATGCAATCCTGTATGGATGCGGATGCTTTCTTCTTGTCAACTTCAACTTGTCAACCATCTCCTCTGAAACAAGATTATCAGTGCTTCCACTGTCAATAATAATATCACAACACTTACCTTCACATTTGCACCTCGTGTGGAATAAACTCTTCCTCTAATTGGGTTCTTTCTCATTCAACAAAGTTCTTCTGACAACTAGGGTTTCTCCCATTTCTGCATCTTTAGAGTGCTCAGACTGTGCATCTTCATCCACATGTGCAACTCGTGCATTACCTTTAGGTCTTCTATTCATCCTTCCTTGATGTTGCGGACACTCATATGCTCGATGCCCTTCTTCTCCACATTGAAAGCAGGTTCCTCTGAAACCTCCTCTTCTAGGTCCTTGCCCAGGTCTTCCTCTTCCTCTTCCTCTTTGCTCACCATTGTTCTGGTCACGAGGGTGGTAGGTATTATTTCCTCTCTAATTTTAACTGGTGCCAGCTTCTTCACTTTTCTTTGCATCTTCATTTCAGCCCCCATAGGGTCTTCCACCAGTCCTTCCACCTTGACCTCTTCCCCTTTGCTTGCTGTCAAATCTTTTATTCAACTTCTCTTCTACCTTCAAGGAAAACTGGTATGCATCTTCTATGGTGCTCATTCTGACCAGGCTCAACTCCTCTTGAATACTTGACCTCAACCCATTAATGTAACGGGCTACCTTCTCCTTGTTCGGCTCTGCATGGCCTGTCCTGATAGTAATTTTATAAAACTCTTCTGTATACTCCTTAACAGACTTGTTACCTTGCTTCAGTCCTTGCAGCTTCTTCAGCAACTCCATCTCATAGTCCACAGGAATGAACTGCTTCTTCAGTTTCTCCACCATCTGATCCCATCTAGTGATCTTTCCTTTTCCTCTTCTATTCCTCTCTAATTGGACCTCCTTCCACCAAATATTGGCGTGGCCATTCAACTTTGTTTTTGCAAACTTAACCCGATCTGAGTCCTCCACATCTTCATACTCAAAATACTCCTCCATGTCATTGATCCAATCAATAAGCTGTTCTGGATTCAAATCTCTAGAATATGTAGAAACTTCGATCCTGGGCCTCTTTCCAATCTTCGAAATGGCCCTCAACAACCTAACTTTTGCAGCATTTCTGTTAGCTTCTTATTCTTCCTCAGATAGCTCTTCTTCAGCTTCATCTTCACTTTCTTCTCTTATCCTCGGCTCAAACCCTCTTAGTAGCTCCTCTTGCAATGCATCGATTTGTCTTTGTAGGGCTCTAAAACCCTCTTCCATCAAAGCATTCCTCCCAACATGATTTCTTCATGGAGGCATCTTGGTCTCCGCAGCAAACCCACAACCTCAGGTCCTAGTGCAAACTGCCTCATGGTCGGCGATCTATCTACACACTCAGGAACCCTTGCTCTGATACCACTTGATGAAGGGGGTAAATCACAAAACACAGTATAACAGATATTGAACACAGCAAATAGAACTTTCTTTTATTGAACTAGGCAACTCTTTACATTACAGAAGCTGAATTACAATCAGAGGATGAATCCTCTACTGGCTGCAACACTTTACAGCTTTCCCAACCTCAAGACTCTAGAATCTTCAGCCTTCTGTAACCCCAAATCAGCTAGGGTTTCTGTTTTCCCACCTATTCTTGACTCTACACTGGCCCCCCTGACTCTACTACTGCCCAGGGTTCCTAAAATAGTCATAAATAGCACTTTTTGGCGGCCTCCAGCTAAATTTTAAAATTTGCAACTCCCTCCAAAAGTAGGTCAACTTCCGGGAAGCATAACTTTTGATCCAGGTGTCCAATTGACGAACCGTTTTAAGCGCCGGAAAGCTTGTGATGTTAACTATCATGCCAGAAATTTGTAAATAGATTTCTATCAACTTTTTGAGACGTTATGGGAAGTTTTAGTGCCTCATATCTCGTTCCAAAAATTTTCAGGGGCTTTTCAGAAAATAAAAACTTTAATATCTTTCAGCTCACAAATGATCTTTGCCTGATTCCTTCGCCAAAGGTCTTATATTTCTGTTATGTAACTTTCTGGAATTTTTTGCTTCATTACGTGCCCAAATGCAAACTTTCTAAAAATAGTAGGTACACTTTCCAAAATAGGCAGGTCGCTATTTTTAGCAGTTTTGGAAAAACTGAAAGTCCTACATTATTATCCTGGATATTATGGAACCAGAAACACTAATTATGGAAAGAAATGAAAACAACTACAATGATTTTGAATTAACTTCTTTTTGGGTGATGTAAGATTGCCCTTACACCACTGGATGCTCCTACATCAATCTGTAACAGATCCTCCATCCTCCATCCTCAGAGAATAAAACTTATTTCTTAGAAAAATCTTGTTCACTAGGGATTTGGTCAGATAAACATCTCCTAGCTTCTTCCAAAGATCTTTTGTGGTCTTCTCCTCATGGACATTTAACAGGACAGAGTCAGCTAGAATGAGTCTTATAAGACCCTTAGCCTTCTGATCTTTGAGATCCTAATCAGCTTGTGCCATTGCAGTTGGTTTTACACCAGAAACGGTTTCCCATAGGTCTCAATCAACAAGCATGTCTTCCATATTAAGTTTCCATAACTCAAAATTTGTGCCATTAAACTTCTCCACCTCTAATCTTCCAGATGTGCCTGCCATCTCCTTCCTGCAACAAGATTATAGAATACTCTACACAAACTCTCACTCAACCTAAGATTAGCTCAAAAAACCCCTACCCAGCAGCTAAAACCAAAATTGGCCAGGCTCTGATACCAACTGGAAGGAAGCTAGGTGTGCAGAAATTGCTTCCTACACTAATCTAAAAAGGAGAGATGAGTGCAAATTATTTTTAACCTTTACAATTACAATGTTATTAATACAACAATGGAGATATTGCAGCATAACAGTACCTGTCAATCACATAATACATCTCCACTCCAAGCACCTGTTTAAATAGAAGTTATAAGGCAAAAATGGACCTTTCTTGGAATGGGCATCAAACTTGGCCTCATGGCCCAAAACCCACGCTTAGGGACACTTGTCCAACACTGCAGCATGGTCATGACACTTGTCACATCACCCCATCCCAAAGAGGTCGCCTATTCCCAAGTTGGGCAATGATAGATGCTCTTACGCATCTTACGACTGTCATAGAATCCATCATAACTGACAACTCTTACAGTTGTAAGAGAATCTGTCATAACTACCTAAAAATAGCATATTCTACTTCCAACACATCATCACCCTCCTTGGGGTGCCCAAAGATGCCTTCTTCCAAGATGCCTTGCGACACATGTCTTCACCTATCATAGAACTTTCTATTTATGACTCTTACGCGTCATAGATTCTATCATAGGAATCTGTCATAACCGTTTCGGTCAAGATTCACTTACACACTAGTAAAAGTGCTAACACATGGCAAGATACCTCTACCACTAAGTGGGACACCTATCTTATCATGTGGGGTATATATTACATGTGGTCACCTTCCATGTAGGATGACACATCACCATGCCAGCTCCCACAAGATGACGAAATAGGACTTGCATCCAAAATACATTAATAGGCAATAAATAAATACATACAGTTAATTAATACAAGGAATTACCAAGGTTGAGACACCTTAATTCCCAACACTCCAAAGTAATCTCCCCTTCCAAAACACTCTCCTACTTTACTTAAGTCGCCCTCTCTTGGTTATGGGCACTTAGTAAATGCACCTCCACATACTTCTCTTCACTTCCCCACGGCTCTCTATATGTAGAAAAAAGTGGGGAGTATGGAGCTACTACTCCTTCTCCCACTCCCCAACAAGGATTTGTTTAGTGGCAAATAGTTGAAATCAAGGCCTCAAAAAATAGCGAATAGTACGAGCTCTATAGGAGACTAAATCACCTGATTTTTGTAGAAATTTAATTTAGTATTGGTTAATTCGCAAATGCATTATTTTTTTAAACTAATAAATCAAGTTGATTCGCCAGGTAAATTATGCGGCATTGGACCTGATTCGCCAGTAGTTTATAATGTAATTACAAATTTTTATTATATTCGCCATTAATATTATATTCCTTCCATTAATTTTGGGTCAATATCACCATTAATAATGAATTCCCACTTAATTTTAGGGATATTTTCACTTTGAAAAGGGATTTTATTTGTTGTCATCGATTACCTTTTTAATTGAATGGTTGTGGTTCAATTCCGTGACACTTTCTGCATGTGCCTTTGATAAGGATTACTGAGGCCCAGAATATGTTTTGAGCCACATGATTCCATTGATTACCTTTTTAATCGAATGGTTGTGGTTCAATTCCGTGATACTTTATGCATGTGCCTTTGATAAGGATTACTAAGGCCCAAAATTTGTTTTGGGCCACACGATTAGATTTAATCATGTGGCCCAAAACAAATTCTGGGCCTCAGTAATCCTTACCAAAGGCACATGCATAAAGTGTCATGGAATTTAATCGTGTGGCCCAAAACAAATTCTAGGCCTCAGTAATCCTTATCAAAGGCACATGCATAAAGTGTCACGGAATTGAACCACAACCACTTGATTAAAAAGGTAATGGATGGCAACAAATTAACTTTTATTTTAGTCTTTATTTTAAAGTGATATATTTTAAAAATATTTAATCCATGTGTGCTCCAATGTTTTTCAAATAGTGGATTTACACTGCCCCCTCAACCCCCACAAGCGGGCGTTGCCCTCTTGACCCCCACAAGGGGTGCTACCCCTTGACCCTGCTAGTGGCTGCCACCCCCGGGCCCCTGCTTCAACATTACAAAAAATAAAAAAATAGATTGGGGGATTGCACTGACCAACTATGAAAATTTTTAAAGGAAAGATTCGCCACTATAATTAATTTCTTTAGTAATTATTCACTAGGATTCGCCATTGTAATTATTTTTTTTACCAATTATTTATTAGGATTTGCTAGGATTTTACAAAAAATTATAATAATGTGCATAGATTCGCTAGGAAAATTAATATTTTAAAAAAATATATATATTCGCTAGGAAAATTATAGCACTTAGCTAGGATTCGCTAGGATTTTATAGGTTTTTTTAGGGGGGTTCCTTAAAGTTATCACTGCTCCCCAAGCATGTAGGGAGTACGCTAAGGAGAAAAAGAGAAACTTTTTACCTCTACCAACATGATTTTTAACTATGACAATAATATTAATAATAATAATAATTATTATTATTATTATTAAATTATTTGAAAATAGATAATAATACACGTATCTAATAGATTTCGCTATTGCATACTCTCAAACACGAATTGTGCTTATTTGTAAGCACAATTATCGACGAAGAATTCTCACAAGTTGACTAAGATCTTAACAACAAAATTAAACATGTTTAGTCAATTTACACACATCGACTTGTCATCCAAAGGGCATACACCATGTTTCTATCAGACAACGAAAAGGATTCTAACCTTCATCTTAACGACGATATAATTTGACAAGAATTAACATGATCTCTCTACTAAGTATATGTGTGTGTGTTTCCAGATGGCATAAGGATCGTTACATTCACACGATCCAGCATTCTCTCCATGGTGATACTCTTTCTCCTGATATCGGATGGAAAACAACGTTGTTTATGCATCCACCTCAGTTACATGATGGTAGTTAGTCTGTTACATCATTTAACCACATGATCAATAATAACGTCATAAACAATTATTCTTTGCATATAAATGAATATAAAGCAAATGCATTTTCCATAATTACTATAATCATAATATTTTCTCTGACTAACTATCTGTCTTCTCGAGAATAATGAAAATAAATACATTAGTTTAAAAATGAGGTGTGACAATATTGTTAGGTATTAAGGGTAGAGAGGGTAATTATATTAATGGATTTTCTAAGACATTGGGGGTAAGACAGTGGAAGGGTTGGGGGTTGGGTCTAATGGATAGGAAATTGGGAATATATGTGTGTGTGTGTGTGTATTTATATATACATATATATGTATGTATATATGCATATATTATATGTATATGAAATCCAGAAGTATGTGTGTAATGTGTGTGTGTGCACATGCATGTGCATGCACATATATATGCATACATACATACATACATACATACATACACACACACATGCACACATACTTTTAGATTTCATGAGGCCAACAATATGAATTGGCTATGTTATTATATAGGAATTGCATACATATTTGTTTAGTCCCAACTGAGTGAAATGATGGAGTAGTTTGTATGCCATAGAAGAGATATAGATTTGATTCAAAAAAGAGATTTGACCTATGTACAAGGACAATAAATAAGATAAATATGAAATGGATTTTCTTGTGCACATTTGTTAAGAAGATCTCACACATCTTAGTTGAAAATGAGAAGAAAAAATCTTTACCTTTTTTACCATTTTTAAATATCCTTTTTATAAAGGTTAGTAGATACCTTATTTAAAGGATTGCAAAATGATAACAATAAAGAGGATTTTTTTTAGTTTTGATGGGTAGATATGAGATGGCTGAACAATTATATTTCTAGTTTCTTGCACTTTACCCAATGCACAAGTATTAATTAATTTCTTCATCCAAACATGTATTTAGGAAGTCAAGAATGACATATATTAATATCCAATAGTTTTTTTTGAATAAAGAGGGTAAAAATTTATTAATTTTAGAAAATCACCAATACAAAGAAATCAGGGTCCACAAAGGCACCCATAGAGAAACAGGATCACCAAACCAGCACAAACCCAACCAAGATTCAAAACCATAGCAACACCAGTACCCAACCAACATCACCCAACCATGTCCTCTGAAATAATCATCTCTAAAACCTGGCAATAGTCTGGGGATAACTGCTCCCATCCCTCTATCTATCAGTCACCATCATGCTCAGAAGCCCATTTGGCCAAATAGTGTGCAACCCTATTCCATTCTCGAGGGATGTGAGTAAAAGCCACCACCTCCAACATGGAACACAACCGCCAAATATGTCGAACAACTGAAGCAAGTTGCCAACTAACCCCCTCCAAATTTTGCTCAGTCAACAAATTAACAATGATATGAGAATCAGATTCATAGAAAATATTACACCAACCAAGAGCACAGGCACACTCAACAACCCAAAGAATTGTCATCCCCTCCATAATATTGCTAGGTCATTTCCCTTTATGAATGGAAAATAGATAAATAACTGAACTAGATCTATCTCTCCCGACCCCACCAATCCCAACAGGCCCAGGATTACCCCTAGAAGAGCCATCAATGTTGATCTCTAACAAATCCACTAGAGGAGGAGACCAACTCCCAACCCTTTGAACCTTCTTTTTAGCATGTCTACCTCGGCGAACACAAAAGGAGTCAAAGGCCAAGTCACGCAGGCCCAATCTATTCACAATCTCCTCATCACTCCTTTCTAAAGGAAAATCCACTTCACATTTAGCATCCACGGTCTCCTGAATCATACAAACAATTCTCTGCTAAACGTGTTGAATCATCAAATTGCTCCCACAAAAAATCCTATGATTCCTTTATAGCTAGATTTACCAAAGGATGAAAGTAGGACCAATACACCACCCAATCTGGAGGAAGGAGGCCTGAGTAGGAGGTCTCCCCAGTCTGCTCCAGAATTTAACTAGAGAAGAGGCATGAACACAAGGATGTCTCCAAATAACCCACCAAAAATGCCAAATAAGCATAGAAAAAGGACAATGAAAGAACAGGTGAGATGACTCCTCGCTACAACCACAAAGAACACAAACAAATGGGCCATGGAATCCCAGCTTTCAAAGATTTTCCCAAGTCAAACATCTGTTCCAAGCTAAGTTCCACAGGAAATAGTTACACTTGGGCCAAGAGAACTTATTCCAAACATTTTTCCACCAAGGAACTTCCAATCCACCATACTTCTGAGTAATCGGCTCCTAATACCCACTAGCCACCATAAAAACCCCCTTAAGATCCGGACTCCAAGCCAAAATATCCTTATCCCTAAGAGAGTTACATTGTCTACTTGCCAAAATATTTCAAAGCTCAACACAATCCTCCTCCAATCCAGCCACAGGCCACTCACTAGGGACCTCCCATCTAGCCACCTCCACATGCCCACAGAGGTAAGAAGTCTTAAAATCTACCACTCGAGACCAGCCACCTCCAAGAAGCGCTGACAAAGATTCTATAGATTAGGATACCTACTCATGATAGGGGAAAAGCCATCCCAAGAATTAAACCAGAAGAGAGCCTCAGACCCCCTATTGCAGATCCAAAACAAACCATCCTTGATCAACTTAGCACCTTTTTTAAGCATTTTGCAAATCACAGAACCTTTCACCACAAGTGGATACAGAGGAATCTCCTCCTTTGGTATCCCACTAAGATATTTGTGAGAAATAATCCTGGCCCAAACATGATCCTAATTCAAACACCATCTCCAATAAAGCTTGGTTGACAGTGCCAAACTAGTCAGAGTGGAATGCCACAACCCGAGACCACCAAACTGCTTCGGCCTACATACAATATCCCAATTCACAAGGCTCCACTTAGAAGATGACAAGTAGCCAACCTATAAAAATTACCTAGCCAGAGAGTCCAAATCCTTAATAAATCCAACGGGAGCCACCTGGAGCATGCACCTCTAATTGGGAAGAGCCTAAACCACCAACTTAAGAAGCTGAACCCGGCCAACGAAAGAGAGCCACCTGTGAGTCCAATGGTTCACCTTTGTATGAAACTTGTCTAAAATATTTTGCCAAGAGCCCCTAGGGAAGGTACTAGAAGAGATAGGATTGCCTAAATAAGTCAAAGGTAGAGAACCAATCTGAAACCTCAAAATATAAGAAATCTGTTGTTGAATGAGCCTCAGAATATTAAAGAAGAAAATGGAAGATTTACCCTCATTAATCATCTATCCGGAAGCAACAAGATAGATGTCTAAAGCCTTGCACAAATTAGTGGCCTCTCTGACCTTCGCCATACCCATCAGAGCAATATCATCAACAAATTACAGGTGTGACTGAGGAGGTAAACTGTTGCCCCAAACCCAAACTTGGATAAGACCTTGCGCCACGTTGCTCTTAATAACTCTCCCCAAACCTTCAGCCAGAAGAATGAATAAGGGGATAGAAGATCCCCTTAACGAAGGCATCTAGAGGTCCCAAATAAGGAAGACAGTTCCCCATTAATCAAAACCAAAAAAGAATTGGTTACGCAAAAAGGACCACTTAACTCTATCATAAGCCTTTGCCATATCCAACTTGATGAACATAGATTTTTCTTTAAAGGTCGCCATGGAATGAATAATTTCAGTGGCAATGGCCACACCATCCAAGATTTGCCTATCCACCACAAAGCCTCCCTGTTCCTCAAAAATAAGCCTACTAATCCACCGCTTCAATCTCTCAGCAATCAACTTGACCACATTGCAGAGAGCAATGGGTCAAAATAAACTCAACCTATCTACCCCATCACATTTTGGGATGAGAGCGATAAAAAGTGGAATTCATAGTCCTCAGCATCTGTTTGTTCCTCTGAGATTCACAAACCACCTCTAATAAATCCAGATTTATAATGTCCCAAAATTCCTGGAAGAATTCAATCGGAAAGCCGTCAGGACTAGGGGCTTTCCCTTTCTTCATCTGAAAGACAATGGCCTCCAATTCCTCCAAGGAAATTTGACCCAAGAGGTTCTCATTCATTTCCACTAAAACCAAAGAAGGGATATAGGATAGAACATGATTTTCTCCTGCTAACACATCCAGAGAATCCTCTTGAAACAAGGAGGCAAAGAATTGTGAAGCTTCTATGGAGATATCTCCCAAAGAGGACAAATGCTCTCCCCTAGCATTCACAAGAAAAGGGATCGAATTACCATATCTCCTGGCCTTAATAGAGTTGAAAAAAAAGGCAGTGTTTTTGTTCCCCTCCTATAACCAATCAACCCAGGCCTTCTGTTTCCAATAAATCTCCTCACACATCTCACATTCCTCTATTGCTTTGAACGCCCTCTCCTCCTCCTTGAGAGAGTCCTCAGAAAGACCAAACTCCCTAATCTCTCGGGTGATAGCATCCAAACTAGCTTGAGCAACACCCTTAGCATGGAAGATGTTGCCAAAACACTACCTGTTCCACCTTTTGAGCTGGTACTTCACATACTGCAGTTGCTTGGCAAAAGAATACATAGCAGTGCCAAAAGCAAGTCTACCCAAATGCCACCACTCAGCAACATAGTCCTGTAGAGAGGGATCCTGCAGCCACATGAGTTGAAACTTGAAAGAGGGAGATCGAGCAGCGCGAGCCGATAAAGTGGATAACTTGATAGGCTAATGATTCGAACCCCTCCAATCCAGAAACAAGAAACCAGGAATCTGTCAAGCCTCTCAACAATACACTCCTTCCCCAGTCTCCTATTGTTCCAAGTAAACTGACCATTACTAGGCTTAATATCAACAAAATTCAAGGCAGAAATATTAACACAGAAAAGAAAAGCAGAAGGCTCCAACCTCAAAGCTCCTCCCCTCTTTTCTTCCAGATCAATAATAGCATTGAAGTCACCTATAATAATCCAACGATACAGAGGAGCAAAGCTTTGAATAAACTGGATGTGAGACCACAGGTGCTGCTTACCAGGAAAATCAATAAGAGCATAGATATTGGAGAGAAGAACCATTTCTAGGCTCAAAGCAACCACATAAATAGAAGACTTACAGGACATCCACCAAAGAGGGCAAATCTTCAATGGATTCCATAAACAAGCCAAACCCCCTGCATTACCTTGGGCACCAATGCACTGGCATTGACCACGCCCCTAAAGTTTAAGTACCAAACCACACATATTCTCAACAGACAGCTTAGTTTCTTGTATGAAAAGCACATTAGAAGAATGATTTCTTACCAAGTCACGAACAACTTTTTGTCGAGGGCCATTGTTCAAGCCCCTTACATTCCACGAGAGGATAATCATTTCTGATGGTTGGAAAAGTGAGAATCAAGAGTCTTAATAGATCCTGACTCCACCAACGTCTCCCCCATCATCTTAATTTTCTCCAGGTCCTTCTTTCTCCCTACCTTGGAAGCCTTCTCAGGGGCCCCTTTCTTAAGATTTTTCTGATGAAGCACCAAAGAAGGAGGCACCTTGTTTCCTTTTTCCAAGTCTGACACCATCTTCCCCAATGGCAAAGAGGTCTCCACCTTAATCCTTTCCATAGCTACAAGGGCCTCAGGAATCACTAAAGCTACTAGACTGAGATCAATATCCATTTGAGTTGCACCACCTTCCTGGGTATTCTAAAGATTGTCAGTCATATTGCCCTCCTGAACTACCTCCAAGACACCTTAATCTAGAGCCAACATGCCCGGATTCACCTCCTGCTAGCTAAGGTCGTCCAACACATCAAAGCGATTAAAAGTGTCCCCTTCCTGCCTCTCCTTGAAAGTTCTCTTCTGTCTGCGGTTCCTGTTATGAGGCTTGACAGTAGTAAAACCCTCATTATCTGCACCTTCACTAGAAAAGGGAGCCTTGCCTTTGTCAACCTTAGGAGGATTATGAGAAGGATGGGTAGGATGAGACTCCAAAGATCTGGCCCTAGGACATCTTCACTGCAAATAACCATATTCATGGCACAACCTACATCGGAAAGGAAGAGTCTCATAATCTAGCTTCTACATGCAAGAAGATGTACCCACACGAATTTCCAATGAGTCTGGAAGAGGGTTACTCAAATCAATCTCAACACATATGCAAGCAATATTCAATACCTTTCTATCTTTTGTTTGCTTAGAGGGACCCACCGGTTTCCCCAGAAGCTGTGCAACCATTTGCAGGATGGCATTCCGCCAATATTCAACTAGAAACCAAGGGAGGCGCACCCACATAGGAACCCGGTTTGGAAGCTCCTCAGACAGGTTAAAACTAGTGTGCCAGGGCTTGATGAATAAACCAATTTGGTTGTGAAAATATGGCCCTCCTTCAAAAACTTTGTTGCAATCAGCCATACAGTTGAAAACGACCATAAAATAACTATTTTCGAACATCACTTCTATTTCACCCTCTGGACTCCAAGTCCGCTAAGCCCACGATTCCAAGAATGGGAGTGAGACACACATTCCCATGAATTTGCATATCAAGGCATGGTTTGAAAAATACACAACATCCTTAGTGACTGATTCTGGTTGAAGCACTAGAATAGGCCTATCTTTGCTGCTCTCCAGACACCTGTTAATTTTTAGGATTCGAGGGCCACCAAATGGAGTAAACCCTTCCACCCCCAAATCATTATACCTCAAGTTACTCTTAGTGGCTCTCATTGAGGAAGATGGTGACTTCACACCAAGAGAAGCATGAAAGTCCATATAGGGTTTATCGCCAGACGCCTCGCCTTAACCCATAGCTGAAAAAACCAAGGATCTGCTCCTTAAATCTCCCAAACACCAACAACAAGCTCAAAAACCAGGAAAAAAGCAAAAAAAATAAAATGAAACCCCCCGAACGCTGCAACAACCCACCCCACACTAAAATGACCCCCTAAATGTCAATTTGAAAGCCTCAAAGGCATGCAACAATGGACACCCACATGCAAGTCGTGCTACAGGCCGCAAGCCTGCAGTTTTACCACTTGCACTGAAACCATCGCCTTCCCCCACTCCAAAAAAGTTTGCAAATCTATATTAATATCCAATAGTTACCCTTAATATTTTTTAATATAATATATTCCATTAGGGATTCAATGCAAAAAAATTATAGTATAAAATATTTCTAATGTATTTTATTTTCATAATATCCTATCAAAATTAATTTAAGACTTTTCATTTGGATTTGTGTGTGATAATGGTGGAAATGAAATGTTTATTTGAACATATGAGATGTATAAATAATGTCATTAAAAATATGTACCTAAGATATGGTAAAAAGAGGGGTATTTTAGTAGGAATTGTGTACTAGGATGGGTATAAAAAATCCAAGAAATAAAGATAGAAATAAAGATTAGTGGTATTATATAAGATTATATGATCGACAACAATATAGGAAAAGTCTACTAAGTGAATTCATCAGGCTCTCCACCCAATTTCTTTTACTTCTAAATCTTTCTTAGTTATCAATCATAGTTTCTAGATTTTATTTTATTTGATATTTGATTATCTTTCCTCCTTGAATAGTGGGCACTCCATTATAGTACACACTATTCAAAGGAGAAAATATTACTCAACCTATTCTCTATTTATGCACATTAATTCACATTTTGGTGCTTTTCCTTTGATTGTATGATGGGCTCAACGGATGCTACAACATATTGAGGATGTAGGGTGCACATGCTTAATCCAAATCGTCCATAAATATAGAATCCAAATAAATGTATTCATTCCATGACTATTTATCTCTTTCATTTTTACTTGGTAGTCTACTTGTATAGATTTACGTGCATACTAAAGTGGGGGTAAAATGTAAGGGATAAAAATGCATACCTTGCACTTTACCCCTTTGTTTTATGCCATTTTTCTTAGATGTCATAATGCATGGTCTTAGCACTCAATTTGACACATTTGGCTTACTAATTGACCGTAGACTTGAACCCATTGGCTAATTGCCACTCTAGATCCCAACGGTCTAGGCTAATCACTCCTTACAACATTCCCCCACCTAAGAGTATGTCATGGGTGCATCCTTGTCCCTTGGACTAGGTTGTGCCACAACTTAGTCTGCTCTTTTTGAAATTCAAAATTCATACTGCTAAGGTCAACTTTCTTAGAATGTGAGCATTATCTCATTTGTCTACACACAAAAAGTCTTGAGTTGTGTGTTTAATATTGTATTTAAGGACATTTTCCTAGGTCATTTAAGATCATCACATGATTATATAGTCACACATTTACATCACAAATTCACATTTGGAGCATTCAGTCATAACTGCATCAACATTTGCATCTCTCTTTTGTGTATCTTTAATCTTTTTACATTAGCAAAGGGGAGCCTTCATTGCTATCAAGGAAGTTAATGGTCTCCCCTTTACCTATAACATACCCCACTATGCTTTTCAATATAACCTCTTACTCAAGGGGCATGTACAAAAGAGATGAGGATGTTTTAGGAGGTTACAACAACCCCAAACAAGCACATACTAGTCAGACTAGGTTGCATGGGAAACCTAGTTATAGGACCAAGCTATAGCCATAGTGTTTTTCAAGCAACAAACATTTCATAATATCTCTATCATAATCTTTTGATCTCTATTTTGCACCTAAATCTCAATTTCTATTCTCTTATCACATGTATTAGTTTATCAACAAGGTTGAAATTGACATCACAATGAAAATGAGATAAATTTTGTTAGCATTTTTTTTTGCACCTTTCAGTGTGAACACAAAATGGAATAGATGTGTAGTAAAATTGCTCTCTGAATTAGAAGGGGAAGCTCCCTATAAAATAAAACTAACCTAAAACTATACACAATGTACTTGCAATTTACAGCTTTGCAATGCTTCCAAAGGTGTTTTAATTCTTACGTTGAATAAAATAGAAATATGCAATCTTTTTGGGTTTACAGCGTGCAAAAGGCAGAGACACACTTTCAATCATGAGGCAAGGATTTTATGTTTTTTTTACTTGAATCAAGACCTAAAACTATACACTTGTGCTATTCAACTAAATTCAGAGGTTGAACAAGGCAAGTACACATGGATCATATTGAACAAATTGAATTGATAACACATGAACATATAATTACAAACGTTATGATTAAATCACATATAAGATGATACAAAGCGACGACTATCTTCAATTTTTCCTACGACACAAAGTTCGTAGATTCGTTGAATTGACTTAACCTTTAACACTAATGACCACACATTTCAATAAACATTCATCATCAAAATAGGCATAATAAATTTTATTGAATGAATAACAGAATAACAATTACTATAAACACCAGGTGACTAGCAACTCCAGCATAATGAAGGCATGAGAATTGTCATTTTATTGATGTTCGTTCACTGATACAATTGATTTCTCTATTCTAAATCTACTGAATACTGAAATGTTGACTCCCCCAAGATATGTGCAAAAGCACTTATTTATATTTCTTACAAAGATTGCATGAAAATAAATAAAATAAAATAATTGAACTCCTAATTCTAGTTGACTGTTGTTTGTCTAACATGCAAACTTTATAACAAACTAAATCTTCTCCACTCAAACTAAAATTACAAACATGCAATTGTTAGTGCAAATTAAAATCATGAAATCATGCATTCAAAGCTCACATCTCCTGCATGTTGATCGAACAGGAGTGAACATTGATTAACATTAAAAATAGTGAATGCCAGAATTAGCAATTTTGAATATGGTTTTTCCTCTTTGATGAAAATCTATTTTTAGTGCGGGCTAAAAATAGAATTTCTTCATGCGGCTTTGATGATGACGAAATTTGGAGAACTTATCATGGAAATTTGGCCAATCTTGGCAACTCAAATCTGAAAACCATTTTATTTTGTTGATCTCTAACTGAAAGATAATTGTATATTGGATGATCTATTTTTTTATTGAGACTAAAATCTCTATTTTGCAGTGCTTTACTTGTCAAATTGGCAAATTTTTAATAATCTTTCCTTTGTTATGTGTTCTTCATTCTCACTGAAATGATGTGTATGGTGTGCGAGGGAGTGTTGATTGGATGTTTTGGTAAGTCGTGGATTCTTATTAAACCTATGCTCATTTTTCTGGATTCTTTACCTTCCTGACATCCATGCTAGCTTGGCATTTCCCTTCCTCATTAGTTGTGATAGATTTTGCTAATCTTTTATCTTCACTAATATCCTGAATAGATACTTCATCCTCCTTTGATTCTAAAATACGTTGCTAGCATGGATCCCTCTATATGGCGTGCTTCTCCTTTGTTTTCTAGGCTAGCACCTTGGATGACATAGGAAGGGGCCCATGGAGCTACTACAGGATCTAATTTTGTAGAGTAAGGGTCCCATGAAGCCAAAAAAAATGCTACTGTATAAATTAGAATCGTTTCCTCCAAAATAGGAACCCCTACTTTTTAGTTTGTTGATTTTGAGCAGGTGCATTTGAGGTGGGGTTGAAACTTTCCTCCACTAGCTTAGGGATTTTTCTACTAGTTTGTAGATTCCCTCCATTTAATTTAGGAAATATTTTGGAGGGAAATTTTTTATTTGCTCATTTTTAATCTTCTTATTTGTAGGTCCTAAAAAATCTTTGCTAAATCATTTAGCATTGAACTAAAAACCTCATGAGACCACTAGCTTGCATAAATTTTGGAGCTTAAAGTTTTAAGCGTACCTGCAACTACAAAATTCATGGGACCGCTTATTTTAAAATGCTCCTAAAAAATTTCAGCGACACCGTTGAGATAATTTAGGAATCCCCTCTCCATGGGACCTTAGCCTTAGATTGGTGTGTTTATTTTCTTTGTCCCATCATGCTAGAAACTAGTGCTTTATATATACATAGGCGTGATTTTGGTAAACAAATGCTTAGATGTTTGATGTTAACCTTTTTGTGAGCACATAAGGTTTGGAAAGAAGGCGATTTGAATTTTTATTGAGGTGTTTTGTCTTTTTCCCTTCTTTGTGGAGGCAATGTGAGGAGGATGGAAGAAATACAAAGGATGTAAGAATGGGTAATTTAATGGGAAATCCAAAATGTTTAAGGACTGAATGCCCAAGAAACTCTTCAGGCATTGAAATGGAGATGAAATCAGGAAATTCTTTAGGCATTGAACTGGAGTTGAAACTAAGAAATTCTTCAGGCGACGGGGAACAAGGAGTAGCCAACAAGGTTTTTCAAGCGTCTTCGGGGCGTTTTCACACTTCAAGAAGATGCTTTCACGGACCCCCGAGGGTTTGGTCAACTTATTTTCTGCACAAAGGTAAAAAGTGGGATCAGGACAGGGATTTCCAAGAGATAAAGACAATAGAGAATAGGTGTGCCCCACCCTACCCCCCTTATCTGGTAGTTTTTTGTATTTTTTTACTTTTTTTTGCAAAACAAACCGTAAACATTCTTCCAAAACAAACCATAAACACATTTCAAAGGAGGTTCCTTGGCATGAACCTTTTTTCAAAGCAAATAACAAAGCAAGTAACAAGCGACAAACAAGGGTGGGACCCGATGAAAGGGCACAGTGAAAACAATAGTGTTCTGGCAGACTTAGGGGACCTAAACAAGGTTAATGAAGAAATTAAAAACACAAACCTAGTAGTTCAGACAGAGATAAAAGGCTCAAGGGGATACACAACCAATAAAAGTGAAACATTAGAATAGTTTTGGGGGGCAAACAAGATCAAAGGCCTATGATTGAGATTTTAATTCAGGGGGGTTTTTAATCACTTTTAACTTCTCAATGCCATTCCCAGTGGGATCCTCAAAGGCACTCCCATACCATAGTCTCAATGCTCCCATGGGAGCAACAAATGGCCCATGGGGAGCATGCATGCTAGGGTACCCTTAGGCTTACCTCTCAACCATAGTGGAAAGATGTGTCTATGTAAATGCAAAAAAGTACAAGGGGATTCTAAGATGTAGGCAAACTCAAAAATTGAAGCATGCAAAAAAGGGAAAGTTTACAACTATTTTATCAAAAACATAGCATAAGACCTTAGTAGGCACGATAGAAATTTAGAAAACACAAGAATTACAAAATGAGCAAAAATAAGGTAAAGGAAAGGAAAAGGCGAGCTCAACGTTTCACACATCTTTAGTTACAAAGAAAACCGAGGTTGAAAATCACCCAATAGATAAAGAAGAAAGGGTTGAAGATAATCAAGAAAACACAGATGTATATAGCGCTACTACAACACCACTAATGTGGTCCTCAAAATTATACGTCAATGAACTAATGATCATGAAACAGAGACTTCAATCCTTGGAAGCAAGGGGCCAAGTTGAGGTCAACAAAGGTGAAAGAGGTTATAGAATCCAATTAGAAACTAACAAGGGAGAACAAATTGCTTAAAGATCAGGTAAATAAATTACAAAACACCATGGCAAAAGCCAAGCAAGAATTAATTTTGATAAGGTAAGTTTTAGACCAAATGAAAACAATAGAAGAAGACAAGATAAAAGTAGTGGAAGGAAGCAACGATTATAAAATAAAAGAGATCCAATCGGCAATGGCAAACACGAAGATAAAATAAAACCAACTAAGAGAACAAATAGAGGATGTCAAATCATGGGCTCAAGTAGTGAAGGGACCATTAGACATGCAAAGGGAACTCATAGAAAAACAAGTTAGAAGGCAGATAAGAGAAGAAAAGGATAGAAATGATAGGGTTGTGAATATCATCATTAAAGTACTAAAAGACTATGGTGAGAAGGAAATCACAAAAGAGCTAACAATATACTTTTTTAAAGAACAAATGTAATGGACATGATTCATTCATCAAGCAAATAGAATTGGAAAATGGATTGGAGATGGCAAGAGAAAACACGTAAGAGTCACCTTGAGGAACATAGAAGACAAGAACATGATACTAAGGAATAAAAGATTCCTTAGAGGTACATAGATATACCTCGATGAGGACCTAACCATTGTTCAACAAGAAGAAAGACAGAAAGAGTGGGAAAAAGTAAAGGCAACAAGAGATGCAGGAAAATGGGCTTGGTTACAAAATGGAAAGGCCCAAGTTAGTGACCAAATGGCACATAAGAAATAGGAATTCATGGCCCTCCAAGAATATTTGACAATGGTAAGCTGGAACTATAGAGGAGCTATCTATGGAGAAGAGGACCTGGGTTGGGGCCTAGAAGGAAAAAACATTATCATCCTTATGGAGACTCATGAGCATGATGGTTATAAAGTTCTTGAATTTGAAGGGTATAAAAAAGTTCTAGTTTGGAATGAAAGGACTGATAGTGGCAAAGGGCATGGTGGGGTTATGGTTATAATAAAAGAAACATGGTGTAAAATTATAAAAGTGGAGAAAGAAGACCCAAACAAATAGTATGTATGGCTGAAAATAATAGAAAATCAAGTAACAATAAGGATGGTAGCATGCTACTTCGCTCCAAAAGGATCAAAATCATGTAAGAAAAGGAATCTAGATCAGGAAGATCCTTATGAAATGGTTAAAAAATATATTTCTATTTTTAGTACTGTTATCCTATTTTGCCCAAGCTAAAATAGGCCAAAGGATTCCCCTTTCCATCATAAAAATTTGATTTGAGAAAGCCTAAATCGAAGGATGTTTCTCTTTGAAATGCAAGAGAAAACCCCAAATTCACTAAGTCCAAAAAACCTTAAGTTTTCCTTGTGTTTTCAGTGTTTTCAAAGTTTTAGAGTTCGGGATTCTCCTCTTCATCATGCCATGTCTGTCGGCTCCGAGCTCTACTTTGTTCTTTGCAAAATTTTGCTAAGTGTTTTGGAGTTTCAGACTTCGCACTTTTCTTCTTCCCTCTTCCTTTTCTTTTGGAAGACGGAGGAAGGAAAGCCTGAAGCCCAACCCTCGATGGGAGTTATTTTTTTCTAAGGCATTCCGTCATTCTGCTGAGCCTTTTGGGTGGGCCCACAGCTAGCTTGTAGAACTACAGAAAGAGGGCAAGTGGCAGGTTTCGACAGCTTAGCATTCAAGAACCCGAGAGAGAGGTCACGTGGCATATTCTAGTTGGTTTTTGCCATTCCGTGGGGATTATTTTATTAAGGCAAAGGGTGACCATGGAACAATGGGAAGCTACCAAGTGGCTGTGACATCATCCAAGGAGGAAGGCTCGGGGTTCAACTTCTGCTTCCTTTTCTTTAAAATAGTTCTAAGTGTTTCGGGGAGTCAGACTTCAGTCTTTTCTTCTTCTCTCTTCCTTTCTTTTGGAAGGAGGAAGGCTAAAGGCCCGAACCCCAAACTCTGCTGAACCTTTGTAAAATCAGCTAAGTCTTCAAACTTGTGGGGCTTAGACTTTCTCTCTTCTTCCTTCTCTAGGAAGGCATAAGGTGGAAGGCTCGAGGCTCGATCTTCGTCAATTTCATAAAATTGACTAAGTGTTGCGGAGGTAGAGGACATGTTCTTCTTCTTTCCAAAGAATAATGTAACAGAGGAAGCCCGATCTGTCAAAGACTGACCTTTTTGCCTTCTAGGCACATTTTCTACTGTTCCAGACACAACGAGACAACTCAGCGACCCTCCAGGTCTACATTAATGCTTCTTCAGAGCCTGATTGCTTGTAGATGGATTTTTTGCCCCTCTATGCCACTGAAGTCCCTTTGAATTAAATTTCGTGTACTCATGGCATGGGTGGATGCTCTTCTTTAGCAAATTTCACGGGCAGAGCCATGTGGGCTTGCTCCAAGGACACCAGATGAAGTTATTGTAGTATGAGCGATGTTCTTTCTTGTTGACTTCTCTTTCCATGTCCATGACTACTACAGTGCGATTTGTAAAAGCTATATGTGTGTGTGTAAAAGATGTATTTTCTGTTGGTTGGTTACGCTGGGTCACTTCTAGAGGCAAAAAGTTCTTTGTAGGCTCAGACCTTGTGGTTTTCTCCACAACTAGGTGGATTTGATGGATTGTGCTCTTTTGCTAAGCCTCTTGTGTCTTTGCACCAGTTTGCCAATGAAGGAGAGTCTGTCATTTTGTGTCTATTTCATGTCTGTAATGAATTCTTCTTCTTTGTAATGACTATTTAGCCTCTATGATTAAAATAAACTAATTTTTTTCTCTCTCATTGTTCTTGCACTGTGTTTATTTGATGGATGTTAGCTGTGTATTGTGTATAAAACAGTCCCTTTCATACTTTCATCTCTCTTCCTTAACCTCTGTTTGAACCTGCACGAGTTTGTGTGAATCCCCTTCAGCTTTGAGGTCATTACTATGTTATGTCAATTGCATTCAAACACCCTAAATCATGGTGTATCACCTTTCCCTTTCTGTATTCCCTCTCTCCCTTTTCCCTAGTGATCATTAGCATAGGTTTAGTTCAATTATATGAGCCTCAAGCTCAGAAAGAGGAACTAGCCTTCTCTGGAGGTCTGATCTCATCTATAAGGTCCAACACCTTGAGATCAATCCCATTGTGTCATTGGAATGCTTCAACAGGCTTCAAGCAGGGTGCAATTTTATGTGACAACAGTTTCTGGCACGGCTGGTGGGACCAGTTCGATGAACTTTATCATCAACTGAAGGATTTTGTGTGTTCTTCAGTGCATTTTGCCATTCATGGTAGTCTTCTTCAACATAATGGTGACTTTGCTGAACAAATCCACTGGTGAAGGTAGCCCAAGCGCTTAAAGATTCATCAAAGATTCAAAGTTCGGTGATACTTCTAGTCTTTTCCAGCTTTCAGGAGCATCACAAATCACCTGGCGACTCTTCTTGGTATGTATCTGATTTTCTCTAGATGTAGACTTGTTTTGCTTTGATTCAGACATTTCCTATGATTATCTAGCATTTTAATGCTTTAAAATGTCAAACTATTATAGGAGTTATGGTTATTCCCATCCTCCTAATCAAAACACAAGTTATTGGCCCCTACCAGCAGTACTAGGCCAAAAATGCCTCTGGTTTTATGCCATACAGCCCTACAATAGCAGAATATCAACATCTTTATGATGCTTACCTCCCTCTCGCTCTCGCTTATGCTTACTATCAGCCTTAAGAGGCCCCTTTCACTCCAAACCAATATGGTTACCCTCCCAACCCACCTTAATTGGACTATGATCTTAGCAGCATGAGTGGCAAAGACCTCTAATTGCACGTTAATAGAATGTTGGATGACATTGACAGAGAGTGAATGTATAACCAATAGCAAGATGTGCTTGCTTATCAGGCTCATCTTCAACAACAACAAATGGAGGCGGAGGAAAGAGCCTATCAGGAAAGTCAGGATTTGCAGATTGTAGCTAAAGGAGAACAGATGACACAACTTCTTGCCAAAGTCCAAAGATTAGAGGCCAAATCAATTCCCTCCATTCCCAATTTCAGGCAGCCCCTCTCTTCTACACAAGTTCAGCCTACTGCAGAAACAATTCCCAAATTTAAGATTCCAAGCTTCAGGCAGGATAACCCCTCTAGGCCTCCAAAACCATTTTCCAGTTTCAAAATCCCAGGTTCTAAAGGCCCCCAGCCTTCACAGGAGTCTGTTCCTACACAAATCCAGCCTATTATTCCTCAGGAACAACCTTCTCAAGAGACCCTTCCAGATCACTTCCCCTGATATTCCTCTTGCCTTGACACTATTTCGCTTTTCAAAGCTGGACCTGTTGTCTATCGGGATAATTAGAGGGATGAGCTGAGGAAGGAGACACCCACAACAAGGGAGGAGCCACATGCTGATAATGTGCCCTCATGCACTGACTCACTTTATAATGACAAGCTAGTTTTTTAGCTGGATACTAGGTTCTATGAGCCAGAAAAAGAAATGATCAAGGCTGCTGTGAAGTATCTAGCTATTTGTCAACCCTCATGCATTAGTGAAATAAAATTTTTAGACCCACTACAGGAGAAAATTAAGCCAAATCTGATGGAGCAATAATGCATCAAGCATGAGGTTAGTGTTGATCCTGAAACAGGGTTGAGTCCCCTGGACTTTGGCTCATTTGTGGAGTTTTCCCATGCTTTTAATAAGATGAATGAAACCAAAATACAAAGAAAGCATGGTGAAGAGGTCCAGTTGTGGATGTAACTCAAGCAGAATAATGTGGAGTTGCAGCCAAAGGATGAGGACATAGTGGAGGAGATTGCTCCAATTGCTCCAGGGGTCGATGATGCCGCTCTATTTGATGAACTTACTAGCTACATTGAAGATGAGGAAGGTGTGCAAATGCCAACATTGGTTGTAGTTCTAGAGTAGCATAAAGGTATTGAAAATGATGGCAAACTGTTGCAGGTTGAGGCCCAACATGACAGTGAGATTCTAGCCCATGAAGAAGAGCATATGAGTAGTCCTATACTGAAGAGTGTAGAGGACCTGGAGGAGGCTCATTTCTAGGATGAGCTTGATGTTTTCTGCTCAAGCTTGGATAGTACATTAGTGCCTCTAGATGAGGTAGATCATGAGCAATTTTAGCAGATTGAGGAGGTAGTCATTCCTCCAATTGATATAGGAGCCAGAGCATTCAGACCAACATCAAGAAAAAGAAATAGAGCAGAGGCATAAGATCAACTCTGTTGATTTGCATGTCATTTCAAGGGGATGCCCTATAAGGCATTTGGCCCAGCTGGGGACGTATCAAAAAGAGTCACCACCTGTCATGCTTACTTCAAAGCATGAGGTTGAGCATTAAGAAGGGCTAGATCAACCCATTTATCCACTTCCGGGCAACTATAATTCCAATCAATGCAGGTGAATAGGTGAGTTTTTATTTGTCCTCGGGGAAGCATTCCACCATTTTGTTGTATGCCCACCCCTCCCCCACCTCCTTTTAGCTACCCACAAGCATGAAGTGAATTGTAAATTGTTGAGAAGGGGTAGTTATTTTAAAAACCTAGTTAATGGCTTTGTTTAAAGTCATTTCCTTGTTGTTAGTTTAGGTTTAGGTTAGTTTTATTTCTATTTTAGGTTTCCTTTCAATAAGTGCCCTTGCACTTTGTTGCATTCTTATTAGGAGGATGCTTGCTTTGTTTGTTTTCCCTTGTCTTATTTCCCAGAGGTAGTGTTCAGTTTTGTTTTTGTCTAGCCAACCCCTGTTCTTGTTGCATTTCTTTTGACAATGTGCCTAATGGATTGCTAAGGCCTCTAGATCTTAGTGTTTAGTAGGCAAACACCCCTGCATAGTAACCAAAATGTTATCCTATTTTACCCAAGCCAAAATAGCCCAAAGGATTCCCCTTTCCATCATAAAATCCGATCTGAGAAAGCCTAAATGGAAGGATGTTTCCCTTTGAAATGCAAGAGAAAACCCCAAATTGACTATGTCTAAAAAACCTTAAGTTTTCCTTGTGTTTTTAGTGTTTTTAGAGTTTCAAAGTTTAGGATTCACCTCTTCATCATGCCATGTTTGTCGGCTCTGAGCTCCGCTTTGTTCTTTGTAAAATTTAGCTAAATGTTTCAGAGTTTCAGACTTCAGACTTTTCTTCTTCCCTCTTCCTTTTCTTTTGGAAGACGGAGGAAGGAAGGCTCAAAGCTCGACCCTCGACGAGTGTTATTTTTTTCTAAGGCATTTTGCCATTCCATTGAGCCTTTTAGGTGGGCCAAAATCTAGCTTGTGGAACCGCAAAAAGAGGGCAGGTGGCAGGTTCTGACAACTCAACATTCAAGAACCTAAGAAAGAGGCCACGTGGTGTATTCTGGTTAGTTTCTGCCATTCTGCGGGGATTATTAAGGCAAAGGGTGACCGCGGAACAACGGGAAGCTGCCAAGTGGCCGTGATGTCATCCAAGGAGCAAGGCTCGGGGTCTAAGTTCCATTTCCTTTTCTTCAAAATATTTCTAAGTGTTTTAGGGAGTCAAACTTTGGTCTTTTCTTCTTCTCTCTTCCTTTCTTTTGGAAGGAGGAAGGCCGAAGGCCCAAACCCCGAACTCAACCGAACCTTTGTAAAAGCATCTAAGTCTTTAAACTTGCGGGGCTCAGACTTTCTCTCTTCTTCCTTCTCTAGGAAGGTGTAAGACAGAAGGCCCGATGCCCGATCTCCGTCAGTTTCATAAAATTGACAAAGTGTTGTGGAGGCGAAGGTTAGATTCTTCTTCTTTCCAAAGAACAATGTAACGGAGGAAGCCTGATCTGTCGGAGCCCAACCTTTTTGCCTTCCATGTGCATTTTCTATTGTTCCAGACACGATGGGACTACTCAGCGACCCTCTTGGTTGCCATTAATGCTTCTTTAGATCCCGATTGCTGGTAGAAGATGATTTTTTTGCCCCCTATGCCACTGTAGTCCCTGTGCATTGAATTTCTTGTACTCATGGCATGGACGGATGCTCTTCTTTAGTGGATTTCATGGGCAGAGCCATGTGGGCACACTCTAAGGACACCAGATGAAGTTATTGTATTATGGTCGATGTTCTTTCTTGTTGACATCTCTTTCCACATCCATGACTGCTACAGTGTGATCTGTAAAAGCTATATATGCATGTGTAAAAGATGTATTTATATTGGTTGGCTATGTTGGGTCACTTCTAGAGGTAGAAAGTTCTTTGCAGGTTCAGACCTTGTGGTTTTCTCAAGAATTGGGCAGATTTGATGGACTGTGCTCTTTTGTTGAGCTTCTCGTGTCTCTGCACTAGTTCGCCAATGAAGGAGAGTCTGTCATTTTGTTTCTATTTCACATCTATAATGAATTCTTTTTCTTTTGTAATGTCTATTTAGCCTCTATGATGAAAATAAACTAAATTTTGCCTCTCTCATTATTCTTGCACTGTGTTTATTTGATGGCTGTAATCTATGTATTGTGGGTAAAACGGTCCCTTTAATACTTTCATCTCTTTGCCTTAACCTCTGTTTGAACCTGCATGAGTCTGTGTGAATCCCCTTCGGCTTTGAGATCATTACTGTGTTATGTCAGTTGCATTTAAACACCCTAAATCTTGGTGTATCACCTTTCCCTTTTTGTATTCCCTCTCTCCCTTTTCCCTGGTGATCATTAACATAGGTTTAGTTCAATTCTCTGAGCCTTAAGCTTAGAAAGAGGAACCAACCTTCTATGGAGGTTTGATCTCATTTGCAAGGTCTCACATCTTGAGATCAGTGCCATTGTGTCATTGGAATGCTTGAATGGGCTTCAAGTAGGGTGCAATTTCACGTGATAACAAGTACCATGGGGGAAGTGTTAATAATAGGTGACTTATGCAAGGACAAAAAACATCCATGCCCTCATTCTAAAAAGCAAATTCATAGAGAAACGTAAATCATTATGGTTGGAGGAAGAGAGCAATCAACTTTGGGATAGGACCTCTTACGATAGTAAGGGAAATGTTACACACTACAGGATAAAATTATCAGGACTATGTAGTTTATACAAAATGGTCATTTGCAACGGTATGAGGGCATGTTTGAAATTGGGAAACATCACCTGCAAAACCTACAATGATCAAAGTGTAGTGGACTATGTTATTTGCTCACAAAATTATACCTCTCAAGTTTGATGGAGTTAGTGGTTGGAGACTACCTTATAGAGTTGAAATCAGATTATAATCTAATTTATGTAAATTTAGACATCCACATAAACAAGCAACATGAGGAGCAAGTACACTTCAACCAAAAGAAGGCAGCTTCACAGGGTAAAATCCTGATCATGAATTAGGAAAATCAAGAAATTTTCAAGGCTGCCCTCGCATGACTTTTCAGAGAGTATGAGAATAATACAAGTTACATATAGAACCATTCTATAAGCAAAAATATGTTGATTCCCCTAATGCACAAGGCCTTAAGTGGGTGTAAGAGGGCTAGAGCCAAGAGAGGAACATAAAATACTTTTCTGATAAACCCTTGGTTCGACGAGGAGTGCAAGATGGCAAAAAGAAATTTGTGGAAATGGGGAATGGACAAAGAAAATAAGAAAGAGTACAAAAAATTGTTACATGGTAATAAAGAGAAGTATGTGAACATAAGAAGAATGGAGCTGATTGCCCTTGGAAAACACAACCCCAAAAGCTTTTGGAAGGAACTACAACAAAAGAGAAAACAAATAGAAAACAATATCATAGGTTATCAATGGCTTGAATAAGTGAAGTTGATTTATGAGCGTGGCTAAGATAAGCATAGGCCCTCAATAATCAAGGCAAATACTGAACTTTTCACCATTGAAGATATTAATCAAGGCATAAAAAAATTGGCAGGAGGGAAAGGACAAGATATTGATGGTCTATAAGAAACACATTTAAAATGGGGTATAGAGGTCCTTACACCTCGTATCAAGAGCATCTTCAATAATGTCATTCAAGAGGGCTTCTCGAAAGATTGGATGACTAGTGTTATTATTCCTCTCTACAAAAGCGGTGATATCATTAATCCATCAAATTACTGCACTATTATGGCTAATCCCCTCCTTGGTAAACTTTTTGGAAGCATGGTGGAGCACATAATTAGCAATTGGGCAGAAAAAGAGGGAAATAGAGCTAAGGGACATGCTGACTTTAGACTGAAAGATCTCACTATTGATCATGGTGTTACCCTTCATTCTTGATTGAAAAATATGGAACACCCAAGGTGATGAGGCTTTTTGCTACTTTGTAAACTTTAAAAAAGCCTTCGACATGGTGCCTCGCGACAAACTTTGGAATAGGATGGAGGAATTGTGTGTTTTAGATGTGTTTAGAGAAGCAATCCATAGGCTTTATGAACAAGTCAAGGCTAAAATCAGAACTAATGATGGAATGTATGAGTGCTTTGGTAGTGATATTGGCATCAAACAAGGTTGCTTGCTAAATATGTAATAAAGGTAGAAGAATGGATAGACAAGGCTAATGGAGAAGAGGTTCAACTGGCTAAATATGTAATAAAGTTATTCCTATATGCAAATGATCTCATATTAATTGCTAAAACAACTCATAGCTTGAGAGAACACTAGAGGGTGCTTGAAACCTTTTGTTAGGAGGTCAGGATGCAAGTGAACACTAGAAAAACCAAAGTGATGATCTTCTCATTGAGGAGAAAAAAGAAGCAAATTAACTTTCTTTTTGAAGGTATCCCATTGGAAATAGTGGATGAGTACAAATACCTCAGGCTTGATTTCCACAATAAGCTTAGTTGGGAAATATATAGAGAAAAAATAATTCAAGGGGGCTGGGAAGCACTATACTCTCTTCAAAATAGATGTAGGAATGTGGAATTATGGGATTGGAAAACCAAGAGAACACTTTTTGGTTTACTTGTTATTCTGGTGATTCTTTATGGGTGTGAAATTTGGGGCAACAATATGTCAGATCAAAATGGAAGTAGCTAGAAAGAAGCCAAAAACATTTCATCATAAAGCAGTCTCAAAATTAAGAATGTTGTTCTGTATGAGATTTTACTGGCTGAAATGGGTACTTTCCCTTTGGAAGTATCGGCCATGGTTCAACTGTTAAGTTACCTAAAGAAGATTCAAAAAATGGAGAACCACCATTGGTCTAGGCTGATTATGGAAGAAGATTTAACTAGAAGAAAGAACACATGGATGAAGCATAATGACAAATGGATAAATAAATGGGACATCAACATGCAAGAATGTCCAACTGCTAATGAGGAAATAAAAAAGTATATAAGAGAAAAATTTAGGAACATCGTGTGGACTAAACAAATAGGACAAAAGAAAGATTGCTACATCAAAGAATTTAACCCCACGTGGGATCATGAAGAAAAAGCCTACATAGGGGCAAATATTAAGTGGAAAGCCAAAATGTTGATATCCCAACTAAGGACTAGTTCACATCATCTTATATGTGAAACGTGAAGATGGTTGATTCCTAAAGAGGAGTGGGAAAAGAGAATATGCCTATTTTACAAGGGTGTGGTGGAGACAGAATGACACTTCGTCATGGAGTGCTCAACATACAGCGACATCCATACCAGTTATGAAGACACCTTGAAAACCACCAATTTAAGCACCTTGTTTGAGGAGGCAAGGCTGGGTAAAACTACAAACTTCTTGATCAAAATTCACTGCAGAAGTTGTGATCTCAAGAAGATATTACAAACTTGTTAAGGCTTGGTTACCCTGTTTCTAGTTGGAATTGTGTGCTGCTTTGGGTCCCATAGGCTATTGTGGCCTCGTGGATGTTATTAAAATCTTCATTTCATTTCATTTCATTTGTCAAGGTGCGACATATAAGCACTTGAAGCACTTTTACAAGTGATTTTTTAGACTCTTTTTTATTTTTCTTTATTTTTCTTTTTTTCTTTATAGTTATTATTATTTTTTATAATAATTAGTATTAATAAGAAATTATTAATAATAATTAATACCAAAATAATAACATTTTAAATTTTTTAATTTTAAGATTTTGAGACAATGATAATGAAAATTCTAATTTCAATACTAATTAATAATTAACAATAAATTATTAATTAATTAATATATTAAAATTAAAATTTTATAGACGGTGACTTGGTACTACAAGATTTTGACAAAACAATGACATGACATAACGAACAAATACAATATGTGGGTTTAAACACAACAAACATTAATGACAATACGAACATGAACACTAAGCTTAGCATTCATATTTTCATAAGATGAACTCCAAACTCGACGACTCAAGTTTTGACAAAAAGCATTTTGACGACATTTTATGAAGACTTAGATTTTGATGCAACGAAGGTATGAACTTGTCCATAACGGTCGAAACTCGATGACTAATTCAAACATGACGATAGATGACAAAGATTCTTGTCAGCACAATCCAGTTTTGGGTTGGGTGCAACAAATTCCTTGTTCCTTTTCAATTATTTCGTTTTCTCAATCTCAATTACATAGATCTCAATCTTTTATTCCACTCTCCATTCCATTAAATATAAACTTATTTAATTAGCATTAGACTCTAGACCTTATCTTAATTAAGGATAAACATTTTATTTCCTTTCAGTTCGGACAAAAAGATGCATAGCTTGAAGAGCTTTTCTAATTCTAAACAATCAAACTATATTTTGTTTAAACAAATAAACATAATTTCAAAATAGACAATCGCTTGGCTAAAGATATTACAAGTCTTCTATCTTATCTCATTATTTTTATATGAATTATTATTTATTATTAATTCTATAAAATAATTGTGTCTAAATAGTATTTTTGAATTTCAATTTGTTAGGTTAGCATTGATATCATTATAGTTGAAAAATATAGAAGTCTTTTTTTGATGTTAACATCACTTAAAGGTATAAAAGACGAGATATTTTAGTAGGAATTGTGTGCTAGGATGGGTATAAAAAAATCAAGAAATAAAGGTAGAAATAAAGATTAGGGGTATTATATAAGATTCTATGATCGAAGGCGATATAGGATAAGTCTACTTAGTGAATTCATCGGGTTCTCCACCCAATTTCTTTTACTTATAAAGCTTTCTTACTTATCGATCATAGTTTCTAGATTTTATTTTATTTTATCTTTGATTATCTTTCCTCCTTGATTAGTGGGCACTCCATTATATTACACACTATTTAAAGGAGAAAATATTACTCAATCTATTCTCTATTTATGCACATCAATTCACATGTTGGTGCTTTTCCTTTGATTGTATGATGGGCTCAATGGATGCTGCATATTGAGGACATAGGGTGCACATGTTTAATCCAAATCACTCATAAATCTAGAATCCAAATAAATGATTCATTCCATGACTATTTATCTCTTTCATTTTTACTTGGTAGTCTACTCATATAGATTTACATGCACACTAAAGTGGGGGTAAAATGTAAGGGATAAAACTGCATACCTTGCACATTTACCCCTTTGTTTTATGTCATTTTTCTTAAATGTCATAATGCATGGTCTTAGCACTCAATTTGGCACATTTGGCTTATTAACTGACCCTAGACTTGAACCCATTGGCTAACTACCTCTCTAGCTCCCAATGGTCTAGGCTAATCACTCCTTACAACATTCCCCAACCTAAGACTATGTCACAGGTGCATCCTTGTTCCTTGGATCGGGCCATGCCACAACTTAGTCTGCCCTTTTTGAAATTCAAAATTTGTACTACTAAGGTCAACTTTCTTAGAATGTGACCATTATCTCATTGGTCTGCACACAAAAAGTCTTGAGTTGTGTGTTTAATATTGTATTTAAGGACACTGTACTAGGTCATTTAAGATCATCACATGATTATATAATCACACATTTACATCACAAATTCACATTTAGAGCATTCAATCATAGTCATAGTTGCATCAACATTTGTATCTCTATTTTGTGTCTTCAATCTTTTTACATTAGCAAAGGGGAGCCTTCATTGCTATCAAGGAGCTTTTCAATGCAACCTCTTACTCAAGGGATATGTACAAAAGAGATGAGCATGTTTTAGGAGGTTGCAACAACCCCGGACAAGCACATACTAGTTAGACTAGGCTACATGGGCAACCTAGTTATAGGACCAAGCTGTAGACATAGTTTTTTTCAGGCAACAAACATTTCATAATATATCTATCATAATCTTTTGATCAAAGTTTTGCACCTAAATTTCAATTTCTATTCTCTTATCACAACACATTAGTTGATCAACAAGGTTGAAATTGACATCACAATGAAAACTAGATAAATTCCTTGTTCCTTTTCAATTATTTCATTCTCTCAATCTCAATAACACAAATCTCAATCTTTTATTCCACTCTCCATTCCATTAAATCTAAACTTATTTAATTAGCATTAGACTCTAGACCTTATCCTAATTTAGGATAAACATTTTATTTCCTTTAACCTCGGAAAAAAAGATGCGTAGCTTGAAGAGCTTTTCTAATTCTAAATAGTCAAACTATATTTTGTTTAAACAAATAAACATGATTTCAAAATAGACAATTGCTTGGCTAAAGATATTACAAGTCTTCTATCTTATCTCATTATTTTTATATGAATTATTATTTATTATTAATTCTATAAAATAATTGTGTCTAAATAGTATTTTTGAATTTTAATTTGTTACGTGAGCATTGATATCATTGTAGTTGAAAAATATAGAATTCTTTTTTTTGATGTTAACATCACTTAATTATTTGTAGACTTTGTCAAAGGGGTGGAGCTCAATTGATGAAGGTGTTAGGTTCTTATTGTGGATACCCAAGTTGTAATCTAATGTTAATATCTAAGTGACTCTTTGATTTCTCCTTTTGAATCCTCAAACACTATAGAATGTGACACTCACAATGACATTAGAGTAAAGTATGCAGATATCCTAACAACGGCTTCTTGGCACGGTCTATTTGTTGAGGGGTCTTTGGATAAGTCGGAGAGCTCATTATATCTTTGAACAAAAGTAGAATGGAAAGGCAAAAGCAAATTTGAATGGGTTGGTTGTCTCATAGGCTATTTTTAACCTAGTGGACGTTAAAAGCTATTCTATTCTATTATAGTTCAAATTGACCTAAAAATTCCAACTTATCAATTTAAAAAATAAATTACCTATACACTTTATTTTAATAACTATTACAATTATATTAAATAAAAAATCATAAAAAAAATTCATTAAAAATCATTTTATTAAATTTTCACATTCATACTCTAATTTTATTATTTATTTTTTATAAATCAAATAATTGCCCCGACAAAAAAAAATCCTCTTGATAGAGAATGCGTCCTCTCAAGAAGACAAAATCCAGAGCCTGTTCAGTTTTTTAAAAACCTCCCAAAAAAACTACCTAATAAAGAGTTGGGTTAAAATTAGTAGACCAACTCATCCCCAATCTGTCGATCATTCTTCTTATGCCTACTAATCATTATTGTATTCTATATTTTTTAGCCAGCCCCAACTGCCTCTTCGGTATATTAAATTGTCCCTATCGCTAAAGCTACAATGCAATTTATTTCATGGGACCCTGTAATAATTGTCCACAGTACTATAGGAGGACAAATTCTATCCAACAAACAAGACCTGAAGGCAAACGCCCGTTTGGAAAGATTTGCACCTTCTGATTGTTTTTCACTTATGGATTTTAATGACCTTCCATTTACAAAATGTCAAGAAGTGTTACAAAAATTGATAATAAACCAAGTTAGAAGGTTACGTTTTTGGGAAAGAAATTTGATTCAAGTGGAGTTGGTAAGGAAGCTTTGCAAAAGTCAAAATGCACCAGATGGAAATATTATATTAAATTCCTCCACCAAAGAACTACATATTTAATGAAAGAACGATCAATTCTGTCCCCAACGTCGATTTCTTCTTAATCAGAGCCACCCCACAAGAAAGCAGAATCAAGACATGGACGTAATATTAATTTATGGGTGTTGGGTTTTTCTTCAGAATAGTTCACCAAAATTCATTTACCGGGTCAAAACTAACATGTTTTGGCACACCATTGATGACTGGGTCCTGGTAAAACTTTCATGTAGAGTTCCAAATCCTTTTTGCTTTATATACAGGCAGAAATCACAGCAGAAGTTTTTGGATTGAATTGATCTTTGTTTCAGTCAGTTATGGGTTAACTAGCCAAGAGGAGGGAGTTGGCATTTGAAATATACAATGAAGAAAAGAACCACTTTTTTGGCTGCTTTTGTTTTTGTTCTTTACTGCTCTATGACACTGTTTGCTGCAGCACAAGTTACAGATCCCGATGAAGGTAATTTAATTTACTTAAATTCAATCTAAAATTTAGGAAAATATATGTATGGTGCAGTATTAGTATTATTGTTTACTTAATTGAATTTCAGAATATATGTACGAGACCTTATTTTGTTATAGGTCAATTAAAGAAAAGGAGGACAACATCCCAAGTATAGATGGATAATTGCAGCCAAAACCTCCTGAAGTGTTTAACAACTGCCAAATTCAGGAGGAAAAACGTCCCCAAAACCTTGTAAACTTTTGTACTCAAAATTAGAGCCCCAAGGTATATTTGAACATGTTTTTCTGTTTATACAGCAGAATATCAGGAAGCTACTACAAGCATCAAAAGTCTACACATGTTGTAAAGCTAACAGGTCATAGATATCAATATTCTATAATATACCATCCTGTGTCTATGACACAGCTTTAGTATTGTCTAAAGTCTAGAAGAAGTTGGGCTGCAGTGTCTCAGGTTCTTTTAAATTTTACTCGAAGATATGGAGATCATGAGGAATTTTAAGGGATGAAAAGAATGAAATATAGTGTAAGCTTTAGTATTAGTGCTTGTGTAATTGGATTAATCTAATAACTGTATGCAGAATTTGTACAAAAACACTAGCTGGTTTATTTTGGAAAATTTGCCAGTTCTCAGATCTGGTGTTTGAGGTTTTTAATGAATAGTTAACCAATTGGTCAAAAAAGCCCACACAGTTTCCCTGATGGACATTTTGTTTGTTGTTGGATGCAGTTAAAGCTCTTCAAAATATTAAAAAGAGCCTTGGAGACCCTCTTAGCAAACTAGATAATTGGAAGGCTGGCGATCCATGTAACAAACCATGGAAAGGAGTTCTATGCGACAGTAATGCAAGTACCGATGGGTACTTGCATGTAACGCATCTGTATGTTTGCTGTTACTTGGTATTTGGTAGATTTCAGTGGTGTTAAGCTTTTGAATTTTGTATGTGTTTGTTCGTATAGTTTTCTTTGAAGCTAAAAATTGTAATTTTGTAATACTGAAGTATTGTATTATCAGAACAGCAGCTACATAGTAATGGGAGTTCTTTATAACAATATACCGCAAGAGTAGCTATTCCTATTAATGACTACATATACAATATAATAGATCTTTCAGCAGGATTAATGAAGGGCAACATATCCACAAAATTGAATCCTGGATCTTGTTGTATTAACTAGTAAGCACCCCTACTTATCAGTCAACCGCAGGCCTGTGGACCTAGGCAGTGAATTATTTGAGTATAGAAGTCCCAAAGCTTCATTCAGCTACATTTCTACAAAGTGAAGCCAGGGCTGAAATTCCAAAATTTTATGAGTTCATGTCCACTGGAGTATAAGAATAAGAGGTCCAGCGCACTTCCTACTTGAAGGTCATGGTTTTAAGTTGTGACAATGGTATACTGAATTTGAACATTATACATATTATACATGTTATAATTAATTGACTAGAATTCATTCTAAAGGTCTTTGAAATATTTCACCTGAGTCATCTCAAAAGATTTTAACCCAAAGTTCTCCAAATTCCTGACTGGGCTTGTGGAAGACATCAAAGAGTGCTCACAAAATAAAGGTACGGTGAATTATCCTTAGTGAATTGAATTAACTTCTTCACCAACAAAGTGAGCAGTGCGACCCTGCTAGTCTAATTGCCCACCTCAGCCAGACTGAGGATACCCAAAACGTAATCTATTTACTCTACCGACTGAAGTTTTTTCCTGGGCCAATGGCAGCAGGTTAGTTGAAGCAGGATTTTGCTGTAGTTTCTGGTCCTCAATAGCTGGCCTTAGTGGAGACGAATCATCCTTAGTGAAATGCCCAAGGGTTTAGCAAGATGCATTTCATCCAGAATTAAAGGTAACAAGGTAAACACCATTTTTAGGTCACAGCCTAGCCAGCATGACTGCTAGACCTACGAGACCTCCCTTGTGGGATCAAAAGGGCTTTTTCACTTCACCTTATATATAGTTCAAAATTTTTACCCATTGGGTTTCAACCCCATAACCAAGCTTGGGAATGGCCTGGGGATATAAGCATTAACATATAACCAGTTGTTGTACGCTGATAATCCTGTGAAGATTGTTTTTATGTATTGGAGCTTTCAGATTTAATGTGACCAAAACTGCCATCACTGGTGACTTTTATTTAAAAAATATGTAAACCTTAGTCAGGGATAAAGGGGTATCTGCTAAAACATGAATCTAAGGAATGCTCTGCCAGGGCTCAGTCTAATCTCATTGCTGTTTTGGTAGCACTGTGGTTGGCAAGCTATCTGTGTTTGTATCCATAATGTATAATATTAAATGTATTATTGTAAGCATGTAACAATATATTCATAGAGGAGTGGACGGCAAAGTGTCCACAGGCTAGATGCAGCATATGCCTGGGAGATGGAAAAGAGCAATGGGAAAATCACCAGCAATGCAAAACAGGCAGAATTGCAATAACGGTTTTGTGACATGATATTAGATTCAGCCAGAAGAATGGTTTTCAATCATGTTTGATAAAACTGAAATTAGTGGATGATGCAGGAGCATCCTAGGGTGTAAGAGCAATCTTGCATCACCCAAAAAATATTTTCTCTTACCTTTGTTTGTTTGCAAGTTTTCATTTGCATCCCAGTCATAACTAGTCACTGTAGATTCTATTGCATTTCACCACACTTTCTAATCTCACTTCACAGTTGGGAATTCATGTTCTACACTGATCCTACAATGCCACATTCAATTTTCAGAAGATTTGGATAACTGCAAAGACATAATTCACTTCTAGACTCATTACCAAACATAACAGGTAGACATCCAGTTTCATTGTTCTTAGTTTGTGGCAACTTCCTAAAGCATGTGACAACAAAGGAACACATTTCAAGATATATTGGACCTAGGAGAGCTTATGGTATGAACCAAATGGAGATTTGAGGGTCCTTCATCATTGCATTTATTTTAGAAGATTCGCTTATATGTTTGGCCAACTACATATTTCATTAGGCATTGGGCTTTGCACCATGTTATGATCAATTAAGATCATTCATAAAGCTAGAAGCAACTATTGTAACATGCACTGTTCCGGCTAGGGTTTTATACCAATTTTTTTGTTTTTTGCTTGCTGATGGGTTTAGGGTTTTATGTTTGTTTTTGCATTGGAAACATACAATATAGTGCATATAACCAAAACCCAGAAAAACTAAAGCATAAATGAGCAAGATAATGAATACCCAGATTGTATTATGCCAAAATATGAATTTTAAGTACATACCCATGTTGAGTTTTGCAACTTCATACATCTGCTGCCAGTGGACCAGCTATGCATAGACTATGAAACACCGCCGAATTGCTCAACAATGAAAGATTTCATCCGTACAACAACATATAATTGATCTGCTGTCCCAGGCGCCACAAATAAGACTGAAAGAATGCATGTAAAGGAGTTGAATCGATTATCAAATAACCCACTTTTCCCCCAGGTGTAGTACGGCCCTGCTGCAATACTGTTTTAGCACAAATCTCACTGGAAACTGCCTTCTTTATTGCTGTTTGGATCTGAATAGGGTTGCAGACATGACGTGACCATGTAGGAATGAAGAACAACAGCAAACCCTCATGAAATCCTCACAAAATGCCCTCATAGGTGTACGGCCTGCTGTAGAATAGGTACGGCCAGCCTAGAGGATGGAGTATAGTCTCAAAACTCACACAACACCATCAATATCTGCTCCATATCATGTCCACTTCGCTGTCATCACAAATCTGCATAAATGTTATTCAATCCTTACCCAAATCTTCACCGAAATGTATCAATCGAAAGCCCAAATGAAACCCTTGTGTGAGGCTTCCAATAATCCTCCCTGATGTGGTCTTTCACACATGAAGAAGGAGACTTGAAGAGGTTTTCGCCTCAGCCAAGTCTGGTTCAAACCCTCAAAGCTTCCAAAGCTCCAAGAATGCACGACAATATCAATTTCAAGAGAGTGAATGAATAATAATCAAAATGAGTTCACACTTAGTCTTTTATTTCTCCACTCAATGCCCAAGAAAGGGGAATATTATATTATTTATTTCATGTTTTAAGACCCTTATTCCTCCATGAGGGGTGCCCATCTCCTAGGGAGGTAACTTTAAGTTACAACTTATATAAATAAAGTGAAAACACTTAATAACTTAAAGTCACTTGACCTTTGCAAATATTATAAACTAAATATTAAATTTAACTTATATATCGATAAATAATGCTCCGAGCCCCTCGAAACCATATGCTAGGCCCTCAGATCATGCCTTGCTATAAATAGCAAGTCGCTCAACACTGCTTCGTCCTGACTTACTAAAAATAGTAAGTCCTAGCAACATGGTCCAATTTGGCTCCCTATCCAAAGCCATTAGCCTACGGAAACCATGTGATAGGCTAATTCTCATCAACTGACCAATTGGGCTAAATGGAGGACATTACAGTCCGCCCTCCCCAAGATTGCTTGTCCTCAAGCAATCTCAACTCAGGATGCTGAAGTATATGCTCACTCTCCCATGTCGCATCCTCAACTGGCAAGTTCATCCATTTTACTAGGTACTCCCTGATGATTCACCTCCTAAGATTCCTTTCAAGTGTGTCTATAATAGCCTCTGGAACCAAAATTAGCTTCCCTTCCTCGTCCAATGGTGGAAGCTCGACTGAAGGAATCAAATTGTGGCCAAGTGCTTTCTTAAGCTTGGAAACATGGAATACATTATGCACTCGACTATCTGCTGGTAGCTCAAGCTCATAGGCTATTTCCCCAACTCTTTTGGCTACTCTGAACGGAACATAGAACCTGGGTTTTAATTTTTCTGCTCCACTCTTTTTTAGAGTGGACTTCTTGTAGGGTTGGAGCCTCAAGTACACCATGTCTCCAACCTCAAAACTCCTCTCTACTCGGTGTTGATCAGCATAGAGCTTTTGTTGATTCTGTGCCTGCTGCATGTTCTCCTTGAGTTCTTTCATTATGACTTGGCTCTCCTGTAATAGATCTTTTGCCTTTGGCACTCTACTGTCACCAAGTAGTAGATCTGTGAAGCATGGGGCATCATAATCATACAAAGCCCTGAATGGAGTCATCCTGATCGACATGTGATAAGTCATGTTGTAGCAATACTCCCCTAGGTGTAACCATCTGATCCAAGCTTTCTGCTGCCCCGATATATAGTTTCGTAGATACCCTTCCACCCATTTATTCACTATCTCTGTCTGACCGTCAGTCTGTGGGTGGTAACTAGTGTTGGGAGTTAGCTCAGTGCCACACAACCTGAACACTCCTGCCAAAACAAACTTAGGAATTTACTGTCCCTGTCACTCACTATGCCCTTGGGTATCCCATGAAGTCTGAATATCTCCCTGAAAAAGAGATCAACCACTTGTACTGCCGTATATGTCGCTGAAATGGCGAAGAAATGTGCAAACGTGGTTAGTCTGTCGACCACCACATAGATGCAATCCTTCCCTTGAACCTTAGGTAGCCCTGTAATGAAGTCCATGGAGATGTATTTCCATTTTTGGTTGGGAATTGGTAGTGGCTGCAATAAACCTGCTGGATAAGTATGTTCATTCTTATTTTGTTGACATGTTGGGCACTCACGAACATACTTAAGGACCTCATTCTTAAGTCCTTTTCATGTGAATCTCTCCCAAATCTGTCTGTATGTTTTTAAAAACCTGGGATGGCCAGCCATGGGTGTATCATGGAAAGTCCTCAGAATTTTGTTCTTAAATTGAGAGTTAGGCACCAAAAATATTCCGTCCTTATATATGATCAAATCACTCACCACAGAATCCCTGTCATCCTGAATAGTGCCCTCAATGACTCCTTCTGCCCAAGAGTCCTTAGCATACTTTGTTGTAATCATCTCTTTCCAATCAACAGATATCTCTCCAAGCAAGCATAAGTGGGGTCTCCGAGATAGTGCATCTACAACTACATTCTTTTTGCCCTTGACATATTCAATATCAAAATCGTAAGCTTGAAACCTACTTACCCACTTCTGTTGTCGATCGTTCAAATCCTTCTGGTTCATGAAATATTTGATATTGTTATGATCTATTTTGATGATAAACTTCCCTCCAACCAGATAAGGTCTAAATTTGGCCAATGCATGCATTATGGCCAACATCTTTCAGTCATATACCGAGTAGCTTTTTTCCACCCCCCTAAGCTTCCTACTCTCAAAAGCAATGGGGTGTTTTTCTTGCATCAGAACTGCCCCTATCCCCTCTCTTGAAGCATCACAGTCCAACTCAAAAGGTTTGGAGAAGTCGGGGATTGCCAACACTGGGCAGGTAGACATCAAGTGCTTGAAGTGGTCAAAGCACTGCTGCGCTGCATCTGTTCACACAAAGGCTCCTTTCCTAGTCAAATCTATCAATGGCGCTGCTGTCTGTGAGAAGCCTTTTACAAACCACCTGTAAAAACCACACAATCCAAAGAACCCCTTAAGCTGCGTGAGGTTTGTCAGTGGAGGCCATTCAATGATTGCCTTGATTTTCTCTGGATCAACTCTAACACCATTTGCACTAATAATATGACCTAGATATAAAAGCTCTGTCATGCCGAAGTCACACTTGGACTCCTTGGCATAGAGGACTCACTCTCGAGGATACTTAGAACCTCCTCCAAATGTCTCATGTGCTCCTCCCAAGTTGATCAGGATGTCATCAAAGAAAATCAATACAAACTTCCTTAGCTTCTTCTTGAAAATCTGATTCATACAACTCTGGAAGGTCACAGGGGCGTTGGTCAACCCAAACAGCATCACTAAGAACTCGAAGTGGCCGTATTGACATCTGAAAGTTGTTTTTTCTATGTCCTCTTCCCTCATCCGTATCTGGTGGTATCGTGACCTCAGATCTATCTTAGAAAAATAACAAGCCTTGTGCAGCTCATCTATCAACTCATCTATACGGGGTATTGGATACCTGTTCTTTACGGTTTTCTTGTTCAAGGCCATGTAGTCAATGCACATCCTGATGGTTCTATCTTTCTTCTTAACCAACACAACTGCTGACGCAAATGGACTTTTGCTGGGTCGGATGTGTCCCATCTCTAATAGTTCCTTGATGGTTTTTTCTATCTCATTCTTGAGCCTCTTAGGATGACAATAGGGTGTGGTAATCACGGGTTTAGACCCGTGCTCGAGCTCAATAACATGCTCGATACCTCTATCTGGTGGCACTCCTAGAGGTATACTACCAAACACCTTGCTGTGCTTGGTCAACGGCTTTTGTATATCAAGATGGTAACTACTCTTCGGCTGCTGTGGGACCTCTGGCATAATCAAACACTCTGCTGCCCACTCTACTTGGTCATGACGCAACATCCTCTCCATCCTCTTGAGAGACTATTCGGGGTCCTCCATCCGACAATGCTCTGAGCACAATCTTTTTAACATTGGATTCAAATTTCATCTCCATTTTCTTCAAGTTCATTGTCATGTCCCCTCTTTAGCTCTGTCTAGCAGAGACATGAGAGTTGGCCTATCATCCGGGTTCCCGTAGGTCAGCAGAGTGGTTAGGGGACCTATCCAGAGGCAGTGGAGCTTGGTAGGGAGCTTTACAGGCCTTTCCAGATAGTTTGCGACAGTTTCCTATTTTTTAGGAAGGGTTCCTATTTTTTAGGGTTTGACCAAGAGTTGACCAGGAGGCATCAGGGGACCTCCAGGAGCATTTTGGGAGTTTTGGTCATGGTTCCTATTTTTTTAGGAGGTATCCCTATTTTTTAGGAAGGCACTGTCAGTTAGCCTGCCACGTGGCGACATCACCAGTGGCGTGGGTTACAACAGTTTTCAGTTCATAATGGCCAGGTGATGGAATTGGAATAATTATTGAATATTAAAGTGTGGCTTTAATATTTAATAAAAATAAAATAAAGTGATTAACAAATGTCACTTTATATTAATAAAATATTGAAAGGACCCCCACCTAGATGACACAATGTTGTGTTAAAAAGGTGGCCTTTTAATGAAGAAGTTGGACCCTCAACTTGGGCACCCAACTTAGGAGTTTTCATGAATAAAAGAATCTTTCAAAGATTCTTATTTGTTGATGCCCTTTTGAACCCTAAAAGTGGACGCCCAACTTGGGAGTCTCATAAAGTGAATTTGGATTCACTTTTTGGTCATCTTTTGCATATTATTTTGAAGCTTCATTGCAGATCTGAACTCTGAGGAAGAGGGCAGCAGCATATAGTCTCTTGGGAACGGAAACTCTCAGGTATTTTGGTGAATTGGACGACAACCCAGTTCATGTTTGTGGAAGGCCTACTCTGGGTCTTCTTTTGTGTATCATTGGACAGATTCTAGGGCACTCTATTGTAGATCTAAGATTGCAGCAGTACCAAATCAGCATTATTCTTCAGATCCTTCATTTTCAGTTGCATGCATAGCCTCTCCTAGGCCAATACCATCTTTGTATGCAAGTGGGGTTGCAAACCAGGCTTTACAATGAATATAAAATACAGATCTGATGGGTATGTGCTTCAAATTCTTAGTTGGTGCTTTTCTATCATTTAATTGTTATTTTTAGTTCATCCTTATATGAGATTTACAGTTGCATGTATATTTATCTGCTATCTTGGCAAATACACAATTCAAGAAAACTGAAACCCCTTCTACATCTCCTCTCTAGTCTGAAAGAACACAAATTTTTTTTTAATAAAAATCGTAAAACAAATAAAATCACAAAAACAAATACTTCATTTCAGCAAAGGGATCCATCAGGGATCTTTCAGTGGTATCAGAGCTCTTTGACCTGCCAGCCTGTGGGGTTCAGAGATTTGTTTTCTATGCATACGGACAGGTATTATACACGCAAGAGAGCCCAAAACGAGCTTGGGGTTGGTATGGCAGAGGAACCAATTATGACAGAAGAACAGATGAATGTCAGGAGGAATCAGGATGATGAAGAGAGAGAAATGATGAGAACCCTCATCAACACTCAGCCTAGGATTGCTCAGACCTTAGACAGGATACAAGATGCCTTGGACCGGTTGGAGTTAGATAGAGGTAGACGGAGCAGATCAGTATCTGTGGTGGGGAGTCAGCGTAGTCACAGGTCACACGCATCAGCCAGGAGCTCCCTTCATTCCCCTAGGCGTGGACAGGCCAGGGATAGACCCTTACTTCCTCAGTTTGCACCAGGTGAATGACCAGTACAGGTAGAGCCACCAGAGGTGGAATTTCAGGATTCAGTCATGGCAGCTACAGCTGAGTGGAGAACCCTACCCCCCGAGGTCAGGGATGTCTTTCCTTTTCCACAGTATTGTGCACAGCGCAGAGATTCTGCCAGGTTCAGAGGACATCGAGGCACTAGACCACAGCAGCAGAACTATGACCTCAATAGAGTTACTGGGAAGATCACATTGGCTACATATGATGGTACGGGTAGTACGAGTGCACGTGCTTGGGTGCACAAGATGGACATATATTTATCCTTGAGACCCATGCCTGAGCGTGAGGCTATTCAGTTTGCTGTCTTACATTTAGATGGGGTTGCCTACGATTGGTGGCATCATGGATTGGTCACCCAGGATCATGCCTTGATTCATTCCTATGCAGAGTTCACTGAACGACTCATTACCCAGTTTGACCGTAAGGACACAGAACTCTACTATAGGGAGTTGGCACATCTTAGACAGACTAGACAGGCAGAAGCATATGTTAATGAGTTCCAGCGTATTGCAGTTATGGTACCTGATATGCCCCAGAGGCGTAGCGTGATGTTATTCATTGAGGGATTGCAGGATAGGCTTAAGGGATTGGTACGTGCCTTCCAACCGGCCCACTCTTAAGGATGCCATTGATGTGACCTTGAGACTGGACACCACTCCTACTTATCAGTCAGATAAGAGGCCATTCAGGGAATCACGGCCTATTCAAAAGGCCAATACTTCACAGTTTAGAGATGGACAGTCAGCTAGACCTCCTAGGATGGATCAGGAGTCACGGAATGATTTGAGGAGGAAGAAATTATGCTTTTCCTGCAAGGAGCCTTGGGAGCCCGGACACCGCTGTATGGGTAAGGGCAGGGTTCACTTGATTGAGGTCACATCCGAGCTTGGGGATGAAGAGATACCAGACACCGACACTGAGGACAGCCCTGAGGAGGTTATTCAGGAGCGACCCCAGCTAGAGATAGATATCCCTGAGTCATTGGCGGCAGCCAAAGTGACTATGGCTACACTATCCAGTTATCCCAGGTTCCATGCCTTTCGGTTGAAAGGTACATTACAGGGACATCGAGTCATGAGCTTGGTCGACACAGGAGCCACGCACAATTTTATTGATCAGAAATTGGTTGAGAGGCGTGGATTACAGTCTGAGGTGTTCGAGGGTTTTGGAGTTAAGGTTGCAGATGGTGCAGTGTTGGGTTGTACTAGGAGGATCTCACAGCTTAGCATTCAGATGGGGGATTTTACCTTGACGGATGACTTTTATATCCTACCCTTAGAAGATTATGATGTGATTTTGGGTATGCAGTGGTTACAGGGTATTGGGAGATATATTATTGATCACCACCGCATGCAGTTAGAGTTCCTATTTGGTGGAAAGAAGGTGATCTTGAGGGCAGCATCTGACGGTGGGCCTAAGGAGGTATCTTCTCGCAGGATGGAGTCTATTATTAGACATGATGATGTGATCTGGGCCACACGTTGTTTTGTGAAATCCAAGACACCTACTCCTCAGGATGGTAGAGCATTTCATGTTGACATTCATTCGGTGATGGATCGGCATGGCCGAGTATTTGGTGACATACCTCCTGGTGTACCTCCAGATAGAGGGTTTGAGCATGGGATAGAGATGGAGGATGGAGCTAAGCCAGTGATCACCACTCCGTATCGTCATCCTAGAGCATACAAGGATGAGATTGAGAAGACTATTCATGAGCTGTTAGACATGGGCTTCATTCGCCCCAGTTCTAGTCCCTTTGCTTCTTTTGTAGTACTGGTTAAGAAGAAGGATGGGACTCTACGGATGTGTATAGATTACAGGGCCCTGAACAAGAAGACAATCAAGAACAGATACCCTATTCCATGCATTGATGAGTTGTTGGATGAGCTTCATGGAGCCATCTACTTCTCTAAGATTGATCTTCGTTCAGGCTATCATCAGATTCGTGTACGAGCAGAGGATGTACACAAGACCGCCTTCCGTTGTCACTATGGGCATTATGAGTTCCTGGTAATGCCTTTTGGACTTACCAATGCCCCAGCCGCTTTCCAGTCATGTGTGAACCATCTCTTCAACAAGCAGTTGAGGAAATCAGTTCTAGTGTTCTTTGACGATATTCTGATCTACAGTCGTACTTGGGAGGACCATCTCAGACATGTTGAGGAGGTACTTAGCATTTTGGAGAGTCAGTCTCTATTTGCTAAGTTGTCCAAATGTGAGTTTGGACTTAGAGAGGTCTTATATCTGGGTCATGTGATCAGTGCTGATGGGGTGAAGGTGCACGAGGAGAAAATTCAAGCAATTCGAGATTGGCCCCGCCCTCGGAACATTACTGAGTTACGTGGGTTCCTTGGGCTATGTGCTTATTACAGGCGATTTGTGAGGGGTTTCTCTCAGTTGGCAGCACCTTTGACAGACCTCACAAAGAAAGGGGCTTTTAGATGGACATAATAGGCACAGGGAGTCTTTGATAGGCTCAAGGAGGTTATGAGCACTTGCCCAGTTTTAGCACTCCCTGACTTCTCGCAGCCTTTTGTACTTGAGTGTGATGCTTCCGGTTTGGGCATAGGAGCGGTTTTGATGCAGAACCGACACCCCATTGCTTTTGAGAGTCGGAAGCTGCGGGATAATGAGAGGTTGTATTCTACGTATGATAAGGAAATATTGGCTATTATGCACGCATTAGCCAAGTTCAGACAGTATCTTGTTGGTAGCAAATTCGTGGTAAGAACAGACCACAACAGTCTGAAATATTTCCTTGATTAGACAGAGCTCAATGATCGTCAACAAAAATGGGTGAGCAAGATTCAGGCTTATGATTTTGACATCGAATTCATAAAGGGGAAGAATAACACTGTGGCTGATGCACTTTCTAGAAAACCATCACTCGCTGCCCTATGTTCGTTGAGCGAGATTTCAGCAGATTGGAAGGCTCAACTTCTAGTTGAGTACTCCAAAAATCAGCATGCTTGTGAGGTCATGGATGGATTGGTGTTGGATGATAGGTACACTGTGGTAGATGAAGTCATCTACTACAAGGGCAGGGTGTATCTGGTTCCTGGTTCTCAGTTGAAGGAACAAATTCTGCATGCTTACCATGATACTCCGACAGCAGGGCACCCAGGGAATGGTAAGACCTATAGGGCGGTTCGGGAGAGATTCTCTTGGAAGGGTCTCAAGGTTGATGTCTTACGTCATGTTTGCGAGTGTATGACGTGCCAGCAGAATAAGTCTGAGCATACTTTTCTTGCTGGTTTATTGCAGCCCTTACCTATACCAGAACAGAAGTGGTCAGGAATGTCTATGGATTTCATTACAGGTCTTCCTTGGGTGCAGGGGAAGGACTGTATCTACGTTGTAGTAGACAGGTTGACTAAATACGCCCACTTCTTCCCTATTACAGCTGATTTCACAGCATCTCAGGTGGCGGAGTTATTTTTCAGAGAGGTATTTAGGCTCCACGGTCTTCCTAAAACCATCGTGAGTGACAGGGATAGTAGGTTCATGAGTTCTTTCTGGCAAGAACTTTTCAGGCTTACAGGTACGGAGCTAACACCCAGTACCAACTACCACCCACAGACAGATGGGCAGACCGAGATTGTTAATAAGTGGGTTGAGGGGTATTTGCGCAGCTATGTGTCAGGACAGTAGAAGGCATGGGTGCGTTGGCTATATTTAGGAGAGTATTGTTATAATACTACACACCATATGTCTATTGCCATGACACCTTTCAGAGCCCTCTATGGTTACGAGGCATTATCTTTTGTTGATTTGGCTATAAGTGACAGTAGAGTTCCCTTGGCACAGGATTGGTTACAGGAGAACCAGGATATCATGAGATCTCTCAGGGAGAATCTGTAGCAGGCATAGAATCAGCAGAAGGTCTACGCTGATCGACATAGGACTGAGAGAGTATTTGAGGTGGGTGACATGGTTTTCCTGCGGTTGCAGCCTTACCGACAGAGCACCCTTAGAAGGGGTGGAGCTAAGAAGCTCAAGCCTCGCTTCTACAGACCATATCGGATTCTCAGGCGTGTGGGAGAGGTTGCTTATGAGATTGAGTTACCACCTGACAGCCGGATTCATAATGTGTTCCACGTATCTTGCCTGAAAAAGGCACTGGGGCAACATATTGTAGCATCTCCCGATCTACCTCCCTTGGATGAGGAAGGTAAGCTGACTCTGGTTCCTGAGGAGATCTTGGAGGAGAGGGAACGACGACTGAGAAGTAGGGTGATTCGGGAGTACTTGATTCGTTGGAGAGGTCTTCCTATAGAGGACGCCACCTGGGAGGGAGAGTCCATTTTACAGCATCCAGCTTTGCAGTTGCTTGTGGGCAAGCATCTCCGAGAGGGGAGGACTGTCATGTCCCCTCTTTAGCTCTGTCTAGCAGAGACATGAGAGTTGGCCTATCATCCGAGTTCCCGTAGGTCAGCGGAGTGGTTAGGGGACCTATCCAGAGGCAGTGGAGCTTGGTAGGGAGCTTTATAGGCCTTTTCAGACAGTTTGCGACAGTTTACTATTTTTTAGGAAAGGTTCTTATTTTTTAGGGTTTGACCGAGAGTTGACCAGGAGGCATCAGGGGACCTCTAGGAGCATTTTGGGAGTTTTGGTCATAGTTCCTATTTTTTTAGGACCTATCCCTATTTTTTAGGAAGGCACTGTCATTTAGCCTGCCACGTGACGACATCACCAGTGGCGTGGGCTCCAGCAGTTTTCAGTTCAGAATGGCCAGGTGATGGAATTGGAATAATTATTGAATATTAAAGTGTGGCTTTAATATTTAATAAAAATAAAATAAAGTGATTAACATATGTCACTTTATATTAATAAAATATTAAAAGGAGCCCCACCTAGATGACACAATGTTGTGTTAAAAATGTGGCCTTTTAATGAAGATGTTGGACCCTCAACTTGGGCGCCCAACTTAGGAGTTTTCATGAATAAAAGAATCTTTCAAAGATTCTTATTTGTTGATGCCCTTTTGAACCCTAAAAGTGGACGCCCAACTTGGGAGTCTCATAAAGTGAATTTGGATTCACTTTTAGGTCATCTTTTGCATATTATTTTGAAGCTTCATTGCAGATCTGAACTCTGAGGAAGAGGGCAGCAGCATATAGTCTCTTGGGAACGGAAACTCTCAGGGATTTTGGTGAATTAGACGACAACCCAGTTCATGCTTGTGGAAGGCCTACTTTGGGTCTTCTTTTGTGTATCATTGGATAGATTCTAGGGCACTCTATTGCAGATCTAAGCTTGCAGCAGTACCAAATCAGCATTATTCTTCAGATCCTTCATTTTCAGTTGCATGCATAGCCTCTCCTAGGCCAATACCATCTTTGTATGCAAGTGGGGTTGCAAACCAGGCTTTACAATGAATATAAAATACAGATCTGATGGGTATGTGCTTCAAATTCTTAGTTGGTGCTTTTCTATCATCTAATTGTTATTTTTAGTTCATCCTTATATGAGATTTGCAGTTGCATGTATATTTATCTGCTATCTTGGCAAATACACAATTCAAGAAAACTGAAACCCCTTCTGCATCTCCTCTCTAGTCTGAAAGAACACAAAAAAAAAATAAATAATAAAACAAATAAAATCACAAAAACAAATACTTCATTTCAGCAAAGAGATCCATCAGGGATCTTTCATTCATGGTGAACTGCCCCAGTGTCATCATCCAATGCATGCCCAGAACTACATCTGTGTCACCTATGCCAACAACATAAAAAACATCTTTGAGCTCATACTCCCCCATTTGAATGTTCAAACAAGAAATATTACAGTTGCATGTGAGTTTGAAGCCGTCATCTACCATTACCTTAAATCCTTCAAACTCTTCCACCTTAAGTCCTCGTTTCACCACCAATCCCTCATCAACGAAATTGTGTGTAGCACCTGTATCAATTAGGGTGATGATGCGCTGACCTCCAAGGACTCCTTTGACTCTGAAGGAACCAACTTTCTGAAAGCTAGAAAGTTGTGCTAGTCCCCCCTCACCATGACTGCTACGTTGAGAGGCACTCTCATCTCCACTATCCTCTCTATCTGAGGGCTGGTCTGAGGCCTCTGAATGTGACTTCTAAGCTGAATAGTACTCTGTTAACTTTGCCTTTGCCTTATTAAGGCATCTGTGTGAAGGGTCCCATGGATCCTTGCAATGAAAGCCAAGTCTCTTTCTTCTGTACTCATTCAACTGATCATTGTTTGGCTGATTTGTTTTCTCCTTCAGCTGATTTGTATCCTTTTGAAAGGGTTTCCTATCCTTCTCCTTGTCCCTCCTGTATTGGAATCCTTTTGACTGAAATTTGCTTTTTGATGATGAAGATTCCATGTCTCTCGCCTTCTTCATTGCCTTATGAGGAGAAGGTGGGTTAAGACCCTTGATCCAACCCTGTAATGGATCTGTAAGACCATTAATGAATAAAACCAGCAATCTACGCTATGCGATATCTGTCTACCAAAACTGACAACTTCTGAAACTCAGAGATATAACTCTCAACTAACCCTCACTACCTGAGCTGTGTCAACTCCTTGAACTGTAACTCAGGGTCTTTCTTATCGAATCTGTCAATGAGATGACCTGTAAACTCTGCATATGAAGTAATCCGGTCGTGTCCCAATGTAATCTTCCCATGGTGCCACCACTCATGGGCAATACCATCCAAGTGTAGAGCTGCATATGTGATGGCCTCCTCTAACAAAGGACTGAGCTGTAGGAAGCTGTCAAGCTTCTGTACCCAAGCTTTGTCTATAGTCTTTCTTGAGCCATCGAAGTAAGGTATGTTTAGTTTGTTAACCTTCTTCTGCAACTCTATGTTAGGCTGCCTACCACCCCTCGGTCTATGCTTCATCCGCAAGTCTGAGTACTCACGAAATGACATCTCGGCCCTGGACTCGTCACTGGATGCATGCCAATCCCTGACTATCACATCCTGGAACTCCAACTGGGTAGGCTCAGGTTCAACTGCATTGTTTCTGGGAGTGAAGGTGGGTATACCAGGCCTATCATAAGCTGTGTGATGAGGAACCTCCCTGTTATTCACTGATGCTTCACCCTCTGGTCTCCTGTTCTTGTCATCCCTGTGCTTGTGTCTGTCACCATCAATGTTATTCCGATCACCATTGTCCCTGTTACCCTGGTTATTCTTGTTCATGTCATTGTTATTATTATTATTATTGTTTCTAGGGTTCCCAAAAACGTGATTAGCCATCATCTGAATTAGCTGATTAAAGTTTGTTGCATTTCTCTTTGTCCTCTACACAAATCGTTCAACATTTCACGGCTACTCGGTTCTTCTCTATCTCTGTCACCCATTTCCTCCACAACTGTATCTGTTCCTGTAAAGGGGTCAATATGAGGCGGAACGTCAAGATCCGGCTGTGACATGTTCTGCCGAAGGTAATACTGATGTGTACCCTAATGCATTACAAACTGACCTCACAGGATGGCAAGATACTACTGCTCTGATACCATTGTAACATGCACTGTTCTGGCTAGGGTTTTATACTAATTTTTTTGTTTTCTTCTTGCTGATGGGTTTAGGGTTTTATGTTTGTTATTGCATGTTTTGTTTTTGTATTGGAAACATAGAATATAGTGCATATAACCAAAACCCATAAAAACTAAAGCATAAATGAACAAGATAATGAATACCCAGATTGTATTATGCCAAAATATGAATTATAAGTACATACCCATGTTGAGTTTTGCAACTTCATACATCTGTTGGCAGTGGATCAGCTATGCATAGACTATGAAACACCGTCGAATTTCTCAACAATGAAAGATTTCATCCATACAACGACATATAATGGATCTGCTGTCCCAGGTGCCACAAATAAGACTGAAAGAATGCATGTAAAGGAGTTGAATTGATTACCAAATGACCCACTTTTCCCCCAGGTGTAGTACGGCCCTGCTGCAGCACTATTTTAGCACAAATCTCACTGGAAACTGCCTTCTTTATTGCTGTTTGGATCTGAATAGGGTTGCAGACATGATGCGACCATGTAGGAATGAAGAACAACAACAAACCCTCGCGAAATCCTCACAAAATGCCCTCACAAGTGTACAACCTACTATAGAGCAGGTACGACTAGCATAGAGGATGGAGTACAGTCTCAAAACTCACACAACACCATCAATATCTGCTCTATATCATGTCCAATTTGCTGTCATCACAAATCTGCATAAATGTTATTGAATCCTTGCCCAAATCTTCACCGAAATGTATCAATCGAAAGCCCAAATGAAACCCTTGTGTGAGGCTTCCTATAATCCTCCCTGATGTGGTCTTTCACACACAAAGAAGGAGACTTGAAGAGGTTTTCGTCTTAGCCAAGTCTAGTTCAAACCCTCCAAGCTTCCAAAGCTCCAAGAATGCACGACAATATCAATTTCAAGAGAGTGAATGAATAATAATCAGAATGAGCTCACACTTAGTCTTTTATTTCTCCTCCACTCAACGCCCAAGAAAGGGGAATATTATATTATTTATTTCATGTTAAATTATGACCCTTATTCCTCCATGAGGGGCCGCCCATCTCCTAGGGAGGTAACTTTAGGTTACAACTTATATTAATACAGTGAAAACACTTAATAACTTAAAGTCACTTAACCTTTGCAAATATTATAAGTTAAATATTAAATTTAACTTATATATCGATAAATAATGCTCTGGGCCCCTTGAAACCATAAACCATATGCTAGGCCCTCAAATCCTGCCCTGCTATAAATAGCAAGTCGCTCAACACTACCCCCATTTTGACTTACTATAAATAGTAAGTCCTAGCAACTTGGTCCAATTTGGCTCCCTATCAAAAGCCATTAGCCTATGGGAACCATGTGATAGGCTAATTCTCATCAACTGATCAATTGGGCTAAATGGATGACATTACAACTATATAAACAACTTTCATGATCATTTCAAAGGAGTTAGTTTTGATTCTAGCTCAATGTCTTTGCATTTTATTTTAATATCATTCAAATTATGTAATTATGCATACTTGTAATCAAACGGTTGCGGCCTAGCATGTTGAAGGACCATTGCAGCAGATTGTAATTCATTCATAATTGAGAATCAATAAAGATCATATTGTTGTTTGTTGTTTCATTTCAATTTTGTTGTGTGTTGTTTCATTTTGCTACATGGTTGGATAATCCTTCATTGGATCCTCCATTCATGATTGCATCAAGTGGTATTAGAGTGAGGTTGGAATCATGAAGGTTTTGCTTGTGAATAGATTGCTGAACTACAAGAAGCTTGACAACAGAGCATCGACTAAGAGGCAATTGCAAGGAGTGATTGTAGACTGATGACTGACTTGAGGCAGTTTGCATAAGATCCTAGAGAGAGATACTTGTGCAAGAGGACAAATTATTGCTAATGTTGCTGAAAAGATGGAATGGATGTTTGAGATGATGAAGGCAATGAAGACCCAAATGTATTATTTTGAAGATCATAGAAGAAACCCTAACCCTAGATCTGATGAGAGCAACGAGGAACAAGAAGCTAGCCCCACTGAGCAAAGTGAAAGCGAAGAAGAAGAAAAGGAAGAAAGGATGTTGAAAGCTATATCAAGTATTGGTAAGAAAACTAGAGTAGATAATGCAAATTATTTTGGTAGTTTGAATTCTGAGGAATTGATAGATTGGATAACTGATTTGGAAGAGCATTTTGAGTATGAATATATTGATGATTTGGATAGGATAAAATTTGCTAAGACTAAATTGAAAGGTCATGCTACCAATTGGTGGAAGGAAATTTAGTTAGAAAGAAATAGAAAGGGTGAATTGAATAGAAGACTTGAAGATAGATAGAACCAACAAAGAGGAACAAAAAATTTCAGAGGGATGGATCTCAATCCGGCGATAGGAGACCATATATGGAAGATTCTGAAGGTGGTAGTTCATACTGCAATGAAGGAGGAAACAATAGTTCTCACTGTTGGTTCCCAAAATTACTACAACCCAAAACCCTAAAACATTACTCAATCACCTAGGCCAGGGGTGTCAAGATGATTGAAAGAGGTTTATCAATAGGTTAAGGGCGATTTTGGCCAATTTACAAGAGTGGGTAGGCTCCTCTACACTTCGAGCTCAGCTAGACTTTGGAGGGATATTCCAAGGGGTATACCTTAACAGGTATTGAGTTCAAACAAGGTGAACAACTAAAAACCAATGAACAGCCAAACCCATCCTGTTATCTTGATCCCAAAATTGTCATTGAACCAAGAACAACTGGCTGTCACAAAACCCCTGTATAGCTGATTTAACTGTGCATGCATGACCCACATGAAATAGATTCATTTATATTCACTTAAAATAATTCCTTGTTTATACTGATAGTCAAGGATGCACATAATTAATGGTTCTTCTCCTAAACCACTGGTTAATGTTTTTGTTTGTTTAAAATGATGTGAGGCTGATAGGAATGGCTCCAGACAGGTGCCTAATCTATGGGCAACAAAGTCATAGTTCATTAAGAAAACTATAAACTAAAACCAAAAGGACAATGAGCTATGTATTTGCATACACCACAGAATATGAGATCTTGAAACCAAACATACTTAGTAATCCAAAACATAACTGCATATACCCATATATAACATGAGAGATTATTACAAAGCTTGCAATATTTTCAGAATGCTGTCACATTTATCTGACCCAGTATTACATTCGTGTCATCAAACATGATAAAGGAAAATACCCAACTGCGATTGAGAAATCTTCTTGGATACATACCTAATGACCTGGAGACATTCTACAACAAAAAACATATAGAATATTGACTCCTTTGACTTCATGGGTTTGCACTCCTTAATGAGCTGAACTGGTGTTTCAATGGCTGCCATGCAACTTTCTACACCTGTAAATGTCTTTTGGAGACCACACACCAGTCCCCCCTTGAAATGAGTTTCAATCTTCTATTTATATCCTTTGCAGCTCAGATTTGATGGAAAAATGGAAGGGAAAACCCCAACAACTCCACCTACTACCATAAAAACATCAATTTCGACCACCCACTTTGCATTAATGGCGATCCGAAGAGTTGGCGACGCGTTTTCCCGCGTTTCTGGGTGTTTCTAGGCCTTTGGCGGGTGGTGGGACAGTGGTAGAACCTGAAAAAAGTTCCAAAGTTCCAGCGGGTCCCGAAGTCTTGTCGGAACCAAAAGTGGCGAAGGTCCAAAATGAAAGTTTGATCCGAAACTGCATAAAATACTTAGCCAATTTCTCAAAAAATTATTTGAAAATTTGAATTTTTGCATCTTCAAAATCGACTTGAAAATTCAGGGGGTTCAGAAGGATTTTGGCCATCAAAGATCTTCAGCTGGTGGGTTGCGGGAGAACCTAAAACTTAGGAACTTTTGGAAAAAGTTCCAAAGTTCTGGCGGGTCCCGAAGTCCTATAGGAACTTGGTGCAAAAGTTCGTGCGGGTCCCAAAATCTCATAGGAACAAAAGGGTAGAAAATGAAAAAGAAACCGACAATATATACATAAAATAAACATTCAAGTATAAGTTGGTATTTACCTTTTATCATTTACCTTTCTTATACTTTAAGTTATGTTTTATGTATATACTGTCAGAATGTTTGAGAGTGGTTTCAGATCCATAGGAGTTAAACTGCAGATTCTAGAATTTGAAGGATCACTCAGATTTTAGACTTAGGCAAATTTTCAGGGTTTCAGACTTGGCCAAATTCAGGGGTTCAACAAAATGCATCAGGTTAAAGGCATAGGGACCCCTTAGGAAAAATTTGAGGAATTTGACAAGACCTTGCAAATATGAGGCTTGGAAAATCTGGGTGCCAACACTCACCCCAGTAACCGAGAAGTTAGTATTTCTTACCACAAAGAGAGGGATAATAGAAATTTATACTACAATGATAGAACTGATGGATATTAGAAGGGTGGAGGAAGATATGGAAGCACTGGAAGACCTTTTAGAGGAACTTGTTTCAGATGTGGAGAGGAAGGACACCGAGTGTTTTAATGTCACCAAGGTCAAGGAAGCCCTAGCAAGAGGTTGGAAGGAAAAGTGAGAGTTGCATATGTTGATGAAGAAATGGAGGGATCTTATATTTCTGAATTCTTGCTACTCTATGATCCAAGATATTTTTTGCATTGAATTCTTGTAGACAAACATCCCTTTTGTAGGGATATTTTCTGACAAGCCCATGGGGCAAATTAATTGTGATAGATGATTGAGGTCAATGCAAATCAAATGCTATATATGCGTTTTGGAAAGATGTAATGAGGGTTGAAAAACAATTAGAAGATATTGGAATTTCTTGATTCTTCTGTATTTTTAAGCAGAGCCCTCTGCTGTAACCATGCCTTCTTGTTGAACTACACACTGTGTTTTTACCTTGTCTGCTGTTTTAGCTCTGTCTAATTCAGAACTAGTTGTCTGTGAATGTTTATTTCCTCTCAACCTAGTTCTTTTCTTTACCTCTGCTAATAATTTGTTAGATTTGTGTGAATGATCAGTTGGATCTCTTTATTTTGTGCATTTTCAGTTCTGTGAGAGCTTTTATATTCAAACCTGGTGTATCACATCCATTAATTACAGTTTTATCCCTCTTTCTCTTTTCCTAAACATTGGATAGATTAGATTTAGTCTTAGGAATAGTTGAATCTCTCATTCAACGAAGGAACCAACCTCTCTCTGGAGATTTGGCCTCCTTGCAGGGTCCCACACCTAGAGGTCATCTCAATGTTTCACTGGATTGTTGAAGACCATTAAGCCTCTCCAACACAGGGTGCAAATCCAAGTGACAACACATATGATGTAATTTCAATTCAGAATATTCTGATTTGTAGCAGCATATTTTCATATTTAGAAATCAAAATTATTTGTCATTTTGTTTGCATTTGGAGGTAGAATTCGTGGTTGATATTTCATCATAATGATACAATTTTGGCATGTTTATTTGAGCATTTGGCACATGTACATTCGCTGTCCACAGTTATTTGTAATTCAGAAATAAAAATCAGAATTTAGATTTAGGTTTTGAGAAAAATCAAAATTTTGAAGCAGACTGGGTTAGGGATCGTACAATGGTATCAGAGCAGAGTATCTTGCCGGTTTGTTTGGGTTGTGTGATTCAGATTTTTTGGAGGAGTTTTATAGAGCAAATTATTGGAGATTTTATGAGGGTTTTATAGGGTTTCATATCCCAACCCTAGCGCCTAGGTTTTATGAAGGGCTTTGATGTTTAAAAGGTAGATCTGAGGCTTCTTATTGTGGGGCAGCCCTCAAAGCTAGGGTAAATCTGTAATGTCCCCAATTTTCCTATGCCTAAGGAATAATAATTATTTTAATTATTTAATGTTACTTGGCAAAAAGGTGCTAAGTTTAAAGGGTAATATTAAATAATTATATTAAAAGGTTATAAAGTGACTTATTTTAATGCCAATCAATAAAGTCACTTTATAATATTAAGTGTTTTAGGTGGGAAAAATTAAAAAGGGCCTTTGAGAGAAGTAATACGAAGAGTCAAAAGCAATAATATTATATTCCTCTCAAAAGGTTATAAAAGGACATTGAGAGTTTCATTTGGAGGCATGCTTGGAATTTGTATTGTTACTCTGTTGGATTGAACCTGCGTGTTCTTCCATTTTCTTCTTTCTTGTGGACGAAAACCCACTCGAAGAAGATCAGTTTCGGTAGTGTGATATCTACCCTAGTTGATAATGGTGGTTTCTACTTCAGGGAACCAATAGCGCTGATTGGAGTTAGGTGTTTCTATGAAGTTTTAGTTGGGACTCAGATAGTTTTCATTGTAATAAGATTTAAATACATTTTTGGTGTGTTATTGAGAACTTTTTGTAATTGGTCTGTTATCATAGTTGGCCGTACTGTTCCTTGGCCGTACCAGCAAGGGATCTGAACAGAGTTTTTGTGGAATGAATGATGTTATTGCTAAGACTTGTTATGGATTGAAAAAATGCTTCATTGTATTATCTTCCCTTGTCCATGAGATTATCATTTAATATGTGCTAATCTGAAAATAGTGTGAAGTGGCCATACTTGCTGAAGTCCGTACATTTATGGTACGATTGGATCTTGAAAATCCTCTTTATTGTCTTTTGGCAGTTTTAAATGTTGCATTTGCATTGTTATGAATAGGTGATCATATTCAAGTGATCTTTTGAGAGTTCGAAGAAATTTTGAAAATGCAGAGAACATGTCCATACAACCATGGCCGTACAGGCTGGGACAAGGTTGATATTGATCTGAAATTGTTAGAAGACTATTATCTCTCCTTGATCAGTGTAGAAAGATTGTTATGCCTGGGCAATCACATTGATTGTGTTTGTTAAGTATTTGATTGAGTTTCTTGATTTCCATGAGCATGTCTGTACAGCACAAGCCGTACAATACAGTATGGGTCGATGTTGATAAGAAATTACTGTTGATGGTATTGTTGCAAAGTTTGAGATGCAATTGTATGGTTTAGACTCCTCTTTTTAGACTGATTTCGGTATTTTTGATGCTGACTTGAGGATGCTGGGTGAAAGCCATACTATTCAGATTGTACAGACCTGTAGTTGCAGCTAATGAATTTTCAAGATGAAATTTTAATTAAAATGGGTCTTCTTTAATGTTCATAGGAAATGTTGTGATGTATCAATGCAGATTGAAGGAGAGTTACTCATAGTTTCCTTATATTATGTGTTATGACTACATGACTGGTCTCACCTGGTACCGTACAGCCAGCAATATGATCTCTGTAGAATGTTTCTGACTGGGTTTCAATTTCTTGAAGGCATCATTGATGTTTGAAGTTGTTTCTCTGTGTTTGAGAAGAAGATTATTGGTACTTTGGGCATGCTAGAAATTGTTTTAGTAAGTCTGAAATAAGTGTTGCAGGTCTGAAACAGCATCAGCAGTATTCCCATTCTTAATGCTAAGCTCTCTGACAAGTTCCTCTCGTGGGAGTTTCCAAACAGCATTGGTTAGTGTAGAGTTGATGAGTTATTATTGATTCTAATAAGTGATATGCAGGCTACAAGATGGAATTGATTTATCCTATGGGATGGGAGGTGTTATTGCATATTCTTTGAGTATGGTAAATGGGGTTCTGGAACTGAATTGATAATTTTTCAGGGTGATATGATGACTACAGTCCTTGGAGAAAGCTACAGTAGAGCCTTGAAGGTTTAACTCTGGGTCATCCTTTTATAGCCTTCATATCAGTACATTTATGGTGGATAAATTACTTGATCATAAAATGACGTATAGGCTTGTTGAAGGAAATAGGATGGTCTGGGATGATTTGATGGCCTTTTCTCAGTGCTAATGTATTAAGTGCAGCCTTGTTATCAGTGACAACAATGCCTTCAGGTGTCTTATTAGATATGGTCAGTTTAATAACCTGAGTTAGAGATACTAATGGTTTGTGCAGGGCATTCTTGTGTTGCAAAGACTTATTCAATGCTGATATGATGATCTGGTAATGTTATTTCTCAATAGTTTTCAGTTTGATACATCATATGTAATCTTTCTTTAATGTTGCAAACACTACAACCCCTGGATGGTTTACCGCCAGTGTGGGAAAGAACAATTGTTTATCTTTTTGTATCTACCCACTGAATAAGTCGAGTATTCCCACTGCATAAGTGGATGCCTGCTCCATAGCAGATGATTGTATTAGTTTCATATGCATAGTTTTGAATTGTAAACCAAAGCACGATATGCTCTCACCTCGCCCATTTGGGATCTTGGTGATCAGAAGTGTGGAGGTGTTTTAGTTGGTTGCAATGATTGTGCTAACCCTGCTGTGATAATTTGTAAAATTTCAAAAAAAAAATTTGGGGTAGCTTGTTACAAAATCAGATTGGGAAGGGACTAAAACCCTAGACTTATATGCATATTTGATTGCAGGTTAATTTCAGATTTCATATTAGACCTAAGGGACAATATTTCAGCTTCATATTGAGGGTTGTATTTGAAGAATGATATATGGGTTTGAAGGTCATCTCTATCCATTGTTTGTCAATCATATTTTGAAGGGGCAGATCTGAGTTTGAATGTATTTTGCTGATGTTACTTCATTTTTGGCCACCAAAACTAGATTTGCACATTAATACACGGATGAGGAGTTGTCTTATGCTTTGGCGATTGTCATTAGAGGCTGTATTAAGGCATTTTGTTGTTCCAAATAAACAAACTAAGAAATAAACCCTAGCATCTTTCATGACAAAGGTTTGACTAAATACAAATTAGAAATTTATTTCAGAGTTATGGTAGTGGTTCAAATGGGCAGACTTGACTCTCTTAGAAAAAATCAAAATAAGATGCTTGAATCTCTTAGAGAAAGTCAAAATGAGGTGATAAGAACTCACCAAAGGTTCTTACAAAAGGAAGAGGATGAGGAGGCTGTAATGAAAAAAGAGGCCACAAAAATTATCAATGAGTACCAGGGTTTACTAGATGATTTTAAGAATCAAGTTTCCTTTGATGCCTATTTGGGAATACTTGAAGAAGGAAATCCAAGAAAGAGATGTCTATATAACTACATTAGAAAATTGAGAAGGGAAGAACAAAATCAGATGTTGTTCAAGCGAGCATTGAAAAAAAAAGAAAAGAAGAAAGAGAAGAAAGAAGAATTGTTTCCTTGTGATTTGCAGCCTACAGGGGATCCTAAAAAGAGAAAAAATCAGTTGAGAGAACAACGTTGCTTCGCATGCCATGAAGTTTGGACACCTAGTCATACGTGTGGAAACAATAAAGAAGGTGAAACAGTGTGTAATAAGCTACCCTGATTTTTTTTTTGAAACAAACAACACACTGAAAGATAAGTGCAACAATGTCTTCCACACTCTTCTGATCACCCAGATCCCAATGTGGGCAAGGTGAGAGCATACAAGTGCTTTAGAGTCAGCATTCAAAACCATAAACCAACAATAAGAACAACTTCCACTTATTCAGTGGGTATCTACTTATGCAACAGGCATCCACTTAATCGTGGGAATGAAACATGAAAGGAAACAACCACTTATGCAATAGACAACCACTTATTATATGGGAGAACATGAAAGGAAACTAGGCACATCCACTTATTCGGTGGGAAGCCATTACAAACCACTTATTCAGTGGAGAAGATAAACAAGAAAAGAGCAAGCACATCTGCTTATTCAGTGGGAAAGCCATGAAAGAGACTAAACATATTCATCCTCATTGGCAGTTGAACCATCTAGGGGTTATAATGAGATTGCATCATATAGAAACAAATTATAGAGAAGTAACAGTATGTTGCAACACACAGGTTTAACTTAAATAACCCCTAGATTCATGAATGATATGCTTTCCTTTGATAACAAACTGCATATGTCAGTGATAACAATAAAACATACTCAAAATCACTTCAAAAATGATCAATACCAATTATCCATACAATTGTTTAAAGGCTGCAACCAAACTGATCAATGTTGTTGCTGTACGGCGGCACATGTGAGGGGCCAAACTCATAAGAAAGCATGAACAAACATCATAACCTCCTCCAAAGTCATCCACCAAGCAATCTCCATACTTGGCACCAACAATGAACAATATTCAACACCTTAAAGTCCAGCGACCAGCAAATAAAACCTCACGCCTAGGCTGCAACTGGTACAAACCTGGTGCAGGTACAGCCTGCTCAAAACCCTCTAAAAACTGCATCAAACTCCCTACAATCTGGTCTGGAATCATCATTTAGTCAAGGAAGAAATCATACAAACATAAACCAAGCATCATAAGCATTGTACTCTTCACAAATTAGTGCGCCAACATATCCATGGTACAACCAGCAATGAGAGCAACCAGAAAATCAGAAAACTTCACCAGAAACAACTCAAATCACTCCAAAATATTCATCATTAGATGATTCTTGCCAAAATCTCCAACAAACTCAAAATACATCAAATTCCATGAAGCTCTATGTGATTCCTGGATGAAATCACCTCGAACCAGCTAGGGTGGATCTTTCACGACTAAAACTAATCTTCTCCAAGAGGGTTTTCGTCCTCAAGAAGGAATGAAAGAACACACAGGGTCAATCTAGCGGCATAACAATACAATTCCAAGCATAAGGAGCATAATGAGCTCTCAACTCCTTTATATAGGCACTTTTGGAGTTGCACATAAAAATGAATTATTTATTGGAAAATAAACTTTTCCACTCAAACTCCAATATTTCCTTTTTCACCAGCATAAGCTCTCACTTTTATGTGCCTATAAGAAATAATGACTTTTACCCATTCCAATGAGCTATAACACTTAAGTCTTTCTTAAATATTTCCAACCTTAGGTGACTTAAGTGATATCATTAATAAAATAGCTCATTTAATCACCAAATTTGTGGAAAGTCCCAAACTGAAGAAAAATGCAAATTAAAGCATACCAACATAGTCCGGAAGGTTTGGGATGAAATGTGACACCATCAGAGTGACTTACTATAAATAGACGGCTTCTCCAAGAAGTTTGGAGAGCAAACTGAGAAGCCGAAAATGCTTCTAAAAGCATCATTGTGACCCTGAACACCAATCGAGCTCAATGCCAACATTAATTGCTTTAAAAAACTGATCCATGACCATTCCACGAACATTGGAGTTCTCTCAAATATGATGAATAGCCTCTGAAGGACTAGGAACACAAATAATGTGCACAAAAGGTCTATGCGCCAAAAAGGGAACATTACACAGTGATCACAAGTTTATTTCAGCAGAGTGATGATATGGACAAAGAAAAATCACTTCATATATCCACAAGTAAGGAGTACATGAGTCTTCATGACAATGATGAGATTGAAGGTTATGTTTATATGGATTTTGTCAAATCAACAGTTGTTGATCAACCATATGAAGGTGATATTGCTCATACGTACGAATGCAATACTGAAAAATTTGTTATGTGATGAACAAAGTGACTTTGATGAAATTGATCAAAGACCTTTAGCATTGCAAGATTTGAAGGCTCAAGTTGTGCACACACTTTTTGGATTAGCAAATAATGATAGGTATCCATTAGTTGAAGAAGAGCATGTTGAAGAGTTTGTGGAGAAGAACGTTCTTGGTAATTCAAAATTATTTGATTCAGATTTGATAAAGAACTCAACCATTCAGGGAGAACTCAATGAGTCTACTTGTGTTTTGACACCATACTATTATGATGATGATTCCTTGATTGAGTATCATGTTGTCCTAGCTTCAAACAATGAATTATGCAAAGAGGATGTCATGGAGGTAGCTGATTTTTGGAGGTATGATTTTGAAGACCAATTAGAAAATTCATTATATGAAGATAATCTTAATCATAGGCCCAATGAGTCACATAATTTGGATAATCAATGTCATGTCCCCATAATGATAATAAATATAAATAGTAATATTAATTATTATTATGATTATAATATAACAATACATGTTTATAAATATAAATATTAATAAATATTATTATAATATATATATTATTATATTATATAAGGATAAACATAAATAAAATATTATAAGTTAATTATTATAAATATTATAAAGTCTATCATGTCCCGATATTAAGACATTGTTTAAATTAAAGATTTAAACAACATGATAAAAAGTCGGTGAAATTGCTTTGGTAAAATATATGGTATTTAGTCAATTTAAACGATAGAGATAATTACCTAAATATATATTATTATTAATACTTATTATCTAATAAATAATATTAAATAATATTACTATATTACTATTCTTTCTATAATTAAAATATAATATATCTATTTTAATTGACAAGAGTCATAAATGACAATGATAAATATAAATATTAATAATTGATAAATTATTAAATTATATATATAATATAAATATTAATAACATATAATATTATTATATTATATATGGGAATAAATATAAATAACATAAATATTGATATAAATATCAATATTGTTAATATAAATATAAATAATATTATTATTATCCTATACGATAATGATATAAACTAATACAAAGTGAGAGAAGTAGTTCCCATAAGATAAAGTCAGTGATCGGCAATCAAATATAAATAAAATATGTATGCGGCAGTTATAATTACAACCATTATAAGACGAGTTTATTAATATGCAGCAAAATCACTAAAAGCCACGATCTTTGGTAAAAAACCCTTGGAAATATATAAAAGGGCATAAGGGGTATGATGGGAAAGGTATGTGAAAGTATATATTATAAAATATATAAACAGCAACAGCAATACAATAAAAATTATATAGTCATTCCATCCAGCCAGGAAAATATTGGAAAATAGAAAGAAGGCGGTAGCAATAGGTTCCTAGGTAAAGCTACAGCAGGTAAGTAAGTGTTTATATTTACTTATTATTTGTAAGAATTTATTTTGTTCAATTTATAATTTGTAAGATATAAATGATGAGGTTATTAGGTAGGATCTAATATATGTGTTTATGAAATTCTCATAATGAAATGTTAGTTATTATATGAAATAAGACATATTACTTGTTGAATTATGTGAGCAATTAGAATAATAATTATATCTCTACAAAGGGATTGATTATGAGATCACCTTTAATAAGTAATCAACATGACCATGGAGTACCGGGCTAGGATTAGTAGCCTTCCTCTTAATCCACCTACACACCTTATAAGTATGAGACTGGTGGTTAGAGGGAATCTAATGTCTAGCACTCAAGCTGGCAAGTCATTGCCCCTCCGAGTAAAGAGCGAAGTATTGCCGGGTGTAGCATGAAGCTCTTAGACCTAGGGTAAGAACGAAGTATTGCCGGGTGTAGCATGAAGTTCTTGACCCTATGGTTGAGAAGGACCTAGATAGTGTTAATGGCCTAACGTTAGGTGAACTTCGAGCTGGCTTTAAGCCCCTCCGAGCCAAGTGTGAAGTACCTCCGGATATTGAGGTGAAACCTTGGGCCTACGGCCGTGGGTCTTGGAAACCTTAACACACCCTCTCATATTAGGTGAGTGGTCTGATTAATGGGTAGGATTACGAACATCCTCCCCGAGGTATGTCCATGACTCGTGTGATTAATGATATAAGATAGATCATGAACATGGATATATGACTAGAAAGGATATGAAATAGATAGAGTTTATTTTTGTTAAGCACTTTATGTGAACATAATGAAATGATTTGTATACTAATGTGCTCTTTTAGAAGTTGAAATTGTTTGCAAGGTTGTGAAAATTTTGGCTTTCTAGAAGGGGACATTACAATCAATTGAAGGTCAATGAAGATATGATTGTCGCAGCCTTAACGCATTTTGATAACACTCACAAGATGATTGAAGATCATTTTTGGAAGGCTCAACTTGAGAGGAGACAAAAAGACATTGAAGGAGAACTATCTCTTGCAAATTTGTAGGTATTCAAAGAAGCTTTGGTAGCAATGAAATAAAATTATTTACATCTACTTTCATATAGAGATCACCTCTTCAAGCTTGGTGAAATATATTTTGATACATTGAGAGGAAAAGAAGAAGAAGTTGATAAGCTTACCGTTGAGCTTAAGACTACTAAGGACTCCTTGAAGAGTTCTCAAATGGCCCTTCAAGAACCAGAAAATCAGATTGATGAGCTTTGCTTAGACCTAAGCTTGGCTCACTTTTCATCACACAAATTAGAAAACCAGACATCTATGGCAAACACATCTATGGAACAAGAATCTAATACAAAGATTACGGAGAATACGCAAACAGTTGAAGGAATTGCTAAAATCCGTAAGGATGAAGTATTGCATAATGATTCCAGCATCCCTCATACCAAAGAGATTCAACATGTTGATAGTGATGGGGAAGTACATGAAAGTGCAGTTTTCAGCTATGGAATAGGTGCTATAACAAATGATATATGTAGATTTCAGCATGATACAACTTTTGGATCAGCCAATATTGATGAGTATCCAGAAAGTGAAGAAGATGTGCATGAGATCTATGATGACACCATCAAAGGGTATAAAAAAAATGTTATGAACAGTAGTTCATTATCTTCACATGATTTTGATAATCATAAGGTGATAGAAGTGTTCCATGTGGATGACATTGGTAAGATGCATTATTTTGTTGATCTACAATATTTTATGGCTAAGCATGGGAGGGTGTTTGTGGATCCAAGCTACATACAAGGTATGACATTTCATAATGGGTTTGCTATTCCTTGTTTCATGAGACTATCACTACTTGTGAACACATTGGAAGGACACAAGGTATGCAAAGATTTTGAAATCATGGCTCTAGCTAGAATGTTGAGTTTGCATGGAATATATATTATTAGAGAGCTAATTATGGAAACTAAGAGATTGCCTTTAAGGAAGTTACTACATTTTGATAATGTGTGGTTTGTTATTGGCATCACACCTTTGAGATGGTTATCAAATGAGACATCCATAGTTTCCCACCTTGAACCTGTTGTTCTTCATTCATTATTAACCAATGAACGAGTATCTCATACTTTAAGATTGGTGAATGGGAAAAATGTCAATATGCAATGAGTTGTGGAAGAAATTTTAGATTTGGTTCAATGGTTTTCACCATAAACATTGATGTTTAGTGGTTGTTCTATAATGCTGATAATAAAATTTTTAGACTTTACATTGATGATTGCAGCTGATTGCATGGATTTGTGTGCACGGGATTGTCACTACAACACTTGGAGGTTGAATGATGATGAGATCTTATCAGTTTATGACAGCAGAAATATTCCAGGGGTGGTTATAAATCTAATTTTCAGTCTTAACACTGTTGTCATTAGTTGTACCAGCAGCATAGAGAGGATATGTGTGTCTAATTATGCACACATGATGAACATCATTCAGTTCCCTGAAACACAACTTAGATGTTTGACAGTATTGAGTGATGGAGACTTGAAGAGATATGCTTATCCCTTCACCTTCAGTTTATATGGAGATGCAATAATTCGGGTTCCAAGAGTTGGTATGATTGGTAGATTGCTTCACAATGTTTGGTTGGATGATAGTTGTATCAGAGTGGAGCAGCGGAAGGCTTGTATTAGGTTGTATGGATATGACACTTTGTCTTTTGTAGACTTAGCATTTGAAGTCAGAAGAGCTTCTAGAGTGGGAGAGTTGATGCAGGATAGCTAGGATATCCTTAAGGCACTAAAGGATAATCTACAGTTTCTACACCATGCTCAGAATTAGCAGAAGAGGAGTGGTGTAGAAAAACTGAAGCCTACAGCCATACCGACATTTGAGGTTGGTGATCTAGTTTTCTTGCGCCTACAGCCATACCGACAGTCTACACCGAAGAGGAGTGGTGCAGAAAAACTGAAGCCTTAGTTCTATGGCCCCTATAGGATCATGAGGAGAGTTGGAGAAGTTGCATATGAGTTGGAGTTGCTTGAGGGTAGCTGAATTCATAATGTATTTCATGTATCTTGCCTCAAAAAGGCAATTGGGTAGCACATTACATCTTCTCCCGAGCTTCCTCCTTTGAATGAAGAGGGGAATTGATACTTGTTCCTGATGCTATATTGGATGTTAGGGAGCGCAAATTGAGGAATAGGGTGATCAAGGGGTATTTGATTAGATGGAGACTTGCCACTTGAGGATGCTACTTGGGAAGGTGAACAAATTTTGCAGCATCCTGGTTTGCAATTGCTTGAGGGCAAGCAATTCCGGGAGGAAAGGACTGTAATGTCCCTTTTTTTCGAGTGATCACCCAATGGAGTCGGCTAGCGTATTTTATTCCCGTAGGCTAAGTCGGAAGTGCAAGGGAATAATCTAATTAGTTAAATACTAAGTAATCCTAATCATTTCGGATTATTCATATTTAATTAATTTTGCTGGACCAATTTGTGATGTGAAATGATTTTTAATATTTTTGTGAGCCATTTGGTGAAATAAAATAAAATAAAGGAAATTGCCAAAAGGGTGGACGACCTAGCAAAGGAGAATAAAAATAAAATAAAGTGGAGCACCTAGAGGGAGGTCAGCCAAGATGAAGATAAAAAATAAATAAAATTGCCAAAGTGAGGTCAGCCATGGAAGGACTTATTGGGTGGCTATAAAAGAAGGCAAATTGCAAGTCATTTTCATCATTCACATTCATATCTTTTCATTGGAGATTTTCTCTTTTGGCTACAACTTTGGTTCAGCATATTACAAGGATGAAAACCCTTAGGAATATTGGTGGATTGAACGAAAACCCAATTCCATCTTGGAGGTGAATTCATGCGGAGTTCATTGGAGATTTGGAAGAAAAGGAGCTTCAAAGACATATTTGTTTCTACAGAAACCCTAAGGCCAAATTGTGTGATTTGTGCCAAATACAATTTGGAAGATCAAGGATATATTCAGAATTTTAGATCAGCTTAGGAGTGCCATTTTTGGAGGGTTTTGAGTGGAGATTTCTGCTAAGGTTTTACCCTAGGTTGAGCGCCAAGGAGGGCGACTTCATGTTTTGATTTTTGGATCCAAACCCTAGCTGCCACCGCCTCTTGTGCATGCCAATCTTCATCATTTTGGGAGCGCCGCCTAGTTGAAGGAATTCGCCCATCTAGGGTTTGCTGATTGACATCATTATCTGCCATTTTTGGTACGTATACTTGCCTATGTTTAGGTCTGATATGTAATAGCAGAAATGTGGGCTATGTTTGGGCATGATTGAGCCTATACATTTGATGTAATTTCAATTCAGAATATTCTGATTTGTAGCAGCAGATTTTCATATTCAGAAATCAGAATTATTTGTCATTTTGTTTGCATTTGGATGGTCATATCTTGAGGTAGAATTCGTGGTTGATATTTCATCATAAGGATACATTTATGGCATGTTTATTTGAGCATTTGGCACATGTATATTCACTGTCCACAATTATTTGTAATGCAGAAATAAAAATCAGAATTCAGATTTAGGGTTTGAGAAAAATCAGAATTTTAGGGTAGATATGGGTAGGGATCTTACACTATCCATCCATCTGATAAGATGATACAGCCCTTTCTCCACTATACTTTTTTTATCATCAACTATAAGCTGTGTATTTTTTATGGTTTCCTCTAGCAATGGCCCACTCAATTCTTTAGATGTTGGAGTCTTAAACCCTTACTGACAACTATCAATGCATTCACCAACCCTTCCATGGAACATTGCATGGAATAAAGAAATTCTGTGATGACAAAGAAGGAAGACGGCTAGAAATAGAACCCTAAGGAGTCTCACTAGTAGAGGAACACAGATGATGAATGTTTGGGGCAGCAAAGGAATCTATAGATACATTCATCACTACGTCCATTGCTTCCTTTGTCTTCTGCTTTTCCAATTTTTTCATTTCAAAGCTAGCAAGTAGGGCATCCATCTCTCTTGTAATCTCTTCGGATGCCTCAGGGCATGGCTTCACATCATGTCTAGGTATTTTAGCAAGGTGGTATTTTAATCTATTAATTCCTTCTGTCATAGGAAGCTTGCATTCATTACAAATGACTTGGCCCTTTGGTAGCACCTGACGTCCCATACTTCCATGCAGGGTCTTTTCTACCACTCATTTGTGTTGAACTTGACATTGTTGTTTTAACATAAAAAAAAATCAGTAGCAAGCAAAGTTTTCTAAGTTTATAAAAAAATAGAATGCAAACACAAGCTAAAAATACTAGAAAAGAAGGGGTGAGGGGAAATGGACAACATTTCCCTTAGTTTTTCAAAATTACTTATTTGAGTCCTTCCAATCCCTTCTTAAATCTTGTTCTTGCTATGTAGATGTCGAATATTTCCTTGGCTGGGCGAAATGGTAGAATGGAGCAAAAATGACCCAAAAAAACATGAAAAAATAGTTAAAATGGTCATGGATTTTTTATAACTTTGCTTGGAGAGTTCAAGCTTGGGACTCGGCAAGACTTGCCGAAGACCCAACTCACGAGTTGTGCCGACTTAGTGCGACGAGAAAAGTCTTCTAACTATGATATAAACAACTTTCATGATCATTTTGAAGGAGTTAATTTTGGTTCTAGCTCAACATCCTTGCAATGCATTGTAATATCATTCGAATTTTGTAATTTTGTAAATTTGTAATCAAATGGCTGAGGCCTAGCATGTTGGAGGCCTATTGTGGCAGATTGTAATTCATTCATGATTGAGAATCAATAAAGATCTTATTGCTGTTCGTTGTTTCATTTGAATTTTGTTGTGTTTTGTTTCATTTTGTTGTATGGTTGTATAATCCTTCATTAGATCCTCCGTCAATGATTGCATTAGTGTATTAGAAAAACGCATAGTTCCAAGGAGTTTTGGGGATGGGGGGGCGGGGGGCCTAAATTTGGGGACGGCGGCGGGGGGGCGGCGGGGGAGCGGTGCGCTGAAATACATATAATACTTGAAAAATTAGTTATAAAAAGATGTATAACTGTAGAAGCCTAAGGAATAAGTAAAGTTTAGTGTTTAAACACATTGCCATGATTTCATTGAACTAGTGAACATTGAAACAATGCGAATGTACTTAAATTTAATAGACATTGGAACGAGAACTAGATGTTTCATTATTTGAATTTCATAATCATTGTTCATAATTACAATCAAGTTTCAACAATACTGAAATAGTAAATAGTAAATACTAAATACTAAATAGTAAATGCCAAAATGATTAATGGCCTGGTGCCTCCAATGATCTAATCATCCCCAAGATCTATGTCGATCTCGTCATCAGACTCATCACTGGAATTGTTGTACCCCAAATGCTCAAGCTCATCTAAACCATTACCAACCAGCCCTGTCTGTGTAGCATCCTCATCTATCTATGCTGGCTCTTCTGGCTCTACATCCCATCTGGCTACTGGACTCTCCTTGTATGTAGTTGTGGTGCGGTCAATGAGACGCAAGGCACTATGTACAGCCACAAGCTTCTCTGCCCTCCTAGCAGTAAGCCTGTTCCTCTTAACAGAGTGGATGAAGCTATAAGTAGACCGGTTCCTCTCAGCAGCAGAAGAACTAGAAACCTGGGACAGCAAACGAATGGCTAAAGTAGTAATCAAAGATCTAGGCTCATGCATAGTCCACCACAACTTGGGGTCCTCCTGTGACATAGTCTCCAAATCTATCTTGGCCGCCTTTGAATATCCCCAAAGAGTGGCAAATTTTGTCCACTCAGTATGAAGTAAGTTGGCCTCTGTAGAATCATACATTTTGTCAATGGCCTTCACGAACCCTTCCTTCACCTCAGCATCCTCCATAGGTGTGATTCTACCAGGCCTATGTATGTACCACTTTGGGTTCAATGCATAGGCAGCCATGTGTAATGGAGTGTTGAGCTTCTCCCATCTATGCTGAATGATTAGATGAATATGCTTGGTGTAGAATTGCATTGTGGGGTCCTCCTCTCGCACGATAGCCTTCATTTGATCAAGCATGGAATCAATGCACTCATATACCTCTCCAAGGGAAGGTGCATTAGAATCCCCAAATCTAATAACTGTGAAGACTCGCTGAATGATGGAGACAATATATTTTGCATCATCCCAAAAGACATCATTCGTCACCACCTCCTTAACCCTCAATCCCTTCTGTGTCTTCGACTCATGCCATCGGTTCCATTCTATTGTCATTACCATTAGTTGCAATGGCTCTTGCAACTCAAGCATCCTCTCCAAGAGAATAAAGTATGATGTATACCGAGTCTCTACAGGCTTTAGGAATTCCTTCTTGGAGAAGGACCTGAAAAGTGTATGTGAAGTATGGTGGTTGCAGATAAACATCTGCACATCTATAGCATCATTGACAACTGATTTGATCCAACTGATTTTACCCATGTCCTTAAGTGCATTATTCATAGCATGCACACAACAAGGAGTCCACCAAATATGTCTATAGGCTGCCTCAATCAACTTCCCTGCAGCTCTGCACACATGGGCCGCATCTGTCACTCCCTGCACCACATTTTGTGGCCCAACCTCCTCTATAGCATCCTTGAGGATCTGGAACTGATAATGGGCATCCTTTCTATGCCCTGAACAATCAATAGCCCTAAGGAAATAAGGGCCCACTATAGATGTAACGATGATATTGATGAGTGGACGGTGCCGAATGTCCGTCCACCCATCCATGACTATGCTGCATCCACTTGTGATCCAGGTTCTCTTCATCTTCTCCATCAAAATATTAATCTTGGAATAGTTTTGATCCAAGATTGTTGTCCTCAATTTAGTCTCCCCTGGTGGTGCATATGATTGTCCTGCCCTTATTATCTTTGACACAGCTTCCTTATAATAAGGAGAGCGAGTCACATGGAATGGAATGCCATTGGCAAAGAAGAATTTGCCAATGGCATCATCTGCCTCATCCTTTGCTTGCACATTGAATAAATCTGCCAATGGTTGTGAAGATACCATCTTACGTTTCCCCTTAGGCTGTGCTGCATTTGAATTGGATGGATTTGGTGGCCTTAGAGTTTGCAAAGTAGTACTAGAAATCTGATCACCCCTACTCCTTTGTGGCAATAAAATAGAAGTAGGTACTTCATCTTCATTACAACCCCACAATTGTAACATTTCAGCCCTGAACTTCAAGTTACCATCCACAACTTTGCATACATCTACACCTTTGCCTCGAACAAGAAGAAAGTGAGCATTAGTTCTTGTAATGCTTCCAAACCATGTAAGCTCACATATGTTGCACTTCCATTTTCTCGTGCCCCCCTTTGCCCCAGGGTTTACTTCTATCTTAGATGCAAATTGTTTTAAAGGTGATTTTGGATCAAAGGGGCCCTTGGTCCAATGTTCGAGGAGTCGTGAAGGGCAGCTATTATTTTTACTCCCAATGGAACTTGTGTCAGTTTGACTTTGAGACTGAATATTTGAGTCATGTTCAACCTCCTGTGCCTCCCCTCCTATTTGAAAATCAGGATCATGATCATCAAAATCAGATTGAGATGAATCATTGTCACTTCTGTTGTGTGAACTCATTATGATGATGATGCTGCAAAAGAAAAAACTTGAAGTTAACACAACGTTAAAAAAAAATTAAAATCAGAAAATCGGAACTGTTTGACAGAATGCCTCAAAGAAATGTGGTCTCATGGACTGCAATGATTGCAAGATATGCACAAAATGGATTTGTTGAAAAGGCTTTAGAAATAGAAACTGAAATTTTAAAGCAAATGCAATTGGCTGGTGTAAAGCCAAATTCCACAACCTTTGCCAGCAATGAGCATCCTCCCTGCCTGTGTCAAAATGGGAGCTTTGGTATAGGGTATGGAGTATGGACATCCATCAAGATTCAAGATTCAAGATTCAAAAGTAAAACATAAAGGATGGAGGAATTTTGTCAGCTGTTGTAGTTGCAACTACCCTGTTAGACATGTTGCAAAATGTGGAAGCATAGACAAGGCAAGTGAACTGTTTCAGTTTGACAGAATGTCAGAATGCCTCAAAGAAATGTGGTGAATCTGGTGATGGTCTGAAAAATTGAAAATTGAACAATGAAACATAAAATTCAAAATGTGGAAGCATAGACAAGCCACGTGAACTGTTTGACTGAATGTAAGTTGTAACTTGTATTTGCAATGTGCATTGTGCAGGTCTGAAAATGTCAAAATGACAAAATGTCGAAACATAGACAAGGCACGTGAACTGTTTGACTGAATGCCTGAGGCATTCAGTCAAACAGTTCACGTGCCTTGTCTATGCTTCCACATTATACAAGTTACAACTTACAACCGCTGACAACAGATTAAAATTGAAATTGAAAATTTTTAATTTTAAATTCCTCCATCCTTTATGTTTTGATAGATTTCCATACCCTATACCAAAGCTCCCATTTTGACACAGGCAGAGACTGGTCACTGGAACGATTGCAGGATATGCACAAAATGGATTTGTCGAAATTTATTAATTTAAAGCTGGCATCAGAAACTCTTAGTTTTTTTTTTCAAATGGGAGAAAATGCCTCAAAGAGATGCAATCGCGTGGGATGCATCCCACGCGATGCCATCTCTTTGAGGCATTCACTTAAAAGTTTAAAAAAATAAAAAATGAACACCACTCAAAAAAATGAAAACTCAAAACCCTCACCTCTGAACAAAACGCGGCTCTGTGACTTCGAGTCTTCGACGGCCCAGCTGAGACAAAAAAATGGACGTGAAAACAACTTAGATCTTTTTGGCGTTTTAGGTTTTATTATTTTATCATTTATGCTTTTGATTTTTTTTTTAAAAAAATAGTTTTTTAATGCATTTCGGGGGGACGACTGGCCCCCAGAGGAAACGTTTCAGATTCAGCGTAGGGACGGGGGTGCGGCGGGGGGACGTTTCCTTGACGTCTCCCCGTCTCAGAAACGTCCCCGTCTCTGAGACGACACTTTTTCGGGGGGGGGGATCCTTGTGGAACACAGGAAAAACGTAAAAGATGGGCGTAGATGAAGAATTTGAACAAAGAAAGTGAAAAAATCACAACAGAGACATTTTTGATAAATATACATGATTTAAGCTATATTAGAAATACTACATGTGATAAAAGAGCAAAACATGATGCTGTTTTGATTTATGACTTACAAGTTACATTTAGACAATCAACTCATATTCCACAATAGTTTCACAATATAAAGCTAGATATTATAATATCAGGCTAATAAAAATAGATATAAACAACAAGATTTCAAAATAGATGCATAATATGAACATATTTGACATGTTTGAATTTTCTGATTTATGTGAGTACCTGTCCAAATTTTAAATTTTAGAAACTTCAATTAATTTTTTTATAGACACAAAAGAAAATTAGGGAATCAAAGGTGTTTGCTTCTTTTGTTTCCACTATTAACTTCAGATGATGGGGAAGAGGAGTGCCATAACTTATAAGAAAATGGGAAAAGAAGAATGTTACACAGAGAACTCAGGTTGGTCATCATGGAGGAAATAACAAAAGAACAAAATCGCCATGGAATAGCGATGAACAGAGCTAGATCCAGAGAAAGAATCAGGTGGACATTGACTGTAGGGGCAAAATGGACATTTAAAATGATCATCCCAGGAACTGGTTTATGCATTGTTGTTTTCCCAGTACCACTTTTTGGCACTGTGATTCAGACTGTAAATGAATGAAAGGATTGCAGTTCAGGCTTCAGCAATGATTGTAAGGGTTGATTGAGGAGAGTGCAATCGATTCTTTCTATCCATGTTGAATTGTTATCCACAAGATGCAATTCATCTGATATGATGTGCTGTAAGGTTTATTAATTTTTTATAAACCGAGTTTTTCCATAGACGGAGCTTTCTAATAGACAAATTGAATTTTCAAAACATATATCTGGATACCACTGTGTTCAATCCACTTAACTTTACTGAAACCAAGATGCAATTCATCTGATATGATGTTGTAAGGTATATTTATTTTTTATAAAGCAAGTTTTTCCATATATGGAGCTTTCTAATAGACAAATTGAATTTTCAAAACATATATCTGGATACAATTGTGTTCAATCTACTTACCTTTACTGAAACATTGGTAAAGTTTAGTGGATTGAACTTTCAGTAATGTTAAAGTTGATTGAGCATAGTTGTATCCAGATATACATTTTGAAAATGAAGCCTGTGCAGATAATCTCAAAAGTCTAAATTGAACTTTATTCTATAAACTTTATAGAATCTTTTAGTCTCTTTCATTGGTAATTTCACTGCTAATGTGTTTAAGATTTTAAAATTCTTTAACAAGAGCTTGGAATGCAAAATAAACAATATATATCTGAACTAAAATTGAGTGAAGTAGAATTTGAGCCATCATTTTCCTTAAACAAACTGATTTCAATGTTTGGGTATGCAGGCAATTGTTAAATTTGAATCTTACAGGAGAATTAGCTCCAGAAATTGGACAGCTACAACAACTTAGAATTTTGTAAGTTCAAGAAGGGTATTAAATTTTCACAGCCCTATTAAAAAGTATTTTTAAGTTCATAAAAGTCTCTCCTTTTTCCTTCCAAGATTAGTTTTACATGATACCTTTATCATGTATAATCTGCACTATTGCACTCTTGAGTTTTCTAGAATTTATATGATATGACATGAAGAAAATTATGATTCTTACATATCTTTGTGTTTTCCTCTTTTGGAAGGGATTTTATGTGGAACAAGATAACTGGCAGCATCCCAAAGGAGATAGGAAATATAAAAACTCTTGAACTCTTGTGAGTTTTCTTATCTTCTGAAGATTATTTGGAATGGCTTCAAAGTTGTTTTGAGTAGATGTACTCTGGACAATTATATACTGATACTGTGTGCTCTTCAGTGGAGCGCATATATAGTTATTTTTTTCCTCTACCAATTCAAATGTTATTAATTCATTGAAAAGTTCTCTCTTTGTTTTTCCAAATAATTTACAAATGGCTAAAACTAAAATATTACAACAAAGATAGTCCAAATTTCTGAATGTATTTGCAATGCCTGCATAGAGCTTTGGTTTAATGTGGGGTCTACGAGTCTTAACATCACAAAGAGGAAACAAATTACAAATGGACACTTAGGTTGAATGCTATAGATCTTACATTTAAATTATTATGTCTTCAACCAGTTGTCTTTTTCCACTGCTTGGAAGATGTAGATGGCTTCCCTTTCTCAGGGACATGAAGTTCAGGCTATGAGATTTGCAGGGGTATTTCCTTGAATGCAGACTCCAAGCACATGATTACCCAGGAGTTAGATTTGATACTAGAGTAAGCAAGGAAATATTCAAAATTTGACATATTAGAATTAGTAACATTACAGCCAAAAGCACAAGTTAGAGTGTAGAGTATGGCAAACTTTGTTGACAAATATGCAACCCGACTATGTAGATATGCTTCCCCTCTATAGATTCTAGAACCATTCTTAATGATGCATATCCACTCAATCAGGATATTAAGATGAAAAATGGATTATCCATCATCTTGTGGTAGATCAGTGGCTCTAGGGGCAGACAATATGGTTAGATTATGCTTCTTGTGGAGTCCCTTCTCCAACAATTCACATCATTTGGTGGTCATAGGCCATACTTTTCCTCCTCAATTTAGGCTAACAATGCCTTGTACATGATTTCACAACTTCAGCATATTATTTTTTCAGTGCAATAATTATTTTACATCTCAGAATGCCCGCTGTCATAACAGTCTCAGTTAAATCATCCTAGTCTGCAGCCACACTACCATCAACCAAACAACCCAGCTAATTGGCAATGAAAGGATCAAATACAAGCCATCAAAGATTTGTGCATGAAAATCTAGGCTTCTTTCAACTTATGATCATGAATGACTGGATGTGTTCATTACCCTGCCACACGGAACTGCAGATACTGCATATAGTCAAAATCCCTACAATAGGCCACAGGTGGGCAAACAATTACAGTTTACATACATTTATATGAGAGTCAATATGCATGCATAACTATATGAAATTTCACATGTATAACTATACATAAATCATGTCTAGATGTTCTTATCCTATCGGAGCACATATACGCCATAGGGACATGAAAACAAGCATACCTTTCAAGCATATATTTGTACTACCTCAAAAGCTGCTCCTGCAATATACTCAATTGTATATGTACTATTTGTAAGAGACCCTATTATATATAACTAAAAATTTTCTCAAATTTTAGATAAGATAGCTTCCATAAATCAATGCAAAACATCAACACAAATCACAATTCATGGAAGCCATCAAACTCCTTGCATTCATATTGATTGAAAATGGAATTACATCATAAAACATACTGCTGTCATAAGATTTCAGTCACTGTATCAGTCATAGCAGACCTGATATCATCATGAAAATGTGAACAAATTATGAACCAAATGCCTTTTACAACATCCATGATCATATACAAACAATAGCCGAATGTCCTCAAGTCTGAAATTGATCACAATAGCCATGGAAGTACAAATATAATTGACTGATGTAAATGAACAGCAAGCTGTTATGACTGTTGTAGGTGTATATTTCGCCCAGCCAATGCAAAATGTCTTCAAATGCTTCAAAAACCTACTCCCAAGCCAAGCGATGGGATCCTTATGCAACTTGCAACTCTATGTGATCTTGTAAACTTGTCCAATATCTTCAAAAAGCCCTGAAACAATATAAATGTTTCGCTGTCATGAAAATTCAAACCCTGCAAATGTATAAAACTCACTCCAATGATACCATAGGCTCTAATAGCGACCTTGATAGTGCTTCCAATGGATCAAGGGCTTAAATATGATATCAAATACATTCCAATAGCTCTCCTAACCTTGCAAATTCAAGCTCAATGGTGAATATTTGGATAATATCATCTCACATAGAGTATGGGGTCATCACCATATAAACACAAGGGGTCATCTCCTTGCAAAAAGACATGAAAATCGGAATTCTCAGTCAAAGAAAATAGAATAAGAAACATACCAAAGCATCAATAGTTGCAAATTGATGTTCAAGTCTATAATGTGCCGTACCTGTTTGTAATTTTTTAATGATTTTTTTATGTATTATTTTTATTATTTTATTGTGTTCTTTCAGACTAGATAGAAGATGCAGAAGGGGTTTTAGTTTTCCTGCAGATGTGTGTTGCCGGAGCATACAATATAGAGCATATAACAGAAACCCAGAAAATATACAATAGATATGAGGAAACTATTGACTACCCAAATAGCAAAACGACCAAATATGAATTACTATGACATACCCATGTTCAAATATGCAACTTGGTACAACAGCCGGAGGTGGACCAGCAGGTGGGTATGGCTGGAAATACCTCAAATATCCATGGAATGGCAAATAATGAACATACAAGTGATATCAACTAAAAGTAAGGCCCCAAATGCCTCACAATGGCTACAAAGAAGCTGCAATGAAAGATGAATAGCCTTTGAAAGACCCACGTCCAAGCTGGGCAAGTACGGCCAACGCTGGAGGTGCCAAACAACAACAATACCCTCTAAATACCTCTAATTTAATGCTGCAATCAGACTGCAAAAGCAAGTTTCAGCTGGGCGACCAAGGTGTGATAGGCAAAATGCAAAGAAACTCCCAAATAGAACCCCCAACAAGAAGTATGGCCTAGCTGAGTTGTATGGCCAGCGGCTGATGGAAAATATAGTCCAAAACAGCAAGCAATCTGCTCCTCCTTTCAATGCAAACTGATATATCCAATCTTCTCGTGAAGAACACAATGAATATGCAAGGGAAATCCAAGTCCTTCCACATAACCTCAAAATCTAGACTCCATTGAAGCACAAGAATGAATACTGGATGTATCCATCATCAAAGGCACCTTTGGGTGGTATTGCACACCTGTAGAATGCCGTCACCAATGGAGGTTTTCGTCTCCAAAAGCCTGGTTCGAAATGCTCAAACCCTCAAACCCTAGCAGAGCTCTCACAAGAAAATATCATAAGGCAAGCATGCCCAAATGAGCTCCAAAATAACCTTTTATTCTCCCTCCATGTTGGGCGTTGGATTTAGGAGGGAACTTTTGTCATTTAAAATCACTTTATATTTCCCTAGGGACGGACACCCAAGGTCACAACTTGACTGGAGTCTTCATATTTCCATTAAGTCACCTTTCTCCAAATATTATCAAGTCCATATTAAATATTACATTAATAAACTTCGGACTTTAAAATAATTATGAAGACGGTGTCGGAATGAAGTGATCTATAGCTCGCCGGAAAGCCCTCGATGAGACGAATCTGATGCCACTTTGAAAATGCTGAACTGACACTAACCCCAAACTTACTAAAAATAGTAAGTACTGACCAAGAGCAATCTGAGCCAACTCAGAAGGTGCCAACTGGATCCACTGAGTTCGAACCATATCTCTACCACTGACAGAAGCCTCCAAAGCCAAACTAACTCCAGTTCCCTAACCAACCTGCGAATCCACAGGAACTCAATGATGGACTAGCCATGTAACTAGAAGGGGACATTACAGTCCGCCCTCCTTAAGATTGTTTGCCTCAAGCAATCTTAGATCAGGATGCTCCAGTATCTGCTCGTTCTCCCAAGTAGCATCCTCTACTGGCAGGTTCTTCCATTTGACTCGGTACTCTCTGATGATCCTCTTCAAATTACGTTTCCTGGTATCAATTATAGCTTCGGGTACCAATATCAATTTCCTCTCTTCATCAAGAGAAGGCAACTCAACTGTTGGTATCAGATTATGTCCCAACGCCTTCTTGAGGCGAGATACATGGAATACATTATGTACCCTGCTACTTGCTAGAAGATCCAACTCATAAGCCACTTCTCCAATCCTCTTGGAGATCCTAAAAGGTCCATAATACCGTGGCTTAAGCTTTTCTACCCCGCTCTTCTTGAGAGTGGACTGACTATAGGGCTGTAGCATGAGATACCATGTCACCAACCTCAAAAGATCGCTCAGTCCTTTGCTGATCTGCATATTGCTTCTGCTGATTTTGAGCCTTCTATATGTTCTCCTTCAAAGACCTCATGATGTCCCGACTTTCTTGGAGAAGGTCTTTGGCCTTTGGCACTCTGCTATCACCAAACAACAAATCAACAAAGCTTGGTACCTTATACCCATATAGGGCCATAAATGGTGACATCTGAATAGACATGAGGTATGTGGAATTGTAACAGTACTCCCCCATATGAAGCCGCTTAACCCATGCCTTTTGCTGCCCTAAAACATAATTGTGGAGGTATCCTTCCGCCCATTTATTGACAATCTCTGTCTGTCCATCTGTCTGGGGGTGGTAACTCATGCTGGAGCTCTGTCCCTGTGAACCTGAAGAGCTCATGCCAAAAATTGTTGAGGAATCTGCTGTCCCTATCACTAATAATATTTCTTGGCAACCCATGTAGTCGGAATACCTCATGAAAGAACAAATCTGCAACCTGTGCTGCAGTGAAAGTGGTAGGGATGGCAAAGAAGTGTGCATATTTTGTAAACCTATCCACTACCACAAAAATGCAATCCGTACCTTGGACTTTTGGTAAACCTGCGATAAAGTCCATAGAAATGCTATCCCACTTCCTCTCAGGAATGGGTAGGGGTTGCAATAAACCTCCTGGAAATGAGTGCTCTTGCTTATTCTGCTGACATATCGGGCACTCTCTCACATACTGCATCACCTTAGTCTTGAGGCCCTTCCAGGCGAACCTCTCTCTGACCTGTTTATAAGTTTTGAAGTATCCCGGATGCCCTGCCATAGGCAAATCATGGAATGCTCTCAAAAATTTCTGCTTCATCTGTGAACCTGACACCAAGAAGATCCTGTCCTTTACCACTGTCTACCTGTCATCCTTGATGGTGCCATCAATTATTCCAGTAGCCCATGCATCCTTAGCATACTCAGTTGATATCATCTCTCTCCAGTCATCTGCAATGGCACCTAGTGCACACAAATGAGGCCTCCTGGATAAAGCATCGGCAACAATGTTTTTCTTACTTTTGACATAAACAATATCAAAGTCATAGGCCTATAGCTTGCTGACCCACTTCTATTGCCTCTCATTCAAATCTTTCTGTGCAAGGAAATGCTTCAGACTATTATGATTTGTCTTAACTACAAATTTGTTGCCAATGTATGCATTATGGCTAACATCTTCTTGTCATAAATGCTGTAGCTGCGTTCCACACCCCTCAACTTCCTGATCTCAAATGCTATGGGGTGCTTATCCTGCATGATTACTGCACCAATGCCTTCTCCTGAGGCATCACACTGCAACTCGAAAGGTTTGCTGAAGTCTGGTATCGCCAATACCGGACAAGTACTCATAATCTCCTTAAACTTGTCAAAGCACTCTTGTGTACCTCCTGTCCAATTGAATGCATCCTTTCGAGTCAAATCTGTGAGGGGTGTCGCTGACGGAGAAAACCCCTTCACAAACTTGCGGTAATATCCACATAAACCAAGGAATCCCTTCAGCTGAGTGAGATTCTTTGGTGGTAGCCAGTCCACTATTGCTCGAATCTTCTCCGAGTCTACCTTCACGCTGCCAACACTGATAATATGACCCAAGGATAACAACTTGGTCATCCAAAACTCACACTTTGACATTTTGGCATATAAAGACTCTCTCTCCAGAATGCTCAACACAATGTCAATGTGTTTCAGATGTTCTTCCCATGTCTTGTTGTAAATCAAAATATTATCAAAAAATATTAGAACAAACCTCCTCAACTACTCACAGAAAACTTTGTTCATGCAAGACTGGAAGGTGGCTGGTGCATTTGTTAGGCCGAATGGCATGACTAGGAACCCAAAGTGCCCATAGTGACACCTGAATGCTGTCTTCTCCACATCCTCATCTCGGACCTGAATTTGATGGTAGCTGGATCACAAATCAATCTTGGAGAAGTAACAGGCCTCATGCAACTCATCAATCAGCTCATCTATTCTAGGAATAGGGTACCTGTTTTTAATTGTTTTCTTATTGAGCTCCCTGTAATCAATGCACATCCTAAGAGTCCGATCTTTTTTCTTCACTAACACCACTGATGATGCAAATGGACTCTTACTTGGCCTTATATGTCCCATCTCGAGAAGCTCTTTGATAGCTTTCTCGATTTCATCCTTATACTTTTTGGGGTGCTTGTATGGATTAGTGATTATGGGCTTTGCACCATCCTCCAACTCGATCACATGCTCAATACCCCTATCAGGGGGTCTACCTGGTGGAATGTCACTAAACACTTTGGTGTGTTTAGTTAGAAGAGCCTGTATGTCAAGTGGATACTCACGTTTTTGCTACTCTAAAACTGCAGGCATCACCATCACCTTTGTTGCCCACTGCACTTGATCATGGCGATTCAATCTCTCCATCCGCTTGAGAGAAACAACTCTCAATCCACCATCCGAAATGCCCCTAAGCACATGTCTAACTCCGCTCACCTCAAACTTCATCTCCATCATCCTCAAGTTGAGAGTGAACTCACCTATCTCATGTAACCACTTCATACCCAGCACAACATCCATATCACCTATGCTAAGAACATAGAATTCAGACTGGAAAGTGTAGTTATTTAGCTGGATGGTCAAATTAGGAATCCTCCTCGTGCAAGTGAGTATGAGACCATCTGCTACCTTCACTCTGAACCCTGAAAACTCCTGTCTTCAATCCCCTTTTGGCAACCAAGCCCTCATCTATGAAATTGTGAGTGGCACCTGTATCCAACAAGGTAATGCATCTTTGTCCACCCAACACTCCTCAGATCCTGAATGACCCCTCTCTGAACGATAGAAATATGGGCTGTAGGTAGGGAGGTCTCCTCATCCTTATTTGGTACTTTAGATGTAATATCTGATCCTGAATCATCATCTTTTGTATGCTGCTCTGAATGTGTCTCTGACTCCATAGACTCATCTGTTGAGAAGTACTCACTTTGTTTTGCCTTTCCTTGGGCAGCACACTTGTGCTTAGGATCCCAAGGCTCTCTGTAGTGGAAACAGAGTTTCTTCCTCCTGAGATCATTCAACTGGTTACTGTCTAATCTGGAAGAACTCTTCTGTGGTTGGTGTCTTGAGTCCCTGAGGAAAGTCTCCTGTCTCTCTCCTTATCCCTCCTATGCTGAAAGTTCTTACTTTGATACTTACTCCTCCATGCGGAAGACTCCATATCATAGGCCTTCTTCATGGCCTCTTGCAATGACATAGGGTCCAAACCCTTCACCCATCCTCGTAGAGGATCAGACAAACCATCAACAAAGAGCATGATCAACCTCCTCTCTGATATATCTGAAACCATGACTGAGAGATCCTGGAACTCTGCAATGTATGAGTCTACCGATCCACTCTGTCTCAACTGTACCAGCTCTTTGAACTGCAACTTTGGATCTTTCTTGTCGAACCTGTCTATGAGTCTGGTTGTAAACTCAACATATGATGTAATCTGGTCATGTCCCAGAGTCATCTTTCCATTACTCCACCACTTGTGGGCAATGCCCTCCAAGTGCAGGGCCGCATATGTGATGGCATTAGTCTCTGGCATGGGGCTGATCTGAAGATAACTGTCCAACTTTTGGACCCAAGCTCTTGCTGTAGTTTTTCCTGAACCATCAAAGTAGGGTAAGGTCATCTTACTGACTTTCTTCTGTAGCTCATTATTCTACTGCCTATTACCCCCTCTGGGTCTGTGTCTCATCCTGAGATCTGAATAGTCTCTTAAAGTCATCTCAGCTCGAAACTCCGCATTGGAAGCCTGCCAATCTCTAAAGATCTCCTCTTGAAACTCCAACTGTGTAGCATCCCTTTCGGGCATCTCGTCCCTCAGTATAAAGATAGGAATGCCTGGTCTATCTGCAGTTGTGAGCTGTGTAGCACCCCGGTTATTCACCGAAGCCTCTCCATCATGATCCTTGTGTCTGTTTCTATCCCCATTGTTTCTGTCACCAATCCGCTCTCCATTACCCCGGTCTCCATTGCCTCTGTCTCTATGTCTATCCTCCTCATTCCTGTCTCTGTTCCTGTCATACCTGTCTCTATTCCTATCATTCTTGTCTTTGTTCCTGTCATTTCGGTTTCCATGATCCTCATCCTCCAACTCAGGAAATAATCGGCCAAGAAGCCGTGTGAGTGCCAACTGGGACCTGTCCAAGCTAGCAACGATCTGCTGCTGTCCTTTAGCCAAATCATTAAGGATATCTCTGGTGCTAGGCTCTCCAATCTCCCTGTCTCCCATATCTTCAGGATGTTCTGGAAGCACACCAGAAAAAGGATCTATTTTAGGAACTTCGAGATCTTCCTCACTATAAAATACCACTGGTTGCTCCTCAGCAGCTACAACCTCTATATCGGTATCAAATGGATCTGTTTGTGGCGCTGGATGCTCTGGTTCTACTAACTGCAGATAGTGAGTTCTCTGCAAATTTCTGGTACCCTGTCTCTGTCTAAAATAATATCTATCAGCACCCGGCTACATGTCTCATTCTCACTTCTGCATGTCTGTTTTCAACCTCACAGGATGGCAAGATCATTGCTCTGATACCACTGTAATGTGCCGTACCTGCTTGTAATTTTTTAATGATCTTTTTGTGTTATTTTTATTATTTTATTGTGTTCTTTCAGACTAGACAGAAGATGCAGAAGGGGTTTTAGTTTTCCTGCAGATGTGTGTTGCCGGAGCATACAATATAGAGCATATAACAGAAACCCAGAAAACATACAATAGATATGAGGAAACTATTGACTACCTAGATAGCAAAATGGCCAAATATGAATTATTATGACATACCCATGTTCAGATATGCAACTTGGTACAACAGCCGGAGGTGGACCAGCAGGTGGGTATGGCTGGAAATACCTCAAATATCCATGGAATGGCAAATAATGAACATACAAGTGATATCAACTAAAAGTAAGGCCCCAAATGCCTCACAATGGCTACAAAGAAGCTGCAATGAAAGATGAATAGCCTTTGAAAGACCCACGTCCAAGCTAGGCAAGTACGGCCAAGGCTGGAGGTGCCAAACAACAACAATACCCTCTAAATACCTCTAATTTAATGCTGCAATCAGACTGCAAAAGCAAGTTTCAGCTGGGCGACCAAGGTGTGATAGGCAAAATGCAAAGAAACTCCCAAATAGAACCCCCAACAAGAAGTATGGCCTAGCTGAGTTGTATGGCCAACGGCTGATAGAAAATATAGTCCAAAACAGCAAGCAATCTGCTCCTCCTTTCAATGCAAACTGATATATCCAATCTTCTCGTGAAGAACACAATGAATATGCAAGGGAAATCCAAGTCCTTCCACATAACCTCAAAATCTAGACTCCATTGAAGCACAAGAATGAATACTGGATGTATCCATCATCAAAGGCACCTTTGGGTGGTATTGCACACCTGTAGAATGCCGTCACTAATGGAGGTTTTCGCCTCCAAAAGCCTGGTTCGAAATGCTCAAACCCTCAAACCCTAGCAGAGCTCTCACAAGAAAATATCATAAGGCAAGCATGCCCAAATGAGCTCCAAAATAACCTTTTATTCTCCCTCCATGTTGGGCGTTGGATTTAGGAGGGAACTTTTGTCATTTAAAATCACTTTATATTTCCCTAGGGACGGACGCCCAAGGTCACAACTTGACTGGAGTCTTCATATTTCCATTAAGTCACCTTTCTCCAAATATTATCAAGTCCATATTAAATATTACATTAATAAACTTCAGACTTTAAAATAACTATGAAGACGGTGTCGGAATGAAGTGATCTATAGCTCGTTGGAAAGCCCTTGACGAGACGAATCTGATGCCACTCTGAAAATGACGAACCGACACTGACCCCGAACTTACTAAAAATAGTAAGTACTGACCAAGAGCAATCTGAGCCAACTCAGAAGGTGCCAACTAGATCCACTGAGTTCGAACCATAGTTCTACCACCGACAGAAGCCTCCAAAGCCAAACTAACTCCAGTTCCCTAACCAACCTGCTAATCCACGGGAACTCAATGATGGATTAGCCATGTAACTAGAAGGGGACATTACAAAGTCCTCTATTTATCCTCTCTAAGGATAGGCGTCATCTTTAGCAAATTTGGATGAAATTTGAGTTCCACCAATGATGAGCAAGAAACTTGAACAATTGTAAATGAGTTGCAACTAAAACTCACTCATTTAAAATCAATCTTTAATTGTTTTAAATGAAATGCATCTATTTTCATATGGATCGATCCCATAGCAATGAACTCCCTCTTAGCATGGCGGCAGCTGGAAATGCTTTGTACCTAAACATTTAAAATCTTCATTTTTCATTTAAAACTCTTCTCATAGCTTGGGCGATCCTCAACCACTTAGGCATTGGCATTTAAAATCCTTCAAAGTGCTTAATCGACCCAAAAGCAATTGCTAACATATATTTAAAATCTTCCTCTTCATGATCGGCGGCTAGCAATAACCCATTTAAAATCTTCAAACAATCATTAACATACCTCTTGCTTGAATCGATCCTTCTCTTGGGCACATGATCCAATGGAATCGCCTCATTGCACAAGGCGTTAGCATTGAATTTCCACAATTATTTTTAAATGTCGTTGACTTGGGCGAACCCTTCCTTTAGCCATTGGAATCAAATGTGACCATGATCCAATGGAAACTCCTCTCCATGCTAGTCGATCATCTCTATGATAGCCGTTGGAATATGTTTGAATGAATTTCAATAGCTTGAACCTATCTTCTTTCATGGGCGAATGCACTCCTCCAACGTTGGCTTTATTTGATGATATTATTTCCCACCTCGAATAACTCCTTATTCCATACAAATATTATGATAAATTAGCTATTTCTATTTTAATGGTCACTCGTTTGTCTCCCTGCTTTTCTCCTATTAGTTAGGTTTTATTCCATACTTACTTATTTCCTTTTTGCACTGCTTTGTTAACTGAAGCTTTTGCTCTATGCAAGCTATCAGTCCTTCTTTAGTATGTTTCTTCTCTCTATAAAGAGCTGTAGCTCTCTGCTGTAATACATTCGATCATATTCAATAATATAATTTTCAGTATTATTTCTGTCATGTTTCTGCAACATTTGTAACATGGTATTAGAGCCCAGGTGAGCTCTCTGGTTCGTCTCGATTTTCCATACGATGCCAGTCTGTCAGGAATCACGTTTTTATTTGAGCCTTCATCTGTGGTTTCATCAGCATCTATAGTTTGTCAATTTTTTCCTTTCGTCTGCAGCTTCCGTATCTTGGCAACTTTGAGTTTCAGCGATAGCATTTTTTTTAAGGGTTTAAATCGCGATATGCAGTTGCGAATCTCCGTGTTGTACCCTTGTGAAGACTTTTGGGTTGTCGTCGGCATATTTCTGTAGTAGACGGGATCCACACATCTAACTCGTCGTTTATGAAGATATGTCTGTTAAAATCTGGGTCACGATTTTTGTGTAGTCTTTGAAAAATCGCGATTTCGTGTTTTGCAAACCCTTAGTCTCTGCTCACGATTTTTGGCGGGATTTCAAACCTGTCTGGTCGCCGTTTCCTGAGTCTCGACAGTCTATTATCAAAGCCCGTGGTTCCTTGGTTACCCTTTGCTGTTGTGATCGAGATTTTTGCATCTGTTCTTTGCTTGCGGTTTCTCTTCCGTGCAGTTCTTCGGTATCTTCTCACGCGATTTCGTGGACTCCATCCCTGAGGTCGTCGTTTTTACCTGTGACCCGTCGTTTTTTTCTGGGTTTCGCGTTTTCTCCCACGGACCAGCTCTCTTGTCGTGACTTTCTCACCTGGAGATTCTGTGTTTCTGTAAGCCACCTTCAATTTGCTGTGGACATGATTTCCTGTTCCGGATTGCATGTAAAGATTAAGTCACGGTTTTGTTGCATTCCAGTTTTGTTCTTGGCTCGTGATTTATAGTCTTGGCGTCTGGTGTGTTCCTTTGACGGTTTTAACCGGCACTTTCTCAGAGTAAATCGTGGTTGTCGGTTTTTGGCGGGCTTTGGCATCCACAGGTCTGGTGAATTTAATCCGGAAGTCACATATGAAGGACTGCTTTCAAAGATCTTGCATTCTATCAGCGGTTTTGTGGGTTGTGGGTTATGTGGTAGCGCTTTGGTAGTCAGCATCTAAAGCGTTAACCGAACCATCTGCCTGTGGTCAAAACTTTTCATGAGGTCACTCGTTCTGTCTATGGTTGCGATGGTGATCATCTGTGTTTAAATCCTCGTAACTTTCTTTTGGAGGTCGTTGACCTTAATCGCCCTGCTCTCTGTCTATTGGTGGTTGGTTTCTTGTGTTGATCGGTGGTCTCTTATGGTCAACCTCGTGGTTCGGAGGCCTCTTTGTTGTCTTGGCAGGCGCGCGCTATATTCTCTTGGCTACATTCTTGTTTTAGAGGGATTCATTTCCTTTAGTCAAGCATTTTCTGATCACTGTTTTAGGAGATTTATGGTTTTCAATCTGATTGTTTTGCTGGGAGTTTTGTCAGAAGTGTTGAGAAAGCAGTCCATGATCACATTTGCATCCGCAGACATGTAGAGTTTGTTTTGTTTTGAATTCTGTGTTTAGATGTTCTGAACTTCTACTATCCGTACTCTCGAGATCTAAGCTGTGAAATCCGTGATTTGGATTTATCTTGAGATCCGTATCTCGATGTCTGTGTTCACGACTTTTGAGTCAGCTTATTCCGTGTTTTCAGAATCTGTATGTGTAAAGATTTTCTGTTTGCTATCTGTGCCGTCTATCTGCTTCCGTTTCTGTGCCCATTGCTTATAATTCGTTTTGTCGTGTCTTGAAAAACATGAAGCATGGCATCTTTGACCAACATTCTGTTGGAGAGCAGTCAGAGATTCAATGGCAAAAATTACAACACCTGGAAGCAGCGGATGATGATTATTTTTGAGTATCGGTGTTTGGACAAGATTATTTTGGGCACAACTACACGTCCTCCAGTGGCGGGTAAGGATCAGGATAGATACGATGAGCAAAATCGTGAAGTGGTAATGCTTATCAAGCTATCGATCACTGATGATTAGTTGCCTCAGGTTCCGTCTGGGAAAACAACAAAAGAAATTTGGGAATCACTGAAGCATCTTCATGAAACCTCTGACAAAAGCCGAGCATTCTTTCTCAAGAACATGCTCTTCTCAATGATGATGGATGATCAAATGTCTCTGCAGGAGCATCTCACAAAAATCAAGGACATCCGTGATCAGTTGACGGCGATTGGTCGGAAGATGGAAGAAGAAGATATGGTGGTGATCACTCTGAAAAGTCTACCATCATCTTATAAGCACTTTATCGAAACTCTTAACATTACTTCATCTAATGTTAGTCTGACGTTCCCCGATCTGTGCAACAAACTCTTGCAGCAAGATCGTTGGAAACAATAGTTTGGTAGCAATGCTTCTTCGTCCTCCTCAGAACAGGCATTTACTGCCAAGTCCTTCCAGCAGTATTAGGGTCCGAATCAGTCCTCGCAGTAGTTCAGTTAGGGTCAATCATAGGACCCATCGAAGAAAGACAACATCCAGTGCAATTACTGTCACAAGTTTGGGCATATGAAAAAGGATTGCCGGAAACGCTTGGCTACTGAGTAGTCCAAGTCTGAAGCTTCAACTCCATCAGCACATGTCGCAGAGCATACTGAGCAGAAGGAGTCTGCTTTCTATGCCTTCTAGGCCAATCTCCTCTGTCTGTTTTGTCAGTTGCTCGTGGTTCAGCCTATATCTGTTTCTGTTGTCTCTATTCAGAGGGGGCAATTCTGTTTTAGTTAGTACAGTGACCATTAAGGGGGGGTTTTATGATAAATTACCTATTTCTATTTTAATGGTCACTCGTTTGTCTCCTTGCTTTTCTCCTATTAGTTAGGTTTTATTCCATACTTAGTTATTTCCTTTCTGCACTGCTTTGTTAACTGAAGCTTTTGCTTTATGCAAGCTGTCAGTCCTTCTTTAGTATGTTTATTCTCTCTATAAAGAGCTGTAGCTCTCTGCTGTAATACATTCGATCATATTCAATAATATAATTTTCAGTATTATTTCTGTCATGTTTCTGCAACATTTGTAACAACAAAAACTCCATAAAAATAGATTAGAGAAAATGTAATTAAAGATTTCATTTTCTCTTTTATTACATCATCTAACAAATCAAATCAAATGATTGAAAATACAATTTCAATATTGCATTTTCCAAATAAGCCAATAACATACTAGTTGAGCCAACTTTTCTGTTCTCCATGTATAGAAACAACTCAAACTAGCAAATCATTCCCTTACCAATACATTAGCCTACAAGAATGAATAATAGGCTAATCGTCAACTCCATATGAAGTCACTCCGGAAATGGGGACATGACAGTCCTCCCTTCTCGAGATTGCTTGTCCTCAAGCAATCGAAGATTGGGATGCTCTAGAATCTTCTCACCTTCCCATGTAGCATCCTCTAATGGCAAACCTCTCCATCGCACCAAATACTCCCTGATGACTCAGCTACGCAACTTGTGCTCCCTCATATCAACAATAACATCTGGCTCTAATATCAACATGCCCTCTTCATCAAGAGGTGGAAGATCTATAGAAGAAACCACATTCTGACCCAATGCCTTTTTGAGGCATGAAACATGAAATACATTATGTATGCGGCTTCTTGCTGGCAAATCCAACTCATATGCTACTTCACCAACCCTCCTGACAATCTTGTATGGCCCATAAAATCTTGGCTTGAGTTTTTCCGCACCACTTTTCTTCAATGAACTTTGTCTATAAAGCTGTAGGCGCAAAAAACCCAGTCATCTACCTCAAATGACCTCTCAACTCTATGCCTGCCTGCATAAATCTTCTGCTAGTTCTGTGCATGCTGAATATTATCCTTAAGAACTCTAAGGATATCCTGTGTGTCCTGCATTAACTCTTTAGCTCTAGGAGCTCTACTATCATCAAAAGCCAAGTCAACAAAAGATAATGCATCATACCTGTTGATGGTTGTTTTTCGACAAGTCAACAATAGAGTGAAATACTGAGTATCTGACTCTCTCTTGAGCAAAGCCTCTCGGATGCTGAACTAGGTGATCAAACGAGATGACTCCAAGGTTCCTTCTGATATTTTCGGTAAGAGACAGCTCAGCGACTAAGTATGATTTTGCTGTTAAACACAAAGGGACTTACGCAGACTCTTCTCCTTTCATTAGCTTGTTCCTCCTTTGATGTGGATGATGTATATACAAGGTTTCTATGATAAAGAAAATGAAAAAAGGGTTAAGGGTTTAGAAGGCTAATCTAAGGACAATGAGATAATGAAACATGTAAAGATAGACAAACTCCTCATGAAACCAGACTTCGCTTCGCCATGAGAACCAACAACTACACGAAGCCAGTGCAATCTTCTAAGGAAACTCAAGGATTTTCATGTTATAAATCTCCATCCAAACACCCACAGCTGGCGCAATTTGAACAAGCATTCACAACGAACTAAAGAAAATGAAGGTTCAGTCTAACTTTGCAAAGTGGATTGCCTTCGACAATACACGAAAAGTATGAACCAGAAGAATTCATCAAATATCTTTACGCATATTCATTACATCAATGCACTTCTAATCTAAGCTATTTGAAACATCTCTTAATTCCATCAAGATTCAGGAAACCATGTTACTCCACAAGATAATACTTAACACCAAACAAGTAGCTCCAATGTCTTTGCATTAATCTTGGAAAATATTTACAACAATTTCAAGTTCTCTCAGAGAATTTTGAGAGTCTCTTCTATTCTACTCTGAAAATCTACTCTCTACTACTACTAATGATCTACTCCTAATGAATTACAAATGAGGCAACAAGGCCTTTATATAGTGTCCAGAATACAATGAAGGGCTAAGATTAATTCAATAGCCAAGGGTCTAGATCGTGCCACCTCAGAGGTAGTTACAACAACTTGCTATTTTTAGCAAAAAAGAGAGAGGCAATGAAGGCACGTTTTCCAATGTGATAAGGTAAGGCGAAAGCATTTAAAATATTCCTCCACATAGGAATCCCTTTGACTTCTTTCATTAAATGATACATTGCATGCATTAAATAATGCGGCTAATCAAAATTGAATGATGTGTACTCGCCACATAAGTGCCAACTCAGCATACTTTGAAAATTGTATCAACTTGTAATGATGTATTCAATGTGATTGTTTGAACTTGTATATTTAGGAATACATCCTGTGGATCTTGCCTTGTTCATTCTTCTTGTTGACTGGATGTATGATAGTTGTCGCCTCACTTGACTAACTTTATGATTCTTCTTCTTGTAGATAGATTGATGTGAATCTTCTTCGATGTATCTTCATGTAGACTAGAGAGTAGATGATGACACTTGATTTCTTCATGAAGAGTAGGAGACTCTCTTGGACTTGGAAATTTGAAGAGTCTTGAAGTTTGATGGATGAATGCTCTTGCTTGATGATAACACCTTCCTTAGAGATGAAGTAGCTACTTGATGACTTCTCCACATGACAATTGGTTGACTTTACTCCTAGCATGAAGGTGGTTCCAGCTTCTTCTTCTTTGATGACTCTTTAGCATCATTGACATTCCTGCAAACTTGACGCGAATAAGTAATTGCAAACACAATCTTCACTTCAGCCACCTTAGTGGATTAAATTATGAAATTTTCCTTTATAATTATGAAATATTGCTATCTAGATTCAAGGAATCTATGAAAATCGACTTATCCTTCTTGAATTTTACCAATATTTGAACAATTTTAATGCATTTAATGAAGGAAAAATAAGAAAATCAGATCAGAAATATTCAGATCAGACTTACTTGATGAGCTGTTTTGAATTGGATACCTTGCAATTTGATCCACTACTTGCTTAAATTTGATAAAATCAAATTTATACTTGTAAAACAACTTCTTGTTGCTGCTCCTTGAGGAAAAATCTGCTCTTGAAAAACAAATCTGCTCTTGAAAATAATAAAAATGAAAAGGAAATAAGATATATATACATAATTTGCTTTAAAAACTTTTCCTTTTCTCTAGGCCGACCTCCTTTATTATTGTGCACAAACATTTAATTTAGATTTGATCTTTATTTAATAAAAGCAATCTTCACGTTTCCCGAGGCAAAAATCATTAAATGTTTCTAACTCCCTTGATGGCGCACTAGATAAAGTCTTGGCGATCTCCTTGTAGGTTGGAATTTCTCTCTCCTTCAAGCGCATGAGATCAAGGCTTGAAATCTTCTTGTCTTATATTTCGCATTGGATCAGCTTAGTGTTGTCTTCTTCTTTATCTTGCTTCTAGGCGCATTAGATCATCAATTAGAATTCTCAAGAATTTCATTTTAGACACCCTCAAAGTCTTAATGCATGGCGCTTTAGATCAAAGTTTGGATTCCTCTTGGCATTTCGCACTGGTTGAAGGATAAAAATCCTCTGAATACTTTGCATTAGATGACACTTAGTTTTTTTCTTGCTCAAGGAAGTGGCGCATTGGATGCCATTTTAGATTTCTTCTTGTTTGAACGCTTGGATAAGGGGCTTGGGAGATGGCGCATTACTTCATGGATTGGAATCTTCTAACCTCTAGCGCATTAGATAGGCTTCTAGAATCCTCTGACTTCTCGTTTGGTGAAGTGGTTTGCATGTTTGAAGTTGTCATTTCGCATTAGTTGAAGGGTGATAATTCCCCAAGAATTGGCGCAATAGATGAGTGATCGAAATCCTCTGACATTTTCGCACTGGACCAAGATGTAGATGGGCGCATTAGATCGAGTTTTCAAATCCTCTGACTCAAGTGCCTTCTCCTTCGTGATTTTGCGCCAAGATTTTGCGCCACTTAAGTGTCCAGTCGCACTAGATCAGTGTTTTGAATCCTCTGAAATCGTCAGGGATTTTTCAGCATCGCGCGAGTAAAGGTATATTGAAAAATATATTTAAAGTATAAGTTTAGAGATTGAATTTCTTATACTTTAAATATTTTTCAATATACCTTTCAGGATGTTTGAGATAGGTCCCGAATCCACCGGATTAAAGATGCAAAATATAGAATTTGGAGGATTCACCAGATTTCAGACTTAGCCATTTTTCAGGATTTTCAGGATTTCAGGCTCCAGGCTTAGTCTTTTCAGGGTCTCAAACATTCTTCAGGATTAACTTCAAAACTCAATATCTAGATAGGATTTGATCACAATTCTTCATTATTGCAAGTTCATCTACCCTTAATCGTGAACCAAAGATCATAGGCAAGGAAATTGTTACCATATCGGCAGGGGAAAATGAGTCAAATCATCATTAAAATCTCGTTGAAAACTCATTGAAAACTCACTGAAAGCTCAGAGCTCAAAAAAAAAAGGGGTTTCCCTATTCCTAATGGGGCGATGTGTGATTTGGTCACAACAATACCCATATAATGCTCTGAATGGAGTCATGCCAATCGACATATGGTAGGTGGTATTAGAACAATACTCACCAAGATACAACCATCTCACCCAAGCATGCTGATGTCTTGAAACATAGTTGCGAAGATATCCCTCTACCCACTTATTAACAATCTCTGTCTGTCCATCGGTCTGAGGGTGATAGCTAGTGCTTGGTGTCAACTCTGTACCTCCAAGTCGGCATAGCTCTCTCCAAAACATGCCAATGAACTTGCTATTCCGATCACTCACAATGGTCTTTGGAAGGCCATGCAAACGAAATATCTATCTAAAGAATAAATCTGCAACCTGTAAAGCTGAATAGTCCACTGTAATAGGATAAAAATGTGCATATTTAGTCAATCTATCAACAACCACATAAATGCAATCTTTACCATGTACCTTCGGAAGACCAGTGATGAAATCCATGGAGATACTTTCCCACTTCTGCTCAGGAATAGGCAATGGCTATAGAAGACTTGCGGGAAAAGTATGCTTTGACTTGTTCTGCTGACAAGTCAAACATTCTCTAACATGCTATAGGACATCATCCTTGAGACCCTTCCAAGAGAATCTCTCACGCACCTATCTATAGGTTTTGAAAAACCCTGGATGCCCTGCTAGAGGTGTGTCATGAATAGCTCTCAAAATCTGCTGCTTAAGCTTAGATTCAGGTACCAAGAAGATTCTATCCTTATAATATATCACATCATCCACCACCTTGTACCTGTCATCCTATATAATGCCATCCATGATCTTGCATGCAAAAGTGGATTTGGAATACTCAACTAAAAGTTGAGATTTCCAATCAGCTGAAATCTTAGTCAAGGAACAAATAGTAGGTCTCCTGGAAAGTGCATCTGCAACAACATTCTTCTTCCCCTTCACAAACTCAATATCAAAATCATATGCCTATATCTTAGAGACCCATTTTTGTTGTCTCTCATTCAAATCCTTTTGTTCCAAGAAGTATTTCAAGCTATTGTGGTCGGTTCTCACCACAAATTTCGCATCTACCAAGTACTAATGAAACTTTGCCAAAGCATGCATAATGGCAAGCATCTCCTTGTCATAGGTGGAATATAGGCGCTCCACATCTCTCAATTTCCTGCTCTCAAATGCAATGGGATGCCTATTCTGCATCAACACAGCCCCAATACCATCTCCTAATGCATCACACTCAAGAACAAAAGACTGTGTAAAATCTGGTAATGCTAAAACGGGAGTAGTGCTCATCACCTCCTTGAGTCGATCAAATGTTGCCTATGCCTTAGTAGACCAAAGGAATGCACCCTTCTTTGTGAGATCTGTCAATGGTGCTACCAATTGTGAGAATCCTCTAACAAATCTCCTATAATAGCTGCAAAGACCCAAGAACCCTCTCAACTCAGTAAGGTTCCGTGGTGTAGGCCATTCCTGAATTGCTTTGATCTTCTCATCCTGTACTCTAACTCCTTGAGCACTAATCATATGCCCCAAATAGAGAATCTCCTCCATCCCAAAATCACACTTGGACATCTTAGCATATAATGACTGTGCCTCCATGACTCCAAGAACCTCATCAAGATGTCGAAGATGCTCATCCCATGTCTTACTATAAATCAAAATATCATCAAAGAAAACCAACAAAAACTTACGCAACTGCTTATTGAACACATGATTCATGCAAGACTGAAATGTAGCAGGTGCATTAGTAAGACCAAAGGGCATAACAAGGAACTCATAGTGTTCGTAGTGGCATCTGAATGCAGTCTTAGGAATGTCCTCCTCACGAACACGTATCTGATGGTAGCCTGAACGAAGATCAATCTTGGAGAAATACACGGCCCCGTGTAGCTCATCTAACAACTCATCGATCCTGGGTATGGGGTACTTGTTTTTGATTGTCTTCTTATTCAAAGCCCTGTAATCAATACACATTCGCATAGTACCATCTTTCTTCACCAACACCATCGAAGAAGCAAGTGGACTAGATGATGGACGAATGTGTCCCATATCGATCAACTCCTTAATTGTGTTCTCAATTTCAACTTTGAAGTGCCTAGGATGTCGATATGGTGCAATGTTGATAGGCCCGGTCCCATCCTCCAACTCAATCACATGCTCAAATCCACGATCTGGTGGTCTACCTGGAGGAATGTCACCAAACACCTTACTATGCTTATCCAATAAAGATTGGATATCTACATGATACTCACCCTTGGAAGAAGAATTAGAAGATATAGAAACTTGGGCTGCCCATGCAATATCATCATGACGAAATAAAGCCTCCATACGCCTAGTTGAAACCATTCTAGGTGTCCCATCTGATATAGCCCTCATATTATCTTCTTCCCATTGTGTAGAAACTCAATCTCCATTTTCTTCAAATCCTGTATATATCGGCCAATAGAATGCAACCATTGCATTCCCAATACAACATCAATCCTTGAAAGTCCAACCATGTAGAAATCATCTGTCAAAGTGTAATCACTCATCTGAATATTGAGCTGTGGTACCTTCTTTTGGCAACTCATAGTAAAACCATCAGCTACTACAACTGTGAAACCCTCAAAATCCTCTGACTGTAGGCCACGCCTCATGACCAAACCCTCATCAATGAAATTATGTGTAGCTCCACTATCCACTAAACATGTGACACGTTGCCCTTTCATAATTCCCTTAATCTTGAATGCATGATATCTAGGAACTCTTGATATAGTAGCAATAGTCACTGTATTACCAATATCATCTGACTCAAGCTCCAAAGTAGGCTGATCATCCTCATGACATGAACCTGTATCCTCATGTGAATCATCCTCATCATCAGACATTACCTCAATAAGATGTACCTTTCCTTTACCTCGGCATCTATGTCCTGGTTCCCAAGGTTGTTTGCAATCAAAACACAACTTCTTCCTTCTCAACTCATCACGCTCCATAGATGTAGGACTTGGTTTGATAGGCTAGAATGTTTTCTTTTGATTAGAAATTGAACCCTTGAAAAAAAATTTCATTTGAGTGAATGTAGGAGTAGTGTCCAAGTCAAGTGCTAAATCAATGGCCTCATCCAATGTAGTTGGCTTGTGAACTTTCACCAAACCTCTAATCCTGTCATTCAATCCTTCAACAAATAACATAGTGATCCTCCTATCTGACATATCGGGAACCATAACCACAATCTTTTGAAATTCATTAACATATGCCTCCACTCTACCACTTTGTTTCAATTGTGCAAGCTCACGGTAGTAGACCTCCACATCTTTGCGGTCAAACCTGTTAATGAGTTTTTGAACAAACTCATCATATGAGGTAATCTTGTTGTGATGTTGAGACACAAGACCATAATGCCACCATTCATAAGCCAAACCCTCCAAATGCGTAGTAGCAAAGTGTATAGCCTTTTCTTCACTCATGGGCTTGAGTGTGAGAAAAGTGTCCAATTTGTTCACCCAAGCTCTAGCACTCATTTTACCATTGCCATCAAAACTAGGAAGAGGAATCTTTTCCATTGCATCCTTGTACTCTTTTGGTTGTGCTGGCACTGCTCTTCTTTGCCTTCTTTCTCTTGGCTTATGTTGCCTATGGTTTATGAAATTGTTGAGGCTTACTCTTTCACGCACACGATCAGGAAGTGCATCATATTCATCAATCCAAGTTGTCCAATCATCACCTACTTCCTCTTCATACTCCAACTCTTCCTCAATCACCTCTTCTTCTCTAGGAAGAAAAGTAGGCTGCATAGGTCTCTCCATTGTTGGTGTACGTGTTCTCTTTGTTCTTTGTGATCCTGCAACACTATCTGCATCATCCTGATTAGCTCTGTTATTATTGATCCTATTACCTGTCAAAATATGACATAGCCTATCAATACTTCACTGAATGTTTGTATTTGTTTGTTGTATGGTTGCATTTGTTTGTTGCTGGCCATTTGCCATTCTCCTTTGATTATCAATTATCTCTCCAAGCACTAGATCCATTTCATCCTGTGGATTAGCTCTCCTTCTATCACCCATTGTTTCAGCTCTTCTTCTATAATGATGTGGTAATGGATCAATGTAACTCATCACCCATAGGTTGGCAGGAATTTGGCTCTGATACCACTGTAAGAGACCCTATTATATATAACTGAAAATTTTCTCAAATTTTAGATAAGATATCTTCCATAAATCAATGCAAAACATCAACACAAATTACAATTCATGGAAGCCATCAAACTCCTTGCATTCATATTGATTGAACATGGAATTACATCATAAAACATACTGCTGTCATAAGATTTCAGTCACTGTATCAGTCATATGAGACCTGATATCATCATGAAAATGTGAACAAATTATGAACCAAATGCCTTTTACAACATCTATGATCATATACAAACAATAGCCAAATGTCCTCAAGTCTGAAATTGATCACAATAGCCCTGGAAGTACAAATATAATTGACTGATGTAAATGAACAGCAGGCTGTTATGACTGCTGTAGGTGTATATTTCGCCCAGCCAATGCAAAATGTCTTCAAATGCTTCAAAAACCCACTCCCAAGCCAAGCGATGGGATCCTTATGCAACTTGCAACTCTTTGTGATCTTGTAAACTTGTCCAATATCTTCAAAAAGCCCTGAAACAATATAAATGTCTCGCTGTCATGAAAATTCAGACCTTGCAAATGTATAAAACTCACTCCAATAATACCATAGGCTCTAATAGCTACCTTGATAGTGCTTCCAATGGATCAAGGGCTTCAATATGATATCAAATACACTCCAATAGCTCTCCTAAACCTGCAAATTCAAACTCAATGGTGAATATTTGGATAATACCACCACACATAGAGTATAGGGTCATCACCATACAAACACAAGGGGTCATCTCCTTGCAAAAAGACATGAAAATCGGAATTCTTAGTCAAAGACAATAGAATAAGAAACATACCAAAGCATCAATAGTTGCAAATTGATGTTCAAGTCCTCTATTTATCCTCTCCAAGGATAGGCATCCTCCTTTTTAACAAATTTGGATGAAATTTGAGTTCCACCAATGATGAGCAAGAAACTTGAACAATTGTAAATGAGTTGCAACTAAAACTCACTCATTTAAATTTAAATGAAATGCATCTATTTTCATATGGATCGATCCCTTAGCAATGAACTCCCTCTTAGCATGGCGGCAGCTGGAAATGCTTTGTACACAAACATTTAAAATCTTCATTTTTCATTTAAAACTCTTCTCATAGCTTGGGCGATCCTCAACCACTTAGGCTTTGGCATTTAAAATCCTTCAAAGTGCTTAATCGACCCAAAAGCAATTGCTAACATATATTTAAAATCTTCCTCTTCAAGATCGGCGGCTAGCAATATCCCATTTAAAATCTTCAAACAATTGTTAACATACCTGTTGCTTGAATCGATCCTTCTCTTGGGCACATGATCCAATGGAATCGCCTCATTGCACAATGCATTAGCATTGAATTTCCACACAATTATTTTAAAATGTCTTTGACTTGGGCGAATCCTTCCTTTAGCCGTTGGAATCAAATGGGACCACGATCCAATGCAAACTCCTCTCCATGGTAGTCGATCATCTCTATGATAGCCGTTGGAATATGTTTGAATGAATTTCAATAGCTTGAACCTATCTTCCTTCATGGGCGAATGCACTCCTCCAACGTTGGCTTTATTTGATGATATTATAAAATAGGTCCCACTTAGAGTAACTCCTTATTCCATACAAAAACTCCATAAAAATAGATTAGAGAAAATGTAATTAAAGATTTCATTTTCCCTTTTATTACATCATCTAACAAATCAGATCAAATGATTGAAAATACAATTTCAATATTGCATTTTCAAATAACCCAATAACATACTAGTTGAGCCAACTTTCCGGTTCTCCATGTATAGAAACAACTCAAACTAGCAAATCATTCCCTTACCAATACATTAGCCTACGGGAATGGATAATAGGCTAATCATCAACTCCATATGAAGTCACTCCGGAAATGGGGACATGACACTATTATACAACACCAGAAGCATTAGATCAATCACATGCACATCATGGTGTCAGTAAATAGAAGTTTTATGCGGTGTTTGAACCTCTGGAGTTCAACTCATGCAAAGATCAGACTTTGTACTCCAATTGACCTGATACATCAGGCCAATGTCATCATTTGGTGCAAGTACAGTTTCTGGGATATGGCTGGGTTATATGATCAATTTACTCATAGAAAGAACAACTAAGGTTTAGGGGTATGATTACCTGTCAAATAAGTTGGAATTTTGGCTGAATATCTTATCTTTCAACCACCCTCCTCAGAGATGAAATGAAATGTCATTGCTTGGAATGAATACAATTGTTTTCTACCATAATTGTACCTATTTTGCTCTCTTCCGTTCAAATTTAAATGTGAATTATGATTGGAATAACCAAACTTGGAAGAGTACCTGTAGGCTTCAATCTTTTATCTTAATTACAGTTTTTCAGTTAGGGACCTAGAATAATGTGATGTCAAATTATGGATTGATTTGAAGGCAAGTGTGCTATTCTAAGGTCCCTTTCGGCCAAATAAGGTCTACATGCTGGTGTCAATATCTTGTATTATGTGCTATTTAACTTGAAATATGACTTTATTCTCCACTTGACATTTTTCAGCAGTCACATCTTTTTACGTGCCAAGTAAACTTATGTAAGACATCTCTTGTTAACTTTGATTGACAACATCTTTCCTGTTGTAGGCAGATTTGAGCTTAACACAAATCATGAATTTTGACCAGAATTGTATTGGTATCTACATTCGTGTGGTAAGCTGGACAAAGAAAACATGCTCTGCCTCTATAAGATACAGTTTTTACTACCCATTTACAAGAGAATAATAAAGGATGCCATTAACTGGATTGAAGTGTAATCCGGCACACTCTTTTTTTCAAGCCCTTTTCTATACTCTCATAAATAGTGTTCCTGATATTATAAAATGAGGAGCACACAGGGAATAAGGGCAGTTTTGCTATCCATGTAGAAAATCTATGCAATCAACCAACAGAGATAAAAAGGTAGAGGAGACGATTTTAAGTTGCATCAAATAGCGGACAATCTCTGTTTCATTGGGCCTATGGTGCTAAATACCTCTTCTAATTATTGTACCCTACCAATAGCCAAGAGATGCTCTTTGGGTAACCCCAAATATAGTGGAGAATCTATGACTAGTGTTGCAAACATAAGTTAGACAGGGTAATACAGAGTTTGATTTCAAGGCTTCCATGTGGTCTGTAAGAGATTGCCAATCTAAAGGACTGAATTGTGAACAAATTAAGTTTCATTAGCAAATCTATGCAGCTAACCAACAAGGATGGTTAGTCTTCATAGAGAAACAGTTCAGGACACCAGGCTGGTATAGTTAATGACAATAAATACATGGATTGTGTACAGAAACTCTGTTTGGACCATGGAAACATCACCCTTAATAGAGTAGAAATGGAGGTTTAAAACATCCTCTATCACATAGGATGGAAACCTACTGCACCAATGCATCTGGCCTGTGATAAACTGCAAAATCAATCACAAAGTGGGTGTATATTGGACCTCCCTTATTTTGGAGGATCTAAAATAGTAAAAACAACTCTACAAAATGCCTATCTAATGGAGTCGTCCAAAGATCAAGGAAAATTTATTTTTCCCATGAGAAGAAATGTCTTACATAAGAATAAGAGGAGTGCTCTGTGATATTCCAATGGATTAACTGATCACACTGAAAAATTTGTGGACCATGATGGAAAAAATGGCTAATAAGGGTGTAATAGCCCTCTTACAAATTGACTGAAATTTTTTGTCAAAATTCACTACACTTATCAACTAAGAAAGCATACTAAAATAGATAAATCATAAACTATTAGACATCACAATTGCAAAGCTGAAATTGAACCTTCCATGATGATCATAACAAAGATAACACTTGCTGTTCCAAATATCAGACTGCCTCAGTTTTACATCAGACCATGTAATCATTAAGGAATGACAACCAAATCACATATAAACCTTACAACCATCAATAGCAAAGTACATAGAATTGATCTCTACACAAATGGGTCTTAATGCAACTTGATATGGACTTTATTATGCATGAAAAACACGGTACATCAGATCACAGTCACTGCTGTCATAAATGTTCTTGCCCAGCTGAATGATATATCAAACAAACTTCACAATTTCCTTTCTTCTATGCCAACGATAGGACTCTAGGCTTGAGCAATAGGTAAAGAAAGGTCTTCAAATGCTTCACACTGTCTAAATGCCTTCAAATGCTCACTGTCTCAGACCTGTATGTAACTGTAACAAAATATCATCTGCTGTAGCATTCCAATTTGCAACAAAACCACAAACTTATGCAAGCGATGGATCTCCCAATGCTTCAAATGTCTTCATATATCATTCATCATGTGATATTGATCATAAAACCTTGTATTACAAGTTATCAGCTGGCTGAAAAGATAAATCAGTCAAATGAACATGCCATAAACTCCATAATTCACTAAACTACTACCTTGGTTATGCTCCATCCAGACCAAGGGTTTTAACAACACTTATTTCCACTCCAAATCACTCTAAATAACCTGGAAATTGAACACCAATGGTGAATATCTGAGTGATAACACCTCTAAATCAGATATGGGGCCATCTCCATATCACAAGGGGTCATCTCCTTGTATGAAATCACTAGAAAACATAAATTTCCAGTAATACTATGAATTAGAAAACATACCAGATTGATCATTAGCCTCCAATTGAGAATGGAATCCTCAATATATACTCCTCATGGCTGAGCGCTCCTCGTCTTTGGCATTTTGGAATGAATTTTGGGTTCCACCAATGATGAGCAAAGAGTTTGAACAAAAGTAAATGAATTACATCAAAAATACAATCATTTAAAACAATCTTTAATTATTTTAAATGAAAGTATATCAACTCCATATGGATCGATCTTCTAGCTGGTCGATTGGATGCTTGCATTGTATTTGCTTTGTCAAACATTTAAAATTCTCTTCTTTTACTTGGACGGCTGGATTCATGCATTGAATTTCTTCATAAAACATTTAATTTTGTTCTTCTAATCCAATCGCTCTCTTCTCCTTTTTCAATCGATCCTCATTCAATCATTGAATAAATAAAATCTGCATTTAATTCCCTTCAAAGAGCATGATCGATCCATGTAATTGCTAACAAATATTTAAAATCCTCCTTCCTCATGATCGGCGGCCAGCAATGCATTATTTAAAATCTTTAAACAATATTAAAATACCTCTTGCATAGGTGTTTGGCATTGAATTCCCACACAAACAATTTTAAATGAGTTATCTTAGGCGAATACCTCATCCATAGCCGTTGGGAGCAAATAGAATCATAATCCATGTGCGCCACCTCATAAAGCTGGTTGATCCTCTTGTGATGACCGTTTGGAAATATTTGAAGACATTTTCATAAGCTTGGACCTATATCTTTCAATTTGGCAATTACACTTTACAATTAGGTCCCACCTGGAGCCATATCTTCACACTTCATTAGCCACATGCTAAAATAAAGATATCCATAAAAATATAATAGAGAAAATGTAATTAAAGATTTCATTTTCTCCTCCATCACTTGGCCTTATAAAATACCATATCACATTGGTCCCACATTATAGGTCCTGCCCCCTGAATATGTGAAAATACAATAGAAATTGTAATTTCCACATGAGGAAGCTCCAATAATTTTGGCTAATATGAAAATATACTGAAAAACACCTAGCCAAAATCAATATCATTCCCTTACCAAATCTTTTAGCCTACGGGAATAGATGATAGGCTAATAAGGGAGAGAATAGAGAACTTACCTTGGACTTATGTTATAGCATTGTTACAAGACTCAATTTAGCGGCCACATAATCACAACTTTCACTTGTTTTATTGGGAAAAATGAACAAAGTCAAATCACTCAGCCCGATTTTGATTAGACTGACCAAGTTTTGGAAAAATCTTAAGTACTCACCAAATTGTGTTTTCCAAAAATTCCAGAGTAATTACCAAGTTATTTTGAGTTTTCTGATGAATTAAAGTTTTTATATCATGTGCATTTTTTGTTTAATGGTTTACGTTCTAGTGTCGATTCAATTCATGAACTTCAGCTTGCTGATTCATTCCCGTGTCTTTGTCATGTGACTGTGGGTTATAGTGGGAATTTGTTGATTCCAAAAGCTTGACAGGCGAACTAGAATCTACCTGTCCCATCTGTCTTCAATCTAAATCATTACATTTATGAGGCATTATGAAACTAAGAAATAGCTTTCTTGGCGATCCATTTTGGGTGGTTGTACACAATCTAAGGAAATGTATTGTCAAAGATGTCAAAGCTGAAAAATGTAGTCCCAAGTTTTGATTTTTTTCCTTTCTTTCTTTAATTTTATTATAACATTTGTAAGTGCATACACTTTTAATCTTCATAAAACCCTTCCTAGACTCTGTGATTATGATGTTGATTCCTAGAATCCAAGCTTATCTGTTTAATAGATTAATATTGCCTATTTTTAGTGAGAAACCATAACAATCTTGAATATGAAATCTGTATATTGACCATCTATTACTCTTCTAGACAAGAGTAGCAGTGATCTATTGTGTATAAAGTCATGTCAATGCAAGATGGGTTATATATAAGATTGTTAGGAAATTTTTCTTACAATTATTGAGCATTTTGTATATTGACACATGCATTGACAATCATTGCAGCAACCTATTTGAATCAAAAATAATTTATGGACCATTAAAGACTTACCATTAAGAGTGATATTTCACCTTAATTTTTCATATCTGGAGCAAAATGTCATTCCAATAGGTTTGAGTGTTGAAGTAAATAGCATATGTAGTCTAACCTAATCTTTCTGCATAAATTACAATTTCTATGGTTCCAAAGGGACTGAAAAGAGAACCATAATATGTGTTGGAAAATGTTGTATCCTTTTTTGGGGTAGAAGATTTTCCCTCATGATAAATTCTTTGAATTCTGACTTTTCGTGTGCTATTTTTTAGGCTCCTTAATGGCAACCATATATCAGGTTCATTGCCAGAAGAGATTGGTTATCTTCCCAAGTTGGACAGAATACAAATTGATCAGAACAACATATCAGGGCCTCTGCCAACGTCCTTTGCTAATCTGAATAAAACAAAGCATTTGTAAGCTCTTCATGGTTGAGATCAAGTTTTTAATGTTGAAATTCATTGTGGAAAAGTATTGTAGATAAGCATTTCTTTCACTTATGAACTACCAATTTTTAAAGAAAGGTGAACATGATGCGCATTAAAGATGAAAGCCTTCCAGAATAGTATAATTTCTCAATTTTTAATATGTCTTATGATCACAGCCATATGAATAACAATTCAATCAGCGGTCAGATACCAAAAGAGTTTTCCAGACTTCCAAGTTTGGTTCATCTGTGAGTTATGAGCATTGTAATTTACTTGATGTAAAATTAACAATTATTGTTAATATGACATTGTGTTGTTCAAGTTGTTTACAAAGTCATCCTTGAATTCTTAATTAATAATTTAATATACTTCTTGTTAAAAGTGCCATGGTTGAAACTGGATTTTTTTTCTAAAAATTTTGCAGCTTATTGGATAATAATAACTTGACAGGCGAACTTCCTCCTGAAATATGGTCAATACCAAATCTTCTTATATTGTAAGTTCTCTTTCTTTATACTATATAGCAATTTTATTGAGGATATATATGGATAAGTATTACACACCTGCAAGGTAGCAGGCAAAATGAGACAAGTTCATATGGGGCAATCAATGAATGAAGTCTGAATACGGTTTTAAAAAACATAGAGATCGTTGATATTAAGACAAGATATAGTTGTAGAATACATATGCAGATAAAGCAAGCACATGGGCAAGCAGATATACATGCCACCTTGTTGAAATTCTAACCCAATTTGGTCAGCAATATTTGTACTTCCTTCCTTAGGAAGAGGAAGTTGTCTAGCAACTTTGATCCATTCTTCTCTTGTGATGCCTGATAAGGAATCTTGGACTTATGATTGCAGATCCTTTGTTTCCAAGTGTGGATTTGTTGTTTAGTTGGCCTTTAATAATCAATTGTATTCATCTAATGGCCAATCATGTCTTACAATAAACACCATTAGCAGTTCCTACTAGACCTTTTTAGAAAATTTCCTTCTGAAGGTGAAACTTAGGCATAAAACAAATGAGTGCGCCTCATGTTTTATTTAATAATAATGGTGCTTAATCACCCTTATAGGTGAAATATGACTTATCACCAACTTATCTATGCCCACTACATTCCAAGTTTCAATTTGGAAACATGAGGCTCCTACCTTCAAATTGGCTTGTAGTTTAAGTTGCCGTCATGAGAAACTCACATATGCTGCTTCCTAGAGTTGTGAATCTAAAGGGTAAATTTTCCTCCTTTTCTCTTGATATTAAATTGTTTAACCTGTTTTGGCTTTGTTGTAAGAGCCTTTGTATATATGCAATATAGCAGTGGATGACCCATGAACAATTATAAAATATAGTTTCATTAAAGGAACTAATTTCTTCATTATATTTTCCACACTACATGCATGCTTATTTGTATAAAAGAGTATGTTGCCATGATCTCTCTTCCTGTTTGCAGCTCTTTAACATTGACATTAGATGAAATTAATGTGTAGAAGAGTAAATAATGCCAAAACATTTTGGTTGCTATATATGATATGATTTCAAGTGGTAATATAAAGATATATTTTAGCTGAAAAGCATTTAATGTGATTCCAGATTACAAAGTAATTTGACTATGGTAGACTTTTAGTCTCTTGCATACCACTCATTTTTAAAGATGAAGACAATTAATTTCCAAGTCCACCAGAAATTGTTTTGTGCAAACAAGTTTCTGGAACCATTGTTTCCTTTTTATCCTCAAAAATATTTCTTCTTTACATTTTGATTTTACTTTTTTGTTTGTCGATACAACTAACTTCCTTTTATGTTTCTTATTTTTTTTACTCTTTCATTTGTTTGGAAATAAGATGCAAAGTGGAAAAAGAATATAAGAGCATTATACATGTAGTTTGGTTTACTAATTATCTCATACCATTAAATTGTGTTTTCTACAGGCAACTTGATAACAATCAGTTCATTACTGGCGAGATTCCTAGTTCATATACTAATATGAGTAAATTATTGAAATTGTAAGTATCTATTTCCTTATTCTACATGCTTATGTTTTATAGAATTTAAAATATTCACATCTACTCTATCGGCATTAAGAAATAAAAAGCTGTCTGAGCATGAGTTTCTTGAATATTCTATTTAGACTTCAGTCTGCAGGTATGACAAGCTCGAGGAGTTGAGTAAAATTATGACTATTAGAATTCATGTTTATTGTGTTACCTGACATTAAATAAAAGTATGATACTTTTCTATAAGAATGCTAAATCTTATTGAATAATGAAGCTATGAAATGCAGTGCACCATATCTTTTGTTTTTAAATTTCAGCTTTCTTACTCCTTGTCACGTGGTGTAGTGATAATGGAAAAATCAAATCCAGCAATTCAATTTATTGTCTTACTTCTTCTTCTTCTGATATAGTATCAAACCAAAGGGCTGTGGCCAAGAAAGCTTATTTCTAGTCCTTGCAAAACTTAATCACTCTTTCAATAACCAATGTAATGTTGCCTTCCTTATTTACATATGCGTTAAGTGTGAAAGTTATCTTCATTTGGCATAGTTGTGGGCACAAGAGATTTGAGGAATCAAAAAATTAGAAAAATATCTATTGATATTTCAGATACTATAATCTAATAAGTAAATAGAAGTGATGCAAAAATTTGAAATAGCCCAAACCAATATGTAAAGAACCCTACTTGTTCTATGCAAATTTTTCGATTCCTTATGCAATGTTTTCAATCTTTTGCAATCATATAATCAAATTGAAACAATGTAATCATGAAACATCAATACCATATAGCAAATCAAAGCATATGAACCATCACATAACATACCTAGAATCTTCTTCACTTCTTATTGATTTCAATGAACTGATTAGAAATGACAATTGGCTGGTCTGTTATATCAGACTTGACTGATTTTTGGAGCAGACTTCATACAAGTGAAATATGTGAACAATTATGTGCCAAAACCCTAGCCCAATGATAAGCAATGATGTCCAATGAAGTAGTAGCTCAACTAGGAATGAATGCATGGCTGTAGCTGACCCTGAAACACTGCTGTACCTCCTGATATGAGTGCTGTACCTGCTGATGTCACTGTTGTACCTGATATAAACTGCCCAGGTTTGCAAGAAATGCCAAAAACATGCCAAAATATGTCTCCAATGGCTAGCGATAGGCACTAGGAAGGTAGCGATTGGAGTCTAGAGGATTCTAATGATGTCCAACCCTTCAAATGATGATGAAATATGCTCAGACCTGTAGAAAACCCTCTGCTGTACCTGCTGTACCTGCAAATCAGATTGATAATGTAAAATCCCACTTAAGATATTTGCCTATTTTACCTAAGCTTTGATACCACTGTAATATCCCTTTTAAGATATAAGCTAAAACACTGATAAAACACTGAACTCTAAAATTATTTGCGTTTCTGGATTTGTTTTCTTATTTGGATGAAAGTCTAATGATGTATTTAAATCATAGTTCCGAGACTCGGACTCGGCGCAGACTCGGCGAGGGTCACTCGGCTCGGGACTCGGGTCTCGGCACCCAGACTTGGCGCAAACTCGGCACAGACTCGGCAAAGTGAAAAACCCAAGAAATTTAGATATTTTTAAGGATTTAAAACTTGTTTCATGCACCCTTTATAAAATAAACCTTAAAGACACAATAACATCATCAAATAGAAGCTAATTTGATCACATACTCAAGTATACATCGATCAGATAAGTATAAACACAAATTGTAGCTAAGTTGCTGAAGGAAATAGCACACTTAGATATATAAATATAGTCAAATGTATACAAAACTCATGGAATATGAAATCCATGACATCAAATGTTCCAAACAAATATGAAATATCAAAACAATAACTAGAAGTCTATGGCTCAGAGGAGCCTGCATCCTTCGCCTTCCTACGAAGGCGTAAATGGTAGGTCTTCAATCATGCCAAAATTGACGAGTCAACAAAAACTCGGAGAAAACTCGGCAAATCAATAGGATCTATCTGATCCAAGTCAATAGGATCCAGTGATTTGTCCTCTCCTCTTTTTGTGCGAAACTAAAACCCTGAATTTGACTAAGTCTGAAACCCTGAAACCCTGAAAAATTGGTTAAGTCTGAAATCTAATTGGTCCTCCAAAATCTAGAATCTACATGTTAAATCCCATGGATTCGGAACCTATTTCAAACATCCTGACAGTATATTTCAAAATATTTAAAGTATAAGAAATTCAATATACAAACTTATACTTAAATATATTTTGAAATATACTGTCACCGTGTTCCTGATTTTTTCACCTTTTTCTGGCCGAGTTTCATGCTCAGGACTCTCGAGTTTCCGGCGAGTTTGGCGAGTTTAGCGAAAACCGGCGAGTTTGGGCGAGTTTCCAGCCGGGTCCGGGTCCGGGTCTCCAGGACTTGCCATGCCTTGCTCGGCTCGCGACTCGCCGAGTTCTGGCGAGTTCGGGCGAGTTTCGGAACTATGATTTAAATAGGCATTTTGACAAACACATTACATGGATGAACCACGAGAACCAAAGTCAGATAAAATATGTTGCAACGCTCTTTACAACAGTTGTACAATAGACTGAACATATTCAAATTAAAGATATGAATATGCGATATAGATAATTTTTCAATATGAACTCACAGTTTGATGAAAAACAATGGAAGAGTGCAATAACTCTGAGTTAGTGACGACAGGAAGTATTGCTGTTGTCGCTGATTCCTTATTGATCAAATATCATTCATCACACAAGACTGCATATTGCCTGGGACACAAATCATATTATCTCTGCCTATAGCACACAGGATATTATCTGTAGGAACTATAATGTTGCCGGCTAGCTTTCTGGTACATATGATGATCTCCTTGTCGTCTAAAGCACATATTAAGGTAGCGGTGATCCTCTTAACTAACTGCGATTCTTCCAAACCGATGGCATCTAACTGGCATATGGAAGGATAGCATGCTTTCATATATCTGCCGATTCCACAAAGCAATCTAATTTATCCCCGAAGTGTCAATTATATTGTAGACTTCTGAGAATGATCTAGACTCCCTTATGCATCCATATATCTATGCCACGATTCCTGGATAGGCTGTGTTGTCATTCAACTGGGTCCCATGATTTCACACTCCACTAAACAATCCAATTTTTCCTTAGAATGCAGCGCTTTCTGTATACTGATGGTGCTCACAATTTTTCTTAGTAGCAAACAAACTCCTTATAAGCGGCAGTAGTAAGGATATTAGACAAGGATCACAATTAATATTATATATTGTCATGTCCCAATATTAAAGCATTGCTTAATTACAGATTTAAACATTGTAATAGAAGATGACAAAGTTACTTTGGTAAATCATGGTGTTAATCGATCCAAATGATAAGAGAAAATTACGTATATTATTAAATAATATTATATTTTAATATAATACATTTATTTTGATTAACTAGATATATTATTATATCTAGTGAATAACAAATACAAATATAAAAGATTAACAATTGGTGTATATATATATATATATATTTATGATGGTGAAAATAAATATTAATAATTTAATTATAATTATAAACATGAATCTTTATATAAGTATCAATATTATTCATACAAATATAAATATGGATACAGATATAAATATTGATATTAATATTTAATATATAGTATACTTATATCACTATATTATCTAAAATAAACATAAATATGAATAAGATCATATAAGGCAAAATCTTACGATCCCAATTTAAAAGAGACAAAATAACAAAACAAAGGCAGCGGACACCCCTATTCAATCGTTGTGACTCTTTATCACATGGAGACCCCTCGTGGACTTTAAAAGGGGCCGATCCCCTCCTCCTAAAGGCATCGATCAATGAAGAAAAAAACCAGAATTAACAACACAGCAATCAGGAACCAATTCATCGGTCAGCAAAAAGACAATAAAATATCAATCATCTCAATCACGAATAGATGGAATAAACAATATGAGGAATACGGATGGGAATGGTATTACATGAAAAGTTTGAATTATGAATGGATATGGACGGGACTTAAAGGTTATCTCCAATCACTGGTTATTGAAGATAAAAGGGAACGATCTCAACAAGAAATCAACATTAAGCAAACAGCAGATCGATCAATCAGGAAACGAATAGCAGATTGAAAGAAGGAAAGAAAAGGTAAATCATTCAAGTTACAACAGCCATTATACAAAGGTATGCATAATGCATCATTCTCCATATTATGCTAACTCTGACTTATATATGCTTTGTCTTTATAATGCTGATAATAAAAAAATAAAGAAATACATCTGCTGACTGTATTATCCATTCCTATATGCATTAGAAGTAAAGTTCACATTGATGTTAACCATAATTGAATGTATAAAGAATAATAGATTGATCTTAGATATGTGATCATGAATAGGCATAAAAGAATAGACTAATATGATAAATGAATATGGTTATGCATAAGGATTCAATGATGATGATAATGAAATATGATCATGTGGAAATATGATTGGCCAATTATGATATAAGGCCAAGTTATCCTATTATAAGGCATCATGTGTAAAATGTTAATGAGAACAAATATGCTATTTATGAGAAATAACATGATCAATGGAAAGACAAGTTTATGATATGTTCGGAGTTGACTAGGACTCTACCATTAACCCCTCTATCACTTTTTGGGTATGACGTAGTTCGGAGTAGTTGGAATTAGCCTAGGTAACCCTCAACTGGACGAGGTACTCCAGATGCGAGTGAAGTCCCTTGAGCCGAGTGATGAGGAACCCTGCGTGTGGGTGAAATCCTTGGGCCTAGAAGAACTTGTAAAAGTTAATTTGCTCTACGGATGGTGACCCTCGTCTGGATGAGGTACTCCGGGTGTGAGTGAAATCCCACGAGCCAAATGGTGCGGGACTCTGGGTGTGAGTGAAGCCTTTGGGCCTCCGTAAGAGATGGTTGGACTATCTCCCTAATGAAGTCATACTTGGTGATCTAGAGCTGGTTAACGCTCGAGTCTACACTAAGTCCCTCCCGAGCCATATCATGAACAATGATGAAAATGAATAACATATATGTGAATGTGTTTATGAATTAGGAATGTCATAATGAATGATGATGAAATGAATTATATGAAATATAACGTGAATATGATCAAATATGTTATAGTCTCAATGAATTTATATTGAAATAAAAGATGAATCGAATACTAATGTTCTCTTTTACTAAGTTGAAATTGTGCAAGGCTGTGAAATTTTTTTGGCTTACTAGAAGGGGACATTACATACATGGCATTGGGAAATAAAATCATTCAAAGATTTCAAGATGTATTATTTCTTTTCAAAACTCATGAGCTCCCTTCGGATGAGCTGAGTGTAGTGAGGGACCCACGCTGTCAGGCTTTATTCTCTTGCTGCAAACAACAATCTAAAACCACAGTTTATTGTTCAAAGACCCACGAACTTATTCCAACCCACACAACTTTAGAATGATGTGGCACAAGACTTAATTTTTAATGATTATTAAAATACATTCTCAACTATGAAAAGGGACGATTTAACACATATGCCAGATATCTTCATGAAACAGCTACGACTAGGATTAGCAAAAAACCCTCTATTAACTTTCAGAAAAATCCTTTCAAGATTCACTTAATAAACTGAAGAACAAAACCTGCTGTGAATTTCAAATATTCAATGACTTTGAAATCAACACAATGATTTACAATCAAGTCTTCGATAAAGTCTTCAACAATGTCTTCAATGATATACAATGAGCATCAACCTTCACATTGCCAACAATGGTCTCCGGCCAAATAACTAATTCCAATCTATAAACCCAATACAAGAAATGTGGAACAATGCTTTGAAGCTCAGTTGTGAAATCTGAAGCAATTTCACCTCATGAATGGTACGAGATCATCTCCAAACCATTAATTACCAAGGGATCATCTCCTTATTACCATGAAGGCAAGGGAACATCTCCTTGAACTCAAGCTGAAACCAAGAACTTGTCTTCAATCTAAAAACAACACAACTCAATGATATGCAAATGATTCCTAGCTGCTCCTTATAAAGCCCTCACTCCAAATAGGCCTAGCCTAACTTTATTAAATGAAGGTTTTTGTGTACACGATCAGACTTGAACTTTATTAAATGATTGTTTTTGTGTACACAATAACAATTTTATTACATAGGGCTGACTTAAGTAACTTTATAAAATACTTTTATAAAGTAATTCAAAATTAGAACACTTTATAAAAAATAGAACCACTTAAGTTACTTGACTACTTATTCCAGCCAATTACTCCAATATGATAGCCATATCAAATATGACCATCATAGAAATGGGGGCATCACAGATAATGATGTTTGGAAATGAACATAAACCCTCAATAAGCCAAGCGATCCAACCACAAATGCTCCAATGCCAATTTATGATAAAATATGATCAAATAACTCTTCAAATCTACAATATATCTCCATACAAACATCACAGTTAATAATGGTTGGAAATGAACACAAACCCTCAATAAGCCAAGCGATCCAACCACAAATGCTCCAATGCCAATTTATGATAAAATATGATCAAATAACTCTTCAAATCTACAATATATCTCCATGCAAACGTCAAATTTAAACTCCATGATGAAATCTAAATGATATCATCCCATGATGGTGGAAAGGGATCATCACCAATCCACAATATGCCAAGGGAACACCACCTTGAGCAAACTGAAAATGCAATTTCAGTCAAGAGAAGCTCTCACAATGCAAAAATACCAAGTGATCAATAGTTGCAAATTGAAAGCAAAATCCTCTATTTATCCTTCTCTTCACCTAGGCGTCGCAATTAGCTCAATTTTGTGAATATTTGAAATCCACCAATCAATTACAAACCTTCACTTTGACAATTTTAAATGAATTGTGTTTGTTAGCTCACAATCATTTAAAATGATAAAATAACATGGTCCCATAGACGCCAATATTAAAAATATCAAAGATTTTATTTAAATGTCTTCTCCTTGACTCCAAGCGCCAATCTCCTTGGGCAAATGAACACAATACTATTAAATGTTGACTCCCACCCAAATTGCCATATTTAAAAAACTATTTTTTATTTATTTAATTTTTCCTCCTCAAGATGGGCGGCGATTTCCTTGGAGAATAAAAAACAATTTTCTTGTTAATTTTTTTCCTTCTTCCTCATGGGCAGCGATTCCAAGGAAATATTATTTTATTATTTGAATCCTCTCTCCTTGGGCTTTCGAACTTGTTCTTGGGCAAGCAAAATAACAATTTTAAATGACTTTCTCCTTCTTGGGCATTGGCACATGGATAAATAAAATAATATTTGTTATTTTTTTTCTTTTCCTTTTCCCTTTTCCTTCTAGGCGTCAACTTTCTTGGAAAATAATAGAAATATTGAAAATACAATTAAAGATTGCATTTTCCATTTTCCCACTTTTTTAACTTTCAATTTGATCGACATTTATATTTTCCACCCTTGGCTAGAAAATCAAATGTTTTGGCTTTATGAAAATATCACCATACACACTTAGCCAAAATCCCAATAAAATCACATATTGAGCCAACATTATAGTTTTCCATCCTCTAGAACCAAGCTCAATCCAAAATCATGTCTAGCTCAAAATGGGGACATTACACTATTTTTTTGAATTTTTGCAACTATTTGACAAAATGACTCTAAACAAACAAGCTGGAAACTGATTTTATAACTGACAGGTCACTGAGAGTACAGTAGCAATTTTCAAAACTATAAATCAAACATAGTGAACTTAGGAGTACTGTCATAAATTAACAAATTCTATCTACTATAATGGAAACCATATATATATAATATATATATTTTAGCGTTTTATTTTGCACCTTTCGATGTGAAAGCAAAACGGACAAATGTGTAGTAGAACTGCTCTTCAAATTTGTAGGGTAAGCTCTCTGTAAAATAAAACTAACTTGAAACTACAGAATATATACTCGCAATTTACAACTTTTACAGTGTTTTTAGGGGGTTTTTCATACTTATGCTTAATGAAAGGGAAATTTGTGATCTTTTGTAATGTCCCTTTTCTAGTGGAAACACTTAAACCCGAATTTTGCATTCAAAGTGATTCTCAAAGAGACATTAGAAACATTATATATCATTTCCTTATTAAATGACTATTTATTTCATGATTGTCATTCACTATTGATGACTATTCTATACTATATTCTATAAGTATATTAAGGGGAATATTAAACATAATTCAAGATTCATATTCTTCCCTCTTATTCTTCATCAAGGAATTAGGTTTTACATGACTGGGGCGCGTGAAAACTATCTCTGACCCAGCATCGGGAACCTATATCCTAGTCTATTCACGAATCTCCGACCCAGTTTCAAGAAACTATGTCCCTAGCCCTTGGGGTCGATATAAGATCGCTGACCCAGCTTGAGAAACTAGGTCCCTAGCCCTTGGGGTCGATACAAGATTTATGACTCGGAATTACACCCACCTTTCCCTACCATACCTATGATTCCTCATTGGATGAAGTAATAAGGGCTACGAAAATATGATTTTTATTTCAATATTCCCTTGTATTCTAGATGGAGTTCTATTATACCATTACTTAGCAAATTTCATAATATATATATATATATACGTGTATAACACTAATGACATAATTGACGTGGAATTATAGAACAATAGGATGATAGAATAATAGAAGGATCGAATAATCGGAAGATAGAGTGGTAGAATTATAGAGTGATAGAAGAGTAGAAGGATAGAATAAAAGAATGATATAATAGAATGATGGAATAATAGAATGATGAAATAGAATGACATAATGATAAAGGAATAGATTGAAGGATGAATACTAGAATGATAGATTGATTTAATAGAATGACATGATAGAGGAATAGGACGAGAGAATAATTAAATAATAGAATGATGGGATGATCTTGTAAACGATTCTTCTTGCCCTGCTTGAATGGTGCAGATCGTATATCCGGAATATATATACATTCACTCAAAAATATATTCTTCTTATCTATTCAATGATCATATATGTTCTATTCCCTCCTCCATTCTTACACTTTATTTCTCTTACTTGCTCTTTGTACTACATACTTGTATGTATTTCATATTCTTCCTCCTTCAAATCTGTATGTAACCTGCTTCACAAAATTTGCTTATTATACATTCATCAATCTGCTGTTAGATTCTTCCTCAAACTCATTCATACCTGCTTCATTGTTACATGCTTCTATCTCCTTAAATTCTGCTTATGTTTGAATGATTAAACCTTTATTCCTCCACCTTGTCCCTTCATAAATATGTATTATGATTTCAATGAGTATTGCTGGTGGTGAGACCATTTCCCTGATATATTTTTCTTTATTTCTAACTCAGATCAGATCTTCTTCCTTACACTCAGCCCATATATATTTTGATTCCCTTTTCTTCTTTCTGCCAAGTTCTTGATTGATTGCTGAATACTCAGATTTTATGCTGATTGGTTCCTGCTTCTTTTCCCTTCCAAATGCCCATCGAACCTTATATCCTCCCTTTCCTATCCTACGGTTGCATCTTTTAATTAGATGCTGTCCCATAAAGGGATGTAGCTTTTGGTTTAAGGAATTCGCTGTTGATAACAGCTATTAGTCATTTCCGTCTCCTTATATAATCGCATGCTATTTGTTATTATCTTTAGTGATTCTTAAGGTATCGCTCCTTTTAATAATGTTTGTCTCCTTGTATGCATGAGTAATCGGGCTCTTTTCATAAAACTCCATTTGTTCATTTAATATTAATAAGACTTTTGTCTTATTATTATGCTTCTTATTATCTTATGATACTACTTTATAAATCTATTTAAATATTTATATTTATGTTATTAATATTTATATATTTATAATATATAATAATTATAATAATATTTAATAATATTTATAGTATTATATTATTATAATAATATTTAAATTATTAATATTTATATTGGTTATTTATAATTATAATAATATATTATATTTTAAATAAAATATTCATATAATAATATTATGTAATATTATATATTTATAATATTATATATGTTTATTAATTTATTGTTAGAGGCATTCAAAATGGACTATGATGTTTAAATCTTTAATTTAAACAATGCCTTAATATCGAGACATGACATCTTTTTGGGTTTGCAACGTGCGAAAGGTAGAAACACACATTCAACAACAAAGCAAAGATTTTTGTGTTTTTTGATTGAAAACATAACCTAGGCTACACGCTTGCACTATTTAGATAAATTCAGAGGTTGAGCAGGGCAAGTACAAGCGGATCGGATTGGACAGATTGAACAAATAACACAAGAACATATGATCACAAATGCTTTTTCCGTGACACAAAGTTCACAGATCCAGTCTAGACGACAACAACACATTGCAATAACATCCATTAGCAAAAACAAGCATAATTAATGTTCTTGAACGAGACACAAGAATCACAACTTGAACACCAGGCGACTAACAACTTCAGCATAACGAAGGCATGAGAATTGCCATTTTCATTGATGTTCTTTCCTGAGTACAATTGATTTCTCCAACTTTGATGCTGAATATTGAAAAATGCTAACTCCTAAAAAGCTTCGAAAAGAGCTAACTAACAATGAATTTGAATTCTAAAATCTATATCCTTTATAATGTGCAAAAAGCACTTATTTATACAATTTGCAAAGCAATTGCATGAAAATAAATTGAACTCCTAACTGAACTCTAACTGATTGCATGAAATGCAATTTTATTACAAATTAATCTTCTCCAATCAAACTGAAATTAAAAAACATGCAATTGCAAGTTCAACTGTTTATTAAAACTATGCAAGCTCTGCTTGAACCGCGACTTCGTGCATGACGCTTGGATAGGAGTTGACTCTGGTTAACGCTAAAATTAGCAAACGCCAAAAAGAACAATTTTGAATATGCTTTTTCCTTTTGTTGATGATCTATTTTTAGCCCGTGCTGAAAATAGGATTTTGTAGGTGGCTCTGGGCAATACTGGTGAAAATCTCGGCATAATTTGATGAAGTTTGTTTGAACTCATTGGCTGTATTGAATGTTAATTGGATAACATCCATTTTCTCTGTGAATTGGTGTGTTTTGTGTCCAAATGGAAGCGCTAAAAACAAGCTTTTATTTGTTTGGTGACTTGTGATTCCTCCTGCAATCTTCTTCTAACAAGCGTTGAAGTCTTGTTTTGAAGCGCCAATACTATATAAGTCTGATCTTTATTGACTTGGGCTGCTCCCCTTTTTCTTTTGGCAGATCGTGAGAAGACTTAGGAAGGCATGATTTTCTTTGATGTTGGTAGCTTTAATTTTTCCAAAAGAAACACTTGAGTTCTTTCTATTTGCTGATCATGAATGAAAGGTACTGTTGAAATGTTGATTTCATTACTGCTGGCGCATAAATTTTCATAGAGGCCACTCTTATTTTGATTGACTACCATCTCCTCTAGCTTTGGCATTGACTTTCTATGCTTCCTCTGATCCTTTAATAGCCACAGACTTAGAGTGTTATTTCATTAGTTTATAGTGGCATCGACATGGATGTATCTATTTTGTTTGAAACATATAATTAGTCTTATCTTACATTCCCAACACCTTTTTGACCCTTCATATGGGCGCGTTAATTTTCACGAGGAGCTTTGAATATTTATTTTTTTGTCTCGCTTCCTTTCTTGCATGTGAGCTTTCTCTTGTCTGATGCACATTGGAAAACTTCCTCTTTTTATAAACTCCTTCAAAGTGCTTAACCAAGTGCAGCCTATTCTAGTTGAGCGCCTTTTCCTGTTGATTGGACTTTCATTGATATGCAATTCGCTACTTCCTTTGAGTGCTTTGGAATGTTGATGTGGTAAATATTCGTATGCTGATGAAGACTGGTGTTTTGTGATAATTGAGGCACTTCGTCCTATTGACAAGTGTGTGAAGTTCCTATTTGAAGCGATTAAAGTTTAGACTTCATTCTTTTCCTGGCGATTTTCTCTATCTTTGCTGATTGATTTGTTCCTTCTACTTAGGCGCCTCGAATGAAATCGTTTATTTTTACTTCTCCTTGCATTTGAAATGAACTGGGCGTGCTTGATTTCAATATGGCACGTTTTCCCTTTGGCAGAAGTGCTTGAAATTGCTGAGTGAGGCGTTGAAAAAGGGTCTTCAAGTGCGTTTGATCTCCTGCCTGTGCGCTGAATGGGCTCGGATTCCTGGAAAGGGCGCGTGGAAAACGAAGGAGGGACGTTTTGATATTGTAGAGCGCTTGAGAAATTTTTTTGAATTGAATGAATGAAATTTTAATGACGTCAACGAGGCCAAACAACCTAAGGGACCAAGAGCCGCAGCCCTAAAACACTTTCGAATTCTTTTCGATGTCGGTTCTTCTACTATGCATCTTGACCAAGAAACCTGCCGTTGTGAGAAGCTTTGCCCCCTCAAAGAGCCCATTTAAACTTCCCCCCTTCAAGTTGTTGCCATACAGCATGCGGATATCCTCATAGGCAGCACACTCGAATATGAAGTGCCACTCAGTTTCGACGACCCTCTTGCTGCAGAACGTGCAAATCCTATCCTCCCAAACTTCCTTGGGGACCGTCCATCTACCCGTTTCGCACCTTAGATGATGGGAACCGGTCCTTAACTGCGCAATCAGAAGTCTAGCCTTACCTTTAAGATCGGCATGTAAGTAGGCTTTTTCTCTGTGCTCCCATGTGGGGTTGAACTCTTTAACATAATGTTGTTTTTTTCGGCCTAGATGTTTAGTCCACATGACAGTCCTGAATTTTTCCAACACAAACCGTTTAATTTCCACTTTGGTTTTAGGAATATCCCATTTGTACAGCCACTTGCTGTTATGTTTCATCCAAGCCTTTTTCCTACGATCTAACCTTTCCGCCACCACCAATTTAGACCAACGTTGATTATCCATGTTTTCCACCTTCTTTAGGTAGCAAAGGAGTCGGATAACCGCAACCGCCTCCAATGGGAAGGTACCTGCCTTGGCCAAAAGAATCTCATAGGGAACAGTGGCCTTGACTTTAAGACTGCTAGTGATAAGATGCTTTTGAATTCTCTCTAATTGTCTCCACTTGTGATTTGACACGCTACTCCCCCAAACCTCGCAGCCATATAGGACAACCGGAGTGACTAGCAAACCAAAAAGAGTCTTCTTGGTTTTCCAATCCCAAAGCTCCGCTTTCCTACATCTAGTCTGAAGCATGTATGAAGCCTTCCAACCCCCTGAATCCTCTTTGTTCTACAGGTGTCCCAGTTGAGCCTATTGTTGAAAACAATACCAAGGTACTTGTACTCTTCGACAATCTCCAAAGAGTTCCCCTCAAAAATAAAGTCAACATGCTGCTGCTTCCTTTTTAAAGAAAAAATCACGACTTTGGTCTTGCTAGTGTTCACCTGCATCCCCACCTCCTGACAGAAGACTCTAACTCCTTCAGATGCTCTCTTAAACCATAGGCAGTTTTGGCAACCAGAATAAGGTCGTCAGCATACAGAAGTAACTTCACCACAAAACCCGCCAACTGAATACATTCCCCAATAGTGTTGTTTAACCAGTCTTCAAGCTTGTCAATATATAAGCCAAATAACGTGGGGGAAAGGGGGCAGCCCTGTTTGACCCTGATGTCACTACCAAAACACTCCGACATACCCTCTTTAGTTCTGATTTTAGCTCTAACCTACTCATAAAGCTTGTGCACAACAACTCTATACTCATCAGGAATCCCAAGTTCTTCCATCCTTTTCCACAATTTGTCCCTGGGTACCATGTCAAAAGCCTTTTTAAAATCAACAAAGCAACAGAAGGCCTCCCCCCCTGAGTGTCCCAAACTTTCTTGATCAAATGCCTAAGAGTGATGCAATGGTCAATGGTAGAATGTCTTGGTCTAAAACCAGCCTGCCCTTTTGCTCATTTTCCCTCTTTTTCCGCCCAATTGTTGATCCTACGCTCTATCAGGCTCTCGAACAGTTTTCCAAGAAGAGGGTTCACCATGATAGTCCGATAGTTAAAGGGATTATTGATATCACCGCTCTTGAAGAGGGGAATAACGACACTAGTAGCTCTTGAAGTAATAAGTAAAAATCCAAAAATAATAAAAATTACTATTATTTAATATTTATTATTGTTAATGGTAAATATTAAATATTGATAGTAAAAATAAAAAAATAAAAAAATATAAAAAATCAAAGTAATAAAAAAGCACTTTAAACAGAACACATACGCGCCTTATAAATTTTTTATAAAAGCAAAACTATTAAATAAAATTAAAAGTGCTTCAGGCATCAAAGATAAAAATCCGTTTCTTATCTTTGATTCAAGCTCTTGGAATGAGTGCGTTTCTTACCTCCTGGCATGCTCTTCAGGAAAGCGCGTGCATTTTTATATCGAGCGCTTTGATTTTTATAGTTTTGGATTTTTATAAAAATTTCATAAGGCGCGTATGTGTTTTGTTTAAAGTGCTTTTTTATAACTTTGATTTTTTATATTTTATATTTTTACTATCAATATTTAATATTTACCATTAACAATAATAAATATTAAATAATAGTAATTTTTATTATTTTTGGATTTTTACTTATTACTTCAAACAATAAAATATATCAATAATAATTATTGAGAAAAATAATAACTTTATTTTTAAGTTTTTATGGATTTTTAATTTTTAACAACAATAACAATAAATTTTAATTTTAATAATATTAATAATAATTAATAATAGATTATTAATCATAAATTAACATATTTAAAATTAAAATTTTACAGATAAATTACACAAAATGATTGGACAAACTTTAACTTCAATAGTCATTAAATATTAAATAATTATTCAATTTATTAAATGAATTATTATAATTAAAATTGACAAACACATTATTAACACTTGAAAACAGGAATTCAAACATTTCGGGTTATGACAAAAATGAACATTGGAATTGGATGACTTGAGATACGAATTTTTACTAGACCATTTTACGTTCTGACAAACACGAACTCGATATTTGGATTTTTGAAGAGAACTTGGATGACATGACATCTCAACACCTTGAGACGACTTGACAAGATGAATGTTGCATCATGATAATACATTTATGGGAAGTGGACATGCCGACTCAGCAGACATAGACAACCATTTGACGATGACGAAATAACAAAATGATGACAAAAATCGAGTTTCAGATTGGGTACAACAATATAGTGAGCTGAAATTGATATAACCCTAACCTTTGATAAATTGAAACTAATATGCTACTTGAAATCCCTTGAAACTTGTAGAGCCTTTCTCTCCATTACCCTTCGGATCATGTTCTACTTCTAGGAAACCAAGTCTTTTGTTACAGACATTGACTTTGACTTTGTTTCCTCACAAAGTCTATATTTAGCATTGAACTTTCTAATTCTCCTGATACATTTTGAAATGGTGGATTCATTTTTCTTTGTACAATCTTCTGGCTTTAGATGCTTCGTCGGTTCTTTAGAACTGCTGATCAAAGATAGCGAAATACATGGACACATCTTGCAACATTTGAACCTCGTCAATCTGACAAGTTCAAAATGTTGTGCCATTGGTTGCTTTATATGAGTCAGCAACTGGCGGATATTCGAGCCGTAGATATTTTAAGTGAAAGAGCTCCACGTAGCAACATTTCACAACTTATAAACGTTGTTGATTTGACAACTTTATAATGTTGCACAATTGCCCAGAGCAAATGAATCAGTAAGTGTCATGGGCCCTAGTTCCTTGTCAATATGATGAATGAGTAAAGTAGATGGTGGTTCCCAATGCCACATGGCAACATTTGAAGCTAGCAGATCTAACAAATTCAAAATGGTTGGTTTCAATGACTCATCAATTGGCGGGCCCCATTCCATCGGCAAGATGTAAAAGAATCTAAGTTGATCATTTTCAAAATGATCTAATGGCTCGTGCAACACATAAATATTGTCAACTTGATAACTTTATAGCATTGTGCTTTGGGCTAATGAAGTTGAGTCAGCACAGTGGTGAGCCAAATAACGTAGAATAATGTATAACATCTTAGCGACACTTGGAAGCTCAACACTCCTTGAAGTGATTGTCCAATCTGACACATTTTCCTATTGCACCATCGGTCAGGAAAAAGAGAAGTGTAGCTTACTTGGCATTCTTCGGAATTGATGGATTTTGAGAGCAATCTCCAATGTTCGTCTGCCTGATGCCTCAGTTCACTGGTTCTTCTACAGTAGTTTCCAAAAACAACCGAATGCTCAGCGATCCAAGATTTATGCATAGATTTTCTGCCATCACTAGCACTCCCAAAGCACGAAGGGCTTCATTGTAGGTATAAAGTGGAGGAAAATTAAAAAGAAGAGGGAGAATTTTGTAATGGACTCAGGCCTCTTTGGGCATTTCCCATAAATGTTCGAATGATATGAATTTGTGCTACTGGCCTCTTTTGTAATCTATTTACGGTTCACCAATGAAGGGAAAATTGACATTCTATGCCTAGCTTGTCTTTACAATACTTTTATCAATATTATTTTATCTTTTAACTTTGTTTATTGCTTAATGAATGATGATCTCTTATTGCATGATGATTGTGTGCTTGGACGCCTTTGTTACAGTGATGAATCATCATAACTCGTATATATGTTGAACATTGTGTGAGTTTTTAAAACTAGTAAAAAACCTCAAAATTTGGCACATCGCTTTAAGATAGTTTTGCTTTGGTTTTTCTTCTCTTTTCTCTTTTTTTATTTAAAATTTATTGAAGATCCTATGAATAGCTAGCTTCAAAATTTTGGAGTAGATTTCACAATTAGTCTCATACATGTGAAATAGCCAATGTTGGTACGGATTTTTTCATAAGCAAAATTTGAATATTAACAAAACCATTGCCCCTCCCCAACTTTGGTATGACCTGAATCTGTAGAGTAAAATGTACATCTTGATATAGTAAGGCCAACAATAAGGACTCCAAATGATATGGCCTATCTTGTGCAGCACTATCAACAAACAATAAATTCTTCCTTTATCAAATCAATATGATTTGCTATGCAAATGAACCTCATTATTTTTCCCAAAATTGAAATCTTCAATTATGGCTAATAATCTCTGCAATCATTCAACACTTTGGTGAACTATGGATGAATCCACTCAAATGGCTGGGATGGTTTTCATCCTCAAAACCATTCTTTGCCGAAGGGTATTCGTCCTAGAGTAGAAATGATGAACAATGTTCAATCTCAATAAACTAGAGTTTGATAAAATGAACCGAATATTTTTCCTCTCCTCCAATCCTCATTTTATATGTACTTGAATAATAAAATATTATTATTCATTTTCCCTCCAAAAGTGACTTTTAAAAATCTTTTAATTTAATATTAATTTTGGACCCCATAACAAGTCACTTTTATGGCCCCTTTAAAAAAACACTTTATGATGCTGACCCCCCTTGGTAAAATTATTAATTAAACATAAGTTGCCTTTTAAAATAAAACATCTTTGGACAACTTAAGTTAATTAATTAATTATTTCCCTTGCAGCATCCCATTTAGCCTACGGGAAATAAAATAGGCTAAGGGTCTTCGAAATTCTTTATGCTTGAGAAGGGGACATTATAGTTCTCTCGGGGACATTACAGTTCTCTCTTCTCGAAACTGCTTGTCCTCGAGCAATTGCAGATTTGGATGCTGAAGAATTTGTTCTCCTTCCCATGTAGTATTTTCTAAAGGCATGTCCTTTCAATGAACCGGATATTCTGAAATACTCTTTTCCTTAATCTTCTTTCCCATACATCTAGAATGGCATGTAAAACCAAAATCAATTTGCCTTCTTCATCCAATGGTGGAAGATTTGGAGAAGGTAAAATGTGTTGGCCAAGTGACTTCTTGAGGCATGAAACGTGGAATACATTATGAACTTTTCTATGCTTAGGTAGCTCTAGCTCATAGGAAACCTCCCCGATCCTTCTCATAATCCTATAAGGCACATAAAAATGTGGCCTAAGTTTCTCCACTTCACTCTTCTTGAGTGAAGACTACTTGTAGGGCTACAATGTCAAGAAGACCAAATCACCAACCTCAAAAGTCCTCTCCAACCTGTGTCTATCTACATACATCTTCTGCTCGTTTCAGGCCTATTGGAGATTCACCTTAAGTGTCTTCATAATATCTTGTCTTTCTTGAACCCAATCCTTTGCCTTTGGAACTCTATTGTTAGTGTTAACTAAGTCCACAAAAGATGTAGCATCATATCCATACAAGGCTTTGAATGGATTCATGCAAATAGATATGTAGTATTGTAGCAATGCTCACCAAGGTATAGCCACTTGATCCATGCTCTCTATTGTCCTACCACATAATTCCTTAAATAGCCTTCAACCCATTTATTAACAATCTTAGTCTACCCATTTGGTTGTGGATGATAACTAATGTTGGGGATCAACTTAGTACCAATCAATCTAAAAAGTTCCTACCAAAACATACTAAGAAACTTGTTGCCCACATCACTGACAATATTTTTTGGCAATCCGTGTAGTTTAAACACCTCCTTGAAAAATAACTTACCAACATGAGGTGCTTTAAATTCAGAATATATGGCATAGAAATGAGCATATTTGGTTAGTCTATCCACCACGACAAAAATGCAATTCTTACCTTGAACTTGTGGAAGACTAGTGATAAAGTCCATAGAGATGCTTTCCCATTTCTACTCCGGAATAGGTAGGGGTTGCAAGAGACCTGGAAAAGTATGCTTTGACTTATTCTATCGACAAGCTAAAAACTCTCGGATATGCTTAAGGACATCATCCTTAAGTCCCTTCCAAGTGAACCTCTCTTTGATTTGCTTGTAAGTTTTAAAATAGCCAGGGTGTTCTACCAACGGAGTATCATGGACTGCTCTTAGGATTTTTTCCTTCATCTTAGATTCTAGAACAAGATAGATTTTTTCTTTGTACAGAATGATATCATCAACCACCTTGTACCTTCCCTTCCATGACGTCACAAGCAAAGGTTTTTTGGATACTCTACCAAAAGATGAGCTTTCCAATCAGTTGAGATCTCAGTCATTGAACACAAGATAGGTTTCTTAGATAAAACATCTACAACTATATTATTTTTTCTTTTAACATATTCAATATCAAAATCATAAGATTGCAATTTGCTTACCCTTTTCTATTGTCTCTCATTCAGATCTTTCTAGTCAAGGAAATATTTCAAACTGTTGTGATTTGTCCTCACCACAAATCTTCCTCTTTCCAAATACTACCTGAATTTAGCCACTACATGCATAATGACTAACATCTCTTTATCATAAATAGAAAATCTCCTTTTTGTTTCCTTGAGTTTCCTTCTCTCAAAAGCTATGGGGTGTTTGTTCTACATTATAATAGCTCCAACTTCCTCCCCAGAAGCATCACACTCCAAAATGAAAGGCTGAGAAAAATTAGGAAGTGCTAATATTGGACACAAACTCATTACCTCCTTAAGCTTGTTGAAGGTTTGTTGTGCCGCATTTATCCAGGTGAAAACTCCTTTCTTAGTTAAATCTGTCAAGGGTTCTTCCAACTGTGAAACACACAGATCTCCTATAGTAACTACGTAAACCAAAGAATCCCATCAAGTGGGACAATGTTTTGGGTGGCGGCTAGTTCAGCATTGATCGAATCTTGTCCTGATCAACCTTAACTCCTTTTGCACTGGTCGCATGCCTAAGATATAAGATTTTTTCATTCCAAATTCACATTTCGATTCTTTAGAATATATTGATTGTGCCTCCATGATTTCCAGAACCTCATCAATCTGCCTTAGGTGATCGTCCTACATCTTTCTATATATAAGTATCTCATCAAAGAAGACCAATACAAACTTTCTCAACTACTTGTTAAAACATGATTCATGCATGATTGGAATGCAGAACCTGTGTATTGGCTAATACAAAGGGAATAAGTAGGAACTCATAATGCCCATAATGGCACCAGAAAGTAGTCTTATGAATGTCATCCTCCCTTACTCTAATCTAATGATAATGTAACCTTAGATCAATCTTTGAGAAATAAACTGCTCCATGCAACTCATCAATTAGCTCATCGATCCTGGGAATAGGATATCAATTTTGGATAGTTCCCTTAGTCAATGCCCTGTAGTCTATACACATTCTCATGGTTTCGTCTTTCTTTTTGACTAAGATTACAAAAGAAGCAAAGGGACTCAAACTAGGTCTGATATGTCCGATGTCCAATAGTTCTTTGATTTCTTTCTCAATTTCTTCCTTATGCCTTTTGGGATGACGATAAGGAGTGGTGATTACTGGTTTGGCCCCCTCCTCCAACCCAAGCACATGTTCAAAGCCTCTCTCAGGTGGCCTACCTGGAGGAATACCATCAACTACCATACTATGCTTATCCAGTAGAGATTGGATGTCAACATGATATGCTCTCTTCCCATCTGAAGAAGTATTTGTAGAAAAGAAGCATTGGGTTGCCCATGCAATCTCACCATGATGAAAGATACTTTCCATTCTCTTTGCAGTAACTCTCCTAGGAGCTCCATTAGACATACCTCGGAGAACTACCTTCTTCCCATCTACTTTAAACTTTAACTCCATAGTTTGAAAGTTTTCAAAATACTTCCCAAGAGAGTGCAACCATTGTATTCCCAAAACATTTGTTTCCCCAATGCCAACAACATAAAAATCATCAGTTACCTTATGATTTCCCAAAGTAATACTCAACTATGATATCTTCTTAGTACAGGACATAGTGAAACCATTTCCAATCATTACATTGAAGCCCTCAAAGTCCTCGACCTTAAGTCCTCTTTTTACCACCAACCCTTCATCTATGAAATCGTGGGTTGCCCCACTATCAATTAGAACTGTCATCGTCTATCCATACAAGACTCCTCTAACTCTAAAAGGATTGTATTTTGGTGTACTAGATAATGTAACAAAAGACCCTCCTGTACCACCTTCAACAATTTGTTTTCCTTGATCAACTTCTTCCTCTTCCTAATCACTTTCTGAATCGATTTCTTCCTTCCACATTTCCTCATCAGAAATAACCTCAATATAGTGAACTTTACCATGCCCAAGGCATTTGTGGCCTAGTTCCCAAGGCTCTTTACAAGAGAAACATAATTTTTTTCTTTGCAGCTCATTCCTGGTTTCTTCATCCAAGTTTGTTTTCTTGGGCCCTTCATTCTAAAAGGGTTTTTTATCCTTCTTGGGTGAAAATGTCTTTGGCTGGAATTTGTTCTTTGGAGTAGAAAATTCCATGTTCCTTGCTCTTTTAATTGCGTCTTGTAAAGAATGTGGATCAAATACTTTAACCCAACCATTGAGGGGAAAAGTACAATAAGTCTTCTTTCAGACACATTTGGAACCATAACTGATAGTTTTTGAAATTCTAATACATAGTTGTCCATAGAGCCATATTGCTTCAGCTGAACTAGTTCTCTAAAGTGAACCTCAGGATCTTTCTTAGCAAATCTATCAATCAGCCTTTAGCTGAAATCTACATACGAATCTATCAATGTGTCCCTGATACCACCATTTTTTGTGAGCATCTCCTTCCAAGTGAAGTGTGGCATACTTGATTACTTCATTTTCAAACATAGGATTCAGTGAAAAGTAGGTGTTCAGATTCTGGCTCCATGCAAATCTAGAGCCAAAATGACTACAAAGCCAAAGATGGTAATAATTGGTGATAGCAATGTCAGATCATACTCTAACTGCATACGAGATGATGAATGTGGACCCAATCCCACTACTATTTTGTAATTGTTTGGTGAGGTCTAGTCTAAATGGAGGAGTAGTTGAGTTGAGGTCTAGTCCCACCTAAGGATGAGTGTAGTGAGGATCACTCCCACTAATGCAAATATGTTTGTTGTGAAGGATTGTATTTATCATTAGTCACACAAATGTGCATGAATTATTGTGTTTGTCCTAGTTCATACTAATTTGATGTCTTTTAATGAAACAATGGGTTTGTCCTCATTCATTAGTCGTTAGTAGGTGCAGTGGGGCTATTCCCAGTACTATTTGTAAGTGTGATGTACTACGAGTGTGTCCCAATTAGTGTAACAAGACTCAGACTCACCCAAGACTTGGCAAGATGATTTTTGACCCAAATTCGAACTCGGAGTCTAGACTCTGACAAATTGAAAAACCCATGAAATTTAGATATTTTAAAGGATTTAAAACTTGTTTCATGCACCCTTTAATAAATAAACCTTAAAGACACAATAAACTCATCAAATAGAAGCTACTTTGATCACATACAAGTATACATCGATTACATAAGCATAAACACAAATTTTAGTTAAAGGAAATAACACATTTAGATATATAAATATTGTCAAATCTATACAGAACTCAAGGAATATGAAATCCATGGCATCAAAAGTTCAAAACAAAAACTAGAAGTCTATGGCTCAAAGGAGCTTGCATCACTCGACCTAATATTACGACAACTTTTGCGTGGGCATCTAAGATAGGTCTTGGATGATGATGCAGCCATGATATTTGCCCGTGTCTCAGTGACACCAACATCCAAGGCGTTTTCTCATGCTTTATCCTCCTCCTCTGTCATGGCTATTGCCTTTGCCTCTCTATCCACCTGGTCAACCCATGCAAGGTCCTCATCATTGAAGACAAGATCCTTAACCTCAATGATCCAACCTGATTGTGGATCAACCTCCTCTAGAGTGATGAGTGATAAGTCAATGCCCAAAATCTATTTGCGGCGAAGGTAGTGCCCCTTTTGGGGGTTTCCCCTCGTGGGGGTCTGGGGGCAGTGTCACCAAGACCAAATTAAAGCCTTAAAAAATCCTCCAACCTTCCAAAAAATGCTTGACTTTCATGTTTTTACATTTAATCGTTTTCCATTTTTTATAGTTTTTTTCCCTGATTTTCATTGACTTGGTTGAATCTTCCTAGCAAGACTCGCCGAGTTTGGCGAGTTCAGCGAGTCTAGTGAGTACCCGGGTCCCGAGTTTCCCAGACTAATTTAAGGTCACTCGACTCGTGACTCACTGAGTCTAGGCGAGTCTGGGTGAGTCTTGTAACATTGGTCCCAATTCACATACAAAGTTGTTACTCTTCCAATATTAGAACTGTTGGGACCTAGATTTTCTAGCTCCCGAACTTGCATAAATTTTGCCCAAATAATCCATCAAAAATGCCCCTTGAATATGCCCATGTTTTTGCCTCATTCAACATGCCTTAGAATGTGTAAAAAATCCCTAAAGTTCCTTGAAATTTTCTAAGTGTTTTGCCTCTTGTGGAATTTCTGGCCCCTCTTAGATATGCGGGGTTTTCCTTAGGGTATGGATATATCCTAAGTCCCTTCCCCTTCTTGCATCCCTTTGTATCCTGCACCTCGCAAATCTCTTAAGTTCGTTTTGCGCATCTTTGATGTGGATGCAGTGTTAGATTTAGGACAGACAACTAAGAGGGGGGGTGAATCAGTTGTCCAAAACTTTCTTCCAATTAATCACTTAAATCCACTTTGTTATTCAGCAGCACAATAATGAATTAATCATGGAAACATAATGCATTAAATTAAAAGCAGAAACACATTAACACATAAGACACCAAGATTTTAACGTGGAAACCTGGTTAAGGGAAAAACCATGGGGTGACTAACCCAAGATTGTATTCTTTGTTAAAAGAATAAGAAGAACAAAATGGCACATGCCAATTAGGGCTCACTGCCCAAGCACACTGCTCACAAGAGGCCCACTGCCTACAGGAGACACACTGTCTACAGAATAATAAATATTACATACTTGAACTGAAGAATAGCATCTTCACCATGCTTGAGTCAGTTCCATTTAAGCTCAGAACTTCTGCTCTGCCTTTCTCTCTACTCCTCTTTACCACTCTCTCATCTCCACAATACCCTTTTGAAATGACTTCACAACCTCTTATTTATACAAGACATTTGACTTTGAAATAATCATCCAAGTCGGCATACATTACAGAGCAAATACATAAATACAACATGACTAATTACAAAAAGACTTCACGCGGATCAACACACTGTCGGCCACACAGATTTGAGACTTTAATCTTCCTCTAGGAACGCACCACTCTTCACAGAACATCTTCAAGATCATCCGCAGGATGTGTAACTCATCCGGTCGGCCAAACTTAGGAAGAACACCATCATCCAGAAGTAATTCTTCAATTATGAGCTCAAACTTCAATGCGGATCACCAACACGAACTGGACACAATCCAAAGATCTCCACAAGCTTGCCTGAATCACCAAGAACATCCACACTACTTTTGCTTACTGAAATCTCTCCCCTTCATCCGGAACCTCAAGAACACAGTCTGTCATCACTGTCATATTGGAATAGATGCTTGCGGACCTCTAGACCACGAACCAAGTGAGTTGTCAATTCACATTGACTTCCTAAACACTCCACCAAATCCGCAGAACAAGATATTTCATTTCTGGATCACATCGGATCTATCTGTGTCACTCTGTTACCTCTGAACATCTGCCAGAACCGGTTTTTCTCAAGTGGCCATAACTTCTTTAGATCTTCATGCGGACCTCTTAGATCTTTACTGGATCATCTTAAGACACATATAAACAAACCCTTTTATGCGCATCCTCTGATCTTTATTTTCGCTGGGATCTTCACCTCACTGTCTTCACTATTCCTGATGGGACTAATTTTCTCAATATCCTCAACAAACAATTCATCCAATCCTTATCATCAATGCAACAGGAGTATGTTGACATCAATGACAACATCGGTTAGGCCCATACTTGCAAAAATTTCCCCTTTGTCATTGCTGGCAACATATGATGTGAAAAACTGTTTTAACCATCAAGACGAGCTTCTCCTCACTGACTGACATAACTCCCCTTATCAACAACAACCATTCACATGTCTTCTCTTCTTTTACTGCTCCCCCTTTGATCATCAACCACTTTTTGTTTTTCACATGTCTTCTCTCTCCCTTTGACATCAATGGCAAAGGGCACATACTTGTATTACTTCAGAATCATACCAATTGCTCCCCCTGAGTAGCAGCATCCCATCATCAATCCGGACCACAAGATAGGACTGTGAGATCCACCGGACTGATGCACATCAGTGCACCTTAATTCAGAACCGAAGGGGTAATAACCCCTAACTTCTCCCTGAGATACTCAAAAGAGTCCTTAGATAGAGGTTTAGTAAAAATATCTGCAATCTGATCCTTAGAAGGCACAAACTCCAATCTGACTTCATTCTTGTTCACTTGCTCTCTCAAAAAGTGAAACTTTATGGATATATGTTTTGTCTTTGAATGCAACACCAGATTCTTTGATATATTTATTGCACTTGAATTATCACAGAAGATTGTGATAGGTTCCTCATACTTCGCTCTGATGTCTCTTAGCATTTGCTTCATCCACAATACTTGGGTGCAACTACCTGCTGCTGCAATATATTCTGCTTCTGCAGTGGACAGAGATATTGCCTCTTGTTTTTTGCTCAGCCAAGAAACCAATCTCTTCCCCAAAAAGAATGCTTCACAACTGGTACTCTTCCGGTCATCCACATCTCCTGCCCAATCTGCATCTGTATATGCATGAAGAGAAAAATCATGATCTCTGAGATACCACAATCCATACTCAACTGTCCTTTTTAGATATCTAAAGATCCTCTTGATTGCCATGACATGAGATTCTCTAGGATCAGCTTGGAATCTAGCAACAAGACCAACAACATTCATAATGTTAGGTTTAGTTTGAGTGAGATACAATAATCCTCCAATCATTGACCTGTACTTTTTCTGATCAGCCTTAGGAGAGTCATCATCTTTGCTCAATTTACATCCGGTTGCCATGGGAGTACTCATTGGTTTTGAGTCTTCCATTCCAAATTTCTTCAACAATTCTTTCACATATTTGGTCTGTGAAATGAAGATTCATTTCTTTGTTTGAGTGATTTGCAGACCCAAAAAGAAATTCATTTCCCCAAACAGGGACATCTCAAATTCACTTTTCATTTGATTTGCAAAAGTTTTGCACATACTATTTCTTCCTCCAAAAATGATATAATCAACAAACACTTCAACAATCAAGATATTTTCATGATCAATTTTGAAATACAAATTACTATCAGCAGTACTTTTGTTGAAACCAATCTTTAGAAGGTGCTTATCCAATCTTTCATACCAGGCTCTTGGGGCTTGTTTGAGTCCATATAGTGCTTTCTTCAACTTGTAGACCATGTCACCATGATCAGACAATTGGAATCCATCCGGTTGCTCAATGTATACTTCTTCTTCAAAGTCACCATTCAGAAAGACAGACTTAACATCCATCTGATATACTTTGAAATCCTTGAAGGCAGCAAAGGCAAGAAATAATCTGACTGCTTCAATTCTTGCCACCGGAGCAAAAGTTTCTTCAAAATTATCTCCTTCTACTTGGGAGTAACCCTTGCAGACCAATCTGGCTTTGTTTCTGACTACTTCACCATCTTCATTCAGTTTATTCCGGAAAACCCATTTGGTTTCAATCACATTCTTGTTTTAAGGTCTGGGAACAAGATCCCAAGTGTGATTTTTCTCAATTTGCATCAGCTCTTCCTCCATTGCTTTAGTCCAGTTTTCATCATTGCATGCTTCATTTACTGTCTTTGGTTCAATCTTTGAAATCAGACAATACTCTTCTGAGTCTTGAACAATCTTTCTTCTTGTTTGAACACCTTTGCTTTTATCACCTATGATCTGATTTTCAGAATGATTTAGTCTTACATACTTGGGAATTTTAGGAATTTCTTGCACTTCTGTTTCTTGACCAGGTTCATTCAAACTTATCTCTTCTTCTTGATTCACCGGATCAGTCTTAATCTGAATTTCAGAAGGGGCTTGGACTTCTTGAACAAAAACATCATTCTGATCATCTTCATCATATTCATAAAACCTTGAGGGTTTTTCAATACCTTCATCAACCTTGACATTTGTGCTTTCTACAATCTTCCTCAATCTTTTGTTATAACACCGGTAGGCTTTGCTTTGAGTAGAGTAACCCAAGAATATTCCTTCATCAATTCTAGCATCAAATTTGCCTAGATCTTTATCTTTTTTAATGTAAGATTTGCTACCAAAGACTCTGAAATACCTCACAGTGGGAGTGATGCCAAACCAAAGTTCATAAAGGGTCTTACCGGTATTGTTTATGATTTGTACTCGATTAAAAGTATAGAGTGCAGTGCTTACAGCTTCTCTCCAGTAGATTTGAGGAACATTTACTTCCATCATCATGGTTCTAGATGCTTCCTGGATGGTCCGGTTCTTTCTCTCCACTACTCCATTCTGCTGTGGAGTCTTTGGTGCAGACAACTGTCTTTTTATCCCATGTTTCTCACATAATTCTATGAACTCACCGGATGTAAATTCTCCACCTCTATCAGACCTCAGACATTTTATGTTCAATCCGGTTTCATTCTCTACCATAGCCTTGAATATTTTGAATTTCTCAAGAGCCTTTGATTTCTCTTTCAGAAAAGTCACCCACATCATCCGGGAATGATCATCAATTAATAACATGAAGTATCTATCACCTTGCACACTCCTGATTCTTGCCAGACCACATAGATCAGTATGAACTAAGTCCAATAATCCGGTAGAAGACTGTTCCTTACTTTTGAATGAGACTCTGCTTTGCTTACCCAACTGACATTCTTTGCACAAACTATTAGTAGGTTTAACCAGTCTTGGAAGATCTCTTACAGCCTGAGTGTTGCTTATCTTGATGATATTATCAAAATTCACATGACACATTCTCCTATGCCACAACCAACTCTGATCAATTTGAACAAATAAACAACTTTTGCCAGTACCAACCAAGTGGAAGATATTACCTTTTGTTTGAGTACCGGATGCAATCTCTGTTTCAGAGTTTTCAAAGATCTTGCATTTTCCATTTTTGAATCGGAGATCATAGCCTTTGTCCACCAACTGTCCAACACTGAGAAGATTGTGCTTTAGACCTTCAACATACAGTACATTACTGGTTTTGTTCTTTCCATCAAAAGAAATAGTTCCTCTACCTCTGATTCTGCTAGCAGAATTATCACCAAATTTTACCACACCTCCTTCATATCTTTCCAAATCTAAGAACTTATTTTTGTCACCTGTCATATGGTGGGAGCATCCACTGTCAATGACCCAATCATCCTTTTCTTCAACTTGGGCAGCCAGAGCTCTTTCAACCATTTTATGATTGATAGATTCAGAGGGCATTGGATCTTCTTCCTTGATGGCAATATACACTAAGTCACTTCCGGATTTGTTTCCTGTCTCTGATTCATCATCTGTTACTCCATCATCATCATCTTCATGAACATAGTAACATTTCTTTTGGAATCTTGATCTGTTAGGATTTGGTCTTGAAAATCTTTCCGGACACCTTGAGGCAAAATGACCAATTTTGTTGCAGTTAAAACATTTAAAAGACAATTTCCCTTCATACTTACTGGATCCTCTTGGCAGTCTTTTTGCAATAAGGGCTTCAAGTTGAGCAGTTTCTGCTTCATCTTTTTTTGATCTTTTCTTGCTTTTTCATACCATGATAGTTTCTTTGAAGAGTTCTCTCCCAGATCAAACCTTTGTTTTCCTTTTACAGAGACACTAGCTTTGAATGCAGATTTAGTCTTGGGGGGTGCATCTCCAAACTTGGACAATTCAAATGTAGCTAATTTACCAACCAATTGATCTCTTGTGATATTTGAAAAGGATCTGAATTCTTCAATGGCAGCAACCTTGTATTTGTAAGAAGCAGGTAGAAATCTGAGAACTTTGGCTACAATCTCATCTTCATCCAAGATTCCACCAGCACATCTAATGCCACAAACAAGCTCATTTATTCTGGGCATAAATGTAGTGATATTTTCATCTTCTCTCATCTTCAGGTTTTCGAATTTTCCTTTCAGACTCTGTAGTTTGGCACATTTGACATACTTGTCTCCTTCATGCAGAAGTTCCAGTTTTTCCCAAATCTCAAATGCAGTTGTTAGATCTACAACATTTGTCAGCTCTGAGTCGGATAAGGCACTTAGTAGAGCTTCTTTATCCCGAAGATTGTTTTCAGCATCTCTGATTTCATCTATAGTTCTCGGACCATTTTGTGGAGGAACATACTTCTTTGAGGTTATGATCCAATATTGCATTCCCATACATTGCAAGTGACATTCCATGCGGCTTTTCCAAAGAGAGTAATTGGTTCCATCAAACCTCGGACTATTCTTCTTGTAGGACGACATCCTGGATCTCCTCAAGCAGTTAAGCTCCTTTTAGAGGAACTTAGCTCTGATACCAATTGTTAGATTCAGGACAGACAACTGAGAGGGGGGGTGAATCATTTGTCGAAAACTTTCTTCCAATTAATCACTTAAATCCACTTTGTTATTTAGCAACATAATAATGAATTAATCATGGAAACATAATGCATTAAATCAAGAGCAGAAACACATTAACACATAAGACACCAAGATTTTAACGTGGAAAACCCAGTTAAGGGAAAAACCATGGGGTGACTAACCCAAGATTGTATTCTCTGTTAAAAGAATAAGAAGAACAAAATGGCACATGTCAATTAGGGCTCACTACCCGAGCACACTGCTCACAAGAGGCCCACTGCCTACAGAAGACATTGTCTACAGAATAATAAATATTACATACTTGAATTGAAGAATAGCATCTTCACCATGCTTGAGTTAGTTCCATTTAAGCTCAGAACTTCTGCTCTGCCTTTCGCTCTACTCCTCTTTACCACTCTCTCATCTCCACAATACCCTTTTGAAATGACTTCACAACCTCTTATTTATACAAGACATTTGACTTTGGAATAATCATCTAAGTCGACATACATTACAGAGCAAATACATAAATACAACATGACTAATTACAAAAAGACTTCATGCGGATCAACACGTTGTCGGCCACACAGATCTGAGACTTCAATCTTTCTTTAGGAACGTGCCACTCTTCACAGAGCATCTTCAAGATCATCTGCAGGATGTGTAACTCATCCGGTCAGCCAAACTTAGGAAGAACACCATCATCCGGAAGTAATTATTCAATTACGAGCTCAAACTTCAATGCGGATCACCAACACGAACTAGACACAATCCAAAGATCTCCACAAGCTTCCTTGAATCACCAAGAACATCCACACTACTTCTACTTACTGAAATCTTTCTCTCCTTCATCCGGAACCTCAAGAACACAGTCTGTCATCACTGTCATATTGGAATAGATGCTTGCGGACCTCCAGTCCACGAACCAATTGAGTTGTCAATTCACATTGACTTCCTAAACACTCCACCAAATCCGCAGAACAAGATATTTCATTTCTTGATCACACCGGACCTATCTGTGTCACTCTGTTACCTCTGAACATCTGCCAGAACCGGTTTTTCTCAGGTGGCCATAACTTCTTCAGATCTTCATGCGGACCTCTCAGATCTTTATTGGATCATCTTAAGACACATATAAACAAACCCTTTTATGCGCATCCTCTGATCTTTATCTTAGCTAGGATCTTCACCTCACTGTCTTCACTGTTCCTGATGGGACTAATTTTCTCAATATCCTCAGCAAACAGCTCATCCAATCCTTATCATCAATGCAACAGGAGTATGTTGACATCAATGACAACATCGGTTAGGCCCATACTTGCAACATGCGCCTTGGATCTCCACATCCAGAACCTCCTCCCGTTCTACCTTGTTTCCCTGCAATCCCCTCATGTTCGGTTTCGCGGAGGTTCCTCGTCCACTCAAACATATCCCGGACCCCCGTGGTGTAATGTCTCCATTTTGCGCATAACCTGTTTCGGATCTCTGCAAAATCAGTTACCAGGCATATTAGTAGCCTCATCTGAACCTCATAATTGGTCTCGTCGATATGTGTAAGCTATAGGGAGTTGTAGCTCCTGCTAGATGGCATTGATGCATTAGTATTGTCTGCAAGGAGATACGAAAAAGATTGTTGATGATATTAAATTCCTAGTAGTTATCAGCACAAATAAATTGAATCTAATTCAACCTTCCTATATTCTTATTAGCTGGAATGGTGGAATCTTACTGGAGGTTTCTTGATAACATCTGATGGTTTCACTGATGCTTCTATCCTTCAATTATTTTCAGGCTCCCCATTACACCTACATCTTAATAACTTCCTTTAGAAAGGAAAGTTGTTTCACTGCTGCACAGATTAAAATGTTTTAATCTCTCTCAGAGAAGCTCTCATACTTGACTAGCACTTGGTTTAACTGATCCAAGTGATAACTGCCCACTTCCTTACTAGGAATGTAGGTATCATCCCTATTAAGGAAATTCACTTTCTCAGTTATTTTAAAACTACAGGCACTTAATCTTGGTTTCGAGAGGTAATTTATTTCTAGATCCACCTATATACAAACTTTGGGATACAATCTCAAGTTCATCCATTGTTTGAGTAACAACCTAATACCTTACCATACAGGCCAATTTTTTTTTTACCATACATCTAATGAGAGGGATTTGATCCATGATGCATACTTGCAATGGTTAAGCTGGCATACATGACTGGCACTTGGTTCAACCCATCCAAGTTATAACTTCTAGCTTCCCTACTAACAAAGTAGGGATTGGTCCTCTAAAGGAAATGCACTTTTTGAGTTCTTTCAAAACTACAAGTACTTGAGGTTGATTTCATTGGGCAGTTTATTGCTAGATACACCTCTATACAAACTTATGGATAGGTCAAGTTCATCCGTTCTTTGAGTAACAACCCAATACCTTCCTATATAGGCCAAAATTTTGTTCACCATACATCTAATGAGATAATTTCATGGAGGGGTTTGCTCCACAATGGATACTTGCAATGGTTTAGAGATTCTGTATCAAATTCCCTTTTTCATCGCTGTAGACAGGTCAGCTACCTACATATAAGCCAAGTTTCATATTGGAGGATAAATTTGACTGTAGCCTAAAGGAACTCCAATGGGATGGTCTTTTCCAAGGCCTCTAACTTGTATTTCACCTCTCCCTCACTTTCCACCTGTTATTTGTCCATATCTAAGTATTCTTCTCTTGTAAGATTCCCCTAAGAAACAGTTTCATATTGCATCCCTCCAAATTCTAACACTCTATTAAAGTGTCATAATGCAAAGTAAAGGTTGCTTGCCAAGTTCCTCCAATTATTTTGCTAACTATTTTACTGATGGTCTTATAATTGGTCCCTTGGAGCTGGATGCTTCCTCTTTGGCCACACTATGGGTCACTAACAAGTCGATAAGGATAACATTACCTTTTGCTTTTTTTTCCATGTCCTCTTCACAAGTTGTAGTATTTTGGGAACTAGGTGTCATGTCCAAGGGCCAAACAGTGCAATCAAACTTGGTACAGAGATAAAATCTTTATGAATTCTAGAATGTTATGAATCAAACAGGCTCTTTACTTAAAGAATGCTCTTGCTACAATATAGTATATACATTTTCCTATACAAATTTTTTTCCAGTTCTTTATATTTGTACATAATCTGGAGTGAGAATTATTATTTTTTTTGTAAACATGATCGTGCCTGATTAGCTATAATACCCTCCTGATTTGTATTTCCCCATTTAATAAAATCCATGATCTGATGATTGTGCATGGTTAGAATGCCTGATGCAGAGGTAAGGTAAGGTTGTATTAGTTCTCTCAGCTTCCTCCAAAATGTTTACAAGGTGTTTGTGTTTACAAGCCTCACAAGGCTATTATAGGAATCCACTTGGCCTAGGATCACCCTCTGGTGCCATCCATTTAGGCTACTCACCACTTACCTTGGGGAGTCAAAACTCAACCCAACTCAGAAGCACAACCCACCTTCAAGAACACAACAACTATTACCAATACCTCTACCAACATAGGCAACAAATACCATCATACACCTATCTATGATAAGCATGAACAAAGGTCTCTGACCAATAATCTACCATTCTACTTCCAAACACAACCATGGACAGTAAACTGAGTATGACTGTCATAAAGAAAAGACAGAGTTCTAATTTGACTCATTCCCTTGTAATCTAATCATTGGTTAAACCCTCATTAACCTCTCAAGGTCTCAAATGGCCATCAGTGCATAAAGTAAACTCAATAATAATTGTGAAAAGAAACAATTTCTCCCATATACAGACCTACACTGTACTCTACAGGCAGGGGACAGCAAAACAGCAGGTGGCTGTCCTATGACAGTGGCAACATGACAGTCTCATCCTTTATGAATAACAAGGCCAATACTAACTCCTTCTCAACAAGATCTCTTCACCAATTGAACATACACCTAACCAAGGTCATAAAATTACTGACCAAAACCGTACTCCTGCATTTATCTTGACAGAAAACCTTGACTGTCACAAGAAAACAGCTTTTCAAGAAGGTAAACCCTATAGTCAAAGAGGTATTTAAAACCATCTTATATGTTTATAACTCCACATGTCCTACACCACTCCATCCATATTCAAAAGCTCTTCAAGAAAATGCACTTGCATCCACACTTGTGTTTCCGTACCGTCCTGTAGGAGAATGAGAACAGCAAACTGTTTTTTCTTAAAACTAAGGCCTAAATGACAAATAATGGCAAGGAAATGCATCCACTATGCATGCATAAGATCCACCATGCCCTATTCTAGTCCAACTCCACCAATAAACACAAATTCTACCTCCAATCTGTCAAAACAAATCGCTGTTTCACTGTCATAAAACAGTCCACATTCAATTTCTTAACAAGTCAGTGATGAGACTAGTTAAATGCATGCCATACACCCTGCAGAGAAGGAGTTAATCTGCAAACTATAAGAAAACATTAAATATACTTTATTTTCCTCCATCCCACCTTGAAATGAGTGACCATCATCAGAGGGCAGAGGAAGAATTAAACATTTTATCAACAAAACCCTTGCTATGGAGGGTTTAAGACTAGTTTATCTAAAATAAAATGAAACCTCCTTCACAAATAATGTCAAGAATCCTAATTAGATGCACATGAAAGATATTTCACAGCTCTAACAAATTTCATAAATTTTGGCCTATGAGTAATCCGTACCAGGTCGTACCAATGCTGTTTTTACAGAAAAAACAGAAAAAACACAGTTTTTCTCTTAAAAAACTCCTTCTTGCTGTATATCTTTTTGGCATGTTTTTACAACTAATGTTTATAGGAAGTTTCAAAAACTCTTCCACTTCCCAGCTGTCCATACAACTGCCTAGGAAGGCAGGAAATCAAATGGAAAAGGCAGTTTTAATAAAAACAAAAAGTTTCTAAAAGAGAAAAACCTATAAAATAGGTCTTTCAAACCTTCTAGTGGACTAGTCAAATAAAGTGGACTAAGTCCTTATTACAACACATCAAAAATGGCTTCCAAGCCTTTAGATAAAACCAAAATTAACAAGGTCATCAAAATATTATATTTGAAAAAGAAATGTAAATTGAAGCTCCTGCACCAATGCCAACCTAACATACATTCCTGATCTCAATAATTGATTAATAACTGTGTAGGATATGCAACGATGAAGGTTATTTATACTTTTATTTAATTGTGATGCTTTGACATACAGGAGTCTAAGGAATTGCAGCTTGCATGGATCTATACCAGACTTTAGTAGCATACCTGCTTTGGGCTATTTGTAAGTTCAGCAGTGTTATTACTAATTAGGACCATACTTGTCAATGAAATGACGATTTTCATTGGATGCATTTCATCATATGTTATCAATTTATCTGGAGTCCCATAGGTTCACGTATTCAGACACATAGTCTAGGATATGGGACTCGGATCGGTGCTTTGTGATTCAAAGATGTAAATGTCATGAAAAAACTTTATTATTTGAATATCTGTCTATTTTGCAGAGATCTGAGCTATAATAATCTAACAGGCAACATTCCATCAACCAAACTCTCGGCAAATATGACTACTGTGTAAGCTCTCGAATACCATTTGAAATCTCTTAAAAACTGTTATTTATGTTATGATGTACTCCCAAATAATAAAATGACTCGTGTTTTCTTGCAGTGATCTATCACACAATAAACTTAATGGAACAATACCATCAAGCTTTGCAGACTTGCCTCTACTTCAAAGACTGTAAGAAACATAGCCAATTGCTGAAATCTCTTTGAAAAACATTGTCAATCTCAGTGTTTCACTAACACTATATGAAACACACACAATTTCTTCCACACTGAAAATTCTAATATTGAAGGAGATCCTAATCAGTTACCGATTATTGACAATAGGCAAGGTAGGCAGACAAAAACTGAAAACATATGGAGAATGTGTTCTGAGTTCACTATAATTTTGACATCAAATCTTGATGCAAGTCAACCAAAAAGGAAAAAATGCAAGGAGTGAATATTAAAGGAAAAAAAACTTTAAAAGAACAGTATACATGGAGACAAAAATATGACATTATGCTCTTGGAAAGATAATTAGTGACATGGAGAACTAAATGTGTACTCGAATTGAATTATTTTTCATTTCCAACTACAGATCACTTGATGACAATCAGCTTAGTGGTGCTGTACCAGTTGGCATTGGGTTGAATGTGTCCTTCGGTTCTAATTCAACACTGTTACTGTATGTTTCTCCTAAGACGCTATCTATTTCTGGATAATAGTATTTCATGTTTTTGTTGAGGCGAAAATTCTTTTCTATAAATGCCAATTTTATTTGCCAATATTTTCTCTGGTTAACATCTATTCTTATCTTTTGTAATGGTTTTCCTTAGATGTAGGAAGTTCAACTTTGAAATACTAATCACTCTAGTCATGTATATTGCAGGGATTTTCAAAACAACAACATTTCTTCTGTAAATGCTTCTACAATCGCAACAGTTCCCAATATCACCATGTGGTAAATCAAAATTTCATTGTTATTCTATGTCTATTTGTCTTCTGTTTGCTTCCTTTGATGTTATATCATCTAAAGTACTCATCTTATGTAGCGGAGTCCTAAAATTTGTATTGATTTGTTCTTCCCTGTACCTACTGTTTGTGCCCTGCCAATAGCAAAGGTAAAACGAAATTAATGAGGACGCTGTTATAAATGAAAAAGTAATCTATCTGAAATTAGACACAATACATAGGCGAGATTTGATATCGTAGACAACATAAATGTATAATGTTAGCAGTAACATTGCATTAGATCCAATATTAAGCTTATAATAGGTTATCCATTACTCAAATATATTACGCTACTTTTGACTAAACAACTGAATATGTATTACAGAGACCATTTAATTAAAAATTTGGTTTTATGTCTTCCTGTTGTCTAATGTCTGCTTAATGTGGTTAAATGCTAGGTTGGGGGGAAACCCTGTTTGCCAACAGAATAACGCAATAATAGCTCAATTCTGTAACACTACAAGCAGAGGTCCAGATGGTGAAGGCACAAACAGTGCCACTACGTGCAGTCTAAATTCCTGTCCCCCACCTGAATTTCAGTATATTCCTGGAGACACAGATTGTTTCTGTTTGGCTCCCTTTGAAGTTGGATATCGTTTAAAGAGTCCCGGTTTTACCTATTTCGCTCCATATCTCCAGTCTTTTGAAAAGTACCTAACTTCTGGATTGAATTTGAGTTTATATCAATTATTTATAGAAAATTATGCTTGGGAAGAAGGTCCAAGATTGGCTATGAACCTGCAGTTCTTCCCTCCTAAGAATCAATCAGTAAGAGTATTTAATCACAGTGAAATTCAACGAATACGAAGGGCATTTGCTGGATGGTTAATTCCTGATAGTGATATATTTGGGCCATATGAATGGATAAATATTACACTCACGGGGCAATATGAAGACGGTATATCTCATTTTCCTCCTTTTCTCTTCATGGATATAATTTTGTTTGTTAATCTGCAAATGGTAACTGTTATTGTTGAAGTCGCAATTGGATATAATTTCTTCTCTACATAAATATGCTTTTTCTTTTCCTTTTGTTATCTGCTACTCCTATCTCTTACACCAAGACCCTTGTAATGTTAGGATCAACTACATTCTATTACAATTTTATTTGCAAGATCCTTCCAAAAATATACAAGAAGCCCATGTTTAAGAAGAAATTCCTTGTGGACCTCAGACCTTCACGAAGACATAGGATAAAAGTGAATTTAGAGATAGAATCATGAAATGAGGATTAAACTATAAGAGATCACGTTCCGAGAAATTTTTGGCAATTTATAATGAAGTTATTTTTTAAAAAATCATGTGATAATGGTGTCTAGTAAACTATTATTTAACCTTATTTTTTAAGCATGCTTTTTAATTGTTAACATGATGCAATAATAAAATGTAGGATTAAATATATATGAACCGATTCAAATTTAATCATCATTTTTAGTTTGAGAAATTGTGCTATATTCTACTTAGGAATTATTAAAAAAATGTCAAATTCTAATTCTTTATAAATTTCTTACTCCTTTGAGTCATGCTATTAAATTATTCTAATGAGAAACATTGCACATCTATAGGCTAAGTCACAAGGTTCGTGTTGGGCAACTATAAAATTCGGATGAAATTCGGCAAGGGGAAAAAAAATTATAAATTTGATTTTTTTTAAAATATAAATAATATATCCACAAGTGACAAAATTATAAAAAGAAAGTTTAAACTTCAACATTGCTAAATTACTAACTTTATTTTAAAACACATAAAATTAATATATTATATGTTTATGTTTTATTTACAAACAAAATAAAAATATTATTAAATTTATATATTAACTTTAAATAAATAAACAATAAAATAAAAAAAATTATAAATTATATATATATTTTTTATTTATGAAAATATTATAAATATTAAATTTTTATTTAAAATCTATTAATATACAATATATTATTATATATCATAAAATACAATAATATCATATATCATATAATATATATAAAATATAATATTATAATATATATTATTAAATTATTAATTATATATCACAAAATAGAAGGATGTATGATAAATTTATAATACATATTATATATTTAATTACATTTTAAACTTTACGGTAATACATTGAACCTTAAACTTAAAGCTTAAACTTTATATTAAAAAAAAACCTAAAAAAAAATAGTAAAAACCAGAGTGCTCCCCTTTCCCGTTCGGCCTTCAATGGCTGCACTTTGCAGTCTTGTTGCTTGCAGATGCCGACGGAGAAGAAGACTCAGGCCGCAGCAGAGAGAAGTGAAACACTGAAATAGTGAAAGCAATCATGCAGCAGCAGCGGGAAAATAAAAACCGAAATTTAAAAAAGTGTCGACTTTACGCACACTCATATTTTATTTAAAAAAAAAACCTTTAAACATAGCGAATTTTATCACGAATTTTTGCGAATTTCATAACTGGATTAAAAGTTTGCCGAATTTCGAACCTCATGGCCGAAATTCGGCGAACCCTGTGACTTAGTCTATAGGTATACAAGTAACTATTTGATATGTATCAGGAGATTTTATGGATACTTGGATATGACAATGCATGGGGACACATCCTCAAGAAAAAAATGTTGTTTGGGATGTCTCCAAGATAGGGACAAATTATCTTTCCTCCCATCCCCCTTAAATAAGAATAGTAAGAATGTCCTTGACTTTTCAAATGTCCTTAGGGGACATTTTATGTGTCTTTTCTCTAGATTAGGGGGTGTGTGGACATCCCTGAGATATCTATGAATGTTGCCCACATGTAGGGGATGTCTTGGGGTTATCGTGATGTCCTAGGGTGATCAAGATGGTGAACTCCTTGACCGTCCTAGGGACACTCCATGATGGGATGCCCCTTGACACTCCTAGGAACACTCCTTCAAGATGGGATGCTCCTCAATGCCCCAAGAGGGATGTTTACTTGTCCCTAATGACAAGGACATGAATTTAAAACTAGCATTTAGAAAAAATACAAAGTTTAAAAAAAAAACTTAAAACCCTCAAATGGGGGCCATCGAGATCCCTTACCATAACACAACCTCCCGAACTATAAAAATACAATGTTGCTAATTTCATTTTGGAAAAGAGACGAAGAGGAAGGAGGGATTTGCAACTAAGGAGGGGCATCTACCATCAAATTGTCATTATGTCTGTCAAAGGTATTGATAATTTATTTCCCTTCTTTGCATTTTATAATTAAAGTTTTAAATTTGATTTTTGTTTACATATTGAACTAACGGACAATGAAATTTCATCGTTTATGGGATCAATGGGAAAAAATTCAGATTTATCCTTTAATTTTTGGTTTTTCTTTGTCTTCTCACTTTACATGTGGTGAGAATCATTGTGTTAATTTTTATATTTTTTATCTTTTACATTTTACATGTTGAATATTCATTTTGTAAAATTTTTAAGAGTTTGTTTTTTGTTTTGATTTTCCAGCAATAATTAGGGCAAAATGAATTTCATTAATAATGAGGATGAAATGCAAGAAATAGTTAGTGGAAGTGGGGTAGGGGAAGGATGTGGGGTTCTAAAATCGAAAATCCAGTTGTGAGTGCTTCCAAGTTTGATTGCCAAACACAATTGTTGGCCAAATTCACAAAGGGGCCATTAAATAAAATACTCTGTTGTGTTGGTTTATGATACTGTTTGACACAAACAAGGCAAACCATTATGGGGGATTCAACATTGGAAATTCAATATTTGTGGGGATGATAGGGAGGCTAGAATTTAGAATGTAAATATGTTAAAGAGGAGGCTAGGAGACACTAGAGGTTGGAGGAATTTATTTATCTCGAACTAACTTATCACTCAGAGATGGGACTTTGCATGAGAAACACTAGTTCTTCATTCGTGTCCCTTCTTGGAGCAAAAGGGGGCTTGATAGTTTTGTAACTATGGGTAGTTGAGTATGGAAGATCACATTTTGAATACAAGAAGGGATCTAGTGTAGATGAAGCTCAATATGGATGGTTACTTAGATATTTTACGAGTTTGTGGATCTTGAGAATTATACCCTTACTAGGGTCATGAGACAATTTGATGGAGCACTGTGGATGTAGCTCAACATGGATGGTTGTCTAATAATTTGGGAGATTCGTAGTTCAAGAGTTTGGGAGGTTGAATCTCAAAACTCGAGAATTTAGCTTGAGGGATACACGGTACACCTTTACAAGGGTTACATGGCAGCTAGATGGAGTACAACTTGGTTCAAGAACTATGTTCAAAGAGAAGCTTTTGAAGAATATGCGGTTATGTTTGGTCAGCATGTTTTGTGTAATGTCCCTTGTAGAACTGTTAGCTCAAATCCTCTAAAATTTTATGATCACTCAAATTCTAACTCTTTTTTATCACCAAATTCCCAATCTGGGCAAGGTGAGAGCATACGGAGATTAGAACGAGGACAGAGGAATTACAGAAAGATGTTGGAGGCTAGCCAACCAACTTACAAACAAAGTGTAGATGCAAGAGCCACTGACAGATTACAAGTAAAATCCGATCAAGCCAAAATGGGTTGATTGCATGCGGATTCGATCAATGCCAAAATGGGCTATCCAATCAATGCCAAATTGCTGGATAATGAGATGCAATGGATCTAGCGGTGAATCGACCAAGACCTTACAATATGAAAGTAGGATCTAGTGGTACAACTATCCAAGATCTTTGGAAATTAAAGCAACTACTGGCAATAAACCCTACAATATTACAATGATTAAGATAAACATTTTTTACCAAATCCAGGAATCATATCAAGCATTTATCCAACATGCTGAAAGCAGACATTTTGTCAAACAATTGGCAAGTTAACTGAAAACACATGATCCAATGCTAGTGACAATGTAATCAGCAAATATAACCAAAAATATGAAGAGCAAATTCAACTCCACGGTTAGCTCAAATTGTTGTGCAACTTAAAAAACCATTAAACTGGAATTGTATGCAAATATGATACCTCTGGAATATTGCTGCTGTAGGCTGCTATGGTACTGTTGATTAAAGGCTGATGCAAACCTTCTGACTAAAATATCACTGTTGTACCCTTAAATGGCTGCTCAAAACTACAGAAATTTCCTTGAAATATTATTTGTTGTTGTTTGTAGACTATACTGCTGCATTATTAAACTATTACAGCACTTTAAACAATGTATAATTACCAAACATATACTTATTGGGAAGGTACGACACTTCCTACCAGTGTTTCTTAGGTTTCCGAGATGCCGGGACGGGTTTCCGGGGACAGCAAAAAATTTCCAAAAATTTGGGGAGGGCGAGGGGACGGCTATTATAATATATTTTAATAAAAATATATATAGGCTAAAAAGTTAAAAACTAAAAGGAGATACATGTTGAGGTAACTTAAACTTATAGTAAACAGTAACAATAAACTTTAAACATTGAACAATTGAACAAATATTATATCAATGATCATTCAACAATCAAATTCATACTCATAGTAGGCAGTTGCCAGTAGCTGAAAATCGTGATCCATTTCAAAATTCAAATTGAAATATAATAATATTCAAGTTATAAACTTTAAAAATTATAAGAAGTTTGAACTTTGAAAGTTCAAATTACCAAGTAGATACTAGAGTCTCATAATCTCATTACACAAGTGAAAAGCATCAAAATGACAAAATTAAATTGCCAAAAACGATATCTATAACTGAACAGTGAAAACTCAATAATCAAAATCATCATCATCATCAGCAACATATGTAGGAAACTCCTCAGCACTGGAACTGTCAGAAGGAAGTGCATCCTCCAATGCCACCTGCACACCGTGGTCATCATCAAGTTGTTCTGGGTCCTCGAGCTCTACATCTCACCTCTGCGTTGGGCTCTGCCGATAGTGAGGTGTCTTGCGACTAATCAGACACAAGGCACTATGCACTACAACAAGCTTTTCCGCTCTCGCAGAGGTAAGTCTATTCCTCTTTAGAGAGTGGATAAAGCTATATGTGGACCAGTTCCTCTCAGCAGCTGGGGAACTAGAAACCTGTGAAAGAAGACGAATGGCAAGTGTGCGCAATGATCCTGGAGGTCCATAGAGTGTCCACCAACTAATTGGCTTATCCTATGCCAGGGTGAGCCTATCAATCCTTGCCGAACTCTTGTAGCTATCTAGTTCTGTAAACTTAATCCACTCAACTCTGATCAATGAAGCTTCCTGAGGACTATACATTCTTTTGAAGGCTTTCATGATGCTATTCTTTACCTCATGATCATTAATAGGAATAATTCTACCAACTCTTTCCACATACCACTTTGGATTCAAAGCATACGCAGCCATGTGTAGAGGGGTGTTCAACTTGCTCCACTTTTTCTGGATGATGGGGTGAATATGCTCATTGTACAACTCTAGGGTGGGGTCTTTCTCATGAATGGCAGCCTTCATTTGGCCAAGCATGCTATCAATGCACTCATACATCTCCCCAAGACTAGGACTATCAGAATCCCCAAATTTGATAACAGTGAAACCAGGTTGTACGAAAGATGTGATGTATCTCACATTCGACCCAAAAGTATTAGTAACCACGATCTCCTTCACCCTCTTCCCTTGCTCAGTCTTTGACCCCATCCACCTGTTCCAATCTTGTGTCATAACCATAAGTTGCGATGGCTCTTGCAACTCAAGCATCCTCTCTAGTAGAATGAAATAGGAAGCAAATTGAGTCTCAACTGGTTTGAGGAATTCTTTCTTTGCAAAGGTCCGAAACAATGCCAATGACATGTGGTGGTTGCAAATAAACATTTGCACCTCCCTTGCATCTACCACCACCTATTTCACCCACTCTATCTTTCCAATGTCTTTGAGTGCATTGTTCATAGCATGCACACAAGGGGTCCAATAGATGTGCCTATATGTAGATTGAACCAACCTACCTGCTGCCCTACAAACATTTGTTGCATCAGTAATCACTTGCACCACATTTTGAGGACCAACCTCCTCAATGGCATCTCTCAAGATCTGAAACTGAAACTCGACATCTTTGCATTTTCCTGAGCAATCAATTGCTCGCAAGTAAAGTCCATCAATGCATGAAACTATAACATTGATGAGTGGACGGTGTCTAATATCCGTCCACCCATCTATGATTATGCTACAACCATGTGTCACCCATTTGGCCTTCATCTCCTCCATCAACAAGTTAACCTTGGAATAACTTTTTTCTAAGAGTGTGGTTCTCAATTTAGTCTAACTAGGACCCACATGGCCAGGACCAGCTTGCCTTACCTTCTCAAGCATTTCCTTGTACAAAGGAGATCGAGCAACATGGAAAGGAATGCCGTTGCCAAAGTAGAAATTGGCAATGGCCTCATCTGCAACCTCCCTTGCTTGCACATTAAACATATCTGTGATTGGGTTTGGTGAGGATGATTCTGTAGCTTTCCGTTTCCCCCTTGACTCCACTGCACTCACCCCAAATGACGAACTAGGATATGAAGGTGGTAAACTTGAACCTCTTCGTGACGGTGTAGTAGAAGCTGATGGCGAAGTGATTTCCCTTGAATATAATTTGATCATTTCAGCCTTCATTTGAAGATTGAGAGCCTTACAACCCCCAACTCCTTTATTATGGATATGCAAAAAGTGTGCATTGGTCCTCGTTATGCTGCCATACCACTTACCCTCTGGACAAATCTTGCATTTCCATAATCAACTTCCCCCTGAATGAGGTGCTTTATTTCTGTCTTGTATTGTTGCAAACTGCTGTAAGGGATTTTTCTTGCTAAAAGGCCCTTTGGCATATGGTGACAACAACTCTAAAGGGCAATCAGATTGTAATACACTTGCAGTTGCACCTGAACTACTTGTGCTTGGGGTTTCTGTTAGGCTAACTGATTCTTCATCCTCATCAATTGGTATTTCTGTTTCATTCTCCATATCTAAATCAGCAATCACATTGAAAGGATCCATCTTGATTAATGATTCGGATTCCTCACTGAACAAATATCAATATGAACTTTGTGGAGTACCTACATTCAGCCATACAGAGGTTTAGTTATACTTATAAAACTTATAGTCTTATACAGTGATTATAATTTATATAATATAAACAGTTTGATATCTGTTTTCTGTATTTTCAATTTTGATTTTAAGGAGTAAAGTTGTAAACAGTTTGTATTTTGAAATTTTCACAGGTTTCTAAACACTAAACAGTTTGTACACTATTTTGCTTTAACCAATATTTTGATAAACAGTTTGCCATTCGTCTTCTTCAATTTTAATATAACATGTCAAACTTAATGTAAGAGATTATTTCATTTTGGCATGCATGGGCTTCCCTATGATACACATCTGTATTTTAAAATGGCAGAACCTGATAGCATAGCTTTTGTTCTTCATCCAATGTCATGTCCCCGTTTCTGGCTTGATCATCAAGTGAAGAATGGATTAGCCTAATCCTCATTCCTGGAGGCTAATTCTAAATAATGAGGGAATGAATTGGTTTTTGACTAACTTAACTTTTTGTTTTGCAGGAACAAAGTCAGAAACTTGAAATTGGTTAAGTCTGGAAGCCAAAATTGACTAAGGCAGGACTCCTAGAGTTAGGGCGCACCTTCTTGCTTGCTCAATGTCAAATGTGCGCCTAACCAAGAATCATGGAGCTTTGAAGCACTTCAATCATATCAACTAGGGCATCTTGGAAGAAATGAGTGTTTTGATTTTCAAAATGACTCACTCATTTGGAAATCTTCAGAGAACAGCATTAGGCGCACTTTTCCCTGCAAATCTACCTGGAACAACTATCAAATGGCGCCTAGACTAAAAAGACATCCAAATGGCGCCTAAGTGCATTTTAAGGGAAAGCTTGACTGTTGAAGATGATAGAGGTACAATGAATCCTCCGGAGAACATGGATAGACAACTAAGTGAGTAGCAAGGCTTCAAAAGGATTCAACTAGAGAAAGGCGCCACTTTCTAATCCTACAACCTTAATAGGCACCTAGTCTACCTAAGACATTAGGATGAGTTTTTGTGGCTCTGAATTGGCGCTTCAATAAGGAATTGAAGATAAGTTGTCATTTCAAGATGAAGAGTTAATGAGTTTTCAAAGTGAAGTCTTCTAAGTGAATTGAATAAGTGATGAAGGCCTATTCACTTTAGGCGCTAGTATCATGTTGAGTCATCCAAGTGGGCGCCAAGAGCAACAAGGCGCCAATACTTGATTCCCGGGATCCTCCATTTGAGCGCCTAGCCTAGATGGATGTAGAATTGAAAGTTTGAAGTAGAAAGATGTGTGAGATGCAGCACTTCCATTTTTGCACCTAAGGTAGAAACTCCCTCAAAGTGCGCCTAAGGTAGAAATTCTCTCAAAAGTGCGCCTAAGGTTGATGCAATGTCTTCAAGACTAGTTAGGTGCAAGGCGCTCCATCAGGGGAAAGGTTTTATTCATCCAAGATTAAGTCACTTTCACATTTCCTTGTAAAAATGACAAGTTGGAACCTAAGCGCTGGATCATGGCTTTCAATCCTAGGAATGCGCCTTGGCAAAGAAGTGTTTTGGGAAGCTTATATTGCGCCTGGATTACAAAGAACTCAATTTGGCGCCTAGCATCTTTGCAAACCTCAATTTGGCGCCTAATCCTAGCAAGGCGCAATATCATCTCCAATTGGCACTTGGTCTTGAAAGCTATGTAGTTGCAACATCATTTTGGCGCCTAGAGTCTAGTGGGGCCTCTAGGATTGAAGTCAAGGTATGGCGCACTTCTTTGGTAGCGCCTAAACCCCAAGTGGCGCCTTGATCAATCTCAATGAGCGCCTTAAGAAGATTGGATAAGTTGAGTGTCCAGACACCTCTCTGGATTAAGGTAACAACACTTGGAAGCTCTTCCCAAGTTAGGCGCTCACTCCCAGTTGAAGCATTCCACCTCCCAGAACATCAAGACTTGAAGAATCGCCAAGGAAAGTCATCTTACATGCAAGGTGCACTCCTACCTATTTTCTCACCTCCTGAATGCACCTAGCCTGGAAAGGCGCCTATTCATGACTCTGCTACCTCAATTGGGTGCCTGGATCAACATTTGGCGCCTAGTCAAAAGATAAGGTAGTTGTAACTACCTGAGCTCTCATTGGTCAACAGAATGTCTTCGGGATCTGTGTCAATGTCTTTGGCTGAGTTTGCCAACTCAGAATGAGTCATCAGTTGGAATATTCCCTTGGATATGCTTCTTGGGAAACGTGCCTTGGTTCCTCTTTGTGCATTGAAAAACGTGCCTTCATTGCCTTTGGAAGGCCTATAAAAGGAGGAGCTCTCTCATTCATTTGGAAGCTATTCATTTTGACAAAATTTTCTCTGCAAAGCTATTGAGCTTGTAATCTTGAGGCCTGCGAGTTTCAAGTGTTGGGGTGATGCTCCCTCAACTGACAAGGTGATGCTCCCTTGTTGTAATGTGCGGTGTTGACATTCAGTTAACATCATTGAGTTTGATTGAGTTGATCAAGTGTAGAAGTCATTGTAGACATCAAGGCTTTAAGGCCTCCTTTTGTAATTCCATTTGAATAAGGTTGTAACTTCATGCTATTGAAAGCATTATCCGTGTAATAAGACATTGCAAGATGATTGAATCAAGTAATAAGACAAGTACCCATCTTTAAGGTTGATTCATTCAAGTATTTATCTTTGATGTATACCTTTAAGTTGTTGAATAGTTGATGAGTTGATAACAAGTAAAATTGTTTAAGGAAAAATTTTAGTAGAATTAGTTGGGTATCTTACAGTGGTATCAGAGCTGTGATCCTGCCAGCCTCTGGGTTATGCAGCCACCTGAAGTAGGTCCACACAGGTATTATACAAGAAGAGCTAGACAACAACAAGAACAACAACTACAAATAGAAGCTCCAGATCACATGGCTGAGGAAAGAAGTAGAAGCCCACCGGGTGAGAATGACCGCGCAACTAGAGACATGTTCTTAAACATTGCTACTGGACATCAACAAACAACTCTAGTATTGCAACAAGTCCTACAAACCCTTCAAAACATGAATCAGGGTGAAGCAGCTGGACAAGGTCGTAGAGATGTAGCTAGACCTGAGAGACAAGAACAACAAGTTGATGATGATGCTGCTAGTGCAACAGGCAGAAGGGTTCGCACACAAACTCCTACAGTTGATAGGCCTTTAAGACCAACTTTCCTTCCACCACCACCTGAACAGGACAATGAAGCTGATGAAGAGTTTGACGAAGAAGAACCAAATAATTTTGAAGATGAGATAGCTCTCTTTGCAGATCTTTATGCCAGACTTCCGGAACGTGTTCGGGATATGATGACCTTCAACGAATATTGCCGACAGAAGAGGGAAGATAGAGACAAGCGAGGTAGAACTAGAGGCTTTCATCCTAGAAGGGATGATGATACAAGGTAGTATAAAGAAGCATTAAATCGAGTTCCCATTCCTACCTTTGACGGCAGTGGTAAGCTCAGTGCTAGGGCTTGGGTAAACAAGCTGGATACATACCTTTCACTTAAGCCTTTGACAGAGAAGAAGGCAATTCAATTTGCTACAATGCATCTTGAAGGTATGGCTTATGAATGGTGGCATCATGGCCTAGTCTCTCAACATCATGATAGGATAACTTCCTATGATGAGTTTGTGACCAAGCTGATTCAGAGGTTTGATAGAAAAGACACTGAAGTGTACTATCGCGAACTAGCTCAACTCAAGCAAGAAGGAAGGGTTGTGCAGTATGTTAATGACTCTCAGAAGATCGCAGTGATGGTACCTGACATGACTGACCGAAGAATCACTATGTTGTTCATTGAGGGATTGAACAATCAGATCAAGCCATTGGTAAAGGTACAACGGCCAGCAAACTTGGAAGAAGCAATTGACTTTGCATTAGACCTAGAGACTACTCCTGTTTACCAGCCAAAGAAGTTCTATAAAGGAGTTAGCTCTACTCAAAGGAGACCCTCTTTTCCTCAAAAGATGACTCAAGGTCCATCTGCAGCCGAAAGAGACGAGCTAAGAAGGAAGAAACTTTGCTTTTCTTGCAAACAACCTTGGGAACCAGGACACAGATGCCTTGGTAAAGGTAAAGCTCATTTGATTGAAGTTGTATCCGATGATGGAGGTGAAGAAGAGTCATTGAGTGAAGAAGAATCCACTCAGGATGAAGAGGAGGTACAACCAACTCTTAATGTTGTTTCAGAAGAAACATCTGACAAAATAACATTAGCAACTATTTTAGGAGTACCTAAGTATCATGCCTTCCACATTAGAGGAGTTGTGAAAGGTCAGAGAGTCACCTGTCTCATCGACAGTGGTGCTACTCACAACTTCATAGATGAGGGTTTGGTAGCAAGGCGGGGTCTAACAGTTGATGACTTCGAAGGGTTTCAAATAGCTGTTGCTAATGGATTCCTGATGAGTTGTACCAGAAGGGTGACCCAACTGCAAATTCAAATGGGAGATTATTCTTTACAGGATGATTTCTATGTAGTTGGACTTGGGCATATTGATGTAGTACTTGGAGTGCAATGGTTGCATTCACTTGGAAGAATTGTCCAGGACTTCCAGAAGATGGAATTGGAATTCATGCATGAGGGAAGAAAGATCAAATTGAAGTCAGTGTCTGATGGAAATCTGCGAGTTGTCTCAGCAAAACGAATGGAAGCATTGTTTAGGCATAATGACATCGAATGGGCAGCACAGGTTTGCATCAAGGACAACCAAATTCTCTCTGCTAAAGAAATTTATCCTGTAGATATTTAGGCAATGTTGGATAAGCATGGTGAAGTGTTCAGGGATATACCTCCAGGGATACCTCCTGATAGAGGTTTTGAACATGTCATTGAATTGTAAGATGGGGCGAAACCTGTTAATATTGCACCCTATCGGCATCCAAGGCATTTCAAGATTGAAATTGAGAAGACGATCAAAGAATTGATCGATATGGGACATATAAGGCCATCATCAAGTCCATTCGCATCATCTGTGGTGCTAGTGAAGAAGAAGGATGGAACAATGCGGATGTGTATTGACTATCGTGCATTGAACAAGAAGACCATCAAGAATAGGTATCCAATACCTAGGATTGATGAACTACTAGATGAGCTGCATGGAGCAGTCTATTTCTCAAAGATAGATCTTCGATCTGGCTACCATCAAATTTGTATCAGAGAAGAAGACATTCCAAAGATGGCATTCAGATGCCATTACGGGCATTATGAATTTATGGTGATGCCGTTTGGACTGACCAATGCACCAGCCACTTTCCAGTCCTGTATGAATCATGTGTTCAACAAGCAGTTGAGGAAGTACCTGTTGGTTTTCTTCGACGACATCTTGATCTACAGCAAGACATGGGAAGAACATCTCCAACACTTAGATGAAGTATTGAATGTCATGGAGAATCAATCTTTGTATGCAAAGATGTCTAAGTGTGATTTTGGCTTGAAGGAGATTCTGTACTTGGGTCATGTGATAGGAGCTAATGGTGTGAAAGTTCAAGAAGAAAAGATTTAAGCAATTCGCAATTGGCCAGCTCCCAGGAATGTGTCAGAACTAAGAGGTTTTCTTGGCCTTTGCAGCTATTACAGAAGGTTTGTTAAAGGTTTCTCACAACTTGCCGCACCCTTAACAAATCTGACAAAGAAAGGTGCTTTCATCTGGTCAATAGAAGCTCAAACTGCATTTGATAGATTGAAAGAGGTAATGAGTACAACACCGGTGCTGGCTTTGCCAGATTTTACTAAGTCCTTTGTTCTAGAATGTGATGCTTCAGGAGAAGGCATTGGAGCCGTTTTGATGCAAGATCGACATCCCATCGCATTCGAGAGCAGGAAGTTGAAAGATACAGAAAAATTGTATTCAACTTATGACAAAGAGATGCTGGCAATCATGCATGCTTTGGCTAAATTCTGCCAGTATCTAGTTGGATCTAAGTTTGTGGTCAGGACTGATCACAACAGCTTGAAATACTTCTTAGGGCAGAAGGATTTGAATGAAAGACAGCAGAAGTGGGTTGTGAAGATGGGTTGTGAAGAGATAGGCATATGATTTCGACATTGAATATGTGAAAGGCAAGAGGAATGTGGTTGTCGATGCCCTATCTAGAAGACCTGCTGTTTGTGCCCTGAGCAAAGTTTCAGTTGATTGGAAGTCTCAGCTTCTAGTTGAGTATTCCAAATCTAAATTTGCTTGTGAGATTATGGATGGAGTCATTCAGGATGATAGGTATAAAGTAGTTGATGATATCATCTATTACAAAGATCGAATCTATCTAACTCCTGAATCGGAGTTGAAGCAACAGATTTTGCAGACATACCATGATACTCCACTTGCAGGACACCCTGGTTACTTCAAGACATACAGACAGATTAGGGAAAGATTCACTTGGAAGGGTCTGAAGGAAGAAGTTCTTCAGTATGTCAGGGAGTGTCTGACTTGTCAATAGAATAAGTCAGAGCATACATTTCCAACAGGGTTACTCCAACCACTACCAATTCCTGAACATAAGTGGGAGAGTATCTCTATGGACTTCATCACAGGTCTTCCGAAGGTGAATGGAAGAGACTGCATCTATGTAGTTGTGGACAGATTAACTAAGTATGCTCACTTCTTTGCAATTCCAGTTGAGTCATCAGCATTGCAAGTAGCTGAGTTATTCTTTCGTGACGTCTTCAGACTACATGGCCTTCCTAAGACCATAGTCAGTGATCGAGATAGCTGGTTCATCAGTGTATTCTGGAGAGAGCTATTTCAACTTGCTGGAACTGACTAAACACCAAGCACTAGTTATCATCCTCAAACCGATGGACAGACTGAAATTGTAAATAAATGGCTTGAGGGATACTTGAGAAACTATGTGTCTGATCATCAGCGTGCTTGGATTAAGTGGCTACATCTAGGTGAATACTGCTACAACACCACTTTTCACATGTCAATTGGCACGACTCCCTTCCGAGCTTTGTATGGATATGAAGCTATTTCATTTGTTGATCTGGCACTAGATGATAGTAGAGCTCCGCAAGCAAGTGAATTGATGAAGGATACTCAAGATATTTTGAGAGTCCCTAAGGACAATTTGCAAAGAGCTCAAAATTAATAGAAGTTGTATGCTGACAAACATCGAGTTGAACGGAACTTTGAAATAGGTGACATGGTGTTTCTGCGCCTTCAGCCATATAGACAGAGTACTTTGAAGAAGTCAGGTGCAAAGAAATTGAAACCAAGGTTCTACGGTCCCTACAAAGTGTTGAGAAGAGTAGGGGAAGTGGCATATGAACTTGACTTGCTAGCAGGAAGCCGCATCCACAATGTGTTTCATGTGTCATGTCTCAAAAAGGCACTAGGTCAACATGTGGTTTCAACTGACGAACTACCAGAACTTGATGAAGAAGGAATGCTTGCACTTGAACCTGAAAATGTGGTGGATATAAGGGAGAAGAAACTTCGCAACCGCAGCATAAGAGAATATCTGGTGAAGTGGAAAGGGTTGCCAATGGAGGATGCTACTTGGGAAGGAGAGAAGATCCTAGAGCATCCTAACCTTCAATTGCTTGAGGACAAGCAATCCCGGGAAGGGGAGACTGTCATGTCCCCGTTTCTGGCTTGATCATCAAGTGAGAATGGATTAGCCTAATCCTCATTCCCGGAGGCTAATTCTAAATAATGAGGGAATGAATTGGTTTTTGACTAACTTAACTTTTTGTTTTGCAGGAACAAAGTCAGAAACTTGAAATTGGTTAAGTCTGGAAGCCAAAATTGACTAAGGCAGGACTCCTAGAGTCAGGGCGCACCTTTTTGCTTGCTCAATGTCAAATGTGCGCCTAACCAAGAATCATGGAGCTTTGAAGCACTTCAATCATATCAACTAGGGCGTCTTGGAAGAAATGAGTGTTTTGATCTTCAAAATGACTCACTCATTTGGAAATCTTCAGAGAACAGCATTAGGCGCACTTTTCCCTGCAAATCTACCTGGAACAACTATCAAATGGTGCCTAAGTGCATTTTAAGGGAAAGCTTGACTGTTGAAGATGATAGAGGTACAATGAATCCTTCGGAGAACATGGATAGACAACTAAGTGAGTAGCAAGGCTTCAAAAGGATTCAACTAGAGAAAGGCGCCACTTTCTAATCCTACAACCTTAATAGGCGCCTAGTCTACCTAAGACATTAGGATGAGTTTCTGTGGCTCTGAATTGGCGCTTCAATAAGGAATTGAAGATAAGTTGTCATTTCAAGATGAAGAGTTAATGAGTTTTCAAAGTGAAGTCTTCTAAGTGAATTGAATAAGTGATGAAGGCCTATTCACTTTAGGTGCTAGTATCATGTTGAGTCATCCAAGTGGGCGCCAAGAGCAACAAGGCGCCAATACTTGATTCCCGGGATCCTCCATTTGAGTGCCTAGCCTAGATGGATGTAGAATTGAAAGTTTGAAGTAGAAAGATGTGTGAGATGCAGCACTTCCATTTTTGCGCCTAAGGTAGAAACTCCCTCAAAGTGCACCTAAGGTAGAAATTCTCTCAAAAGTGCGCCTAAGGTTGATGCAATGTCTTCAAGACTAGTTAGGTGCAAGGCGCTCCATCAGGGGAAAGGTTTTATTCATCCAAGATTAAGTCACTTTCACATTTCTTTGTAAAAATGACAAGTTGGAACCTAAGCGCTGGATCATGGCTTTCAATCCTAGGAATGCGCCTTGGCAAAGAAGTGTTTTGGGAAGCTTATATTGCGCCTGGATTACAAAGAACTCAATTTGGCGCCTAGCATCTTTGCAAACCTCAATTTGGCGCCTAATCCTAGCAAGGCGCAATATCATCTCCAGTTGGCACTTGGTCTTGAAAGCTATGCAGTTGCAACGTCATTTTGGCGCCTAGGGTCTAGTTGGGCCTCTAGGATTGAAGTCAAGGTATGGCGCACTTCTTTGGTAGCGCCTAAACCCCAAGTGGCGCCTTGATCAATCTCAATGAACGCCTTAAGAAGATTGGATAAGTTGAGTGTCCAGACACCTCTCTGGATCAAGGTAACAACACTTGGAAGCTCTTCCCAAGTTAGGCGCTCACTCCCAGTTGAAGCATTCCACCTCCCAGAACATCAAGACTTGAAGAATTGCCAAGGAAAGTCATCTTACATGCAAGGCGCCCTCCTACCTATTTTCTCACCTCCTGAATGCGCCTAGCTTGGAAAGGCGCCTATTCATGACTCTGCTACCTCAATTGGGCGCCTGGATCAACATTTGGCGCCTAGTTAGAAGATAAGGTAGTTGTAACTACCTGAGCTCTCATTGGTCAACAGAATGTCTTCGGGATCTGTGTCAATGTCTTTGGATGAGTTTGCCAACTCAGAATGAGTCATCAGTTGGAATATTCCCTTGGATATGCTTCTTGGGAAATGTGCCTTGGTTCCTTTTTGTGCATTGAAAAACGTGCCTTCATTGCCTTTGGAAGGCCTATAAAAGGAGGAGCTCTCTCATTCATTTGGAAGCTATTCATTTTGACAAAATTCTCTATGCAAAGCTATTGAGCTTGTAATCTTGAGGCCTGCGAGTTTCAAGTGTTGGGGTGATGCTCCCTCAACTGACAAGGTGATGCTTCCTTGTTGTAATGTGTGGTGTTGACATTCTGTTAACATCATTGAGTTTGATTGAGTTGATCAAGTGTAGAAGTCATTGTAAACATCAAGGCTTTAAGGCCTCCTTTTGTAATTCCATTTGAATAAGGTTGTAACTTCATGCTATTGAAAGCATTATCCGTGTAATAAGACATTGCAAGATGATTGAATCAAGTAATAAGACAAGTACCCATCTTTAAGGTTGATTCATTCAAGTATTTATCTTTGATGTATACCTTTAAGTTGTTGAATAGTTGATGAGTTGATAATAAGTAAAATTGTTTAAGTAAGGAAAAATTTTAGTAGAATTAGTTGGGTATCTTACATCCAATCGTAGAAAGTCTCTAACATGAACATTACCTCTGTTGTGAGGCATAGAGAAAAATGCCCAATTAGGCAGGCATCCAAAAATGTCATTGATTCACTATTAAACCAATCTAGTGGAAAGAAATTTTCTCCTAAAGGGTTAGAAAAATTCGGATGGTATATCAAGACAAAGAGTGGGCAAGATTCCTGGCAGGAGATCATCTACTATTGTCAATGGGCACATACTACATTAGGGAATTAATTTCATGGTTGGGCATATTAGGTATATTGAAATCATTAAATTGTGAGAAAATTGTCAAATTCCGCACAACTGTCTTGCGCATATCTACAACAAATGTTATCTAATTCACATGAGATTGAGAACATTTTATCAAATTATCTATAGGAATTGGGAATATATTTATTATTAATATAAACTGACCAAAGTATAACATGTAGACGTTGGAGACTTCTCAAGGCTTACACGTGCTTGCATGACATATTGATAGCATTTGGATTCATTTGTTTCTTTCTTTGCATTAACACAGTCCTTTTCTTGTATAGTAACCTTTCTGTTGCAAGGTAGCATGTCTGGAGTGTGCACAGACATATACCAATGGTGCATTTGCATCTAAACTGCAATGCAAAATCATATGGCTGACATGTCCATGTGAACATTGGTCATTCTCTCATGGCTATTTAAGTTCTTTCACAGTATTTTGTTTGTAAACAGTTTGAGTTTGTAAATTGTAGGAGTAAAGTATATTATTAATTAATAATTATAGTTTAATATATATTATTAATTTATTTGTATGATTGTATCCTACTATCCTTTCTTGCATTTGTATATACTATAAAATAATAAAATATTCATAATACATATTCATACATAATAGTATAATAATAAGTTAATAACATATTCAATACTCATATTCATATAAAATAATAAAATATTCATATTTATTATTATATTCATTAATATTAAAATTTAATAATTATAATAGTAAATACACTGTGAATCGTTCAGAAATGTTAAATAATATAATATATTAATATATTATAATACAATATACACTCAGAATGTTAAATAATTTATAATACTCAGTAAATACTAAATAATAAATATTAAATAATAGTAAACCTTGAATCGGGTCTTGTAAAAGTTAAAACTAAATAGTAAAATACCTCTGGCTCCCGATGAATCGGGTCCTGTAAACAAGCCCTCCAAACGCAAAGGCTAGGAAAACAGAAGAATCTGTGAGCAAACGAGCAAACAAATGTCTCTCGAGGATGGGATGAACTTTACATGTGAGGTATTTGAATTAAAACGCTCATCAAACTATGCTCGCGTATTCCCTGCAACTATGCTCGAACCAGCGTATTCCCTGTAACTATGCTTGAACCGGTGTATTTTGGCAGATGATTTTCGGACTATTCATTCAACACGTTTTAGGTTTTCAGACGATTTTCATTCAACGCTTTTCATTCAACACATTTTAGGTTTTCATTCAACGCTTTTTAGGTTTTGTTTTTAACCGACGAATTTTAAAAAAAAAAAATGACAGGTTTTCCTGCCCTCCCCGAAGCGCCGAAGAGTCCCCAAATCGGGGGACGTTCCCTTGGTGGAGGGGGCGTCCCTGGGACATCCCCTAAAAACACTGCATTTTCGGGTCGTCAAGGGGGCGTTCTGTGCCCATCCCCGAGTCCCCAGAACATCCCAAACGTTTGGAGCAGCTGAAAACCCCCGGTGACACGTCCCCCGGGTACACTGCTTCCCACAAGTGTACGGTTGTCTAAAACTCTCTCAAACTACTAAATTCCCTCCAAGAGAAGCTGTGATTCATTTTAAACTCCAAGCGCCTTAATACAATGTGTACGGTCAACAAGACAAGCACTAATTTGTATTTTTATTAAAGTTCACAATCAGCACGACAAAACACTAATTTGTCTTCTTATTAAGTGTATGACAACTCTTTGGAAATCTTTAAATCTTGCATGGCTCTTACAAAGACTTCCAACACCTCTTTCTTGATGTGTACGGTCCACTATATGGGTAGAAAATAGTACGGCCTACCTATGAAGAGATATGACCAGCCATTAATGAGGAATATCATAAGATAAGCATTTGCAAAATGTCTTTCTCATTTATCAAACAATATAAATCAATCCAACAATAATTAGGGCAACACCAAAATGTAAAACTACTCCACATAGAAAATCCGGTACACACACAATACTATTATTTTCGTATTTTCTGGTATATATATGAATCACACCCAAACACTAAATCCACACAAAATCCACAAAATCACACAAACCCAAATTACTGACAAACACAACCATCACTGAAACCTGGAAGTCTGCAAATCAAATTGCTACTAAAAAGCCTTCATTCATTGAGCACAACTGTGATTTTTGTATTGAACCACCAAGCAAGACAAGAGGGTTTTCGTCCTCAAATCCCAAATAAGGAAAACTAGGAGGGTTTTTGTCCTCAAAGCTTCACAAATCCAGACCATCCTTGGGAAAGAAGAAAGAACTCACGTTCATCCTTGGGAAATGAAATTGATAAAAATGAGTAGATAACCCTTTTCTAGAGACAAAACCTCCTTTTATAGCTTTTCGAGGGAAAATATTTTAATTTATTTTCTTTTCTCCTATTTTCCCACTCAACCCTAAAAGTGTCCTTTTAACTCACTTTTGTACCTCCCACGCCTAGTGACACTTTAGGAAACAACTTAAGTCTTTTTATGACCTTTTAAATAATTTAGAATAAGTCGTCTTTTAATTTATAACTCAATTACTTTTTCGACAACTTAATTTTTAATTGTTTAATTATTTCCAAGGTCTCAAAAAAGGGGACATTACAAGTCCTCCATTCCCAAAATTGCTTGTCCTCGAGCAATGCTAGCTCAACCTTCCAACTCCTTCCAACTAAACCCTTCTGCAAATACGAGGATCCCAAATCAATCTCAAGAACTCTTCACCATGTTTTGGTGTACCACTCTGATACAACAAGAAATGTTAAATCTATCAAGCAATCTTCTCCAAAATATACTATTAGATTCATATAGATTCAACTCATTACAAATATAGATTCATAAGATGAACTCTCAAATTTAGGAAGGTCTGAGGTAACAAATAATCACTGCTGTTCAAAACTGAAATCAGCGAAGTACAATCAGATTTTCGCACTTTACATAAGGGACAACAATAGTACCAATGGAGTTCCCAAGTATAAGCGTGTGAAATGAACATTATTTTGCACAAAAACACCTCGGAAGTGGCTGGGAAATACTTCTAAGTAATCTCCAACTGAAACCTTTTACTTCCTTGGCAAGAAATAATGTGCCAACTCTCTTGAATGAGAGCAAACAAAGATGTGAGGTGGCTGGCCTGCAACCAAACAGCAAGCTCAAGACTGAAAATCTGACCCATTCCTTGCCATGGAACACTCCCAAGAGTAGCCATTCGTTCATTGCTCCACTCCTTACTCAAAATCTCTCTCCAATCCATTAGTAAATGCGCAAATGTAATCACCAAATGGCTGGTAAAGAAAGGAACAACACTATAATGTCTGAAATTTTGATCCTTATCCCTCCAAGGATCATTCCTACCATTCCCAATGAGCTCTGTCAATCCTTGTTGAGGATTCCAAACATAGATAACCAACCATGAATGATCTCCAACATACCTAGAAAAGTATACATCATAACTCCAAGTGTCATCCATAGCATCTTGCTCATCATGGGAATTAGTGACTTTTTTGATAATCTCTTGTACCCCATCCATGGAAGCATCAACAACTAAGGGACACGGAGTAACTATTGTCCCCAAACCCAAACCCCAAAAAGGATTAGTATGAGTTAGATCATCACTCAATCCAAAGGATGGGTTGTCACACATGTGGATGACATTTTTATGTCCCTCTTCCTTCAAAGCTTCATGAGTAACAAGTTTGAAACCTCCTTTCTTTGCTGCTATAATGAAATTTCCAGCGACCACAAAACCACATTTTGATAACTTCTTAATGTCAAAGAGGCTAAAGTCATCAAGAACCATCACATCCCGAGCAAAAACTTCATCTATCACCTCATTTGCACATTTCATATCCTGTGGTCTCCCAGGAGGATTACCAACCATAAGGTTCAATGCTTCCTCGTGATATGATTCCGCTACATTGACAAAGTGAGAACCACACTCTAACTCAAATTTTGGTACTACTTTTGGATCCCAAATCTTGATGTTATCATCAAATGTGTTGCCTCTATCAGGAGTTGTTTCATCATCCAATATGAAAAGAGGATTGTCATAAGTTGCTTCTGCATCTAAGACAAAGAGAGGGTTATCATGAATGTGAAAATCATTACCTTCCTCTTGCTCACCCTCAACCAAATTTGCCCTTGCAACTTCTTACTCCTTTGGCATGATCTCCAAATCATATTCCTCTTGAAGAGTATCAATCTCATCAATCACTAACTTGATTTCTTCTTCCATTGTACCCTTTTCAAGCTCCCTCAAGTTTGTAACAGCAGCAAGCTGTTTTTCAACTTCTTGGAGTGCCAATTGGGTACCATGCAACTTGTCTTTTGTCGCATTAAGCTCAAAGATGAGCTCATCCAATTTTCTCTCCTTCTCTCTTGCAATATCAAGGGCATGATCACAGTCACTAATCACATGTAAATACTCAGATTTCATGGTCTACATTGAATCTTTGATAATTTGCAAATTTGCACGGGTGACTCCATTTTCAATTCCCTTTTGTCTCTCCTCAATTCGGGCTTTCTCAATGAGGCCTTCAACCAACTCATGTGAGCTGTCCAAACTTACAAGGGCTTGTATCACCTTCTCATCTGAGACAAAGAGTTGATTCTTCAACTCACACAACTCTCTAGGACTTTGTTCACTCAAGTGCCTTGATTCTTCGAGTAACAAAGATTCTGAAATTTCCTCTTCTTCAAGAGCAATAAGTCCCACGAAATTTGGCTCCTCTTCACCGTCACTTTGATCAAAGGTTATGGCAGCACCATACTCAAGCATTGAGTCATCATTAAGGGTTGATTTAAAATCTTCAACATGCTCTCCAACTAAACTTTCTGAGAAGTCAAACTATTGTCTTTCATACATGGGAAATTCCCACTCCAATTCTGAATTATCTTCATGGGAGTGATGTATATGCACCTCACAAGTTGTTCTTGGAATTCCAGCAACCTCAAACTCTTCGTTAGTAGTTGAATATTGTTCAAATAAATCATTTTGGAGCTCCTCTATGCATGCCTCTTGATTTGAGACATTGCCTTCATCATACAAAGGCTCATCCTTCTCAGTAATAGGTTCAAAACCAGTCATTTCAGCTGTGAGCTTTTCATATGCTTCTTGTTTTGCTGCCATGTGAGCTTTCAATTTTTCTTCACATTGGAAAGCAACCATTTCAGCTAGCACATTAGCAGCTGATAGAAAATCTTGATCATCCTTTCTTATGTTGTTCAATAAGACTTTAAGAGAGGATGGGGAACATCATTTCTCTCATTAACAACCAATGTCATGATAGAATATCCATATCATGATCTTTCCTGATTTTAGCAAGGAAATAGCCAAACATTTGGAGCATTAGGTTTTTACAATCATAGTCTAGCATCGTCACACAAGCTCGAACCTTGGCAATAGTTTCTAAGATTTTGACCCTCTTAGCAAATGAAGGGCTTTTGATGTCACCAAACCATGAAAGCTTTCCACGAACAACTGTAATATCCCCTTCATGTTTCCATCATCATAAGGAGTTTCAGGAGCTGATATTTTTGTGATTTCACTAATGCATGCGATAACTGCAAGTCTTACATCCTTATCTGGATGCCTCAACAACTCATGCTTACCCAACAAAGTTATTGAAGGGATCAAGGCCGCCCGCATTACCTCAGAAGGTGACTGAGGAACTTTAGACAAACATTTCTCAATTTCCTCCAAAGTGCTGAGAAGACTCTCTTTTGACCATTGTAGAGATTCTAGCTTCATCCCTGCATTGAAAAGCTTTTCACACAGAATATTTTCACTGAGAGATGCCATGATCTCGCATCCACTGAACAAAATCTTTCAACTGCCAGATCACTAAACACACATGCAAGTGCTGATCACCAACATGCAAGGCTGAAATTTTGTTCCACAACTGAAGATCTGCAAAGAGTGATTATCAAGCCAAACAGGCTGGCAAGATCACCAGCTTTGATACCACTGTAATATGCTACCCAAAATTTTTTTGAAAAAATAGGACAACACTGAAAGATGAGTACAACAATGTCTTCCACACTCTTCTGATCACCCAGATCCCGATGTGGGCAAGGTGAGAGAATACAAGTGCTTTAGAGCTAGCATTCAAAACCATAAACCAACAATAAGAACAACTTCCACTTATTCAGTGGGCATCCGCTTATGCAACAGGTATCCACTTAATCATGGGAATGAAATTGAAAGGAAACATCCACTTATGCAGTGGACAACCACTTATTCAGTGGGAGAACATGAAAGGAAACTAGGCATATCTGCTTATTCTGTGGGAAGCCATTACAAACCACTTATTCAGTGGGGAAGATAAACAAGAAAAGAGCAACCACATCCGCTTATTCAGCAGGAAAGCCATGAAAGAGACTAAACATATTCATCCTCACTGGCGGTTGAACCATCCAGGAGTTACAATGAGATTGCATCATATAGAAACAATTTACAAAGAAGTAACAGTATGCTGCAACACAGGTTTATCTTAAATAACCCCCATATTCATGAATGATATGCTTCCCTTTGATACTACATATGTCAGTGATAACAATAAAACATGCTCAAAATCACTTCAAAATGATCAATACCAATTGCTCATATAGTTGTTTGAAGGTTGCAACCAAACTGATCAATGTTGCTGCTATACGACGGCACATGTGTGGGCCCAAACTCATAAGAAAGCATGAACAAACATCATAACCTCCTCCAAAGTCATCCACCAAGCAATCTCTATACTTGGCGCCAACAATGAACAATATTCAACACCTTAAACTCTAGCGACCAACAAATAAAACCTCACGCCTAGGCTACAACTGGTACAGACCTGGTACAGGTACGGCCTGCTCAAAACCCTCTAAAATCTGCATCAAGCTCACTACAATCTGGTATGGAATGATCGTTTAGTCAAGGCAAAAATTATAAAAACATAAACCAAGCATCATAAGCATTGTACTCTTCACAAATCAGTGCGCCAGCATATCCATGGTACGGCCAGCAATGAGAGCAACCAGCATATCAGAAAACTTCACCAAAAACAACTCAGATCACTCCAAAATATTCATCATTAGATGATTCTTGCCAAAATCTCCAACAAACTCAAAATACATCAAATTCCATGAAGCTCTATGTGATTCTTGGATGAAATCACCTCGAACCAGTTAGGGTGGATCTTTCACCACCGAAACTGATCTTCTCCAAGAGGGTTTTCATCCTTAAGAAGGAATGAAAGAACACCCAGGTTCAATCTAGCAGCATAACAATATAATCTCAAGCATAAAGAGCAAAATGAGCTCTCAACTCCTTTATATAGGCACTTTTTGGAGTTGCACATAAAAATGAATTATTTATTAAAAAATAAACTTTTCCACTCAAACTCCAATATTTCCCTTTTTCACCAACATAAGCTCTCACTTTTATGTGCCTATATGAAAGAGTGACTTTTCCCCATTCCAATGAGCTATAACACTTAAGTCTTTCTTAAATATCCCCAACCTTAGGTGACTTATGATATCATTAATAAAATAGCTCATTTAATCACCAAATTTGCGGAAAGTCCCAAACTAAAGCAAAATGCAAATTAAACCATACCAACATGCTCCGGAAGGTTTGGGATGAAAAGAGACGCCATCGAGGTGACTTACTATAAATAGACGACTTCTCCAAGAAGTTTGGAGAGCAAACCGAGAAGCCGAAAATGCTTCTGAAAGCCTCATCGTGACCCTGAACACCAACCGAGCTCAAAGCCAACATCAATTGCCCTGAAAAACTGATCCACGACCATTCCACAAACATTGGAGTTCTCTCAAATATGACGAATAGCCTCCGAAGCACTAGGAACAAGCATAATGCGCACAAAAGGTCTATGCGCCAAAAAGGGAACATTACATTGCTTCTATGGTATCTATGATCTTTCTTTCTGTTTTGATGCCATTTAAAATTTTAAATGCATTGGAACTGCAACTTATAGCAATAAACTTACAATAGAATATGGAAGAAATTTGTATGAAGCAACAACTAATTGCAGGGGAATAATTACCTGCAATAGTTCCAATGCAAATGTAAGCTTGAACTTCGAAATTCAGATTAGGAGAACATGCATGTTATACAAAATTTATGGAAATATGACAAATTTAGCCTTCCACATTCTAGGTGCCCTACACCATTAAAAGCAAAACTATAGGCAACAAAAGAGAATGTTTACATAATAACTGTTTGGATATGCAGCTGTATGTTTTCTAACACCATCCCTAATGCTTTTGGTGTTAGGGTATTCATCAATGATAAAACAATGTTTATTAATGTGGCAAAGAAAGTAATAGGCATGCCAGCATTGAATTGATGTTGAAGGAAAGTAAAAGTGGTTCCTCATGCAAAATTTCTCTTGCATTTTGGGCTAAGTTGTTCAAAGGGGGAAACAATAATGCTCCTTTTTCTTATTGTAGTTTCATTGCATGTTTCTAAACACCGAATCCAACAAGTTCTCTGAAATATTGAATTGATAGATTTGTTTTTTCAGTTGTATTTAACAATTATGTTGATAATGCTTGCTTGTGTCATTTCCAAAGTTGGGCAAAGTACTTTTTGTTTTTCAAGGAAATTATACTACAGTGAGATTTATTTATATGTATGAAGTTGCAAATCCAATTGTATTGCATTGTTGCTTGGTACAGAGAATCAAGGATCTAGTGGAGGATCTGGCCTGAGCAAGGGTGCTCTTGCAGGAATTGTGATTGGCGTCATTTTTGGTACAACTGCTGTTTCTTCAGTTGTTGCAGTTATGGTTATGAAGCGGCAGCACAAGAATGTTGCTTCCAAAAGAAAATTACTTGGTATGCTAGCTGTCCTCCATACTCTTCTCATTCTATCTCTCTTATTCAGAAAAAAACACATACACATTCATGCACACATGCATGGAGAAACTTGGATAAAGACAAATTTATAGATTTACCACCAGTGTTTTGGGTGCAATTCTGGAATTGGAATAATTTTTAACCTTTGTTTTGCTACATATGGGTCTAATTTCTGGCCTGGGTAATACTGATAGGTAGAAATACATACCAATTAGTTTTTTCCTTTGAGCAATAAAGTTTAATTGCATCTATTTCTTGCAAGACCTGCTAAATATTCTCTCAAAACTTTTGTTGTTTTTTATTTCTTGTGTTGGATTTGTTCATATATCTAGAATGAGTTTCCTATTATCATAAACATGTGTGTTTGAATATCATTGTCTTGCTTTGATTGAAATCTCAACTATGATTATTTATTCTTATAGAAGCAAGAAAGCGAGTTAAGGTAGCAGGCGTCAGAGATTTTGATTTTGAGGAGATGGCATTAGCTACAAATAACTTCAGCACCTCCATGCAAGTTGGGCAAGGTGGCTATGGTAAGGTTTATAAGGGAATTTTAGCTGATGGTACGATTGTAGCTATAAAGCGTGCCCAAGAGGGATCCTTGCAAGGAGAAAAAGAATTTTCCACTGAAATAGAGTTGTTGTCTAGAGTGCATCATCGAAACCTTGTTTCACTTGTGGGTTACTGTGATGATGAAGGCGAGCAGGTATGCTGATTATGATTTTCTATTTGTGATTGTTGGTAGTTATGTGAAAAATTAATAGGAACTCTTTTCGACAAAGATTTAAATTTATTCTACAAAAAAGAAAGCTTAGCTTCTTATAAATGGTAGTTACAAAGAAAAGTGAGTGAAATATAGGGTAAGAATATCTCAATATATTGGTAATTGTAGAAACTTATTCTCAGTCTTGTATATTGATTGGTGCTAAAAATTATTGATTGGCTGGGCATATCCTGCACCCACATTGCTGTTTGGCGCCTTCCCAATAGCCTTGCAATTGCTTGGTCACCCAATGACCTCCACCTAATTCCCATCGGCCTTAGTCAGGTCAGATATGACTCGACAACCTTCCAGCTGGTGGTGGGCTGCCCTATAGTTCCACAAGTCTTCTTTACACAAAGGATGATATAGTAGCAAAATCCATCAATTTAAAAAAGAAACAGACAAAGAAGGTTTTCATTCAAACAAACATTTTACCACTATTTTTTCTATTCCTTTTGGATGTGAGTTATTTCTCATTTGTCTTTTTGTTCATTTTTGGGTGAACCCTAACCTCAGTTTTTATCCTACTGCAGTTTAATTTTTGTCCATCTGGAACTTACTTTAAGGACAATTTTCAATTTTTTTTGACATTGCAAAACAATTTTTTCAAAATCTCGATATCCCAAAATAAAAATTACTTATTTTTGGATGATTGAGCCACAACCCTAGCTTAAACAACTTCTTCAATGGCCACTTATAGTTTAAGAAAAAACCTATCCTCTTCTAGTGTCTTATCCAAAATTCTTCTATTCATTTCCATCCATATTTCCCAAATAAGTAGCAAAGGGGTGACTGTCCATAAACATGAAAAATTTGAATATTTCTAAATATTGGGCCAAGACTCATAAATTTCAAGATCATTTGGCAGTGTGTTAGATCAACCTAGCCTTGCACAAAGCCATTGCCAACACTTGACCACAAAGGGACTATTGACCAAAAGGTGATTGACCATTTCCTCCACCAAATCACATAGGAAACATTTTGAGGGAGCCACAAAGCCAATTTTTTGGAATTTGTCTATTGGTAGGGTCTTCTTGTGAACTGAATTGAAGACCTTTCATTGCTGTAATGTCCCCAAACTAAAATATTTGCAATTAATTTCAAATCTGAAATATTTCAAAATGTATTGCAATAATACCCAATTTTCATGTGTCAAATTTCACTCAAACTATGCAAGACAAATTGGCAATTTTTGCTTAATCAAATAGAAACTTCACAAACATGTTGGAGCTGTTCTGTATTAATAAAAATATATAGCAAATAGTTGTAATACAATGGTTATAACAGCAGCACCAAGAAAATAAAAACATGCAAACAAACCCTTATGTTGAAGCTCCTTCTACACACTTTGCAACCCTTCAAACTGAACAACACTCACAAATATGAAACCATAGATATAATGCATTACTAAGTTGCTCCAAAATTATGAAATGTGCAACCAAAAAGAAAGAAAAACTACAGACACAAATCTGATTTTTAAATATGGAAATTGCACCTTCGCAACACACAACCACTTTGACAATTTTGTACCAAATCAAGGAATAATTTCCCAAATCTTTTGTAGAAGTTTTGAGGGACTAAAATGCACAACAAAATTTTGTAATAATAGAAAATACAACATCAATAATAGGAGCAACAGCGATCTGAAAAAAAACCCAAATAATCACTGGAAACCCGACAACTCCTTCACTCCAAATTAGACAAATTTTGCGCCCGATTGTAGAATAACTTTCCAACTGATCTGGATGGAAAAAATGAAGAGAAAGATGTTGATTACAAAAAACACATCAATAGCAACCTACAACAACCAAACTGAAACAAACTCTTCTCTAATCCACACCCAAAACCTACAAATCAAACAAACTAGAAACAAGATGAAATCTGCAATCTTTGGAAGCTCAATCACAAAGTTTATAAATGAGATTGTCCTATTAAACCAAAGGGATTTCCTCCTATGATCCAAGAAACCAATGGGTTTTTTTCCACTAATCTCAATCTCCTGAGTTTTTGTCCACAGAGGAAATTGTAAGAACACAAGTGCTCAAGACAAATTTTGACAGAGTTTTGATATGATAAAAGATGGATGCTGAAAATGTGAAATTGCTTGCCAATAAATAGATGATGAAGGCCCAACTTGGGCTCCCACAATCCAATGCCCCTCTCTTGGAAAATTATAAAATAATTTTATTTTCCAGCACTTCCCACCAAAAATGCTCATTTAAAATTCTATCATAACCATTACTGGATTCTCGGCTAAAAATAGGTAGTAACTTCCTCTTGCAAGATGTCATAAAACCTATCATAGAATTAGCTATAATTAAGTGTCACATGTTTCTGGAAGTTACTATTTTCTCCATAAGAAACCCCATGCCCCATTTTGGGTCGCCATCCCAATAAAATAATAAAATCTATTTAATATTCAGTCAGCCCCAATAAAGTAACTTGAAAATATAAATTAATCGTGGATCCAAAATATTAAATATTAGATAAATTATTTTTCAAACTCCTTCCTTAACCCACGGAAAATATTGGAATGGACATTTTGTCCATAGAATTAAATTAATTAAAAATGGGACATTACAATCGCTTACTTTAACCCCCCGTTCCTTTGAAAGAATGATTTTTGTTGTTTTGAAATCCTCCCTTCCAACTAATTTTGGATACCCATTCCATGAGTCTTCCCAGAAATTTGCACTGCACCCATTATTGACCTTTCATCTTAAGTGCCTAGTAATGATGTCTCTGCATAAGAGCATGAAGTTCCAAAGGTGAGAACCCTCTGGAGGGTTGGATACCATGAGAATGTGGGAGGAATCAGAGTAGTCCAAATATTTTTCTAAAGAATCTTGGAGCATTTCAAATTTGGTTTTGTGAAGAGATTCCAAATCAGTTTATCCCCCAAGGCTTTGTTTTGTATCTTGTTCTATCTCAGTCCAATTCCACTAATGTCCTTATTGATTGGTTTCATTATTATGTTATCAATTTCAAAAAAAATTTGCGTCATCTAAACTGCTCCTATTGGGCCTTCTTCGTTTTGGCATGATGGTTGATTCTATGAGTAGGCCATAAAAATTGGAAGCATCATGGATCTTCTTTGATGTTTGTAAAATGGATCCAACCTCTCTTTGTATCCATTGCATTGCATTTTAATGTTTTTTATTGAGAATAGATATGTATAAAAAAGCTGAGTTTGGATTCCATTGTTTAACCCAACTTTCACTAGATTGCTACCTCTATTAAAATTCCTCTTTTTTGATTTTGTACTAATATTTGAATGAAGTTGTGTTCTTGTTCTGCCTTTGTTTGGTTGAACCCCTGAAATGTTGTTGAGTTTCACATAACTGATTTAGTTTGCAGATTCAAGTTTGAAGATAACGTCGAGTATAATGCGGTTGCAATGCTTCAGTTTGTGTTTGAGTTTCTTCTTAAATATATACATCTTGTTCCTAAATTATGTCCGCTTCTCTTTAACATTGAAGTAGAAGTTTCTCAATGCTCGGTGAGCAAGCCACATTTGTTTGAAATTGAGGTGAGATTTGTTTCTTTTGATTGCCTAAGGAAAGATTTGGAATGAAACTTTCCAATGGTTAGAGAGCATAGAACTGCTCAATTGTGTTGTGATTTGTCGTCCAACAACTACCCATTGGTCTGTTGTCATTATTTGGTCAAGCTTTCTCAATGTAACTTATTCTCTCTTATTAAACCAGCTGAAATATCCTTGTGCATATTCCATAGTGTTGTACCCAATCCAAAACTCGGATTACGATACAAAGATTCATCATTTATGTGTGTTGTTGAGTCAGAAAAGTTGTCTTCAAGTTTGAGTCATCTGTCCAGTGTTCAAATTATCATTTTTGTGTTGAATTGTTTGTTAGGTTCTGGTATGGCGTTGTCATAAATATCGTCAGAATCCAAAATGTCTAAAGTCGTAATTAAATAATTTGTTTGTTGTTGTCAAAGTTGGTGATCGTTGTCAAGTCCGATTCATCATAAAATATTGAGTCATTAACCATCATTCTTCGTCATCATGAAAATGTCAAGTCATTTGTTGGGACTTGAAAAACCTGTCCCCAAAATGCTTCATTTTTCCCCAAATTCCATCTGAATCCCACTTGAACCTATAGTTTATAACCGATCAGAGACATCTTTCATAGATTTTCATATGTCTGCCTTTGAAAAATACAAGGAAAAAAGGCCCAAAAATGACTAAGTAAAAAATTCTAAGTGTTTCCGTGTGATTTTACATTTGTCGAGGTTTGAGTTTCGGGCTTCCTGCTTTCATCCTTCTTTCCCTCTTGGCTCCAAAGCCCTCCAAGGCTAAAATTTGGTGATAAGTTCTTGAAAATTTGTCTAAGTGTGTCGAAGGTCGAAGATCGGGCCTTCGACCTTGCATCTTCTTCAAGGTAGGTGTCGGGGAGAAGAGCGGAGGGCCGAAGTCCGCCAAGGTAATGAAAAATATTCTAAGTATGATGCAGTACTACGAAGCATCGGAGATCGGAGTTTCAACCTTCCGTCTTCTTCAGTGTTGCGGAGTGGAGGGCCCAAAGGCCGATGTTCGACGGGGCCAGTGTAGCACTAAGTGTGTCAGAGGCCGGAGTTCGGGCTTCCTTCCTTCCGCCTTCTTCATAAGAAGACGAAAGGAGGAAGGCCCAATGGCCGACCCCTGACAAGTGTTCCTTCTATGCAAGGCGGAAGGCGGACGTCGAGGTTTCCTTGTTCTCCCTTCCAGAAGGCATAAGGCGAAATGGTGAAGGCCCGAGGCCCGATCCTCGACGCCTTCATATCTATACATAGGCGGGGTCGGGGCTTCCCTCCTTCCTCTTCCAGATGTTGTAAGTAGCAAGGCGCAAGGCCCGAGCTCCGAAGTCCGATTTGTCGAAGCTCGACTTTCTGGCCTTGTTCTTTCAATGCGTCGACAACCTCTTGGATTGCCATAAATGCTAAGTGGGTGGTTGAGGAACAAGTTTTTAATGTGTTTGGTGGAGTTGGTGAGGTTTTCCCTCCCATTTCGCCTTCATATCGGATTGACTCATGCTATAAATAGAAGATTGAAGCTCTTTTCAAGGGGCTGGTCACTGAACCAATTGTCTAGTCTGGAAAATGCCAAAGGGAGATATTAGGGCATCAAGCAGAGGATAACGTTTGGGCAGTGAATGGAGGAATGCGTTTGATATAGCGTAGGAAGGATTGCAATGCGCATTTTCATGCAGTGAGATGTCTCCATGGCTATTTGTAATGATTCAGGGGAATGCATTGTCGTAGCTTTGTATTTTGCCTTCGCCACATTTGCTGGTGTGATTGTAATAGAGATTTGATAATGTATGATAGCATTTAAATCAATACAAGGTTTATGTTGGGTCATTTCTTTAATACAAATGGGTCATTGTAGTTTGGCTTTGGATAAATAAGTATGTTTGGGGTATGAAGTGTAATCTGAGAAATATATGTGAATATATTTTAGTTTTTTGTTGATGCTGGTTCAACCCATTTCTTTCCTCTTTATTGCTTATGACTCAGTTGCCCAATGGAGTAGGCACCGGTCCATATTAGGGATGGATCAATCATAATTTTAATTAAGCTCTCTGTCCCATTTGCCGTAGTAGTAGGTTTAGTGTAGGGTTTCTCATGCTGTTCATGATTCTATTTTATAACCAGGGATAAATCTGAAGTAATGCAAAACAAATCAAATCATTTGTGAGTCATGAACATGTATGCCTGCACTATGTATGTTGTGTATGCAAAGTTAAGTGGATTCAGCTTGAGGAGTGCAATAGTGCCATGTTCGGGTGCAATTGCATAGTGCAGCGATTAGCTTAATCAGAGGCATGTGCAGCTAGTTTGTCTTGACGTAGTGATAGCTTTGGGGGTCAAGTGTACATTGGGTATGGTTGTGTATGTTTGTTTGTGTTCTATTTCATGCCTCTAAGAATATCTCTCCTAGGTCTAGTTGAGCTTGAAGTGTAGAGGAGCATACCCACTCCTATAAGTTGGCCAAAATTTCCCTTGACCTATTGATAAACCTCTTTCAATCACCTTGATGACACCCCTGGCCTTGGTGATTGTGAAATGTTTTAGGGTTTGGGGTTGCAGTTATTTTGGGTCCTAACATCGTCAATTGCTTGTTCATCAATGTTGGAATCTTCAAGAAAATTTGACTTGTCAAAGTCCAATATAGTGGTCCAATATTCAGTCCAAGACGTCAAGTATTTGTTCGTCCAATTGTTTGAAAATTTTAATTTTCAATATATTAAAATTCTCTTTGTTATCGTTATTAAAAATAAAAAAATTATAAAACAAAATTATTGTATATATTAATAATTGTTATTAATTTATTAATAACTATTATTATTTAAAATGATAATTTAAAAAAAAGAGAGAAAAATAAAAAATGTAAAGTTTCTTTACAAAAAAGCACATCCCTTGTAAAGGGAGTGTGCTTTACCAAAGAGACTTATTAAAAATAAAAAAGACAAACATAAAAAGTTGAAGCGCTTTTATTAAAAAGAATCAAAGGAATGAATGAATGAATGAAGAATTTTAATGACGTCCACGAGGCCGCAGCAGCCTATGGGACCCAGAAACCACACGCAGGCCCACCAAAGACAGAACAAGAACTGCCTAAGACGCCTGCAGATCTTTCTTGAGATCCTCCCTTCTGCTGTGCAAATTGATCAAGAGGTTCGCTGTTCTGCATACCTTTGCTTCTTCGAACAAGGTGCGTAGGTTGGTGATATTTAGAGTGTCTCCATAACTAGAACGAATGTCAATATATGCCTCACACTCCAGGAGGAAGTGCCATTCTGTTTCCACCACTCCTTTGTCGCAAAAAAGGCATATTCTCTTTTCCCACTCCTCTTTAGGAATCCGCCATCTACCTGTTTCACATCTAAGATGGTGTGAGCTCGTCCTAAGTTGAGCTATCAACATTTTCGCTTTCCGTTTAATATCGGCTCCAATATAGGCTTTTTCTTCATGATCCCTCATGGGGTTAAATTCTTTGATATAGTACTCTTTTTTACGTCCCATTTGTCTTGTCCACATGGTGCACCTGAATTTTTCTCTCAAATATTTTTTTATTTCTTCTCTAGCATTTGGGCAATCTTGCATATTAATGTCCCACTTCTTTATCCATTTGTCATTTTTCTTCCTCCAAGTGTTCTTTCTTCTAGTTAACTCTTCCTCCATGATTAGCCTAGGCCACCTGTGTCTCTCCATATTTTGAATCTTCTTGAGGTAGCTTAGCAACCGAATCATCGCCGATGCCTCCAAGGGGAAGGACCCCGTTTCAACTAATAGGATCTCATACGGAACAATATTCTTAACTTTGAGACTACTGATGATGAAGTGTTTCTGGATTCTTTCTATCTACTTCCATTTCTAATCTAACATACTGCTGCCCCAAATTTCACACCCATATAGAATCACCGGAGTAACTAGTAAACAAAAAAGTGTCCTCTTAGTTTTCCAATCCCACAACTCCGCAATCCTACATCTATTTTGAAGAGAGTACAATGCTTTCCAACCTCCCTGAATTCTTTTTGCTCTACACGTTTCCCAATTGAGCTTGTAGTGAAAATCAAGCCCAAGATACTTGTACTCATCCATAATCTCCAATGAGCTGCCTTCAAAAGTAAAGCTAAATTGCTTCTTTTTTCTTTTCAAAGAGAAGATCATCACTTTGGTTTTGCTAGTGTTCACTTGCATCCCAACTTCCTGACAAAAAGTTTCAAGTGCCTTCAAGTGTTCTCTCAGGCTATTGGCAGTTTTGGCAATTAATATGAGGTCATCTGCATAAAGAAGCAATTTTATGACATACTTAGCTAGATGAACCCCCTCCCCACTAGTTTTATTTAACCACTCTTCTAATTTATCAATGTAAAGTCCAAATAAGGTAGGGGACAACAGACAACCCTGCTTGACGCCAATATCGCTGCCAAAACACTCTAACATACCATCACTAGTTTTGATTTTAGCTTTGACCTGCTCATACAATCTATGGACAGCAGCCCTAAGCCCATTCGGAACCCCCAACTCCTTCATTCTATTCCATAGTTTGTCGCAGGGAACCGTGTCAAAGGCTTTTTTAAAGTCAACAAAGCAACAAAAGGCCTCGTCCCCCTAGATGTTCCATATTTTTTCAATCAAGAACCTAAGCGTAGCCCCATGGTCAATAGTAGAGTGCTTCGGTCTAAAGCTAGCTTGCCCCTTAGCTCTCTTTCCCTCTTTTTCTGCCCACCTACTAATTCTGCGCTCTACCATGCTTCCAAAAAGTTTACCAAGAAGGGGATTAACCATGATAGTGCGATAATTTGACGGGTTATTGATATCCCCGCTCTTATAGATAGGGATAACAACGCTGGTCATCCACTCTTTCGGGAAGCCTTCTTGAATGACCATATTGAAGATGTGTTTGATACGAGGTGCAAGGACCTCCATACCCCATTTTAAGTGCTCAACCTGCAGCCCATCAATATCCTGTGCTTTCCCACTTGCCAGTTGTTTTATGCCTTGAATGACATCTTTAACGGTGAAGAGTTTCGTGTTCGTATAGATTATTGGGGGTCTATGCTTATCTTGGTTCCGTTCATACAATAACTTTGCATACTCAAGCCATTGATCTCCAGTGATATTGTTTTCTGTTTGTTTCCTCTTTTGATGTAACTCTTTCCTAAAGCTTTTGGGGCTGTTTTTTCAAAGGGCAATCAGCTCCATTCTTCTTATATTCACATACTTCTCTTTCTTACTCTGTAGTAGCTTTTCATACTCCTTATGCACTTTTTCCATACCACCTTTTCGCAGATTTCTTTTTGCCATCTTGCATTCCTTGTCGAACCAAGGGTTTGCCGGGAAAGTATTTTTTGTTCCTCTCTTGGCCTTGGCTCTCTTGCACCCACATAAGGCCTTGTGCATTAGGGGGATCAGCATGTTCTTGCTTATAGGGTGATTCTTTATGCTAGCTGTTCTATTCTCATGATCCTTGAGAAGTTGTTTGATTGCAGCTCTAAAGATTTCCTGATTCTCTTGATCTAGAAGGATTTTGCCTTGGAGAGTTGTCTTCTTTTGGCTAAGATGAACTTGTTCTTCCTGTTGTTTGTTTATATGAGTATGCAGCTTAACATAAATTGGATTGTGATCTGACTTCATCTCTATGTCACATTCCCTATCACCACCTCCATCAACTTCGAGGTATAGTTTTGCGAGCAAATAACATAATCTACAACACTTTGGCCATTGTAAGTTTTGCATGTGATGTTTCCCGATCCTAGCCAAGCTCTCATACCATTACAAATGACCATGTTGTAAGAACTACACATCCCCAAAAGTTCAGCCTCGAAGTGTGAAACTATACCTTTACTATCTTGTGAGATCCTGTCCCAAAGTTGATCATTCTTTTCCTCTAACCATAGAGGGTTATCTTTCTCTATGTTGTTTTTCAGATTGAGAGCTTGATTGTTTGCAGTTCTCGCATTAAAGTCACAATTATTACCACTTCTCCCATGTTACTAAAAACAGAGACGTCTTTTTTTAACACTGCATATGGGTCTTCTCGATCTAGATTCCTTTTCTTATAGGTTTTTGATCCCTTTGGAGTGAAGTAGCATGCTGCCAACCTTATTGTGACTTGGTTTTCTATAATTCTTAGCCATATGAACTGTTTGTTTGGGTCTTCTTTCTCCACTTTTACAAGGCTGTCCCATTCCTCTTTAATTAAAACTACTACCCCACCATGTCCCTTGCCACTGTCAGTCCTTTCATTCCACACTAAAGCCTTTTGTACCCCTCAAATTCTGGGATCTTACATCCATCATGCTCATGAATCTTTGTAAGGATGATAATATCCTTTCCCTCGACTATGGGCCCCAATCCAAGTCCTCTTCTCCATGGATACTCTCTACAGTTCCAGCTTACCACTGTCAAATACTCCTGGGGGGCCCCGAATTCCTATTTCTTGTATGCCATTCTATCACTTACTTGGGCTTTGCCATTTTGTAGCCAAGCCCATTTTCTTGCCTCCCTTGCTACTTTTACTTTTTTGTCATGTCCCTATAATGATTTATAATTGAATTGTTTATTTAAATAATAAGTTAGCCTTATATAAACTAAATATATAATATATTTATTTAAAATATATTATTAATATGTATTAGTTAATAAATAATATTATTAATTTAATATAATTTAAATATTATAAAATATATGAAATATATATATTTAATTAACTAGATATATTATAAATATAAATATTTTAATATAATATTTATGTGAATAATTAATAAGATATATTATTATATATAAAAATAAATATTATGAAGAGTCTTACCTATTAAAGCTAGAAAGTAAAGTAATTTGGAATAAGGCAAAGTAATATGGTTAAACAAAAGGTCAAATTCAAAATAAAATCATATAAAGATAAAAGTCTAATAAGACAAAAACATTATCCCACCATATTATATGCTTGTGAATAAAATAAGATAAAAGAGCTCCCATACTTAATAACAAATGTATTTATTTATACTATATATATTATATAAATAATGTACTTTAAAAAGATTAAGGGGAGGCCAAAGAAGGATATTTATAAGTGCAGCGATTAAGTTGGTTGACACCAACAATCACATTAATAAATAATATATTATAAATATATCTAATAATATAAATACAAATATTATTATTATGATCTTATATTGTAATATAAATATAAATAAACATCTTTTAACCTATCCTCTTATGATAAGGGAGTTACGTATGGTTAGAACTAGTTTTACCACAAAAGGGAATTAATATAAAGTAATAAAAATTATAAGAGGGTAAGTATGTCTTTTACCACCAAGCATAATAAGAGACGTGCCTCTTCGAACATATCCCTTGAAAGAGAAATAAATAAAGGTTGTGAGATAGAAGGAAAAGATCATCGAAAGAAGAAGACACTCCATAGGAAATGCTTCTGATTTGAGAAGTATACATTACATTTAAATCCGCAGCAACAAAGGAATATCAGGGTAAAACAGTATTAGTTTACTATGCAAGTAGAATCTAATGGATTAATGAATTATTTACTAATGATTATTTCCTTTAGCAAGTTTCTATATTAATAATCTAATTTAGGTATTATTGTTGTTTATCATTAAATAAGTTTCTAAATAAATGTGAATGTCGTGCATAATTTTATATGCTGAATTAATATATGATTAGATATATTGAATCAATATGTTATATGAATAATTGTATGAGTGTTATATGATGGAGGAATGGGGTACAAGAGGGGAACGGTGATGGGGCATCCTTCTAAGTACACCACCCCTTGAGGGGGGATTAATAAATCCCATTGGGGCCAAGGGGGTATAAAAGATACGCTCTTGGGCTTAGAAGAGATAGCTTTCAGGGCACCCTTTGTGATTTCATCTCTTATCATAAACACTCAATTTCAAGGACCCAATTATAGAGAAAGGAAAGGGGATGGTTAGAAGAAAGGGGAACGGAACAACGGATGCCTCATTAGGTACACCACCTCATATGGATGGCATGCGCCACATGAGGCCAAGAGGGATGGTATATCCGCTCTTGGGCCTTGGGTAGAGGATCCGAGACACCCTATCAAAGCCATCCTCCTCAATTCTCTTATGATTGAGTTTCTTGAATAACTAAATTTTATTTATTTAGATATGTTAACTGAGATAAGAAGACATTATTGTAAATTTTCTCTAACACGTTTTGCAAATTAGAATAGCATTTAATATACTAGGAATTTGGGGACATTACATTTTTCCCACTCTTTCCTCCTTTCTTCGTGCTGTCCTATGGTTAGATCCTCATCGATGTAGATTTGTGTACCTTTAAGAAATCTTTTATTCCTTAGTATCACGTTTTTGTCCTCCATGTTCCTCAAGGTGACTCTCACGTGCCTATTTTGCTGCCTCCTATCCATCTTCCAATTCTATGTGCTTGATGTATGACTCCTACCCATTGCAATTGATCATTAAAAAAGTCTCTTATCAACTCTTTCATGACTTCTTTCTCGTATTGACAGCCCTATCATTTCTGTCCTTCTCTTATCTGTCTTCTGACCTGTTTTTCTATGATTTCCCTTTGCGTGTCCGGCTGTCCTTTCACTACATGAGCCCAGGATTTGGCTTCCTCTATTTGTTCACTTAATTGTTTTTCTTTTATCTCTATGCTGGCCATCGTTGATTGAATCTCATGCGCTTTTACGAAGAAATAAAAATCTTCTCATCAGAGCAAGAAGGAAGAGCGCCTCATAAGTGTCTCTCATGCACTTTTACGAAGAAATAAAAATCAATCCAAAATAAAGATGATGTAAAAGTGTCTGCAGGTAGAGTGATACGTACTTTTGTGAAGGTAAAGATGCCTAGCTGATAAATAGGACGTGCCTAAGGAGACTTCTAGTGTCAGAGCAAGAAGGAAGTCAAAATGCCATCAATCTACAGCAAAAACACCTTTGATGAGAAGAAGGAAAGCACCTAGTCAAAAGATGGAGTGCCTGAATAGGTAGAAGCGCTCATAAAAGGATGAAATCACACTATTTTGGTGCCCCTAAACATCCAGTTCACATCAAGCGCTCAACAAATGAATGAAAAACGCCTGCAAGAGTTCGCAAAAAGTGCCTCAAATAGAAATTCTCATGCTCAGCAAAGGGCATCGGCCACAAGGAGGAGAAAATTGTGCCTGCATAAGGTTTCACCTGTTTGCAAGAAGAAAGAAGACCCTGCATTTCTGTAAGGCACGTCCAGGATTATTCAAGTGCACCTCACTTAGCATCAACACATCTATGGAAGATCTAAATAGGCACCAGTTCATCATTTCAAAATGCAAGCATAAAAGTCAATAGAAATTAAAGAAAGAAAGACGCCTAAGCGGTGAGAATGTCATGCCTAATAAACTAGAAGCACCTCCTTTCCTCTTTCAACACACTCAACAAAGATCTCTAATACGCCAAGGATAGAACCAAAGACATAATATGCCTATACACTAAAGACTCTAAGTCAAAATTATTCCAGATCAATAGAGGAATACATGCTTGGCACAAGCCTTCTGACATGATTTCTCAACAAACATTCGTTTATCAAGGATTCCTCACTAACTCTTCTTTTCAAGCAATGAAGCAGTAGTCTAGAAAACCAACGACCAAGGAGAACAAAACAAAAGAATCAAAGGGGTTTGAAGAAGTCGTTCAAGTGCAAGTAAAGAAGATGGAGTGCTTCAAGATCAGTCCCCACGCTTTTTTATGCTATCTCCATACAAAGGCGCAAGTATAAAAACCCATAGCTCAGCCAAATGCTTGTTAAAATAGAGAAATACTCTAAAATGGATCAGTAGAAACTCAAAATTTATGCAAAGAGAAAGGAGACATCTTCCACATCATTTTCCATGTCAGCGGCCAATTAGCAAGTCAGTGACCAGTGTGGAGATAGCACAAAAAACACCTCTCTCACACCTAGCCAAAAGGCAAGTAAATAAGGTTGAAAATTTTCAGAGGCTAAAGGTGTCGGCCATTCAAAACAAACATCATATGCAGTTAAAAAGATCTCTTCAACCAATTAATTATGTCAAGTGCCAAAAACTCACGCACTCGGTTTAAAGGACAAGAAATTTCAGATAAAACAATTGGCATCTAGTCTGCATATTGAAGATATCCAGTTTGAAGGAAAAGTGGACAAGTCGGCCTATTTGAAAGGAAGCCATGCCTAGCAAGAAAAGTGTTCATTTAGTGTACCAGAAACATAAGAGAATAAGAGGTAAATACACACATATCATCAGTCTTTGGCAAAAATGAATGTTCTTCCAGAGTAGATGTTTCAGATTCGAGTCACCAAAATTCCTTTGCCAAAATGAACTTTCAACGTTTCATCTAAATATTTTTGCGAGACTTAGTCAAAATGGAGAAAAGCATCAAGTCAAAATCTTCATCCAAAGCCGCTTGTAAAATTTCTATTTTTAGCGCGGAATAAAACTAGACCGTCATCAAAGGAGAAAGGCACCTTCAAAATTTGTTATTTTTGGTATTCGCTATTTTTAGTGTTGATCAGAGTTAACTCTTGTTTACCCATCATCCGAGAGATGTGAGCACAAAGTTGAGTTTAACTGGAGGATGCATGATTACATGTTTTAAGTTTCAGTTAAGTCGACAATTGCATGATTTCAATTCAATTTCAGTGGAGCAGATCAATTGTAATAAATTTGCATGTCATGCAAATAATAGTCAGTTAGATTAGACTTTAGTTAATTATTCCCATGCATTTGCTTTGTAAGGGTATAAATAAATGCTTTTTGCACATAGAAAGGGATCTAGATTTTAGAATTCAAATTCATTATTAGTTAGCTTTTTTCAGAGCTTTTAGAGAGAACTTTTTCAACAATTAGTTTTTTCAGTATTCAGTATCAGAGTTGGAGAAATCAGTGTTGTATGAATGAACATCAATAAAATGGCAATTCTCATGCCTTCATTATGCTGAAGTTGCTAGTTGTTTGGCGTTCAATGTGATTGTGTCCTAATTGTTTAAATAACATTTATTATGCCCTTTTTTTTTATGAATGTTTATTAAATCATGTCGTTTTCAATGCTGAAGATTAAGTCTGTTCAGTGAATTTGCGAACTTTGTGTCGCAAATGAAGTAGAAAATATAAGTCATGTTTTTGTACCATCATATGTGATTTAATCATAACATTTGTGATTATATGTTTTTATGTTATTTGTTCAATCTATCCAATCCAATTTGTGTGTACTTGCCCTGCTTAACCTCTAAATTTAGCTGAATAGTGCAAGCGTGAAGTCTAGGTTTTGATTCCAGCCAAAAAGTACAAAATCCTTGCTTCGCTGTTGAAAGTGCATCTCTGCCTTTCTCACGTCGCAAAACCAAAAAAGATTGCAAATTTCATGTTTTATTCAGCATTAGTGAAAAATTAAAACCCCTGAAAACACTGTAAAGGCTATAAATTGTGAGTACATATTCTGTAGTTTCAACTTAGCTTTATTTTACAAGGAGCTTCCTCTACAATTTAGAAGAGCAGTTCTACCGCACATCTATCCATTTTACGTTCGCAATGAAAGGTGCGAAATAAAACGCTAACACATAGATATGAGTGAAGTTTCTTGCTCCAAAGTTATGAGTGTCTACTATTCTATGATTAAAATTTGTGCCTCCTTTTTTCTTCAGATGATTTGATTGTGTTGAAATCTACCATGAGAATGAGATTGTTGGGGTTAGTGTTGAGGAGCCATTCTTTCATCTGATTTAGAAGATTGATTCCATGTTTTCCTTGTGGTGGGGTATACACATTGATGATGTAGAAATTCACTTTTAGTTCATATAAAATAAGTTTGCAATCAAACCACATGGATAGGATTGATGCGTTGAGATTGTTTATCTAGAGGGGTCCCATTGGATTATCATGTGAGAAGAAGTGTATAGAATGGTTTTCTTTCTCCCCCGTGGTCTTGAGAAGTTGGGTATGCTTTGAAAATTGCAGTTGTTTTTGGCATCCAATTCTCTAGTGTTCCATGAGAGAAGATGCATTAATTAACTTGGGTATTGGAATGGGTGCTCTACCACTTAAATTTTGTTGATTTCCTATCCCTTCGCATGGATCCTTTGAATCCATTGGTGGTGTCTCCTCCTTAACTTTATAAGACGTTTTACAGATCAACAATTAGGGTCCCTGATGTCTTCTAGGAGTTAAGTGTGTATTGAATGCTTTCCATATGATATGGATTTAGATTTTCTAAGGCCTTGAAAGCATTTGCTTGGAAGAACACTTTGGTTAATGAGAAAGACACTGCCTTTTCTTGAATACGCCTTTTAGACTTTGTTTTCTCCTTGTACTTGATTGGCATGATTTTTAGTGATGCAATTGTGTACATTTAAAGATTCGAGTGTTAGTGAGTAACTAGCCAGTTCAAAATCAAATAAAATGATAAAACATCCTAACAATCGGGTTATGAATCAAATGGAAGTAGTCATATTGGACATCAAGTGACTACTTCAAAGTTGAAGGTTTGATAGTGGGTTGTTGGTAAGTCAAGGACTATGAAGTCTTTTCCCTTGTTGTTTAGACTTTGAAGAGAAAGATTACAATCAAAGGCAAATAGAGGTTACTGACACCCTTGCACTATTTAGACATGAGACATTCCCAATGATGTACCTACCGATAGCAATCTAAGGAAAGTCTATTTATTGAAACACGATCGGGATATCATAGCCACAAATAATAACCCTCTTCATTTCGGATAGTATCAAATTGGGGAAGCAATAGTGGATTTCATATCAACATATTGGTTCATGGTCAAACTTACCATCAGATAAGGGAATTCTATTACTATGAAGGTCAACTTGGGGATAAATGATAAACATAAATTTATCAATGTTGATGACTTGAGTCTTGTTTAGAAGGTTAGCACTTTCATGATATTCTTTGCGGATGTTTTTTCTTGCACATATCAAAATCTTATTTTATTGTCTATATTAGTAACAGGACTTGGAACTAGATAAGTTGTCTCCAAAGTTATGGAGTGCAAATGCAACTTTAACATTCCTTTCACTTTATTTACCCTACCAAGGCAACGCCCAGATTTGAACTAGGGGTGGGGATTTGCATTCCCCTATCCCCTCAACTAGAAATGGTGAATTGGAAGTGGTTGAGAGGTTTGATATGGCAAAGATGGTGTTTGGTGACTAGATCATGTGGTTATTTCGACCTGCAGAAAGACCGGATTAAAGTATTCTAGTCTTGTCATATATTCTATTTGCTCATAAATTTCCCTTGTGCTCATAAACATTTGTTGGTCCTAGGGGCATAACTAGTCCACAAAAATCCATATAAGGTGAATCCAAAATATGAATGACGTGCAAGGATAGATAGAAACAATGTTGGATGTTATTTGGTATAGGCAATGCACTTACCCTCTTTAAGAGTATAATTATGCACATCTTTTATGATGTGATGATAGACAATATTGATTAATGTATTTCTAGATGTTTAGTTAATCTTTATGCCAAAGTATTGGACTTATGAGCTTAAAGTGTATGAATCTTTGTAGGAGGGCTAGACTATCTTTTGATCCTAAAAGTGCTCCTTTGTGGTTCCTTATGGTCAACTACTAGGACATGTGATCTTCAAGTTAGGATAGACAATTGATCCTAACAAGAGTTGTGTGGTTGTGAACATGAAAGTGCCTTGTGACATCAGTAAATGAGTTATTTCCAAGTTATGATGGATGGTACAAAAGTTATATCAAGAATTGTGCATAATTGTTAGACTTGACTAAGACATGCATCCTATTTGTATGGACAAAGGAGTAACAAAAAGCTTTCGACGAACTCAAGACAAGGCTGGTGCATTCACCAATATTTGTGTATACTGGTTGGAATAAAAAGTTCAATGGTCATGTTCAGGCCGCTAATTATTTCATTGGCTATATTCTGGCCCAAGAAAAAAATCACAAGTTGGAGTACCAAACTTGAACCTTTACTTGACCAATGTGATGGTGTCTTTCTAGATGACTTACCACATTCGTCCCTTCCTTACAGAGACGTAGACCATCAAACTGAAATTGAACCTAATCTTAAAGTAACATACGAACGTATTTAGGCCATCAATTGAAGACAAAGATATGAACAGAGTTGATAAAGAGGAATTATAATGGACCAAGAAGAGGTATAATTATAAGTAACCCCCAAACTGTTGTTCCTCACGAGTTTACTCATATTGTTTGAATTTTAAATGGAGTTACAGAATAGTTTGAAGAAAGGTGATTTGCATTTTTTTGACTCATTTTGGTCATTTTGATGTCTTGGCTATAAGGGCTTGAATTGGGAAAACTTAAATCCTCAAATTATATCTTAGACATTGCAGGTGGGGATGGTCCCGTCTTTTGAGTCTTTCACGGGACCCAATCTCTGAACGCCTAGCAGATTTAGGATGTTTAATAAATCATAAAAGGAAAAATGAACAATAGCTAGGAGGCGTTGACATTAATTCAGAAATATAGAGAAATTTAGTTTTTTTTTTTTCTAATCTAATTTTCCCTAAAACAGGAAGATCTCTTTTTGTAATTTTTTTGGGTTTAAAATGTGTATGTTTGAAACCACCTTACTCCCAATCTAAATATTTCAGAAAACCCACAATTGTCGAAATTCTCATTTTGAATATGTAGTATGTAGACAGATAGATATATATGTACATAAATAAATAGAATGGATAGTATTCTCAACAAACCAAATAATATTCTTTCTTCTAAATGCTACACGTATGACTACCATAAGTGATGTAGGAGGCTATGCTAGAGCTTGGAATCATGTTTTCTTAGAACATAATTGAACTTATTTTGCTTTCCGTGAGTGTACCAGGTGTTTCCTTTTTACCTCTGTCTATATGCTAGACATATTACTGATAATCCTCTTCCTCTTGAGAAAAAATGCACTTAAACTTTAATCTAATAATCTAAAGTTGTAATGGACTTAAATGAATAGCATTTAATGTCAGATGTATAAACTTGTTCTATGCACAGATGTTGGTTTATGAATACATGCCAAATGGAACTCTTCGGGAGCATCTCACTGGTAAATTACTGCTGGAATACCCTTTACTACTATTATTATGCATTCTATTAACAGTCTTAATTTTTAGATTTGAGTCAGAGTTAAGTGATCTTTTTTTGTTCATCAACAGCAACCTCCAAAAAGCCTCTAAATTTTGCCCAGCGCCTTCACATTGCTTTGGGAGCAGCTAGAGGCATTCTTTATCTCCATAATGAGGCCAACCCTCCCATCTTCCATCGTGACATAAAGGCAAGCAACATATTGTTAGATCATAAATTTAATGCGAGAGTTGCAGATTTTGGACTGTCAAGGCTTGCACCAGCACCCGATCTTGAAGGTTCAGCTCCAGGCCATGTATCAACTGTAGTGAAAGGCACTCCGGTATGACACAAGCCTTGAAATGCCATATTTTTGCTATTAAGAAGTTTTTTGACCTTAATAACATTATGTCCTATTGACATTTGCAGGGCTACCTTGATCCAGAATACTTCTTGACTCACAAGCTTACTGATAAGAGTGATGTTTATAGTTTTGGTGTGGTCCTTCTTGAGCTTTTAACAGGCATGCAACCCATTGCACATGGGAAGAACATTGTTAGGGAGGTATGTTTGATCTTCAACAAAAAAATTTGTTTATGGCATCCATTCTTAGTGATTGAAAGTTGTGAGAAAGGAAGTTTAGTATTGTTTTCTGAGCTGCAAAGTCTTTTTCTTATTTAGTTTATAATCATCAATATTCTATATGCAGGTGAATATGGCATATGAGTCTGGAATGATGCTATCTATGATCGATTTGAAGATGGGTTCATATCCTTCAGAAAGCTTGGAGCCATTTGCCACTCTGGCATTGTCTTGTTGCAAGGATGCAACAGATGCACGCCCTTCCATGGCTGGTGTTGTACATGAGCTTGAGAAGATCTTCAAGTTTACACCTGGAGTGGACACCACACCTGCGGAGTCCATTGAAATGGATGCTCTAGTGGATCAAAAGCCATCTATGGTTGAGATGACAAGTCAAAATCCATATATGTCTTCTAATGTTATGGGAAGTGAGCTTCTGAGTGGTACTATTCCTGATATTGCACCACGCTAAGGCAACTTATATGTCACCTTGCATGACGAAATCAGGTATACCAGTGGTAATCTTGGGTGAATCTCAGCAAGAGAGTCAAATGAAGCTGAGCACCTATCACTCAGACGTGTTGGGCATTGAATGCTAATGTTACATATTGATTTTTGTTGTACTACTTGCATAATGATAACCAATATGACTTTTGTGAATGTAAAATTCCTAGTAGGAAAATAGCACCTTGTCTAGAATTTGGAGGCTTTTATGCTATTTTTAAGTGTTGTATTATGATAAACACATTATAATTTATGATTTTGAATGTTGTTTTATACAGGCCTGTATGGGTCCTGATTGTGTGACTCCTGCATTTGTATTGTTTATATCAATATAGTTTTTTGTTTCTTATGTGAGAAAACAATATGATTTTTTGTTTAACGGATCATGTGAGTGAAATAGTTTGAGTTCTTTGGGTTAAAATTTCTATTTGAATTTCAGGTGTAGTCAAATCTTTGTAGTGTATTAATTTTTGTTCTTAAGGAAAATCTAATGTTTAAAGGATCGTGTCAGTGGAATACACTGAGCTCTTGGGTTAAAATTTCAGTTTGCATTTCAGGTGTAGTCAAAACTTTGTTGTTTCTTGATTTTTGTTGTAATACTTGTATAAAAATGACCAATATGATTTTTGTGAATGCAAAATTCCTAGGAGGAAAATAGAACCTTGCCTATAATTTGGAGATTTCAATCTATTTTTCTCTCCTTATAGTCACACCAAAAAGTAACATACCTAAAATTTCTGAAATCTTCTGGCCAAGCACATCTGATGGCCCTTCATTTAGTTTTTGGAAAAATTTCCCAATCCTATTAATGTTGTAGAAATTTGATAAAGAGAACAGGAAATGTGTAATTAGTGTATCAATTATTTATTTAGTAAATATCATTCTAAGTAAAATGTGGACTAGATTTTGAGGTTACATGAGACATATATCCCAAGGCCATCAATATTATGGACTAAAATTGTTGCAAGTTAAAAAATAAAATAAGTTGAGAGTACTTTAAGAGAACAATTAAGTAATTGAATTCATCACCTTCAAACTTCAATGAGGAAGCAACAACTTCTTGCAGATCTCCTAGTATATATGCAGTGCTTGTTTAATTACAATTTGAAGCAATTCACATCTTCCATGTTTAAAAAAAAATCAGCATTTAAAAAACATAAAATAACAAGGTTTCATTAAAATTTAAGAATAGTATCAAAACTTGTCTTATTAAACTTGCATCAGACTTGTGAAATAAATTATATTGAAGCATTTATTACAATGTTTAAAAATTGGGATGTTATTGAAGGAGCAAGAAGGATCAGCAAATGGAGGTTTTGAAACGTGTTAACATTTTAATCTGTTCCTTTTGAGACACCACAAAATAAAATAGTGTGTAAGGATAAATCTTTCTTCAAATTAGAAAGGGAAGCTCCCTTGTAACTAAAAACTGAACTAAATCCTAGAACTTTAAGAGAAGATCTCTAGCTTTGTATAATATATACAAGTTAAATCTTTAGGTTTTGAGCATTTATTGCAAACAATTTTAAAAAATGTGTATCTTTTGAATCTCAACTAGGGGAGAGGACCTAGTAGTTGAGCACCCTAACTTCACACCTCTCAAAATCATACGTGGCAATTTCAAATCACTCCAAAAATTTTACAACTACTTTTTTGGCAAGGCCCCTTCTTATAACTAAGGTTTCAGGGCCACATCATCAAATATGATGCCACATCAACACACTTTTTGTTGAGGTATCAATTAGTTCCCCCCAAAAAAGGGTGGACCAATAGGTGTGTATTAAGTCATGTTTTGTTGGTGCGCTAATGTGACATCACATGATTTGTTGCTTTTTAAATCTAATGAGCACATTTTGTTCAATTATAAGTACTTATAGTAACACTAACAACCTTAAAGTCACAACTACTAGTGCTAAACTTTTAAAAATATTGGGCCTTAAATACACAAATACTATCACACCTATCGGAACATGCTCAACAATTGGGTCCTCTCCCCTATGGGCATGAAGCTAATAAACACTTCTAAACACAAACAAGATATTTTATATCCTTTGACCAACACAAATGACTTAGTCTATGATAACTAACATGCTCATTCTTTCTAGCTAAAAGCAAAGACTAAAAGGACTAAGTACAACACAAGAATTGAATTTGATTGAAAATGAAAGCCAAGATCCGGTAAATTGAATAATAGAAATTACGTACATAGCTACAACACTTGCATTAATGAAATTTGCAATACAAAGCTTGCAACAATCACTAATTTCTATTCGATATACTAAGTTAACACAAAAATCTTGAACAATGATTCTAGCACCTAGTTGGTATAAAATTATTATTAGCTCTCAAAATCTAAGTGTCAATAGCACTTTAAGTTTTTTACAATATTTGTAGATCTAATTGTTGTCATGTGAAATTGCACCCTGCTTGAAGCTCATTCAAGCACTCCAATGACACAATGGGACTGATCTCAAGGTGTGGGACCTTGCTGATGAGATCAGGCCTCCAGAGAAGGCGAGTTCCTCTTTTTGAGTTGAAGGCTCGAGAATTAAACTAAATCTAGTGCTACTGCTTGCTAGGAAAAGGGATAAGAAGGATTTCTAAAATAAAAGAAGGTGATGCACCAGATTGGGGATGTTCAACTATAACTGACTCAACATAGTGATAAGCTCAAAACTGAAAAAGGACTCACATAGACTCATATTAATCCTAACATAGGCCAGAACAGAGAAATGGAAGTATGAAAGGGACTGTTTTGGTCACAATACATAACTCACATTAATCAAAAAATAGACAGTGCAAGAATAATGAGAGGAGAAAATATCAGTTTGTATTGATTATAGAGGCCAAATAGCCATTACAAAAGAGGGAGAATTATGTAGAAGAAATAGACACAGAATAATCAATTACATTCATTGGTGAACTAGCAACTAGAGACATCGAAGGCTCAGTTTTGAGCATAACGTATCAAATCCATTTGGTTCATGCAATTGCATTATAGAAGCTTGGTCAAAAGAATTCTCCAACCTATATAATAGCTCAGAAGAACAACTAACAACAATTCATTACACTTTGATGTATATATAACCTTTTCAAGCACACTACAATAGTGGTGCTAGAGCTGGTCAATTGACCTAGGACAGGCCCATGCTTTCTTAAATTTCTAACGTAGAAGACTTGCAACTGGAATGGAGGCCATGCTTCTGATAGGCCTGTAGTCTGTAGAAGAAGATTGCCTACACACATGGGTGCCAGGCACATTTATGAGGAAGGGCCTACAAATCTGTTGTCCTTGCAAATCCATCATCTATACAGCAGCATTGAAGGTTTCCACTATTTCAACTGCCTATAACTGACTTTGTGTTGTAGAATTGAATGCTGGGGTACCTCCTTGTTGAGAAAAAGGTATGATTTCAGGGGTCTGCAAGAATTTACAACACTTTAAATCTCCTATTTTTCTCTAGAGAATCATCCATTTTCATTCTTTCCTTCTTTATTTTGCCCATCGACAAATCCTCTACATCTGAACTTTTGTCTCTCTTTTCGGCATCATCGGCCAAGTGCCACTTTTTTGAAAACTATTTGGCCTATCTTTTGCCTTATCGACAAACTATCTTCTTTTTCAACTTTGCTTGGTTGTCTTCTCTTCTTTATCGACAAAACTCAATTTTGCCGAACCTTGCCTTTTGCTTCCTTTTATCGAAAAAGTTTCACTTTCCCGAACCTTGGCCTTGTCTCTTTTTGCCTTATCGGCAAAATCTGTTTTTTATGAACCAAGTCCTTAGCGCCCTTTTGTCATCATTTTGCCTTGTCAGCAAAAGTGGCTTTTGTTGAACCTCTTTTGCTTGCTATCTCGTTTATCAATTTTTCGCCCTATCGGCGAACTATGAGAAAACCAAACTAGCCAATGAGTTCTTTCTTTTGCCGATTCGTCGATTTTGTCTTTCCTTAGCCACTTTTCGCCTTATCGACAAATACTTCAATCCTTAAATTGAGCTTGTTTTTTGCCTTATCGGCAAAAATCTCAATTTCCTGAACTCTGCTTGCTTTCTTGCCTTACTAGCAAAATCCTTGTTGGAGAAACCTTGAAACTCCAAACTCATCATGCCTTAGCCAATTTTTTTTCAATCAGCCCACCTGCCCACTTGCGAACCTTCTCTTGCCTTTTACTGCTTTATCGACAAAGTTGTCGATCAGTGAACCAAAGGTTCGCTGAACCATAAGTTTGCCGACAAAGGCAAACCTTCGCTTCTCCTTTATCGAGGAATCTTCGAATCAGTGAACCTAAGAATTTGCAAATTTTGAAGAGTTCGCAACTTTGAAAAATTGCCGATAAAGGCACTCCTTAGCTCCTTGTGCCTTAGTCGCTTTTTGAAGAAGCCGGCTCCTTTCCCCTTTGTCGGAAAATCGCCGAGTCGGTAAACTATTGAAAAGGAGAACTTTTAAAGAGTTCATAGAAGATGAAATTGGCCAACAAAGGAGAAGAAAGTTCCTTGACTTAGCCAATTTTTTAAGCTTTTCTGCCTTAGTTTGGGAACTTGAACTTTTATCGATAAAGGCCAAAAAGGTCCCAAAAAACTAAGGCAAGAACCTAGATTTTTCTGGGTTTTCTGCAAGGATTCTTCACAGGAATTTTTAGATATTTTTGCAAGGATTTTCCTTTGAAGACAAAAGGATATCAGGCTTACCTCCTTCTATTTGGGCTTTCTCTAATCGGATTTTTCTGATAGGAAGAATTTTGGAATATTTTGGGCTGGAAAAAATATGACAACATTTTGGCGAATTTGAAGGGGTTTTTGCCTACTAAATGCAAGAATCCAGCTGCCTTATATAATCCATTGGCCACAGGGTCAAAAGAAAGCAACCTCATGACCAAACCAAACTGAAAATGCCTCCCAAAAACAAGAAAAACAAAACAACAAGGTAAACATTTCCTTAATAAGAAAGTTGCCTGTGCAACAACACTTGAAGGAAAATAAACCTAGAATAGAAAGCAAATCTATTCTAATTATTTACATGGATCCCAAAACCAAACTCAGAAGTATGGTTTGAGATGAATCTCATTCATTGGGATCAGAAGTGGCTCACCAGTCAGTTTGGAGAGTTGAAAAGCATTGGCCTGCTTGCAACTAGTGATGATGTAGGGGCTGCTCCATATGGCATCAAATTTGGAATGCCTTCCTGCCTTGGCCTTGTCTTCGTTCCATTTCAACACCAAATATCCCTCTTAGAAGACTCTATGTCATGTCCCCATATTAGTAATTTATAGTTGAATTGATTGTGTATTATTCATTCAAATTCAAGATATGAATGAATATTCTAAATCAATATTATAAATTAATATAATTAAAATATAATATATAATATATATATTTAAAATATATTATTAAATATAAATAACAAATATAATTATTAATATAAATATAAATATTAAATATTATTATAATATATATTATTATATTATATAAGAATATAAGATGAGGCTGCGGTAAAGGACAAAGTCAGAGTTTAGTAGATAAAAGGCAGCGATGCATATATCCTAATAGCCATATATAAGCGATTCATTATGCAATGAATATTAGAAGGGGGGGATATATGCTAATCCCTATTTGAGGCGGTGCAGGCAGTGCTTAGTGTAAATAAAGGCGACGATTAATATTCTAAAGGCAAGTGAAGTCAGCAATCAATGCTTAAAGGTAATAAAGCAACAATCATGCCTGTTGTGTTTTGTATTACAAAGAGATGCGATCTCAAGGTAGACACAACCCTTCACAAAGGGAAACAACTTTTGGTATGTTTAAAAGAGGATTACTCCCTCTCTCAAAGGCAGTGATGGAAAAATAAGAACTTCTGATTTATACACAGAAGTATACCTGAAGGCAGAAACAAGCAATCAAATATATATATGCTGAATGTAAAAAAGTCCAAGGTAGGGAATACACAACGAATACAGTAGAAAGGAATACAATAAAAGATATATTGAATAATCTAAGAGGACAAGGAAGAATATATATTCATAGTGAAAAGAACTATATATATATAATTCTAGAAGGAAGGACTATAATATAGTATTTTGGGAAGTAATAGTAGATCTGAAATAAACATATGTATATCTAGTATATTAATCAAGTGGGTAGGATTATAGAAATATAGATCTGGATGTCACGATGATGTCATCCAGTCCCCTCCCCAAAGAAATGCATATGACAATGACATCATCAGGACACTCCACCACCAGCATATTATCCTTCAAAGCTAACATCCTAATTACATTATCTAGATCCCCTCTCTAATGAAGTTCCCTATGCTGATGTCATCATCAGGATATTCAAGGGAGGCATATTAAAAGTTAATGTCCTGACATCGGGTATCCATGTGGATGACAATTTCTCCATGCCGCGAAGGTAAATTTGACGGGTGCATCCAAATATCGGGATATTGAAACTATTGTATTTAGTCTGACTATATCATCCGGATATTTGTGAATGTGCAGACCTTGAAGATATGCATGGATATCCATATGACCATTGACCTCAACTTTGACCACGGATATCTTCTTCATCCTGAGGAATTTCCACATGATCTTAAAGGCAAAATTGCTTAAAATTTCATCCTCTTTCATTTGGCGGGCTTTTTGAGGGATATCTAAACTTTGAAATTATGATCTAGAATTTATGATCCGGTTATGGATATGCATATCTGGATATCAGGATAGGTTCTCGACTGGAGAGGAATATACAGACTCGGCTGACAAGACATATCAGAGGCCGACTTAAAGTGTTATAAAAGCTTTCAAAGAGTGGATATTTTGCATTGATTGTTGCAGGTGCATGATTCAGTAGTTTGTATTAATGGCACAAATATCTTCCACCTGCTTAATGGATTCAGATATTTTCTACATTGAATTCTTGCAGGTAGACGTCCCTTCTGGCAATGAAATATCTCTGACAGGCCCATGGGCACATTCATTATAGTAGGTAATGGCACTCCATTGAAAATGATATAGCATGAAATGTAATGTATTCAGGTAGGCATTTGGTCTAAAAAACCACATCTCTTGCAATTGTAACCATGCTTCTTTGAGAATAGACATCAGATTTTACCTTCTCATGAATTATTCTTTGCTCTATGTATTTTTTGTTGATCTCCATCTGTGAATGTATATTTCCTCTTAGATTTCATTTAGTTTCTCTTACCTCTACAAATAGTTCATGATTTGTGTATGTTGGTCTATTGAATATTGTTATTATGTGCATACATGGTTGTTTGAGGGCCTTCCCATATTCAAACCTGGTGTATCACCTCCTTTTACTTTCAGTTTTACTCCCTCTTCTTCTTTTCATAAATAGGTGGATAGATGAGGTTTAGTCTTAGGATCACTGAATCTCTTGTTCAACAAAGGAACTAGCATCTCTCTAGAGATTTGGCCTCCCCTTAGGGTCCCACACCTGGAGGTTATCTCGATGTTTCACTAGATTGTTGGAGCCCTAAAAGCCTTCAAAATTGGATGCAAATCTATGTGACAACAAGCACTCTGCAACTTTTTTTTTTATTTTTTCTTGCAAAATGAATTTATGAAGTGATGCAATGTGTATTATTTACTCTTATTCTATTTATAGGTTGCTCATTAAAATAAAAAGAAACCTATAAATTATAATTTATTTAATATCTTTCTTGCATAAACAAATCTTTGAAAACCACAAAAAAAAATTAAGGGCAGGGTAAATTATTTACTTTAGTTTAATGAGAGCTAGGTTAGGGTTCTTCAATCTTTAAAAGCCAAAAGAAAAAATATTTAGTTTAATGACCTTTGTTTTAGATTTTTTACTATATAATTAAGTTTTCGTATCATTTGGATTAAATTATTGAAAATTATTCCATTAAAAACTAATTGTAATTTTTTTAGTAAAAAATTTAAAACAAAGGTCATTAAACTAAAAATTATTTTTTTGGGGCTTTTAAAGATTGAAGAACCCTAACACTAGCTCTCATTAAACTAAAGTAAATAATTTACCCTGCCCTTAATTTTTTTTGTGGTTTTCAAAGATTTGTTTATGCAAGAAAGATATTAAATAAATTATAATTTATAAGTTTCTTTTTATTTTAATGAGCAACCTGTAAATAGAATAAGAGTAAATAATATGCATTGCATCACTTCATAAATTCATTTTGGAAGAAAAAACAAAAAAAAGGTTGCATAGTGCCCTTACCCATTAAACTTTTGCTCCTTATGGATTAAACTTTTCTCTCAATTCAATTTGCTCTGTTTTTATTTTATTTGATTTTTCTTAAATTTATGTTTGAGTACTACTTATATTTATACACATTGGATTAAATTATTAAAAATTATTCCATTAAAAACTAATTGTTAGAACTAAGAATTGCTGCTACATCCCACAAAGAAAATTAATATTTAGTTTAATGACCTTTGTTTTAAATTTTTACTATGAGGATTAATTCCATTAGAAAATTATAATTATATACGTATTATTACTTATATATATATATATATATATATATATATATATATATATATATATATATATATATATATATATATATATATATATTGGTCGATAAACCGCTGAGCGGGTATTCTATTAATAATATTTCAAAAAATCTTACAGATGGGGGAGCGATGCCCCTTGTATCTCATTTTTACAAAAAATGAACAAATGAGGGAAGCTCTACCCCTTGTAATACATTTTACCAAGAATTTTCAAATAGGGAAACTATACCCTTTGTATCTCATTTTTACATTTTTACAAAATCCTGAGTATCGTCCACTAACTTCAAGACCTTCGAGCTAGTATGTCAAAAATTACTGCAAAAAAATCCAGGAGGAAACAAAACATAGCTATGGGAAACCTAGAAGTCACCATTGATGACCAGCTCTGTAAATCTCAGCATCCATTCTCCATTCAGTGCCTCATCCAGAGCACGGGAAAGCCGCAAAAAGTTCCTTCCTATAGTTGCCCAATGGCAATGGCACCCTAGGGCCCTGTCTGTCAAATTGAGAAGAAAAGGGAGCATCTAGACCCTAGCGTCTGGTAGGATCATCATAGCTAGGTTTGTAGCTCATGGGATACTCATTCCAATTTCTGCCCCCACAACAACTTCCAAATCTGTTCCCCTGTAGTCCGCCTTGAAGATTTCTCACAAGAAGAGTAGAATCTCAACCTTGTCACCGCCAAAGTCCAGAAGAGAAGCCAAAAACCAAGAAATAATGTCAGAATTTATGCGGTATCTATTTATGTCTGTAAGGAAGTCCCTACCCAACACCATTTTGATCGCTTCCAGTTCCAAAGAACGAAGTTGAACTATTGTATGAGGCTTGGTAATCTTCTTCAGCCTCGAATATGTTATGAAGCCTAAGAAGGCCATTTGCCTTCTAGCACTTCGAAGGCAAATGGGAGTCTCCATATTCTTTGTAGACCAACTTTGGAATTGACATGAATAAAACCTTGGTGAGCTCTATTAAATAGAGCCATGGCCTACACGTCCAACCCACCTGCATTAATGGTGCACGAGTGAGCTCGGCTGCTGAACTATGTGAGGTCTGTCCAAACGTGCCAAAGGACACGAGCTATTAATGTTATCTAGTTGGAATTCTTTTGAGATATGTTTTTTTATTTTTGAAAATATGTTCAACTAAAAAGTTGTTTTTTACAACAAATCTTCCACTAAAAAGGTATCCTCAACCCCATCGGCTCCTCTATTTGCTAGGAAATCCGCTTCTCCATTACCTTCACGATAAATATGATTAGCTATAAAGGCTTCTAAAGATTCTAACAATCTCTAAACTTGTTCTAAAAGGGCATTTAGTTTTCAGTTTGAGGTTTTGCCTGATCTTAAGGCATTTATGACAATTGTTGAATCACCTTCTACTTCCACTTTCCTAACTCTGATAATTTTACAAAGAGACAACCCATGTAACAAGGCTTTGAACTCAGCTTCGTTATTGGTGCCTACCGGGAGGGGTGTAGCATAAGAAGCCAAGGTCCTAGCCTGCCAATCCCTAATGATACAACCTGCTTCTGAGGGTCTTAGATTTTCTCTTGCTGAGCCATCATAGTTCAATTTCACCCAACCTACTTGCAGAGCTTTCCACACAAGTTGCTACCTCAAATCTATACTACTATGACCCTTTGAACCAAAGCAAGGGGGGAATTCTCAATCCCCCCCAATGAAGTCTCATGCTGGCGTCCCAATTTGAAAAGGCTACCCCCTTTAGCTTCATAGAATTTAGCTTACTGTTGATTATTTCCACTATGCTTACTTCAATCTTGTTTTGGAGGGAGATGATGCTCATTTCCTTATCCTAGAAGAATCTTATGTTCATTTCCTTCCAAAGTTCCCAGATCAGAATTGAAGGGCTCACCAACCATAAACACTGATAAGTGGAGTGTCTTTTAAAATGGGCCAATATTGAAACAAAGACAAAATATCATTAGGAAGAGCACTTTTCCAGCCTAACTTCGTGCATAACCACCGCCAGCATTCAAAAGAAAATGGACAACCAAGGAGAAGATGATCCACTATCTCTTCTTGATCTCTGCATAAAGGACATCGCGAAGGACCTTGAAAACCCATGTTTCTGAATCTTTCAGCTATTAAAATTCTTTTCTTCAAAGCTGCCCATGTAAATAAACCTGCTTTGGGGATCCCAAATTTGTTCTGACAATATTGAAGAGGAATAATGGTTTTCATTCCCCTTTGTGGCAAAACTAAACTCTCATACCCCACCTTAACAGAAAACACACTAGTCTTAGATCAACACCAAACTATGGAATCCGCTCCATGTCTAATAGTCAATGACCTTTTCCTTAGTTCCTAGTTAAGGCTCTCCACCTCCTCGGGGTTGAAGTTAAAATCTGAAAAGTCCCTCCATTTCCATCTGAATCCTTCTTCTACTGAGCCTTGAATAATATAATCTTTTAGCTTGGTCCCCCAAGTCCTTGAGAGGCATTCCTTGATATGTGGAGTGTCTATAATGTGATCCAATTTTTGATATCTTGCCCAAGAGTCAGACCAAAAGTTTGCTTTATTTCCATCATGGACATCCCAAGAAAGTAGATCTGTGATGACTGACTTACAACTGATCATAAAGTTCCATATCCCTGACCCTTTAGGAGTGTTAGAAGAAGTCAAAATCTCTTCCAGGGAAACATTTCCCAGATATTTACCACTCAAGATCTGAGCCCATTTACTATGGGGTTCCTTATACATCCTCCAAATTAGTTTAGCTCCTAAAACTTTATTCTAAATTGCTTGGTTTCTCAGACCCACTCCACCTTCGTTTTTAGATCTACATAGCTTATCCCATGCCACAAGAGCTATCTTATCCTTCTCCTCCATGCCTTGCCAAAAGAATTTCCTCATATGCTGATCCAGTTTACTCTCTATTCTCTTCAGCAGCGCCAAACAAGACATGATATAAATTGGCATTGCTGAGATAACCGCTTTGATCATTGTCAACCTTCCTGCCCAAGAGAGCCATTTTCCTTTCCAAATAGTTATTTTATCCCCCATCTTTTGAATCAAATTCTCCCAAAAAGTAGAGGATCTCAGACCTTTTGTTAAAGGAAGACCTAGATATGTGCAAGGAAGCTGCCCCTTTTTGAAACCTAAAATCTGCATTATGTCTTTTTCCATCTGCAAGTCTGTGTTGAAGAAGAAAATTTGAGATTTTTTTTTGCTGACCTCTTGACTTGTAGCCAAAGTATAAAGATTAAGGAGATTTTTAAGGCATTGAGCTTCTTTACACTTAGCTACTCCAAACAACATAGTGTCATCAACTAATTGCTGATGAGAAACTGGTGGTACTATGCTTGTGACTTCCAACCCTAATAGATTCCCAATATTTATTTGTTGCAGAATTGCTCTCCCCAAAGCCTCCACCATAATTATAAACAAAAAGGGGACAATGGATCCCCTTGACTAATCCCTCTTGATGATTCAAAGAAACCCTTAGGAGATCCATTTATTAGGATCGAGAATCTAGGTGTGGAGATACGTTGATATACCCAGTTCAACCATTTTTTACTAAAACCAAAAGCTTCCATAGTCTTCAAAAGAAATCTCCAATCCACTTAGTCGTATGCCTTCTTAATATCTAATTTGTTAGTCAACCCTGATTTTTTAGTTGACTAAATGGAGTGAATCACTTCTTGAGCTATTATTACACCATCTAGAATTGATCTCCCTGGAACAAAACCTATCTGTTCTTCCAATATGATGTCTGGTAGCATGGTTTTAACTCAATTTTCCATTGCTTTGGTCATTACTTTATATAAAGTATTGCACAAAGAAATAGGTCTGAATTCATCTAAAGAAGAAGCTTCTTATTTTTTGGAACCAAAGCTATAAAGGTATTGTTTAATTCTCGAAGAAGATGCCCTAACCTCCACGCTGCATTGATGGCCTCTGTCATCGCTTTCCCTAAAATCTCCCAACATTTTTGAAAAAATCTAGTTGGCCATCCATCTGGACTGGGGGCCTTATCTGGGTGCAGTTGAAAGAGAGTAGATTTGATTTCATCCTCCAAGAAATCCTGATTCAAAAACCTATTTTGATCCTCTTTGATTAAGATCAAGATTTTATGGAGCAACTCCCTCTATGGGAGGAGTTGAGAACCCTCTTCTGCTGAAAGTAGATTCTTAAAAAAAAGAGACAGCCATATCAACTATACCTGAGGCTGATTCTTCTAATGTGCCATTAAAATTTTTTAGGGAGGAGATTCGATTCACAATTTTCCTTTGTTTGGTGTTGTTATTAAAAAATTTAGTATTATAGTCACCCTCTTTAATCCAAACCTCTATAGATTTTTGTCTCCAGAAGATTTCTTCTTTTTCCAAAATGTCTTCTAGAGCTGACATAAGTTGTTTTTCTTCTTGAAAACTTTCTTGATCCATCCCTTCGGAAATGACCTTGTTCTCCAATTCTTGAAGCTTGTCCTCTAAGCTCTTTTGCTTTCAAAAATATCCTTAAAATGATCCTTATTCCAATCTTTTAATTTCTATATTAGTCTTTTCAATTTTGACATGAAGATGAACATATTTGGGCCCTCAATGAATTCCCTATTCCACCATTCTTTGATTAAGTCTAAAAAATTTGGCTCCTGTAGCCACATATTTTCAAATTTAAAAGGATTCTTATTTGACTTTTTTTCCACCCAAAATATCCAATTGCACTGGGACCTAAACAAGGCACAATGGTGTTGACTAACTCAAAAGGGAAAGATGAGAGATCCCATGCAAAGAGGAATCTATCCAACCATTCTGCAATGTGGCTAAAACCTAATCTTCTGTTGGTCCAAGTATATTTCTCATTCGTGGGAAGTATCTCCATGAGATTATTCCTGCCCACCCAATCCACAAAGTTTTTTCTGAGATTGAGAGACATATCCTTTTCCTCCCCTTTTATCATCTACACTGAGAATGGCATTGAAGTCCCCGCCGAGTATTACTTGACTGTCTTGATTTCTAGATAGGAAGCTATCCAACTCTTGCCATGTTTCTCTTTTCTAGATGCATCCATTGGAGCCATATACGTTGAGGAGCAAAAATTATAAAGGTGAGTTGAAACTCTTCACTTTACAAGATATCCAGTTTAGGATTTCATCTACTATAATGACAGATATTGATTTTGCTTCCCAAAAAATAGCTAGGCCTCCTGAGGCTCCTTGAGCTTGAACTGAGAGTCCATTCTAGTGTCTCAACTTTTTCATGAAATTCTCAAAATCCACGTTGGTCAATTTTGTTTCTTGAAGAATAAATATTGTTCCTTGACTTAGCTTTATTCTTACCTGACCAAACACTATTTGTTAAGGGCATTTAGGCCCCTAACATTCCACATTATGAGCCTCATGGCTCCCGGGGAAGGGGAGTCCCCTTCCCTGATCTTAACATCCAAGAGATTTTTGTTTGGCCCTTTGCCTCTCCATCTTTAACCTCATTTCTTTGATTGACTTCCTGCCAGGAGTTTTCCTCTGCCCACAATCTAGAGTCTGCAATTTAGGAGAAGTTGTAGCAATCACTAGCTTTTCTAGGACTTCCAGTTGTCCATCTTCTGCTAGAATTTCATTGGACCCAAACAATAGATCATTTTCATTTTCAATCAAGTCTGTCTCCTCATCCAAAGTATTCCAGAGCTCCAGCCTTGTGTCCTATTCACAATGTAGATCTTCCAGGGACTCTGTTACCTCCTTATTTGTGATTAAATTATCCATAAGCTCGCAAGCTTCCTCCAACACCTGCTCTTCCAGGAGAGAAGCATCCTTTGTGCTCAAACCCATAGAAGTGGAGTTCTCCAATGGTGCTAAGGGGGACTGTTCTGCCCTCTGAGGAGAGGGCGAGATTTCTGGGCACTCAACCCCTTCATGTTTTCTTTTTCCTTAAAGTGAGAAACTTCTCTTCTCTTTGAAAGTGAATGTCTTCTTTGTCTGGTTAGACTGGATTCTACTGTTGCACTCTTACAGGCCGAAGGAGGACTACTGTTCTGTTCCTCTACATTTTCTTCCATCTCCTAAGTTTTCTCATTGACCCAGGTTTCTCTCAACTCCAAGACCTCCTGATTTAGGCACATCTTGTTACCTTGCTAATCTATCTCCAACTCCTTATCCTTAGTTACCTCTTGGTGACCCTTTTCTGGAGGATTCTCCCTAGTTTTTCTAGCTTTTTCTGATAGGGTTAGGAGGGATTTACTTTTGGGTGACACCCCAAAAGAGCATGCTTCAAAACTCCTTCTCAGCAAGCATCTTCCAATCCTTCGACCATCCACTTGAACAATTTTTTTAGGCCATTTACCAAACTTCGTAACAATCTCTAATTCTCTGTATAATCCTAGGTTTGTATCCATTTCCACACTAATGTTTGTTGTTGACCCAATTTTCCCATTGAGAAAATCCTCCTCAATCCCTACAAAGCCTCCTAGCTTGTCCCCAATTTTGATTAGGGCTTTTATATCCCAGAACTATGTGGGAAGGTCCCTCAAACTTGCCCAGACTAGTGTTTTAGAAAATTTATTTTTAATGGGATCAAACACTGGTGATCAATTTATCTGATGAAAGATTGACCCATTGAAGAAAATCGGATCCCCATATAAAATTTCCATTTTCAACTCCCTAGATAAACATTTCAGAAGAAAGAAAGAATTAGCTAGAGGACGGATACTTACCCGCTTGACATAAGATTGAAGCCACCAATCCATTATTTCTGCACTCAAGTTTCCTTCACCACACCATTTCACAAAAATGGCTCGCTCCTTGTATCGTTCTACTATGCCTACTATATATTCCTCTGGGATAACGAACATCTTACTACCCATGCTCTTCATGGGTCCTGACTTCTTTTTCTGCCCAAGACCTTCTTTACCTTCATACCTCTGTCCCCTATTCCAATTCCCACTCTGCCGACCTTTTCCTTGGAAACCTGCCCTATTATTTTGATTCATCTTTTGCATGGTCCTAGCTCGTCTAATACCAAGTTTAATTGCATTTGCTCCAGTTAAAATCACCTCCCTTTGATTCACAACAGCTCTGTCAAATCTACATTTTCCCTCTTTGCTAGGTAAATTGCCTCTCCTTGGCCCTCTAGGATCTCCCCGTAAAACCCAGAATCGATTCTCAAACCCTTTGTATCTCTGCAAGTGACCGTTGCCCCACTTCATTTCAAAGAAAAAAATGGTTATTATTACTTACACATATTTTAATTTAAATATATATTTATATTTTATATAATATAATAGGTAATATTTATATTTAAATATATTAAATGAAGAAAATAAAAATATATATAAATAGTAAAACTAATAAATTAATAAAATTGTCGGCACAGGTAGCAGAGTTGGCTTGTGACTTTGGATGGCTCCTCAAGCTCATGGGTTCGATTCCCTCTCGGGATTACCTGGTGTATGCGGTTGTCAGCGCCGACATACACCTCCAAGGATTGGTTTCCTCCCCCCCCCCCCCCCCCCCCGCTCACTTCTAGGTGTCACTGGGCAGGGGGTCGCAGGGATACCCTGGGTTAACAAAAAAACAAAAAAATTAAATTAATAAAATTATTAAATTAGCATAGATATTTTAAATACATCTATCTAAAAGACGTTGAGATATCAATCAATCTCGAGGGGGGCTATCTATTCTCAATAACAATTTTAATATAGGCACCTCGAGGCTGATATCTCTCTGCATCTTTTAGATAGATGTATTTAAGATATCTATGCTAGTTTTTTTTTGTTTTGGCCTTCTTATAAGGTCACGACATGTTTACACAAGTCATAACCCTTTAACACACCCTGCGACCTATTTCTTATAAAATAAAAAGCTTTAAAACTTAATGGCTATATTATGTATTAATAAATATATTTATAATATTATATGTAATACAATTTAATATAAATATATAATATAATATTATTCTATATATTATAAAAATGTTATCTATTAATATAATATATTTTGATGCCTAGCATCCTTACCGATCAAAAATATATAAATAAATATATAATATGTAGTAATAAATAAAGTTTTACGAATATATATAATATAATTAAAGATATAAGTATATATTTTTTAAAATATAATATAATATTATTATATATATTATAAAAATGTTATCTATTAATATAATATATTTTGATGCCTAGCATCCTTACCAATCAAAAATAAATAAATAAATATATAATATGTAGTAATAAATAAAGTTTTACGAATATATATAATATAATTAAAGATATAAGTATATAATTTTTAATATATTATAAAAACATGTTTTTTTACTTAAAAATATATCTGATATTCAATTTTAAATGAGCATAAAACCTTTGACAACCTTTACATTTCATGACACAATACAAGGTAGTTATTGTATTTATCTCTTCCTTTTATCATAGGACAAACAAATAATATGAAGTTCTTTGATGCATCTACATTGTCAACCTAAGTGGTTGAACACACAAAAACAATATTTATCCACATAACAACAATACTAGTTTAGATGAGCACCTTATCTTGGATTAATTATGATATTTTATATGTAATGTTTGATGACGAATGCTTTTACGATTCTTTTCATGTCATTCATAAACTCTTATGTGTTCATGTTAAGTTCCATCTTGACAAACATGATAATTTTGTAGTTTTAATTTAAGTACTTGATTAAGGAATCAAAAACCAATCCTAAATCTCATAAACCATTTTGTTTTTTAAAACAAAGGGGTAAAAACTTTATTAGAAATCAGAAAAGAGCATTACAATAATAACCAAGGGACCCAGCCCCAGAAAACAAGGCGAATACCCCACAGCATAAACAACATCAACTATCCCCATGTATCCTCCTATCCTCCTCCAAGAACCGGTCTAAATCCAGATGCAGCTCAGGGTTAACCTGATCCCAATCCTCAACCTTCCAACCACTATCATGCTTAGAGGCCCATTTGGCCAAGTAGTCGGCAGCTCGATTCCACTCCCTCGGGATGTGAACAAAGGATGCTTCCTCCATCCGAGAACTAACCTGAAGAATCCACTGAACCACCGAAGCCAACTGCCAATTAATATCAGATATCTTTCACTCATTCAAGAGATTAATCAAAATTTGTGAATCAGCTTCACATATAACTTTTCTCCATCCCAAAGCAAGGGCCCTTTCAATAGGATGCAGAATTGCCAGACCCTCCATGAAGTTAACAGTCTTCACCCCCTCATGTATAGAGAACAGAAAAATCACCGACCTAGTTGAGTCCCTACCAACTCCACCGATTCCAGCAGGCCCAGGATTGCCCCTAGAAGAACCGTCAGTATTGATCTTTAAAAATCCATTGGGAGGAGGTAACCACCTTCCAACCCGTTGAACCCTCTTTTTCCCATGCCTACAGTTCCTGGAACTGACAAAAGAAGAATGAATTTCTTGAAGACCCAGTCTGGCCACCAACACATCATCACCTCTCTCCAAGGGGAAAACTACATCACATTTAGCTGAAACTGACTCCTGCACCATTCCTAGCATACGCAGCCAAACTTACCGACCCACCAACTTCTGATCATGAAAAATTTGACGGTTCCGCTCCAGCCAAATCTGCCAAAGCAGAAAGGTAGGACCCACGAACCAAACTTCCTGCAAAAAAGAAGCCATAGAAGGAGGTCTTCCCATACTATCCCAGAATTCAACCAAAGAGCACGCATGAATACAAGGAAGCTTCCAAACCTCCCACCACCAATGCCAAAGCTGCACAATAAAGGGGCATCAGAAGAACAAATGCGAAGAATCCTCTTCTGCTCCCCCACACAAAACACAAATTGATGGTCCTTGAAATCCCCGTTTACGATTGTTATCCCAGGTCAAACACCTATTCCAAGCCAAAGTCCAAACAAAGCAGTTGCATTTAGGCCACGAGAGTTTATTCCACACCCTTTTCCACCAATGAACCTCTACCCCAGTTAGCTTCTGAGCCAATAACACCTGATAACCAGAAGCAACAGAGTAAACCCCCTTAGGATTATGGGTCCAAGCAAGAATATCCTCTTCCAGAAGACAACTACAACTCCTACTATGAAGAATCTTGTGAAGCTCAGCACTATCTTCCGCAAGTCCCAAATCTGGCCATACTGCGAGATCCTTCCAATGAGCTACCTCCAACTGACCAAAAGAAGCAACAGACTTGAAGTCACTCACCCTAGCCCAGCCAGCCTCAAGAAATCTTTGGCACAAAGGAAGAAGGTTGGGGAACTGAGAAGTAAGTGGAGGGAATCCATCCCAAGAATCCGACCAAAAGAGAGCTTCAGTTCCCCATCTACAAATCCAAAATAAACCTTCCTTGATAAGCTTTGCACCCTTCTGAAGAGTATTCCAAATCACTGAACCTTTCCCCTCAAGAGGGTAATGAGGGAGATCCTGTCGTGGAATCCCCAGGAAATACTTATGAGATAATATCTTGGCCCACGGCTGATCTTGTTCCACACACCATCTCCAAAATAGCTTAGCAACCACAGCCACTCTGGATAACGCAGACTGTCAAAGACCAAGACCACCAAATTGTTTTGGGCTGCACACAACATCCCACCTGACCAGGCTCCACTTAGAGGATGACAAACTTCCTGCCCATAAGAACTGCCTTGCAAGAGAATCCAACTCCCTCAAAAAACCCATCGGAGCCACCTGAAGCATACATCGGTAGGTAGGAAGAGCCTGCACCACCGACTTGAGAAGCTGAACCCGCCCCGCAAAAGACAACCATCTGTGGGTCCAATGATTAACTTTTGCACGGAGCTTATCAATAATATTCTGCCAAGAACCCTTGGGAAGATGGCAAACAGAAATTGGGAAACCCAGATACGTCAAAGGGAGAACCCCTATCTGAAACCTCAAGATATTAGCAATTCTTCTCTGAATGGGGGTCAGTGTATTGAAGAAGAATATGGATGACTTCTCCTCATTAATCAATTGTCCTGCAGCAACTAGATATATGTCCAACACCTGCCTCAAGTTAGTAGCTTCCCTAATAGTAGCCATCCCCATCAGGGCAGTATCATCAACAAACTGTAAATGAGATTGCGGAGGCAAGTCTCCACCCCATCGCCAACCCTAAATGGTGCCAAGCTCCACCCTTCTTTTCAACAAACGTCCAAGGCCTTCCATAAGAAGAAAAGATACGGAGAAAGAGGATCCCCTTGGCGCAAGCCCCTTGAGGCACCAAAAAGTTTAGAATGATCTCCATTTATCAAAATTGAGAAGTAAACAGACATGACACAACTCATGACCCATTGGATCCACTCCTCACCAAAACCAAAAGAAACAAGGATCTTCTGCAAAAAAGACCATCTAACCCTGTCATAAGCCTTAGCCATATCCAGCTTAATAAACATAGCCTTCTTGTGGGAGTTGTCCATGGAGTGGATGGTCTCCGTAGCAATGACAACCCCGTCAAGAATCTGTCGACCCGCCACAAATCCACTATGTTCCTCTGAAATCAGCACTTTAAGCCACTTCTTCAATCTCTCAGCCAATAACTTAGAAATGATTTTGTAAACCACATTGCAAAGAGAGATAGGCCGGAATTGAGATAACCTATCAGCCCCTTCACACTTGGGTATGAGAGCAAGGAAGGTGGAATTCAGAGCACGAAGCATCTACTTATTCCTCTGGGACTCAAGGACAACCACCAGAAGATCCAACTTTATGATATCCTAGAATTCCTGAAAAAATTCAATCGGGAAACCATTGGGACCAGGAGCTTTACCCTTCTTCATCTGAAACACAATCCCCTCCAGCTCATCAAGAGAGATATCTTTCATCAGATACTCATTTGCCTCCCTGGAGACCAACTAAGGAATACAAGAAAGAACCTGTGCTTCCTCAACAGAGCCCCCGCGTGAATCCTCCCTAAATAAAGTAGCAAAATACTGAGATGCCTCAGCAGAGATTTCCTGAAGCGAGGCAAGACGTTCACCCCTATCATTCACCAGAAAAGGAATGGAATTACCATGCCTCCTGTCCTTCACAGAATTGAAGAAGAAGGCGGTGTTTTTATCACCTTCCTGTAACCATTCAACCTGGGCCTTTTGCTTCCAATAGATTTCTTCCCGCAATTCAAATTCCTCAACCACTTTCAAAGTCTTAGCTTCCTCCCTTAGAAGATCCTCAGAGGCCCCATTCTCACAAATCAACCGCGTAATATTATTCAACTCCTCCTGGGCAGCAACCTTAGCATGAAAGATATTACCAAAACATTGCCGATTCCACCTTTTAAGATAATATTTGACAAACTAAAGAAGCTTGGAGAATGTGTACATTACCATACCAAAAATTGGTCTATCAATCCGCCACCACTCAGCCACATGTTCATGAAGAGTAGGATCCCGTAACCACATAATCTAGAACTTGAATAAGGGAGAACGAGGCCCCCGAGCAGAGATAATATTAAGCTTAATAGGCCAATGATCAGAACCTCTCCAATCAAGAATTTCAGATCGAGTGGACCATAAGTCTCCAACCCAATAACAGGAAACCAAGAATCGATCAAGCCTCTCAGCAACACAATTCTCACCAATTCTCCTATTATTCCAAGTGAAGTGACCATTACTTGGTAGAACATCAATAAGATTTAATTCAAAAATGCTATCTCTGAATAACAGAGCAGAAGACTCCAACCTAGGAATACCACCTCTTTTCTCAGACAACTCCACAATAGCATTAAAATCACCAGCCATAACCCACGGATTGTAAGGAGCTAAGCTACGAACAAAATGAAGATGGGACCATAGAAGTTGTTTACCCAGAAACTCAACAGGAGCACACACATTAGAGAGGAGAATACACTCACCAGTCTCATACCAAGAGGCAACTAGGGATATAGAGGATCTAGAGGACATCCACCAGAGAGGGAAAATCTTCCGAGGGTTCCAAAAGCAAGCCACCCCTCCAGAAGCACCAAGAGCCCCCATACACTGGCATTCACCATATTTCCACAACTTAGGAGCCATGGCCAACATATTATCTATAGATAATTTAGTCTTCTGAAGAAAAAGAACATCCAGAGAATGATTCCTAACCAAATCACGAACAACTTTTTGTCAAGGGCAACTGTTCAAGCCCCTTACATTCCATGAGAGAACAATCATTTCTGGGGGCATGAAAAACGTGAATCCAGAGTCTTGACTGACCCTAACTCCACCAAAGTTTCCCCAGTTAATTTAATCTTCTCCATATCCTTCTTCCTTCCCAGCTTGGAAGTCCTGTCACCAACCCCTTTCTTCAGTTCAATTTGCTGAATACCCAAAAGAGAGGAGGCCAAAGAGCTCTTCCCCACATTCTTGCCTCCTTTCAGGGGCAATGGGGAACCACCTCCACCACTCTTTGAAGCTCCAATAGAAGATTCTTGTTCAGTCTGGACAATCAATTGTTGATCCGTATCCATCTACCCAACCCCAATCTCTTGCACAACCTGCATGACCTCCAATGGTGGCCCATCCTGTCCTGTACCCAAAGTTCCCTGACCCAAGTTCAGCAACCCTAGATTCACTTCCCCCTAGCTGAGATCATCCAGCACCTCAAACCTATTAAAAGTTTCATCAACCTGCCTCTCCCTCAAGGTCCGCTTCTGGCCCCGATTCCTATTGCGAGCCTTGACAGTGACATAGCCATCATCTCCATTACCATCACCTGGAATAGGCTCCTTACCATTATCAGCCCTAGGTGGATTATGAGAAGGCTGAGAAGGTTGGGGCACCACAGGCTTAGCCCTAGGGCACCTACACTGCAAGTGACCATATTCATGACAAAGACGACACTGAAAAGGTAGGGTTTCGTAATCTAGCTGTTGCACCCAAGTATATGATCCAGCACTCACTTCAATAAAATCTGGCAGTGGCTTGCTTAAATCAATTTCTACACAGATATGAGCAAAAGTCATTACCTCTTTATACTGCGTCTATTGTGAAGACCCAACAGGTTTACCGAGCATTGAAGCCACCAAATGCAACACGTCATCCCGCCAACACTCAACTAGAAACCACGGCAACCGAACCCAAACTGGGGTCCTACTCGGTAATGCCATGGCTTGATAAACAAACCCACCTGGTTATAAAAATAGGGGCCACCCTCAAAGACCTTATTTTGATCTGCCATGCAATCAAAAGAGACCATAAAAAAGTTGTTCACAAGGAGCCTAATCTCCATCTCCCCCTCCGGCATCCAAGTCCGCTGAGCCCAGGATTCCAAAAATTGCAGCTAGACTCTCAAACCCATGAACTTGCAATAAAAAGAGTGCCTTGAATAGTATTCAATATCATCTGCAAGCATTTCCATTGGGATAATCAACTTCAGTCACTCTTTGCATCTTTCCAAACACCCATTAATCTTCGTTATTCGGGAACCACTAACCGATCCTAGATCATTCATCTCCATCTCTGAAGAAAACAGCGTATTATCAAAAACATTCACTCCATGCGCTGAAGGCTTCGAACCAACTGCTGATCGGAAATCTAATTTGGGGCTAGCCCCAAATGTTTCCCCACCCTGCATAGCAAAAAACAAGATCCCCAGCAGGCATGCAAACCCCCAGGACACGTTTGCAAGAAATGGAAAAAGACAAGACCCCAAGGGAAGGATCAGAACCCTTCCACCCACAAGCCACCCAAATGGCAGCAAGAAGGCCTCCAGAAAAGAAAGAAACCCACGACCACCACCTTGAAAGCTTCAGAAAACCCCCCCCACAACGCAGAAGCGAGCAACACACAGAGAACGAGCTAGGGCACGGTCGCCCTAGCTCAGCTTGCAGAGCACGCGAACGCCATCTCCACTAATCCTCATAAACCATTTTGTGAATCCATGTTTTACAACTTGTTAATTTGAATTAATTAGTTATACCAACCTAAGATTTTAATCTTCATGTGATGTTTGGATATAAGATTAAAGTGGAGCAAAGTAATAAAACACTAGCAATAGAGACTTCAATAAACAACTTAGTAACAATCTCAAATCACTAGAATAACCCATAAATTATATATAATAGTTTGTGCTTGAACCAAGGAAAATGTGTATTGAATTCATTTGTCTATTAGTATTTAGAAAATGGTTTGATTAGCTTAGTAGTACTTAGTAATTAACTTGATTTATTGATTTCCATTACACATGATTATAACGAAAATTTATAAGTTGAAGCTCATTTAAATAATTTATCAAAACTAATCAACTAGATGAGTTACTTGTTCTCGTAATAATGTTGAATTATTAACTTGAACTTAAAAACATGTCAATAACTTGTAAGCAATTTTCATTTAAGTTGTAAAGTTTACTCTTGAAAGGCAATTTAATTTCTAGAATTATTAATTTTATTTCAAGTACAATTAATTTAGACAGTGATACTTATTTTTCAATTCAAATGTAATTTAATTGGTTGTAAACAATATAGCTTAATTTTTATTTTCTTACATGCAATTAGTTTAAAAGTAAATTGCTTAATAGCATTAAGTGGAATTGTTTAATGTTAGTTCAAACTCAACGAATAGTTAAAATTATGACAATCTTAATGGTTTGGTTTTGAGTTTCTGATTTTCGATATTATTCAATATATGTTAGACATTTAGAATTCTCTTCTTTTTTTCTAGTTAGTTTGAACAACTTAAACAAGATATGAAACTGAAAACTCATAGCATTTAGTTTTTAGCAATGCCTCTGGTTCACGTTTACAAGTGATGTTGTCGCGCTTGAACTACTACACTTATAGCCTAATATAGCTACAACAACAACGTTTGTGGCACCGACTCTATAAATCACTGGGGAGTAAGAAGGGACACCCTGTTTATTAAAATCCAAAGAATGAGTAATTTTCCTCGGATACCAAGTTAATGAAAGATATAATAAAAGAACAAAATGATAAAATCAAAATCATCATATAGTTTAAGGGAAATTGAAATCATCATAATATAGTTTCAAGGAAATTAGAATCATCATCATATAGTTTCAAGGAAATTACAATCATCGAAAATAGAACTATCAAGACATAGCTTGAAAGGAACAAAATTATCAAAGGGAAAAAGAGAATTATAATTGTGTAGTTCCTAGAAAATTTCATTCTTTTAGGATTGGGAAATAGAACAAACTAGTAAACAAGTATTGGTCAAGGTGACCAAATACTTTGAATTAAATGCTTCCCTTAGTGGGTAGCAGTCAAAGAGGAACTGTTTGGGGAAATGGATATGTACCCATGACACTAAACAATTCAATCAAACATAGTTTTGAAACTAAAACTACATATATATTACACCTTGATTCTATTTGGAAGTGGGTATGTAGGCAGTCTAGTGCACGAAGGAGGTACACGGTATGTAAGTTTTCAGGCACAAGGTTAGGAAGTATCCAATGTAATGGATTTATCAAATTAAACATTTGGTTAAATGAAGATCACTTAAATTAAATCAGAGGAAGAAATCAGTAAGATAAATACAAGATAAAACATGCTCAATGTGTACTCAGAAGAATCTCGAATGGATTTGCTTGACTCCTTGAGGCTTTAGGCCAAATTTGAGGCAAGACTCAAACCATTAATTTATAAATTTATATATAATATACTCTTGAATGACAACAACCTCGATGCACTCTCAATGTACTCTCATTAGGGGAGTGTAGTCTTCAATGAGTGACTTAGGATCTATTAGATCTCGATGAGTCTAAGTCTCTAGCCAGAGCATGTACCTATCCTATATGGATAGATGCCTATCTCATTTGGATAGATGTCCATCTTAGATGGATGAAGGAATACCTGTCCCATATGGATAGATGTTTGTCCCATATGGGCGAATGCCTATCCCGTATGGATAGAAGTACTTGAGTATATAATTGAATGAACACTTAATAACTTTGGTTAAAAAAAATATAACAAAAAAATAGTGCTAAATTTAGGTACAACAATTGGGTCATTATAATGTTCATTAGCAATTGGTTCCTAACATGTGGTTATCTTGTAGTTATAGATTTGTGGCATCATGTATTGGTTGTTTTAAATTTAATGTTTATGCCATAAGAAGAATTGGCATGATGCCTTAGTTCTGTTATAATTTCCTTGTTACTAGTGGAGCATTGAATCTACAAGTATCTTGGTTTGGGCTTGCATGCTCTAGTGGATCCAAGATGCATGGATTTTTAAGATCTATGAGTTTATTCTATAGTTTACTTTGGTTTTAGTTTTTTGTCCTATGACCATACTTTTGTCACCTTTGTTGTAGGTCGCATGTGTGCAACATGAGGTTACAGTGCCATGTTTGTGAACCTACATGTTGCATGAATAAATATTAAGAGTGGATGTACGTACTGTGGTGGTGTCATGTGTATCTAGTAGAGAGATCCACCACAAAAATGGTGGTAGTGAGTTGTGGGTCCCTCTAAGCATCTTTATTATTTACTAAAGATTGTTTGGATGACATGGAGAAGCAAAATCTGTGAATGATGTGTTACAAGTTTTAGTTTGTTGGCCTATGGGCATCATGGAGCATTGGTATGATAGATAACAAAGAGGTGGCCAAATGGACAATTGAGAAGAAAGTCTTTTGAATGTCACATGAGAAGAGGGAAGAGGTTTTGGGCACCATTAATAGTGTTTTTTGAGTACATCATGAGGTAATCAGTTGCACATCCATTAGTTCAAACACATGGTCTTAGGTTTTTGAGGACATGCACTATCATGTCATGAGAGGCTCTAGATCAAGGTTAAATGAGAGTTTTGTGCATGACAGTAATTGGTTAGATAAATTATAGACTCTAGGTTGAAGATGATGACTAGCATGGGAAGCTCTTAAGCACATAGTGGGAATTTTGGCATGAAATAGTTGTGGCTTTGAATCTATTATGAAGATGTTTAATCATGATCCCTTTAGAAGCTTTGGATCATTTTTAGTGAGAGTTTTGGTAGTGATGTGGATTTGTTAATTGTAGACAGCCAATATTCTGATAATGAGGACATGTATTTTTATGCCATGGTAGATCCTAGATCCTTAATGGAAGTCTCACATGATATGCTTGCTTATATGTGGATCCACCAATATATTTGCCTAGAAATATCTATGATGGAAAAAGGATAAAGAAGTGTGAGGAGTGGTAGACCAATGCTAAAGAAACATTATCAACATGAACAAGAAAATTAATTAGCTTGGTAAGTAAAACTCAATTCATTAAGCATGCCTATAAGTAATTTCAATATACATGATGTCTTTATTCTAAGAGCCAAGTAAAATGGTCAAAATAGTCACAAGATTAGAAAAAAAAACTTTTAAAATTAGACAAGGGGGGAAAAATCTTCTAGTAACATGGAAAAAGATATGTTGATCAAACATAGAATGAATGAATGAATAGCTTTTAAAGTCCACGAGCCAAAAAATAGCCTATGGGACCACCGGCCTTGTTGTTTTAGTCTTCTACACTTCAATCCTTTTCCTATTCAAAGTGAGGATGAGCCCCCCAAACTTCGTAACATTCTCTTCACTGAATAAACTATGCCAAGAAAGAGTTGTCAAACTACTGGTATACTTGTCCCTGATGTCCTTGAAAGCCTCACACTCCATAATAAAGCGTTTTTCCAATTCCACTACGTTGACAGTGTAGAAAATACACACCCGTTCTTCCCATGTTTCTTTAGGCCTTTTCCACTGCCCTATTTCACACTAGAGTTGATGAGAGTTAGTTCTTAATTGAGCAATAAGAATCTTAGCTCTCTGCAAAATACAAGGCCCTATGTATGCTTTTTGTTGATGGTCACAAGTAGGGCTGAATTTGTCAAGATAGTATTTCTTCTTCCTCCCAAGCACTTTTCCCCATAAATGCTTGCGGAACTTATCCATAACAAAAGCCTTTACCTCTTTGCTATTAGTGGGGCAAGCATTCAAATAGATATTCCATTTGTTCATCCATTTGTTGTTTTGTCTCATCCAAGTCTTCTATATTTTCTTATGGTGTCACTGAAACAACTTTACGCCATCTACCTACCTCCATTTGCTCAATTCTTTTCAAATACCTTATCAGACACATCATAGTAATAGCTTCAATAAGAGTTGCCCCTGTTTCACTCAGCATTATCTCATAAGGAACTGAACCTTTTATTTTAAACTTTCTTGTGATCAAGCGCTTTTGAATTTTATCAATGTGTATCCACTTTGAATTTAAAGTGTTGCTAGCCCACAATTCACAACCATAAAGCACCATTGAAAGCACCAAAAGACCAGAAAAGAACCTACATAGTGTTCCAATCCCATAACTCTTCATCTCTACATCTATTTTGAAGAGCATATAATTCTTTCCACCCTCCCAAAGTTCTTTTCTTTCTACAGCTCTCCCAACTAAGCTTGTAGTTGAAGTCAAACCCAAGGTATTTGAACTCTATTACTTCTTCTAGAATATTGTCTTCAAAGTAGAACTTATGCTAGTTCCTCTTTCTTTTGTTGGAGAAGATCATGATCTTTGTCTTATTGGTATTGACTTGTATCCCCACCATTTTGGAAAAGTGCTCAAGGGCATATAAGTGCTCTTGCAACCCTTGAGCTGACTTAGCAATCAAAATAAGGTTGTTAGCATATAAAAGAAGTTTTATCACAAATTCCCCCAATAGGACACCATCCCCTCCTTGCACATTGAGCCACTCTTCAAGTTTGTCAATATATTTAATCCAAAAAGAGTAGGAGAAAGCGAGAAGCCTTGCTTGACCCCAATGTCACCCCTAAAACTCTTTGAAATGCTTGTTGAAATTCTGATTTTGACTCTTCCCTCTTCATAAAGCCTATGGACAATCGCTCTAAGATGCATAGGAACCCCAAGTTCTTCCATTCTACACCATAGCTTATCCCTAGGCACCATGTCAAAAGCATTTTTGAAGTCAACAAAACAACAAAAGGCTTCCTCCCTTTCCTCCCAAACTTTTTCAATGATGTGCCTTAACGTGATTCCATGATCAACCATAGAGTGTTTGGGTCTAAAACCTGCTTGCCCTTTTGCTCACTTTTCTTTTTCTTCTGCCCACTTGCTGATTTTATTTTCTACCATGCTACCAAATAATTTCGCAAACAAAGGATTGATCATAATGGTCCTATAATTTGAAGGGTTATTAACGTCACCACTCTTAAAAAGAGGTATCGCTAGGTTGGTTGTCCAATCTTTAGGGAACCCTTGTTGAATGATGTTGTTGAAAATTCTCATAATGTGTGGTCCGAGAGTACTCACCCCCCATTCTAGATACTCCACTTGATGCTCAACCAAATCCTTAGTTTTTCCTACACCCAATTTTTTAATACCAATCTCCACCTCTTGTAAGGTGAAAAGATTTGTTGTGATGTTGATCAAAGGGGGAGGCTCAACCTCTGATTCCTGTTTATAAAGTTATCTTGCATAGTCTAACCATTGATTTGTTGAAATGTCATTTTCATTTTGTTCCTTTTCTCAATTGAAGCTCCTTCCAAAAAAGCTTTGGGTTATTCCTTCCTAGATAAATTAACTCTTCTCTTCTTGTGTTCATGAACTCAACTTTTTTCTATTTTATGATCTGCTTGTACAACTTTATATTCATCTTCTCCCTACCTAACTCTTTCAAAGTTCTTGCCATTTTGCATTCCTCATCAAACCACACATTTACCAGAAAGCAATTTGTTTTTCCTTTCTTTATTTTTTCTCTTTTGCACTTCCCAAGTGCTCTTTGGATAATATTTGTTAACTCATGACTATTGAAACCTTGAAAACTAGTTTTCTCCTACTTACTGAACCTTTTTATTTCTGCCTTGAAGATAAAACTATTTTCTTGAGTCAAAATAATTTTGCCCTTCAACAGTGATTACCTAAGACAATGAGATTTCCTCCCATATTGCTTCTTTTGAAGCCAATACAACTTTAAGTAAATTGGGTTATGATATGATTTTAAGTCCCAAATATGCTCCCCATTCGTAACTTCCTCTATCCTTTCAATCAAGCTTTGCAAGCAAATTACATAATCAACAACACTTGCACCATTGTACATATTGCAAGTAAAATTTCTTGACTTCTTCCATCTATCTAAACCATTGCAAATAATTAAGTCAAAAGTGCCACATAAAGTAAGCAACTCTTCCCCAAAAAGATTGCCATCCTTATTATCTTTTGAACATCTTGACCATTGGTGATTTCCTTCTTCCACAATCCAAATAGGATTGTGATCCTCTTTGCAACATAAAATACTAGCTTGCTTATTTGTTGTCCCAGCATTGAAATCTCCTACTAAAAGAACTTCTCCTTGCTAAGAGTACACTACAATATCTTTTTTTAGGGCTGCATATGGGTCCTTGCTGTCTAGCCCATTATTTTTGTAAGTTTTTGAAACCTGTGGTGCAAAATAACAGGCGGTGATTCTTATGTGATTTTCATTTTCTAAGATTTTGAACCAAATATATTGCTTATTTGTATCTTCTCTTTCTAGTTGGATGTTACACCCTTCTTTTTCTTTCACTAAGACCATTATTCTCCTGTACCCTTTACCATTTCTCGCTGCCTTGTTCCAAACCACCAACTTCATGTAACCTTCAAACCTAGCAGTCTTGCATCCTTTATGCTCATGAGTTTACGTGAGAAAAATTATGTCTCTACCTTTGACAATCAGCCCTAACCTAGGCCTCCTTCTCCAAGGGTAACCTCTGCAATTCCAACATACTAGGTTTAAGTAAACCTGGGTAGGACTTGATTGCTATGTATTTTGGCACACAAGACTCAAATTTGAGTCTTCACACCTTTTTACCCAAGTTGGCCTTGTTGCTTTCCTTCCTAAAAAATAATCAATTGTTTTCTCTTTACTTCCACCTTATTGCCCTGCCTTACCATGAGACCCAAAGATGGCTATAATGGTTTTCCCGTTGTAAAACCAAGCACATTTGCCTTCATCTCTTGTTGCTCTTATTTTTGCCACTTCCTCCCTTCTCTCCTCTTATTGTTTACTGATTAAACTCTCATCTAGAAAGAAGTGTGATCTCCTCAAAAGCTTCTTTTTTCTTAAAAGAAGAAGCTTGCCATGTGTGCTTCCCATAACAACTTTTATAGGCTGATCCCTCTCTTCACATATCTTACCCACCCTCCTTGCTTGGCATATTTACCCTTGCAAATGCAACTTATCTTTTAAAAAGTCACTTGTGAGATTGAAGGTACTTTAAATTTTCCCATAATCTCTTACTCCTCTGATAATTACATTTGTTTCTCTAACTTGCCTTTTGTTGAGCTCTCTTTCTTGAGTTCTATCGACACCTGTGTTTGTTTCTGCCTCCATGTTTGTGTAGCCACTATCGACTTGAGTCCATGCTCTAACTTATTATGATATATCTCCCCTATTATTTCCTTTTATACTTCCTCCAAAAGTATTTGCTTGTTGAGGTGCTTGCACTTGCCTTATTTGTTTTAAAGGTTATCACATCTCCCTTTGTTGCAACTGTTTCTTTCAAAATTTGCCAAGTTGACTTCATGTCTTGCCATTCATGCTTCCCTACTGAAAGAGCCTCTTGTAACATTGCCATTTGCTCCTTTAAAAATTTATTTCTTTCCTCTAAGAACCAATTTGCAATTGTAATCTCGTACATTTTGCAATCCCTTGCTTGCTCCTTGGCTTCCAAAACCTCTAGCCTCGACTTAGCATTTAGTAGCTCTTGCACATATAGGTCTAATGACCAAGTAAGAGGCATAGAAGGAGGACTTTAGATAACTGATTCTTCCCTAATTCTATTGCCTTTAGCCTTTTTTCTCTTTGAGATTGTTTTTTTCCTAAATGTTTCCATTTTAAGCATGCAAGCCTACACTTTAAAATACCCTGATACTATTTTGTATTTACCCAAACCCACTTCCCAATTTTATCTATTGATTACGAGGAGGTTCATGTTTGAGAGCCATCAAGATTATGAGCCTTGTAGGCAAATATACTATCAATTATATATAAAGAAAACGAGAGGCTTTGGAGTATGGCGATTAAAGGAAAACAATTGACAACCGAGAAGCTAAAAGGCTATTCACTTTAAAACTTCTTTATAAGTTTCCAATTATGGAGCATTTTGAGATCTATCCCTTTAATTAAAGAGGACTCAAGAAATGTAATCTAATAGAGAGTATAATACTTTGTTTTGGGATGATGCTTGTTCATGATCAATTGTTCTATATCAAAATATCTATATAGGATTTTGGGTGACAAGGTTAAAAACTCTCATATTTTTCGATGGGGATAAAATAACAATCAAGTAGATTTTTTCTAATTAAATATAAAATCATTTCAAATATAAGAATGACTATAATGTATTGGACATTGTTATCTATAAAGGATTTTATGCCCCTTCAATATTTCCTTTATGCAAGAGCAGTTCAAAAGATGAGGATGATCTATTTCTAAATTGTCAAATGGCATGGGAGATTTGGGGAGGACAATTCAATAAGATGAAAGTAGGATGTGCTTACTTGAAATCAATAGAGAAATTGTTGTGACTTTTTACCCAAAAATGAGAAAAGAAGAAATTATATAGATTTATTTTGAGATGGGGTGAAAAACACAAAAAGAAGGTTAAAAGTAAAAGTGTGATAAAAGAAAAAAATTATACACCACTAGTAAAAAGGTATAATTATTTATATAAATAATACATAATATGAAATGAGCATGTGTGTTGGTTGATTAACCGCCTAGGCCATTATAATTTTATGGTACCTTGGAATTTTTCGCATTGGTGAAAATTCTCTAGACATGGGTCAATCAAGGAAAGTGGTGGGTATTGGAAGAGGTATACACAAATTGTGTCAGATATGAGATACATAATATACCCTAAAATGTCCTAGCAAAGACTATTGTGATTAAGAAATGAACGTGTAATTCCTCTTGAAGTGTGACAATAGCATGTGAATCCTTGTATTAATTATAAAGAGAAAGAAGCAAGCCCAATTCAAGAAAGAGAATAGATATGTATTTGCACCCTTTTAATAATTTGGCCCATTATATTTTGGCTTCAGAGCCATAAAGGGGATAAATTGACTAGTAAAAAATATCATTTGTAAATTGTAATACATTTTTATTAAGCTAGTAAAAAGGGCAGTCAAACTCTCTAAACTCTCTTAACTTTTAAGTTTTGTTTTAACTAATTTAAATACTCATTAAAATCTAATATCACAATGGTTACTAGTTATTGAGCAATTTTATTAGAAGATATTATACATTTGATTTTGATAAATTGTTTTATAAAACTATTAAAATCATAAAGTAAAATAAGATATTGCTTTTTTTTTAAATATTGGACCACACGTATCAAGCCTTTAATTAGCTGATAGGATTTTATATGTGAGCATTATAGTGCCGTAAAATTCACATCAAAAAATTTTCTAAGGTCATCGGTTGTTCCTATCGGCATATTCCTCAAACCTCCTATGGATGCAAGTGCTAGTTAGCTGATAGGCTTTTTAAGTGGACTTGCAAGTCCACAAAGCCTCCTCTGAAAACTTGTCTCACACTATAAAACATCTTTACGGTCGTCAGAAAATAGTCTTAGCCAACTGAAAATAGGAAATGATGAGATTTGATGTAGACACCATGGAGATTGTTGGGATTAATCTGTACCTTTTATGAGGAAATTGATTCAATTATTTTTCAATCAAGGAAGACAAGTATGGTCAGAGGATTCTACATACCCATAAGCATGTCAATTCACCATGATTTGCAAGTCTCAGTGACAACCCTCACAATTCTTCTGGTAGTAATGCTCCCTTTACATGACCTATAGCCACAAATCTTTTCAAAGATTCATTGATAATATCAACTTGAGCAGTTGCATCTACAACATCAATTAGGTCCAGAAATTCCTTTGCATATTTCACAATTCCTTGTACAACATCAACGGTAACATCCTATTTTTCTACTAACATTAGATTTTTATATATTTTAAGATAAACAAATAAAAGGATATATTTTTATACATTTTAATAGATAATACATTTATAACCTTTTAGGATTTTTTTTTTCAATTTAGAATCTCTAAAATAAAATCCATTATATAGATTGCTTGTAATGGGTGGTAGGCAACCTATACACTAGATTTTATTCTAGAAGTTTTAAAATGATACTATTGTAAAGTTATACCAATAATGGGCATCTACTAACTTAGTTGTACATAATTTACAAGTGTGAGTGAAAACCCAACTTGTTAGTTGTTACAAGCACAAAAATATTTTTTCTCAAAAGAACATCACTTATATAAATAGATAAAATTGACTAAATATACAAGTCTAAAATGTCTTATGTTTTTGTTCATTTTTTTAAAAAAAATTTTATCAATAAGTTGTTGTCATGGGGACAACTCCCTTTTCATTAAACTTTAACATAAATTAATAAAATAGAGTTTGAACCAGGCTCAGCAAAATTGCTTGAGCATACAGCTAAGCAAGTAGGAACAAAACCATGCCATACATACTTAATCTTATATTGATTACATGTAGGAACAAAACCCTACAATACCATCTATAATTCCTATTATTTACATACTGAAAATGAACTAAAACTTAGGCATTGTTGTCTTTCATGAAGTATTGATTAAGGAGATCCTACATCCATGCTTCTTCCACTTCAATCCCAATCAGCTTCTTCAAGAATTTAGCCCTTCGCATCATTTTCTTCCTACGCTCTACAATCCTCTCCATTCTCTTATCTATGACAAATGGCAACCATTCCACCACATCCCCTGCCCAATTGATTATGTGGAAATCCTCTAGTAGGGGAATTCCCACATCACTTTGCGCTACTCTGAGGGATTCTTCATAGCCTCCCCCAAATTCCTTTTCCACAAAATTCTCCATTAGTTGTTTTATAATCCCTTTGTCCTCTTCTAAATCTAGCAACACTGCCATGAACATAAAAGTAAGGTTGGAATTGACCCTATACCTGCTCACGCACTCCATATACTCTTCTCCTAAAATCCATTCAATTGCAAATAGGACTACACCACTCCTGGGTTTAAACACCTTCCTCATTCTTCTATTTGAGATACTTCCAAGGAAAGACATTTGTCTCTTATCGTTGATCAAATGAATTGGTGTATCCATACTATAAATGCTCTGTCTATGGAATTCTAAGCTTCTCAAAATTTAACATCTTCCTTACTGCCATATCATTGAAAGCACCCCCACCATTTCCCCCTTCTCATGCTTCACTAACTCAAAACTAGATGTCTAGGAGAGGACGATCCATCAGTTCTCATTAGAATAGTCATCATGAAATGACACCACCCAAACCATGTCTTCCTTCATATCTATAGCATTATTTGCCATATTATCTACATCACCATTTGCCTCGTGGAAAGTGTGATTAACTATCACTCCTTTAAATTTGTCTAAAATTGTTAAAGCTTCACTTAATAATACTTTTAATTTCCAATTTTGCATTTTTCTTTTCCTAACTGCATTTATAACAATCTGAGAGTCCTCTTCCACCACCAGTATTCTCATCTTGAGGTTTTGACACATCTTAAGACCTAGAATTAAAGCATGTATCTCTTCCATGTTATTTATACCAAATGAGAGCACCTTCAATGCTTTCCCTATCACCCTTCCTCTCCAATATCGCACTATACAACCTACACCAGAGTCTCCATGGTTTCCCTTGGAGGCTCCATCAAAGTTCATCTTGAACCACCCCTTTTCTAGTGGTGTTCATTTGACTTCCGTTCTCCTCTTCCAAGATTCAACTCCTTCATCCTCGTTAAAGGGGAGTCCAAAAAGTTTATTATTCCTTGTCATCTTAATTCATTTTTTTAAAACTATTTTTGTCTAATCTATCAAAATCACTTAGAGGTCAAACTTGGCCTAATTGCACCTCTGGAGGATTTTAACCTTGGTGGATGGCATAATCAAATAACATACCATCATCATCAACAGTTATGCTCAACCAATTGAACTACAACCCTTTGATATCCCAATTCAATTTTGATAAATCTAGTCCTACAAATTACTATAGAGTACTAATTGATGAAAGGAGAGTACATGTGTGGAAATTTGACATTAATATATCTGAACATGAGGTGGTATAAAGGACTTTTTAAAACGGATAATTAGAGTCATATATATATGTTTCTTTTTCCAATTTTAATAGATGATGATCAAGGAGGTTTGATTATAGTTAGGGCATAGTATTTTTATCTATTTCTTTATACTATCACTGTTACATTTTTTGTATTTGGTACATTTGGTTACATTCTTTCTAAAATCACTTGTCCCTATTGCATATAAACAATTAAAATTCATATAAACACCAAACCAACAAATTATTTTCCATTTTAGTAGAAAGTACAATATATACATTATTGCATGCCAATATGGGTGTAACATAAACGTGTGGTATAAGCTCTTTTGTTCAACTAGGTCGAACAAGGATCACATCATTTGGGGGGAGTGGGGCTTCATAAGTCTACCCTTGTCAATATGTACTAAAATAAAAGGTTTACTTATATAAACAAATATGGAATGTGTTTAGGGTTAAAAGTGAAGATAATGGATTTTAAGGGTTTGTATTGATCCTCCTTTCACCACTAAACATTCAAGGACATTCAACCTAGTAAAGAACTCTACTACATATCTCCTATCACTTGGAACATAGGGGAAGTTTGGAATTGTGTGAATTTATTGTTCAATTAAGCCCAACTATGCTCAAAACCCTAATTTCACAAATTCGTAAATGGAAAAATTAAAGAAAATGATCGCACATAGAGATATTAAATGATAATCAAATGCGTACTAGATTTTAGAGTTTGTTGTGTGGAAAAGTCAGGGACTAATGAGCTGGTGCCCTAGTCCAGTGCCTCAATTTTCTTTGGGATCTAGGAATGTCTTCTGCAACACAGTTTTGCTATTTCAGAGGTTTTATAGTTGCGGGATCCAGAGGACTAATGAGCGGGTGCCCAAGTCCAGGTCCCTATTTTCTTTTTTGATCTAATATTCCAACAGTCTGCACTGCTCTCCTGCAACTCCACTTCTTTTGCTTTCGCAACATGTAACCTGTAATCACAGAAAAATGGGTTGGGAGTTGTGGTGTTTAGAGGCTTGCCTCAGTCAAGCCCTGAAGAGACATTCAAGTCTTCTGAACACTATTGTCAGATAAGAGTGTGTATCCCTGCGGGATAGAGGCAAAATCTAAATGATAGAAAACACAATTGCTATCACCTTGTAGTGAAGATCTCATGGAAGGAAGATTCTCTTCATTCCATGAGGAGATGGGTGTCAAACATGCAAATACAAACACAGTAACAATATAAAATTCTGCTCTACCACACAATGAATGCCTTGAATCACTTTCACATAAAGTCACAAGTACACAATGTCCATCTAGTTTACAAATGAATCACTAATCATGCTTATATATACAACTACAAACATTCCCGCTAAGAATTTTGTAATTCAAACTTACTGTGTCGACATAGGACCTAAATAACAGTCATAAACCGACACTTTGAAATAGGTCCTGGCCCAAAATAGGGAAGGACTAGGGCGTGGGTGCCCAAGTCCTCCCCCCCTATTTCAGGTACGAATCATGTTAAGTGCTTCCCTTGAGTCCCATTTGCCATGAAACTTCAAGGTTTTCTCATCTAGAGTCATCAAAATCATACAAGATGCTCTAAATGCATTCTAAAGGACCTGGGAGCTAAACCTTAAGAGGAAAAAAGCCCCCAAGGATACTTTTTTTGACATAACATTTAGCCCCCACTTTAATGTATGTATAAACACAAGGCCAATACATGCATTAAAGTATGGTCAACAAGCACAACAAACACGCCAGGCATGGAGAAGACATGCCAATCATAGTGAAGACAATAACAGGCATGGAAAATGTGGAGAAGACAGTTACAGTTATGCAAAACATGGAGAAGACAACATTGAAGACATGCTGAACACAGTGAATGTAGTGAATACAGGGATGATTTTCTTTTTCTTTTTCTCATATATGAAATGCAATGCAAGTACAAGGAAAGTAAACACACCACGCATAATGTAGGAGGGACTCATTGCCACCGGTCTTTAAACTGCATATGTGGGAATAGACATGCCAAACAAATCTCAGAGTGCAGGAGGGACTCATCACCACCAGTCTTTAAGACTGCACTTGAGAACAAACATGCCATACAAATCAAGCATGCCATACAAATCCCAAAGCATAGGAGAGACTCATCACCACTGGTCTTTAAGACTATGCTTGGGAACAAATGTGCCATACACACACACATGGAAGACACAGAAAAAACATGGCAGACAAGAGATGGAGTATACCTATTTCTAGGTTCATCATCATCTTAGGCACATTACAAGCACACACCGACGATTGGGCTTCACCACAACAATCACCAAAGACAAGCTTAAGGGTTAGGATAGTCACAGATCTTCTCTCTGCCTCCACAAAGGACTTTTAGAAAATGACAGGATGTGCACTCTACTCGAGAAATACACCATCCATGCCTTTGCAAAGGGCTTAAGATAAAAGGATATATGCAATATCTTGTCTCTATAAAGGGCTTAAGTGATTTCAATAGATTCAACCTTTACAAACACACTTTGCTAGCATCTAAATCAGATAGCTTACCTTATATATGCCCCCACCTTAAGGTGGTTGATATCATGTAACGATATCAAGCACATTAAGATAGGAAGAAAATACACAAGGGAACACGAGCTCTCACAAAGCCCATGCCCCCCGAAGGTGACATGTACTTTACAATCGCTAAATGTTCCCACAAGCACACAATTTCCTGCAAGAAAAGGTGTTAGCATCCATATAATCATGATAAAAAATAATGCATATGATCATTCACATAAAGAGCCAAGGTTATACTACAGATTTAGAGACCGAGTATAACCATGGGGCTATACCGCAGAAATCTCAAAACCAAGTGTAACCAAGGCGAGATTCAAAGATAAACAAAGTGCACGAAGCAGATGTATTGTTATGTTTTGTAAGTGCGATAAGACAACATCAAGATCACATGGAGTGATTCTACTAGCCAAGCGTTGGATAATATATATTCCAACCCTGTCGTCATGTATGGACTAGGTCCATTTTTTGATTTCTCGTTGAAGGGACACTAGGTCCGTATCAATATAATATATTTTTCGTCATCCGCCAGCTATATAGAACCACTAGAGGAAGGGAAACAATAAATCGATAGAAGAGAAACAAGTGCCTTAGGGACAGTCATGTAGGAGGGTGCCCCCAAGTCACCAACTGCAACGCTATGTCCATAAGATACAACACACAACAGTGAAAATAGAGGAGAAGAAATATAGAAGAATGATTATACAAATAGAAGGTCACAACAGAGGCGGTCTCCCAATATCCTTGACCTTACAAGAGTATCAAGGGTCATTCTAGGAGGCCTGAACAACACATAACACATCACGGGGGAAGCACAACACAAGAGGAGAGGTCAAATACATGAGTCAATCATGCTAACCACATAAGTGACCACGAGGGTTAGAGATACCTACCTGTGAAGAACAACCGGTCTAGAATTTGGAACTTGCGAGCATCTTGGAGAGATGCTCTATCAAGTTTTGTGCGAAGCTTGAGTGGTTCTTATGAGAGTCTTGTTTGTTGTCGTGAAGTCCATGTAATGCTTGTTTCTCAAATCCTTGTGTATGTGAGACTTTTTGTTGCTTGTGAGTAGGAGAACCACTATTATTTCCAACTGTTGATAATTGTCTTACTCTTTTCCAATTTTTAGCTAGCTTTCTTTGTTGATTTCATCTACCATAATGACAAGGACTATCTTGTACTATCTCAATCTTTTCCTTTGTTATAGTATCTTGTTTCAATTGTTCAATTTATTTTTTTGATGCATTTGGGTTATCTCTCGATCCTTGTAAAGATAATAGAGGAGGAACCTTAGCATAAATACCTTTTTTTCTTGGACGAGGTGGGTCATCCAACTTTTCCTTATCCACTTCTATCATACCCACAATGTCATCATAATCCAAATAATCATTTTCTACTTTCACTATATTATGTTCCAACATGTTGTTATCAATATGCTTAGGGAAAGGATTAGTAAAGATTTGTAAATTTTGATTTGGTGGAGAAACCAACTTTTTTCCATTGTCATTCACACATGATACCTATATAACATTTGAGTCAATGAGGTATTGTATTTCATGTTTAAGACGCATACAACATTCGGTATCATGTCCTTGTTGTCGATGAAAATGACAAAAAACATTAGCATCAAAATAAGGTCCTTGCATTTTATTAGGATCCAAAGGTTTAATCGGGGGAAGCTTCATAAGGTTATTGCTCATAGCTTGATTCATGATAGAATGGTAGGACTCAGATATCAGAGTAAACTTTCTTTGCTGATACAGTGCCTTCTTCAGATTAGTGATAGTAGACACTTGGGAAAAGTTATTCAAATTCGGTCCATTAACCTTGATGAAACTCTTATTATTCCTCTTAAAGTTGTTTTGTGATGGTCCACTCGTGAATTGACCAACTTGAGCCAATGAGTTTTGGTTTTCATACTAACTAGATGAAAGTTGATAATCACGAAGGGCGGTACATAAATGTTGAAAGGAGTTATACTTCATCAAGAGAATCTTATCACGGATGTTAGGTTGTAGATTTGTAATGAACACCTTCTAAACATCCTCATCCTTCATCTGATATTGAATTTGTGCATAGAGAGCTTGATACCAACTAATAAACTTAGTTAACTTCTCTTTCAAATCTTGCTTGCAATGAACTAAATCGATCAAAGAAACTTGAGGTCCAATGTTTGCTTGAAAATGTTGTAAAAATTGATCAACTAATTGCGAAAGAGAGTGTATTGAATTCAGAGGTAAAGAGAAAAACCAATCTAAAGTAGTATCTTTGAGAGATCATGGGAAAAGTTTTCCTAACAAATCCTCTTCAAAGTAGAAATCACTACACATAGCCGTGAATGCTGCCACATGAGTATTAGGATCACCTTTTCCACCATATTTTTCAAAGCGAGGGGTCTCAAACCTCTCAGGCATGGGAGTTCTTAAGATTGCATAAGATAGGGGATTACGAGCATGGTAAGTTGGTATATTAGGTTGTGAAGAATTTGTCAAGTTTGTCAACTTTTGTTGTAAGGAAGTCATGCCTTGCAAAAGTTGGTTTAAGATGGCATCATTGGGAGATGCGGTTTGCTGCGAGGAATTAGAACCAAAGTGAGGAGGTGATGGAGCTTGAGTAGTGATAAGCGGAGGCTATGAATAATTCAATGGTGGTTGGACATAGTGATAGGTGGAAGGTGGTTGTGAATAGTTGTATGTAAGAGGTGGCTGAGAATAAGTGGGATGGAAAGGTGGTTGAGAATGATTACTCATAGAAGAGATCCCCTTAGAAACCAAGTTCTGATAATTAAATCCCACAGCTTTGTAGTTTTGTGAATTAGCTCCATTAGATACTCCAATACCAATGGTAGAATTACTACAATCATTTGCATTAGTTGTTAAAATTGTTGATGTAAATGTGGACATTCCAGTGGTTGGTATAGGTGCCAAAACTTGTGTATGAGACGGTGACGATATGTTTTTAATACCATTCGCACATTAAGTCACCGGCATAACATTATTGTGTACAATATTTGTTAAACCTTGAATAACATTAATACCATCTTGTCCTTTTATCACTTCTCTTATGCGGTGGATCACAGGGACAACTTCTTTCGCTATTCTTTCATTTCCAACAAATTCTTGAAAATCGGCTAAGTCTTTATCAAGTTTGTTTATTTTCTCATTAGGTACATGTGTGACCACATCAATAGTGTCCTCAAAATCATGAAATACTTGATCTTCCATAGTGGTTTTATGAGGTATAGTATCTTGTGAAATTTGTGTCTCTCCTTTTGTAAAGAAGGTATTCAGTGGATTTTTAGAGGTACGAATGTCAAATTCTTCAAAAGCACTAGATCCCATGAGTCTTATACTTATTAAAGGGATATTTCTATTAGTTAAATGAGTTATAATACTCTTACACAAGCATGCAACTCTCAATGCACAAACTAATAGAACAAACCCTAGGAGAAAGATATGTTTAAGATCCAAAATGCTTAATTTTTCAACTTTTTTCAATGCAAATAAGTGAAAGAAAAGGTGTTGTCAGGAAATTGATGAAGTGTAGTAAGTAATATGTCTAATATCAGTCCAATAAAGCAATAATATCCTTCACAACACACTTTTGATGCAAACCTAGAGTGATGACAAGTCAAAACCTAGTGAAAATACACTAAAATATGCAATTTTTTTACTAATTTTCAATGTAAAGACTAAATAAAAAGCGTGTTGTAAAGAATTTTAGGAGAGGAAGAAGATATTAACAGTAATATTAGTCACCTAAAACCATAAAATATGTCACAACATGCTTATAGTGCCAATCTAAGTCAAACCCTAGTGAAAATATAGCCAAAATATGCAATTTTTTGCCAAATTTCAACGCAAAGGCCCAATAAAAAGGGTGTTGTAAAGAATTTGAGGAGGGTTAGAAGATAATAACTCTAATAATAGCTAATTACTGCAGTAAAATTCTTCACAACATGCCTACGATGCAAATCTAGAGAGACGATAAGGCCAAATCTAGTGAAACAACAAGGTTTTAAAACCTTAGGCATGAAATTTTGCAAGGAAACCACTATGAAGAAACACTACAGTTAGAAATCAGTCCTAATAATTTTTTTGAAAGGGTAGTAAAATCTGAAACAAGATTTTAACTACAAACCCTAGCTAATGTAAAACTAGGTTATGTGGAAAAATGCACAATTTCAAGCAATTTTTATCAATTTAAGCATAAAAATGCAATGTAAATGAATGGTGAATGAAAAATTTCTATATTTTAAATCAGATCTGATGATAATGAAAGGAATTTATTGAAATCAAAAGCCAACTAATTCAAATTATTTGAAAATGCAAGCTAAAATGCCAATTTTTTTCAATTTTTTCGTAATTTTTTGAATGCAATAAGATGAACAATGAAATGAATGAATGTAGATCTGAAGTACAACACTCAACAAGGTGTGAAAAATTCAAAAACATGGGTTCACCAAAATGTTTAGGGTTAAAAGTGAAGATAATGGATTTTAAGGGTTTGTGTTGATCCTCCTTTCACCACTAAACATTCAAGGACATTCAACCGAGTAGAGAACTCTACTACAGATCTCCTGTCACTTGTAGCATAGGGGAAGATTGGAATTGTGTGAATTTATTGTTCAATTAAGCCCGATTATGCTCAAAACCCTAATTTTGTAAATTTGTAAACAAACAGACAAATTACTGAAAATGATCGCACACAAAGATATCAAATGACAATCAAATGCGTACTAGATTTCAGAGTATGGTGTGTGGAAAAGTCAGGGACTAATGAGCGGGTGCCCTAGTCTCATGCCTCAATTTTCTTCAGGATCTAGGAATGTCTTCTACAACATAGTTCTGTTGTTCCAGAGGTTTTACAGTTGCAAGATCCAGAGGACTAATGAGCAGGCACCCGAGTCTAGGTCCCTATTTTCTTCTTTGATCTACATTTCTGACAGTCTGTACTGCTCTCCTATAACTCCACTTCTTTTGCTTTCACAACTTGTAACCTGCAATCACAGAAAATGGGTTGGGAGTTGTGGTGTTTAGAGGCTTGCTTTAGTTAAGCCTCGGAGAGATATTCAAGTCTTCCGAATACCGTTGTCAGATAAAGAGTGTGTATCGGGATGCAGGATATAGGCAAAATCCAAATGATAGAAAACACAATTGATATCACCTTGTAGTGAAGATCTCATGGAAGGAAGATGCTCTTCATGCCATGAGGAGATGGATGCCAAACTTGTGACTACAAACACAATAACAACACAAAATTTAGCTCTGCCACACAATGAATGCCTTCAATCACTTTCACATAAAGTCACAAGTTCACGATGTCCATCTAGTTTACAAATTAATCACTAATCATGCTTATATATGCAACTACAAACATTCCCGCTAAGAATTTCGTAATTCAAACTTACCATGTCGGCATAGGACCTAAATAATGGTCATAAATTGACACCTTGAAATAGGTCCTGACCCAAAATAGGGCAAGACTAGGGCGCAGGCACCCAAGTCCTACCCCCTATTTCAGGTAGGAATCATGTTAAGCACTTCTCATGAGTCCCATTTGCCATTAAACTTTAGGGTTTTCTCATCAGGAGTCATCAAAATCATGCAAGATGCTCTATTGGGTGAATATTTTGTCTTCAACTAACTGAAGGCAAAATAGTTATATCAACCACAATGTAATGAGATAAATCTCTCCTCTCAACAAGGGGAGGTTCCCTATTAACTATTACAAACTTATTTTCACTAAAAACTAATTTTGGGGTGAAACCATGTCATCTATTTCTCTTTTTTCAGAAAAGATGTTTACAATATAAAAGAGCACTTTCACAATACAAATCAAAATGGACAAGAAACTCACGAGAGCACAAAATCTATTGTTGCTCCTTTTACTGATTTAAAATTTAGAACCAAGTAGGATAAGGTGCAGCTCAAAGTCTTCACCGAATACTACGACAAAATATATGATCACAAAAGATAATAGTAGTTCAAAGCCTCTCCAATATCTTTTACTTAAAAACATAAAATCACAAGCTAAAGATAATTGTTGTAGCACAAAGTCTTCACAATCAGCTTTAGAACATCTCCTAGATTATTCACACTCACACTACAATTTGATCAAGCAGATAAGATAGTATAAGGAAAAGGACATAAGAACAATTTCCAATACGCCACAAGTTATTCCAATGCAAAGATTGAAAGATCGCTTGCTTTTCTATTCACTTTGATAAAATATGATTTACAATTTGAACACAAAGTCTCAAAATGCTCTTCAATTTGGTAGAGTTTCACTATAATAACATAAAGATGATAATTACAATTGGGGTCCTCCTTATTTATAAGAGAAACTGAGAGCAAAAATAGGAAAATCCTAGCTACTTTGACTTATTCAAACAAAAGAGTCCTATTTGACTTATGACTTCTTTTGTTTCATATGTAATTACATTTTGGAAAATTACACATGAGTATGTCCATAACAAAATTCAAATTACATAGACAAGAATAAAATAAACTAAGGTATCAAAAAGGAACTTAGCTTCCTCCATCATTCTTCTTTAGAAAGTATCGATACATAGCCTGTATAGCTGCCATTTCACATGCATCCAGGTTTGCTGTATTTTCTGAGATAGTGCAGGTTCAGAGAACCACATCTTTTACTGCCTTTATTGCCTTCTCATGCTTGTCAAGGTTGTCCTTTAGGTTCTCAAAAGTTGAATGTTGATCATAGAGGTTGTCCATAGAAAGTACAGAGGGCACTTCATCTTCAAATTTCCATTGAACCATCTTTTCAAAGGATCTTATCATTTCATCTACTGAAAGGAACTTATGATCTTCACCTGTGAGGGTGCATGGGAGTTCTTCCAACCTGTGTAGAAGTGTGACATCGCTGTCTTCACTATTTTCATGAGCTTGGCATAAGTCATCAAGTAAGCCTTTTACTATATGGATACGATGAACAAGAGACTCCTTAGTCTTAAGATATGATTCCTGATTTGAGATAACCCAAATGGTAATCAGATTCTTTATCTTAATCTTTTTCATCTCTATCCACTCCTCCAAGGTCTCTTCCTGATCCTATAGTTCTTGGGAAAGTAAGTCAACCATGTTATCAAGCTCATCTTTGGCTTTATCCATCTTTTCTTTTCTTTCTATGGTGGTCTTCAATAGAATTCTTCCATGGGCTAGCAAACGTTCCACAATATCTCCTACCACTCTTCCTCTGGCTTGAGCTTTTTCCACCTTTTGAATCAGAGGATCTTCTACAGTCACTGCCATGGGTTCCACAATTTCAGATGACTTTACTATTTTTTGAAGAACAACGGCAAGTTGTTCTGCTTTAGCTTTATACTATTCTTTCTCCTTCTTGACTTCATCATATTTTTCGAACAAGGTGCTGGTAGTAGTTTGAAAATTTGCCTTTATGCCTTCATGAGTTATCTTACCTAACTCAACCCTTGAGACAACATAATCATTCATATCAAAATTGTCAATAGTAGCATCCTCTGGTGGCTTGGCAATCTCTGCATATCTGATCCCCTTTTCATTGATAAGCCTAGAAATAGTCTTAGGCTTTTTCTTCAGAGTTTTTGACTTTAAAGGCAACAACTTCTCTATATCAATTTCATCTGGTGAAATTGCTTACTTTTTCATTTTCGAGGTATATGCAGACAACCAAGGAGGAAGTACAGAAGCACCCACATTAGGAGAAGAACCAATCACTTGCTTTGCCGGGTCCATGTTTGTTCCTGTTATTGTAACAATAAGACTGGTAGGAGTAAAAACAACAGTAGTATCAACAACCTTTTAAAAACTATCTAGAAAATGTTCTAACACAGTTTGTTCACCGATATCAAAAGACGAAGAAGACAAACTTGGAATGGATCCAGATGAGTCAAACACTATTCCAAAACTTGTTCTTAAAGAAGGGGGAGTATTATCTGAGGAAACAACCAAAATAGGAGAAATAGGAGTATTTGAAACTGTAGGAAAAACACTAGAAACAGAAACATGAAGCTGAGATTTAGAAACTTGGGATTCTAATGGAAGGTCCTTCTATGGGGAATGTTGTGAATCACCAAGTTGTTGCTGTTCTACATTCTCATTTTTGCCTTGCTCTATTTCATCTTCCTCGACAGGCTTTTCAGATATTTCTGTTTGTTGGATATCCTTAGCTTTCTCAATATTTTGTTGTTCAATTTCAACATTCTCAACCTCCATCTGTTTAACATCAGTGTCTTCAATACCAGATTCGGTAACATTAGAGGTCCATGTAACCTCCTTCTTCTGCCCTCCCTTAGATACAAACTTAATTTTTGGCTTATGTATTTTGGAGGAAGAAGGGGTGTCACTCTTATTCTTGGTCCTATTTTCTACTTTCTTACCTATTTGCTCCTGAGTTTCAGTCTCTAACCCTGTAATAAATTCTTTCAATTTGATCCCTTTGCTTCCCAACCATATGTTTGTGTTAGCCAAGATTAGCTGAAATCTTTTTCTTATAGAAGTCTCCTCTTTGACCGAGCATTTTACTTCTGGAAGAGGTGAGACTTCAACATTATCAATATTATATTTGGGATCTAGAACATCCCCATCATCTTCCATTCCATCTGGAATATCCGCAAGACCCAGCTCTTCTATCTGACTCAAATGAAGTCTGCAATAGTCTAATTTCCTAATCTCATTTTGTGTCCTAAGGTCAGCCCAAATATCTTCCACCATTGGCATATGGAAAGTTGACTTTCTTTTGATTTTATCTTGTACCCTCCTGAAGTCAAAATGATCCCTTTTCTTGAAAGTTTTCATGGTGACTAGCTGTAATTTAGAATCAACTATTTTTGCCTTGGTAGCTGACTGAACTGAGTACCTTCCAATTTCTATAGGAAACTTTATCCTTGACTTTTTTAGCTCCATTTGTTTATTATGTACCACAATCAGCTGCCTACATAATTCCATGAGAACAATCCGGTTACTAGGATATCTTGGAAGTATATAAGGGTAACCAGGATAATACCCTACTCTGAGATATGTGAAAGTAGGAAATCGTAAAAACAAGCAGCCAAAAGAATTTACAACTTCCCAAGTTTCATCTGAAACTCTCTTCTGAACAAGCTCATTGTCCCATAAGCACATAAACACTGAAAAGAAAGCATCATTAACCCTACGGAAATGATGGATTGATCCTTTTAGAGTGATTTGTGGATAATATTCATACACGAGAACCAACCTCCTGTCATCAACCTGAGTAAGACCAGGAAAACTTCTCATGCTTGCGGCAACATATACAAGATATGAGGTCATATAAAATTTGAATGTTGTATTGACTCTCACCAACTTCTTATGCAAAGCATTACTAATCGGTTCTCCCCATAAGATTTTCTGTGTGCCCTGGAGAATCACCTTGATGTATGTATACATCCATTCCTGAAACTTGGAGGAAGAAGGGAGGCCTCTAATACGACTCAAAAGTGTGATCAAGTCACAAACCTCCTCTACAAAGTTACTCCTAGGGAGATCCTTCGGCCATCTGGTCAGATTGCTTCGAGGAATCTTCAACCATTTACTGTTTATGTATCTTCTTGCGGCTTCCACATCTATATCATAAGTCTCTTTGCCCTTGAGAAAAATCAATTTGTCCAATATTTTCAATAGGACACATGAAGATTTTATCAAGAAACTCTGCATCTAACCTCATAACCACATTCCCTTGGGAATCTGTCACAACCCTAGTATCCCTATTATAATGGCTAGCCACCTGAAGAACAAACTCAGGGTTATGGGTAGAAACTGGAAAAGAGGCAACCAAGTGAATGTTGTTGTCAATGATCTTCTGCATGTGTCTGGAAGGATTTATTTGTTTAGTTCTGTCCACGAACTTTATCATATCTACATTCCCTATCTCCATAGCTCTGATTTCATCAACATTCGACTGTACTGAAGTGACAGGGAAGACCCCTTGGTATTTGTACTTCATAATTTTGGCTTTGGATGGAGACGACTCTGACATCAGCTCTGGAGAGAATTTTGGAAAAGATATTTACCACGAATGTTTGTTGAAAACTGCAAAAAGCCATGATCTCGCAGTTGGGGGAAAAATGGGTAAATTGGAATTACTACAATTCGATGATCATGAACAGGGAAGCATACGCTGGAGGGCTTGAGTGTGCACAAATCAAGGTAAAGGGTGAAAGCGGGTTAACAAGCCTTGAAAGGCAAATTTTCCCAGTGTTAGGAAAAATTCAGGAAAATGTGCATGGGTGGTTGAAATGACCGCTCCTGCACATGGGATCATTCACTTATCATGCGAAGTCGGTTATTTTGACCGCTATTGCACGTATTTGGTAAGATTTTTATATTTTTGATGTAGGGGCGGTCAAAATGACCGCCCTTACATATGAGGGAAAAAATCAAGTTTGAGGCACATGCAAAAGAGGTGAAAAGGTCCGCCAGTGCCTATTAGATGGAAAAAACTTCAAGTTTGATCTATATGTGTATAAGCGGCAAATCTGCCCGCTAACGCATATGAGGAAAAAGGTTTGAAGTGTTGAGTCAGTTGAAAGGACCGCTTATACAGGTACTCCTGAAACTCTAAGTCAGATATGCAATAGGGGAGTTTCAGCTGCTTTTACACGTACGGGGTAACACAAATTTTGTGTAAGGGCAGCGGTTTTAACCGCCCTTACATGTGGGGTAGTCTGAAAGCAAGGTGTAGATGTCGATCATTTCACCAAACATACATACAACGAAAAAGATTCCTAAGACACCGTCGATGGAAAATACCGACTACACACAGGTATAACAAAAACCTAAATTCTCGTAAGGTAATAAAATCTTCAACTAAACGAAAACACACTAAAAAACCCAAAACTATTAAGACCTAGGGTTTAATAGAAGCATATGGATTTAAAATAAAACTAGGGTTTTTTAAAAAGATAACTAGAGGATGATTTTGAACAATGAAATGAACACCATTTATCATTAACAAAACCTGAAACACAAAGAAGAAATAAAACAAAAACCTACCTGTATAAACACGAAGGAGAAACACAGGAGCTTCGATAAGATTGAATTCGTGGAAGCTAGAAAGCGTCAACTTCAAGTTCTCTCCAATGCTTAGGTAATCAAAAGTAAAACAAGATACTAATTGAAAACAATTTAAAGCAACTCAAAGATTTCCCAAATCCAAAAATTAAATGTGTAATAAATACACACGAGTTAATATAAATGCAAGGAAAAAGATGCACCGCCGGCAGAAAATGTCGCTCTCGTATGAAAGAAGGAAGAGGATGTAAGGGTGGGTAAAACCACCGCTCTTACATTTTTACAAGGGAAAACTAACATGCATGGGTGGTGATTTTCGCCGCCCATACATCTTTACACAAAAACATGCATGTAAAAGCAGCAAAATGGGCCGACATTACACTTTGAAACATCAAGGATATGCAAGAGCGGTATTTTTAACTGCTTATGCACATAAAGACTCAAAAAGCTACTAACACCCTAAAATGATCAAAATTGATATTTTGATTAGTTTGCAACCTAATCGATTTGCACAAATTTCAAGGAATCAACTTAAGGGAATGTCACAAACTATTCTAGGATGTCAGATGACTTCGCATGAGGCCAAGAGTACTTGTCTCGATTTGTGAACTTAGAGTGTAGGCTATGAAACGGATAAGTTTCGTAGGGGTTGTCTACAAAAATGAGTGTAGCTGACTTCGAGAACAACAACTAGCTCTAACTAGGGAAATTCCTTCGATCGAGCTTTGAAATGATCAAAGGGAGAAGAATCCAGTCTCTAAGTGCCTTCATCCATGCCATTGGGCCATAGAGTCAAGCTACCAAAAAGAAAAAGACACAAAAGACTAAACAAAAACATGAAACTATACAAATGAACTTATCTGATACTTCAAGGATTGAAGTGCTTCAGATGTTGTCCACTGTGAGGTAGCAAGAATGGTGTTCCGTCAAGATACTCCAACAAGAAGCTATTTTCACCACAAAGTTGATGAATGATGAACGGGCCTCTCCATAGGGAATCAAACTTCCCATGCATTCCTTTTGGTCCTCTCCTCTTGTCCCATAACAAGACTTAATCTCCAATTTGAAAATCACGAGCCCTTGCTTTCTTGTCAAAGAGTTTCTTCACCTGAATTTGATGTTCAGCAATATGGTCTACTACCATAGCTCACTGTTCTTCAAGTTCAGTGAGGTACATGATTCTTTTGTCAATAGAACTTTTAAAAGTTCTATCTTCTACTACCTTTGCCAACTTCAATGCCGACAATTCCAAAGTAATAGGTATTTCTACATTCAGACCATACAGAAGCTGAAACGGTGACATACCTATCGCCCTTTTGGGGGTAATCATGTCTGCCCATAAAGCATCAAACAATGCTTTATGCCAAGTTCTTTGATTATCTTCCACCAATTTCCTGATAATAGTAACCAGATTTTTGTTACTAGATTCTGCTTGACCATTTCCTTGCGGATAATAGTCTTAAGAGTGAGAAAGAATGATCCCATGTTCATAGCAAAAGCTAGTAATCTCGTTGGAAGAGAAACAAGTAGCATTATCAGCCACAACTTTGTTTGGGACTCCAAACTGGGAAATAATATTTTCCTTAAGAAAATTACATACCACTTCAAAAGTAGCATGCTTTACTGGGATGGCTTCCACCCACTTGGTAAAATAATCAGTTGCGGTGAGAACAAAGTTGTGTCCCACACTTGACGGTGGGTTCACAGCACTAATGAAGTCAATGCCCCATTGCTGAAAAGGTTCTTCAATTACAACTGGCTTGAGAGGTCATGCAGCCAACTTAGGCCTTCCAACAAACTATTGACATAACTCACACCTATGTACCCAATTGTACGCATCCTGAAATAGTGTGGGCCAATAGTACCTAGCTGCAAAATCTTATGAGCCGTCACAGGCGCAGAAAAATGTCCTCCATAAGCTAAATTGTGAAAAGACTCCAGAAGTTTGTTTTGTTGCATTTTATCCACACAACAGAGAAAAACTCCATCAAGGCTTCTTTTATACAAACCATTGTCCCATAGGACATAGTTAGCAGCCTTCAATCTGATAGTCCTTTTCTCTTTATAGGATAGATGAGAAGGGCACTCACCATAGGTAAGAAAATGAGCAATATTTGAATACCACTCGTCTGTAGTAGTGACAAAAAGAATAGTCAGCATATCCTCAACTTCTTCTTCTTCATCCCCTGTCTCTTTTGGTACATTGTCGGCAATCAATTGACACAAACCTCTGCCATGCACAAGCTTGGCTTGGCAATCCAATTGCCTCTTTTGGTTCCGAACTCTTGTCGAGTCAGGATTGACTTCACTGTTGTGTCAGGCACCAAAACAACAATATGTGAATTCAAAATATAAAACCTGAAATGCTTTACCACCTTGACCACGACATAAGCATGTTTCTCCATATTTGAATATTTCAATTCATGAGCCTTCAGAGGACAACTCATAAATGAAATGGGAGATTCCACACCTTCTTCATTCTGCTGAACAAGAATGGATGAAAGTGTATGCTCGGAAGCATAATTGTATACTACGAAATCCTTGGTATAATCAGGACAAACAAGAACCAGAGCATGAGCTATGGACCTGTTGATATCCTCAAATGCCACTTTACCTTTTGCACTCCATCAGAAAATAGTCTTACCCTTCATCATGTTGACAATGTGATGGGTTTTCTCTACGAATTCCAGAATGAATCTCCATAGAAAATTAACCTTTCCGAAGAAAGAGTGAATTGCAGTCTTACTAGCAGGCAGAGTAAGACTTTGGATGGACTTGACTCTTTTTGAGTCAATTTTAGTGCCTTCTCGGGACACAATATGACCGAGAAGTTTAGCTTCTGTAACCCCAAAAATTGATTTCTTAGGGTTAAGAGAAATACCATTTTGTCGACATCTTTCCAACACCTGTCACAAATGATACGCATGATCTTGACGTTGTTTGGAGAAAACAGTCTAATCATCAAGATATACCAAAATGAATTTCCCCATCTCATCTCTAAAAGCAAGGTCCATTGCTCTCTGGAAAGTAGCGCCAGCATTGATTAAACCAAATGGCATCCTGCGATATGCAAACGTGCCCCAAGGTGTTGTGAAAGAAGTCTTGTACTGATCTGCTTCTCTGACCTCTACTTGATTATATCCTGAGAAACCGTCTAACATAGATAGCATTTCTGAACCAGTTACAGTTTGCAACACTTGGTCCATGATGGGTAGGGGGTAGTTATCCTTTAGGGAAGACTAGTTGAGATTCCTGAAATCAACGCAAATATAGATTTCTCCATTCTTCTTTCTTACAAGGACAATATTCACAATCCAGGTAGAATGATGAATCAGAAAGATTATTCTTGCATTCAACATTTTCTGCATCTCAGAAAGAATAGTACCTGATATTTTGGGATTATATTGCCTTTATTTCTTCTTGTGAGGCAATGACCCAACTTTGAGAGGAATTTCATGTTGAATCTCCTTAGGCCTGAAGGACTTCAGATCATCATAAGAATATGCCAAGACATCAATGTAATGGAAAATGAGTGTAGTGAATTTGAATTTCTCGTCGGCAGTGCAACACTTCCCAATGTTGACCATTTTGGGATCTGCCTCAGAACTCAAATTTACTTGTTCAAATTCCATAGATGAACTTGAATCAAGTTGTTGCTGTTGTTTAATGTATCTGTCATGCTTATCAAATAACTTTTCCAGGGAAACCAAACCTTTTGGAATCTTATTCCCTTTTAGTTGAAGAAACTCTTCACCAGTTTGGGAATCTACTTAGGAAACGTATTCCCGTGGAGGAGATTCACTACCTTCAAAATAAAGCTCATCAAAGCTATCCGTCTTTTCCAAGAAAGCTATGATTTGATTATCACCATTGAACACCTGCCAATGGTCAGCATTATCCAGTACACTTGGTTGAAAAACCAACTCAATTGTGTACTTGTTCCCTTTGAAGTCTTAATGGGGAACCATGAGGGTGGCAGAGACAACTAATGAATCAACATGATCATTAAACTCTCTCAGTACTGCAGAAATGTCGAAAGCATCAAAACCTTCGATGCAATCCCAAACACGGTTGCGATAATGCCTCAACCTTTCATTTTTGGTCTGCTATAAATTTCTCACTTGGTAAACAACTAATTCGGCATCTCCTTGAGCATGAAGATTTTTAACACCTTTAGCATGAGCAGCCTCCAATCCGAGCAACAATGAATCGTATTCAGCAGTGTTATTGGTATTGTCGAATTGCAGCTTATATGAGAAAGGGAAGATATCACCTTGTGGAGATATCAAAACAATTCCGGCTCCAGAATAGGAAGAGGAACAACTACCATCAAATTCTAAAACCCAAACATCATTTGAATTTCTTACTTTGATGTTTCTATTACTAGTAGATTCTTCTTCATTAGAAAGAGAAGATTCCAGCATCACTATGTTCTCATCTGAACTTTCATCTGATTTACTAGAAATATCATCTGATTCTGCATCTGAAATGTCAGAGATCTCGTCAACAGAACTAGAAATATCTTCAGTAGACAAGAAATAATTACCCATTCCTGAGGACTCAAACAAAATTTGAGCTTTGGGATTTGTCGTTTGGGTAACAATATATTTTGCTTCTTTCCTAGGAAGCAACTTTTGCATGATGCCTTTAACAGGTATCCTTGCTTCGGACAGGTCCATGTTCAGTTCTCCACCCACATCTTTACAAAAATTACGCCCAAGCAGAATGCCATAAGAGGTTGGAACATCAGCCACTAGGACGGTCATCTTAATCCTCTTGTCTGGAAAGGCTGCAAATGCAAATTGGGCATCTTTGATTTGGCCCAAAAATGGTACTTGCTTATTTTCCATGTAGAAACATCTTCCAAAAGTCTTAGTTAAGGTGAGACCAAGGGTGTCTGCCACTTTGGTAGGCATGACATTATCAGAGGCCCTAGAATCTATTATGCAATTGCTCAACTTATGACCATTTACCAATAGAGAAACATAGAAAGGTTCTATTTTTCCTGAGGCAACAAGGGGAGTAGTGACAAGATTATTTTGGGTGGATTTGTTCTTTGAGGAATCATGAGCAACTTTGGGAAGGTCTTGTCATGTAGGGACAGTCTTGTTTTTAACGTATTTAGCCAACCTATCAAATTGTTTGAGATTAGCTTGTAAATACTCAACCTCAGACATTTGAATTTTGGTCTTCCTAGCATGATCTATTATATCAAATAGCTGAAATGAACTAGATACAGAGGAAGGAAATCCATCATTCTAAGTTTTATTAGGGGTAGTACTGGTCTGAGGGACATAAGTAGAAGATACAGGATTGTTAGATGTACTTACTCGCTTATCGCCAACCGGATCCTTCGACTGAAAAGGCAACGGAGTTCCCCATTTGGCAATTGAGATCACTGGCTGAGGTTCCTCTCTTTCCTTTCCTTTATCAGCTTGTTGATTTGACTGACTCTGGGACCTAGTAAAAACAACATATGCTCCATCATATACTTCTCCTTTTTCGGCTTCATCTTGGTAATTCAGAAAGCCAATGGTAGAGTCGCCAGCTAATTCTTCTTCTCCTTTTGTAAAAAGATTAGCATCATTCTCCTAATCCAACTCGGGTTGGAAAGAATGGTCATGTTCTGCTTCGTAATAGCCAAATGTTGAGTTGACCGGCACTGCTTCAATGGCGAGCTTCCCCTGTGTGGGTGGAAGACGATTTTGTTGCCCTTGATTTCTGGTAGCATTGCCTTGATATGAATTGTTAGGAAATGTTCTCCTTGGTATATCCCTATAAGAAGGAGGGGCAGACATACCTTGTGACATTTGCCTTTTCAAAGATAGCAACTCATTTGCTAACTTTTGCACCATAGGATCTGTGGTGCTTGTGGAAGGATTATCAGTAGAGGATTGACCTCTATTCCTGTTGGAATCTCTTCTTATCTTACCCACAAGGATAAGATCATCTTCAACTTTTGTAGCTAAAATTTGAGCTATAGGAAGATCTACGGGGCCAGCCCGCCTTAGCAGAAAGCTCACCTCGGGAAGTTGAGTATTGATAAAGAAACACTTAAGATTCTCCACTGTTGGATGAATGGTTGTAGGAATCCTATTTGTCAGCTTATTGAACTTAGCGATGAAGTCTCGCATAGGTTCATGTGGCTCTTTCTTCATCTGTGTTAGTTGTGCTAACAAGGCATGTGCATCTTCCACATGTTTGAACCTGGATTTGAACTTGGTCTTGAGAGTGTTCCAACTTGTTATAGTTTGAGCTTGAAGATGGTAAAACCAATCTGCATCAGCAACTTGTAGCGTTTCCATAAAAAGTCTTACTACTACATCTTCATGTTCCACACCTAATACACCACAAGCTATGCAGAAAGCTGCAATGTGTTCATCTAGGTGGACTTTCCCATTGCCATAGAACTTAGGAAAGTTCTTCCTCAAACTACAAGGTAGTTCATGCAATGGTGGAGTTAAATTCAAAGGACCAAAGGTGTTACCCCAAGGGCCTTGAGCTGCCATGGTGCACTAATTAAAGGGTGGGATAACAAACCTTTGTGGAATACAAACAAACAAAACTCTGTTAGTACTAGAACTAGAAGCTTCACCTGGTATTGGAGACCTGGCGTTAGTAGGAGGAAAACTCCTAGTTCGCTAAAGTCGAGGTCGTGGAGGCAAAAGACCAAAATTATTTTGTTGCATCAACTCAAATACAAGATCAATAATACCTTGAGCTCTCTTGCTTCTTGTATACCGTGAGTCTACCAGAATGCAATGTACTCAACAAAATTTTGAAAAATCTTGAAACAATGGAAAAGAACTGTAGTGCTTCAACTCAGAGCGTGAGGCTTCAAGTTGCGTGTTCCATCCCCAACAGAGTCGCCAAAAACTGTTGGGTGAATATTTTGTCTTCAACTAACTGAAGGCAAAATGGTTATATCAACCACATTGCAATGAGATAAATCTCTCCTCTCAGCAAGAGGAGGTTCCCTATTATTTGTAATAAAAACTAATTTTGGGGTGAAACAATGTCATCCATTTCTCTTTTTTCAAAAATGATGTTTACAATATAAAAGAGCACTTTCACAATACAAATTGAAGTGACCAAGAAACTCATGAGAGCACAAAGTCTATCGTTGCTCCTTTTACTGATTTACAATTTAGAACCAAGTAGGATAAGGTGCAACTCAAAGTCTTCACCGAATACTACGATAAAATATACGATCACAAAAGATAATAGTAGTTCAAAGCCTCTCCAATATTTTTTACTTAAAAACATAAAATCACAAGCTAAAGATAATTGTTGTAGCACAAAGTCTTCACAATCAGCTTTAGAACATCTCCCAAATTATTCACACTCACACTACAATTTGATCAAGAAGATAAGATAGTATAAGGAAAAGGACATAAGAACAATTTCTAATACATCACAAGTTATTCGTATGCAAAGATTGAAAGATTGCTTGCTTTTCTATTCACTTTGATAAAATATGATTTACAATTTGAACACAAAGTCTCAAAATGCTCTTTAATTTGGCAGAGTTTCACTGTAATAACTTAAAGATGATAATTACAATGGGGGTCCTCCTTATTTATAAGAGAAACCGAGAGCAAAAATAGGAAAATCCTAACTACTTTGACTTATTCAAACAAAAGAGTCCTATTTGACTTATGACTTCTTTTGTTTCATATGTAATTACATTTTGGAAAATTACATATGAGTATGTCCATAACAAAATTTAAATTACATATACAAGAATAAAATAAACTAAGGTATCAAAAAGGAACTTCAGCTTCCTCCATCATTCTTCTTTAGAAAGTCCTGATACATAGCTTGTATAGCTGCCATTTCACATGCACCTGGATTTGCTGTATTTTCTGAGATAGTACGGGCTCAGAGAACCACATCTTTTACTGCCTTTATTGCCTTCTCATGCTTGTCAAGGTTGTCCTTCAGGTTCTCAAAAGTTGAATGTTGATCATAGAGGTTGTCCATAGAAAGTACTGAGGGCACTTCATCTTCGAATTTTCGTTGAACCGTCTTTTCAAAGGAGCTTATCATTTCATCTGCTGAAAGGAACTTATGATCTTCACCTATGAGGATGCATGGGAGTTCTTCCAACCTGTGTAGAAGTACGACATCGTTGTCTTCGCTATTTTCACAAGCTTGGCATAAGTCACCAAGTAAGCCTTTTACTATATGGATACGATGAACAAGAGACTCCTTAGTCTTAAGATATGATTCCCAATTTGAGATGACCCCAATGGTAATTAGATTCTTTATCTTAATCTTTTTCATCTCTATCCACTCCTCCAAGCACTCTTTTTGATCCTGCAGTTCTTGGGAAAGTAAGTCAACCATGTTATTAAGCTTAGCTTTGGCTTTATCCATCTTTTCTTTTCTTTCTATGGTGGTCTTTAGTAGAATTCATCCTTGGGCTAGAAAACGTTCCACAATATCTCCTACCACTCTTGCTCTAGCTTGAGCTTTTCCCACCTTTTGAATCAGAGGATCTTCTACAGTCACTGCCATGGGTTCCACAATTTCAGATGACTTTACTATTTTTTGAAGAACAATGGCAAGTTGTTCTGCTTTAGCTTTATACTGTTCTTTCTCCTTCTTGACTTCATCATATTTTTTGAGCAAGGTGCTGACAGTAGTTTGAAAATCTGCCTTTATGCCTTCATGAGTTAGCTTACCTAACTCAACCCTTGAGACGACATAATCATTCATATCAAAATTGTCGATAGTAGCATCCTCTGGTGGCTTGGCAATCTCTGCATATCTGATCCCCTTTTCATTGATAAGCCTAGAAATAGTCTTAGGCTTTTTCTTTAGAGTTTTTGACTTTAAAGGCAACAACTTCTCTATATCAATTTCATCTGGTGAAATTGCTTGCTTTTTCCTTTTTGGGGTATATGCAGACAACCAAAGAGGAAGTACAGAAGCACCCACATTAGGAGAAGAATCAATCACTTGCTTTTTCGAGTCCATGTTTGTTCCTGTTATTGTAACAATAGGATTGGTAGGAGTAAAAACAATAGTAGTATAAACAACCTTTTCAAAACTATCTAGAAAATGTTCTAACACAGTTTGTTCACTGATATCAAAAGATGGAGAAGACAAACTAGGAATGGACCCAGATGAGTCAAACACTGTTCCAAAACTCGTTCTTAAAGAAGGGGGGGTATTATCTGAGGAAACAACCAAAATAGGAGAGATAGGAGTATTTGAAACTGCAGGAAAAACACTAGAAACAGAAACATGAAGTTGAGATTTAGAAACTTGGGATTCTAATGGAAGTTCCTTTTGTGGGGAAAGTTGTGAATCACCAAGTTGTTCCTGTTCTACATTCTCATCTTTACCTTGCTCTGTTTCATCTTCCTTGGCAGGCTTTTCAAATATTTCTGCTTGTTGGATATCCTTAGCTTTCTCAATATTTTGTTGTTCAATTTCAACATTCTCAACCTCCATCTGTTCAACATTAGTGTCTTCAATACCAGATTCGGTAACATTAGAGGTCCCTGTAACCTCCTTCTTCTTCCCTCCCTTAGATACAAACTTAATTTTTGGCTTACGTGTTTTGGAGGAAGAAGGGGTGTCACTCTTATTCTTGGTCCTGTTTTCCACTTTCTTACCTATCTACTCCTGAGTTTCAGTCTCTGACCCTGTAAGAAATTATTTCAATCTGATCCCTTTGCTTTCCAACCATATGTTTGTGTTAGCCAAGATTGGCTGAAATCTTTTTCTTATAGAAGTCTCCTCTTTGACTGAGCATTTTACTTCTGGAAGAGGTGAGACTTCAACATTCTCAGTATTATATTTGGGATCTAGAACATCCCCATCATCTTCCATTCCATCTGAAATATCCGCAAGACCCAGCTCTTTAATCTGACTCAAATGAAGTCTGCAATAGTCTAATTTCCTGATCTCATTTTGTGTCCTGAGGTCAGCCCAAATATCTTCCACCATTGGCATATGGAAAGTTGACTTTCTTTTGATTTTATCTTGTACCCTCCCGAAGTCAAAACGGTCCCGGATTAGGAGAAATTTACATAAAAAATGGGCCTCCTACGGATGACATCATCAACTTTTTGAGTTATAAAAAATCAACTAAAAGATGACATCAACTGTTACAGTGACATCATCCAAAATAAAAATAAAATTATTTATTTTATAAAATAAAACTTTCTAAAATCCTATGAATTAACTCACGATGGTTAATTTAACCCTACATACCCTATTCTATCTCAATAATCTTTCTAAATAATAAAGATTCTTTTTAATTTTTTTATTTATATTCTTAAGTTCTATTATAGAAATTATTATATTTTCTAAAAAATACTTTCATTATTTAGGGAAAAAAAATCTAAAAAGCATTTCAAAAATATTTCAACAAGTCTTTTCTTAAAAATTTTCTTTTATTCTTTAATAGCATTAAAAATCATAAAACCCACTATAAACATATTTAATATATTAATTCTAAATCTATAAAATCATAAATTTAAATATATATAAAATTATAAATATATAAAATCATTAATCTATATATAAAATGATAATATGAAACTTAATTTAATATATAAAATTTATAAAAATAAAATATTAAATATAAAATAAAATATCTAAGTTACTTGTACTTTGCTACTATTTATTAATTAAAAACATGTATATCTATAAAAACATACATAAAAAAATAATAGATGAATATTTTAAAGCTACATTCAAATTTTTTATTTAGTACTTTATTTAAGCTAATTTAAATTTTATATACTAAAAAAAATTCTTTAGAAATAAAAATTCTTCTGTCACAAATTTTTAAAAAATTCTCTTCAAAATAACTCAATGTAGAATGAAAAAATAAAAAAATTATTGGAAAAATAAAAATAAAAAGCTAACAAATATTCACAATAAAAATATTATTGACTAGTATATTTATATTTTAAAAAATATATAGGTATATCTTTTTCCTTTCCATAGTTTCTTTGATTTTCTCTTGCAATTTCTTTTTAGTTTTTATATTTTAATTTTTCCAATCTCTTTTTTGGTTCCATAGTTTTCGTGAGTTTTTTCCAACTTTTTCTCCTTCCAACAATTTCCAATTTCTTTTTTTGTTTTTATTTTTTATTTTTTCTAATTTCTTTTTTAGTTTTTATTGTTTTATTTTTTCCAATTTCTTTTTTGGTTCCATAGTTTTTGTGATTTAGTTTTTTTCTCCTTCAATGGTTTCTTATTTCTTTTTTAATTTTTTTCTTTGATTTTCTTAATTTTTAATTTTTATTTTTTTTTGGTATGTTATTTTTTTTTCTTATAAATTTAGGCAGAAAAATGAGTGCTCTCATCCCCACCTCGATGTGACTGTATAACGTCTCTCAGCATAAAGAGAAATAAAAATACAAAAATAAAAAACTAAAAAATATTCATGATAAAAATTTATTGGATAAAAAAAAAGCTAACAATTTTTACTTATATTTTAGAGAAAGAAAACAAAAAAGCTATTGTAAAATATTCTTTCATATATATAGAGGTTCAAAAAAATTAAAAATGAAATACTATAAGAGTTTGTTTTAAAATTAGTAAGTGTGGCTTTTTAAATATAACTTTTAGATAAAATACTTTTTAAATAAAAATAAATAATCAAGAAAAGAAATAATCTAAAATAAAAAGTGAACTTTATTTTTTAATAAATTATAATAGAAATATATGTTACCACTTTAGAAAAATAATGAACTTGAATTTAAGACTTTTTAAATAAAAATAAATAATCAAGAAAAAAGAAATAATCTAAAATGAAAAGTGAACTTGAATTTTTAATAAATTATAATAGAAATATATGTACCACTTAAAAAAAAACAATGAACTTGAGTTTTCTAAGGAATTATAATAGAAACATGTGTCCCCACTTAACTTATGTAGTTAAGTAATTTATATTTATTTATATTTAAATATTTGTATTATATGAGATAATTTTTGTTTTTTTAGAGTTTCTTAGGAGGCCCATTTTTTATGTAAATTTCTTCTAATAGTTTTTTTGAAAGTTTTCATGGTGACTAGGTGCAATTCAGAATCAATTATTTTTGCCTTGGTAGCTGACTAAACTGAGTACCTTCCAATTTCTACAGGAAACTTTATCCCTGACTTTTTCAGCTCCATTTGTTTATTATGTACCACAATCAGCTGCCTACATAATTCCATGAGAACAATCCGGTCACTAGGATATCGTTGAAGTATATAAGGGTAACCAGGACAATACCGTACTCTGAGATATGCGAAAGTAGGAAATTGTAAAAACAAGCAGCCAAAAGAATTTACAACTTCCCAAGCTTCATCTGAAACTCTCTTCTGAACAAGCTCATTGTCCCATAAGCACATAAACACTAAAAAGAAAGCATCATTAACCCTACGGAAATGATGGATTGATCCTTTTAGAGTGATTTGTGGATAATATTCATACACTGGAACTAACCTCCTGTCACCAACCTGAGTAAGACCAAGAAAACTTCTCATGCTTGCGGCAGCATATACAAGATATGAGGTCATATAAAATTTGAATGTTGTATTGACTCTCACCAATTGCTCATGCAAAGCATTACTAATCTGTTCTCCCCAGAAGATTTTCTGTGTGCCCCGGAGAATCACCTTGATGTATGTATACATCCATTCCTGAAACTTGGAGGAAGAAGGGAGTCCTCTAATACGACTCAAAAGTGTGATCAAGTCACAAACCTCCTCTACAAAGTTACTCCTAGGGAGATCCTTCGGCCATCTGGTCAAATTGCTCTGAGGAATCTTCAACCATTTACTATTTATGTATCTTCTTGCGGCTTCCACATCTGTATCATAGTCTCTTTGCCCTTGAGCAAAATCAATTTGCCCAATATTTTCAATAGGAGGACACATGAAGATTTGATCAAGAAACTCTGCATCCAACCTCATAACCACATTCCCTTGGGAATCTGTCACAACCCTAGTATCCCTGTTGTAATGGCTAGCCACCTAAAGAACAAACTCAGGGTTATGGGCAGAAACTGGAAAAGAGGCAACCAAGTAAATGTTGTTGTCAATGATCTTCTGCATGTGTCTAGAAGGATTTGTCTATTTAGTTCTGTCCACGAACTCTGTCATATCTGCATGCCCTATCTTCGTATGTCTGATTTCATCAACATTCGACTGTACTGAAGTGACAGGGAAGACCCCTTGGTATTTGTACTTCATAATTTTGGCTTTGGATGGAGACGGCTTCGACATCAGCTCTGGAGAGAATTCTCGAAAAGATATTTACCACGGATGTTTGTTGAAAACTGCAAAAAGCCATGATCTCGCAATTAGGGGAAAAATGGGTAAATTGGGATTATTGCGATTCGATGATCATGAATAGGGAAGAATGTGTTGGAGGGCTTGAGTGTGCACAAATCAAGGTAAAAGGTGAAAGCGGGTTAACAGGCCTTGAAAGGCAAATTTTCCCAATGTTAGGAAAAATTCAAGAAAATGTGCATGGGCGGTTGAAATGACCGCTCCTACACATGGGATCATTCACTTATCATGTGAAGTCGGTCATTTTGACCACTATTGTGCGTATTTGGTAAGATTTTTATATTTTTGATGTAGGGATGGTCAAAATGACCGCCCTTACATATGAGGGAAAAAATCAAGTTTGAGGCACATGCAAATGCGGTGAAAAGGTCCGCCGGTGCCTGTTAGATGGAAAAAACTTCAAGTTTGATCTATATGTGTATAAGCGGCAAATCCACCCACTAATGCATATGAGGAAAAAGGTTTGAAGTGTTGAGTCGGTCGAAAGGACCGCTTATACAGGTACTCCTAAAACTCTAGGTCAGATATGCAATAGCGGGAGTTTCAGCCACTTTTACACGTAGGGGGTAACACAAAGTTTGTGTAAGGGCGGTGGTTTTAACTGCCCTTACATGTGGGGTAGTCCGAAAGCAAGGTGTAGACGTCGGTCATTTCACCGAACATACATACAACGAAAAAGTTTCCTAAGACACCATCAACGGAAAATATCGACTACACACAGGTATAACAAAAACCTAAATTCTCATAAGGTAATAAAATCTTCAACAAAATGAAAATGCACTAAAGAACCCAAAACTATTAAGACCTAGGGTTTAATAGAAGCATACGAATTTAAAATAAAACTAGGGTTTTTTAAAAAGATAACTAGAGGACGATTTTGAACAATGAAATGAACACCATTTATCATTAACAAAACTTGAAACACAAAGAAGAAATAAAACAAAAACCTACTTGTATAAACGTGAAGGAGAAACACAGGAGCTTCGATAAGATTGAATCCGTGGAAGCTAGAAAGCATCGGCTTCAAGTTCTCTCTAAGGCTCGAGAAATCAAAAGTAAAACAAGATACTAATTGAAAACAATTTAAAGCAACTCAAAGATTGCCCAAATCCAAAAATTAAAGGTGCAATAAATACACATGAGTTAATATAAATGCAAGGAAAAAGATGCACCGTCGGCAGAAAATGCCGCTCTCGCACGAAAGAAGGAAGAGGATGTAAGGGCGGGTAAAACCATCGCTCTTACATTTTTACAAGGGAAAACTCATCTTTACACAAAAACATGCATGTAAAAGCGGCGAAATGGGCCGACATAACACTTTGAAACATCAAGGATATGCAAGAGCGGTATTTTTAACCGCTTATGCACATGATGACTCAAAAACCTACTAATACCCTAAAATGATCAAAATTGATATTTTGATCAGTCTGCAACCTAATCGATTTGCACGAATTTTGAGGAATCGACTTAAGGGAATGTCGCAAACTATTCTAGGATGTCAAATGACTTCGTATGAGGCCAAGAGTACTTGTCTCGATTTGCGAACTTAGAGTGTAGGCTACAAAATAGACAAGTTTCGTAGGGGTTGTCTACAAAAACGAGCGTAGCTGATTTCGAGAACAACATGCTCTAGATGCATTCTAAAGGACCCGGGAGCTAAACCTTAAAAGGAAAAAGCCCCCAAGGATACTTTTTCTAACATAATAGAATGCAAATGAATTTCTATACATGATGTGAGACAGACAAGCATATACATGTGAATTTTGAAATACATAATAATACTACACTATCAACAAATTTATCCCACGTCGTGAAATATTTTACAGTTGTTGGAATTAAATAGCTTCAAGTAAAATTGTCACTCATCAAAAATGGTATGCTTTTGAATCTACAAATGGGCAGTGGACACTTAAGGTTCAAGAGACAATGTGAGACCATACTCCTTTGAATGTGCTACTTCCCAATTGACTCTTCTTAGTTCTTACCATTGAGTCATATAAATAATGATTTGTTTGTGCTACCATATTGAATTAAATTAATTACGTGGCATAAAACAAAATTTCAAATGGAATAAATAAAAAAGAGTAATCAATTATGGCAAAAAGCCTTAATCTTTAAGCTCATGACTTGGCAATAACACTCCAAGTTAGTTATAGTTTAGTAATGTGTAATTAGTTCTTAAGTCAAAATTAATAAAATTAAATATAAATATATGCATAATTATGAAATTTGCATACTCATGCCAATTCTTATTTAGTTTTTTAGTTTATTTTGAGAGAATGTTTTAGTTTAATTATTATTGACAAATGGTAAAATTTTGTGTCAAGTTCAGTTCACTTCTCTAGCCTTCACCTATTTTCATTACAAACATTAGTATGTGTTTTTAACCTTATCTTATCTGTTAACTTCTCTAAATATTCTATCATTTATTATGCCTATCATTTCCCCATGTTTGAACATTCATTCTCTTCCTAGATCTTACCACTCCATAATCTTGGATCATTCCCAAGAGTGTGGGATTGATTCTACATCTACAGATCTAACCATTAAAACTTAAAAACTCAAATTCAAATTTTGGTCAACTCCCCTATTTCACTAGCCATTGTGAGCCAACTAAACACACCTTAATGCAATTTATTGAATTCTTTGTATTTGAAAGCATTCAATTACATTTATTTATCATGTCCAAATTTCTATCCATATGCATTACTTGAATATCACTTGCATTTAAGGAAGGTGCATGTTAGGAACACTTCTATTGGTTCACTAAAACAAATCTAGATTTACATACTCATCCTAGAGCATTTGCATGATTGAAGATAGTTGTCCTTGATTACTCATAAATACTATCACTCCAAATAGTAGAGAAAGAGAGCAAATAAAAGGAATCTAAGAATATTAGTCTGCATTGTACTAGATCAAGTTTGTATCTAGAGATCATATTTGTATGCTTTTAGTATGTGATTTCACATATAAATTAGGCCGTCCTAGAATTGTATCTCGTTGGAATTGTATATCTTTATTGCCTCTACATCACTCCAATTTTCTGTTACTCTGCTCAAACTTTTATCCACTAGCATCTCAAATGCCCATTCAAGAGAAAGAACTTGTTGCCTTAGTTGAATTGGAGACAATCAAATCCCCTTTCTTATTAACTAGCTCGAAAAACATCATTATGAAATTATACATGTCTACCTTTGTGGTTATAGAATTGATTTCAAACCACTTTGGCACAAGGTTCCTACACATGCCCTTGATCTCGAACACATTTAACTTGCACTCTTTTCCACCAATTTGACCAATCAAAAATTGGAAACCTTGAGATAGAAATTCTTGTCAACCAAGATGTTATCCAAGATTTCATATCGGCACATCCTTGCGCCTCCTAAAGGTGAAAGTGATAGTATTATTATATTTATAACACATTCACCTTTAGTTACTATCCACATTTTGGATATGCCTTGGACTTACAGAAATATCTTTTAAATGAGTGTTTAAATAAAGATGCCAATTAACAATAATGTTTGTGACTAGCAACGGACAATTTTCATACCATATTCCATACATACTAATTGGTTGTAAATATGAAGGAATGAATGAATAACTTTTAAATTCCACGAGGCTAAAAATAACTTATAGGACCACCATCCTTGTTTTAGTCTCCTGCACTTCAATCCTTTTCTTTTTCAAAGTGAGAATGAGCCCCCCAAACTTCGCAACATTCTCTTCACTGAATAAACTATACCAAGAAAACCCTGTCAAACTACTGATATACTTGTCCCTTATGTCCTTGAAAACCTCACACTCCATAATAATAATAACACATGCCTAAACCATTGAGGAAAATGAAGCTCCCAAAACATTTATGCCCTCTCAATCCCTACTTTCCTTCACTTTCGGATCGGTGAATGGCGATGGCAATAGTTGCTCCTCGGCTGCATATAGAGGCAAAGGAAAGCTATAGGATCTCGCCTTCAAGTTTTTGGCCCCTGTCGTGCCTAGATGCTACAAAACAAGCAGAGACATTTCATCAATGCCCTCCATTGAAAAAATTAGGGCATCATTCTTTCAAGGACACGTTAGCAAATGCAATCTCAGTTAAAAATGCCAGGGAATATGGACGCCACGATTTCTTAAGGTGATGGGAAGGAGCAGTCAGCCATAAATGGTGGCTCAATTCCTAGGTCACATAGTTTCGTGAAAAGAGTAAAACTCACACCAGAAGTAGTTTTTGATATAGACAAGGATGTTGATGCCACAGAAAGTGCATTGAGGCAACTAGCCATCATAGCCAAATTTCATGGCTTGTGGCCAAGCCTGAAAGGTTTACATGATTGGGATTCATAACTATGGAAGAAATTAATCAAGGCTCAAATTGATTTGTTTCCCTATGCAATAGGTTTCGTCATTATCTATTGTTAGACTATGGAAGATCCAAATGCAATCTTAGCATATAGGCCACGATATTGGGATAAAAAAATTCCTGTTTTCAAAATTATGATAGCCCTCTTCTTGATCCCAATGAAGGCTTTTTTTTCTTTCACAATACCGGTGTGGGTTCGCCTCACTTCCCTGCTGCTGCAATTTTGGGGAGATTCAAGATTGAGGGCAGTTGGCAATCACTTGGTAAATTTCTTCATGCTTTAGAGGACACCAAGGACCAATTTCCTCATGACTTTTGCTAAGATATGCATTGAGATGGATTTGGCTAAGGGCGTTTTGGAATCAATTTTACTGAAAAATAAATGTTGGTGGTGGTTGCAAGTCTTTGATTATGTCAACATCCCATTTAAGTTGTTTTGAATATGGGCATTTTGCAATTTATTGTACAAGTAAAGCTGTTTATTCACTAAATTAGCAATCCAAAAAACGGTAGAACCATACCATTATCGGGTGGATCGAATCTGGATTTAGAGAAAACAACAAAAAAAAATTAGAATAGACATCAGATTTCCCGAGGATTTAACTGTGTGATCCCAAACGTTGAGGGAAAAACTTTCACAGAGATAAATTCTGAAGCACTCATTTACAACAAAAAAGATTGGCATTCTCTGGTTGTATTCATGGGGAATCTGAAGGCTTAAATTTGATGGCTATATGGCTGTATTTAGTCATTTTAGTTGTAAAATACAATTAAAATTTAGGGAAGATTTTATTGCGTTGAAAGGGAAGATTTCAAGTAAATTGTATATATATATACTAGGTAGACTTTAATATTTAAAAGATAATTTCAAATAGATGACCCTAAAAAAAAATTGCTTTTGTTAAGGTCACTCAAGAAGGATGAAAAAGAAAAGAATTAATAGGTTTTTTTTTTTCTTTTAAAAAAAAATTGCTACACCACTGTCAATAGGTTCATTGCCAAAAAAAAGAAATTTATTAGTTTTTTATAAAAGAGAGTGGACCCAAGTCCACAATTGATTGACCAATTTTTTTTTCTTAAACAATAATAACTAATGTTTAAGAGAGCTTTTAAAACTTATAAGAGTTTTGTTCAGTGCATATTTGTAGTGTGTAATAGATAAATGTTTGGGTATGTCAATTTTATTGTAGAATTCCTTTCCTTTTAGGTTTAAGTAGATATGTGTATACTTAATAATTAGTTCTTGCTTATTTGTAGTTCTATTGTTATAAACTACACCTTTAGTGTGGATTATGAAATTTTATATAATTTTGGTATTAATTTTTTAATATAAATGACTTTTATTTAATGAGAATAATTATAATGGGAAGGAATATTTTTGAAAGATATACTAATTATAAATTATGTAATTTATTTTATAAATTTAATATTTTATTATCAAGAATAATTTTACTAAGATTTTGGTGTTCTCCTTCATGTGAGATCAATTAACGTTACATTGTATTATAATTTGTAAATATGATGAGATTCAAATGTAAATTTAAGACAAATTTATTTGTTAAACTAACACTAGTAACATATGTATATCAATACATAATTAAATCAAATCAATTGAGTAAAGTATAACATGGTTTAAGAGAGTAAATCCATATGGACCCAACCATTGGAATATTGTTAGATGTAATGTAAGAATCATTAGGAAAATGAATAATGTTTTGAACATATTATAAATAGAAGACTAAAAATTTAAATGTACTATTAACAAGTGACATGTAGTGGGGAGTACATGCCTTTGTAGTGTTGTAATAATAGTATGTGGTTTGTTGTCGATAGATGAGGTGTGACATAGTATTTTAGAGAGAAGGTGGGGAAAAGTTTGAGATGAATAGATTCTTGCAAGTTTAATGTACTATAATTATACTAAGATGGTGAAGATTATAGTTGTGAACGATTTATTATACTACTTGCTATTATTGCGATGACACAAATATATATGATGCAGAAACTTCCATACGTCATAACTTTTGAATCGGAGGTTTGTTTGAACTAAAATTTGGTGGGCAGATATGTCTTGAGGAGTTGACTAAAAATCCCACCGAACTAGCAAGTTCGGTAGGTCATCATTTTGACACTTTTTCGATCATCTAGGGCCTCAAAATGAGGTCTTAATGATTTTTTTAGAACTTTTCCAAGTTTTTTCTAATTATTTTTTGAAATTTACATGCAATTAGATTAGAAAGTTGACAATTAGTCCATTTTTAGTTAGTTTTAAATAATTGGCAATTTTCATGACCATACGGATATGGATGTGAAGTTACCAAAAATGACAATTTTAGAAAGTTGCTAAAATCTGTGAAAAATGGTAATTTTTATTTTTAGAAAGTGGCTAAAATATGTCAAAAAGGGTAATTTTCATTTTTTATATTAATATCAATATAATATACCAATATTTAATATTTATACAAAAAGAATATAATGGCCATATATGAATTATAATATTGATATTTTAAATATCAATAAAATAATATAATTAATAGTATTTTTATAATAAAATTTATTATAACATAGTAAAATGAAATATTCATATGTATTTGTTTATAAAAATTAAATATTAATATATTATAGTGAAGGAAATATTAATTCAACGAGCATAAATTTATCAAACCCATAATGTCTCTCGGTCTAACTCAAACTAAGTAACCCAACATGAATTTCAAAATGATAATATGCCCCATACTTTTATGCATCCTAGTATACTAACTTCAACATAGGGGATTTGTGGTGTTTGTTTTTTCAGTGAGATATCTTCTTTCTTTTTCTTGATCATCTTGTGGCAAAACAAAGCCACAAATAAATATTATTTACTTTAGTCACTCAATAAACAAATTAAACACTCCTCGATTTGTAAAACATGTAAATAATTAAATAAGAAGTTAAATAATACCAGTAAGTTAAATAATACCAATAAACAAAAAAGTTAAATAGTACCAGTAAACAAGCATATAAGAACTCACAAAACCTACCATGCTTCTACACTTGAATTCTTAGCTCTCTATTCATAACAATTTGTTTTAAATAATCGAGTAATGTCAAAAAGACAACTAACTTTAAACCGTTTTGTTCTTACTCTTAAACATACCTTAAAAAATACAGACTCCTTCGTTATCCATTATCCAATCCACTCCTTCGTTATTGGATTGTTTTCTTTCAATTTTTTATTTTAAGTTAGCAATTTAGATTACTAGTACAAATATAACAATACCAAAGTAATGTTAAAATTAAATGATTATGTGTTCCATAGGTCTCATTTCCTAGTGCAAATATACTATAATATAACATAAATATAAATACATTATAATTTTTTATAATCAAGAATTTAATCAAATACAACAATACCAAAGTAATGTCAAAATGAAACAATTATATGTTTCATAGATCTCATTTTCATTTTACAGTGCAAATATTTTATTAACAATATTTCATTTTACTAACATAAATATAATTACAATAAAATCTAGAGCATTTTGCATCAAAGATTGGAGCTATGACGTATGCGGCTAGGGTTCTCCCGCCCAATGGTTTGAATGACTGCGGCTCTGCCTTGGTGGGGTAGATCTTGAATCCATCTACGGTGGCATCTGCTGGTAATGCATGTGGGCCTGTGCACGAGCCTGTTGATAGCGGACAGGGTGTTAAGCCAAAACATGGGTGCATTCCGTGTCTTTCTAGGGAGGAACTTACTAAGGATAACATTGGTCGTGGAGGGAGTTCTCCTTCTATAGATGGGGATTCTCAGTTTTAGGCGATAGTACCTGTTGCAGGTTCTTTGCCTGTTGGAAATGTTGGACTTGGCGCTGCTAAAGCTACTTCAGGCCACCATCAAAAATCATTTTTTGATGTTGTTACCAATTCTAGTGCTCAGACACTCCCATCACAAGCTGGGGTTAGGCCTATGCCTTGTGCCCATGCTTCCCCTGTGGTAGTATGTGGCCTTTAGGTTGTAGAAAATGAGGGTTTCTACTTTAGACGTGGAGTGGTCTACATGTTTAATGGCTTGTGGCCCTCCCTTCTCTATCTACATGGTTGGGTCTTGGACTCCTAGAAGCTTCTTATCACTAGGCAAAGCTTCTTATCACTAGGCAAATTGAGCTTTTTCCCAGCGCAAGGGGGTTCTTCAAGTGACCTTTGCTTCCTTTGAGGAGTGTGACTTAGTGTTGGACAAGGGATGGATGTGAGGTGATCATTCATTGTCCATCAAGCCTTGGGCTCACTCTTTCAATCCACTTACGAAGCTGTTGAATACCATACCAATATGGGTCCGAGTACCGAATCTCCCTCTCCAGTTTTGGGAGGATTCCTTCTATGAAGCCATTAGCAACACCATTGGGTCTTTTTGAAGGTTGACTCTATGACCTCAAATCTTGGGCTGCATACTACGGTGACTCATATTTTAGTGGATATGCACATCTCCAAACCCCTCCATGGAGATGTTTTGATGGTGGAGGACATACCATGGACGTAGCTACTAGACTATGAGGGTCTCCCTTTTCAGTGCAAGAGATGTTTCTCTATTGGTCACTTAGCCTCTAGTTGCTCTCATTCTCATCGCAAGGGTGCGGCAACCTGGTGGAAGAATGCACGAACTGATCATTTGACAGTTGGCGCTCCCTCATCGGATGGTTCCTCCAAGGAGGACGAGCCTTTCTTGGCTAGTGAATCATCCTAGGTGACCGTGCCTCCCTAGGATTCTTTATTGCCCACCCCTTCAGTGAAGACGTTGGTGCCTCAGATTGCTATTGTTGATCAGGTCAGGCCTACTTGACCCTCACTAGACGCCTCTGCTGGTCTTTCAGTTGCCCCTGTTTCATCTACTGCGTTGTCAGCTTCTCTCTCAGTGCATGGTTGCTCCTTGCCCGAGGTGTCTGTTGAGAATCCCCTTCACTCCCCTCGTTCTGTGGACTTTGACTTAGAGTCTTCTTGGTCGGTTGTTTAAAGAAAGAAGGGACTCTCCAAATCTATGGCTACTTCGTGACCTAGGGTTAAGGGAGTCAGATTTGTACCCTTTGGATCTAGGGTTGTTTAGATCCATTGTCTGTAGTTTGACTGTTGTTTATGTTCTGTTTCGTTGATGTGTGGCCTATTTTGGCCTGTTTTTCCCAACCCTAGGGGCTCTTATTTGTAAAGGGTTCAGCCCCTTGTTAGTTGCTTACCATAGTAAAAAATATAAATATAAATATATTATAAATTTGTATAATCAACAACTTTATATATATATATATAAAATAATTTTCATAAGGCTAAATATTATATTAATAGGAATACTACACAATCAAATGAATTAATATTTAGATTGTTATAATATATTTACACCAAAATATATATATATATATATATATATCAAATAATTTTCATAAGGCTAAATATTATATTAATATGAATACTACACAATAAAATAAATTAATATTTAGATTGTTATAATATATTAATATTGAATATATTTACACCAATACATATCAATATTTCATTTTACTATGTTTCAATAAATTTTATTATAAAAATAGTATATTTAAAATATCTATATTATAATTACAATGAAGAAAAATTAAATAATTATATTAATATGAATATTACAAAATATAATATATTCATATTTACATCACTAAAATATTTAAATATTTAATATTATATATATCAATATTTTATTTTACTATAATATAAAATAAATTTAAATACATTATAATGGTAATTCTTTTTTTTTGTTATATAAGTGTCACCATGGGGGTGACACACTTTCTACTATAGTAAAAATCACAATAACTTAGGTAAGCTCTAATGAGCGTGCATTATAGTACATATATAGCCTATTTAGTTGTGCCACATATAACACATGCCTTTAGCCAATTCAAAGGCTCGCTTCAGACATGGGGTCATCCCACAATAATGGGTTACACTTTTTGGCCAAACTTGACATTGAAATCAACATTTTGAACTAAATCTTCACTTTTTGACACCTATAGCCACTAAATCGTTAGGAATTTGAAGATGATGCGAACTAGTGATTTGTGAGCTATTGTTTATAGATTCTAATTTAAAAAAAAAAATTGGAGTTAAATTGTAAAATTTTTTGCGTCTCCTTCGATAACTAGTTTTTAATAGTAAACAACATTTTTTTAAAGTGATGTGTATTCTGTAACACATAACTTTTTTTCTACAAAGGATAAAATTTTGATTCTTTTGAATTTAGATTGGTAACACTGATATATAAGGCATGCATTTGGTTTCATTTAATGTTTTGTTGAATATATTTTTAATTAAGTTTTGAAGTCAAACCAATTATAATTTAGACATAGGCGTATTCCGTAAAAAATAACTTTTTCTGTATGTATTGAAATTTAATTTTTTTTTGTTGAAACAAGGATGTCAATACCTAGGGCATAGATATTTTTTAGAATTTTTTTCACTAATTTACTAATTTTTCATGTGTGTAAAATAGAGAACTTGATGTTTGGTAAAAAACCTACATTCACAAGAAATAAAAAATAAATATAATAATCAAATTAAATATATTTAAAATTATACTTTTAGGGAAGCTTATAATAAGGACTACATACTTACAAAACATAAATTTTAAATAAATTCATTTGATCCCCCAAAAGGTAAATCAAAAGTGGTTTTTTATCATCATTTTGATAGGTGTAGAGGAGACGCCATTATAGGTATGGTTTAAAACTAGCGGGGTTCAAGGTTCTATCCAAGGGGGTTTGATCAAACCCTCTTCAATTAAAATCCTTTAAATGGAACATTTCAAGGCTTAAATCATTATATTTTCTAAAAATATGTGATTTCAGCAAAAATCAGGATCTTCCAGAAAGTGTAACCCATTATTGTGGCAGCACCCCATGGGGGAGACAGTAAATCTCCATTCTGACTAAGGAAAAAGGAGAAAGTTTGCATGTTGTTGTTCTGAATTCCTTGCTGGAAAATGTCCAAGATATTGGCAACACTTTTCTTCTTCCATACTACTACAGCATCGAAGATTCCACCCATCAGCCCATAGGCTGGTTTCTTGTTGAAATATGAAATGGCCTTCCTTACTTCCTCCTTCATCGATTCCTCCACGTATGTGTTTGCCATTATCTTGGCACCCTGTTTCCTGCCAAAGATGAGCACCACGAGCATCAGGAATTCCTCGTAGATGGTCCCGTCATGTATGTGATCACCCGTGAGCTTGCTCAAACCAATGACCTTCTTGATGGCCACCAGAGTACCCTCATTCTAAATTTTGATCAAACATCTCAGTTGATTGTCTAGGGACTCAGGTTCTTCCTCGGGCTCTTCCTCCTTATCCACCATTTGCTCTTCCTCTATTTCCTTCAAGCTTGTGTCACCTTCCTCCTCATCATATGATCCCTCTGCCACTTTCTGGCATTTGTAGATGCAGTTGACATGCATTCCTTCAGCCATTATGCTTTGTGAGAATACTTTGGCCATTCATCCCTGATATAGGCTTGAAATCATGGGCCTCCTCCTTCATTGTTACAAAACTCTGAACATCCATTCATTCCCCACAATCGACAATGAAATGTTATTATTTCTCTATGTTTATACGATCCAAAGGATTATGGGTAGATTTTCTACTGACAGATTAGATTGGAATGACAATTCCATCGATTGCTCAAGACATGATACAATATGTTATTGTTGAAGTTCACATGCTGTATTGGCAAGGAAATCAACAACTTTATTTCCTTCTCTGAGGACGTGACAGACAGTGAAATTTAGTTCTTCCAAAGTCTCCCAAATGGCCTCCGCTATGTGTTTTAAATTCCAATATGAAACCTTTCCAGGTCTTTGATCGCATTGATGCATACTAGGGAATCACCCTCGATGTCTATGTCAAACAAGTTCTTCTCTTTACATAACTAAATTCTGGCAAGTAGCGCTTGGAATTCTGCCTGATTGTTGGTGCCATCAGGAAGTTTCTTCATTAGAATCCACAAGACCTTACCCTCTAAGTCTTTGATGACTACACCTGCACTCGAACATCCAGGGTTCCCTTTCGCAACACTGTCCAAGTTTAGTTTTAGTCTCCCAAATGGGGGAGGGAACCACTTAACGTTTGCCCTACTTAGCTTACAAACCCCGTCCAAAGCCTTGAATCTTGCTCCCCGTCCCATTTGGTGAATGGTCTTGGGGGGATAATGGTAATTCTATTTATTTGTATAATCAATAATTTAAGATAAATATTATAATTAATATATTATTAATTATATTATTCTATTGATATTTAAAATTAGAATTTTATAATTAATATATACAATGAATAAAAATTAAATATTAATATTAATATTATATTAATATGAATAATACACAATATAATATATTAATATTTAGATCAGTATAATATTTCAATATTTAATATTTATATACAAATATATATTAATATTCCATTTTACTATAATATAACATAAATATAATGATAATGATAATTCTACTAATTTGTATAATCAATAATTTAATATACATTCTATGAAAAAATATTATTTATTTAACATTAAAAAATTATTTGTTTAATAATGAAATTCCCTACAAGAATTTAACCACTCATAAATTAATTAAAAAAGTTAATCTGTTACTTCTCTCCACAGTATTTTTTTCCTTGATTTTAGTGTGTTTGTTTTACTCAAAATAGTATTAACATTTGCTTAACATGAAAAAAAATACTATGTTTTGATTGGTTTACTCTAAATAGATTAATCATTAGATTAAAAAACTCATTACTACTAATAATGCTTACAAATAGTAGAGATAAGATCAAATAATGTTTATATGGGTTGTGAAAGTAAGCCTTACATTAAAAATGGAAAATTATAAAATACTAAGAAATTTAAACACACTAAAATGGTATATAAAGTAATTTGAGTTAAATTAGACAAAAGAAACTAGAAAATTGAGAATGTTGGATAAAAATGTAAATTGTAGGAAAAAAAAGTTTAAGATAGTGGATGAAAATGATTTAAAAGAAAAAAGTGGAAAATTGAAGTAAAATATTAGAATATACCTAAAAGAAATGGAAAATTATCTATAAAAGTAAATAAAACCTAACCCTCTAAAGAAATAATGAAAATACAAGTATTATAAATTTAGAAAACCAAACAAGCTCCATTACTATATGATAAAATTATTTTATTTTAGGAATTAAACTTCCCATGAGCAATATACTTATTTGTTTTCTCTATTTTGGTAACTCATAGAGCCATATGTATAAGTTATTAATTTATTATGGTTAATATTATATAATTATACAAATCACATTAAATAAAAAATAGATATATGTAGCAACCCTTTGAAACTAAAAACATAAATATATTATGTTATTTATTCCTTGATAGAAGAGAGTTTATGTTGGGACAAAGATAGTGGTAACTTTATTATATACTCTATTTATTATCTAAGGAAAATAGCACTAGGTAAATATACATATTGGAGCACCCAAAAAACTTATCTCTCTAATTTAAAGTTAACCATAAACTTGGCGCTCTCAAATTTTCACATACTACAATGTAGGGCACATATAAAATATAATAAAATAAATATAGTTATTGACTAAGATTAACTAGCATTGACTAATTTGAGTTAATAGTTAATGATGATTAAACTCTTGAGTGGAATTGGTTAATTTTTATAAATTAATAGTTAGATGTTGTGTATTATGATTGTACCTACCTTATATTCAATATATATCTGGATTAGATATAATTTTTTTTTGTATTGGAGGAATGCAATTTTACAACTAGAAAATAGTCTACAGGGGACTGTAAACAGTGCAAACCACTGTTCCACTGGCAACACTATAAAACAACATATACAACATAAAGTTTCAAAGCATTTAGCAGGTTGTAAAGAGACAATAAACGACAGATATATATAGCACTATTGCAATCATTTACAACACACAGACCACTGAAAAGTCTGTCCTGAATAGATGTCACTGCCATAAACCCAAATCAAGACAAAAAACACTATACACAGGAACCCAATGGTTGTTGAAAGTTGTGACAAAAAACATCCTCTGCAAAGAACAATACAAGGGTTGGTGCCTCTCTAGATAAGCAGAAGAACAAACCACAATACAAACCAGATGAGTAGAATAAAACACAGAATAATAGCTGCAAGAAATTAAGCTGTATAAACTAGCTACCTATCAAGCTGCTACAAACCATCAATCAACAACAAACATTAATTGTGATTTTTAAAAATAATGACATAATTCATTGTGAGTCTCTCAAATGAACTAATCAACCTTTATTAGTAAATGTTGCTTAGTTAGCTTCAAGTACAATTCACACAAACTAGTTCTTCTAGGTTATTATGAGGACACACCAAGTTTTATTGGGTAAGAGACAACCTCTTACAATTAAGCCATTTTCTACAATTCAAATTGAACAATCTAAGAAAAGATCATAAATTAGTTTTAACTTGATTTGATTTGATTTTTTTGGTGTGTAAAATTTTAAGCACAAAGGATAGATGTCGAACTTCATTACACAACTTAGAAAGAAGATTGAGTGAATAATATTATTACTCATATTATTAAAAATGATGTTGGTAGAGAATTTTGAACATGGAAAGGTTGTAATATGATGTGGACCATGTGGTGACTGTGGACAATATTAGTAGAATGCAAAGGAGAAGTCATTATGACCTAAATTTAAGGTTACCCCAATTATCTTCTAATGGAATCAAATTAGTCACAAATAAATAAATATAAATTCAATCTTATCAATAGGGACTTCTAGGAAGATCAAATATCGATCAAGAATCATTTTATCTGAATTAAAGTTATCTTGTATATAGGAATCTACCTAAAATAAAATAAATTTAATGCATTGCCTAAGTAACCAAGAAATGTATTAAATTATGTAGAATTATAATGTTTATCATGTCAATTTGCTTTAAAAGTGTATTTTCAACTATGAACATGTGATTGATTGAAAATGTATAATCATTGAACCTAGTTGTGAGTTTAATTGAGTCTAAGGAATTTATACAAGAGCTATTAAATTATGCAATAGAGTGATTGATTCAAAGTTAAAGTTAAATGATTTTTTTGGTGATGTTCACACGGAAAATAAAAAGAAAGTTCACACACACACACAATGAGATGGAATGAAAAACATAAAATGTAAAAGTGTACTTAAAGAATATTTAATACACCATTAGTAAAAAGGTGTAATTATTTATATAGGCAATGTAATATGAAATGAGTAGATGCATTAGTTGATTAACCACCTAGGTCATTATAATTTTATGGTAACTTAGATTTTGTGGCATTGGTGGAAATTCTCTACATCGATGTAAATCAAGGAAAGTGGTAGGCATTGGAGAAGGGGCACATAGACTGTGTCCAACTAAGAATATATAGTATACCCTAGAATGTCTCAACTAAGGTTATTGTGATTGATAAATGAATGTGTAATTCCTTCTAGAGTGTGGCCATAACTTTTAAGTCCTTGTATTGATCACAAAGAGAAAGAAGCAAGTCCAATCTAAAAAAGTAGAAATATGTATTTGCAAGATTTTAATAAATGGTTATACTATTATTTTCCATGAGAAATATTTGATTTGTCACTAGTTATCAATAATTTAATATTTATCACATTTATTCATTTTATAATAACTCATTATATATTTGTGTGCAAAATATGGAAATGAATCTTTAATTTGTTAAAAGGAAATCTCAAACTAGATAAAATAATTCAAATATTTGGCCAATCACATAAATGAATATTGGTGTGACCTTGAAGTCTTGAGAATGAGATTTTTAAGGGCATCAAAATAATATCTTGTCATTGTAATTTATAATAAATAGAGAAAAAAAGCCCAAGTTTTTAGGGAGAGAAAATTATGCGTGAAGAAAACAAGGAAAAATAGAGGCTTTAACATTTAAATTAGAAAAATAATTGAAAGTTTAGAAGTTGATTAAGATATTTCATAATAAATGTAATAAAAATTAATGAAAAAAGTCTAATAATGTGTAAAAGAAATCTCTTAAAAACAAGCTAAACTCAATTTTAATGAACTTGTAAGAAAATTTAAAATTGAAAAAAACTTTAAAAATACGATGGGCGAGAATGAGAACGGGAATGGGAAGTTGGGTGTAGGACAAGGGTTTGAAGTAGAGGTGTTGGGGATGGAGTTGATGAGGACAAGGAAGAAGATGAATGGGGTGGACATTATGATAATGAGGAAGAGGAGTTGTTGTCGAATCTTTGGCTTGAGGCATGTCTGCAGGTTCTAGTGGCTAGATCTGTAGGGGAAGGCATGTCCCAGAATGGGTAGACAACGACAAACTAGGGTGCACTAGTGGAGCAAGGTCTGAAATGGCAATTTATTTTCTTGACCCTTGTTTACAAGGCCCAATGGTTAACTTCTATTGTTGCTCTAAGAAATGTCGATGGTGGTGTTGAAGACGTCGAGGTGGATTTTCCCCCAAAAAACTTGTGGAAGTCAGTTCAACCCTTGTGTGACCCTTGGGGCTTTTAGTGCAAGTGTTTCTTCTATTGGTGTGGAAGGTCCAAAATTGTTGGATGAGCCTTTACGACCAAATTTAGATAGTAGTGGGTAGGTTTCCTCTACTCTTCCCTCATCGAATGAGGGGGTTATGGTGTAGATTCCAAACATTATGATGGATAGGGATTCCTCTAGGTTGAAGTTTTTCTATCAATAAATTTCTTGGAGCCAAGACTAATATTAATGTTTTTAGAGCTTGGGCCAAAAGAAAGCAAAATCTTGAAGACCGTTTCGAAATAGCAACCATGAGGAATGGTTTCTTCTTGATCTCTTTCTCATCCCATGATGATTGTGCTCATATCCTCCTGCATGCATGGTTTCTAGGTAGATCGAGTCTCTTCTTAAAAAAATGGGAGCTCAACTTCAATCTATAGGAGAGAATCAAATGGGCCCTTGTTTGGGTTAGGCTCATGTGCCTACTAATGGAGTACTGGGATGAGGAGGTATTGTCAGGTATTATGAGCACTATTGGTCAACTCATTGCCATTGATGTAATGACCAAAGCTCAAAAATGATTGTTGTATACTAGATTTTGTGTTAATGAAAGGTGGATCTTGTCTTTCCATCTGCTATTACTCAATTTCAAATTTTGAGGAATGGAAGCAAGAAGTTATCTATGAAGATTATGCTATAATGTACCAAGAATGCAAGAAGGTTGGCCATTTTGTTGTGGCTTGTCCCAACTTTGGGAAGGTGGTTCACTCTTGGAAGAAAAAAGAAAATAAGGTTCTAGCATAACCTTTGGAGGTACCCATGGTAAGTGGTGTTGTAGAAGGTGTTGCTTCAGATGACTCTGTAGGAAGGGTTTTTGATTTGGTGAATGTAGACTTGCTCAGTACCCCACTAGTTTCAATATCCAATTATAAGGAAAAAAGGTTGGCACCTTTGGATGAGAGGTCTCTTGATCTTGAAGTGACCAAAAGTGGAAGGTAGTTAAGGAGAAATCAATCATGGATTTTGCGGTCAAGCGTAATGAATGTATTCAAAAGCCACCATGATAATGTTAGTGTGAATAGGAAATATCCCTATTCACACTAACACCCCCCTTAAGTGCAACTTAGGGAGAAGTTGACTAATGCAAGGATGCAAAATGCAAGAATGGGTCCTGGCAACCAGGCCAAGATAGGTACCCATATAGAAAAACTCTCTCACAAACGGAAAAAAGTAGAAAACCCAGTGGGACAAAACTCCTCCCCAAAAGAGAGAAAACATAAAATGTTCTCTATAGTATGAGAAGAACAAAACCCCTTTGTGAGGAAAAAGTCCCCCTATAAGAGAGAAAATGCCCCCTCAGAATAGAGAGAGTGAAAGAGACTATGAAACACCCCCAAAATGAAGTAGCTCCTATTCCAAAAGAGGATGCTCGTATATGAATACTAAAGATGATCCATTTGTGGCAAATGACATTTCTCCCCTTAGGAAGACACTACTCCAATGGTGAATGCTGAAGTAACTCCCATTCAAAGAAACAAGGTGAGGAAGGAAGTCTCATGATGTACCCTATCTCAAAACTCCGCTCAAGTGTCTCCATGCTGATGTCGAAATGAGCCACAAACAAATTAGCAATCCCAGACCTAACTAAAACAAGTGACCTCTCAAAATCATGTGGAGATAGATGTAGAATAGGATCCAAGGACAAGGAAGATGGGATAACAATGATGAAATGACTGCCATCAAAGAGGAGTTGAATGTCCTCGAGAGTGTCATCCAAATTTGAAATATGAGACTCTACAAACAAATGAGAGATGTCTAGTAGAAATTGGTCCCAATGAAGTGAATCCAGAAGGATTAAATGACCATGCTGCAAAGAATCACCATAAGCTCTCAAAAAAGTAACTCTGAACTTGAAAGTAGCAACATGTACTGTAGATGGGGTATCAATGTATGCCAACCAAATAGACTGATCATCACATGAGAATGTGTCCACACAAAATGAGGCAACAAAAGTCTCAGTATCATCCATAAGAGCCTAGTCATCCAAGGAAACATCACTAAGATCCAAAGTCTCCATACAATTGTCGGATGATGGTCCAAGTAGTGAAAGGGCACTTTATGTGCTCTATGTGATGTAGAATATCCTCAGAAATAGTAAGACATATTAGTCCATAGACCATGTCATTATTGTTGAACCATGTCATCTTCTAATCATTGTCACTTGGCTCAAGAATGAGTCCAAGGAGATAGGGAAATAGATCCTCCATAAGGCATTGCTTCTTTATCCCTTGTTCCCAGGATAAATAATTCTTTGAAGTTATCTTGACAATAGAAGGATGCAATTTAATACCCAGATCCATGATGAATCCCCCCCAAAAAGGAACTTTATCTCAATTCATGGTTACAATAACCCCATAAAAATCAAAGAACCCCCCAAAATTTCACTCAATCATAAGAATACCCTTAGCAAAAAATGATTGCGGGACTTTATATTCAATCCAGTAACAATTTCCATAAGCCCAAATAGAAAAGTGGTCTTTGATTTTGGTACAATGCAAAGGCCAAAAATGGGCTATATATGAAAGTACAATTTCTGAGCAAAACTTGATCAAACGGATAGCATATTTGGAAAGTACTCAAAAAATTATGCACTTTCAAAAAAATCACCAAAAATGTTACCATATAAGCCCGAACGAATCCTTTGAAGTTCTAAAAATGAGAACTATTTAACAACATCGATGAAAAACTACAATTTCTGGAAAATCTAGACACCAAAATCAAAATCTGATTGCACCATTGCGAAGCCTGTGCAATTCTAGCCCAAATTAAAAAATTCTTGAGAAAAGGAGCAAAAATGAACAAGATATGAGCCTTCAAAGTTAGACTATCAAAACCAAAATGCCAATGGAGAGGGAGCCTACCAAAAATATCTGATTACATTTGCAGATGATTTGTTTATTGAATGCAAAAACTAATAGATACCCAAATGGTTTTTGATGCAGTGAACAAAAACTAGAAAGCATTTTTCTTTTTGATGTGCATAAGATGTGGATCTAATGAAATAAAAAATGCCTCCAACAATAGAAAACATGTAGAAGCTGAATCAACCACCTAAGTCAAGAGAATGCATGCTACAAACTGCAATACAAGTCCATAAAGAGGAAAATCCTCCAAATCTAGTTTTTCTATCAAGTTTTTCTGATTCTCCAGGTCATCATTCAATGCAAGAGAAGAGCATAATCAACTATCAAGATCCACCATGATTTGCATTCAACATCTCTCAAAATATGAATCTAATCTTCCAAAACATGCTCTGATACCATGTTAGAATCTTGAAAAATAATAATAACCCATAACCAAATTGAAAGAGTTAGAACCAATAAACTGTAATGCAAAAATAAATGAACAACATAACAGTACTATGAGAGAATAATGTAAATGCTTAAATGACGTAATAGAATTAAGAGAGAACTATAGCTCCAACCTTACGAAATGAAGAGACATGCCTTGCTTATAAAGGCAAGGTTGAGAAATAAAAAGTTGTAGTCATGTGACAAGTGTCAAATTTCTATTACATGTGAAAACTAGAGGATAAGATGCCAACTAGTTGATAAGATCACATGTGTAGGATACAACAACTATCAACAACTAGAAACATCTAGAAGTATCTGTTACACATATGGTTCTTAGGGTTGTCATTGATGTCAACACTATCATGGTGGTGTGATGGTGTTCATGGTTGGATGTCATACCCCATCCAACAAGAGAAGAAGAGCAAGAGAAGAAGATATAGTGAGAAGAAGAGTAAGAAAAGAAGATACAGTGAGAAGAAGAGAAAAAGAAGAAGATACAGCTCATGGTTGGATGTCATGCTCCATCCAACAAGAGAAGGGAGAAGATATAGTTCATATTAAGATGAGAATTAGAAGCACAAAGATGATCAAAGATGTTGCTAATGCTACTAATAGCCTATAGTATGTTTGTTCCAAGTTCTATGATGATTGCATTACCAGAAGAGTGTTTTGCTGATTAATTGTTTGAAGACAATGTCACTTCTGTGAAGATATTCTGTGCAGGACAATGGAATGCTCTGCATTCCTCTACATTTGCAGATATGACCATGTAGTTTTGGAATTGTGTTCAGGATGCAGTGAAGGTGATAATTCCAAGGTTTTAGATCATTTGTCCTTCCACTGTGAAAGTTATGCATGATAGAGTACCAGCATGTGTTCTAGAAGAGTAAGCTAGTGATGAAGACCTCATGGAATGATTCGCATTCCTTCACAAATGAATGTTTGCCCTTGCAATTTTGAGGACATGTTTATAGATGTGTATTACATGCCTCCTTGTAGTTTCAAAGTTCTTGGAGGTCCACAGCTCGGTTTTTCAAATGACATCATGTTGCAATATGTTTTGGATGACAGATTGTTCTGAGTTAATGATTGAAGTTGTACGACACAACTCTTTGATGTGTGGTGGCAATGGTGTGTTTGGGGATGTTTTATGAGTCATGTGGACTTATCTAGAAAAGTTTCATGCAGATCTTTCTTGTTTTCAATATTGAATAATGTTTTCAAGTTGATGTGGCCATTATACTTCAAGTCTTCATGTGTTTTCCTTAAAGCTATCCTATTTCCAAATGAGCTGAGTGTGTGAATGTAATTCCTTGGTGCTTGAAGTCGTGAAGGATGTTTTGGATCTGGTTAAGCAAATGTTGGTGTCTGCAAGGCTTGGATCTTCTACTAGTGTAACGTGTGGCTTCTCCTAGGACCTATCTTCTACACATTTCATATTGTGTGTTGTTTGGCTAACTTGTAAATGTATTTTTCATGTTGTATCTGGCCAAAAACAATGTAATCAATGTAATATCATGTATAAATAGTAAATCAAAGTGAGTGAGGTGAAGTGTGATTGCAAAGTGATTAAAAAGTTTGCAAGAAGATAAAAGACAGAATAAATGCATTTTTGATGTGCGACTGAAGGAGAAAGAACAAAGGTTGTTGATGTTCAGATTCATCTTGAAGACATATTTGTGATAGGGATCACGCATAGAGTATGCCTAACTGATATGATCCTTAGAAGGAAGTGTGTGGAGGGCAGAAGTGCAATCATCAAAAGTATGAGTTTCAATGTCAGTTTTCAGATAGTAGAAAGACTGTCATACTGTAATCTTTTATAAGTGTGTTCTCATTTCAGGGAGTAGTAGCTTCCTTGGAAGTGACCCTAAAACAAAGTCATCAGTGAGTAGAAGCTTCCTTGGGAGCGACCCTAAATCAAAGTTACTTAGGGGGTAGCCGCGTCCCTGGGTTAAAGCCCCTAAAACAAAGTTATTATTTGAGCTTCATATATTGTGGGTTAATCCTCACCGTGGTTTTTCCCTTCTAGGGTTTTCCATGTATATCTGGTGTTATGTGTTGATGTGCATTGTGTTAATCTTTCATATTCATGTTTATGCTATGATAATTAAGTTTTAATCTACTCAAGATAAGTTGAAGTTTTTAAAAGTGAAAATTATTTAGATACTGATTCACCCCCCTCTCAGTATCTTGGTGTGTTCAACAATTGGTGTCAGAGCCAAGTTCCTCTAAGGAAATCTTAACCACTTGAGGAAGGTCTGGGATGGCATAGAATGGATCCAACAAGATACCCAGGTTTGATGGGACAAATTATGCTTTTTGGAAGCTAAGGATGGAATCTTTTATCAATTCCCTAGGGTGCGGTGTTTGGGACTCTGTCAAGTCTGGTTATACTGTTCCTACTTATATTCCTACATATATAGATGAGGTTAAGAAGTATGATAACAATGCCAAGGAAAAGTTTGCTATCATGAATGGGTTAGCTGATTCAGAGCTATCAAAGGTTATGAGTTGTAGCTCTACTCAAGATGTTTGGGATAAAATTAAAACCATCTATGAAGGAGATAAGAAAGTAAAGCAAGCTAAGATGCAGCTCTTCAAGACCAAATTTGAGAACCTAAAAATGTCAGAGGAAGAAGATATTATTGGATACATGCTCTAGGTGAATGAAGTAGTCAATGGCATTAAAGGTCTTGGTGGAGAAGTGGAAGAAGATGAAATTGTGAAAAAGGTTCTAAGATCTCTTCCCAAATCTTACAGTCATAAGGTATCTTCCATTGAGGAGAATGCAGACTTGGATACTTACACTATAGACAAATTGGTTGGTACCCTTACTGCCTCTGAAATGAGAGAGTTTGGTGGTGATGCTCCAGAGAAAGAAGTTGCTTTCAAAACCAGTATGAAGACCAAAGAAGAAGTTGCTGATGAAGGTGAGAGAACTGACGAAGTTGAAGCAAATTTTGTAAGAAGATTGAAGAAAGGTATTGGAAAATACAAAGGTAAGTTACCCTTCAAATGTTTTACTTGTGGAAAGGTTGGTCACTTTGCTTCTAAATGTCCTTTCAAAGAATCAAGGAGTAATAACAGGAGAGAAAATTTCAAGAGAAGTCTGTATCCCATAGTAAGTAATAATTCTTCAAAAGATGAGGATCATGATTATTCAAATGATGAAACACTTTTCATGGCTCTGAATATTGGTAACAAAAAGGATGATGCTAGAACTTGTGAGAAAAATGATACCTTGCAAGCAAATTAAAACAATGAAAGATCAATGGTTGTATGGACTGCCTCTCATGCAAAAAAAGGATCCAAGGCTTGGGTGATTGACAGTGGATGCTCAAATCATATGACTAGTGACAAGGAGAAGTTTATCAACATTGAGAAGTGGGATGGTGGTGTTGTCCAGTTTGGTAGTGATGAGGCAACACAGATTTGTGGAAAAGGTGCTATATCTATTGATGGGAAGAATATGACTAAGGATGTCCTCTATGTCAAAGGGCTAAAACACAATCTTCTCAGTGTCAGTCAGATGTGCAGCAAAGGATATAATCTCACCTTTCATGCCAAAGGTTGTGAGATCAGAAAGCTTGATTCTAGAAAATTAGTGGCAAAAGGTATCGAGACATATGGTGATCTCTATCACCTAAAGGAGGTAAATGGAAGAACATGTTTGTTGGCTCAGTCTAGTGAATGTCAGCTATGGCATAAGAGAATGGGACACAACAATTTTGATAATATGGTAAAGATCAGTTCTACTCATGTAGTGAGAGATATGCCAAAGATAATCAAGCCTACAAATGCAATATGCAGAGAGTGTCAAATGGAAAAGCAGACAAAGACTAACTTCAAAAGAAAGGAGTATTCTTCTTCAAAGCCATTGGAGTTGATTCACACTAATCTATGTGGCCCTACCAGAGTAAGGAGTCAACAAGGTGAGAGGTATTTCATGTTGCATATTGATGATTATTCTATAATGACTTGGGTTACTTTCTTAAGAGAAAAATCAAATGCCCTTGATAAATTTAAAGTGTTCAAAGCTATGGTTGAGAATGAAGTGGATGCCAAGATTGAGTGTTTGAGGTCTGATAGAGGAGGCGAGTTTACTTCAAATGAATTTGAAAAGTTTTGTGAAGATAATGGTATTAGGAGACATTTGTTAGCTCCTAGGACCCCTCAACAAAATGGGGTAGTGGAAAGAAAGAATAGGATTGTGCAAGAGATGTCTAGGGCAATGTTGAAAGATGCAAATCTGCCTTATATGTACTAGAAGGATGCAATTCATACTGCTGTCTAACTAATTAATAGGGTGCAATTGAGGGTCAACAACACTAAGACTCCTTATGAGCTATGGTATGGAAGACCTCCCACAATCAGATACTTCAGGATCTTTGGCAGCAAATGCTATATTAGAAGAGATGAAGAAGACCTAGAAAAGTTTGATTCAAGAAGTGATGAAGGAATCTTTTTTGGCTACTCAACCAAAAGCAAGGCCTATAGATGCTACAACAAAAGGTTGGGAAAGATGATTGAAAGCACAAATGTCAAGGTAGATGAAGACCTATATCAGATCTCACATGAATTAGAGGACTGTAAATTTGATATTATTTCCATACATTATAGATGAAGAAGAAGTGAAAGAAGAAAAAGGAATCAGAACAAGAACCAAAGTAGATGCCTAAGACTCCAATAAAGTACATGTTCAGAAGAATCACTCAGAAGATCAAATCATTGGAGACAAGAATAAGGGTGTTCTAACCGGGAGAAGTTTTGTAAAAGGATGTGAGCAAGTGAACTTGTGTTTGTTATCAAAAGTGGAACCCAAAAACTTTACTGATGACAACAAGGATGATGGATGGATAAAATCCATGGAAGAAGAATTGGATCAGATTGAGAAGAACTAGACATGGGAATTGGTGCCTAGACCAACAAACAAGAATGTTATAGGAACAAAATGGGTGTTTTGGAACAAATTGAATGAAGAAGGTGAAGTTGTAAGGAATAAGGCTAGACTGGTATGCAAAGGATACACACAAGTAGAAGCCATTGATTTTGAGGAGACTTATGCTCCGGTAGAAAGGATGGAGGTAATCAGAATGTCCCTTGCTCTTGTTTCTCATAAGAACTTCAAGGTATATCAGATGGATGTTAAGTCAACATTTCTAAATGGTGACCTAGAAGAAGAGGTTTATGTTGAACAACCAGATGGTTTCCAAATATCAGAAGATCCGAACATGGTGTGCAGACTCAAGAAGGCTCTGTATGGTCTTAAGCAAGCACCTAGATCTTAGTATGCTAGGTTGGACAAGTACTTACTTCAGCATGGCTTCAAGAAAGGTACTACAGATAGCAATCTTTACATCAAGGAAGGAGACATGATATTGATAGTTGCAGTATATGTTGATGACATCATCTTTGGTGGAGATGATGATATGTGTAAAAGGTTTGCAGAAGAGATGCAAAAAGAGTTTGAGATGTCTATGATTGGTGAAATGTCTTTCTTCCTTGGAATTCAAATTTCTTAGCTAGATGGTGGTATCTTTATTTCTCAAGCTAAGTATATCAAATAGTTGTTGAAGAAGTTTGGTATGGATGATTCAAAACTAGTGAGTACTCCCATGGTCACTGGATGTCACTTGAGAAAAGATGATGAGTTTCCAGAGGTGGATCAAATTGTCTATAGGTCTATGATTGGAGCATTGTTGTACCTGTCTGCTTCTAGACCTGATATTATGCATGCAATATGTGTGGTTGCCAGATATCAAGCCAATCCAAAGAAGACACATGAGAAAGTAGTGAAAAGGATATTCAGATACTTGAAAGGAACTACAGACTATGGCCTATGGTATCCAGGAGGTAATGACTTTGATTTAAGTGCTTACATTGATGTTGACTAGGCTGGTTGTGTTGATGATAAAAGAAGTACAAGTGGTGGTGCTTTCTTTCTAGGAAGCAGGTTGGTTTCATGGTAGAGAAAGAAGTAAGATTTGGTGTCCCTATCTACTACAGAGGTAGAGTACATTGTAGCAACATCAACATCCTGCTATACACAAGTGTTGTGGATGAAGAAAACTTTATAGGACATCAAGGTATTGTATGAAGAGCCTATTCCTATCTTGTGTGACAATACAAGTACTATCAATATTTCCAAGAATCTAGTGATGCACTCTAGAACCAAGCATATAGCAATCAAATATGGAATATGTTCCTACTAAGGATCAAATAGCAGATATTTTCACAAAGGCTCTGGCAAAGGATACTTTTGAGGATCTCCGGCAGAGGTTAGGGGTAATTGGCCCTCCTTCTTGCTTAGATGTATAATGGTGCATCTGTCCATGGGGAGTTCATGCTATATCTTGTTCTTAGACTGATGGTAACTACCTCTCAGGGGGAGCAAGTAGTGGTTGCTGATGTTAGTGGGAGCTTGTTTGCTGCAAGATGTCATGTGCAGGTTTGTGATTGAGGTAGTGGTTGCCCTTTGTCCTTGATGTTAAAGGGAGAGAGATGCAGAGATGTGTTTCCATCAATGCCAAAGGGGGAGATTGTTACACATATGATTCTTAGGGCTGTCATTGATGTCTACACTGTCACTAGGTGCCATTGATGTCAACACTATCATGGTGGTGTGATGGTGTTCATGGTTGGATGTCATGCCCCATCTAGCAAGAGAAGAAGATACAGTGAGAAGAAGAGTAAGAAAAGAAGATACAGTGAGAAGAAGAGCAAAAGAAGAAGATACATCTCATGGTTGGATGTCATGCTCCATCCAACAAGAGAAGGGAGAAGATATAGTTCATATTAAGATGGAAATTAGAAGCACAAAGATGATCAAAGGTGTTGCTGATGCTACTGATGGCCTATATTATGTTTGTTCCAAGTTCCATGATAATTGCATTACCGAAAGAGTGTTTTGTTGATTGATTGTTTGAAGACAGTGTCACTTTTGTGAAGATGTTTTGTGCAAGACAATGGAATGCTCGGTATTTCTCCGCATTTGCAGATATGGCCATGCTATTTTGGAATTGTGTTTAGGATGTAGTGAAGGTGAAAATTCCAAGGTTTCAGATCATTTGTCCTTCTGCTATGAAAGTTATGCATGATAGAGTACCGTCATGTGTTCTAGCAGAGTAAGCTAGTGATGAAGACCTGATGGAATGCTCCACATTCTTCCGCAAATGAATGTTTGCCCTTGTGGTTTTGAGGACATGCTTATAGATGTGTATTACATGCCTCCTTGTAGTTTCAAGGTTCTTGGAGGTCCACAACTTAGTTTTTAAATGGCAACGTGTTGTAGTATGTTTTGGATGACAGATTGTTCTTAGAGTTAATGATTGAAGTTGTGCGGCATAATTCTTTGATGTACAGTGGCAAAGGTGTGTTTGGGGATGTTTTATGAGTCATGTGGACTCATTTGGAAAATTTTCATGAAGATCTTTCTTGTTTCCAGTACCGCATAATGTTTTCAAGTTGATGTGGCCATTATACTTCAAGTCTTCATGTGTTGTTCCTTAAAGTTGTCCTATTTCCAAATGAGCTGAGTGTGCGGATGTAATTCCTTGGTGCTTAAAGCTGTGAAGGATGTTATGGACTTGGTTAAGCAAGTGTTGGTGTCCGCAAGGCTTGGATCTTCTGCTTGTGTAACGTGTGGCTTCACTTAGGACCTATCTTCTACACGTTTCATATTGTGTGTTGTTTGGCTGACTTGTAAATGTATTTTTCATGTTGTATCTAACCGACAAAAAATGTAATCAATTTAATATCATGTATAAATAGTAAATCAAAGAGAGAGAGGTGAAATGTGATTGCAAAGTGATTAAAAAGTTTGCAAGTAGATAAAAGACAGAATAAATGCATTGTTGATGTACGATTGAAGGAGAAAGAGCAGAGGTTGATGCTATCTGGGTTCATCTTGAAGACATATTTGTGATAGTGATCAAGCATAGAGTGTGCCTAACTAATATAATCCTCAGAAAGAAGTGTGTGGATGCAATAGTGCAATCATCAAAAGTATGAGTTTCAATGTCAGTTTTTAGACAGTAGAAAGACTGTCATAATGTATATTTTGTAAGTGTGTTCTCATTTCAGTAAGTAGTAGCTTCATTGGGAGTGACCCTAAAACAAAGTCATCATGGAGTAGAAGCTTCCTTGAGAGTGACCCTAAATCAAAGTTACTTAGGGGGTAGCAGCTTCCTTGGGTTAAAGCCCCTAAAACAAAGTTATTATTTGAGCTTCATATATTGTGAGTTAATCCTCACCACAGTTTTTCCCTTCTAAGGTTTTCCACGTATATCTAGTGTTATGTGTTGATGTGCATTGTGTTAGTCTTTCATATTCGTGTTTATGTTGTGATAGTTAAGTTTTGATCTACTACAGATAAGTTGAAGTTGTTAAAAGTGAAAACTGTTTAGACATTGATTCACCCCCCGTCCTCTCAGTATCTTAGTGTGCTCAACAGTATCTAGTTGTTGATAGTTGTTGATAGTTATCTTATCCTGCACATGTGATCTTATCAATTAGTTGACATCTTATCCTCTAGTTGTCACATGTAATAGGAATATGACACTTGTCACATGACTACAACTTCTTATCTCTCAACCTTGCCTTTATAAGCAAGGCAGGTCTCTTCATTTTGTAAGGTTGGAGCTATAGTTCTCTCTTAATGCTATTATGCCATTTGAGCATTTACATTATTCTCTCATAGTATTGTTATGATGTTCATTTCTTTTTGCATTACAGTTTATTGGTTCTAACTCTTTCAATTTGATTCTGGGTTATTATTCTTTTTCAAGATTCTAACAGATATCATTTTACCCTTGTTGTGAGAGGGTTGCTGGTTTGTTGTACTCTCACTATCTTTGTTTGGTTTGTTTTGTGTTGTTGTTCCTTGGTGTTGTTTGAGCATCTTTGATGCTTCTTATTTGTTCCTTGTAAAAGGATGGGGCCCTTTCAAAACTCCTCTTTCCGATTCATAGCTCCGGTTAAAATCATTTATCCTTTATTAAAAACTCAAGTTAATGTTTTCTAATCCACTTGAGAGTCAATACAAATTATAAGACATAAACGATGACAATTTTTAGAAAAGAATAACAAAAACTTGAGTTGGGAAGGGAATTTTATGATTAAAGTGATAAAAAAATGGTGATGCCATAATAATAATCCTTTTCATTTCAATGACAATAAAGCTAAACATAAATGACTACACCAAAGAAAATAAAAAATGAGAACAAACTTTTGTGCATTAAAAAATTATCTTTATGTGTACAATTGTGTCCTTTCTTGATTGAAATGAAATGAAAGATTTTAATAAAATCCACGAGGCCACAAAATTCTATGGGACCCAAAACAACACCGATTCCAACTAGAAATAGGGAAACACCGCCTTAAAAAGTTTGTAATCTCTTCTTGAGATCAGATCTTCTGTAGTGAATTTTGATCAAGAAATTTGTAGTTTTGTCCAGCCTTGCCTCCTCAAACAAGGTGCTTAGATTGGTGATTTTCAAGATGTCTTCATAATTGGTCCAGATGTCATTGTATGTTAAGAACTCTATGACAAAGTGTCATTCTACCTCCACCACACCTTTGTTGCAAAATAGGCATATTCTCTTTTCCCACTTCTCTTTAGGAATCATCCATCCACTCGTTTCACATCTAAGATGATGTGAGCTATTCCTTAGATGGGCTATCAACATTTTTACTTTCCACTTAATATTAGCTCTATGTATGCTTTTTCATCATGATCCCACGTGGGGTTAAATTCCTTGATATAGTAACCCTTTTTTTGTTTCGTTTGTTTAGTCCACATGGCTTTCTTAAATTTTTCTTACATATTTTTTTATATCCTCAATAGCATTTGGACATTCCTGCATATTAATGCCCCATTTCATTCTCCATTTGTCATTATGTTTCATCCATGTGCACTTTCTTCTAGTTATCTCTTCCTCCATAATTAGCCTAGGCCAATGATGATTCTTCATATTTTGAGTCTTCTTTAGGTAACTTAACAATCTAACCATAGCCGATGCTTCCAAAGGGAAAGTACCCATTTCAACCAATAGAATCTCGTACGGAACAACAATCTTAATTTTGAGATTGCTTATGATGAGATGCTTCTGGATTCTTTCTACTTGCTTCCATTTCTAATCTGTGCCCCAAATTTCACACCCATAAAGAATCACAGGGATAATAAGCAAACCAAAAAGTGTTCTCTTGGTTTTCCAATCCCATAGTTCTACATTCCTACATCTATTTTGAAGAGAGTAAAGCGCTTTCTAGCCCCTTTGAATTCTCTTTGCTTTGCATGTTTCCCAACTGAGCTTGTTGTAGAAATCAATCCTGAGGTACTTGTACTCATCCACTATTTCCAACGGGTTGCCTTAAAAAAGAAAGTTAATTTGCTTCTTTTTTTTCCGCAACGAGAAGATCATCACTTTGGTTTTGCTAGTGTTCACTTGCATCCTGACCTCCTTACAAAAGGTTTCCAGTGCCCTCAAGTGTTCTCTCAAGCTATGAGTTGTTTTAGCAATTAATATGAGATCATCTACATATAGGAGTAACTTTATTACATAATTAGTCAATTGAACCCCCTCTCCACTATCTTGTTTATCCATTCTTCTAACTTATCTATGTATAGCCCAAACAAGGTTGGAGAAAGTAGACAACCTTGTTTGACTCCAATATCATTGCCAAAGCATTTTGACATTCCATCCCTAGTTCTGATTTTAGCCTTGACTTATTCATAAAGCTTATGAATTGCTTCTCTAAACACATCTGGAACTCCAAGTTCCTCCATCCTTTTCCAAAGTTTGCCATGAGGCACTGTGTCGAAGGCTTTTTAAAAGTCTACAAAGCAACAAAATGCCTCCCCACCTTGGGTGTCCGATATTTTTTCAATCAAGAACCAAAGGGTAATGTACCATAATCAATAGTGGAATGCTTCGGTCTAAAGCTAGCCAACCCCTTAACTCTTTTTCCCTCTTTTTCTACCCAACTACTAATTCTATGCTCAACCATGCTGTAAAAAATTTTACCAGATCCAAGAGGGTGATAAAAATAGAGTACGATGAATACACTGGCTTTTATTTTTCCCAACTTTGGAGCTAAAGGATGAAAATTGCTATGTTGGTGGGAAGGTGGAAAAGTAGACCTTCAATTTGATTTTTAAATTCATGTCATACATTTATTTTATTTTTTTAGTTTTTGGGAGGCCTAAGGTTTCTTTACCTTGGATATCTTTAGCAATAAAATTTTTAGTAAATTTGTTTTAAAATAAAAATAATTTTACATTATTTATCTCATTATTTCCTTTTAGTAATAAAAATAAATATTGTTGTAATCAAGATTGCTTAATTAGCTATTATAAATTGTACCTATTAACAAATCAAAAGTTTGAATTTTTTAACCTAAAATAAGTACTTATCTAAATTGTATATTAAGATACAAGCTTTTTAACCAAAAACATTTTTAAAATAATTTATTAGTAATCTAATTTGATGCCACTACTATTAGAGATATACAACAAGTGTACTATCCAATCAACAATAAAGAACTTAGAATTGCCTTGCACGAACGACCACAATAGTCCCTCACAAAGAAAGTCTTTATATTGAGAAAAGATCTTCATAACTTGTTCATTGTAATTACTTGAGGAATCAACAACCGAGGTTACATTTTAAAGTACTCTCACATGTGTACAATAATAATCTAACCTTGGAAATTATTAATAAATTATCATTAAATAGGTAAATAGACGTCTAATTATAATGTGATCATACTTACCTAACATCCCATTAAATATATCCTATGTAAACATAATAATATTCATTAAATGTAATACCATTCATCGAACTATCTTTTAAGAAAAAACAATCTTGTATATTATAATGAATGTTTTATAGAGGATTAAACATAAAACGAAAAAATAATGTGGATTATATAAAGAGAGGGATTACAAAAGACATTACCATGTGAGTACTATTTTTAATAGGTGAGCTTAGAATATATCAAAATAAATTATGTTTCCTAATTCCAAATTCACACAAAACAAGGTTAGAGCATAAAATGGAAGATAAACTAACAAAATGCAAATTCAAAACACATATGTTATACCTCCCATTTGATGTGAATGATGTGCTCCAATGGATGATGAATGATAGTGATGGTGTTGATGTTGGTTGCTTGAATCCCAACAACATGCACTTGCATTCCAAAGGTGGTTGGAAATGGCTTGAGGGGGTTCAAATTTATAGATTTTTGGGATGAGGATTGGATGCATGAGATCAATTTGGAAGATCAATGGTTGAGAGAAGAGGGTGAATGAGAAGATTCCAAGTGGCATCTCCTTATTGATGCTCATGATGAGGGTTGGATTGAGAAGACATGAATGGACAAGATTTTCTAGGAGAAAATGGAGGGTGATGATTGGAAGGTACATCTTAGGATCTTGTGCAAGCTCTCACACATGTATGAGAGAAAACATGGGGATGTGTGATGAGACTTCTCACACATGTGATTCTCTCACACGTGTGAGAGACATAAGGAAGAGTGGATGTGACAAGTGATCCTCTCACACATGTGCAAGAGACATAGGAAAGAGAAAATGCAATAGGTGGACTTTCTCACGCGTGTGAGTCATATGAGGCACATGTGTGAAATGGAGGGTGGGGATTAAAAGATTAAATGGAGGGCTAGGATGGAAAGTTGATTGATGATGTGGATTTTAGGGATGAGAATTTTTAATTAGAGGAATTAGGTGATGTGGATTTAGCCTAGTTAATTAAATAAAATGATTTATTTAATTAACTAACATTAGGTTATTAGTTAACATTAGGATAAGCTAATTGAATAGAATTAATTAGCTGATGGATAACCTAATTAATTAAATAATTAATTTAATTAGTTCACGGATGGATATTAGATTAATACGATGATTTTAGTTATAACTTAGTGGTTAATTTTAGGTGTCTACACTATTTTGTAATGCTTCATGTCCATCAACAATACGGTTTTTCTAATATTTTTTAATTAAATACTTAGTTTGTATTGTTTTTATCTAATATGATTTAAAATTGAAGTAAAAATATTTTACATAATTTTTTAAATAACTTCATTTTATTTCATGGAGCGTAAAATGCCAAATGGAACCTTCATTCCCTCTACAATTTTTTAGTTTTATGTTAAATTAGTAGGGAGGAGATATTATAGAGGAGAGATAAACGAGAACATTAAAATTGTTATACTATTACACTTCCTTCCATGTGTTGAGGTGGTTTTCAAAATTGTTGGGATTACTAAGGACTATTTATATTTTTTTACTTAAAATAAGTACTTATCTTTTGTAAATTAAGTTATGAAGTCCAATCGAAAACTTTGTTTAAACCACAAACATTTGTAACAAGTCATCATTTTTTTTACCATACGTCCAAAGAGGCCTTTGAGAAGTATATATGTTCTTTTGACGAGTATAATTTGTAAAGGTTTTATGGTTAAAAAATAAGCTCTTCATGTGTAGGTAAACAAATGTAGATGAACAATTGTATAAATAATGTGATGAATACATTAATTAATATTAATATTAATATTGATTGTGAAAATTAATATAGATATAATTATATAGTGTTTATATTATATTGTATTATAATAGTATAATAATATAAAATATAATTTAATTAATATATGACATAATATATTATATCAATAAAATGTTGAAATTATTAATTTTTCATTTTAATAATATAATATTACAATCTATGTTATAACAATTTAAAGATAAGCTTTTAAAAATATAAATTTGTTTGGTGAATGAAGGCTATAATAAAATTTGAAACAAATAATCTTTTACCGATTTCCATCAAAATTTCAACATTAAACAAATAATAAAAACCTATGATTGACTAAAAATAATACATTGGTTTACTTCTAGGCTTATTGTTGTTAAACTTTAATAAATATTAATAATGCAATTAATATATTAATAATAAAATTTATAATAATATATATTTATTAAAATTTTAAGGAAGATCGTGAGTGGAGCAAATGTTGTGAAGGAGCAAGATAAGGCATTTTGTGCATGCTGAGTTGGTGGATTGCAGTCTATAGAGATTAACCCCATGTCCCCATGCGGTTGCTTAAGTTATTTTTCTACTTAAATTTAAGTAGTTGGAGTGACCCCATGGAAATTTACAATTATGGGAAAAGGATAAAATAGAATCTTTCCCTATTGTTGTGGAGTAGCTACTATTTAGGAATTGCAAATACGTTGTGGAAAAAAAAGGGGGGCTAAAATTAAGTAGCCACTGCATAATGAAAATTATGCCAAGTGGTTGCATATATTTCCTTTCGTCTCGTTTTTTATTTTCTTCTAAATAAAGATAATTTGTTTTTGTTTTTTTATATCTAGTAAAAACTACCAATTAAGACAACTACTTAAAATAAGCAGAAAACAAGTGCCACGTAGTGGCCAGCACCTGCCTTGTAGTGTTGTTATTATAGTATTTGTTTAGTTGTAATTTTTTTGGTTGATTAGCTATTGGTTGTATATAGTATTTGTTTAGTTGTAATTTTTTTGTTGATTAGGTATTAGTTGTATACACAAATTGCATTCCAATAATTGAAAATTTAATTTTTGAAGAGTGTTGAAATGTCTTAGGTAAATAAAATTGAAATCTCAAAAACAATCTAATTTGACAAAAATAAAATAGGACTAAAATATTTCCTAACTATAAAACTAAACTTTTACAAAGTCTATTAAATAACACAGATATTTCCTTAAAATGTAATACTTCTAATACTTTTATAATTTAAAATGCATTAAAATATTGTAAGTTTAAAGAATAAAATAAAAAATGTAATAACATGGCGAAATATTTTTTGTGATAATGTAGATTTTACTTTTGACTAAATAAAATTGAAATTCTATATTTTTAACTCTTGACTAAATGAAATTGAAATCCCAAAAAAATCTAATTTCATAAAATAAAATGTATAGAACCCTAACCCTAATTGGTTGTGGATAGATTTGAAATGTTTGCCTAAAATATTAAAATGAAATAATATTGAATACCATTACAATTTAAAATGCTTTAAAATAAATTGTATGTTTGAAGAATAATTAAATAATATAATAATAGTGTGGATAGATTTGAAATATCTACCTAAGTTATTAAAATGTAATAATATTGAATACTATTACAATTTAAAATGCATTAAAATATTGTAAGTTTGAAGAATAATTACATAATATAGTAACAAAAACATATTCATATTTTACATCACTACAGTATTTTATCTTAGTCACTTAATTTTTTATTTAAGTAATAATAGTAAGTACTTTTAGACAACATGATTTTAATTATTTTAATTAATGTAATATTGTGGTTTAGTAATAATTTTGGGTGCATTCATTTAATAAAAGTATGTGGTTTAGCTCCATTTAATTACACATCAATGGTTAAGATCAAATGAATAGTTAAGAAATATTTTAGTGAAATTAGGTTATTTATGTGTAGAAACCTAAAGTATAGTAATAGTACTAATACTTTTATAATTTAAAATGCATTAAAATATTGTAAGTTTGAAGAATAAAATAAAAAATATAATTAAATTCATAGTAGTATAGATTTTAAAGTTTTGACTAAATAAAATAAATAATCTAATTACATAAAATAAAATCTGTAGAACACTAAAAACTAAATTAAAATTAATCGCCATCCATTTAGGCATGACTTAATTAGTGGGAGACAAAATTTGTGTTCATAATTTGTTTACATGCCACGTATTCCCTTCAAATCAAAATTCTCTCCGCATTTATAATTTTTTGTTGCACTCTCCCGACAAACCGACAATCCGCAGAGGAGGTCATTTTTTTTCAGCCAATGACAATACAGATAAATCATTTCTAAATAATTTTTTGTTAAAAATTTATCATGTTCACATAGGAAAAGTACAAATTTAAATCAAATTTGTCCGACAAGAAAAATAATCCTATCTTTTAATTGGTTTGCAATCAATAGATTAATAACTAGATAAGTTGAACTCATTGCAATAGTACCAGCTGAAGGCAGGGACTAATAAAATATTCATGGGGTCACTAGTTCGACAAATATCTCCTAAAAAAATTGAGTAGTCGCTGCTAGCCAAAATAAGCTAAGCAGCTGCATGGGGACATGCCCTAAGCAAGTAGGTAAGAAGCATGGAAATGGTCGCTAGTCAAATGGCAAGGTTCTATTCAACCCCCTCAAATTGGATTTCTCCGCACCATCAATGCAATTTGGTACCTCTGGCTCAAATGGGAATATTGCTAATCCTCCTGTCACCTTGTCTACAACCAAGGCTTCTCAACCTGCTTTGGTTAAAGAAACTTTGGGGGAAGAGATTTACAAGGAAAGCAAAAATGTCTCCAACCTTACGCATTTTTGCAACATTTTTTGCAAATGTCAAATCTTGAACGCCTGTCCTAGCACCTCCCTTGTGTTGGTGGTCTGGTCTTGGGCAGATTTGGAATTCCCTAGCACTCCTTTGGTTGGAAAGGGTACTTCAGATCCCCCATTCTTTTCCTCTGTGTCTGTTAAAATAACTACAATATCTTTGGGAGATATGGAGGTGTTTCTGAACATCAACCTGTAATGTCCCCTTCTCAAGCCTAGTCAGCTTGGTGACCATTAGCCTATTCCTTGGGTTCCCATAGGACTTGGAGCCTCATCAGCAGTTTATGTGGATTATCCTTTTGTGGCATTAAGCTCAGTTTGCAGAGAGGTTTGCAATGATGCTTTCAGAAGCATTTTCGGACATCTAATTCGTGCTCCATATTTCTTGGAGCTCATGTCTATTTTTAGAAAGTCATCATTTTGGCACTGACTTAGTCCCTTGACGTTAGTAACATCTTGGTAGACTCAGTTTCAATATTCGATGCCTCAGCGGTGCTTTCCACAAGACAGTTGGATTGTTTTAAATAAATGCTTAAATTCCAATATTTTAATTAAAAAAGTGAGATTAAGTGTTTATTTAAAAATAAAGTGACTTAGACCCCTTTTTGAGATAGGCGCCCATGTTGGAAGAAAGAAATATTTTATAAAATAAAGTTTTATTCTCCGAAGAGGACGTTGGGTTTTGGGGGGAAATATAAAAGGTATTCTTTGAGCTCATTTGCATATGCTATTGATTTTGAAGAAATGTTATGCTGCTGGACTGAACGTCATTCATCCAAGAACTTCTTGAGGACGAAAACTCTCGTGAGGAACACTATCCACGATGGTGAAAGATATTCCTTGGGTGGTTGCTGGTAGATTCAACTTGAGTCTATGCTTGTGTTTCGTTGCTAAAGATTTCCAGTTTTCACAGAAGGGTTTCGATTTTACAAAATACTGAAGATTATGTGAATAGTATTTTGTTATTGCAGATTGAGTTTTCTGAAGGGATTTATTGCAGAATTTTAGGAGTTGAAATAGGTTGAACAAACCTCCATATGCTGGTCGTACCATTTCCAGCTGGGCGTGGGATTTGGTGAGGGCAGATTTTGGCTAATTGAGGGAGGGCGACTTGGGAGATATTGTTATTTCAGTCTGTTTGAGTTGATTTGTTGATGACCATTACTATGTGAAGTCATTCTACAGTCTGTACTGCTATTGTAGAAGGACGTGGATCCTTGAGGCAGATTCGCCTAGGGTTTGGAACTCTAAATGGTGCAAAAGGTGGTGCTATATTCATGCTAACAAGTGTTTTACATTTCTGTTGAGAACTTGCATTTGGAGCTGTTATAACCTGATTTCCAACCATCTTATTGTTGTACCAAACTTCATAGTAGACTTGTATTGGAACAACAGATATGGGGGTAGCCTATTATCCCAAAGGAATGTGTCAATGCGATGTTTGATACCATTGGTTGCAAATCATTGATTTTCATATTATTAGGGAAGTGACCTCAAGTATCAATTTTTTTTACCTTGGATGAAGGCAAATTGGAGCAATTTGAAGACTCCGTTTGTGGAAGTACTTGATCATGGTTTTTTCTTGGTCACTTTCCTATTTGTTAATGACTATAGGTTTGTTCTAGAACATGGGCTGTGGTCTTAGAGGAGTTTCCACAACCTTTGGAGATCATTGTTGGAGTTGGATATCAAGATCTTGAACATTTTGATCACTTTCAGTCATCATAGTAGTTACTACAACCATTTAGAAGGTTGCTACAGTAAAAGAAAGGGTTGCAAATATTGTATTTGGAGCATAATTTGTTGGAGAAGCAAACTTGAAGACCACTCCTAGCCAATCGGTCAAGCATTGAAGCCATCATTGAAACCCTTGGAAAAATACTCTGCCTCACTGATAGAATCAGTCCCCTATAACAGTCATATCAGTACCATACAACAATCAGTACAATGGCATTTAATAGCATTCTAAGGCTAAGAGTGTTTGGCGAGCACTTGGCACTCATTTTCCTTTGGCTAGCTAACATTCGGCTAGGGTTTGAAGGCCTTTTGTATTCATTTTTCAAGTCTGATGTAAAAAGCGTGTGGCTGTTATAAGTAGATAGAGAACTCTTGATTGTAATTTGTATCATTTTCATTGAAGGAATAGAACATTTGGAGTTGGATGTCATTGAGCATTCGTGCACTTGTTCAATTTCATTGTGTGAACCAATTGCTTGCAAGTATTCTTAGCTAAGTTTGGATCTAAATTTCAGTTGAGTCCTTTAAGGGACATTACACATTTGTAGCATCTTTTTCAGGAAGTTTGCTCCCACGGTGGCCCTTTCTTGATGAACCAACAAAGCCGCTCCTTTCACATCCTGCAGGAAGGGGAAGAACATTACCACCTCTCCCCATGACTTAAGAAGTTCCATGTCTCGAGGCCTACGTATTCCCATCCCCAAGGAAGCAACTTACATTATCCCATCAAGGCCCCCAAGAAGCTCTTCTTTGAACAATTTTTGCATTATCATTATCGCTTCAGGATTCGGAGTTTTCAAGTCCAACAACACTGCAAGGAATCTGAAGATGATGTCTGAATCCACTCTATATCTCTCTCCATTTGCTAAAAATTCCTTCCCCAGCATCAGTTTCACCACTCTGAGGGTTAAAAAATCTGCTTCCAATAAAATGCGCTTTAGCCGAAGATCGGTCACTTCCCCTAAAAAGGTCATTTGACGCATTGCTCTAGTGAGTCTGATCAGTGTATCCATTCCCCCGCACACTAAGCAATCAGCAGACATGTGCACTACAAACTTAGAGAGTTATGCATATACAAAGACAAAGGAGTCTTACAAGCGGTGATCATAAGGAGTGAAATGCTCAAGTGTTTATAGACCCTTCTCATCATTTCTTTGCCAAGTTTTACGCGGCCCTTGATCTGATTAGCTTTCCCACATGTGAAGAGTCTTCTCCTTACTAATGCTTCCCTAGAATGTCTAATCTTTCATTTCTCAACCTTACCTTCTACCAGTATGCATTATCTTTCATCTTGGGCCATTAAGATTCATCATTTAATTTGAGTAATTTGAAGCGATGTGGTCATACCTCAACTAATCATTGTAGTAGTATGAGGGCTGAGGAAGGTTCAAGAGGGGTCACGGAGGTGCTGCCATGGAGCTTTATAGCTACATGTGTTTGTCTTAGTCACCCGAACAACATGCTTGCAAAAAAAGAATTTTTAGGCTTGCATTTCCTAGAACAGGAAAGATGTTGGTTAGACACTTCTTATCCAAGCTCACTGGATTCTTTGAATCCAAACAACCACTCACGATAAAGATTCTAATTCTTTAATAGAAATCACGTCAGCCCCTTTGTTTGCAAGGTCATTGGCCTCCTTGTTACCTTCACCGAATGTGTGATTTATCATGCTTTGCTCCAATTCTTTCAAAAGTTGTGATGTTGTTTCTAACATCGCCCCTAGCTTCCAATTTAGCATTTTACCAAACCTCAGAGCATTTATAACCAAAGCAGAATCCCCTTCTATCACTACTTTTTTAGCTTAAGCTCAATGCACATATTCAGGCCCAAAATTAAGGCTTGCATCTCAGCAGCATTGTTCGTGCCTTTTGAGAGTGACATAGCCAATCTGCCCACCGTCCTTCCTTGCCAATCCCTGATGATGCAATCAGCCCCCAAGATGCTAGGGTTGTGTCTGGCAGCATTATCAAAATTCATCTTGTGCCTTCTATGATCTGGAGGATGTCAGGTTACTCTGCTTCTGTCTTCTAGGGTTTTCTTTCCTCCCCCTATGAAAGGGGGAATCTTGAGGCCAAGCAAATGCTTCCTCATTGCTGCATCCCATTCTGAGAAATTTGCATTCCTTTGGTTCTGCTCCCTAACCCTAATATTGACCACTTCCACTATGGCAACCTCCAGCTTGTTGACCAAAGATATCAAGGGCATCTCCTTGTCTTGAAACAACCTTCTGTTCCTTTCTTTCCAGATCTCCCATACCAAAAGAGAAGGGCTAATAATCCATAGATTTGAGAACGTTGCTGACTTGTTAAGAAGTGGCCATGCCTTGAAAACGCTGAGAATGTCATTGGGGAAAGCACTCTTCCAATTCAACTTTGCACATAGCCATTGCCAACATTTGAGAGTGAAGGGATAGTTCAAAAACAAGTGATTACCTATTTCCCCATCTTGTTTGCATAAAACACATCTTGAAGGACCTGAGTAGCCCATCTTAGCAAACTTGTCTGCAGTCAGAACTCTATTTTGCAACATTGCCTAAGTGAAAATCCCAGCCTTGGGGATACAATTTTTATTCCAGCAAAGATTGATGGGTAATTGTGAGGCTACCTCTGAGTTTTTCACCGATATTTTGTAGCCTTCTTTGGCATTGTAGTTGCCTGATTTTGAGCCATTCCACCTTAGGATGTCACTGCCTTCTCTTACAAATACCACTCTTTCTTTGATGGCTGCTTCATATAATTCAGCTACATCATCAGGAAAGCCTAATGTTCTCACATCTTTCCACTACCCCTTATTACATCCAATGTCCCAGGAGGATTGGAGATAGTCCCTCACATGATCTCCCCAAAATTGTTTTGTTTTTTCCACGATTGAGTTTAATTCCTGTCTATTTGTCAACTTAGGGAAGCCTCCCCAGGAGTCTTCCCAAAAGAGGGTCATTCTCCCATCCCTTATATCCCAAGTCAAATAGTCCACAATTAGATCTCAACAGTTCCTCATGAAATTCCAAATTCTAGAGACGGCTGGGAGAGATCTGGAAGTGAATATACTAGTAGCCTCTTCATCTAAGTATTTTGCCTTCATAATCTTGACCCATTTGAGATCCTGATCTGTATACATTCTCCAAACGAGTTTTGCTCCAAGGGCTTTATTTTGAAGAGGTAGATTTCTCAGGCCCACACCATCTGCTGACTTTTGATTTGCAAATCTTATTCTAGCCGATGAGAGGAAATTTCTTCTGCTCAGAGCTTCCTTGCCAAAAAAACTTCTTCATTCTCTGATTGATTTTATGACAAGCACTGACTAGAAGCAGAAGACATGACATCATATATATGGGAATGACAACAATTACAACCTTTAACATAAGAGTTATTCCTGCCCAAGAGGGCAACCTACCTTTCCATGAGGCCAGTTTCTTTTCTAACTTCAAGACTAGTAATTCCCAAAGTTTACCGGATTGGAGGCCTACTGCTAAGGGTAGCCCCAGGTACTTACTTGGGAGAGAACCCTTCTCGAAATCTAATACTCTTATTCTCCTATCTTAGACTAGTAAAGAACAAGAAGACTTCTGATTTCTCTCTACTTACTTCCTAACCAGAGGCAACCAAGTACTTTTCCAAGATTTCCTTGAAGATTCTAGCTTCTCACCTTAGCTTCTCCAAACAACATTGTGTTGTCAACAAACTGTTGGTGCGAGATGGCTAAATGTTCCCTAGTTATTTGAATCCCCATTAATCTCCCATCATATACAACCTTGTTCAAGGTCCTTCCTAGGGCCTCTACCACGATGATAAATAAAAATGGGGACAAAGGGTCCCCCTGCCTTAAACCTCTCAAGGCCCCAAAATATCCTTCTGGAGAACCATTTATGAGAATAGAGTATCTTGTGCTTGCTACACAGTTGAAGATCCAATCCATCCATTCTCTCTGAAACCCAAAAGATTCAAGCACCTTGAAAAGGAAGCGCCAGTCTACTCTGTCATAATTTTTATTGATGTCTATCTTTATCAGCATATTTTGTTTCTTGACCACTTGAGTTGAATGAATAGCCTCTTGGGCTATTATTACCCCATCCAAGATTGATCTCCTAGGTACAAAACTAGTTTGTTCTTCTAAAATTATATCTGGAAGGATTCTTTTCATCCTATTTGCAGCTGCCTTAGCTAGAATCTTATATAAAGTATTACAGGGCACAATAGGCCTGAATTCCTCTAGTGAATCAGACTTTTCCTTTTTTGGAATGAGGGCTATAAATGTGTTGTTAATCTCCTTTAAAACCTTGCCAGAGCTTCTTGAATGCTCAATCGCCTCAACCACTTCACCACCTATGATATCCTAACATTTTTGAAAAAAAGCTACAAAAAATCCATCAATGCCAGGGGCTTTGTCAAGGTGAAGTTGGAAAAGAGCTACCTTGATCTCATCTTCAATGAACTTTTCCATTAGCATCTCATTTTGCTCCTCCGTAACCAGCCTAGGAATATTTGACAGAATTTTTTATTGTTCTTTCCTTCTTGACCCATTCCAATTATTCAGTAGGTTTTGAAAGAAGTCTATCATTTCTGTAATGATTTCCTCTGGTTTTTCCAGAGTTCTGCCATTTGAAGACTTGATACTTGTGATTCTATTTGTTTCCCTTCTGGCTCTAGTGGCATTATGAAAATATTTTGTATTATTGTCCCCAGAATTAAGCTAGAGTTCTCTGGACTTTTGTCTCCAGAAAATTTCTTCTTTTGATAGAATATCTTCTAATTTGCTAAGCAATTCCTTCTCCTCAATGTAGCTTTCATTGGTCATTCCTCTGTTTATTACTGTTTCATTTACTGCTTGTAGACTTTCTTCTATCCTTCTTTTTTCAACAAAAATGTTTTTAAAATTGTTCCTATTCCACAATTTCAATTGTTGCTTAATCACTTTCAGCTTGGTGACTATGTTGAACATCTTGGATCCCCCCTTCTGAACCTCTTCCCACCAACTCTTGATCAAGTCTAAGAAAAGAGGATCTTTGAACCAAATGTTTTCAAACTTGAAAGGGCATCTAATTGCTTTCTTGTCTCCTAAATTTCCAGATTAATTGGGAAATGATTTGAGCCTGAGAAGGATACTATGTTGCTTATTTGGGAGAAGGGAAATTTCCCCAAATCACCCTTAAACAAGAATCTATCCAGACGTTCTGCTATGTTGCAGAACCCTTTTCTCTTATTTGTCCAGGTGTAGATCCCATTCCCCATCTGGATTTCCATAAGCATGTTTCTTTCTACAACATTTTCAAAATCAATCTGTGACTGAAGTTTTCTGCTCACACCCCCTAGTTTATCCTCTGCTCTTAGGATAGCATTGAAATCCCCTCCCAAAATACAAATTTCAAAGGTTGAGTTACTACATATTGATTCTATTTCCTTCCATACCTCTCTCTTTTGAAAACAAGAATTTGGTCCATAAACATTAACTAGAAGAAAATTTAAATTAGAAGTTAAGCTTCTAACCTTGCTAACGATCCAATGTCTGCCTGCAACCAGCTCCTCCACAAGGACTTTATGTGGTCTCCAGAGTGTTATGAGCCCGCTCAAGGGGCCGTTTGCAGATACTATCGAATTTTGCCATAGGTTCAGTTTATCACAAAAACTCTTCACCTCTGTCTGTGTTAATTTTGTTTCCTGAATAAGAAATATATCAGCCTAGGACACCTCCAGTTGGTGCTGAACCACTCTTTTTGTTAGGGGCATTTAAGCCCCTAACATTCCAGGATAATATCTTCATGATTCCTCAGGAAGGGATTCCCCCTTCCCTGTCTTGAGCATTTTGAGGATCTTCTTCTACCCAGAGGCTTCTCCATCTATTTTCCTTTTTTCTTGGTTTGAAATCCTACCTCTCTTCTTGCAATCACCAGAATCTAGAATTGTCTTTGTAGCCTCCCTTAACGCAATACCCAATATCTCCGCCTCTATCAAAGGCGAGGAAGGAAATTTTGGCTTCTTTGCTGAGGAGGGAGATATTTCCCCCTCTTCTATGTCCTAACCTATCTCCTCCAACATTGGGCCAGACTCCCATGCTTCTTTCAAACCTTCTATGACAAAGTTTTCCTCCATCGCCCCTTTTTTGGCTTCCTTAGCTAGCTCCAACAATTCACTGCCTACTTCAATTAAGGAGTCTATGTTTTCTTCTTTGAAATTGTCCCCTGTCAATTCCAAAACTTCAAATAAATTTTCATTCAAATTAGCCCTTTGCTCGAAATTTTCATCCTCCTTCTGGGCTAACATATAATTGTTGTGAATTTCCTCCATCTCCTTAACTTGTTTATCCTCTTGGTTGGTTATCGCTCGGCTCTTCATCTTCTTCTTCTAGCCTATCCAATCTCCTACCATCCGAGGATAATCTTCTAGATTTTGTATCTTGTTCCTTAAACCCAAAACCCTTGACCACCTGCTATTGGGGCACGGATCCAAAATTAGGGTTTGCCTCAATTCTCCCCACTCTATATATATCTCCAACTCTCTCCAATGTGGGCTATTGGGTTTGTTTTCCACATAGATTCTGACATAGGAGTCGAAGCCATTAGGGTTAGACCTTTCTTCCGCATAGATGAAGGTTCCCAACTGATTTCCAATTTCTTCTAGCACTACAAGATCCCAAAATTCTTTAGGTAAATCAAGAAGTTTAAACCAATCATGAACTCGCTCCATATTGTGTCAATATGGATCAAAGCATGGCTCCCATCTACGAATGTAAAAGCCACTACCTTCCATCATCCATATTCCATTTTCAATTTCTACCCTAATCTCTTGAGTTGGGCAAATTACTATAAAATAACCATTCACCAAGGGTTTTAATTGCATTTCATTTCCCCACTAATCCTTCCACCAATTGATCAACCTTTCCCAATTGGGATCTTTGTCATACCACTTGATTAATAGACCGAGTGATTCCAAGCAATGCATGATCGGGCACATGATGTTAGCTTGTATCACCATAGCTTTGCTATTCTATCTACGCCCAGTCTCTTCCTTCCTCTTGGGGCACCCATCCTCCCTATTGAACATCCTTCTCCATCCTCAGGTCTTGTTTCTCCTATTGCCCAAAGGAATGGAGTTCACCCCTGTTGCTTGAGGTGGGATCGCATTTTGTGGTTGCTCGCAGTAATTTCTTTGCCTATTGAAGGTCCTACCAAGACCGTTGATCTTGTCATAAAATCCTTTCTGGTTCCCTCGAACCCCTATGAAGAAATTTTGGCAAGGTTTATACCTGAACTTGCCATTCCATTTGGGTTGACCGGTTGTTGTCTCCCTATTCTACATGTCCTGCCTCCCGTTCGAACCCTAGATTCCACACCACTTTTCATTGGCCGCTCTTCTTTTGATGTGTTCCAAGGGAATCGCCTGTTCCATCTTTGTAGCCCATGCTCCCATGGGCTCTCTTGCTCCATTGCCAGCTCCCATTCGCTCTCCTGCTCCATTGCCTACTCTATTTTCGTCGCTCACTCCCACTTCTGCTCCCACCATGATTAAGAGTTGTTTTCTATTCATTGTATATTTGTTTGTTTGGCCTATATTAAATTATAATATTATATTTAGTATAATCAAATATTGATTATACTATATTGATAAGTACTATAATAATTATTAATAATGTAATTAATATATTAATTTTATATTAAATTATGGATTATAAAACTAATATAAAATAATTATAGTGTATTTATATTTATATAAATAGCGTACATGAAACAACAATATACATGCAATACACCGTTCAATGGTAATGTGTCCTCAAGGGGATTTGAACCTCAGCCTACATCATGATAACCAAGTGGCCCAACCACTTGGCCACATCCCACACACAAAAGGGGAGGCCTTTTACTTTGGAACTGTTTCACAATTATTTTCTTTTATTTGCATTTTTTACTTTATTTTTACTTGAAAATTTATTTTTATGTACTTAAATTTTTTTTTTTGGTTTGATATGTTTTTAGTTTTATAGAACCAATAAATTATTTGTAATTTTATATTATTATAATACTCTAAATATTGTACCAAATATTTATGATCTTCACCAAAGTAATTACAACAATCAATAATTGTTTGTCTTTAACTAATTACTATCAACTATACTTTAGACATTCATAAATCAACTAATCAATCTACAAAGTAGTTCTACTAACAAATCACTTGGTCATCAATATTTAACAAATGTTTATTATAAAAAATAAAATCAACTTCAACTACGCTACCAGAGATCATACTATCAAACTCAAAATCAACTAATCAATCTACGAAGGCTCTTTACTAACACATCATTTGCTCATCAATATTTAACGAATATTTGTTCTAATAAACAAACTCAACTTCAACTATACCAATCACAATTGTGCTTGATATGAATATAACTTGGACTCAAGGTCAACCCCAACAATTTTAACCTTCATTGGCCTAATAAAATCACAATACATACAACTTGCAAGAATCTATTGATCTCAAACTATTATCTGACCTACCCCTGAATCGCTGTCATAACTCATCTATTGACTAGCCAACAACTACTATTATTGCAATACTACAAGGTAAGAACTCGTCACTACGTAGCACTTGTTTGAAGTTTTTAACTCACCATTCAAAGTGGCTTTTATTTTGATGATTTTGCATGTTAGATTTTAAAAATCATGTAATCTAGAATTTGACCAAATCAATATAAATCAATCGGTAGTCACTAAGTGCTTGCTAGTTAGGGATCAATGGTTCAAGCTATGCACCTCCAGGGATCTCCCTTACTTCGACTATCGAAAAGAGACAACTTTATAGTAGCTTCTAACTAGAATAAAAAATCTAACAAACTGTGATGTTGACAAATGAAGCAAAGAAGATGATAGACTACCAAAGTTGAACTCTTAACCTAAGTAGAGAGAATGAAAATGAAAAATTATAACCAATTTCCTTGTAGAACCAAAAAAAAAAAAAGCTAAAAGCCTAGGCATGGTTGACCTTTCAATGTCTTTAAGTATTTTGTTTTATTTTGCTATTCTCCATATATTTATACATAAAAACCAAAACAAAGCTAACATATATATTTTAAAAAACTAAAACTATAAAATAACTCTCAACTCTTAAGTAAATAAAATAAATAAAATAATTCATAAATAGTTCTAAAGTAAAATAAAATAATTTATAAGTAAATAAAAATAACTTCAAATAAAAATAAAGTAAACACTGTAAATAAAATAAAATAATTCTTAAATAGTACATAAAACTAAAACACAACAGACATATATTTAAAGAAAAAAAAAAAAACTATAACTATAAAATAACTCTTTTAAGTAAATAAAAATAGCTCTTCAAATGAAAATAAACAATATAAATAAAATAAAATAATTCTTAAATAGTTCCAAACTAAAATAAAATAACTTTTAAATAAATAAAATAACTCAAGAAGGATTATCTGTGGGCGTTTTTAGATAGATGTATTTAAGATAGTTATACTAGTTCATATTGTTATGATCCCTTCCAAAGTATCTACCTAAATCTTGAGGTTTAAATGATGAACATGTTTCTAGAGCCCGACCCAAACAAATTAGCTATTAAATTATCAGGTAATAATGTACATACAAATACATTGCTTATAGGGAAATATAGATACACCTAGGCTTCAGTTGAAAACTTGGAAGCCATTACTTTCTCCCAGTATTTTCTTAAGGTTGAAACCCTCTATATATATAAAATGCTCTCCATTTCGCTCTTTGCATATTCATATTTTCAAATGTATAACTCACAAATCAAACTGTTCAAACTTTCATCTTTATAACTGCATTCACATATAACTCACAAGTCAAACTGTTCAAATTTTCATCTTTATAACTGCATTCACATACCCAAGCATTTCTACCTTTATTGCTTAACTTATTTGTCATCCAGCAGTTTTTCTACAAGATCTTTGTAACTTACTTTCCTTTTCTTTTGTGCTGCAACCTCATCCCCTAGAGTAATGATCCTATCATTTTTCTCTGGAGGTCCAGAACTCAGAACCGGCAAAGGATAGCTAACTCTGTCATTTTTGAAATTAAAGCCAGGTAACATATCAGCCAGCATGGTTTCGACAGAGTCACTTATATTCTCTTTTAGTACTTCAGATCTATCTTTACTGGTCGTCTTTGGGTTTTGCAGTATGCTAGAGTAATCTGTAACTGGTGCATCATTTTCCTGCTTGTAATTTTCGTATGAGCTTCCTTTTTCTTCAGAATGCTTCTGCTTCTTTTTTCCTTTTCTACTGCTATACGTTGTCATTTCCATCAGTTCCTCATTCTTTTCATTTGTGTCATCTTGATGCAAGTTTTCTTCCTCAGGAGAGGATTTTTGCCTATCAATTTCTTCCTTACCACTTCTTGGTGTTTTTGGAGGTTTTCCATCCATACTTGTATGTTTTCCCAGGTTCTCAGTTGATGTGTTGCTCTCTGATGAAGAGTCATTGAGTTTGAGGGCTGTATTACTTCGCCTTACTGGTCGTTTTCTTGTTTTCTTATAGAGATTTAGTTTTCTTTGTTTACTTCTCTTTCCGGCAGAACTTTTTCCTGGTTCATCTTCACTTTCAGGTCTTTCTGCGTGATCCTGAATATTTTCCCATGCTGCATCATCTTCCTGAATGTCTACTGTCGGTTCCTCCCTAAAACAGAGACAAATTTATCATAAGCACTCAAGCAACATACTTTCTAGCAGAACAATCACAAAGCTGAGCACAAAATACTTACATATTGTTAGATTGTAAAACCTCATGTGAATCCATGTTAGGCCACAAACTATAGTAACTTTCTGGGAGTTGCGTGTGTTTTTCCAAGGAGTCTTCCAGCCATAAGTAACTTAAAACGTGGATTCCTTTTTGCTTGAGAATATTCTTTTCTGCACTAGCCAAGCTGTGGAATTATTCATTGAACACCAAAAATCATTAGTTCTGGATCTTGAAGTGGTTGGTCAAAGGACTACATGCATTCTTTATGCAAGACAATTGCGTTCTTGTAACAAACCATTTGTGAGCAATTTCAAAATAGCTCAAAATTGCTCAAAGAAACCTATACAGAAAGACCCTTTTACAGACCTCATTTAGATTAGAATTCCAAATGCAATCAGATTAAATGTTAAAAGCCGGTACATGAATTTTATCTATCCAAATGCAAATACTTTCGTGTGATTCCTGCTGGGATTTATAATTGGCTCTTACGGTGATTTAAAAAGGCTCAGAACTATTGACAGATTATGCTAGCTTCAAAATTTTCTTTTACCACAATTTCATTTTGAACAATTTCTCTGGACCTTTTGTATGCCATACTGAATCCTCTTTTCCTCCTCTTGAACAACATTAAAAATATTTGACCATGGGATTGATGTAAACACGGGTAGTACATCTATAGTATTTGCATCTTTAGCTAATGCTCACATGGCATTAACATAACAATTCTGTTATTTGGTTTTATTATTTAGTGTCGTACCAAATATTTTAACTTGGTACAACTATAATAAAATTCAAATATGGTATTAGAAATTGATTGGGACAATAACAATTTAGTTCAATACTGTTTTCCTCCTGATTTGTGCAAATAGGACTAACACCTCCAATCGTCCTGTTTTGGGACAATCAGAAGTTATTTGTAACTTTGGTGTTCACACTTTTCAAACTTGGGTGCCTAGTGACATTCAAGTACATGGCCACATACCTGCTTTCAAAACAGAATCACCATCTCATTTATTGTCATGGTTAAGTCATTTTCAAAGGGTTCTGTATCAAATATAGGCATGTGACATCAGTTGTGGTTCATATAATCAATTGTACAGTGGTTAAACTTCATGGAATATAGCGTTCATCAACTCTGTTACCCAATGGATAAGACACAGAGTTGAAAAATGTGGAAAAAGTCAGTGCAATATTCTCCAACATAATAGGAAAAGCAGAAGTGAGTAATTAGGTTAAAAAATGAAGAAGATTTATTTCAGGTCATAGCATGTCATGCAAGGTTTCAAAATTTAATTTTGGAAACCTAATTAATAAGTCCTATGCTAATTGTAATTGAAGAGGGTGAATTTTGTCAGAAGTGAATTTATCACAATTAATGAATTCTTTGTTCAATGTTCTGTGAATAATGAAATTCGTTATGATATATGCAATTTTATTATTCAACTCTATATGCAACCCTGTATTGATGATGAATTTGTTATTATATATGCAATTTCATTGTTCAACCTGAATTGCATCCCCATGTTAAAGATTTTGCAAGTTGTGGGAAAATGAGTGATGAATTCAGGCATTGTACTAGATTTATCACTTATAGAATGGGTTTTGCTCCATACATTGCTGCCCCCTCATTAATTTGTAAAACCTCGTGAAATTATGTTTTATCCTAGCAATCAGTGTTTTCTCTGTAAGCACTTAATTTATGTTATTTGCAATCAATTCAAAACTTAGTGCATGTTATTTGTACTTCTAGAAAATTAAAAAAAATCTTTGGCTGAGCTGCTTAAATGCCATTTCAGCTTAAGCCTGGTGCAAAGGTCCAATAAAATGTTTCATTTTAACCCCAATGTTTCAGCTTAACCCCAGTGCAAAGGTCCAATAACATGTTTGTTTTTCCCCAAGATGTTAAAATCCCCCAAATCAAGACTTGTGAATACAGTAAATTGTAATGTCCCCTTGTCACAAATCAAAATCCTTTTACCTTGTTCACAAATTTCAACTTGCAGCAAGAGAACATTAGTACATTTTTCATTTAAAGCCATATATAATTTACATAATAACATTGCCTTTGTCCTTTCTATGATCAAATGTCAACTCATAACTTAGTTCATCATGGATTGCTATCAATACACAATGCTATGATTACTTTCAAATGCAAATCACTATTATTAATCTATGATCATTTTCTATGCATATCACTATTATCAATCTTGTGATTGTTTTCAAGCACATTATCTATCATTCATATTTCACATGCTATTCTTGTGATCACTATACCTCGCATATCATTAACATCTCACATGTTACTCTCATGATCATCATCAATATGCCTTGCATATTCTTATCATGACATTTCACATGATCTATGATTTTCATCAATACAAATTGCAATCTATTTATCTATTCATATGTCATTTGTTAACAACCTATGGGAGATTAGAGGAGAGTTACCATTATCCACCATGGGGCTCTAATGTCTCTATCTTTAGACTCAATGCGGTATCCTTAATACCTTAGAGTCAAGGCCTCTATGAGACTCCTTGGTACTCTTATGATGCCTTACATTAAGTAATCAAGGCCTTATACATCACTATCCTTGCACTATGTGTAGCTTATACCTCATGTGACAAGGCCTCTATGTGATAAGCATCCTTTGCATCATGGGCACTTTATACGTCATGTGACAAAGGCCTCTAAACACGAGTGGCCTCTTGGTATTTCCCTTCATCTCTCATATGAGGTTAGCAAATCACATAACATTCTGCATAACTGTTTACAAGACATATCATTTGAATTATTGCATACTAGATATGTAAAGGATCATTCTACATGACTGTCTACATTTCATTATTCATTATGACTATATCTTATCATTATGAATAATAGAATGTACACATCTTATTGCTAAAAATGACTGATCATAAACCAGAGCTATCATAATCGATACATTCATGAATACGAGCATATGACTGTCATAAATGTATATTTTAGAATGAATGACAAAGAACCATAAGTAAATCTGCATACCTGATCATGTCACCTCGATCAGAATTATTGAAAGATTATGAAAGATTAGAGGCTTACTTGCTGTTGTAACTGGACTGCAGTCTTGAATATCTTCTTGAATGAATTAATGATAATGCCCAATTCTTGGACCGATGCTTGGAAGAATTAAAATAATCTGCTGCAAACATCCATACTTCTCAGATATTCAGATGTATATTTCTTTTGTGTGTTCGATGATGCTTTGTTTGTCTTGGACTCTTCCTTTTATGGCCTTGGGGAGTCAATGGGTGGAGACTTTTGGCCATCGTGCCTTTTCACTAACTAATTTATAATTTTATTCGTTCATTATGAGGATCGGGGTCTTTGCTAGTCTTAAATTGATTTGTATTGCCTTTAAAATTGTTCTTTTATATTAATTGCTGAGTATAAGACATTTTGTCTTATATGGGGCACTCCCTTGTGAGGGAATCGGTCCCCTTAAATTACTATAATATAATATTTAATTTATATTAATTTAAAATATTTATTTATATTTATATAATATAATAATATATATTATAATAATACTTTGTTCATTAATATTCATATATATATATAATTATAAATAATATTAAATAATATAATATATCTCATCGTAAATATATTATATTCCTCAATATATATACAATCACTTCTTTCAATTTGTCTTAGGAACGTATTTCACAACTTCACCAACTTTATTGTGATGTTTAAATCTTTAATTTAAACAAGGACTTAATATCGGGATATGACATAAATTTTGTACATAATTTTATCTATTTTTGAATAAGAGAGCTGCCACTTTCAAACACAGACAAGTTACATCATTCCAGATAATATTCCCACATCTGTAGCGGAAATTGCCACTGTCTCTTGGGTGAGTCACACATTTTTGTAGCAAGATTAACACAACATTTTTGAGCACTAACAAACTGACATACATGTATCCTCTTTGATTTTGTCTAGCTTTCTGTCTAGAAAATTGTAGGATCTACCACATACATCATGTTATCTTTCAAGTTACAATTGATGACAAGTCTTTCAATTTCTATTAATATATATGAACACTTTTGTATCATGATGATGGATCAAAGAGGGCGATGCAAAATATTGATCAAAAAATTCAACAGGTCTTTTTAAAAGCTTTGACAGGAATTTCATGGATTCTGTAAGCTCTCATATTATAATATTCTTCAAGGTTCAATCAGCTAAGTGCTTCTCCACTATGTATCACTTTCGTGCTTGAGTAGGGTTATTAATGTTATATTGGATATGTTGGTAGAACAACAAAATGCCATGCTGAGGAAGACTGCTAATTTAACAACATGCAAATTCAGTTGACAACAGCTTCAAAATTAGGTGCAGAAAACTACAAGTCATCCGTGCCGGCTGAAAATGATAAATTGCAGTTAAGAGAGTAAGTGGAAAAATGGAAGATGTTGTGCCCCTACATTTGTAAGATTTAGATTAGTATTTTTTCCTTGATGTATCACTAATTCAAACCATCGTCATATTCACATTCATATATTCCTATTCTTTTTCGTTTATTTTATTACTGGAAGCAGAGTAATCCAGGAAACTTGAGTAGTAGAGGACTTTTTTCCCTCATACATTGTTTCTATATTCTTATTACTCTTCTGTACTTTTACATATTTGCTCAAGGATATACTTGGAGCCTATCAAAAGATTCCACTGATTGCTAGATTTTTTGTTCACAATGACAGCTACTGCAGATATGGTTCAGGAGGTTCAGAAGAGGACAACTTCCTGGAAGAGGACTAGAGGAGCTAACCAAGTCACAAAATACACTTCTTCCACCCACAGATCCTCCACAGGACCAATTAAATGAGGAGTTCAGTTCTGATGCAGATATGGATACTCAGCAGAACCACCCAGCCTCTAAGGAGAAATTTAAGCGAGTCAAGAGAATGGCAACATGTTTAGCCATTGAGGAGACCATCTCTAGTTTAGTCGGGAGAAAGTTTAGCCAATCAAGAGATTGGCTATTTTTTGAGGAGAGTTAGTTTAAGCTGCATTTTTCATGAGTATTAGCATCAAGTAATTTAGTTCATTTATGCTGCTGGAAAAATTATATGTTAATAACCACTGTGTTTATTTTGCAAGGCATCACTAAAAAGACTAGCCTTTGGTGATAACCTTTCAGATGTATTTATAAGAACAAGTCTGAAATAATAAATCATCCATTACTGGAAACCAATAGCTGTCATTTACTTTCAAATTGCTAGCTATTATTCACCATTATTCCCTGCCATGAATTCTGTTAAATGTTGAAAGTCTCATTAGCTGTTAAAGAACACAAACTATAATTAAGGCATGTTATCAGGTTTGGTAAGCATTACAAGCTATCTGTAGGTTAATTTTCTATTTTGCAAAATGAAGATTATTGATCTATGTTTGAATAATTTGGGTATTTCTAGTTGTGTACTTTGCATGAGCTTGGGTGGTATATTAATATAGATTAGATCGGGCTTACTTTGTGGATAAATTTTCTAGAGTTTAACATGGGAATCAATTTTTATGTTATTTCTAGTTTTGTTCTAAATATTAAGCAAAATCTTTAAAATGTTTTTAAATAGCAATAGCTTGTTTTGTATGTTAATGGTGTGTACAGCGTCCATGTGGTTTTGTATTGATATATGTGTTCAACTACTTATTTTGACTATGCCCTATAAGTGGTTTCTGTGAAGTTACATTCCCTTGGGTAATTTGTGATTTCCCACGGGTTTTAATCTCGTAGATGATTCTTCATATGATAGTGTTTCTCTGGGGTTCTATATGAGGATGTTTGTTTGCAAACAATTCTTCTTCATAATTCAAAGTTGGGAGATGGATTTCTAACTTTGTGTCATCAATATAAACAATGAATTCTAGGTTGCTGCCTTTTGCATAGTCATTTCTTTCTTTACTCAAGTTCTAGATCGGTTCAAGAATTACTTTCTGTTGATAAAAGTCTCTTATAGTTAATGGGCCTGTTGATGATGTTTTCTTGACAACAACGACATTAGAATAAAACACCAAGTGCTCTATCCTCTCTTGAACAAAGCGTCTCGAATGCTAAACTAAGTGATCAAACAAGAACGCTCCAAGGTCCCTTGTACGTGATTTGCAACGGATAGCCTCGGTGGTGTGATGTGATCATGCTGGTAATCACAAAGGGACTTAAGCTGAATATGCTCCTTACTCCACTCAAATGTGTTACTTCTTCCTTATGAAAGAGAACTTCTTCCTCATGAAATGGAACTTCTTCCGACTAGCTATGAAAAGAAAATGCAAAAGACAAAGGTTGAGAAAGCTAATCTAAGGACAATGAAGTGATGGATGATGTCAAGATAGACAAATTCCTCGTATAACCCAACTCCGCTTCGCCATGAGGACCAACAACTACACAAAGTTCGGTGCAATCTTCTAAGGTAACTCAAAGATTTTCAAATTGCGAAGTATTCATCCAAACACCCACAGCTGGCGCAGCTTGAACAATCTTCACAACCGAACTAAAGCATGCTAAGGTTCAGGCTAACTTTGCAAAGTGAGTTGCCATCGACAATACACAAAAAGTATGAACCATTAAGGAATTCATCAAATATCTTAACATATGGGCATCACATCAATGAACTTCTAATCTAACTCTACTTGGAAACATTTCTCAATCATCCGTGAGAATTTGAAACCACGCCAACATCCCACAATCACACAAATCACCATGAAAAATCAACAATGAGCTTGTATTGATCTAGGAAGTGTTTTTACAACAATTTCACAATATCTCTTCAATGACATCGAAGAGTTTCCTCTACTCTACTTGCTATTCTACTCTCCTACAGCAACTCTACTCTTAATCTCCTCTCTATTCTCCTCTACAATGATCCCCTTACAAATGAGAGAAGTGAGCCTTCTATAGAACTCAAGAATTACAATGAATGGCTCAGATTGATTTAGCAATCAACGACCAAGATTAAGACAACAAGGCGGTTTGTTACAAAATTTACTATTTTTAGAACATGAAAGAGGCAATTAAGGCACAATTTCCAATGTGATAAGCATCTTTGGAGTATCTTTATGGTGGGCGCTCTTACATGGTAGAATGTGATTAGCTTGATGATGTGTACGTGCCACCTTAGCATCTTCAAACGAACTAGTGTGATTCACTTCATGTTCACTTTACTTAGAATATTTTCTTCTTGTTGTCTTGATGTAACTCATGGATCGCTTTGATGATCATGCTCATCGCTCATCTCGTGATGTTGTTGTGCTTGTGCAGGGTCATGCCTCTGGATAGTTGTATGGACTCATGGAGTAGACTAGTGCCTGATGGGAGTTCTTCTTGTCTGGCACATGATATGTGAGCTTCTGGATGATGACCTCCTTCAAGATGTGCATGGTGAAGTGACAACCTTCCACTGATTCTCACCTCGAATGGATGATGCTCTTGATGATGAACTACACTTGTAACCTTGATCATCTTAGACTAGCTCCCCTCCACATGGCGTCGATGTCTTCCTCCTCCAGACATACTAAGTCTTGATGTAGGAGCTCCTTCGCGTGGTGATGATGACAAGCTTGAGCAATGTTCCTCCCTCTTCCAAAGCTTCTTATGTATGAGCTCTCGCCATTCAGCTCTTTGGATCCTCCATCACCTACAAGAAGAAACACATCAAATTAAGACTCAACATAAAGGATTTTCAACAACAAATTACATCCACCTTATGTATGTGGGATTAAAACAATTAATTTCAAAACAACATACCTTAGCAAAATCAGATTCTAGGAATAAAATCAGATTTTTAGAAGACTTGACCTTTTGAAGAAACTTGAATTTTTTGACTTATCTCCTTGACAAGCTGCTGCTCCTTGCTACTCTGTTGTAAATCAGAAGCAAATTTGGATTTGTATTTGATTTAAAATGCAGATTTGAACTTTCTAAAATATCAAACTCTGCCCCTCTATATGGCAGGTCGGCCTAGCAAGAGGAAAACTGAAGTTTTTAAATGTTCTCCATGCCTTCATGTGATGAGCGCCCAGCATGGGCGGGTTTAGAGGGTATGTGTGGACAATTTCATGTGGAAGATGAACATTGTCCATGTGAAGGGTCTAAGACCGCCCAACAAGGGTGGGATTGGGAGTAGTGTGTGGATTTTTTAACTCTAACCTTCATTTGATGCTTGTTTCTTCCTCATGATGACTCCTTGTTCTTATCTCCTTGTAAGGTTTCATTTCTATGCATTCTTAGGCGAGGTTAGAAGGCAGATCTGAAATGTTTGATGGACTTATCCTTATGTCAGGGTGGAGCCCACCTAAGCTAAGCAGCCTTGAAGATGTCGTATGGAGTGAATGATGTGAAAGAGGTGAATGAAAGTGAGTCTCTTAACAAGATAGTCTTGAGAGTGTGTATGGATTGCTTCACTTAGCTGATCCATCTCCTCATGAAGACCTTCTCTCCAACACCCTTAAGACTCAAATGATGCATCATGGATACTAAGTGATGATGTTATCCACCTATCATGATGAAAACCGCCTAGGAAGGGTGGGTTTGGATAGGTAGTAAGGATTTTGCTATGTGCAAACATCTTTACCTTAACCTTGACACTCCTCTTCCACCTCCATGACTTAGTAACTTTCAAACTTCCTTCCTCTTAGAATGACCTTAATTATCTCATCTCCTGAGTGTGATCTTGATCATCCACCAAACAAACTTGCAACTTATGTCATTCTTCACCCTGGACGGTTTTGAGAGTGTTGTGTGGAGAGATGCATGTGAGAACATTGGAAGAATCCAAGACCCCCTCCTGAGGCCGCCCAGGAAGGGCGGGTTTGGGAGCATGGTGTGGATTCTCTCTCTCTCAAACTAGTTTCCTCCTTAACAATCTCATCTTCTTCTTACATATCTCCAAGTGGATGGCAGATTTAGAGGTGATAGGTGGATGAAGCGTTGTGGTGGACATGTAGTCCAAGCAAGGAGATGAAGGCCGCCTAGCAAGGGCGGGTTTAAGGGAGGTATGTGGATTTTCATCACTTAATGACCATTCCTCTCCTCATGAAGTCCCTTCTCTTGAACTTGCCTAAGACTTAGCCATTTTGAGATGTTTATGAAGTGAGAAGGCAAACTTGGAGATGTTAGGTGATGATGTCCTTCTGCATTGGTGAAATCCGCCTAAGAAGGGCAGGATTGGAGGCATTGCCAGGAGTATTTGATGTGGAGGTAAAGTTGTCCACAGGAACCTCTTGAGGCCGCCCAGGTAGGGCGAGTTTAAGGGTGACCTATGGATTTTTATTCAAAACTCACTTAATCCTCTCAAACTTTCAAGTTTCCATTGAAATGTCATCATCTTCTAGTGCCTTATGCTTGAAAACACTTCAAAATTTGATCATTTTCACCTAGGGCGGGATTGGAGACAGTGTGTGGAGGAATCCATGAGGTGATGAAGACATTGTCCATGTCTACATGCCAAAGCCGCCCAGGTAGAGCGGGTTTGGACATGACCCTTGGATTTTCATACTTCAAACATTTCCTTCATGTCAATCTTGATAATCTCACCTTTTGAAAGCCATCTTCTTCATATTTCATCAAGTAGACTTGTAAATCATGCCATCTAAACCCCTGAGCGGTCCTGGAGGCAGCATGTGGAGAGTTTCATGTGGCAGGAGAAAAAGTCCAAGACCCCCTCCTGAGGCCGCCCAGGTAGGGCGGGTTTGGACATGACCCTTGGATTCTTCATGAAAGTGCATCAAAAACCTCTCAAATGCCTTGAAATACATTCAAACTTATCAACTTTCATTAAATCTTCATGATCCCATTGTTTTTCAACTCAAAGCATTGCAAATTTGATAAGTTTTCTCCTTGAGCGGATTTAAGTGTGTTGTCTAGAGAGTATGATGTGCAGGAGGTGAAACTATCCAAGCATGGAGATGAAGGCCGCCCAGAAAGGGCGGGTTTGGGAGAGGTGCCTGGATTTTGTCACTTAGAGACTTCTCACTCCTTGAACTTGACTTTAACCTTTCCTTGTGATGTCATCTTGAACATTGAAGCCCAACAAACTTTGCTTATTGCATGATTCTTCTCCTTGGGTGGTTTTGAAGCAAGTGTCTGGAGAATTTCTTGTGTCAGGAAACATTGTCCACAAAGGCCTCTTGAGGCCGCCCAGGAAGGGCGGGTTTAAGGGTGACCTTTGGATTTTCATTCCAAGCTTACTTAATGCCTTCAAAAACCTTCAAATCTCCATCCAACTTTATCACCTTCTAATGTTTTGTGTTAAAACACTTTAAAATTTGCACAATCTTACCTAGGGCGGGTTTAAAGGCTGTATCTGGACATTGTCATGAGGTATTGAAGATATCATCCATGTCTGCATGCTAAAGCCGCCCAAGTAAGGTGGGTTGGAGAGTGACTTGGAATATTGCTTATCATCCACTTGACTTCACTCAAACTCATAAATCTTACTTACAGATCACCATACCTCAGTGTTTTGTACATGAAAACCTCGACACTTAACCATTTTTTCTCTAGGGCGGATTTGATGGTTCTGTTTGGACAAATGCATGTGCAGGACGCTGAGTCCATGACCTCATGCCAAGGCCGCCCAGTCTGGGCGGGTTTGGAGGTGAGGCATGGAAGTTTCATCAAAATCTTAGTTTTAGACTCCATCATCACTCCCTAACTTCCTTCAGTCAGCAAAAACTCGTGAAAACATCCTAACTTTCCCTGGGCGGGTTTGAAGGTGTTGTCTGGACAAGCTCCCCTGATGGTGAAGACACTGTCCAAGAGGACCTTGTGAGGCCACCCAGTCTGGGCGGGTTTGGACAGTACCCTTGGATTTCTTGCCTTAGTCAAATTTTGGATTTCCCGAATAGTCAAATTTTGGATTTCCCGAATGGAAGTATATTGAAAATATGTTTAAGTATAAGTCAGATATTGACTTATACTTTAAATATTTATCAATATACTTCCAGGATGTTTGAGATAGGTCCTGGATCCATAGGATTTAGCAAGCAGATTCTAGATTTCTGAGGATCCACCAGATTTCAGACTTAGTCATTTTTTTAGGATTTTCAGGATATCAGACTTAGTCATTTTCAGGGTCTCAGTGACATGCATCAAGATGAAGGCATATAGACCTCTTGGCAAGAAACTATTGAGACTTGCATACACAACACTATCAAAATCATACAAGCTCAGAGGAAAACTAAACCTAGAGCAAAACGAAGCGAGAAAGCAAAAAAAAGAGGGGGTCCCCATTTGCAATGGGGCGATGTGTGATTACATCACAACATCTAGTGCCAATCCGAATAAATGTTCCTGAACATTTCAAAGAAAAAGACTCAATCCAAACCAAGAAACCTTGGATAATTAACTCTAATTCCATCACGTAGCTAGAAAATACACTCGAAAGGGAAAAGAACGATGAATTGGGTTAAGACACTTCATCCTTTGATTAACACCGTGTGTGCAGTGTTCAACAAACATTGATTCTCCTAAGTATTCGAATGATAAACAAGAATCAACGAATTGAAACCTTTTGTGTACACCCACATGTTAGTTGAACAAACATGAATTCATGATCAAGAACAGAATCAAAAGCTTAGTACGACCATTCATAATTCAAAGACCCAAGTGTGTGCAATTGCGTTCATTTCCGTCCCTCAGAAGCTAAGGTCATCCGAGTTCACTTGTCTTAAGCTAGGTAAGTTCATGGAGGGAGGATGAATGGATTCAATAGTGTAAGTATGCATATATAGGCGAACTAGGTAATGAGGGTATGGATTGGAATGGAAATGAAAATGGCAATGGAAATGACAAGATGGATAGGTGAAATCAGACAGTGTGTCTCTACGCATGACGCTTGTTTGCCAGGTTTTCATCATGGTACTTATCCAAGGCGCCACCAGAGGCGGTTTTCACCTGTGGACGAAAGGATTTCTCCTTACTATTTTTTTTTTTTTCTTTTTTTTTTTTTTGCGAATAGGATGACAATTACACATGGCGCCTGTTTGCCAGGTTTTCACCATGGTAATGGACAGGAAATACTCAAGAGTCTAATTCCGTGGATAACACGATAGTCTACACAAAACCATGTCGAATCAGTATGTTCACTGATGTTGGCAGGAAATGACTAATGGACGGGAATAGAGACGGAAATAGTGGACTATGATGTGGATTATGCAAAACAAGTAGATGGAAAGGCATCCATAACATAGACGAGGCGAATTGTGGGATATGCCGGTTAGCGGGAAATGTAGGGAAGCGGATGGCATACAATGGAATCATGATCAATGTTTGCACGTATCGGACTAAACTTAGAAGCTTGCAAGGGAAGGGAAGTGTATTTAGGAACGGGAGTGATGGCGAGTGAATGTAACTTCATAGTGACTTCATAACCCACGCAGTCTTAGAATTTTCTTTTGATTTCATTTCGTGTTATGAAGTGATAGATGGAATGGAAATGGAATAGGATGAGGTGAATGAAAATGAGATTCTTCAGATGCAGAAGCCTCTTTGAATTCGTCTTCTTAGACTTAAATTTTTTTTTAACCCTTTTGTTTAGGCCTTTTCTTTTGGAAGTATGGAATGAAATAGCCTTTGAATATGCTTTGCTTTGATTTCTGGCATTTGTTGCTAAAGCATAAAGATCTTAAGATTTTCAGGAATTTCTTTGTTTCATGAGTAAAGGCATCCAAATATTTATTTCATGGAACTATGGGATGGGCGGATGGATTGCAAGCTTCTCGCTTGGATGACACCTACATTCATTGACCATGATTAGGAAACGGGTAAATCGATAAGGGAATATGGGTATATGAGTTAGGTAAATGGAAGTAAGACGGATGGCGGAAGGTGTGTGTGGCCAAATGCTTTTGGAATTTGCACAGTAACGAAGGTGGAATGGATACATATAAAATGGGTGAATAATGGAAAACAATGTATTTAGGCGGAACGGATGGGAATACCAACATCTTGACCTTGCTTTCTGTGGAATGGCTAAGGTCATATGAATGGATGTCGACATGGATGGACTTCAAATGCCTTGTCCATAGAGGACTCAAACCTTTACCCTGATAATTCATTACTGGAAGTTTTGAGGTTAAAAAAAAAAAAAAAAGGACTATATGGAGGATTTGGACATCAGACTCAAGCTCATTATTTGATGGAACGAGTGGATTGGATGGAGGCTTTTATTGCATACATGAAGCAATGAATAAAATGAAGGAATACAAGAATGCTTATCACGGAATGCAGGCTTTTATTATGTAAGTGAGGTGGTAATAGGATATGGAGCATACAGATAGGTGCAATATAATGGAATGAAGTGGAATCATGAACTATCTCACTTAATTCAAGCTCACCAAGACTCACTTAGAACTTCAGGACTATTAAGATGTGTAAATTTATGAGGCCCTTAAATACTTCAAGTCATGCTAAACAATGGATTCTTCTTCCAGTGAACAAGCAGTCACACTGTTCAACACTAGCAATGGAGTCCACAATAAACTTCCAATTCATGACTCAAGTTTCTCAAAAGAAGACTAAGAGAAATCAATTATTCAATAGGAAAAGATGTGTGTAATCGCAAGATACCAGTGTCAAGACACAATTCATAATTCTTTTCCGAGTCAAGTACGGATCCTACCTGTTGTGACCAAATCACACATCACCCCATCAGACTGGGGACCCCCTCTTTTGAGCTCAGATGTTCCGGGGCGGTAAAGACATTAAGAAGGGGATGATCGTTTGGATGGTTTTGAATGCTTTATCTCTCTTTGTTCAACTAGGCATCACGTCAATCAGCGTTGCTGAGGCCATTAGAAAAGATGAACGCCTTTTAGAAGACTTTCCAGAGGGCACCAAGTGTAATCTGGCGCCTAGTGGTGCAGGTAAGTCCAATGGAGCGCCTTGGTGAAGTGTGGTGTTTAGAGCGCCTTGAAGCAAGTTGAGCGCCTACGGGAGAACATTACATGATGTTTGCATCTTGGTGGAGTACAGAGTGTAAGTGCCTTGAACAGTGTTTAAGCTTCTAGAGTCAAGTGTGCGCCTTAAGAGGAAAGGGATAAGCTCTGGCGCCTTCAAGGAGTTATGCGCCTTCAAGTGGAGACTAGTTATAAGAGTTATATGCGCCTTCAAGAAGAACTTGATTAGGAGGTCTTGAGGAGAGTAGCGCCTTGAGAGGAACAGAGAATACCTCAAAGAGGAATGAGCGCCTAGGGTAGAGTGAAGCTTCTGGCTCCTAAGGAGCTCCTGAGGTTGTTCTAGCGCCTCAAGGTAAGTAAATGCCTTGAGCAATGGATGCATGCCTTCAGATAGGAACTGGCACCCTTGGAGTGTTTGGAGCGCCCAATTGGAGAGTTCCCTTATTTGCGCCCTTAATGCCAACCTCCTTCTAGCGCCTTTGAAGAGAATTCCTGGAAGATGAACTATGATATGAGCGCCCAAAGGTCTTCTTTTTGCGCCTAAGGTCATGATTAGAGCGCCTTGAGTGGGAGCGCCCTGAATTTGCGCCTTGAGTGTTTGGAGTGTTTGGAACCTAAGGATAGAGTGTTTGGCGCAAGGTGAGTCTTGAGCACTTCACATGATTTCAAGTAGTTGAAGATTTGCGCCTAGATTTGGAATGAGAGCGCTTTGAGGAGGTGTTGAGCGCCCTGGATTGAGGTGAAGTTAGAAATGATGAGCGCCTAGAGGTAAGTCAGAAGGATTTGCGCCTACATTATGACAAGTTTGTCCTACTTAGATTGACACCATGCTAATTTGAATAGTTAACTTTGGCACCAACATGACATATGAGCGCCTTGCGCTAAATATGCGCCTTATGGAGTTAAGTTGAAGACTCCTGCGCCTTGAAGGTAGACAAGATGCCATTTGAGCGCCTTGGTGAGGTAAGAAGGTTTGTGCGCCTTGGAAGTTGCTTAGAGTTCAAAGACAATCAAAACAAGAGGGCATCAGATGGAGTATTTAGAGGTAATCATTGCAACTTGAAGATATAGCACCTTTGCAATTGCACCTTATCACTATGATTGGAACCTTTGAGGAGAATTTGCGCCCTCAGAGTGTTTGGAACGTCTTCAAGGATTGAAGTTGGTTGAGCGCCCTCAGAGAGAAAGGTTGAATGCCCTTGATGCGCCTAGTAGAAATAATGAAGAGAATTGGCGCCCAAAGTAGAGTTTTGCTCACAGAAGCTTGGAGAAGGATATGCCCCTTGGACAAATGTTCAAGTGTCTTGAAACTAGTTTTAGCGCCTTGGTTAAAGATCATCTCCAATTGTGGTGCTTTGAATTGATTGAAGCGCCTTCATACAAAGCATGAGAGATCCAATATATGCGCCTATGAGAAGGATGTGGAGCGCCTTCAAGGATTGATTGGATATGTAAAGTTTAAAGCGCCCACCATCAGAGGATTTGGCTAGGGTCAAATTGCGCCTTGAAACTAGGATGCGCCTTCAGGAGAAGTCAAGTTACAAAAGATAAGTTTTGGCACCTTTAAGGTAAAGTTGAAATGATGAAAAGAGTTGGCCCCTAAGGGAGAAAATAGGAAGTTGTGAAGCGCCTTCAAAAGTTGAATGAACCTTAGATGGTTGAGGATGAGGGTTTTGAGCGCCTTAGAGACACCTTAAGATATGTGCCTTGAAGTCCATTTTATGCGCCTTGATGAGTGATGTTGGAGTGCCTCAAGGAATGATAGAGCGCCTTGATGGAGGTCTTTGAAAACTTATAGAAATCACTTAAGTCATGCTAGGCGCAAATTCAAGAAGCTCCCACTCTTTTGGCGCCAAAAAAGGAGGATGTTAAACTTTTGAAAATTGCAAATATTAAATGCAATGAGGCCGACCCATTTAGGTAGCCGACCTCATTTAATAGAGGTAAATTACCTATTTAAGGGGAGCGCTTTCCCTATTTCACTCATTCATTTACAAAGTTTCATCAAGGGGCAGCGAAATTCTATCAAGGGGCAGCGAAATTCTATTAAGGGGCAGCGAATTTTCATAAAGGAAGCAGCAAATTTTCACCAAGATAAGCGATTTTGTTGAATGCATCAGCAGATTTTGTAAGGAATATTGAATTTGTGAAGAAAAGGCAGAATTTCTAAGGCAGATCTGAAGTCTAGAAGGTTAATTTTTTGCCATTTCATACTGATTTTTTGCATTAAATTCCAGAAATTTGTATTTGCTAAGGCAGAAATTGGGTATAAGGTACGCTTGATCACTTTTCCTTTATAAAATTACCTTGTATTTCTCTCAATTTGCAAACTTATATTCAGAAAATCAGATAATGCTTCAATTATCTAATAACATGATAAAAGTACTTGAAAAATTGAATTAGAACATGATAAAATGATAAAAGTACTATAGAAGACTCATAGAATTTATCGTTTCAATCTACTTATTCGAGTCTATTCTTGCAGATAGATGGGAATGACGGCCAAAGAAAGACAAGTACTTATCAAGATGGATGCTAAGTCCAGCATACCGGAGTCCAAGCTGGAAACGCAGTGGAAAGATGTCGGCGACACCATGGGACACGTCAACTTGGATGAAGTGAAAGACTTCTTGCTCGCGATCACCAGGAATGAGGACGTCAAAGCCATCGCGAAGAGCGGGATTGTACAAGCGGCTTGTTTTCCACCTGCCTTGCCAAGTGCCGAGCTAGTGTTGGAGTGTGTTCAACATTACGACAAAGAGAAAAGACAAATCATAGCAAAGGATGGAACTGTTCTCACTTACCTGCAGAGGGAAGCTATCCAAGAGATCTTCAACATCCCGAAGGCGAAAGGAGTCTTCATCTGCCCTACAACAACTCAGATGACGTTCGAAGGCAACTCAAAGGTCTACATGCAAGAAATTAGAAAGAAGTGGATGAATGATTCCTCGATGAAGATATACAACTCAGAAGATCCCAAGTACCACAAAGTTGACTTCAAGCAGGAGATAAGTTACTTGATCATGTTTCTAAATCGAGTAACAGGTAGGCCACAATCATCTACTTTCGAAGGATGGATGTACACTTATTTTGATCATATGTTTACAAAGAACAAGATGATTGACTGGGCTGACCTTATAAGCCACTGCCTAGATGAACAGTTTGAAAACTTCGATGAAACGAAGTCTTTCTTCATGACTTCATACCTTGTGTATATCTTGGCAAGAAATGTAGTCTATAAAGGACTAACAGCTAAAGGGCAAGTAGGTACAAAGCCGGGACAGATTCTCTCTCATCAATGTTATCCCCAGCTCCACCTGAAAAACATCAATCACTATAAGAGATTCAATGATGCCTTTGCTATGTTCATAGTGAGGAAGTTGAGAGGTGAACTACATCGGAGATTAACAGGTGCAGCCAGGAACTTCATCAAGCAGTATGGAAGGTATTACATTCAGTATGATAAGTTCACCTACATCAGGATTCAAGGATTCACATCATTCCCATACAGACTGCCTAGATACCCTTCAAACAGGATGGTGTTGCTAGAGGTTTCCAGACAATTGTTGGAATTCCATAAGATGTAGAAAGCAAGAAAGAAAGCAGGAGTTCAGTTCCCTCTGCAACTGGGTAGATACTATTCTTGTCCATCCTTACAGGCAACCGAGCATTCAGAAGTTGAGCTTCAGGCTTATCATCTGCATCCACATGATTCGAGGAGGGAAAACTTTGATCCACATGGAGCCGTTAAACAGTCTTACTCTTCTTACAGGCATAAAGAACAACTAGAGGATCACTAGGCTGATGCTATAGTTGATGATGATATCAGGATGCAGAAGTGTTCACGATTGAAATGGGACCTGATAAGAGCTACAAAGGTATTGAGAATTCCTGATCAGTTAGAAGGTGATCGAGCTCTTCTTGGTGATGAATATGATAAAATCCGCAATTTGCCTTATGAAGTCAACTGGGCAGATAGAGAAAAGGTCGATGATGAAGGTTTGATAAGGCCTGTTATTGCTATCACTGAAGAGCAAATAGACAAACAAGTACAAGCTTTGCTGGATGAAGGTAAGAAACTCACTTATATTAAGATGGGAGAAGTGGATCCGCAAGAACAACATAAAGCACCTAGTAGGGATTCACGAAGCAAAGGAAGTGAGAAAGATTCCGGACAGGGGAAGAAAAGGAAACAACTTGAGATTGTTCAAGGAGAATCCAGTAGAAAGAAGAAAAGGATAAGCATTGAGACTGCTTCTTCTAGACAACCTGGTGATATCCCACCGAATCAAGACTTAGTGATTCCTGCTGAGAATGTAGTTTCAGAAGCTCCAATAGAAGAAGTACCTTCCAACCCACATGATACTGAAATCATCGATGAAGCTAATACCGAGGATAAGGATGATGCTGAAGAGGAGTCATTACCTGCACAAGGAAGACAATTACAACAGCAACAGGATCTTTCATCACTGCCAGAATGGTTACAAGAAAGAATTAGAGAAAATTGTGAACTTGAAAGCTGTCCTCCCCTTCCGGTTGATGAGTTGCTTTTAGATATGTCGAAGGAGAAACCAAAAAAAGAAGGCAAATATCCTTTCCAAGATCACTAAAGATGAAACAGGAGTAAGGAAAGTACATGTAGCCGTTCCTAGGCTTGAAAAGAACATAGAGGATGTAACACCTGATGATTATGACATCAATACAATCAATCTAGGTCCTTTGACTGGAATGCAAGTTGAAGAAGAGCTTCAGGATTCGATTGATAATGCTCGAGCTATCATAAGGCAAGAAACAAAAGGCAGAATCAAGGCTGAGCAAAGATGTCGTGCCTTAGAGCAGTATATTCAGCATTTAGTGCATCCTATTCATCAGCAGGAAAAGGTTGCTACACCTCCATCTCTCCTTCCTCCTGAAACAGTTGGACACCTAGAAGAGTTGAAGTCTTCATCTCACAGAATGAAGGATTGGATGAAAAGATCAAAGGAAACTACATTCAGACATCTGAGACACATTATGCAAGTAAATGATAAGATTATTAGCCTTAAGGAGAGGGTACTTGCATTGATGACTGCTTGTGTTGAATTTAAAGACTTCAAGGATCAACATTTGCCACACCTAAAGAGCTTGATGGAAACATCAGTTGATGATTTGTTACATGCTGAAGTTATTGAAGAAGGTAAAACATACAACTTTTCCTCCTGGTATTTTAGTCTTCGCATCAAAGGACAGTTGATGGATAAAATAGAAATAGATATGTCCAGAATCAGAAGCGTGCTTCAGAGGATTCAGGATGGAATTCATGCTTCTTTGATGAGGATCTGCAATCCTTTTGGGGAGATGACCTTTGAGAATCTGAAAGAACAAGTTAAAGTCTTCTATTTTCAAGAAAATGATGTTACAGATGAAAGACTTGATAGTATATTCTCACTCGATGTGCACCTTGGCGACAACAAAGCAAGGATATCTGATTGGGAAAGGACACTTGGTCTTTATTCAGTTGATGTACTTTAAGTCGAAGGAACCATTCAGAATGCGCCAAGTGTACCTGTAGAGGAAGTAAAGCAAATAGCGTCCAAATTCATTGAATGCCAAGCTTCTAGTGATGGATATTCACATGGGGATTCTTCATAGGATAATGATATATCATTCTTATCTTCTTGCGAGGCATGCCTTTGTTTCTTTCTTCATGGCCTCCCTCATTTAATAAAGATAATTTCTTGTTAGTCTCCTTCATTTAATAAAGTTGTTCTCTTTCATTTAATAAAGAGAAGTTTGTTACAACTACTTGTGATGTGGCTTGATCTGGTCCGCTTACTCGGCCGATCGATCTTGACCCTTCTTTTCTTTGAGGTCTATAAAAGAGCTCTTGTTGCTCTCATTTGTACGGTTGAAATTTCTGAAATTGTTGCAAGAGCTCTCTGAGATAATAAAAGATTCATTGCCTTGGTGATTCTATTTGTGTTTCCGAGTGTTGCATGGTTTCAATTTTCAAGCGCATATTAAGTTATAAGTTTTCTTTAAGTTTAAGTTAGTTAATGAAAGGTTCCTTTATTGCTTTGTGGTGAAATCAGTGAGTTCATACCATTTGTAGTCTGCGGCTTGTGGATTGCAGTGCATGGTTAGTCTGAACAATTGAACATCAATTTGATCTTTATGCTTGTTGAATCTTTCATGAGCATAACTGATTTAAACATCTTGTACACCCTTTGAAGATTGCACCTATCTTGTGTAGTTGTCCATCTTGGCGAAGCAAGATCAGGTTTGATTTCACCTTGCAGTAATCATCCTTCCATTTAGGATTAGATTAGTGTTCCTAAACTTTATATCTTTTGTCCTTTTTTACCATTCAGTTAGAATTAGGATCAAGAACATTCATTGCTAAATCATACGCCATCAGTCGTAGTACTTAGATCCTCTAGTATCCACTTCCATAGTCCTTGAAACAAGAAGTTACTTGAACACTTGTGTAAGTCCCTTTGTGTTAAACAACAAAATCATACTTAGTCGCTGAGCTGTCTCTAATCAAAATCTTCAGAAGGAACCTTGGAGTCATCTCGTTTGATCACCTAGTTCAGCATTCGAGAGGCTTTGCTCAAGAGGGAGTCAGATACTCAGTATTTCACTCTAATTGTTGACTTGTTGAAAAACAATCATCAACACTACCCTCGTGAAAGAGTTAGAGAAAATCATCCTTAGATTCTAAAGACTTTCATGAATGTTTATCAAAGAAATGAACCTAAACATTTGCCAGATTATGTTTCTTGAAGCTTCATCACCTTTTCACAACTTGGGAACCCCAGAAAACAAACTAACTACTAAAGCCAACAAACATAAACTACGGAAAGAAAACAAAACCAAAGATCAACCGAACACAGCAAAATTACTCTAAAGCAACATAAAGGAAAACCTACTCTAAGAAGAGCTATGTACAAAGAGCAGACACGACCCAAAAGACCCAAATATATACAAGACCTAGCATGATTTCTCAGAATGAATAGCAGTAACAATGTGCAAGTGACAGTTCGAAGTTTTGCTAATTTATCTTTGAATTCAGAAAAAACATCTTGCATGATATGATTCTCATATTCAGACAAAATCTCACACAAGATTATCAATTGTGGCAGTTCATCAGGACCATGATTTATCCACATACAAGTTGTCTTTCCAAGATTTCCGTAGTCAAATTCATATTCTTCAAATTCATCATCAGGAAATTCATAATTATCAAATTCAAAATCTTTCCAATCAATAGCAGGGAAAGATACAACCTAGTGTTCTTTGCTTTTGAATGGATATTTATGCTCGTCGCCTGCCAGCATGTCTGGAGGTCGAAGTTGGTGGTGGATCATCCCACTTGCATCCGCAACATGCAAATCAACATTATGATCAATAGCGGGCATATCAAGATGGAAAGGTGAAAACAATTGAATTTTGAAAGCATGGAACATTTCACCTGTTAGCTCGTCATAGATCTTCAATAAAGGGCCTAGCACCACCTCGAACTGCTTCGTGTAGTTGACCTCCACTTCCTCAATTTGTTCATCTTGAGACAACCTCTGTTGGAACTCATGGATGGAAGCGACTAGCGCCTCTCCGAATTGCTGTTCATTTGATGGTTCTTTGATGATAGCTTGAAGTGCTGCTTGTAATGCATCCAATTGATTTTCTTCCAACAACTCTTTTTGTACTTCGTGCAACTCATTTTCCAGGATCTCCTTATGTAGCATGAATGAGTGTTTATCAAGGAATTCTTCTTGTTGCAATGAACTCGAGTCACTTTCTTCTTGGATGGAGGAATCAACATCTTGTTCACCAATTGCTTTCGTTTGAACATCCTCTAGTTCCTTTTCAGCTTCTTCTTCAACATGAGGTTCGTTCTTACTTGGAAGAAGGTATGCAAATCGGTTCTCTGCTTGATTATCAATCTTACTAATGCTATCTTCATTTTTGAATAACATGGGAACATTGTCTCCTTTGGGTGGTGAATCAATTTCTCAAAGACATTTGCTCCACAATTCATCTAGTCTTAGTTGTACCTAAGATTCTTCTTCCAACCTCAATTGATCCTTCACTTGGCGAATAGCTTCCTGACAAGATGAACACGTGAGTTCCAAATGAGTGGTGTTATGAATCCTGCGCCAACCATCTGGAATCTACATGTCTTCTGCAAGGAGGTCCTTCTCAATGCTTAGTCTCTTCTTGATCATCTCCTTGAAACTTATGAAGAACTCTCTTTCATCAAACAAGGCGTTGGGAACCACCTTTGCAGAAACAATCGGCTCATGTACTTGTGAAAAAGAAATTTTGCCTTGCAATACTAATTCCATCCTTGACAAAAATGTTAGACAATACAGCTCCTCGTGTCCGTTAGTGTCGTGAATTCTACATCCCTTCCTTGATGCGAAGTCACTCAAACTCTTAGGATGAAGCTGTGCGTTCAAATTCCACCAAAGCTGTAAAATATTGACTTGAGAATGATCCACATTGAATTGCCTTGAAGATCTTGAGAAATCCATTTCTATTTTTGAATTTTCTGATTTTTACTTTTTTTTTGTACTTTTGATTTTCTACTTTTTTTGGACTTTTTTGCATAAGAGAGATCTTGAAATCTCGAATTCTTCCTCGAGAGCTCACTTTGGTTCCAATTCCACAATTTAGAGTTCGTTCGCGTGCTTGAAGCAATGTAATTCCTTGTTCATCACCCTCCTTCTAGCGCCAATTCTGTCGATGATGTTTTCTTGACAACAACATTAGAATAAAACACCAAGTGCTCTATCCTCTCTTGAACAAAGCGTCTCGAATGCTAAACTAAGTGATCAAACAAGAACGCTCCAAGGTCCCTTGTACGTGATTTGCAACGGATAGCCTCGGTGGTGTGATGTGATCATGCTAGTAATCACAAAGGGACTTACGCTGAATATGCTCCTTACTCCACTCAAATGTGTTACGTCTTCCTTATGAAAGAGAACTTCTTCCTCATGAAATGGAACTTCTTTCGACTAGCTATGAAAAGAAAATGCAAAAGACAAAGGTTGAGAAAGCTAATCTAAGGACAATGAAGTGATGGATGATGTCAAGACAGACAAATTCCTCATATAACCCAACTCCGCTTCGCCATGAGGACCAACAACTACACAAAGTTCGGTGCAATCTTCTAAGGTAACTCAAAGATTTTCAAATTGCGAAGTATTCATCCAAACACCCACAGCTGGCGCAGCTTGAACAATCTTCACAACCGAACTAAAGCATGCTAAGGTTCAGGCTAACTTTGCAAAGTGAGTTGCCATCAACAATACACAAAAAGTATGAACCATTAAGGAATTCATCAAATATCTTAACATATGGGCATCACATCAATGAACTTCTAATCTAACTCTACTTGGAAACATTTCTCAATCATCCGTGAGAATTTGAAACCACGCCAACATCCCACAATCACACAAATCACCATGAAAAATCAACAATGAGCTTGTATTGATCTAGGAAGTGTTTTTACAACAATTTCACAATATCTCTTCAATGACATCGAAGAGTTTCCTCTACTCTACTTGCTATTCTACTCTCCTACAGCAACTCTACTCCTAATCTCCTCTCTATTCTCCTCTACAATGATCCCCTTACAAATGAGAGAAGTGAGCCTTCTATAGAACTCAAGAATTACAATGAATGGCTCAGATTGATTTAGCAATCAACGACCAAGATTAAGACAACAAGGCGGTTTGTTACAAAATTTACTATTTTTAGAACATGAAAGAGGCAATTAAGGCACAATTTCCAATGTGATAAGCATCTTTGGAGTATCTTTATGGTGGGCGCTCTTACATGGTAGAATGTGATTAGCTTGATGATGTGTACGTGCCACCTTAGCATCTTCAAACGAACTAGTGTGATTCACTTCATGTTCACTTTACTTAGAATATTTTCTTCTTGTTGTCTGGATGTAACTCATGGATCGCTTTGATGATCATGCTCATCGCTCATCTCGTGATGTTGTTGTGCTTGTGCAGGGTCATGCCTTTGGATAGTTGCATGGACTCATGGAGTAGACTAGTGCCTGATGGGAGTTCTTGTCTGGCACATGATATGTGAGCTTCTGGATGATGACCTCCTTCAAGATGTGCATGGTGAAGTGACAACCTTCCACTGATTCTCACCTCGAATGGATGATGCTCTTGATGATGAACTACACTTGTAACCTTGATCATCTTAGACTAGCTCCCCTCCACATGGTGTCGATGTCTTCCTCCTCCAGACATACTAAGTCTTGATGTAGGAGCTCCTTCGCGTGGTGATGATGACAAGCTTGAGCAATGTTCCTCCCTCTTCCAAAGCTTCTTATGTATGAGCTCTCGCCATTCAGCTCTTTGGATCCTCCATCACCTACAAGAAGAAACACATCAAATTAAGACTCAACATAAAGGATTTTCAACAACAAATTACATCCACCTTATGTATGTGGGATTAAAACAATTAATTTCAAAACAACATACCTTAGCAAAATCAGATTCTAGGAATAAAATCAGATTTTTAGAAGACTTGACCTTTTGAAGAAACTTGAATTTTTTGACTTATCTCCTTGACAAGCTGCTGCTCCTTGCTACTCTGTTGTAAATCAGAAGCAAATTTGGATTTGTATTTGATTTAAAATGCAGATTTGAACTTTCTAAAATATCAAACTTTGCCCCTCTATATGGCAGGTCGGCCTAGCAAGAGGAAAACTGAAGTTTTTAAATGTTCTCCATGCATTCATGTGATGAGCGCCCAGCATGGGTGGGTTTAGAGGGTATGTGTGGACAATTTCATGTGGAAGGTGACATTGTCCATGTGAAGGGTCTAAGACCGCCCAACAAGGGCGGGATTGGGAGTAGTGTGTGGATTTTCTAACTCTAACCTTCATTTGATGCTTGTTTCTTCCTCATGATGACTCCTTGTTCTTATCTCCTTGTAAGGTTTCATTTCTATGCATTCTTAGGCGAGGTTAGAAGGCAGATCTGAAATGTTTGATGGACTTATCCTTATGTCATGGTGGAGTCCACCTAAGCTAAGCAGCCTTGAAGATGTTGTATGGAGTGAATGATGTCAAAGAGGTGAATGAAAGTGAGTCTCTTAACAAGATAGTCTTGAGAGTGTGTATGGGTTGCTTCACTTAGCTGATGCATCTCCTCATGAAGACCTTCTCTCCAACACCCTTAAGACTCAAATGATGCATCATGGATACTAAGTGATGATGTTATCCACCTATCATGATGAAAACCGCCTAGGAAGGGCGGGTTTGGATAGGTAGTAAGGATTTTGCTATGTGCAAACATCTTTACCTTAACCTTGACACTCCTCTTCCACCTCCATGACTTAGTAACTTTCAAACTTCCTTCCTCTTAGAATGACCTTAATTATCTCATCTCCTGAGTGTGATCTTGATCATCCACCAAACAAACTTGCAACTTATGTCATTCTTCACCCTGGGCGGTTTTGAGAGTGTTGTGTGGAGAGATGCATGTGAGAACATTGGAAGAATCCAAGACCCCCTCCTGAGGCCGCCCAGGAAGGGCGGGTTTGGGAGAATGGTGTGGATTCTCTCTCTCTCAAACTAGTTTCCTCAACAATCTCATCTTCTTACATATCTCCAAGTGGATGGCGGATTTAGAGGTGATAGGTGGATGAAGCGTTGTGGTGGACATGTAGTCCAAGCAAGGAGATGAAGGCCGCCTAGCAAGGGCGGGTTTAAGGGAGGTATGTGGATTTTCATCACTTAATGACCATTCCTCTCCTCATGAAGTCCCTTCTCTTGAACTTGCCTAAGACTTAGCCATTTTGAGATGTTTATGAAGTGAGAAGGCAAACTTGGAGATGTTAGGTGATGATGTCCTTCTGCATTGATGAAATTCGCCTAAGAAGGGCGAGATTGGAGGCATTGTCAGGAGTATTTGATGTGGAGGTAAAGTTGTCCATAGGTACCTCTTGAGGCCGCCCAGGTAGGGCGGGTTTAAGGGTGACCTATGGATTTTCATTCAAAACTCACTTAATCCTCTCAAACTTTCAAGTTTCCATTGAAATGTCATCATCTTCTAGTGCTTTATGCTTGAAAACACTTCAAAATTTGATCATTTTCACCTAGGGCGGGATTGGAGACAGTGTGTGGAGGAATCCATGAGGTGATGAAGACATTGTCCATGTCTACATGCCAAAGCCGCCCAGGTAGGGCGGGTTTGGACATGACCCTTGGATTTTCATACTTCAAACATTTCCTTCATGTCAATCTTGATAATCTCACCTTTTGAAAGCCATCTTCTTCATCTTTCATCAAGTGGACTTGTAAATCATGCCATCTAAATCCTTGAGCGGTCCTGGAGGCAGCATGTGGAGAGTTTCATGTGGTAGGAGAAAAAGTCCAAGACCCCCTCCTGAGGCCGCCCAGGTAGGGTGGGTTTGGACATGACCCTTGGATTCTTCATGAAAGTGCATCAAAAACCTCTCAAATGCCTTGAAATACATTCAAACTTATCAACTTTCATTAAATTTTCATGATCTCATTGTTTTTCAACTCAAAGCATTGCAAATTTGATAAGTTTTCTCCTTGAGCGGATTTAAGTGTGTTGTCTGGAGAGTATGATGTGCAGGAGGTGAAACTATCCAAGCATGGAGATGAAGGCCGCCCAGAAAGGGCGGGTTTGGGAGAGGTGCCTGGATTTTGTCACTTAGAGACTTCTCACTCCTTGAACTTGACTTTAACCTTTCCTTGTGATGTCATCTTGAACATTGAAGCCCAACAAACTTTGCTTATTGCATGATTCTTCTCCTTGGGCAGTTTTGAAGCAAGTGTCCGGAGAATTTCTTGTGTCAGGAGACATTGTCCACAAAGGCCTCTTGAGGCCGCCCAGGAAGGGCGGGTTTAAGGGTGACCTTTGGATTTTCATTCCAAGCTTACTTAATGCCTTTAAAAACCTTCAAATCTCCATCCAACTTTATCACCTTCTAATGTTTTGTGTTAAAACACTTTAAAGTTTGCACAATCTTACCTAGGGCGGGTTTGAAGGCTGTATCTGGACATTGTCATGAGGTATTGAAGATATCATCCATGTCTGCATGCTAAAGCCGCCCAAGTAAGGTGGGTTGGAGAGTGACACTTGGAATATTGCTTATCATCCACTTGACTTCACTCAAACTCATAAATCTTACTTACAGATTACCATACCTCAATGTTTTGTACATGAAAACCTTAACACTTAAGCATTTTTTCTCTAGGGCGGATTTGATGGTTCTGTTTGGACAAATGCATGTGCAGGACGCTGAGTCCATGACCTCATGCCAAGGCCGTCCAGTCTGGGCGGGTTTGGAGGTGAGGCATGGAAGTTTCATCAAAATCTTAGTTTTAGACTCCATCATCACTCCCTAACTTCCTTCAGTTAGCAAAAACTCGTGAAAACATCCTAACTTTCCCTGGGCGGGTTTGAAGGTGTTGTTTGGACAAGCTCTCCTAATGGTGAAGACATTGTCCAAGAGGACCTTGTGAGGCCGCCCAGTCTGGGCGGGTTTGGATAGTACCCTTGGATTTCTTGCCTTAGTCAAATTTTGGATTTCCCGAATGGAAGTATATTGAAAATATGTTTAAGTATAAGAGATTTCTTATACTCTAAATATTTATCAATATACTTCCAGGATGTTTGAGATGGGTCCTGGATCCATAGGATTTAGCATGCAGATTCTAGATTTCTGAGGATCCACTAGATTTCAGACTGTCATTTTTTTAGGATTTTCAGGATATCAGACTTAGTCATTTTCAGGGTCTCAGTGACATGCATCAGGATGAAGGCATATAGACCTCTTGGCAAGAAACTGTTGAGACTTGCATACACAACACTATTAAAATCATACAAGCTCAGAGGAAAAATAAACCTAGAGCAAAACGAAGCGAGAAAGCAAGAAAAAGAGGGGGTCCCCATTTGCAATGGGGCGATGTGTGATTACATCACAACAGGGCCCATTGTTACCTTTTTTTCTTTTTTCTTTTTAGGCCCCAAGCTCCGTGCTCCTAACCCTAGCACATCAACTGCTTCCCCCTGAAATCCCACTCCCCTCCATACCCACAAGTCTAAGCACCATTACCATCAACTAAAAAGGAAATAAGGGCGACTCCTAAGAAGGCCATGGTCTCCTCCCAAGACTGCAGTTCATTCACCTGTGGACACAAGAATACATAACATCAAAGAAGCAGTCACCTTAGAATCCAACAATGTATGCAAAGAGGACCTTCAAGGATTCATTAAATACCATGTTTAGAGAACTATCTCCAAGCCCATTCTCCCATCATAAAAAGAAGAATGGTTATTACCTAAAAACAATCCCTCCAAAATCAATTTCTACATAAATGAAATCAAAGATTGGTTTTCGCTCCTAAAGAACCAGGCCCTGATTTTTTGTTTCATGGGGGCCTTTCTTGGATCCACTTCTGTGCCAACACCAAGGTAGCAATAGACTAGAATCTGGAAAGGTATGTACCTTTTTACCATTCAAATTTCATCTGGGGCATTGCCTCTTCTTTACTTTCATATGAATTTGACCGCCAATGCATCACTGCCAATATATACATACCCCTCAAAGGAAATTTGAGGATATCATATACAACATGCCTTGAGGATTGGACCTCTAATCTTCAAAATGAACATCTCATCCTCATGGGGGACTTTTAACACAATTAAATCTCCTAAGGGAATGAAAGGAGGTCAGGGATTCAATGTCAGAACAGCTAAAGCACTTATGGAACTTCTCACAGCAGCTACTTTAATCAAAATTGGTTTATATAGATGAATTTTACACTTGACCCAATAGAAGGAAAGGCAACAGCTATATTGCTGTAAAGCTAGACAGAACTTTGATTTTTGAAAAATGGATATCCGACCCTGGAAGTCAGGGCCAAAGTCCTCTCAGCCGCACACTCCGACACTGGATAAAGTCAAAGCAGAAAAATGCCAAATCAACCTTCAAATTTGAAAGAATGTGGTGTACTCATCCATCCTTCATTAATCTTATCAAGAAGTGGTGGAATTCAGCCTCTTTAATCCCAGGTCACACAACATACAGATTTGCAAAGAAGTTAGAAAATATAAAGCAAAGGATTCAGGAGGGGAGCACAAAAGTTATTGGAAACATCTTTGAACAATCCAAACTAGCACAAGATAGACTAGCTGCTATACAGGATCAGATTTTGAAGATAAGTCTTGACAAGGCACTCACCAAGGAGGAACAGGAAGCCATCTTGCAATAAGCAGTTGTCCAAAATGGGGAAGACCACTTTTTGGAGAGAAAAACATTCAATGGGTATTGAAAGCAGAAGACTCAGTTATGGCTTATTTCCTAACTTACCGGGTTCCTCTCAAATGCCCAACGTGCCCTTATGGGTTCGACTTGGGTACGAGTATGGTTCGCCAGGGGGGTTCTCTGTGGGTTCTTCCTGGGCACCTTGGGAAGAACCTGAGCAGAACCTAGGAGAACCCAGGGGAGGGATGCCCAAAATGGTGTCAAAATCAACTTTTTGAAACATTTTTTAACCTTTTTTAACTTTAAAAAAAATCTAAATGAGTCTATTTCACCCTAAAAGTGAAATTTATCCAAGTATGACTAAAAGTGAAATAAAGTTTTTAAATGAACATTTGAATGCTTTGGCACTCCAAAATAATGAAAATATGATTTTTTGATAAGAAGTATGAAGTTGGAATGTAAAAGAGATATCTATTTTTTTTTGGATAATCTTGTTCTTATAGTTTAATAAGCAATTGGGAAGTATAAATCCAATCTCCATAACATTTGCTAGCATCCTCCAAGCTTGTGAAAAAATGGGAGCTTTATAGGGTGTGGAAATCTATCAAATCAGAATGCAAAAAGGATTTTTGTCTGACATAGTAGCTGCAAATGCCTTGGTACATATGTATGCAAAATGTGGAACAATGGAAACATACATAAGGCAAGTGAACTATTTGACAAAATACATCAAAAGAACATGGTTTCATGGACTACAATGCTTATAGGATATACACAAAATTGGTTTGTGCCATTAATTGCTATTAATGACTATATTCTTTTTATCAAGTGTTTTATTGTTAGGACATATAGTTTGTATAGTGTAACATTGGTTTTTGGTTTGAATAAATTAGACATAGCTTTAATGGTTGATCATATCGTCATAGTTTTTACAATATTATATAGTCCTCGATTAGATGGAGCTTTTTTTAATCAACAATACATATATTACATAATTGGAACTTGGTTTCTATTGCTTTGATGGTGCTACTTGGATTCAATTATGACTTTGAAATCACTGAATTATGAATTTCAATTCACGAGTATTTTGAATTTTCATTATTACAAGTTACGAGGTATTTAACATATACATGCATATATATATGTTGCCATACCATACCCAGGCCAAAAAAAAAATTGTCATATCCGCGTACCCGAACTGGCAACTTAGCTTATTTCCTCAAATCTGTCCTAAATAGGCAAAATATCAATGCCAAAGCAAAGATAATTCTAGAAAATAGAACAATTACCAACTCTTAGGAAATATCCAAACAAGATATTGATTACTTTAAATCCCTTCTCTTGGCAACAAGAGATTAGGAGGAAATAAAAGCACGGGAAAAACTCCCAAAGCTCCTGGCCAAGACCATAAACTAGGAAGGTAAAGATAACCCCTACTAAAGAAGAGAGCCAAACAAACTTCTTCTCCTTTGACCTGGATAAAGCACCGGGAGTTGATGGCTTCTCGGTGGGATTCTACCAAACTTTTTGGGATCCATTCAAAATGAGGTCATCCTAGTAGTTCAAGAATCATGGCAGTACCAAATGCTGACCCAGATTAATGCTATCAATCCCCAAGATAGCTACGGTCTCAAAGTTAGAACACTGACCAACTCGACTGTACAACATGCTCTGTAAAAGTATCTCCAAACTCATTGCTTTAATACTTTAACTGCACCTTCATAAAATCATATTAGAAACACAATTGTAACTTTGTTCCAAGAAGACAATTACAAATAACATAATTGCTATCTAAGAATTACTACACTCAGCAAAACAATACAGTTATCTTGGAGTGTCATGAAACTAGATATATCAAAGGATTTTGACAAATACAATTAAGGGTTTTTATTTAAAAATCATGAAAAAGTTAGGCTTTATCAAGCAATTTGTCCACTAATCCAAGAGTTGTGTTAGTGTAATGTCCCACCCCAGGAGGACACTTTCTAACACAAAATTTCTGCCTTGTTTGGTTTGTTTTGATACATGTTTGTGATATATTGGCAATGTTTGATACAACAATATAATACAGCAAAATAGGAGATGTTGCAATAATAATTTTTTAATTCAAAACTGAAATTGCATTGGAAATACACAACTGAAAATTCTAGATTTTTATACCATCTTAAATACTCAGTATTTTCACAATATATTGACAACCCAGTTCATAAAATAACCCCTATTATCTAAAATAACAATAACCAGAAAATCTAGGAGTTACAATTCATGAACTCACAGGTAAACATGCCTTGAAACCGTCTGAAAATAGATGCTAGAATAAAATATAAAGTTTGCAGCAGTCATACAACAGAGAGAATAATCCTCACGCCACTGAAAATGGAGTCTTCAATCAGCTATTTAAAAACCCCTGCTAGTTCTGGAGATAAATACTCTAAATCTGCACCAATGTGATTTCCACATGCCAATGAAGAAAGCTCTAACAACAGGAAATGTAACAACAACGTATATTTCAGTTCTTCAAATGATTAATCTTCAAACCCTTGTAAACCTCTGAAATCTCTTCTCCCATTAAACACAAACTTGGACCTCTAGATGAAGCCAACAATTAAGCAATCCTTCAGAAGATCTGTCACCACCTCAGGAATGCAAAAATCAAAGAGTTTTTCGTTCTCAATGACCAAATAGTGCAGAAACCCTAGCGCTTCTTCTCCTTACAGCGATCACACCAAAAAGCATAAGTATCAAATGATTGAATGAATGCTTCTGTGCTTTTGATGACCCAATATATACTTTTTCCAAGTAGGTCGATCCCCTCTAGAAGTCTCTTTTAAATCATTTAAATGATATTTAATATATTTCATGTGCACTTTATAACATTAGAATAAATCCTCATAAATGGACCCCCCTTTTAATGAATCATTAATTGTACTTTAAGTGACTTAATTGAGGGTCATGGCCCCATTGGTCATAAAGTGAGCTTAAAAACTTTATAATATACCTTTATAATATTGTATTATCATTAAAGTCACTTTAATGATAATAACTCCATAACTACTCATTAGCTTGTCAAACCAACTAAACCCGGGGATCAACACTGCATCCATGATACGTCCAGGTGCCTTACTATAAATAGTAACATTGGACTCCACTGACAAATTGACTTACTATAAATAGTAAGTGTGTGAAACTGAGTCCTGAATCACCAAACAAAGGCCAATCCTGAACCAAACTAAGCTCTGGAGAAGAAAACACTCAGATAATTGCCAAACATGACCCTCTAACCATCTGCATTAGCCTACGAGGGTCAAATAATAGGCTAATATACCAAAATCGAGAACAAGCCGAAATGGGGACATTACAGTTAGCAACCCAATCCTCTCCATAATCCTCAATGGACAAAAGGGGGATTGGTTAAAGACAACTTGAGTATTAAGATAAGGAGACCCCTTCAAGCCATGCTCTATAATAATGGGTGAAACTCTTCAGATGTCTTTCCCAAAACAAAAAAATAAGAAAATATATGGACTAACTGCTAAAAATGATGTAAACTAGAAACATATATATGGGATATTAGTTTGCAGATGATATCATCCTCTGAACAACTAGCAGCATAGCAGGAATAAAGAAAATCAAAGTGATTTTGCTTCAATACCTACAACCAACAGGGCAACAAATCAATGAGGAAAAGTATATTGTTATATTGACCAATGCCCCTGTTGGGAAACAAAAGCAAATTCAAGCACTCCAGTGATATAGAGAAGGCACTCTTGCAATGACATATTTGTGGTCCCTGATTAATTGAAAAGAAAATGTAGGGCTATGGACTACAATAGTAAACAAAATACAGCTAAAAACCCAAAACTAAACTAGCAAATGACTCTCATTGGCCAAAAAGTCTCCTAAGATCAGTTCTGCAATTGATTGATGAGCACACGCTTATACTGAGAAAAGGGGGGGGGGGGGTGAATCAGTATAAGACAATCTTTTACTTTTTCAATACTTAACAACCATAACAATATCAATCACACAAGATCTACCAATTATGCAACACAAGAACACAAGATTTACATGCAAACTCTTATGAGAGAGAACCACAGCAAAATATTGCTTATATATAAATGTTTCTTACAAACTTCGTAGGCACCAACCTACAGGGGACACCAATCCCCTTCTGTAAAATATGTGAGCACCAACCCACTAGAGACACCAATCCCCACTTGTAGAATTTGTAGTCACCAACCCACTGGGGACACCAATCCCCACAACTGAGCACCAACTCAGCAAGAGTCACCAATCTCTTTGGTGTGAGGCACCAACCTTCAAATTCTTCAATGGATGATAGTCTTCACAAAGATCTAATTGTTGATACACTTTCCTTCACAAATCTACGTGTATTTCCTTCACAAATCTGCATATACTTCCCTCACAAATTTGCATGTATTTGATGTAACATTTCCACACAATATTTCTGCTCAAGGTCTGCTCCAAATCTGCCATAAATCACTTTGAAGTTCTGCTACAAATCTACCATAGATCTGCTCCAAATTCACTTGAATATCACTGCATCTTTCATGCTAAATCTGCTCCAGCTTCCTTCAATATAAATCTTCAACACCCTTCATATTTTCTGTTCTAAGACTGCTCTAAATGGTCTGATTTATCATTGTATTTCTGCTCTTCTTAAATGATTTGCATTGGAGAACTTGCTTGTTTTACCACACTTCAATCTTCTATTTATATACCCATATAAATAGAATAGCGCAGGGGGTGTTTGGTTACTTCATGTTGGCATATGAAAACTTCCTCACTGTGGCGCGTTGAAATCCCCTTTAAGGCATTTGTTAAGCGCTTTAAAATACATTTGAAGGCATCTTTCTCAGATGTTGGCGCACTCCTACAAAACTAGCATGTTTGGTCATGGTATAAGGTGTTTTTAATCTAAGTTGCCAGTTCTGGTACAGGAGCGGATTCGGGAGCAGGGTTCTGATACGTCGGTACGGCAATTTTTTTTGGCTGTGGGTACAGCTGGGTACGGCTGTACTATATATATAATTTAATATTTATAATAATGTATAATATATAATATATTATATATAAAAATACATATATAAAATTTAATATTTATAGTAATGTATGATATATAATATAATATAGAATATATAATATAATAATATTATATATTCTATATTATATTATATAATATATAGTATTTAATAATTTATATAGTTATAGTTTTAAAAAGAAAATTTGTAATTTAAAAAAAAGCCCAAAAAGGCACCTGGGAGCGCCCCTACCACCCCGAGTTCCTTGTGGGTTCTCCGTCGGAGAACCCATAAGGATCCCGGGGTGGCAGGGCCGCTCCTGTTGCCACTCCTGCTCCCACTCCGGACCGGTGCCTCCAGGCAAAGAACCCGGTAACATAGCTTTTAATATTTTGGACGACCTCCTCCTTCATACCAACACGTGGAGACCTGTTTTGATGCCCTTTTCTGCTTGAAGACTTCTTGCAAGCGTGTTTGGATGCAGATAGGCGCAGTTTCTCTGATCATGGCACATTTATAAGTCTCAGGGAGGCGCATCTTCTAAAAAGAGTCGTGCCTTCTTCTATTGAAGCGCACGTGAGCCTTCATATAGGCACTTTTGCATTTTTTTTTGTTTTTAATTTTAAATTGCCTTCACGAAAGCATGTTATCTTTTTATGGACGTGTTTCTTTTAAACGCTTTAGCTTTTCTTTTTTTAATAAGCGCGTGAGATTCATATTTTAAGCGCTTTTATTTATTTTGTTTTTTTAAATTTTTGACTTTGATTTTTATTTTTTTATTTTTTACTTATTATTTTAATTATTATTATTAATAATGAATCATTAATAATAAATATTAAAAATAATAATAATTTTTTACAATAACACTTAACAATTTTAACTTCGATACTTAACAAATAATTAATAATAATTTATTAATTATGAACTAACATATTGAAATCCGCCTGATAATGGGCGAGCACCTTGGGCAAGAGAGTGAAGTCTCATAAATACGAGGCTTTGGAGTATGAGCTAGGTTGATGGGACAGTTGGTAGAGAAAACTCATGACATGGGGTGTTGGCTTGGTTTCTCCCACATCGACTGGAGGCGGTGTTGATGATATGCGAAGATTTCATCATTATTTTTGCGTGCTGGAGACTTGTGTGAGCATTCATTTCAAGGCAAGACAGATGCATCGTAGTTTTAAAACAGGATGGACAAGTCTATTTTCACCGCATCACACTCTCCATTATCTGGCTTGCATCTGTAACTTGTTTTTTATGTTTCAGGTAGTATTAATGTCAGGGGTGGTGAGTGAATGCTCAAAGGCTGTGTTGGTTCTTTCTCTCCGAATTAGCAGAGGGTTTGACAGTTCCAATGCACAGGCAGATTCGGCCAACAAATATAAGAGGTTGCGTGAGCTGCCTCCCCTTCACTTCTGGTTTTACCGCACCAAGGGGGTATCCCATAGCTAAAGATTTAACCTTGACTCGCCCAATGACAAAAAGATTTAGCTTTACAACAACAGGCAGAATACTCTCATGTTTGGACCAAGAGTTGCATGATAGATCACAAGTTTGGCAATGTTCTTGGACATATTTAACTGGTTGAGGATGAGAGTATGCAAGGGTCCTACTTCTACTCCTACAAACTAACAGGTTGGATATATGAAATGATTTGTATTTATGTTTTGGATGCAAAACAGGGGGTTTTGGATCATAACTACTACACAAGGGCAGACCAGTGCCTATCTCAGGGCAAGGAGTCAACTAAACGTATACAAGTGAATGATTTGCACAAATTCAACAGAGATTCAAGTTTCAAGGGGTTAGATTAGTGCTTGCCTTACAAACATCACCCAAGAATGAGTATTTAGCAATCTCTACTTACAAACATCCCTGCTGCCATGCAATCTTCTTCGTACTTAACCTAAAACAGTTTAATCCAATCCTTGAATGGAGGTCAAAAGTTAAGCATACAATATAGAAATCTATATCCTAGAATCTAAGTAGCCCTTAGCAACCAGATTCAAAAGAAGGGATGCATACAACAATGGAGACAGACAACTAAACACATGCAACAAAGCATTTTTCATATAAAAATAACATGAAACTGAACATATGTGCAACGTGCATTCTAATGCAACTCATAAACTCCAAAAGAGACAGAACAGCCAAAAAGCTCTATTTTTCGTTATTTCTCAAAAAAAATTTGCCCAAGCCTTCCACCCCCATAGAATGGCCATGGATTCCTTTTTCAAGGAGCACACAAGCTTCCGGCCACCTACACACTGACAGACTTCATAAATGCAAAGATCACTTCTTTAGATTTTCAATGCAACAATCAGATTTTCATTAAATTTTTGGTCGCTGAAGCCATAAGATCCTCCATGAAAGCCAGCGACACAAGCAACCTGGACCTCGATCATACAAGCAGATGTGACGTTTTCCTTGGCGCCGTGCAGCAAGGTAGTTGACTGTGGAATGAATGTGTGAAAAAAAATGCACCAACAGACACTCGTTTCATCCTTCAAACTCAGCCACAGAATCAGGCTCCAAATATGCAAGATCGGCGGTCCAAATCCACCCATACAGGTTGAAAATCCACATCAGCAACATTGAAAAGTCCATTGCCAATGATATCGCGCCACGTAGGCGGTCCTTTCTTACATCCCTAACCTTTCCCTTCATAGAAATACCTTTTACCTTTTCGCCCAATTTCACCTTCAAATCTTTGTATATGTAGTTGTATATACATACAACTGCCTTGGACACGTGTCACCCCCTGATTGGTCCTCCATCGCTGAGCATTTGCATCTCCATCGGCGATCCATTGTATCTTCGTTTGCATATGAAATTGTATGTGTAATTGTATATACATACAATCGCCACATACAAGGGCGGAACCCAAATCCTTATGAAACAAATTAAAATCGCAATCGGGTCCTACCTTGCATCTTCCTCTTTGTACATCTCCTTTGTATATTGCACATACAAATGCAATATACATACAATGCGGATTCCATCACACATATGAGGCAGTTTGGAATAAATTTCGAATCCGGCATTGTATCAGCATCTTTGCATCTCACATTGTATATACATACAATGAGCAACATACAACCCGTAGACCTCAAAATGATTATTCGCTGTATTTGATTCTCCAGTTGGGTCTGGATTGTATGTTTTTCCTTTGTATATCGGCCTCTTGTATATTTTCCTTTGCATATTCATCGGCCGATCGGAGAAACCTTGGACTTAGCTGTCGATGAGGCTTGTCTCGCCGATGACCCTTTGTATATCGGCCTCTTGTATATTTTCCTTTGCATATCGCCTTTGCATATGCAAACATACAATGGCGAATGTATATGCGAATATACATTCAAAAATGCATACACAAATACAAAGGATGAAACTGAGAAATCCCTGCGATGAGAATACTTGAAGCTAAAAGATTTCTGGGTTTTTCTGGGTTTTTGGCAAAGATTCATAAGGTAAGATTTCGGGACTTTTTGGCAAGGCATAGCATAGATAATTGAAAGATTTAAGCTTTCTCTCCTTCTATTCAGGCTTTTTCTGATTGGATTTCTTTGATAGGCGGGAAATAGGAAAATTTTGGGGCCAGGCAAAAATATGACAACAGTACACACAAAGATACATGCATACATCTGGAGGTCGAGGGACTTAGAAATTTTTTGGATTTTTCATGAAAGGCCTGCGAATTCAACTACTCAAAACCCGAAGTTGTAGCAGGCACCAACAGGCTGCATGGCCTCCTCTGCGTAGGAGGCAATTGCCAAGAAAGGGGAAAAATAATACGGTTGGTGGTGTTATGGTTCAGGGGAAAGGAAAGGGGAAGAGGAAGCCGAAGGTCTCGGGGAGGAGTGTACTGGTGGATTCGGTCGAGCTCTTGAATGTAGGCGTCAAAAACCCTCTGTTGCGTTGCTGGGTGGGGAGGATTATAGACATGGCTAAGACGGTGGAGTCAGAGGAAAACGATGGGCTTCGTGAGGCATTTTCTTCCTTTCTGTTAGACCCTCAAACTTCCTATGGGAGATGGAATGTATTCGGTGTTGCACAGTCTTTGACGATGGCAATGATGACGTTGGTTGCTGCTTCTTCCATTTTGGTCCATGAAGATATGGTGGCACAGACGAAGGAGGCTCAGCTGAATCAAAAGTTCCTCCTTGATCATGTCCATGAGCTACAGGAAGGTCAGGTTAAGCTTCGAAAGCTGGTGAAGAGAATGGCGGAGAAAATGTGTCTAAAAGTGGAAGCAGAGGACAGGGCCGAGTTCAGGTGCCTGTGTGATGATGAATTCGACATGGTGGATCTCTCTGCCAAGGATGGGGTTGACGGGTAACATGGCTCTTGTTTTCAGTAGTTATCTCAGTCTATAAATGTTTTTAGGTCCTAGTTTTTAAGAGTATGGAGAGGCCTGTGTAATTTGCCATCTTATTTTGTCTATTAGACTGCTAAGACAGAAGTTTTTAAGACTATAAGGGCTTCGGCCTTGCTATTGATATGGGTCCCTGGCCCTTACCAGGGTATACATAAACCAAAAAAAAAAAAAACTAACATATCGAAATTAAATTTTAAGGACGAAAACAAATGATATGGAACTTGACAAACTCGACATTTCAGAAACATGAATGAATGATAATACTAACAAATACAATATGCAGATCGAAAATTTGACATTTGCAATGACATTTTTGACTTTTGCAACAATCAAATCATCTTACAATTTAAATGATTCGAACACTAGACTTTCAAATGTGACATTTTGACATTAGCAACTTAAGATGAACAATTATTTTAGTTTTAGACAAGATGACACAAACAATTTGACAATGACAAATGAGTAACACAATCTAGTTTCGTATGGGTACAACAAGTGCTAAGTGAATTGCCAAGAGGTAGAGCCCAAGGGGAGTGTATCCTCCATTGTTGACTTGATAGGTTTTCCTTATACGCATGTTGGTTAAACATAATTCTCTAGTGTCATTCTATGGGTGAGATATAGCGAGTGTCTTTGAAATCATTCACTTGTTAGAATCGATGCTTTCCCTTGGGGTTTGGGGGATGATGATTGAGCTGGACTCGTAAAACATGAAATGGTAGCATATCTGTTGTAAATTGCAATCTTTCTCCTTTACTCATTAACTATGCCGAAATTTTAAATAATGATGCCAAATCCATCGCTTAAAATAAGAAATGATATTGGAAACCTTGATCACAAAGAAAAATCGTGGAACGGATTAAAAAATCATTGAAAATTGCTGAAAATCTCAATGCACATTTTAAACATGACTTAAACGCAATTTGAATGCATGTAGATAGGAAGAAATCGGTCAACAAACGTTGACTGTGATATTTTTTAAAAACGTGGTTTAGTCGAGGAAAAAATCGCCAATAGTGGTGTTTTGCAATTTTGGCGATTAATTGCATGTTTTTGGTGATTTCATCTTCTATGGCATATACAATTAATTGAAAATGGTACATGAAAAGGCCAAGTAAAGTTGTCACCATCAATGATGGTGAGGTGAAGGACGACCTCATGAAGACCTTCAAACAAATGTATAGTCTTGATGAAGCATCAAAAGATTAGAATAGACTGCATGATAAGAGTTCAACATCGATAGTTGGGCCACTTTAGCAAAGGAGAGGCCAAATTGTTGATCGCATATTATGGGCCTCCGGCATTGTTGTGCTCACTTGCCATTGTCTACCTTTTGGAAATAAAGCCATGGAGAAAACCTCTAGCCTATTTCCATTTCCCATAGGCTAAAGGGAAAAGCAAGGGAGATAATTTTTAATTTTATTTTCAATCAGACCTGGTAATTTCTAATTTAAGAGGCAAATTAAATATTATTATTAAAATAAAAAATATTTTTAAATACAAATAAAATAAAAAGCATTTTTAAATACTAAAAATAAAATAAAGTAAAACTATTTTTAAATACTTATTGGAGGGAATTTTAATTAAGGGTCCAATTTGGAAAGGTTTAAAAGGAGGGCACTTGGCTTCATTTGGATCAAGACTTCATTTAACATTTTCTACTTTCCAGAAATGAACTTCGAGTTCATTCTACGCATCCGAAGACAAAAACCCTTGACTGTTCTGAGATCTTGGAAGACGAAAACCCTCTTGGATTTCTTCTATTGGATTTGAAGATGAAAACCCTCATCTCCACCTATAGCAATTCCATCCAGGAATTGCATGTGAGTTGCAATTGTTGATTTTAATGCACATTTTCAAATTTGGGCAATTGGATTTGCAAGCAAATTTGGTGATCATTATTTGGAGGGTTTTGGTGCTGAATTTGCAGAGCATGTTGCTGCTATTCATCACCATTTTATGGTAGATCTGGAGCATCATATTAAGGGGGAAATTCATTGTCATCATTTATTGCCATTTTCAAACCCTAGATTGCCCATTTATCAAATGTTTTTGCATTTTTGTTGTTGATTACCATATATTTTCTGAAGTGCCACATCTTGGAGGTGATTATTGTCATCATTACTTGTTGATTTCATCATTTTTTTGTCGAGTGTCACCCTTGGAAGAGGTCACCATAGTCATTTATTGTTGTTTGAGGGTTTGGTCGAGCATATTTTACATGATATCCATTATTATTTGTTGCTAAAACTGCTATGCCAGCCATACAAGGAGGTTTATCTCCTGATTGTTGTCATCATTGTTGTTGTTTGAAGCTGGTCGCCCCTATTTAGGGCCTTCGCCATCATTGTTGGGAGTCCCGAAGTGTTTTGGGGCAACATTAATTATTGCAACCAATATTTCCACCAACATTAATTGTTGTTTCAGTCATTCCCAACCACCTACTTTGTTGTTGAGGGCTTTTGGACCACAACTAGTGCTGCGATCTGCAAGTTTCAGGTCATTTGGACTCATTAGCTATTGCAGTACTTATTCTAGCCCTAGATCTTAAGCACCACACTTGGAGACACTGTTGCAGCCTCTTACCAACTTCCCATAACCATCTTTCAGAGGTTTTGGGGCTTGTGATAGTTGTACCATCAACATTTTCAGTCATTTCATCTGCTGTGAGTAGAAATTATTATTGTTGTAAGTCTGAAATTGCATGTCCAGCTTGTACATCAGTCAATGTAATTGTTCCAATTGTTGCAAATCAAGTAAAATCAGTTTTCAGAGAGTTACAGGTGGATATTTGATTCAGATCTAAGTGTAAAGGTTTCATAATTGCTGATTATTTGCAATCAGGGTTCATGACATTCATTTCCAACCATATCAGCATTTATACTTGGTGTATTTGGGCATAAACTATTCAGATCTAAGCACAATTGATGTCATAGGGTGCCATATTAGTTGTTCATTACATATCAATCATAAATCAGCTAATTTATTTGTGGTAATTTGATATCTACAAGTTGAAATTGTTGTGTTTGATGCTTTTGAAGTTGCATACCAGCCATTAAGGGTTTAAAAAGAAGTTTCCAGCCATTTGTTTCAATTTCCAGATTGCTGTTTCGGTTTGCATTTTGTTTTAAAAATCAGTTAAATACAAAAAAAAAAAAAAGTAGAAATTTGCAAAAATCTTAGAAAGGGGATGTAAGAACCCGTCTTATCTAACTGAAATTTTTCCTTTGCTGGTCTGAAATTTTCTGATTTGTTTTGCTTGCAAAGTACTAATGTTTTCAAGTTTTGTTTTTTTTAATGTGTTTGGAAAGTAGTGTAGATGGAAAGGTTGCAATATAACAATAAAATAACACCACATGATGACTGAAAATCAAATAACCAGCTTACTAGTGCAACCAAATATCAACACAAAACACAAATGAACATACCAGGGAATGATGGCTTATCTTATTTATTGATTTGAAAGCTGATTACAAACAATGACGACTGGAAAGTACAATCAGTCAAGTCTTATTTGTAATTCAGACCTTAAATTACATCCAAAAGTGCCCAAATACATGTCCAAACCCTAGCCGTATGAATGGAAGATGAAGCTCTATCAAAAGTTGATGAAGTACCCAACAAAATATGACTGAAAACACCCTGTAGCAGCTGATCAGAGATCTGATATGCAATCCCAGCAATCTATATGACGATGAACAATCAAAATTTTGCCTCCAAGATAAAGCGCCAACATGCCCAAGTGGTGCGATTAGACCCTAAGTGCCAAATATGATCAAATTATGCTCAAACATCCACCGATCTGAATCTGTTATGAATTTTGTTGACTGCTGTTACAAAAATCAGACATGTAAGGATGATAGAAATTGCCAAAAACCTCTCTCCTTTGCCAGGCAATCACCACATAAACCCTTTACAAGCAATTGTTGATGAAGATGCATCAAAATCCAACTCAAATCTGAATATGAAACTCCATAGCTAGCCAAAAATCAAGATCCCTGTCAAACCCTAGCTGGAAATGTAGCAAAAACACCATCAATAGTCACCAATAAAGCCCAATGATGAACTCCATATGAATTCACCTCTCATGGTGGATTGAGCACATCACCAAACCACAAAATATCAAGGGAACATCACCTTGAACCAACTGAAATTCATTTTCAGCCAAGAGCAATATGCAAAATGTAAAGCTTACCATATGTCAAAGATGTCAAAAATGAAGCCAAAACCCTCTTTTTATACTTCCTCTCCAAAGGCGACCCAATTAGACAAATTGTAAGCAATTTTCAAATCCACCAATAATATCAAATCTTTAATTTGATATTTTTAAATGCTTTTTACCTCTAGACGCCATCATTTAAAAAACAATAAAATAATAATATTTTATTATTTTCTCCTTATCTTTCCTAGTGCCGATTTTTCCATTGGAAAAATAATTTTTTTTTATTCTTTTCCTTGGGTGCCGATTTCCTCTAATAAAATAATATTTTATTATTATTATTATTTTTTTTCTCCTTTGGCGTCGATTCCTTGGGAAAATATAATAATAATAAAATATAATTAAAATTATATTTTAATTGCCTTTTCACTTTTCTTTTTCCCATCCTTTCACTTTTTGCCTTGGCTTGAAAATAACATCATTTTTGGCTTTATAAAAATATTATAAAATAATGCTAACCAAAAATACAAATAAAATCAAGTGTTGAGCCAACTTTCTAGTTTCCAAGCCTTCAAGGTTCTAGCTCAACATTAAACATTCCTTGCTTAAAAAAGGGACATTACAAGGGACATTACATCCTCTCGTAGGTTACAAATTCTATTGTTGTTGAGAGGAATTGGTTGACATATAGCTTCATCCTTTATGTTAAAAGGAATAGACTAATATCTAGGAGAGCGGAAAGCTTGTTGTTGTACATAGTGCCCTGTGTCTCATTGATCACAAGACACTTCACTATAGGGAGAGCTCAATAGCAAAGTAGGATGTAGAGCATGAGGAGCCAATATAAATTGATGAGGACCGAGACATGCAATCAATTGGGGTCCACTACAAGAGATACTTGAATCCAACAATTCTAGTGACGACAAGCAATATTTGACATATCCATTGGATAATGACTCCAATTTCTAAGCCTAATGCTCAATGTACCTACTATCTATGTACCTATTATGATGCAACATTTCCTTTTTTGATATTTGTTAGTATAAATTTATAAAATCATAAATCATGCTTCATACTTAACATTGTGTCTATCACTATCAGTATCAGTGTACTAGATAGATTTATATTATGAAATCAAAGGATATTATTGTACTTACTCCTAAAAATTTGGATTTCACCTTCTTTTGGTTTGTTTAAGTTATTTTTAGGTACTTTTTTATTATTTGTACTCTAAAACTCATATTAATTTTTATGTATTTTTTTAATAGCCATCCCCCATCATCCCCAAAATCTGGGAAATAATTTGCCGTCCACGAAACTCAAAGAAACATTTGATTTTGAAGCATCATGTGATGTTTGTCATATTCTAGACAATGTCTATCATGGCAAATGTATCTTGCATGCATAGCTACAAGTTATTCATCTTAGAAGGATCACCATAGGAAAATGCTTTAGGTATTCTTTCACTTGTTATACTGTGTAACTTGATACAACTTTCAATCCCATTGATTAGTTTTAGTTATTGTGGGACATTAGTACAATTTCAAAGTCAATTATAGTTACTATTTGTCTAAGTATCCATAAATGATTTGCATCATAAGGTGCTTTCATACATTGGAAAAGGGTGGCTGGATGGCCTGGATGGTCCATTAGTGTCAAAAAAGACTAGCTATGATCATTGGATTCCAACTAACACTCCCTGAATATGTAAGCCCTTGGAAATTACCACTGCTCACGTGTTAAATCACATGAATCCTATACTGTGCTTGTATCAAAACATTTCTAGATATCCCAAAACTGCAAATGTCCTTCATCACTTGTTTTTTAGCAAACAAGTTTTTTGATGCATTTACTAGATTTGGTAAAATAAGATCCTCAAATGGATCAAAGTAGAAGCCACATGAATATCTATAGAAAGAATGCTGAAAAGATATTGCATGAGGCAGAATTTTGAAATCCCACAATCTGATAATGGTTTGCTAAGCTCATTAGGGATATGGAACTCATAATCTATGAAGAACCATTATTAGAATGCTATAAAGGTACAATGGATAGTTTGGAAAACATAAAATGACAATATGACTAATGGTTTGACAACACAATTATTTTCTTGATGCTTGCTTCATGGAAACTTGAGATTCAATCTATTCCTTCCCAAGCATGACCTACCTTAATTCTTTAACTAAAACACTATTTCAGACAACAACAAAGAGAATAGAGGTTACCCGCAATTCCTTTTTTGATTGAATGAAGTTGGCTGTTTTCTTTGTAACATACACCAGAGCAAACACGAGCCATAAAAATTATAACTTCTGATACAAGTTATGACTTGCATAACAGTTTCCCATCATAATCTCCACGAGAAGTTAATGTAATCATGTTATAGGGTGTATACTGTTAACAAAACTTAATATGCACAGTTTTATAAAACAAAGAATAGAAACAGAAGATGAAGATTAACTAAAGATAAAGAATGATAGAGATGATAATTTGCATGACAGATTTGACTAGAATTATTTTTCCAAACAATAAAACATGAAAAAAAAATGTATGGGAAGAAGAAATGACATTTCATGGTCACTCAAATTGATTGAATCTTTTTATAAATAAACCTTGAAAGAAAATCAAAGATGTATCCTCACTGATCATCTTTTATCAAAGCAACAAATGGATAGTTGCCTTGCTAAAATACTAAATAGTAATGGCTACACAAAGCCCCATGAGTATTTTTATTTTGAGTGCCTTACTTTAATCATGATTTGCTTAAAATTTTTGGCTTTAGTCTCCATCCTTTACCTACAGGCTTAATCTGTAAAACATATTGCATGCCATTGAGAAAGGGTGTGCTATAGAGAGTATCCATACATAGAAATTGTGTCCATTTATATAAGATTGAAAACAATAAGCTATGTTATTTAAGAACCTTATACACAGCCATACCTTTCTATAATTATCTTGAAAGGCACCTGGTGGTCTATTGCAGAAAATACTATCATATGTGTAGCGTCACGTAGCATGCTAGTTACCACACCTCCATGCATTGCAATTTCCATCTTTAACCTTCTCAATATGAGCTCTGAAACTGTTTGAGAATCTGGATTTCTAAATTATTGGAAATAGATGTAATCAGTCCAAAAAAAAAGCTACGAGCCTGAAAATAGTAAGGGAAAATTTGAAACAGACCCTATTACTTAGGATAGTTTGATTGACTTTACCAAAGCTATAGTATATAGCCTGATGAATTGGGAACTTTCTCAATCATTTTACTTGCAAGAAAGTATATAGAGAAGGGAACTTACACAGAGTGGACAATGCGGTGAAAATAAACAGAGCAGTTATGGAACTGGCACCACTTGTTACTTGGGCAATACTTTGTTTTGTAATGTTCAATGTGTGCAAAGGTTTTCATATGTTTAGAACCCGGTAGGTTACTGAAAATCTGAACAGGAAAATAAGGTTAATCATTTGTCTCTTCACAGATAAAAGCTGTTTGCATTTTGTCAATAGAGAAACGAAAATGGCTATCCAAACTTTGAACACATAATACATTTGATTCTTTTTGTGTCTTTATAGCTATAGAATAATTTTTTTTTTGGTTCCAAAAAATAACTGTTCAAGACATTATATAACTGGAAAGGAAAATTTACAAGAACAGAGACACTCTCAAGGAAGAGGGAATGTCACTAAGTCTGTGAAAAGTAATACAGTCTGCATATGTTTCTGCAATATCTAAGTAGATGAACAGAAAATTAAACATACATTGCAGCTCACCTTGAAAATTAACTAAGTGGAATTTAAACAGGTTTTTCCTAGCCTTGCTCAGGCAAAAATAACAGAAATTACACAAGTTCTGTGACCATACAGGTTGCCAAAGTTTGTGATCCATCGCAAAGCTTTTCTTCCTAATTTAATGCTTTCCTTTCCCTACTATTAATGAATGAGCCAACAAGATCACCCTCAAACATTTAAACTCAGCAAGAGGCCTAAGAGTCTTTTCACGGAGGCATTCCCAAAACTCTGGGAAAGGTTATATGTCCCTTCCATCAGTGTCCTGGGCCAAAGTGAAGCATGGTTATCAGGGTTGAGCACACAACAGACAAAGATTTTGATCCTCTACATATATAGTTCCAAGAAATGAGCTTATATGCTGAATAACTTGTCTATCAGGAAGAAGGAAAAAGGACTCCCCCTTCCTACATCATCCCCACAGTTCACCATCTCACATCCTTCCATGACCAGCTATGCTAGGGCCTTCCTGTGTTGTTCTGCTAATCCATCTGGTTTAGCTGTTTTTCCTGAAAATTGCATGACTGAATTAAACATCTTTCTAGCACAGGATTAGGGAAACACTTCTATACAATTTTGTGTGAGGCCCTGTTTATTGTATTTAATAGCCTTATTGGAGTTTATTATTAGCATGCATATGTGGCATCCGATTCGGCACAAGAGGTTCATCCTAAGTTACCGATCCTGGTACTGGTTCGGGTTCGGGGATTCAGTTTGCGGGTTCAGTCAAAAAAAATTTTGGGTGTGGGTCCGTTTTGGGTTCATCCATACAAAAACATATAAAAAGCAGAAATATATTCATGTTTGCCGCAGTAATTAAATTCAGAATACCATAGCATCAGAATAAACAAAACCTTTTTGGGATATAGAATTATCATAAACATACCTTTTTATTCTATATAGCATTAGAATACCTTTTTGAATTTGGGATATTGAATTATCATAAACAATACTACATTGGTGATGGATGATAAGAAATGCCATTGACAACTACCTATTCTAATTATACTTGTAATTATCTTTATATTTTGGCAAGATGATGATACAAAGGGTATGGTGATACAATAGGACCCAAAATATTTCACTCAACTTACATTGCAGGCTGCCCTAGAAAACAGCTCTTGAATATTGAAGATGTTGATGGATGACAGTGCTCATTTGTACTAGTTTATATTGATAAAATCATGTCCAAGCTGCAGACAGTTCATTTTATCTTTGGTAGCAAAGTTGCAATCAAGGGACTTGCCAGCTTTGAACCATGAGATAATGCCACAACGAAGGTCAGTTTATTAAATTTGCATTCTTTGAATTCAAGTTTTTGGAGGGAAAGTCTACTTGTTTGGTATTGGAGGTTGATCCCACCACCAACCTACTTGGTAGTCCAATGGTGCCACAACATGGGAATCAAACTCCTAGAAGATAATTCACCATAATGAGGTAACCATCCAAGACTCCAGTACCGAGGTGACCCTAAGACCAGCCTGACTATCAAGACCTTACAAAAGTTTCACTCATGTAAGCTCACACAATCCCCAAACCCAAATGATAATTAATTGCCTGCATTGTAGGGGTGCTAATTAATAGTGATTGCATCCATAATCCAATACTATAGAGGATGCATGCAAGCTAATCATGGTTGTAAGAAGGTATACAAGGATGGATAAAAGCAAGTAAGGTCTTGAGTGTGCAAATTCTGCCTGGGTTTTGAGAAAATTCTGTCTGGGTTCTCCCTGGGTTCTCCTGGGTTCGTCCCGGAAGAACACACAAGGCATATGAAGGACCCTAGTCGAATCCCCTAGAGGGCCGGACCAGGACCAGGACCAGGACTCGGTTCGAACTGAACTAGTATCCAACAGTCAAATGCAAAGAACCGGTAACATAGGGTTCAACTCCCACTATATGAACCAAAAGAGTTTCCAATGGGATTTTGACTGGCAAGCAAACAAATGGTCCCTTGGTTATGGGATATACCAGGGCAAAGATGATGACTCAAACTTGGAAGCAAAGGAGTTGCTTTAAGGATCAAAGGTCAACTGAGGGATGATTTCCTAGTAGGAGTTGAAGGATAAGGGCTATGCATTAAAGGCAAGTTATTGCTAAATGTAATGTCCCATTTTTTGGTGCATAGATATTCGTGATCAATGTGCTTGTTCCTAGTCTCTTGGAGGCAATCCGACATGTTTGGGAAGAACTCCAATGTTTTTGGAGTGGTCTTGATTCAGTCTGCAGAACAATTATTTGGGTTTTCCTTGTGTAAATGGATTATTTCTCATGGCTTTGAGCTCAGTTGATGTTCCGAGTAACAGTGTTGGTTTCTGAAGTTTGAATGGGCTTCTAATTTGCTCTCCAAGATTCTTGGAGGAATTTTCTATTTTTGGAAAGTCATCCGGAAGGCATCGTTGCACATCCCAAACCTTACAGAGCATATTGGTTCAGTTATTTGGCATTCGGAGGCCGTTTGGGATTTCCCGCAAAATTTAATATTTAATGAGCTATTTTAATTATATTTTTCACTTAAGTTCCTAAGGGTGAAAAATAATTAAAATATTATTAAGTGTTATAGCTCATTTGAAAGGGGAAAACATATTCTTTTTTGTAGGCACATAAAAGTGAGCACTTAAGTGGAGGAAAAAAGAAATACTTTAAGTTAGAAGGAAAATGCTATTATTTTCAAGAAATAATTCATTTCCTTTGTAACTCCTCCAGTGCCTTATAAAAAAGAATGAGCTCTCATTTGGAAGGGGATGTTTTTGATATTGATTTTGTTTGCAGATGGATTGAACCAGAGAGTTCTTCCATATTCTCTTGAGGACGAAAACCCTCTTGAGATTAATGGTGGTTTTCATTCAGGAAATCACATGGAGCTGAGAAGATTTGGATGAATTCATGAAGATTTTGGTTGAGTTTTCTAGTTTGCTATTTTGGTGATGAAATGATGTTTTTTTTTTTTGGTGTGAGGAAATAAATGTTATTTCATGTTTTGCTTAGTGTTGGAGTGGCCGTACAGAAATGACCGTACATTTTTTGAGGATGATTCGATCATGATGTTGTGGGCTTCATTTGGAGTTGAAATTGATTGTATTGTCATTATTTTGTAGAAACAACAAAATGCAGATGCATTTCTTATTGTTCTAAACACTATAAATGGAGTTTGAAAAATGTCCTTACAGGACTAGCGCCGTACCATACAGGACAGGGTCTGATTTTATGGATTTGTTTCCTCTATTTTTAACAGCAATAATTGCATGAAATCTTATTGTCTAAGGCTGTTTAAAACTTCTGAGTATTTCCCAATCAAATCTGGGCAGTCGTTAAATGTGTTTGAAGTGAAAATGGCCTGCATGGGCCGTACATGGTCAAGGAAGCGATTCCTTCATGCTGTCTTCTATTACATGCTAAGTGGTCATCAGTTATGAAGTTATTCATTGTTTTGTTTGGACATTGCATTCTAGTCTTCTGGCAGGGATTTTTGAAGGCTGTGTATATATTTATTGTGCAGTCCATAGCTCCCATAATGGACGAATATTGCTGTGATCACATTCTTGCTTCTTTGTTGCATTAAATGCACGGAATATCTCTGTCTTGATATGGCATTCCCTTTCCACTAAGATTTCAGTGATTTCTGGGCAGTGATTTGTCACATTGAAGTGATTTTTCTTCACCAGGCTGTACATACCTGAGAATAGTGATGTGGGTTTCCTGGAGCAGATTGCTTTTTGTCTTGGCTGAGTCATTTCATCATAAGGGAAGTGTGTATGGTATATGCAATTGTATGACAGATTGAGGACCGATTCTGATATATTTATTTGCATTCTTATATGGGTTGTATGACAGATTGAGGACAGATTTTGATATATTTATGTGCATTCTTATATGGGTGACAATCTACAGGGCCTCTGCACACTAAGTGGGCTCTGTTTATGTTACAGTTCTGATTAGCATGAAATTATTACATGACTTCAGCATGGGTTATGTGATTTGATGCTAAAAGAAAAACTCATACTTGTGCAGGGTTTCTATGTGAAGCAAAAGACTCATATAATGCTGATATAATGATCTCATGAATCTAGTTTGAGTTGTCTGCAGCCTGGTACTCATTTGTATTCATTCTTTTTATGTTGCATCACACATAATAACCCCTGGATGGTTTACCGCCAGTGTGGGCAAATTGGTATTCTGTCTTTCATGTTTCTACCCACTGGACAAGTGGTGAATTCCCACTGCATAAGTGGATGCCTGCATATGCAGATGAATGTTTCTTATTTGCATAATGTTTAAAATTGTAATCTGAAACGCATTATGCTCTCACCTCGCCCAATTGGGATCTTGGTGATCAGAAGTGTGGAGGAATTTAATTGTGCTAACACTGTTTATCATTATTCTCTATTTTGGAAAAAATTTGGGGTCATATATTACAGTGGTATCAGAGCTGGTATGTTCTTGCCAGCTTGTTGGGAAGCTAATTTGTTGCAGATTTTTCAGTTGAGCAAGTTAGTTTTCAGCCTTGTATGTGAGTGATCAGCACTTGCATGTTGTTCAATGTGTGGCAGTTGAAAGAGGTTGTTCAGTGATTGTTAAATTATGGCATCTCTTAAGAGGAGAAGTGAGACAGATGTTCTAATTGATTCTCTTAGGCAAAGTCAAGAGGAATTAGAAAGAGCTTTTGAAGAGAAATTGGATCGAAGGAGGTATCATCATGAGGCCATTAGGATTATTGATGAGTACGAAGGGCTATTAGATGACTGTAAGCAGCAACTCCCTTGGAATGCTTTCTTGAAAATCATCAAAGAGGGTAATCCTGACAAAAAGGGATTTATAGAATACATTCTAGAGATAAGGAAAGAAGAGGAGAGGAAGAAAATATCCTTATGCAAGCCTGAGTTAAAAGCAAGGACCAAGAATTTTCCTAAGTCACCACCTTCTAGCTCACCAAACAAGAAACCTCTCATTTCAAGGAAGAGAGAGGTCAGCAAGAATGAACTCAGGAGAAGAAGTCTATGTTTCCTTTGCAAAGATTCTTGGGATCCTAATCATCATTGCAAAAACAAAGAAGTTGAACCAGTAACTTTCATCACATGTCCTTTCTTTCAGGATGATGTGGAAACAAATAAAAAAGAAGATGAAGTCCTGATATCTGAAATACATAAGATTGAGCCTCTATATGATGAAGACAAAGTCATAAATCATGAGACATGCATAGAGGAGTTTGCTGATTTGGGGAAGGCTACAACAGAAATTTATGAAGCTGAACCTTGCTTTGATGAAGAATATGAGCCTAAGGTGTGGGACTTAGCAAGTCCTTCATTTGATGAAGATCCTGAAGATACCACTACTTTTGAGGAGTTGAAAATGATCAATAGATTGCTAGATGGTGACTTTGCAAGTGAGCCTGAGAGCATTGAAGCAAAGTGTCTTGTTGAGTACATGGGAAACAATGAAATCATAAAAGATGAAAAGGTTGAAGCTGCTGAAAATTTCAGAACATCACCTAATGAAGAGCATTTCCACCATTCTAGTGATGGAAGTCTTGATTATGAGTGGGATTGTTCCATGCAAAGAGAAGAGCAGTTAGAGTCTTCAAAGATCCTTGACAAAGAATGTGTTGATGAAAACTTTAAATCAGCCATTGTTGATGATTCAATGTTTGATTATGAGACTGCCATTTCATTTGATCTAAGTGATGAAGAAGAAGATTCAACTCCTATGCAATTTGAAGAACTTAATATCCTTGCAGAAGAGTCAGTTGATGAGCATGTTGATGAAGAGTTTGTTCGAAGATTTGGATCAGCCTCAAAGGTTGGCTCAACATTGAATTTATGTGATGCTACTTCTTGTAGTCAAAGTAGCTATGAAGAGGATAACTTTAAAGTAGCTGATTTCAAGGATCATGCTTCTAAGGATATGACAGAAAATTTATTGTGTGTAGTTGATTTAGATTTTAAGAAACAATTGTTAGTCACCGAAGATAAGGTTGTGCAAGTTCTAACACATTTGGATAACTCACATAAGTCTGTTGAAGATCACATTTGGAGAGCTCAAGTTGAAAGGAGACAAATGGGCATAGAAAAAAGATCTTCACTTGAAGATTGGTGTGTAGTCAGGAAGGCATTGGAAACTTTGAAATCAGATTATTTGAACCTGCTTATTGATAGGGATCATGTCCTTGAGTTTGCTGGCCGAATTTTTGATGCATGGAAGGAAAGAGATGCTAAAATTGATAAGCTTATATTTAAGCTTAAAACAATTATGGATTCTTTAGAGAGTACCCAAATGGCTTTCTTAGAAGTTGAAAGTCAATTTGTAGATGTGCACCAATTCAAAGAACAAGTTGGAGCTGCAAGAGCAGATAAAGGCAAGCTGATAATTGAAGAGCTTGATTTGCTCCAAGAAAGTTTTGACTTAGGACAGTCTCCTAAGTATGCAGATACAGAGTTGGAGCAAATTGATGAATTGTGTAAAAAAAAAGATGAAAACAACTTCCAATCATTTGATGATTCTTTTTCTATGACGGAAGTTGAGTTTACACATGATAATCCACTCATGTTGAATGATAAAGAACAATTGGATGTAAGTAACATGGAGGAGGATAGTAACAGGATATGGGATCCTGGTGCAAAGCATTCATGGAATATTACTGTGCACAAAAACTTCTTCAACTGGAAGTTTTCATCAGTTGTTGAAGATGGGCATAAGTTTCAGGTATGCAATGGATTAGGTTCTATGATGGCTCACTTTCATAATGGAGTTTATTTGCAGGATAGTAGTGTTGGTAAGATTGTTTTATGGATGAATTTGGAGTCAAATTTATGTCATTAAGCTGCTGTCCTTCATCCAATCAGCGATCATAAATGTTCATTTGCATACATAATGATTGATTGGAGAGAAATTTTGGTCATAACTTTGACTTTTTCTGATTGTAGATGGCGTAAATTTCTTATTGTTCTCAAAATATTTCAGTTTTGTCGTTGCTATCTCATTTTGAGATCACTGAAATCTGATTTTCATGAGATTATTTCAGACTTGTGCAGCCATGAGATTGATCTTTTTGTTGTTTTTAGCCTTTTATGGGAAGATGACAAAAGTTTTCAGCTGAAAGGAACAAGTGTCACAGTTACTAATGCTCTTTTGGAGAGTGAGAATCAGTTGATTCATGGTTGTTCTGAGTTGTTTCCAGCTTGTTATCAAGCTGATTTGTGTTCTTCATCGGGAGAGCACTACAGTTTTTGGGTTCTAGTAGTTGTTTCGTGTTGGATGATTGTATTGATGATTGCTAACTCTTTCATTTTTGGAGTTAGTGATTGTTTGGGATCCAAAAAATTGTGTAAATGGAGGAATGTTTCATAGTTGTAAGCAGAGTTCCAACCGTGTAGTTCGCAATTATATCAGAGTGGCACAATAGAAGCGGTGTGAAGCATTCTTGAGATTAATTTGAGATCCAGGTGTATCATGCAGGTATCTCTGTTGGATAGCATGCATTGCTTGAGGACAAGCAATATTGAGCGGGGAGGACTGTAATGTCCCATTTTTTGGTGCATAGATATTCGTGCACAATGTGCTTGTTCCTAGTCTCTTGGAGGCGATCCGACATGTTTGGGAAGAACTCCAATGTTTTTGGAGTGGTCTTGATTTAGTCTGCAGAACAATTATTTGGGTTTTCCTTGTGTAAATGGATTATTTCTCATGGCTTTGAGCTCAGTTGATGTTCCGGGTAACAGTGTTGGTTTCTGAAGTTTGATTGGGCTTCTAATTTGCTCTCCAAGATTCTTGGAAGAATTTTCTATTTTTGGAAAGTCATCCGGAAGGCATCGTTGCACATCCCAAACCTTACAGAGCATATTGGTTCAGTTATTTGGCATTCGGAGGCCGTTTGGGATTTCCCGCAAAATTTAATATTTAATGAGCTATTTTAATTATATTTTTCACTTAAATTCCAAAGGATGAAAAATAATTAAAATATTATTAAGTGTTATAGCTCATTTGAAAGGTGAAAACATATTCTTTTTTGTAGGCACATAAAAGTGAGCACTTAAGTGGAGGAAAAAAGAAATACTTTAAGTTAGAAGGAAAATGCTATTATTTTCAAGAAATAATTCATTTTCTTTGTAACTCCTCCAGTGCCTTATAAAAAAGAATGAGCTCTCATTTGGAAGGGGATGTTTTTGATATTGATTTTGTTTGCGGATGGATTGAACCAGAGAGTTCTTCCATATTCTCTTGAGGACGAAAACCCTCTTGTAGAATGCTCTTGAGGACGAAAACCCTCTTGAGATTAATGGTGGTTTTCATTCAGGAAATCACATAGAGCTGAGAAGATTTGGATGAATTCATGACGATTTTGGTTGCGTTTTCTAGTTTGATATTTTGGTGATAAAATGATGTTTTTTTTTTTTGGTGTGAGGAAATAAATGTTATTTCATGTTTTGCTTAGTGTTGGAGTGGCCATACAGAAATGACCGTAAATTTTTTGAGGATGATTCGATCATGATGTTGTGGGCTTCATTTGGAGTTGAAATTGATTGTATTGTCATTATTTTGTAGAAACAACAAAATGCAGATGCATTTCTTATTGTTCTAAACACTATAAATGGAGTTTGAAAAATGCCCTTACAGGACCAGCGCTGGACCATACAGGACAGGGTCTGATTTTATAGATTTGTTTCCTCTATTTTTAACAGTAATAATTGCATGAAATCTTATTGTCTAAGGCTGTTTAAAACTTCTAAGTATTTCCCAATCAAATCTGGGCAGTCGTTAAATGTGTTTGAAGTGAAAATGGCCTGCATGGGCCGTACATGGTCAAGGAAGCGATTCCTTCATGCTGTCTTCTATTACATGCTAAGTGGTGATCAGTTATGAAGTTATTCATTGTTTTGTTTGGACATTGCATTCTAGTCTTCTGGCAGGGATTTTTGAAGGCTGTGTATATATTTATTGTGCAGTCCATAGCTCCCATAATGGACGAATATTGCTGTGATCACATTCTTGCTTCTTTGTTGCATTAAATGCATGGAATATCTGTGTCTTGATATGGCATTCCCTTTCCAATAAGATTTCAGTGATTTCTGGGCAGTGATTTGTCACATTGAAGTGATTTTTCTTCACCAGGCGGTACATACCTGAGAATAGTGATGTGGGTTTCCTGGAGCAGATTGCTTTTTGTCTTGGCTGAGTCATTTCATCATAAGGGAAGTGTGTATGGTATTTGCAATTGTATGACAGATTGAGGACCGATTCTGATATATTTATTTGCATTCTTATATGGGTTGTATGACAGATTGAGGACAGATTTTGATATATTTATGTGCATTCTTATATGGGTGACAATCTACAGGGCCTCTGCACACTAAGTGGGCTCTGTTTATGTTACAGTTCTGATCAGCATGAAATTATTACATGATTTCAGCATGGGTTATGTGATTTGATGCTAAAAGAAAAACTCATACTTGTGCAGGGTTTCTATGTGAAGCAAAAGACTCATATAATGCTGATATAATGATCTCATGAATCTAGTCTGAGTTGTCTGCAGCCTGGTACTCATTTGTATTCATTCTTTTTATGTTGCATCACACATAATAACCCCTGGATGGTTTACCGCCAGTGTGGGCAAATTGGTATTCTGTCTTTCATGTTTCTACCCACTGGACAAGTGGTGAATTCCCACTGCATAAGTGGATGCCTGCATATGCAGATGAATGTTTTCTTATTTGCATAATGTTTAAAATTGTAATCTGAAACGCATTATGCTTTCACCTCGCCCAGTTGGGATCTTGGTGATCAGAAGTGTGGAGGAATTTAATTGTGCTAACACTGTTTATCATTATTCTCTATTTTGGAAAAAATTTGGGGTCGTATATTACACTAAACTAGGCCATGGTCAACACTTGTATATAGGATTTTGGGGACATCAAGGTGAGTTGGGCTCTGCAGTAAGTACCTTGAGGAGCTTGAAAGAAGACAAATTATTGAGGATTTGGAGGATTCAAGCGTACACAAAGTTATAAATATCTTGCTTGGCGAGGCCCAAGGTATTTGTGGTTCCATTGGAGTTTCACCATTGTCAATATTTGGGTGGCCCTAGGGCCTTGCACAATCTGGAGTTGCATCTAAGATGGTTTCCTTGTTGCCCAAGTAAGGCTGCATTGCTCTGATTTTATCCCTTCTGTGGCAAGCCCTAGTTGTCTCAAAAGTGACACACGTTTAATCTACTTAGGTCTTCACTCCACCTAATGTTGACTGTTTATTGCCTTAACTTGCATACTTTTAATAGTCATTTCAATTAAATGAGGTCTCTTTCTTGGAACTACAAATGATGGATTTGATTCTGATCTCATTCCAGTGAGTACAATAGGAGTGAATCTATCAATCTTACCAAAGAGATTGCAAAGTTATGTGAGATGCTAGCAGTTCATATTAACAATTTAAAGACACCCATAATTTCTAAACCATCTTACACTAATCAATTCCTCACATGAATTTGTTGATGGCTCCATAGTTTAAAATGGCACTATGTAGATGGAAGTTACAACACATTAAACGATTATGCTATCCTTTGACTTATCATTATTATTGCACCACAGATGTTAGTGCTGTCATTGACTTGATGTCATTTCTATTTATCAATAGATATTGTTGTTGTTACTTCAATTGTAAACATAGTTGTATTATTGAGGTCATTGTTTCGGAATTTTCATTGTTATATATCAGCTGTTAATAATATCATATCAGTTGAGATTGCTGTCATCATTATTGTCTTTTGACATATCTGTCCTTCTGTGATTAGTAATCTTCTTATGATCACCAATCAGTAGCATTCTGTCATTATTGTGATCTGTATCATTCTTGATCAGTACAGTGTTCAGTAGCATCTTTATGCAGTGCTGCTGTTCTTGGAGGTGTATTTTTCATGTCTGCCATTTTGGACAGTTTACACACAGACACACACTTGAGTCTATTTCACACTTTTCAAACTTTTGGACAGCTCTGTTATTGCATGCTCCAGAGTGATCTTCTGTCATCTTTTTCAAGTTTTTACATACTTTGAAACCCCCTTACAAAAGCATGCTTTTGTGCATTGACTGCCCTTCTTTAACAATTACAAAACTGGTTCATGCTCTACTTTGGTGTGCTCTGCAACACTGAATACCACTTTCTATTATTGACAACTTTCGACCTGCCTTTACTCAGGTACACACCATTATTCTAAGTGGGCAACTTTGGTGTTTTTGAATTTTGAACATCCCTTCCTTGCAGCACATGCCAATGACTTAAGTGGCCAATTTTGACTTGACAATTTCGGAATATCCTTGGCAGAAGCACATACCCTTGGGCAAGGGGTCATTTCCACTTAAGTTTTGGACACCTGCTGTTATGTTGTGCTTCTAGCCATAGACTGCCCATTTTTGATACTTTTACAACTTTTGGTATGCTCTTTCTATAGAAATTTGACACGCTTCAAAGCACTTGAGGGTCACTTTTTGTTTTTTTCACTTTTTTGGACACTCCTTGTACTGGCACACTCCATGGGTCTAGGTGTCCTATTTTTAACTTAAAACAATGATTTTGGGACACAAAATGTATTGGCATGTGCCAATACACTGGGATGTCCACTTTTTAATTAACACTTAATCTGGGACACTCAATGTATTGGAGCACTCCAATACAAAGGGAGGTCACTTTTTTAATGTTTTTCACTTTTTTGGGACACTCAATGTATTGGAGCACTCCAATGCAAATGGACATCTCATTTGATGTGTTGGAAAGATCCTTCGGTCAGCTATGCAAAGACACTGATTAGAGCTCAAAAGTATGACATTAGTGACCATGATAAGCAAGGATCCAACAGTGACTCACTAGGCAAGGAATGACTTCAATTTTACTCAAAAATTGACACTATACAAGAAAACTGTATGGGTGTACAACAATTGGAAAGAGCCAACCTTTGTGTGTTTGGCATGGCATGGGCATAGCAAAGTACGTTGGATTTTTCTTGCAACAAAAGATTAGTTTAGTTCAAACGTTAGGTTTCATGTTTTCTCTAATTTGGAAAGATTATTGTTATTGAAAGAGAGTCAGTGGAACCTATATTCTTTGGACAGAACCCATGGATGTGTCCCATGTGGGTAGGGTAATCAATATAGGCACCCTTATAGGTATTCAGATGTATTATATTTTATTAGATTACTAAAGTTTCAGAATTTTTTTTGGTTTTTCGATTTTGCATTTAAAAATAAAGTCAGTCATTAAGATTCAAATTATTTAATCCAACAAGTCCTTATCTATATTGGACATATTTTCCTGCCTGGATTTTGAGTTATGTTGGTCAAAACCTTTCGTTAAAAGATGCCTCCAATAAGTCACATCAATCGGAACTAAGTGCCTGACTTGGAATCAGACAAGAAATTATTTGCATTCCCCTCTCTATGAAATTCAGATTCCTATATTTTGTTTGTATGTGGGAGCATTAAAATGAATCAAGCTAAGCAAAATCAATTAGACCTGATATACCTGTTTCAGATCTAAAATATCAAGATCCTCTAAGTAGTGATCACCAAACTCATCAATATCCTCTTTCATTTTCTCCTTGGTTAAGTCTGAAAGATTAAGAAAGTATCTGTGTCCAAGACCAAAAACCAAAATATTTCAAATAAATTAACTAGCTCTTAAATTGGAAATAGAATAGAGCTACCAAGTGAACAGAAACTGTTATTATCATCATTCAAGTTAGGCATAAAGGTTTAAAGGGTCAACTAATACTAACTTTGCTCGTAACGGCAAGAGAGACTTCTGTTTACAGCAGTCAATGACCCAAGAGTAATGAATGACATCCCCATGCTTCACTGCAGCTTGGTATTTGATTCCTGCAGTTTTTACAGATAAACAATGAAAAAATAAAAATAATAACCTCTTTAGACAAATAATAGGTCTTGGAAAACAAGGTACCAACAGCAATATCTTAAGTTTTCTAAGTTTCAATTAAGCAAAAGAACACAAAAAAGAGCGGCCACCTCTCTTATCGGCTGCAATGGCATGAGTAACTGAATCATTTAAGTTCAATGACAATGAACCCCCATGTTCCACCACCATTTTGTGAAAATTCTCCAGTGATAAATCAGGAGGAAAATTTACAAAGTCTATATAGTAAAGGCTTAAACTTTATATCAAAGAACTGAACATAAAATACTTCAACATAGTGCCATCGAACACCAATTAAAAAGGTAGCAACAAGGGTGTTGGAAAAAGGAAAGAGAAACGCATGGTCTCTTATTTCTTCATATCCTTCAGACGATGGAATTTTGAAGTAGTCCTAATCTTAGCAACACAAATTATTGAATGCATGAGGGAGAAATTTTACATTTTCAGGCAATATCTTTTATATTAAAGTCACTTCCAAAGGATACAGAACAACAAATTCCTAAAGATCAATGTTTCCCTTTTAACATCAGATACATCAGTCATTAGCATATGGGATGGTACAACAGTGAGCATCTTCTTTTCTCCCTTTGAAGTGCCTTTGATATGTTTTCGTTTCCGTTGACCCAAACCTGTATAGTGATCAGCTTTCTGTATAGTGCCACTTCTTGACTGTACCAAGTCCACAAATGCTGCCATAAACACAGTTAGTGGTCATGTTTTCACTCTTTAATTTTCGGAAAGCCAAATAAAGATAAGCTATGTAGGAGAAGATATAAATAATCAAGATATCTATGGCAGTAGCCAAAGAGATCTTACTCTGTACATCAAGGCATTCATACCAAGGCTTGTCATATCGCACCCTACGTATGCGTGGGAATCTCAAACTATAAGGAGAGGCAAAGACCTACACAAAAAAAGACAAATACAATAAGGAGAGGCAAAGATTTATACAAACAAAAACAAATACAATATTAAAGTTTCCAAGGATTCAGAAGTGTTATTTCTGCAGTTCCAGTAGGCATTGTAAAAGCTTGAAACAATATTCACTCCACATATGAAACAAATCATGAAGTAAATTTGATAAGGGGTATGCCTCTATTACCTCTGACTTAATCATCCGCACATCACTTGTTATCTCTAATATAACTGACCTGGTTTACAAAACACATGAAAGTAAAAGCCATCCTCAATGAACAAAGATTAACTCCATATAATTAGAATTTTAAGGATTAAAAATAAAGGAATAATTCTTCACACTTTTCTGGTCGATCAATCCAAACATCAGGTCTCTCCTTCCCATTATTTGTCACTGTATAAAAGCTTGGCACCTTTGAGTTCTTTTCATTTCGCCTGTGGCCAAAATAAATATACATAAATAAATTAACACAATTTTTTAATCCTATTGAATGAAAAATTAAATGAGATAGTTGCAAGTTAAAACTGCTCAAAAGCATACTGCAGATTTATCACAATGCAAGATACCATACATATAACTTGAATTTGTAAAGCACACTGCTGTATATGGGAGGCTAATGATGATTTTATTCCGTGGAAGAGTATAATATAAGAATAAATTTGAAATTCCTTTTCGAGATTTCATGATCATCAGAACAGTTTTCCATGCATAAGTGGATAATGGAGAACATGAAAGAATATTGTAATTTTCTGTAAAATACAGAGCATTTCTTTAAGAAGAATATGTAATTCTCTAACATGCAAAAACTATCATGCAAATTTGCACAAGACATCAATTCTAGCTCAAACAGGATGGATAATTGAACTAGTTACTACTAGGTTTGTCAAGTTTTGTAACAAGCGTATTTATCCTTAACCTCAAATCAATGCTCAAAACAATTAAAATGGCCATATAGATATATGGATCAAACATCCTTATTGCCAAATTTGGATTTTCAGAAGGTTTGCAAAAGGATGATTTAGGACATTATTTTAAATATGCTCTTCTGCGTGGGTTTTGATCCAAACTTCATAGCAACAGCTAGGACCCTTTTCCTAGGAACTTCTACCAAAATATAATAGCAAAAATGAACACTTATGTCCATTTGTTTTACATTGTGGGTTATCATTATGACATCATGTGATCCAAATGGATTGAGTTTTAAATTTTAATAAAACATGTACCGACATGAACAAATCAAAGAAACTTGAACAAAAATGTAAATTCAAATATAGGGACAGATATAAAACAAGATTACAAGGCAGAAAAGTACCTGGACAGCACCACAGTTATAGAAGTATTCAGACCTAGCCACATTTGCAGTAGCGTCCCCAATTGTGTAAAGTGGGACATGAAATGAACAAGCTACTTTCCAGCTTCCAACATCCAAGGAGATTCCTCTATCACTCAAGAGAGTGATCCAACATGAACAACAATAATATAAGGAGGATAGCATGGTTTTTAACAAGCAAGGCAGTACAATTGTATGTTGTATATTCTGGATTAAAAAGGAGAACAATTGTATGGTGTATCATCTAGAAAGACGGGCTAAGGAAGCCATAGGCTTGATAAAGGATTGAATTACCTTTGTAGTTGTCCATTTTTATGAGTAATATACTCGAGTAGAAGAGCAATTGCCTCTACCAACTGGGTTTTTCACCTTTTATTGGGTTTTTCCCAGCTCATATATTGTGTTATGTTGCAGCAATTTCTTTTTTGCTATGTTACCAGTTCTAGTACTAGAATAGGTACAGCTTCAGGGATTGGGTATGCTGGTACAATAACATTTTTCTTGGGTACAGGTACAACTATATATATGGAAAATTGAAAATACATTTGATATTTGATACAATGATACTTGATAGAAATAAAGATAATCGATAATTCAAAGTTATATCATATATGTCAAATCATTACAAAATTTTAAAATAGTAATACTAAATACAAATTACAATAAAAAAAATCTGTATCTTGCTCTCCAACGAAAACATTGTTGGACATGTTGTCATTCATGTCAAGAAGGTAGTCATGATTGTTATCATTAATGAACATATGAGAGTATAAGAAATGGTTGTCATTGATGTCAACATAGCAATATGATTGAATGCAAGGCACGGAGCTATTAACGAAGTCATTGATGTCAAAGCCAAATAAGAATTGTCTGTTATACATTCCCATTGAGCAGATAGTGAATTTGAAGGCCGACTTAGAGATATATATTTATGTTTAAATTAAAGATTTAAACATAATGGAAAAGACATTGGAAGAATAATTAACCAGCGGTGAAGATGTGTGATGAATAATAGAAGAGCCATATACCTTGACGTCTTTGGAGGATATAGAACTTCAAAATTAATAAATGAAATTTACTTGAAGGCCAACTATACTAAGATAGCCGACCTCCCTTGATTCAAGAAAATTTAAATTAAAGATTTAAATTTTGAGGTGGCCGATCACCTTTTCAAATGCAGCACTCTTCATATTTATGAGGAATAAACTTAGTTACTAAGTAGTGTGGTGTGCGGTTAATAAAAAGGAGAGGAGTGCACACTATAAGACAAAGATCTTATTTAATAAGATTCATTTTTTGTGAAAGTGCAGCGATCAATGATTAAGAGGAGCGATCCCATAATTGATACGATTCCTTTTGGTAAGTGCAGCGATTAACATCAAAGGGGCAGCGATTATTGTAAAGTGATTTTGTTTTATTATTAAGAGGAACAGTTTTTTTTTTTTTGAAAAGTTGTCTCCTTATGAAGAAATACATCCATTCATAATGGATGCCTCCGTTAGAATGATATAAGAAGTGGAAGATATGTGAATGAAGGAGAAGCAGAAATCTGAAAAAGGCTTTATTTCTGAGTTAGAGCAGAGATAAAAAGTAGAGAGTGTGTAAAATAAAAGATATATCCCTTAGACACACTCAGATCTGCATATGAAGGTTTAAGAGGCAGAAATACTGAAGAAGGTTATGCAGATATAAAAAGGGATAGAGGCAGAAATATAGAAGTAGATCTATGCAGAGATAGAAGCAGAAATATAGAAGGAGTCTATGCAGAGATAGAGGACGAGTTTGGGCAGATCTCAACGCAGAGATTTATGAAAATATAGTGCTATAATTGTGATCAGATTTGAGAAAAGAATTTGTGCATCATTTGAATCAGATTTGGAAAGGAAGAACATTGTGTGATTTGGATCAGATTTGTATATAAAAGATATTGTGTGACTTGTGGTCAGATTTGTAAGAAGAAGTGTATTCGACATTAAGAAGACAACATCCATTGAAAAATTCGTAGGTTGGTGCCTTGTTGGGTTGGTGCTCAGTTGCGAGGATTGGTGTCTCCAATGGGTTGGTGCTCACGAATTCTACAAACAAGGATTGGTGTCTCTAGTGAGTTTGTGCTCAGAGATTGTGCAAGAGGGGATTGTAGTCTCCTATAGGTTGGAGCCTATAAAGCTTCTAAGAGAAATATATATATAAAAGCAATATTTTGCCATGGTTTTCTCCCGCAAGGGTTTCCACGTAAATCTTGTGTTCTCTATGTGTTGCATAATTTGTTGATCTTGTGTGATTGATATTGCTATGGTTGTTAAGATTTGAAAAAGGTAACAGATTGTTTGATAATGATTCACCCCCCCCTCAATATCACTGTGTGCTCATCAAGCATCTAGATCTAAATCATCACTTGTTTCAACTTCATTGGAAACATAAGCAACCATAGTGCCACTCGCACTAGCTACATCATGTGTAGGAGACTCGTAATCATCTAAAGTGACTCGTAAGCTCTACAATAGATGCATCCAAGTTGGCACACTCACAAGTTATATCCCAATTCTTCATTGCCCCTTGCTTGTAGTCAACTTTCTTATATGATAGGACACACAAATAGAAATGGATGTAGACCAATCTTCTGCGCTTTTTGCAGCCAACCATTTGCATTTAACTGAGTGGATAAAAGAGTATGTACTCCAACTCCACTCAACCAAAGATCTTGCACCTTGTTGAAATTGGAGAGAAATTCAATAAAGCTTAAAATTAAAAAAATGTGAAAGAATAGTAAAAATGTTAAAAAATAAAAAATGCTTACCTGTGATAGAATTTTGATTGCAAGAGGTTGGAGAAACATATAACCTTGCCCATGGAGGTACCACCATGTATGAGCGTCCATCTTATACTTGTCTCGAAGAGCACAAATACCCTAATCCCCTGATGAGATGAACCTACCAAACTTAGTGCTAACATTATCCACCACTTCTAGATCTAAAAGATTCTTCAGAATGTTTTCTTGTACCCTTCAACAACTTCCCTATCTCTATATGGTGTTTTTATCCTAGGCAAAGAAGGTATCTATGTGCTATAATATTTGGAGGACAATGCAAATGCAAGGAGATGCAAGAGTGTGGTCATCTTGTTCCAACGATCAACAATATTTTATTTTCACCCTTAGGCAAAAATATTTCTCTAGCGTCATTCTCCTTCTCTACTATTATGGCCCTTATGTTTTCTATCATGGAGTCCATGTCATCTTGGTGGGAGTTAGGTTTTCCAAATTGGCTGAAAATCAAATTGTACCTTAAAGGGCTATTTTGTGGCTAAGCATTTTTTTCGAGAGCTTTCCAGCAACACATAATAATTGAAAATCCAACGGTCGGATCAAAAGTTATGATGATAGGAAGTTGTAGTACCGATATAATTGAAAATGTCTTCTTGATGGGAGTTACATTTTCCAAAATCTTCTGGGTGGTTATGCATCCAAGCATCTTTTCGAGAGCTTTCCAACAATATATAATAATTGGAAATCCAACAGTCGGATCAAAAGTTATGATCCTCGGAAGTTGTACTACCGAAATTTTTTTTAAAAATTGAAAATGTCTTCATGGTGGGAGTTATGTTTTCCAACATTGGTTGAAAATCAAAATGTCCCCTAAAGGGTCATTTTGTGGCCAAGCGTCTTTTCAAGAGCTTTCCAATGATATATAATAATTGAAAATCCAATGATTGAATCAAAATTTATGATCTTGAGAGGTTGTACCACCGAAATTTTAAAAAATTTTGAAAATGTGTTCTTAGTGGGAGTTACATTTTCCAAAATTGGCTGAAAATCAAAATGTACCTTAAAGGGCCATTCTGTGGCCAAGCATCTTTTCGAGAGCTTTCCAACGATATATAATAATTGAAAATCCAACAATCGGATCAATAGGTATAATCCCAGAAAGTTGTACTACCGAAATTTTAAAAAAAATTGAAAATGTCTTCTTAGTGGGAGATACATTTTCCAAAATTCACTAAAAATCAAAATGTACCTTAAAGAGCCATTTTGTGGCCAAGCGTCTTTTCGAGAGCTTTCCAACAACATATAATAATTGAAAATCCAATAGTCCGATCAAAATTTATGATCCCAAGAAGTTGTACTACCGAAATTAAAAAAAATTGAAAATGTCTTGTTGGTGGGAGTTAGGTTTTCCAAAATCTTCTGCGCATCCAAGAGTCTTTTTAAGAGCTTTCCAACGATATATAATAATTGGAAATCCAATGGTCAGATCAAAAGTTATGATCCCAGGAAGTTGTACTACCGAAATTTTAAAAAAAAATTTGAAAATGTTTTCTTGGTGGGAGTTACATTTTCCAAAATTGGTTGAAAATCAAAATGTACCTTAAAAGGCCATTTTGTGGCCAAGTGTCTTTTCGAGAGCTTTCCAACGATATATAATAATTGAAAATCCAATAGTTGGATCAAAAGTTATGATCCCAAGCCAAAATCTTTTGGGCGGTTATGCATCCTAGCGTATTTTCGTGAGCTTTCCAACAATATATAATAATTAGAAATCCAACGGTCAGATCATAAGTTACGATCACGGGAAGTTGTATCACCGAAATTTTAAAAAAAATTGAAAATGTCTTCTTGGTGGGAGTTACATTTTCAAAAATTGGCTGAAAATCAAAATGTACCTTAAAGGGCCATTTTGTAGCCAAGCGTCTTTTCGAGATCTTTTCAACAATATATAATAATTGAAAATCCAATAGTCGAATCAAAAGTTATGATCCCAAGAAGTTGTACTACCGAAATTTTAAATTAAAATTGAAAATGTCTTCTTGGTGGGAGTTACGTTTTCCAAAATCTTCTGGGCGGTTACGCATCCAAGCGTCTTTTCGAGAGTTTTCCAACGATATATAATACTTAGAAATCCAACGATCGGATCAAAAGTTATGATCCCGGGAAGCTATGTTGGAATATATGCTCCAACATTAATAAATGTAATAGTGGGCTATTCTACATGTAGACAGCTTGCCTATGTGATTTTCACAATTTGTTAGATGTAGTTGTAGTTGTGTCAATAGTTGTTAGTGTGTTGTGAATTAGTTGAGTTTGTTGTCAAGTTCGATAGCAGATTTATACGAAAAAGTTTAGTTTAGTTAGTTTACTATTATAAAGTGTAATCTCTTGTTCAATAATAGACAATTCAAAGTTTATTTTTTGTGTTATCTGTTGTTATCTTTTTTATTTTGAGTTTTCCAATATGGTATCAGAGCTAGTTTGGGTGTGACTCCACCATTGGAGCACCCAAGAATATGAAAGCATCTTCTAAGAAATTAAGTTTGTTGTAGAGAGTGTTGTGCAGTTTATTTTTCCTCTTTTCCTTGTTTTTAGTATTCTGAAATTGAAGATACAGTTTGCAAAAGAGCTGCCACCACCCTGCTGGTGATATAGGAGAAATGTCAAGCTGTGATGCGGCAAAGATCTTGGTTGCATACAAGGAGATGGTGGGATGTTGTGTGGTGCACTTCATGGTGTGCTTTGTGGAGAGTTTTTTTATTTTTGCTCCAGTGATCTATTGTTTCGAAACATCAAGTGTTGAAGCCTGTACGTCCAATGCAAGGCCAATCTAAATATTGTGATTGCTATTTTTTTTGTTGTATGAGATTAGCAGCGGTTCTCTTTATTTTAGTTTTGCCTATGTTAGAAGGAGACTCTACAAAAAAGGAGAACCTGTGGAGGATGGATAGATGTTCAATAGTCCAAGATACTTGTGGATCGGAGAAACTATACCTCATTGGGGTTATGAGACATGCATGTGAGGATTGATGTCTAATAGTTCAGGGGAGATCCGGAAATCTGGAAGTTCAGCATCATACCTTTATGGGGGTAATGAGACATTTCAAGTGCAAATGGTGTCCAATGATGTTGGGAACTTGGATAATAGCTAGGAGACTATACGTGGAGCAGCTTGAAGAAATTTTACTAGTCCCAGAACTATTTATAATGTATTTCTTATTATTTTATGTTATTAGTCAGTTTAATGTTGTAGCATTAAGAGGGTGTTGGAATATATGCTCCAACATTAATAAATGTAATAGTGAGCTATTCTGCATGTAGACAGCTTGCCTATGTGCTGTTCACAATTTGTTAGATGTAGTTGTAGTTGTGTTAATAGTTGTTAGTGTGTTGTGAATTAGTTGAGTTTGTTGTCAAGTTAGATAGCAGATTTATAGGAAATAGTTTAGTTAGTTTACTATTGTAAATTGTAATCTCTTGTTCAATAATAGACAATTCAAAGTTTCTTTTTTGTGTTATATGTTATCTTTTTTATTCTGAGTTTTCCAATAAGCTGTACTACCGAAATTTTAAAAAAATATTGAAAATGTCTCCTTGGTGGGAGTCACGTTTTCTAAAATTGGCTTAAAATCAAAATGTATCCTAAAGGGTCATTTTGTGGCCAAGCGTCATTTTGAGAGCTTTCCAACGATATATAATAATTGAAAATCCAATGGTCGGATCAAAAGTTATGATCGCAGGAAGTTGTACTACCAAAATTTTAAAAAAAATGAAAATGTCTTCTTGGTGGGAGTTACGTTTTCCAAAATTGGCTGGAAATCAAAATGTAACTTAAATGGCCATTTTATGATGAAGCGTCCTTTCAAGGGCTTTCCAACGATATATAATAATTGAAAATTCAACAGTCATATCAAAAGTTATGATCCCAGGAAGTTGTACTACCGAAATTTTTTTTAAAAATTGAAAATGTCTTCTTGGTGGGAGTTATGTTTTCCAAAATCTTTTGGGCGGTTATGCATCCAAGGGTTTCTTCGAGAGCTTTACAAAGATAAATAATAATTGGAAATCCAAAGGTCAGTCCAAAAGTTATGATCTCGGGAAGTTGTACTACCAAAATTTTTTTAAAAATTGAAAATGTCTTCTTGGTGGGAATTACATTTTCCAAAATCTTTTGGGCGGTTAGTGTAAGCACAAAAATCACGCACAGCCTCCACGAGAACCCCTATGATGATTTTAATCATTGTCACGTACATGTAAGTGTGAAATAATGTCCTCTAAGCAGCAAACCTCTTGATGAAGTGTCTTCTTTCTAGTCTTGTGTTGTTTCCTCTTTGTCGATTTCTCTCTCCCCCCGTTTGCAACGCTTTTCAACACTTTTTGCAACACTTGTTGATTTGCATTTTCTGAGCATTCGACCTTGTTCCTAAGCCTTGTGAGTGTCTTGTAGGTGAGTTTTCACCTTTCCCCCATGTTTTTCATCCTCTGCACCCCCTAGAAGCCTTCTAGAGGTCCCCCTATCCATCTCCCACTTTCGGTTTTTAGTTTTGCTCAACCAATCTAAATCTCCCCTTATTATTTCTAGATCTCCCCCGAGAGATCCTGTAGGTGCAAGTGGAGATTTGGATTCTTGCACATGACTGACCTGTTTCCGGAGACAAAACCCCTCTTTTTCCTCTCTTCTATCATCTCCCTTTTGTTGTTCTTCGGAAAACCCTTTCTTGCTTGGATCTCCCCGAGCGACCCTACTGACGAAAGGGGTGACCCTGTTGCGTTTCAGGCCGCAGAAAAACTTGAGTTTCTCACTCAAATTAGCTCCGTTTTTGCCCTTTTTTCTTCCAGTTCGCATGATTTTTGATGCCTAATATGGAATTGACTATTTCATGCACCCACACATGCATAATTAACTCCATTTGATCTAAAATTAACAACCCAATCAATCTCATGCATCCTTTCAACTCCAATTTCCTCTTCAGTGATAAGCTATTATTGATTTATCACTCCATAGCTGTAATGTCCCCTTTTTAGCGTGATCCTGTTTTATGATGGTTCAGCCTATCACTGGCCCTCGTAGGCTAACTCAGATGGTTAGAGGGTCCATTTTGGCAGAGATCAGTGTGTTTTCTCCATCAGAGCTCAGTATGGGTTTAGGTTTGGCCTTTGTTGGACTCAGTTCTACACACTTACTATTTATAGTAAGTCATCTTTCCTGAGTTTCTATTTATAGCAGGGTATCTGGTCATGTGGTGATTTCAGTGTTGTTCCCCAGTTTCAGCTGGTGATAAGGTTGTTTAGAAGTCTCTGGCCCTGTATTGGAGGCTCTTGCTATTTTTAGCCGACTGAGGTTGATAGAGATGGACCCCTGCTATTTTTGGTAAGATGGTTGGATGCATAGAGGGTGTCATGGTGAAACCCCAGGTTCAGACAGGACTGAGAAATGATGTCTAATTATGGAGATAAGTGATTTTAATTATTATTAAAGGTAATCTTTAATAATAATTAAAGATTATTATAAGGTGGGGGTCATATAATGATATTAAAGTCATGGATTAACGTGCTAAGTGAAGTTATATTATAAAGTTTTTGAAGTCACTTTATATTCAATGGGGCCATGACCCATCATTAAAATCACTTAAAGGACATTTAAATTTCATGGATTGGAGCACCCATTTATGAGACTTATAATAAAGTTTTTATTAAAAACCTAAAGTGGATTTAAAAGCTATTAAGGAGATTGAGGTTATAAAAGGACTCAAAAAGCAAATCAACCTCATTATTATTGAATGATCATTTGATTTTAGCTTTGGAGGATTTCTTTAAGTCTGTGCATGAGACCAAGGGTTTCAGCAGATTGTCTTCATATCAGCATTGGAGAACGAAAACTCTTCATTGTTTGTGCAATCTTGACGCTGTGAAAGATCAGTTGAATCATTCCCTGAGGAGAGCTTCATTCTAGAGTTCTATTTGTGCTTAAAGGTGAAAGATATCATTAAGGGTTTGAAGATTAATGAAGAATAATTAATTGCAGACTTGTAGCTTCATTCTTGGCAGCCATTTATATCAGATTTCAAGCTTTTTTGTTGGTTGCTGCAGTGCCGTGAATAGTGCTGCTACAATACCACTACAGTGACGCACTATAGTAAATGCTACAGTGCGTGAACAGTGTGGACAGCAGCAACATAGGTGATCAAGTTTGAAGGCAAATAAGGTTTCCTTCATTCGAGTATGCACATAATTGTAAAAAGCTTTTGGAAATAGTTTAATAAATCATTTGCAGTAGATGTCTTTATTTAGTTGATTTGCAATTTCCTTTGTTGCATTGTTCCTGGCATCTTATTGAGAAAACACAGAAAAAATCATATATATTTCAAGAACCAAAACAAACATTCATCATTTGCAAAGCTTTGGAAACCAGAGAACTAGAGGGGTTCATTACAATAGCTAGTTGAGTTCACTGGGTAATCAACCTTGTTAACTCCCCAATCAATCCTTGTTAACTCATCAATCAAATGAGTTAACTTCTCAATCAATCCCATTCTTCAAACTTATAAATACCCCCCTCCCTTAAGCACAAAGGGAGGCAAATTCATTGTGCACACAACTCTTGTCAATTTTTGCTCTCCAAATCAGCATTCTAATGCTCTCATAGGACGAAGGTGTTTTTTGCTTTATTCATTGTTCAACCAAGCATCATTACGATGCTTCATTCAACGCCAATGTGCTCAACCAAAGCTCTCATTGAGCTCTTTCAAGCTTCAACAAGCTTCTTTTTTCTTCTTTGTGTTGTTTAGTCGTCAAGAGGTCTTCCCGCTGCTTCAAAAGGACTCGAGGTTGCCAACATCAAGGATTTTTTAGGATAGTGGAGTCACACAAATCTTCATTCTTTTAGGTTCCTTTATTGCTTTATTCAATTGATAGTAATTAGAAAACCAAAAATTGTTCTTGGGACTAGTAAATCTTTGCTTTTTCCTCGATAGATTAGATCTTGCATGTTAGAGTAATTGTTTTCAAATTCCTAGATCTAGACTATTTGTAGAAGCAATTTCCTTTCATAGATTAGACTACTTCAAAACAATCGAAAACCCAAAAACAATAGATTAAACTTGCATTAGGAAGAATCGTGTTAGCTTGCATTCATATTTCCCTTTCATAGATTAAAGAGCACTTTTCATTTCCAAAATACTAAAAAAGCACAAAAACACATTTGCATATCATTTAGCTTTGCATGCATATAGAAACCTAGAAAAGATAGACAAATGTGCAAACCCTCGATACCATCATGAGGTAAACCACGATAAACGATTCAATCAAACCCTTGATCACATCACAAGGTAAACACAAATCAAAGCATAGCCAAACCTTATAGGTCAACTAAACCCTAGGTCAAAACTCTAAGTCTAGTTAAGGGTGGTCATCACACATTTACCTCTATCTTGGCTCACGAATGTGCCTAGGAGTGAGAGGAGAGTGGGTGAGGGCTATCCTCAACGAGATTGAGGAAATCAATCCACGACAACAACAGGAGACATTTACTTTACCACAACAAGATCCATTTGTCCACTTATTAACAGAAGAACAAAGACAACTCTAAATACAACGAGAACTCATTCAACGAATTGAGTAACAAGAGGACGTAAACAAAAGAAACTGCTTACCCACACAAAGGTGGAATAGAAGAAACCCTAACAGGAGAAGAGAAACTAGTGACCCTTCGGGTCATAGGGTTATCTCAACAACTATCATCAAACGAAACATTCAACTTAACACACAACAAAAGCGACAAAACTTGCCGACCCCTCTCCGCAAAGTCCAACTCTCCAACAAGTCAAACCCTCGTCGTGTCTCACCTCCTCTTGACTGGCTACTTCCACAAGAGCGAGAGTGACATGGCGGATCACCCCGTGGCAAGGAGTGAAGGTTTCGTGTGCACGTCGAAATCTGACCCGACAACCCCAGGCAACCGAAGTCATGATTTTGAGCGTACAGTTACGCATCCAACCGTCTTTTTGAGAGCTTTTCAACGACATAATAATTGGAAATCCAACAGTCGGATCAAAAGTTGTGATCCCAGGAAGTTGTACTAACAAAATTTACAAAAAAAATTGAAAATGTCTTCTTGGTGGGAGTTACGTTTTCCAAAATTGGGTGAAAATCAAAATGTACCTTAAAGGGCCATTTTGTGCCCAAGCGTCTTTTCGAGAGCTTTGCAACAATATATAATAATTGAAAATCCAACAATCGGATCAAAAGTTATGATCTTGAGAAGTTGTACTACCGAAATTTTTTAAAAAAATTGAAAATGTCTTCTTGGTGGGAGTTACGTTTTCCAAAATCTTCTGGGCTGTTATGCATCCAAGCTTCTTTTTGAGAGCTTTCCAACGATATGTAATAATTGGAAATCCAACGGTCGGATCAAAAGTTATCTGGTTGTAAACAAAGATTTAAAAATTAACAAAACAATGCCAATGGACACCAACTATTAGCCAAATCAGAGACCACTATTATACATCAATGAGAAATGATTTGTCATGTCCCCGTTTCCGGCTTGATCATCAAGTGTATAATGGATTAGCCTATTCCTCATTCCCGGAGGCTAATTCTAAGTAATGAGGGAATGAACTGGTGTTTTGACTAACTTAACCTTTTGTCTTGCAGGATCAAAGTCAGAAACTTGTAAATTGACTAAGTCGGGGAGTAGTTTCTTCAACCCCAGTGATCACCATTGTCAGGTGCACTCCTTGACAAATCAGGTTCACTTTGGCGCCCAACTTCCAAAGCTCATTTTAGCTCTCAGTATAGCATTCAACTGGAGGCGCTCCTTGTGGTTTACTTCATCCGACTCAGTGCCCAGTTCTGAGATAAGCGAAGATGTTAGAAATGAAGTTTCAAGCTTAGGCGCCAATAGCAGACTGAACTCACCTAAATGAGCGCCTTGGGTTCTGAAGGCAACAAGCAGGAAGATGAAGTCATCTATGAACTAATTGAGCATCACTGGCAATTGCTCATTCACCTAATATATGTTTGTAGTCATTGGAAGAGCCTAATTGAGTTAGGCGCACTTTCTTATTCTTACTCAACCCCAGAATGCGCCTAACCCTCATAAGGTTTAAACTCTCCATTTTGAGCGCCTAGCATGAGTAATTGATGGATTGAAAGCTATGAAGTTGTACTTTCTGGTGAGATACTTCCATTTTAGCGCCTAGGTTTTGAATCCTCTCAAATGGTGCCCAAGGATCTATCAACTGCATCAAGGCGCCACAGCTTGAGTTTGCAAACCCTAAAATGCGCCCAACCTAGAAAGTGCTTCCAATTGTGAGTTGTCAAAGAGATGAAATGTTGACTAAGGCAGACAAGGATAAGTTCTCACCTTAGGCGCCAAAGGGTGATCAAATGTTATGAAATGAACGCCTAAACTCACCAAGGCGCCAAAGCAAGATTCCATGACATAGGAAATGCGCCTCCTTGATGAAATGGATTCCAAGTCCTCCAAATGAATAGGTGCTAGAAAGAAGAAGATATCTTTGAATCAAATGATGCTTGAGTTGAAGTTTCTAGCAAGGAAAGACCTCTCCTATCTAAAGGCGCCCATCTAGAACCCTTTCTACCAGTAAGTGCGCCTAGATCAAGTTATAGCGCCTAGCTCCAGAGTGAACCAGAAGAAGTTATGAGCATTGGAACTTTGTGATGTCTTCAAGGAATCTTGGGCGCCTTGAATATCCTCCACAAGCTTTGGTTTGCGCCTAGACAAGTTGGCGCCTATTCATGTTCCAACCTCCTTGAAGCGCCTAAGGTTATCCTGATGCCGGGCAAGTATTTTGGTTTGTTTGAAGACTTCAAAGGACTTTATCCTGCTAGGCGCAGATACGAGTCAAAATGACCTCAAAGGTGCGCCTAAGGGAGTTGCCAGTCCCCAAGACCAAAGTTGGAACAAGGCGCTCCATCAGAGGATAAGAAGATAATCATTGATAAGACAAGTGTTTTATTAATTCTAGACTGGGCGCCAAACTCATGTCATTTCATCTCAAAATGCACCTCATGAAGAGAATGATGTTTTTGAACACTTGCATGGAGATGAACCACTCAAGAGGAGGGGGGGCGCCAATTCACCTTTCCTCAGATACCATGATGCGCCTAAGCTTGAAAAGACCTTTCAATTCACTCAATGTGGAGGGCGCTTGGCAGAAGTTGGTATTTTTAACTTAGATATGGCTTGAGGTGAAAATGTTTGCAAGGAGATGTCACATCCTTCCCCAAGCGCCAAAACCTTTGCAGAAACCTAAATCTAGCGCCCAAGTCAAGAGATCACTGGAATTGCGCCCTAGCAAGTTGGATCTCAAATTCTCCTCCTTTCAACCTTCAGTTGGCGCCTAGCATTGAGGACTTTGCAATTATAGCGCCTAGGCAGGAGATAAGGTAGTTGTAACTACCTGAGCTCTCATTGGTCCACAGAACGTCTTTGGGATCCGTGTCAAGGTCTCTAGATAAGCTTGCCAACTCAGAATGAGTCATCAGATGGGATATTCCCTTGGATATGCTTCTTGGGAAATGTGCCTTGGTTCCTCTTTGTGCATTCTAAAACGTGCCTTCATTGCCTTTGGAAGGCCAATAAAAGGAGGAGCTCTCTCATTCATTTGGTATCTGTTCATTTGACAAAAATTCTCTCTGCAAAGCTGTTGAGCTCGTAATCTTGAGGCCTGCGAGTTTCAAGTGTTGGGGTGATGCTCCCTCAACTGGCAAGGTGATGCTCCCTTGCGATATTGTGAGGTGTTGACATGCAGTTGACATCATTGAGTTCACTTGAGTTGATCAAGTAAAGAAGACATTGTAAACATCAAGGCTTCAAGGCCTTCCTTTGTATTTCCATTTGAATAAGTTGTACATCATGCTATTGAAAGCATTATCCATGTAATAAGACATTGCAAGTTGATTGAATCAAGTAATAAGACAAGTACCCATCTCTAAGGTTGAATCATGCAAGTAGTTATCTTTGATTTATATCTTCAAGTTGTTGAGTAGTTGATGAGTTGATAGCAAGTGACATTGTTTAAGGAAAAATTTTAGTTGTATTAATTGGGTATCTTACATGATTAAATAGGTGAAGATCGCACAAATTCATAAAACAAAATGTTAAAGGGATACAAAAAGTTCTTACTTTAATGAATAATAAGCATCCATGCAAGGCTTAACACAATTACTCAATTCAACTTAATTCTTGAAATCATGAACACAAGATCAATGACCTCCACATAAGATTTTGAAGCATAGGCTTAACATCAACTTACATACATTCAAACACTAAACAAAACACAAAGACTTGACTACACAACTCGAATGACATTTTTCGCAATGTAAGTCTGGCATCCACTATCATTACATTTTATGTGGTCAAGGCACTTATTTATAAGCTCTCTAGAAGAAGCGTTTAGGAATCAAATAATAATAAAGTAATGTCTTTAAAGTTGTGTTGTTAGAGCAACCCTATCTCTATCTTTTTGAAAAGAGGCAATAAAGTACTTCAATAGTCTAAAATAGGCTTTCCTCTACTTCAAATCTACTTTCTCCCTTTCAAAGGCCAATGGAACAAGATGGAATCATTGCTTTATGTCATTTTTTATTTTAAAACTTGAAAATGGCATTGAATTTGTCTTCAGCCGGCTTAACTTCCTAGTCGCACTTTTTGGATGGCATTGCCAAGTGGAAAATGTGACTTTTCCTTTATGTTTGAAGTCATTTCTGTTTAGGCACATTCTCATTTGATGTTAGCCACTTGAGTCACGGTTTTTCATTGGCATAACCACCTGAAAGTTGGGATTTCTCATGTTTGTTTGCTAGTCACGTTTTTAGATTAGCATGCCATTAGAAAAGCATAATTCACTTACTTCCCTTCATTGACTTGTTGGTCACATTTTCCTCATTGACTTACCACTCAAATCGCTATTTTCAACTAGCATTGACATTCGAAAAGCATAATTTTCACTTAAGTTGAATGCACTTTCTCCTTGGTGTGATTTTCGTGTTCACCTAGCTAAGCCACTAAGTTAGTGCGTTTAGGTCCTCCTTTTATGACCTTTAACTGATGACCTAGTTTTACAAGCTTACTGCCTCTCTAGGCAGAATTTTCCAGTGACATTGCCACCACAAAACAAGGCTAAAAAATCACTTAACTTTTCACCTCTTCTTCTGGTAACAGTTTTATGATCTCACCGCCACTTCTTTTCTCGTTCTTTTCTGATCCCTCTACCACTTTTGTTGTGTTTTTCTGATGGTAGAGCCACCTAAAAAGGTTAGTGGAATTTCATAATGTTGATGCCACATCCTTGTCGCCATTTTGGACTAGTTTTGCCATGGCAAAGTTGCACCATGCCTCATCATCTTCACTTAATTCCTTTGTATTGGCAGAACTTTCACTTGTCTTCACCACCTTTTCACCCTTGGTGCAATTTTGAACAAGGTTTGCCACCTTAGGCGCCCTTTCCCTATGGCACTGCCAATCAAATTGTGTGCCAATACTATGACTTGTCCTTGCTTTATGCCAATGTATCATTTGAATGGAGTACTAGAGGAATTTTCTTAGCCAACCACCGATCTTCGATAATTTTAGGCCCAAGCCTTTGCCATTTCCTTCTCTTTCTTCGCACTGCCTTAGCCTCCATTAGTCAGGAACTTCTTTGTCTTTCATTTGGCATAGTGCAACCTCAAACAATCTACAAGAGCTGTTAGTTGAAACACTGAACCATGACTGGACATCTTTTCAACTTGACTAGAGAAACTTAATTGAAATTTAATAACATTACAAGAATGACCTGACCTAAGACTACCACTGTGACTATACACACGTGCATGCGCACACACATAGATAGACACAAACACACACACACACAGGCACAACAAGTTAAGACTTACATTCTTACACCTTAGGTGCTACAGCAGATAAGGCCCTTGAAAATAAAGTATCATTTGTTTCCACCTCCTGGGGGAATAAAGCAACAGGCCCAACAAGGTAAGACTTACATTCTTACACCTTAGATGCTACAGCAGATAAGGCCCTTGAAAATAAAGTGTTCATTTGTTTCCACCTCCTGGGGGAATAAATGTAATAGATCATCTCACATGAAGGAATATGGTGGCCAATCTTGATCATAACCAAGCAGAACATACTCTCAACTAACCAGGAGAAATCATAAGGCCATGGGTATAATGATGTTAACTTGGGATGGATTCTGGTGCCAACAACAATCCATAGAAATTCTTGTCATAAAAAGTCATCATGAGGCTGAGAGGTTATGATAGAGACATCCAATCAATCTGAACATTTTGTTGGTGTTTGTCCTTCCTGACAGATTTAAAACCAAATGTTGAAATCAGATCGATTTTAAGAATCTGTGATTTGGATCACTCCAAGTATTTTAAAACTAATGTTACTTGGATGGCTGATTTGGCATGAATTGTCAGCTACCAAAAATATATTCTGGCTAAAATGGCATATCAGATGGGCTTTGCATCAATGGCTTGCTACCATTGGCAGGAGATTGGATGAAACCAACTTATCAGATGGGCATTGAATCAAAGATTCAAATGCTAGAAAATGGAAGATATTGAGTTCATCTTCTAGGAACGTGAATTTGCTGGGCATCTTTGGTATGAATGATTTTAGAGTATTTTCTGCCTATATACATAATATAGAAGTACATTTTGGAGACTTCTGGTTTTGTTAAAAAGGTGGCTAGGATCAACAATATTAAAAAAGAGGCTTGAGGATTTTACCGTGCTATTGTTATTCCAAGATCATCATTTTCAAAGACAAGGTATAAGGTGTCTTTCAAATGCAATAAATCAAAAATCATATAAGTTATGTGCAATGTTCCACGGGCTTTGGTCAAGAGCATTTACTGCCACAACTATACAGGTTCAAACTGGTGAACAAAAAGGAGATTATCTACAAAACAATACTCAAGCATGTTCTAAGCTCCATTTGCTTAGAAAATATAGTGTTGTTTAATGTTGGGCACCAATATAAGATAAAAGCAATTCTTGCTTGTGTATGGCAGAGAAGCAACGCCTTTTAGAGTCCTTAATTATTTACTTTTACAGTTCATATCTAAGATATGAAAATCTCCAACTCAAAAAACTAAAATAACTATGGTTTAACCAAAATAGAATCAATGTGATTTTCATCAGATTAAGAACAGTTTTTTACTCAATGTTAGAAAGCTAAAATAAATAATAGAATGGACCGACCTGAAATATGGTTTCAGTCTGCTCACAAGAACACTGCATTCTTCATCAGAGAGGCCTGATCCAACTCTGCAAAATGAGAGAAATCTGCAAGAGCAGTCATACGAAACTTAAAATTTATCATTGTTAGATTTTTGTACAACAATAAAACAGAACATACAAGGCTGGACGAATAAGGTAGCTAAAAAGGATAGCTTGTCCACTTGTGCCAGTTGATAATCCCCAACTCTTTTATCAAAAACAGGTAAGAAAAATATTGGCTAGACGATAACACAAAAAAAAAGCATATACATTAAAACAGAACATACAAGGCTGAATGAATAAGGAAAAAAGGATAGCTTGTCAACTTGTGCTAGTTGATAATCCACGACTTTTTTATCAAAAATAGGTACGAAAAATATTGGCTAGACGATAACACAAAAAAGAGCATCTTCAAATGTTACAGAAGAGCAAGAGATCACTTTCAGAGGTCACATAAGAATCTTGAAGGTTTTTCTAGTTTTATAATAATTCAGCTACAAAAGCATAGAAACAATCATATGATCCATTCCTGCTTTATATTTTCAGCAAAAATGAAAAGGTAAAGCAATTTTCAGTCAAAATTAGAGTCATGATAAGAACCTTGTGGGATAACCCGCATGTGTTGAATTCTGTGCAAGACCAAGTAAAAATTGTGCAACCTGAAAGGTTTCAAACTTCAAACATCACTACAAACAACGACAGTTTTCTAAGTTCAAATTTGAAATGAAAATCTTGTAATTAAATCTAAGAATTTCAGTAATATATCCTCCAACAATTGGCACCTCTCCTCCACGGCGTCCAGATCCATAATAACCTCCTGTTTGAAATAGAATTCAATTTTAAGAACATGTTTGTGCACAATTAAGCAAATATTGTTCTAGAGAGAAGCAGATCATAATCATAAAAGTAACTGCAACTATTTCCAGCACATACATCAAAAATAAAAGAAAAGACTTAGTTAACATAAGAGGGGTGGACCTATGATCAGAACATCAAGATCAGATCCAGTATTTATATAATCTGGTTTCAGTTTTATCCATTTTCCACTTCGGTCACCAGGTTCCCATTTCGAATCTAAATCCTTCAAAATTATGCCTTCATCTCTGCAAGACATTCAACACAAAAATAATTGGATACATCATCGACCTCTAAAGCTTTCTTTTAATAGAGATACATGAAAATGAATATCATTATTCCAGGGAAGCCATATTTAACCTCTCTTAATGCAAACATTACAGCTTACATGAGTCTTGATATTAAGGAATCAAAAATAAATAAACTGGAGCTATATCTTAAGTTTACTACAATGTTGAACGTACAAAAAACTAATTTTGATAGAATCCTTCAATATTATGCCTTCATCTGCACAATATTACTATACAAAGTTCTTGCAAACAACAAAATATATGAAAGTAAATATCATCAGCCTAGGGCATACATATTTCAACAATTATCAATGTGTATATTTCATGTATTCCCATGAGAGCCTCTTTTTATTTGTAATACATGAGAGCGTTTTAAAAAAGCACATGTTATTAAAGTTATACAGTTATATAAAAGGTTAAAATTTAGTCAATGATATTAACTTAATATAAATGATAATATGTAACTTAACAAGGTACAATTTACCAGCCATCAAATGTGTATAACTTCTTCCCCTTCCTATTAATAAATGAAGATCCATGCACACAAAGTGTGAGTGTCTGTATTTTCCGTCATCACATCTCCATTGTTGTAAACATTTGAATCTGATAACATTTGATATCAGAGCCACAGTGATGGTTGGATGCAGTTATAAGTTTGGAAGGTGGAAAGAGAAGCCTCCATGAAAAGTGCAAAAATTGCAGCAGCTCTAGAGAAATTGCAGTTCGTACAAGAAAATTCCAACAGTGCTAAAAATTGCTGTTTTATTGAGAAATTTGCAGCAGAGCCAATTGCAGTTCATACAAGAATGTATTCATCCATTGTTAGTACACAAATTGTAGAAATGCCTACTTGAACAGGGATCTAGAACAAAAGGTGTATATGATGAAGCTAGAATGGTTTTAGATGCCAGGAATGGATTGACTGGTGTCCAAAATAGTTAAGTCCTTTTATGGGATTAAGCAGGCTCCTCAAACCTGGTACATCCAAATTGACCAACATTTTCGATATTTTGGATTCAGAAGAAATCTCTTTGATCCAAATCTCTACATCAAAAAGTGATGGTGATGATTAAGTGATTTTCATTGTGTATGCTGATGATTTTGGCATCACTTATAGTGGGGCCAATGCAATTCAATGAGGGAAATCAGATTTATGTTCTTCATTTGACATGACAGATTTGGACCTCCTAGGCTACTAATCATAGGTGTAGAATTTCAGTAACTTGACCATGCAATATTTGTATCCCATGTCAAATATGCCACAAGTTTATTGGAGAAATTTAAGATGATGGAGTGCAATCCATCATCTACACCTATGCAGATTGAGCTGAAATTATCACCGCGTGTCAATTCTTCACCAGTCAATGCATAAGTATTTAGACAGTTGGTAGGGAGTTTGATCTATCTCACATCCACACTTTATGTTTAGTTATAAGCTATCTCTCTCGGTTCTTCTCACAAAAGGTATTTGACCATTGGCAGGAAGCATAATGTGTATTAGGAGACATCAAAGGCACACTTGATTTTGGCATATTGTATCAGAGGTCTATAGGATTCAAGTTGTCTGGATAGACAAACTCAGATTGGGCTGGTTCCACTAACATAAGAAGATCCACTAATGACTATGCATTTCCCATTAATTCAAATGTTGTTTCATTGAAAGAATATAGTTGCTTTGTCTTCTAGTGATGCAGATTACAAGAAAGCAGTTAGTGCCAGTTGTGAGGCAATATGGTTGCAAAAGATACTGTTTGATTTGCAATTGGACCCTGTTGTGACCAAATCACACATCACCCCATTGGACTGGGTACCCCCTCTCATTTGGAAATCCAATGCCTCGCATAAAGTTTTGATGATGTCTTATGATGAAGTTTGGCAGATGGAGGTCTCTATCTTGACAAGATCAATTCGACATAAGTGCCTTGATAGAAGCGGTTAACTGGACCCTCAAAGGGACTTGAACTGAGAGAATTCACACTTGGAAAACCAATCTGATAGATAGGCGCAAATCCACCCCTGTTCAATCATCAATTTGCGCCTTGGTCTAGGATAGATGGAGAAGGCCTCAAAATGCGCCCTGAAGTAGAAGGTCTCCTGCCAGTTTTGGCGCCTTAAGGGGTAAAGATAATGATGAAATTTGGCGCCTTTCTGGAGGGGTATTGAAACAATCAAGTACAAGTGCCTTGAGGTCAAATGGATGAGGTCTGGTCCACCTTGTTTGAGCGCCCTGAGTTCAAGGTAAGTAGAGACAAGAAACATGTGCGCCTTGAAGGGGGTAACTTAGTTTGAATCCCAAACATGATCTTAAGCTCTATGCGAGTGGGCGCCCTTTGCCTCCCAAGTGATCTTGTTGTGGCGCCTATTTGAAAAGAACCTTCTGGAGGTGGAGTGTGGCATTTTAGGGTTGTAAAGTGCATCTAATGAAACGTGGTGCTCATTTGTGTCCCAATTTTCTCTCTTTGGCGCCTTGATGAGAGTGGAAACCAAGACTCAGGATTTTTGGCGCCTTAAAGTGACCTAAGGGTAAAGAACTTAAAACAGTGAGTTTTAGCGCCAGAGAAAGGAGATGAGGAGGTAAGTCAATGAAGCTAGCGCCTAAAGTATGACAAGTTTGTAGAAACCCAAATTAAGCGCCTTGAGGTGTTTAACTAGATGTAATTTGCGCCTTAACTCAGGAATGCGAGATTGAAGTCAGAAGGTTTGAGCGCCTGAATACCTAAGGAAGGTTGCCTAGAGGTGATCTTTCATATCAAATAGCGCCTAGTTGGAAGAACCTTAGGAAGTGGAGGTGGACGTTTGGAGTTGAAAAGTGCATTCTGGTGAGTTCAAGGCGCCAATTTGTCATCAATTCAACCTGAAAAAGCACCTTAAGAAGGATAACATGCAGTGAGCGCCTTGGATTGAATGTTTGGAGTTGTGTAAACCCATTCTGGCGCCTTGAGTTGACTTTGAGTTCTTACATGTGTGAGTGAGCGCCTTTGAGGAAGAGCCTCCAGTGAGCGCCTAGGAGGTATTGGCGCCTAGAAGAGTGATCACTAAATGTGCGCCTAGTAGAGATAACAAGTGTTTGAGCGCCCTGAAGGAGAATTTGTGCCTTGGGGTGAATGAGCGCCTTAAGGAGGTGTTGGCGCCTTAGGTGATTGGGAATGGTAGGCTTGAGCACTTGGATGAAGGGTTTTAGCGCCTTCATGCAGAGTATAGTGACTTGAGTGCCTAGAGGAAAGCAAGTTTTATCATTTGCCAAATGCGCCCTTAGACCAAAGGCGCCCTTCATACATCCAAATAGTCATCAAAATGCGCCTTGAGTTTTTGAGCGCCCTAGGTCATTTAGATCATCAAAAAGTACGCCTATTGATGAAACAGGTTTGAAATCTTAAGTTTAGCGCCTTGGAGGAAGTAAAGGTGAGGATGGAGTAGGAGCATGGATCACTGAAAGTGTTAAAAAGCTTATCTTGTTTTTTTAGGCGCCCATTTCTATCCATCTTATCATTTTGAAGCGCCTAGCATCAGAGGGCTTGACTAGGTCATTGAGGGGTGAGTTTAAGTTTCAGCGCCTTGTGGAAGGGGTTGAAATTGTCACTATTGGCGCCCCTTTTGTAGTGAGGACTAGAAGTGCCTAAGAGGGATGATGATCCTTGAAGCAAGTTTTTGAGCGCCCTAGACACATTTTTGAGCGCCTAGGAGAATGTAGTACTTAGAAGATAAGAGTAACAAATGAGGTCCAAGTCAATTGCGCCTTAGTGGATCTGGAGAGTTACAGAGATTAAGTTTTGGCGCCTAGAAGGAAAGGATCACTATAAGACATATTTGATCATTCAAGACCTTGAAAATGATAAGATAGAGCCCCAGTAGGTCAAGGCGCACCTTCACATCCATGCAAATATGAATAAGCGCCCTGGAAAGAAGAACTTCAATTGACCTCTGAAGAGCAGGCGCCTTGAAGAAGTAGGGTCTTTCAAAGTCTCTAAGGCTAACAAACCTCCAGAGGAGTCTAGGCACCCATTTGCATTTGTATCACCATTTGATTGGCGCTCAACTAAGAAGCCTTTGTTGAGGAATCTATATCTTGAGTGAAGTGTAAAACAAAACCTCCAGAGGAGAGCATCCAAGGTGAAGAGGCCTTAAATGGTTCAAACTTAAGTTAAAGCCTAGGCGCTCCTTGATATGACCTTTTATAGCGCTTAGGAATGAGCATGAATAACCCAAGTTTGGGGGCGCCTATTGGTATGATCTCTAAACACCATCAAAACACTAACATTGTGCCTAGCATTAAAGAGTTTCTACCTCAAGCTAGTTGAAGGAAATACCACAAATGAGCGCCTAATAGATGGTAAATGTGTTGCCTTTGCTTGATGATGTAATAGTTCTTCAAGATCTTTGAAATTCTTCTAAGTGTAGTGACACCTTCTTTGAATAACCTCTTGAAGGAACTTGAACATGATGCCTTGAGACGATTTTGTGGCTTCACCAACACTCCTTCTACGCAAGTTGATAATGATCTTGAAGCATAGGCGCCCAAATGCATTCAAACTTCCACTTGAGCGCCCTCCATGTAAAAGTCTACTCATTTTGGCGCTTAATAATTTTTAATTTTAAAGGTTGCAAACATTAAATATTGAAGGAGGCCGACTTCAAGTCCTAGCCGACCACATTTAATAAGGCAGATAGACTATATATATGGGCGCTCCCCTCATTTTACCTCATTCACAAGTACAAGGGGCAGCGAAATCCAAAGAGGAGGCAGCAATTTTTGTCTAGGAGCAGCGAATTCTTCTAAGGAGCAGCGAATTTGCAAGGAGGAAACAAATTCTAAGGCAGATCTGAGTTTAAGAGGACTGATTTTACTTCTAATTCTGCCATTTCTATACTGATTTTTGCATTAAATTCCAGAAATTTGCATTTTCTAAGACAGAAATTGGATACAAGGTACGTTTTGATCAGCTCTACTTCATAAAAATACCTTTTATTTGTTTAAATTTGCAGATTTATATCCAGAAATCAGGTTCTTGTAGGATGTAAGGATGATGATACTATTTGATAATAGAATGAATTAAAGTGTATGTTGATCTTCATTCATGAGACCTCTCTTGTACTTGAAAGATTGAGTGAAACTTGAAATTGGATAGGTGAAGTCTCCTTTAGAAATTGATGAAGTCTAACATGATATCATTGATGTAGAAGATTTGTAAAATCCATTATTTCAACCCACTTATTCGAGTCTGGTCTTGTAGGTAAATGGGAATGACGGCTAAGGAGAGACAAGTCCTTATCAAGATGGATGCTAAATCCAACATACCTGAGTCCAAGTTAGAAACGCAGTGGAAGGATGTCGGAGACACCAACATGGGACATGTCAACCTGGAGGAGGTGAAGGACTTCTTGCTTGCCATCACTAGGAACGAAGACATCAAGGCCATCGCAAAGAGCGAGATTGTTCAAGCAGCATGCTTCCCACCTGCCTTGCCAAGCACTGAGTTAGTGTTGGAGTGTGTTCAGCACTATGATAAAGAAAAAAGACAGATTATAGCTAAGGATGGAACTGTTCTCGCCTACCTGCAAAGGGAAGCCATTCAGGAGATCTTCAACATACCGAAAGGAAAAGGAGTATTCATTTGCCCTACAACTGCTCAGATGACTTTCGAGGGCAACTCCAAGGTCTATATGCAAGAAATCAAGAAGAAGTGGATGACTAATTCATCGATGAAGATATACAATTCTGAGGATCCCAAGTATCACAAGGCTGACTTCAAGCAAGACATAAGTTATTTGATCATGTTCCTGAATCGAGTAACAGGTAGGCCTCAATCATCTACTTTCGAAGGATGGATGTATACTTATTTTGATCATATGTTTACAAAAAACAAGATGGTTGACTGGGCTGGCCTTATAAGCCACTGCCTTGATGATCAGTTTGAGAATTTTGATGAAACAAAGTCTTTCTTCATGACTTCATACCTTGTTTATATCTTGGCAAGAAATGTAGTCTACAAAGGACTAACAGCTAAAGGGCAAGTAGGTGATAAGATTACTGGTCTTAAAAGAAGGGTACTTGCATTGATAACAGTTTGTGTTGAATTCAAAGACATCAAAGAACAGTACTTGCCACATTTGAAGAGCTTGATGGAGACATCAGTTGATGAGTTGTTACATGCTGAAGTGATTGAAGATGGTAAGCCATATAACTTCTCTTCCTGGTATTATGGCTTTCGCATCAAAGGACAGTTGCTGGATAAAATTGAAGTAGATATGTCAAGAGTCAGAAGTGTACTTCAAAGGATTCAAGATGGAATACATGCCTCTTTGATGAAGATCTGTAATCCATTTGGGGAGATAACTCTTGATAACATGAAAGAACAAGTTCAAGCTTTTTATTTTCAAGAAGATGATGTTACAGATGAAAGGCTTGAAGTATATTTTCACTTGCTGTCCAGCTTGGCGACAACAAAGCAAGGATAACTGATTGGGAAAAGACACTGGGCCTTTATTCAGATGATGTACTTGAAGCTGAAGGAACCATTCAGAATGCGCCAAGTGTACCTTTGGAGGAAGTCAAGCAAATAGTGTCCAGGTTCATTGAATGCCAAGCGTCTAGTGATGGATATTCACATGGGGATTCTTCATAGGCCAATGACATGTCATTCTTATCTTCTTGCGAGGCGTGCCTTTGTTCTTTTCTTCATAACCTCCTTCATTTAATAAAGTTAGCCTCTTTCATTTAATAAAGAAGAGTTTGTTACAACTACTTGTGATGTGGCTTGATCTGGTCCGCTGACTTGGCCGATCGATCTTGACCCTTCATTTATTTCAGGTCTATAAAAGAGCTCTTGTTGCTCTCATTTGTACGATTGAAAACTTTGGAATTGTTGCAAGAGCTCTCTGAGATAATAAAAGACTCATTGTTTCGGTGATTCTATATGTGTTTCTGAGTGTTGCATGGTTTAGATTTTCAAGCGAATATTAAGCTAAATTAAGTATTCTTTAAATTTATGTTAGTTGGTGGAAGGTTTCTTTATTGTTTTGTGGTGAAATCTATAAGTTCACACCATTTGTAATTTGTGGCTTGCAAATTGCAGTGCATGGTTAGTCTGAACAACATTGAACTTCAATTTGATCTTTATGTTTGTTGAATCCCTCATGAGCATAATTGATTTAAACATCTTGTAAAACCCTAGAAGATTGCATCAATCTTGTGTAGTTGTCTATCTTGGCGAAGCGAGATTTGGTTTGATTTCACCTGAGCAGTAATCATCCTTGCATCTAAGATTAGATTAGTGTTTCTAAACCTTACTTCTTTTGTCCTTTTTTATCCATTCAGTTAGAATTAGAGTCAAGAACATCATTGCCAAATCATACGCCGTAAGTTGTAGTACTTAGATTATCCAGTGTTCGCCTCTATAATCATTGAATCAACAACTTGTCCGAACAATTGCGTAAGTCCCTTTGTGTTTAACAGCAAAATCATACTTAGTCGCTGAGCTGTCTCTTACAAAATCATCAGAAAGGAACCTTGGAGTCATCTTGTTTGATCACTTCGTTCAGCATTCGAGAGGCTTTGCTCAAGAGGGAGTCAGATACTTAGTATTTCACTCTAATTGTTGACTTGTCCAAAAACAAACATCAACAGACCCAACAACACCCATAAAAGTAGATCATAGGAAAAACTCACGATATGTCATGAGATATCAAGTCTTGCATCTAAGGCCAACATTTTCTTGAAAAAATCATGAAATTCCATTAAGCGAGATTTGACTGATATTTTACTGACATTTCAGCCTATATTTTCCTGATATTTTCCCGGCATTTCTACCTATATTATCCCAACATTTTCTGATTTTTCCGACATATTCCAATTTTATCCACTGTATTCTGAATTTTTTCACCATATCAGCTATCAACAAGAAGGTTTCTAAGTGATAGGGCTACTTGTCTTTTGCAAGGCTCCAAGTTTGTCAAAAGGTGCTCTCCTCAAATGGTTTTCATGCTAGTTGTTTCTTAATTCCAATGTTTCTCGGCTGCTTAAGATGATCAAGATTTTTTATAGTCTAAAGGCATCAGTTGTAAGACAGGGCATGACGTTGCTTCGGATGTATGTACTCTTCCCTAAAAGTTTGGAGGTTTGCGTCTTAAGAACCTAAAGATTCAAGAGGTTGCTTCAGTAATTAAGTGAATTCTTAGATTCTTCTCATAGAAGAAGCCCTAGATTAAGAGGAGTCCCAAACAAAAATCTGATTGGAAGGGCTTGCACCCTATGGATCTCTTCTTTGGACACTTTAGCATTACTCCAATAGCTTCAATCATCATTGGTTCTATATGGAAAGCTTGGGAAGTTGTTGAGCACCTTGTGGTCAATACTTCTACCTTCTCCATGTCCTACTCTAGATACCAAACCTTAAGGTTTGTATGATGGAATTTGCAATAAGTTGTACCCATTCGGAAATCCAATATTTTTATTTCCTGCTGTCCATTTTTGTCATCAATTTATCAACATTTGTATGTCAAGTCCATATTAGTGTTAATGTTTTCCGAACAAGTCATAAATGTGTCGTATCATGGTCCAATATTTCAAACTAACAACTTCGCAGATTGTTCGTTGTTGTGTTATTATAATAAGTTCCTAACACAAGGTGACCAAGACTTGGATGCTAAGAAGAAATTGAATGGCAGAGACATATAATATTTAGAATGAATCACGTCCAATCAAACAAAAGCAGAAAGAATATTTTTTCCAACACACAAAATTGTGGTGCCGTTGCAAATTGTATATCATGCTAAGCTAGAAATTCAGAAAAGACAAAGGAAGTGTTTTATATTACCACTTGGTTAGCATAAATAGGAGTGGTGTTGGATCAAATAAACCTAGGGAATCACCATTCATACCAATGAATAAAGTGCACATTATAAATTGTTTTGTCTTTTCCTTTATGCCACCAAAGGCAAGAACCACAGAACAAGACAAGAATATCACATAGTCAGTAAGGAAAAGAGTCTTTACCAAAGTAACTCAAACCATAGGAAAAAGACAAGTGATATATCTAGTTAGCAAGCAAGATGGCAGACAACATAAGTGATTCATGCCTAGGTAAAATTTTATCACGGCGTACTTTTTAGATTTGTTTGTCTTTTTTGAAAGTGGTGATCTAAAGGAAGAAATAACGCCTAAAGAGATATTAAACTAAGTGCAGTTTTTTTGTAAACTTTTGTCATTTTCTATAATTGGAGAAGGGATAAACCAGATAAAGTCGCACCTCTGAGAGAGGAAAGATAGAGCACACTTCTTAGGATATTTTGTCGGCATACAAAGTGACGGCCACCAAATGAGAATCGTGCCTAGGAAGGAGGAATAAACTTGGTGCATTTTACAAAGAGTTTTGACAAGGTTCAACACCTAATCATTGCAAGTTATAATGTTTGATACCAACAAGGGAGAAATTGTGCCTCTTTCAAACTAATCACCACCTTATGAAAATGGCATTAACTATTCTAATTTTGCCTTCCTGAAGACAAATCAACCATGAAAAGTAGGATGCCTATTCTTAGTGTTTGAAAACAAAAAATGGTATGGGTGTAATGCTACTTCAAGATGGGTCGGCCAATTTAGAAGGGAAAGTATAAGTCAAGCACTCTATATATGAAGATGGTCTTCACACATACAAAAATCACAAAACAAGTTCATCTCTATTGATCATAATTGGAAAATAGTCATTTTCTTATAATCACTTCATGCAAGGGATGAGAATTTGTAAAGACCCACACTATTTTTTTTTTTTTCAATTTTTTACAATATAATGATGCCAATGCAAGTCCTTGCACTTTCTAATCACCCAGATCCTACTGTGAGCAAGATGAGAGCATACAGTGTTTTGGACAACTATCTAACTGTATGAATGCACTATTGAAATGTAAAAGGCGGCAAACCGACCAGAAGCATGCAAGCAACAGAGCTAACCCAAATCTACACCTCTTCGACGAACAAGTATGCTTTCAAATGCAAAAGCCACTAGCAGATTACAAGTCTGATCAAGCCAAAATGGTTGATTGCTATGCAGACTTAATCAATGCCAAAACGAGCTATGAAAATGCAAATGGGACTAGTGATGAATCAACCAAGACCTTTCATGCAGAAGCATCACTCAAACATGTGTTTATAACGTTTTGTTTTGATGATAAGAGTCTAGATTGAGTTGGTTTAGGTTTAGGAGGTCCATTGGGATCATAATCCAATGGTTTAGATAGGTTGAATAGGCTAGAAATTCAAATTTGGGATTTCCTGCCAAAAAGGCAAATTTGAATTCCTAGGGAGTTTTGGCTTGTTGCAAGGTTGACATTTGTTTCTCAAGTCTTGTTTTTGGTTTGATAAGCATAATAAGGCCTTAAAAGGACCATGGACAGCATGTAAGGTCTTTTTTGGTTGTTTTGATTACAAGTCATGTTTGAAAGTTCCACAAAAAGGCATAAATGTCAAGTTTAATGACATGGACATTAGGGCTATTGATGAAAAAAAGACATATGCTCGAGTGTAAATGCTTTTTGTAAGTTCTTGGATGTTGAATGAAGACGATATACGCTCCAAGAACTGGAGGAGCAAGATTTTCATGATAAACCCTGTTTTTTTGACAAATTTGTAACAGTTTTCCTAAAAAAAAAGCAAAGAACAGATTGGTATGAACTTGTACAGCATAGTTGCAAGTCTGTGTTTGCGTGGGATGATAATGGCATGTCGTAAGGTTCAAATGCAATTTGTTTGACGTGATTTCATTGAGTTTTGCTCAAATTATGATAAAAATAGTGCCCACTGCTCTGTTCTGAAACTAGGGTTTCCAGCAATAAAGATTTGCCCATAACTTTTGTTTTGTACGGTGAAAAATCATGAAATTTTGTGTGAACCTCTGTTAGGGTGTGTGTCAAGTGTACACAAAGTTTCATCTTCATATCTGTTGGTTTGTGGGAGATATACATAACTGTTTGCTGGAAAACCTTGTCAAAAATTGTTAACAACCCTAGCGTAGTTAGGGTTTAATGAAAATTTGAGTTTTATGAGGTTATCATTGAAGAATGAAGGTTTGATCAGCCCTTATAGGGTTGGTTAAAGGTTGGAAAAGTCCCAAAGGTCACCAAGAAGTGGTTTGTTATGCTAAGTACTCAAGAAGGTCAAATAAAAAGGGTTCAAGCCTAGGTGGAAAGGTTAGTAAAACAGGGTATTGTTGGAATCCCATTGAAGGGTAAGTGAAATCTTGTTGAAGGTTGCAGAAGTACATTGTATGCAATCTTTGTTTCTACTCTACATCATTTTCACCAATTATGCTCTGATACCAAAAATGATGTAGAGAATGACGACAAAGATGTACTTTCAACAACCTACACAAGATTCTACTGACCTTTCAATAGGTTTCACCAATTATACCCTGTTTTGGCAAGCTTTTCCTTCTAGGCCTAACACTTGACATAACAAAACCACTTGAAATGGTGACCCTTTATGGCTTCTCAAGCCTTCAACCAATCCTATGGGTCTCAACGAACCTTAAATTTTCAGGGGTAAACTCAACAAAACAACGTTTTTTAACAAACCCTCATTAAACTAGGGTTTCTTGACAATTTGACAAAGTTTTCAGGTACGCAATCATGTATATCTCCTACAAACCAACAGATATGAAGATGAAACTTTGTGTACACTTGACAAATACCCTAACAGAGGTTCACACCAAATTTCATGATTTTTCACCATACAGAACAAAAGTTATGGGCAAATCTTTACCGCTTGAAACTCTAGTTTCAGAATAGAGCACCGGGCACTATTTTGATCATAACTTGAGCAAAACTGAATGAAATCACCTCAAATAAATTGCCTTTGAACCTTAAGACATGCCATAATCATCCCACGCAAGCAAATACCTGCAACTATGCTGTACAAGTCTATACCAATCTGTTCTTTGCTATTTTTTTCAAGAAAATTGTCACAAATTTGTCAAAAAAATAGGGTTTATCATGAAAATCCTGCTCCTCCACTTCTTGGAGCATATATCTTTATTCAACATCCAAGAACTTACAAAAAGCAGTTACACTCAAGCATATGTCGTTTTTTCATAAATAGCCCTAATGTCCATGTCAGTAAACTTGACATTTATGCCTTTTTGTGCAACTTTCAAACATGACTTGTAACCAAAACAACCAAAAAAAACCTTACATGCTGTCCATGATCCTTTTACGACTTTATTATGCTTATCAAACCAAAAACAATACTTGAGAAACAAATCTCAACCTTGCAACAAGCCAAAAGTCCCTAGGAATTCAAATTTGCCTTTTTGGCGGGAAACCACAAATTTGAATTTCTATCCTATTCAACCTATCTAAACCATTGGATTATAATCCCAATGGACCTCCTAAACCTGAACCAACTCAATCTAGACTCTTATCATCAAAACAAAACATCATAAACACATTTTTGAGTGATGCTCCTGCATCAACCTTCAATGTTGAAATGCACATAACTAGCGGTAAGCCATCTAGTTTTACAATATGATGATCACGAAATGCAACGCTTCTAGCGGTACTACCATCCAAAGTTACAAGAATGATGAAATATGCACTGCTAATATATTAAACATGAAAACATTTACAGTACTCTACTGAAATCAGCTACTAATGATAGTATAACACTATTGCAACACAAGATTAGTTCAATAAATTCAAAAAACAGATGTGAATCAGCCCATATGAGCTGGGCCAAAGTGCAACATGTTGAAACACTCTGAACAGGACCACTGGAAAATGATTGAACTGCTGATTAACCTCTGAAAGACTCTGAAATCTACGCACAAACTGACTAATCAGAATTGAACTGCATTCCCCCTCAATCACTGAACATCTAAACTAACTTGTACGGCTCTTAGTAAGCATATACAGTCTGATTTATAACATCAGACTTTGCTGTAGATAGAAAACAGCTTGTACGGCCTTCAAAATCAATTGTACGGCCCTCTTAACTCACTACTATACTGCTGTTACACGTAGCAAATGGTAAGGTTGCCTTGTGTAAATGTATGGCTAACATGAACAATGAACTTAGGCCTCTGAAAAGCAAGCAACTCACTTCAAACGCCCCTCCAGATTGTTGTATGACCGGCATAAAGTAATGAAATCAGCAATAGTAATTGGTACAGTTCACTATATCACTGATTTTTAGGCACCAACTGCTACTGTGCACTTCAGACCTTCACACGCCCTTAAAATCATACTATACAAATCTGGGTACAGATGGTAAAGCCCTATCTTTGGTGATGAATTGAATGGCATCATCTCAAGTGATGCTACTAATTGACAAGATATAAACCAACAAAATATTTGAGTAATTTGGCAATATACTTATTCGTTTAATGGAAATACATATTATTACCATAATTAGCAAAAGAAATAGGCCTTAACACACCTATTTTCAACAGTTTCTTGGAAAAACTTTACAACATCTTCTGCACTATGGGCTACAAATGACCAACAATGTTCACCTGCAATGGCAACATGAAGCGGTACACAACATCAAAATTTAAAAATGCACATGAGAAGAATGAAGAATATGCCCCAATTTTCCAGTTATTGCTAGTGCTTACTTCACCAAATGGAAACCTTACATGCAAAAGGTTAACACAAATTTTGGAAGAAAAAATAGTTCATAGATCTCTTCACAAATTACATTTTATTTTAATTTAATTTTAGTTAAAACAACTAAATACAATAGAATAAACTTGCAACAAATAAAGAAAGATTATAACACCCCCCAACAATAAGGTAAATTATCCTTACCCAAAGCGTGGCATGAATCTAGATGAACTTGAGGAAGTAAAATTTCTAGTTGTCCCTTCAAAGGCTTGACAATCTCACGAAGTAGTTGATGTCGTTCATGCAAGCTTTGGTGGATCACACTAGTATCCCCCACATATAGAATATCAAAAGCCATGTCTGATATGATAAGTCAAGGCTGGAATGAATAACTACTACCTTGTGAATAACAATGGAATATCCCGAGAGATTTGCATGCATAAACAAACAATGAAACTTAAAGTAACTTGCTACATCACTTTGACATATCCTAGGCACCTACCAATCTGGCAAGGATTGGCATGCAAGAAGAGAATTGTGAATCCTATACACCTACAACAGTTCATATGGATGATTTCTCACGTCAAGGGAAAAGATGCAATAACAAACAAAAATACCTCTACATTACTTTGTCTCCACTTCTTTTCATTATCAAGTTTCCTATGTACACCCTTAGTCTGTAGTTGTACCATCCATGATATTTTCAAAGCATATAATTGGCAGCCCAACTACAAGAACATGGCTCATAGTAGATGTTGAAAGTCAAGGAACAAGATGCTGCACTAAACGTATTACTGGGGCATTCTGTAGAAGCTATGTCAATGGTTTTATCATCCCTCTTAGCCATATGAGCAACAATAGCTTAAATTCCTGCATGCCTCTGATTGACTGTAATGGGTTTACTAATTCTCATGTGATTGTGCACAAAAACAGAGTAACTTTATAAGATCTAGAATGAGCACCTCCGTAAATTTGAAAATTAAGAGTTGTCATTAGAAAATCTCCTACAGTATTCAAATTTTAGACTGTGGGGATAGTATTTTTATATGTGTCAGATAAAATCATATTTTTCAAGATATTGTTTCAGAGCTTTAATAAAACCTGAAAAAGGTTCTCGCTGACAAGACTTAATTATGGCCAACCTGTGATTCATTTTCTCTGTTCACTATAATTTTAGCTGTGCTTTTGATGCAAGAACTTGTAAAACATATCCTATGGGGCTTTATCAATAATTATTTTTCTAAAAATTTCAATGGCGTATGCTGTGGGTCTAATCATTGAGTCAATCAAAAGTATCTAGTCAATGCTATAAAATACATGCATAGAATTTGCCAAAGATAGCTCAGACCACTAGCATATACTTTTGTTGGTTACGAGAAAACATAAAGAAAGGAAAAAAAGAAACTATATTAATGTCCACTTGTTAGCATTTTAATTATCTTTTGCAAGACAACAAAAGATGGAATAGTGTGTACAAAGGAACCATTCTTCAAATTAGGAGGTGAAGCTCTCTGAGATCTAAATTGACCTAAAACTAAGTTAAACTAATCCTAGAATAAAACTATAGATAATATAAATAGATATGCACACTACACAAGATTTCACTAAGGGGGATTGCGTAAATGAAACTAATTAAGTGCCCATGTTTTTGACTCAAATACATGCACCAATTGTTAATAGCCATGCCTTGCAAACGATATTTTCAGTCTAGACACATACAAATGACACCTTCAAGCTGGCTAAAACAAAGACCAGATATTCAATGCAAATAACGATTTGAAAGGAATAACAAAACATAAATGCATGTAATGCCCCTCGCTTTTTAGCTTGTGATAGATGTTAGTTTCATATTTCTCTCTGACAGTTCTGAAACAGTTGATAGTCTTTTATTGCATATTTATAATTTCGAGACATTTGGATTAGTATGTTATGGTTTATGTTTCTCTTTGACCTTGATGGACTATGTTCGATGAATATATTTAGACATGTGTTATGAGTGATGATGACATTATGGTTACTTCAGTTATGATGTGTTGGACATGTTTAGTAATGGATTATTATTTACATGTTTTATTAGATCCGTTGATATTTGTTTTCAATTGCAGTGGTTATAATCTTGTTTAAGAGCAGGGACGGTGTAGTATTACTCGCTCCAAGTACCCTACTACGCCACAATTCTCTGACTCTCTGTGTGTAGACATATATGTACTTGATTGTGTACAACCAATTGTTTGAGTGCAGGTTGCAGGTACTGAACCTCGACTCCACCTGATATAGCAGGTTTGAGCGGGTTCTTGCACCAATGGGTATCAGTGATGGGAGATAACACGAGGTCTATTCCACTAATTCGGGTCTGGTCTTCTGTGTGGTCTCGAGTTGTGTTGTAACGCTTGGTCCTTGCCTTATTTGTTGGTAATCTTGTGTTGTGGTGTATTGTCGAGTTCTGTTATTATGCTCATGTGTGGTTGGAAAATACCTCAATGATTTATTATTAATTAAAAATGCTCTATTATGCTTATTAGGTAATAATTGGTTTAGCTTAAAGCTTTGATTGACACTTTGGTTAAATTTTATAATATTCTAGAATTAATTATCTGCTGTCAAGAATATTTTGTCATAATTGGAGTTGCCAGTAATTATTAGTGTATATTTTGTACAGAATAATTTTGCTATGTGAAATAAATGCCTTGAGTATCAATTTGGAAGATTTGGGATCTCTGTTTTTAGAAAACTTTTGAATTCTCTTGGAGGAGTGGGTTGTTGGCTAACGGATGCATATCGGCATTCCTTTCTCTCGGGAACTGAACCATTTTATATGGGAAAAAAATGGCATTCTAAGGGGGTTGGAAGGAGGACGGAGAAAGAATTGGGGAACAAGGAAGGAAAAAGAATTTATCTGGAGGAGGCTCAAGGATAAAATTTCCGGGTATGTCCTTTTGAATGATGTCTGTCTCTGTATATGGAACTCCATTTATACTGTTATTTTGCTGGTCTAAAATTTTTATGTGTATGTTGTTGGTCTGGACATTTCTTCAATCTTTCATTTTCATGACTTGTGGAATGTGCTTATCCTCCTGTCGCCAATTGGGAGTTCTTGTAATCTTTAAATCTGTGCGAATCTTCTGGCCTTTATAAATCTCACCACTTTTGCCTAAATCTGCATAAACGTTGTAATTCAATCAATAATCCTAATGTGTTTATCCTTCCGGGGCATCGATGGCTTTCTGGAGCAATTCCTATGCCACTATGAAATCAAACCCAATTTATTAAACACTTAATCAAATCCATACAACTTCATGAGTCCAAACTCATTAAGCATCTGTAATGAGAAATTTTCTTACATTAGATGACCTTACCAATTCATGAAGCTGTCCGTATCTAGATGACCCTTTTTGTTGCAAATCATTCTTTTTGTGTGCTGAAGCTTTTGATTATTTTTTTTAATGTTTTAAGATTATTTCTTCCTAACCGATCTACTACCATCCTTAATCGTCACCAAGGGTTAAAATCTCTAGCAAATAAACTTTTTGTCTCATTCACCCCTGTCAAGCTAGTCTGTCCCTTTGTAGCATTTTGGTGAACAACTTCCTCAAGTCTTCCAATCTATATATAAGATATATAAGCTAGTCATTTGTTTTGGATAGATACCTAATTTCTTTCACACTTTATCACTTCCCTGCAAGCGAATATAGTGAGATCTAATATTTTATCCTCTAGCACCGTTGCCATTGAAGTTATCTTGTTTATAACCGGATATATCTGCAACAAAAAAAAATATCATTTAACTTTTGTTTCTCCAACATTCTGCCAGCTATACCAGGCCGTACGACCCTCTCGAGGCATGTGGTTAAGCAATTATTTTTATCTCTATAAACTGCCAACTATTGATATCAAACTCCTGTGTGATTTACTTGAAACCAATTCCGATTGGACATGGTCGCCTGGGTTATTTGCAGTGAACCGTTTGAAGAACATTTACCTGACCGGGGAAGGTTTAATGTAAGTATGGCGTCCTCTTGTAATTTACTGGAAAATTGTTCCATCTTGTAAATCAAACTTAATAGATCCGCGTGATGTGTTAGCTTTTAGGAAATTCATCAACCATTCATCATATCCTTACCTCCAATCAGCAATCCGCTGGTGTGCCTTACAATTTGTCCTTGGCTCGAATTTTGTGGCAACCTTTTTGACTGGAGATGTCTGGCAGGCAATCGATTGCTGGGATTCTCCTTCAGCCATCCCTTTTATGCCACCATACGGCCTCTCTCAGAGGCTTGGCAAATCCGTTGAACGCCCAAATAGGGCTCTTAATCAATTTCATTAAATTACTCTCTTGTTCATTTTGGTTGGGTAAACTTAAACATTTTATGGATTCAACCTCTGCCAGATGACAATGGAAAAGTCCCAGTATAATAGAAATTGCAGAGTGGAAGTTTTGGTGAAGGAATTCGTATTAGGAAGTTACTAATTGAGTATTGTTATTTATTATTATATCATCATATTTGTAGCCATGGATATAGCTTCGATTTACTTAGAATTCGCCATTTCCTTTATCAAGTAGGCAATTGATACCATGGTTAAAATACGATGTGAGTTAGATATGTTTTAAATTGCTTATATTATGATTTGAATCTATTTTCTTTTATCCATTTTTGTTGGCGCTAGAGTATTTACAAACTTTATTTTAATCAAATGTTTGAAGTTAGGATTATTAAATAAAAAGGCCGGTAGTGTTGATAGATTATGGACATAATATAGAATTTTACTTTTTATGTTTTAGTGGATTAAATAGCATGATATAAATATTGGATTATTATATTTATTTAAATGGAGCTTTAAGGCATTCATAATCAAATGTTATTTCATGTTGTAAGTTGTCAAGTTCTTTAAATGATGATCTAACATTGTTGATGTAAGTCTTATTAATGTTTTAAAAGTTGTTTTGACCTTAGGATTATGTCACTAGTAGTCTCAAATTTTTCCTTCAAATAATGATTTGTGGTAACTTGGTGTAAGTTGTTTTCTTGATTGAAATAGGAGTTCTTTAAATCTCATTGCTCGATCTTCTCCATGGTTATATCTTATGTGTAATTGGAGTATTTTATTTCTTGGGGAGGAGTTTTTTGTGTATGGTTATTTCTGGAAGAGTAAATCTTGGGGGATGTCCTGTTTACTTGGGGTCAAATGCGGAAGCAATGTCCCTGTCAGATAATGGCAACCTTTTTCATTGGTTTTGTACTTACCTCCAGAGGTGTGATGTTTGGGGTTTTGGTTCAAGCAGTGGCATGTCGTTATAGTGGGATTTATTTTGTCCAGGGCAAGTGAATAGCATGAGTAATGGTTAGATGTCGTTTTGTACCTTATCTTTGCTCGTGGTGGTCTGATTGTTGTTGGGAGTTTGCTAAGGGAGTGGCTTCTATGGTGGGGCCGGTGCCTAGTGAGAGGCCGCCTAGGTAACCCCATGGAAGTTATGAGCAAGAGGAAACTTAATAACTTATTAGGAGGGTTGGGGTAGTAAAACACCTAACATGATATGTAAGATACCTCACCCATGCCTTGAGTGCTCTCATAGTCTAAGGATGGGATGAGAAGGCCTGGTTGGCAAGGCCGACCTCCTCGTCTTCATGAGAGGACCTGTCGGCTCCGCATGCGTCACCCTATGGGGCCGGTGCCTAGAGAGGGGCTGCCAGGGTAACCATAGATGGGGGCCGGCTTCTGGTGATAGATAGCCTGGGTAACCCATGCTAGGACCATGCGATGACACTCCCCTTTCGCAACTCAATTACTTCCTCTTTATTTGGTTGTTACCTCTGAAGTATAGTCTTGGCTTCATGTTTGATCTTGATTGGATGTTGGTTCTGTCTGGTGGATCATTGTCGTCTCTGTGCAGTCTTGTTATCTTGTATGTCTGTGAGGAGTCTGTATCTTTTTGTTGTTTCCCTATTGTAACTTCGACCTAGTGGAGCCTCGATGTTATCTCTTAGCTCGATGGGGTGGACCTCAGGGTTCCACATGGTTGGGAGGCAGAGCTATCCATTGGCCTTCTTGGAGATTCAGATTGAGCCTTGTGCAGAGATGTTCCAGTTCCAGTTTGCTTTCTACCTCCAGTGGTGTTGTATACTTTCATAAGTATTCTTTTGTGTGCCGACATGATCGGTCTTGTAATCTTGTACTGAGACTTTGTCAACAAACTATCTTGCTATTGTAAAAGTTATTTCAGCAGTGTAATGTTATCACATATAAGGTTTTATTTTATATGCACTAATGCAGTTATGCTGCCCTAGAGTTGTTAGAAGAGCAATTTCTTTATGTTGTGTTTTATGATATATCTTTGGTTACTTTAATGCAAGTTATTGCTTTCAAAAAAAAAATTATTTCTGTAATTTTTGCACTTTTAGTCTAGCACTCTAGGGCTACATGACGGGGCACTACAATGCACAACACACAATTTCAAGAACTAAACAGTTAAGCCATATACAAAGCCAAGACCTAAGTAGCCAATATTGCCAATACAAAACTTAACACTACAATCTACATTCAATTCAATTCGTGAAATTATAATCACAAGTTCAACAATAACTTTAGCCTAAATAACAGTTTGTTGTACCCATACACAAATTTCATATTGTGTAAAGTTTATCAATTGGAAATCCTCATTTACCAACACTAGATATGTTTCAAAATCTTATCTTCTATGCATCGCCTTGTTGGTTTGTTTTTCTAACCCTTGTAGGATCATAAAAATTGAGTGCACCTCGCTAAAGAAAGGGGACAGTTTTGAGGAGTTTAGGCGCACACTTGTACAACGAAAGCACACACCAAAAAGATAAAACCAACCCTCTACAAAGGATCTAATATTGCTAGTTTGAAGAAGCACACGCAAGAGAAAATGATGTGCCAATACAAAGGATCATTTATTCCTTCTAAGCAAAAGGATGTCTATAGAGTAGTGGTGCACGCAAAATGGGCAAGGCACAACAGTCCAAAGTAGGAAAAATGTTTTAAAACAAAATTGACAATGTAATGGCATGCGCAAAAAAGCTCAGGCACACCAATACAAAAGACCAAGTTTAATACGAAGAGCCGCCTCTTTGAAAAGGTTTGTTTGAGAAAAGAATGTGGTAGTAAAAAGAGAGTGGAAAATGGAATGAAGATGTTTTAGTATGGCGTGTATTTGAGGAAAATAGTCGATTTGAACAATGTACAAGCATGTGTTCAAGGCAAATGCTCCAGGAAATGGATTTAAATCTTGAAAATTCTAAACACAATATACAAGCGCGCGCCTAAGCATAGGCGCACACCAATGTAAAGAAGACTTCAACAGTTGAAATCGCCTCTAGAATAGTGGCGTGTCTAGAAATAAAGGCGCACACTCATACAACAAGGATGCATGTGAGCAAAGATTTTTAAAAGCACGTGGAAACAGTTCTAAGGTACAAGAACTTCTGGGGCGCCTTCACAAAGGCATTCAATATTAAACTAAGACTTTGCAGAGTCATGGAACGCGCTTGGTAGCTGCCACGTGCCTCATAAAAAAAAAGTTACCAGTTGTAAATCACTTCATGCGCCAAAGGCTGTTAACGCATGTATACAAAGGCACCTAATAAAAAATAAATAAAAATCTCGTGTGTATTGGCATGCACCAAGAGACCAACATGCACCACAAAGAAGAGGTGAATTTTATTTTTTAAATGCACTACTGTGAAATGGGACACACCTCTCTTAAAGGTTATTGATTTTCTTTTTCATTTTTTTTAAATGGTTATTCTGGCCGACTTAGCCAATGAAAAGGATGGCATCTCTTTGTAAGGTTACAACCTTTCAAAATAAGCAACTATTTATAAAGAATCTTAAAAAAAAAATAGAAAACCTATCTATATAAGTGAAGTGTCTTCTAAAAAGCAAAAATCATTCCTCTATGCACCACTTTTCCTCAAGTCTTGGGCATGGATCTCATATGGTATAGCCAAGGAATTATCATATGCCTATCTTCATTTGTTGTTCTTGTTATGAATGATGGCTGAACTAGTCACAGAATTCCGCCCTGTTTGTTGTCTTACATGCTGCTGATCCTTTCTTCATTTATCCTTGCCCTCCATCAGTTTTATCATTTGCTACTTTGTAATGATCATGTTTCCCTGCAAAATTCTTAGTTGGAAGGACCCAAGACAAGACAATTGTAATGTCCCCTTTTTGAGCTAGACTTGTGTTTGGGTTGAGCTTGGACTTTGAAGGATGGAAAACTAGAATGTTGGCTCAGTACTTGTTTTATTTGGGATTTTGGCTAATATTATTTTATAATATTTTTCATAAAGCCAAAATATTATCATTTTCAAGCCAAGGCAAAAGTGAAGGATGGGAAAAATAAACGTTGGCCAACTTGAAGATTGAAAAAGGTAAAAAGGTGGAAAATAAAATACAATCTTCAATTATATTTTATTATTATTTTTCCTATGTTGATGCTAAGGAGAAAGAAAATTAAAATAATAAAATATTATTTTACTATTTTATTATGCCCAAAATCGCCGCTCAAGGAGAAGATTTAAAAAATAATAAAATATTATTTTATTTTTATGGAAATCGACGCCCAAGAGGAAAAGAAAAATAAATAATAATAAAATATTATTTATCCAAGGAAAAGCTTGGAGATAAGGAGGAAGAAATAAAATAAAATAATATTATTTTATTTGGGTTTTTAATGTTGGCGTCTAGAGGACAGAAAAAATAATAAAATATTATTATTTTATTGTTTTTTTAAAATGAAGGTGTCTATGAGGTGAAGATCATTTAAAATTGTCAGATTGAAAATTGGATTCATTGGTGGAATTGAAGTTATTCATAATTTGGCAAATTGGGATGCCCTTGGAGAGAAAAGGATAAATAGAGGTGACTGGCATCATTTTGTACCTATTGATTATATGGCAAATTTTACATTTGAGAGTTTACTCTTGGCTGAAAATGAATTTCAGTTGCTCAAAGTGGTGTTCCCTTGGCATTTTGTGGTTTGGTGATGCTCCCAATCCACTATGATAAGATGAATTCGCATGGAGTTCATCATGGAGCTTGATTTGAGTATTTTCATGGAGTTCCTTTTGCAGATTTGGCTTGTGTTTGCAGCTATTTTTATTAATAATTGATATTAGAGGGTTTATTGTTGGATTGCTTGGCAATAAGAGGGTTTTTCAGTGATTTCCAGCCATTATACAAGTTCTGATTTGTTATAACAGCAGCTACAGGTACTCTGATTTCATATCACAGCAGCTACAGGAGTTCTGACTTCCTGTCACAACAGCTACAGGAGGGTTCTATTTCCAGATCTGAATGTTATTGGGCAGCTACAGGAGCTTTCTATCATCAACATATCATACTAAGCCTAATCGCCTTCATCCTAGGCATGGCCGCTTGAATTTGGAGCTACAGTTTGGCACTTTTTGATGATATTTGCAATCAGGGTTTCATATCAGCAGTGGTTACAGGTTTGCATCAGTCATATCAGACCATTATAAGGCTGCTACAGTTGCATATCAGTTATATTCAGCTGAGGGTTTCATCATATTTTCATATAGCTACATCTTCCAATCATTTGGCTAGGGTTTGGTCATGTAATTTGACATTTGTGGATGTAATTGGAGGTCTGATTTTCAAATCAGAGTTGACTGATTTTCATTTCCAGCCTTCTTCCATTGTAATCAGATTTCAAATTTAATAAAGAAGTGAAGCTATTTTGCCGGGTATGTTTATTCATGTTTATATGAGTTGTTTGGTTCCATAATTTGATCATTTTGTGTTTCATTTGCAACACTATTTGCATTCTTGAATATCATATGTCAAAACTATAAACATTTGCAAATAAAAACAAATCATAAAAAAAATCAGGGCAGCAAGGAAAAAATTTGGTTTAGTTAAGACAGTGTTCTTACAACAATCCTAACAACCTAAGTCAGTAAACAACAACCGACTTCTTGATGTGATTCTAAGGATCTACCAACAACTAATTGACAAAGGAAAGCTTAAAAATGGAGTTTTGGAGGGATACCAACAATAATGATGAAAAAGAATACACGTACAAATTGGTGTTCTTGATGAGGATCGATCACTTTCCAATGGATTGGCCCATCAAAATGAAGCTTCATGGACAGCTTTCACTTCTGAATGTGCAAAGAATGGCCTTGCTAGAAAGCCTTTGATATTTTAAAGCAGATGAAAGCTTTAGGTATAAGCCGTTCACATCAACCTTTGTCAGCTTTAATATCCCCAGTGGGATCTGCCCTCAAATTCTGAATTTTTTTTCTGCTCAAATCCTAACTCAGAATTCTGATTTTGTATTTCTGATTTCAAAACAATTATGACAGCGAACATACAAGTGCCAAAACATGACAAATAAACATGTCAAATGATGCTACCAATTGATATTCATATCAAATATGAAATCCACCATGAAATACACAATGTATGGCATCCAAATGCAACATATAAATCTGATTTTCTGAAGATAACTTCTGCTGTTACAAATCTGAGTATATAGACTGAAATTATATCAAATGCAAGGGCTAGACATGATCAAACATGGCCCGAAAGCTGCTGTACAAATCTGCTCTAAACCCTAGGTTTGTACATACCAAAATATGGCAAATGAAGCTCAAACAAACCCTCCAAAGGGCGGCGCTCACAAGGAATGATGGCGGCTGCAAGTTAGGGTTTGGAAAACCCTCCAAATGGTGAAATCGCCTCTCTCCAAGACAAATTGCCCTCCTCCAAGGGTGGCGCTCAAGTCTAGGGCAAAACCCTACTGCAATATGCACACAAAATGCCACAAACAATGCTGCTCCAAAATCTGATCTGCAAATCTGAATATGCAATAATGCTCCAAACCTCGAATGTCTCCAATGAAGTGCAAATAGAAGTCCATTATGAGTCCTCCACAAGATGAGCTAGGTTTTCGTCCAACTCATCGTATTCACAAGGGTTTTCATCCTTGGAATATAGCTCAACCTAAGTTATAGCCAAATGAGAAAATCTCAAGAAGAAAATATGATATGAATGGATGATGAAATGACTCCAATTGAACGTATATTTATAGCCATTCTTTCCTTAAATTCCATCTTGGCCGACCTCTAGGAAATATATTTTATTTTATTTGTTTTTTCCCATCTCCACATGGCCGACCTCAGGCTAGGCATCCTAGGTGCCCAAAACACAAAATAAAATATTTTTACTTTACTTTTTATTCCTTCCTCCAAGAGGAAGCAAACCTTTTTTGGCATTTGATATTTCATATTTTGACCTTACACTAGGTCGTCCATCTCAAAGGAATTTTATTTTGATTTATTGTATTATTCTCCTTCAGCCATCCTTGGTATTTTCTTCCATTTATTTCCTTTCTTTATTTTCTTTTTCTCTCTCCTTGGTCACTCATCTCTAGGGCAAATTATTTTATTTATTTTGAATTCACCAATAAGCTCACAAAAATATACAAAGTCATCTCTCATCATCAATTTGCCCTAATAAATTGATTTAATATAATATTTAATCAATTAGGTCATTCCCTTAGCCCTCCGGCTTAGCCTACGGGAATAGGATAGGCTAACAAACTCCATTAGATGATCACTCAGAAAATGGGGACATTACATCAGCACACTGCATGCATTACCAAATTTACAGTTATGGGGTAGTGTGTGCAGATCCATCTTCATAGTCTAAAGCAGTTTTTTTTCGAAGGCTGTGATTTCAAATCACTGTTACAGGACTTGCCAAGACTTGCCCAGACTCAGCAAGTCCCGAGGTGGGTGGGCTGAAATGAATCTCAAAGACTTGAGACCCAGGTACGTGGCAAGTCCCGTCACTAAGACTCAGTGAAGTCAGGTGTGAAAAACAGAAAAAACATTGACAACACTGCAACCTAACAGTTTATGGCAGCAAACATAGTTAGGGCCTAATTACTACTCTATGGATTTGACACACACATTTTTTGAAGGGTTTGGAGGACTCTTAGAGCTTGTTTAAAAGCGATAAAATTATGAAAAATTGGCTGCTGCGCCCAGACCCCAACTCTAGTTTTAAAAAGCAAAAAACAAAAATCATTTTGGGCCATGCCGGATGGAAAAGCAATGTTTTCTTATTATTTCGTTTTTTTCTCAATTAAATGATTACATTTATACTTCTAGTTTGTCAAGTCAATCCCTATCCTAAGTAGTGCTCCTATGGCTATAGCAGCATTTGCAGACTTGTCTGAGATACAAGCATAGGACTCCACATAGAGCTAGTGATGCTGGGGTGACTGATACAAGCTCCTCTCTACCGTAGTTCATGACTTCATATTGTGATTTTTGTTTTTGATGCCATGGATATCATAATCCATTAGCTTTATACACCTAAAACACTTCAGAATATTTATATATTTAAAAATGACATTTTCTTCAATTCAAATCTGCTTTTGTACTCATTTGATCTGTGGATACTTGTGTATGTGATTAAAGTAGCTTCTAATTGATAAGTTTATTATGTCTTTAAAGTTGATTTATTGAAAGGTGCATAGTAAAAGCCTAAAATCCTTTAAAAAGCTCTATATTTCATGGTTTTTCAATTTGCCGAGTCTCTGCTGAGTCCGAGTCCAAATCAAAAATCAGCATGCCGAGTCCAAGCGGAATCTTTGTCTTGTAACTATGTTTCAAATGCACGGGTAGATATGCTTGTAGACAAAATGCATTATCTACGAGTGGGCTTGTGATGTACAATAACTGCTGGATTTGCTTTACAATGCCTTTGACTAACACAGCACTCTAGGACTACCTCTAAAGCAATCAATGCAAGATAAATCAATCCTATCATAGAATATCTATTCTAAGTGGGATGCCGGAATGTGTATTTGCATTCTTGGCCAGTTTCTTTTTCTTTGATGATTTAATTTTATTTGAGAAAAAGAAAAAAAATACATATATATCCATGATAGGTCTAACTCTACGACTCTACTCTATACAAAAGAAAAGTGTGACCTTGAAATAACAGTTCAGGTCCCACGTATGCAATGTGAGTTTAACCTTTTGCTCTTGGCAATGGAATAGGATACAACAAAGCTGCCACATAAACAAACGATACGATTAAAAACAAGCTTTTAGCTAATACTTTTGGACTCCAAAGTCAAAATTTATATCAAGTAAAAAATCAGCAAGGTTTAAGATTCTCGAAAGAGAAAATCATACCTGTTGATTGGTTTCTACACCATCCCTAGCAGCCTTTGCTGTCCAATATAAGGTTACAATAAAAAAAAAAAGCAAAACCAATCAACAAAGTGATTAAACCCCTAAAAAATGAGACACAAATATATTAGAAAATGTTTTCTGACCTATTTCTTGGTTTGTTCCAAAGTCTGCAAACCGATTGCTATCCTTATCCCAGACTAGCATTTCACCATCAAGTATACATCTTGAAAAAATCAACCCACAAGAAGGTCAATATCTTTATCCAAAGTTCAAAAACCAAGTACATTCTTTTAACATTTAAATCTTGAAATCAAATATTTTTTAATGCCTAATTGTTGAAATTGTCAAGAATTGCTAGAAAAAAGAGAACATCTACTAATATGCATACAATGTTGTGGCTTGATGATGCTGGCAAGTGGTTTGATGACTGAATATCATGCATTCAAGCCTTTTTATAGAACTGTTTCTTAATAAAACAATTACCTTCCAAATGTAAAATTAAGCGAATATATTTATTTTCCATGGGAAACAAGGAAGATATTGAATAGTGTTAAAGTGTATACAGGCTAACTAGGATCCTATATAGATAATATATGCTACAACCAGAAATAGTGGCTCAAATGACAAAATGATAAAAATAGAATAACACTGATATCTAGCCATGTTCCTTTCCATAAGAGTTTCTTAGATGAAAAATAATTCAGTTGTCCTTTTATTCTATAGATAATTAGATAACTAAGAATGCCACAAAGAAATATTTTTGCCACACATGACTATCTACTTCCAGGTTAGCCAAGTTGGTCCCCTTGGTGCCTTATCGAAATGAATATATGCATGTGAAACACAAGATGCAGAATAATTAAAGAGTGTCAAATTAAAAATGACTAATTATTGAACAAAACTGAAAACTTCAAGCTGTTCTTCCAAAAACAAAATCAAGTTAGCATTTTATTGTGCTCATATTTCGTGTGGATATGAAAACTAATTAAGGCAATAATCATTCAATAGTTACATCATTAAGAAAAAGAAAATAGGGAAGTTCTTAAATTACTTGTCCACTTGAACATTTTGGAGGATAACACTTGACATCGCATGTTCATACTCTTTGTGATCAAAAAAGTTCCTGCATGGACATCAAAATATTCAGAATGATGATAAATAATTACTCCAAAGTTTATATGATGTCAAGTGACTATGTGGAACAAGAGATAGTATTCTTCCATCCTTAAGTAAGTAATTAAGAATAGTTGCTAATACACAGTGTATCGAGCTACTGAAAATCGAAAAACAGATCATTCTTGAATAAAGTACGCATTTCTCAATATTTTCTAAACTTTTGATATTACTCATACCAGAAACATTGCTTTATTCCATATAAAACACCCTATTGTTAACTGTTTGGACCAAATTCAACCAGATGCACTAATGTACAAGTCACTAAGTTGTTAAGTGAACAACTTACACTGAAAACTGCTTCACAAGCTAGATTAAGGCTAGCTAGCTGACCAATGAAATAAGGGACAGGTGACATCATAAAACAGAGTTTGGTTTTCACTAGTAACAGCATATCCAGTGTATAGGATGCCACAAATATGGTAGTTATTATCCTGGTAGCAATACCATATTAAAGTTGTCGGCATTTGAATTTTGACCTACCAGGGAATTTTCATTGCACAGATTTGATGCAATTGGACTGTAGAGCAATTGCATGTGTATTCAGAGAGCCATGAAGCTCCCTAGGAACCGCACATGTTGACACTTAGATCTCAACCTTGCAACCTCTCGGCTCTAACATGACTATCTATGATGAAAACTACTTGCAAATTGTTCATAGCAACATTATTTGCCACAGGGTCTTAGGATTCCCCATGGTTAGTTGAGGATATGTTCTCAATCGTCATGAGTCAAGGTAGATCACCATATTCAACGAGGTGATAGGACCAACGACCTTTCATTTCTCCAAAAGTGGACATAGAGAAGCAATTTATTTTCACCTTTCTTGTCTATTATAAGATCCATGGGAGATATCATTTTTTATATAGATTCAAGAGAGTCCCTTGCTATCTTTATCCTATCCAAATGAAAGGTGCTTGGCCATTTACCTCTAGAGAATAATCATTTTCAATCATTAGGCTCTACAAGAACATCCAAGGACCACCAAATTAATTGCTTCCTTCTTTTAACATATTTCAGCCTTCAGAGATGTCAAGTGATCGTTGGATGTTGCATTTACTAGGAAAAATGTCAATAGATCAACGAGACATCATCCCCTTTGCAAGTGGCCACAAGGGCATCTCAAATCTCCTATTCTCATATCCAAAATAGAGTTCCAACTCTCTTTTTCTCACAAATAGTCCTTACCATTTTTCTCTTTAGATCCGAGGGATTACCAAATGTGGATATTAGAAAAAGAAATGGGAGGTGTACCAGTCACTCTTAAGGAGATACTATAATCTTATATTGACCCTTTTGTGTTATTGACTAGGATGTTCATCCTTCTTTTGCTCCAAGTGCTAATGCAGATTGGAGTCACCTTCTCCATTGGCCACCTTCTCTTGGTGCCTTCAACAGCTCCTTTTGGCTAGGGGCTTTCCTTTTACAAAATTATTTTGTACTATTTGGTTGTGTACTTATTACCTTTTATAGGGTTTACTTGTTTTGATTTACCCCTCTTGCTATTTTCCTTTGCTTCCTAGCAAATGATTTTGGTACTTCATTTTTATTATTCAAGTTTGTGCTAGCACTCCTAACGTGCTATTGTAACTCAGACCTACTTTAGTCATTTGTGGACAATGACATGATGTATCGGTTCTTTAGTTCTAGGAATTTCACATGAAGTTCACTTATTTGCCATGTGTTCATTTCTAAGTCAAAGTCCTAACTGCGATTGGCTAAAATATTCCATAGCTAGGACCATCCCTTCCATCTGACGCAAATTTTGTCCAAAAACCACTTACTGTTGTAATGTTGTGGTAGGAAAGAGCATGCTCTACTCTTCACATATATTGATCTACCATACTTCTCAATTAGTATTACATCATTACAACAGTTTTGCACTTGGCATTACAAATTAAGAGTAAAGCATGCTCTTTCCTACCACAACATTACAACAGTAAGTCCACACACACACACACACCATACTATACCTTTCACTTGGTATTACATGTGAAGAGTAGAGCATGCTGTTTCCTACCACAACATTACAACAGTAAGCTGTTTTTGGACAACATTTCCATCAGATGGGATATATATATAGTTCAATTTGCATGGCATTCACATGACATCGTCAAAGTATAAATGGAATTCAATTAGTTGGGTCTAAAATGGGAAAATGATGTGGTGGGAAAGAGCATGCTCTACTCTTCATATGTAATACCAAGTGAAAAATATGTGTGTGTGTGTGTGTGTCAATCATAGTAGCATTCAATTTACATGGCACAAACATGACATCATCAAAGTTTAAATGAAATTCAATTACTTGGGTATAAAATGGGGAAAACTTGGCAAAAAAACTGAGAACTAACTAACAATGTACTAGTTGTAAAACCGAAGCAAAAATATATATATTGTTATTTCATGTTCGATATAGTACATATAGTTAATAATAAACCTTGTAATTATAAAAATACTAATTACAAAATAATTCGTAGGACTTTTAAGAAAACTATTTTACTTTCACCTAAGAGGGTTTATGTAAAAAGTATACAGCTGGGCATAAAATAGTTGGTAGTTCTGTCATGAAGCATGGTCTTCTATTTTAGGGCCCCCTCATTAGGGTATAAACTAAAAGAAAAGCCCTCATCTTGGTATTAAATTTAACTTATAAAAAAAATCCATTCGAACTAATACTTAAAGAAAATTTAAAATACCCTAATCCTATACAAAAATGTGCAGTCAACCTTTGCTGTATATTTCTTGTCTCTTAGTGTAAAAATGAGCCAATATATATATATATATATATAAGTTGCCGGTTCTTATACGCGTTCGGGAGCGGGGTTCTGGTACGCCGGTACGTCAATTTTTTCTGTGGGTATGGCTGTACTATATATATATATATATATATATACAAAAATATATATATATATATATAGAATTGAACATACATAATACATTTGATATATCAATTAATTGAAAGAGTGTGCTCCAATATCAATGATAGTGATAATCATAACAAATAATTTAATAAACTTTTGGAAGTTTAAAATTAAAGTCTAAAGATAATCATAATGATAATATTAATATATAATTGTCAATTGATAATTTAGATGACCATTGAACAATGAAAATCATTACAAATACTCAGTACTGTATTACAAAATTTGAAAACTCAAAATAGTAAAATACTATATGTCTATAATCAAAGTCTATATCAAAATTCTATTTTTCGCTCTTCAATCTTCATCAAATGGATCTAGATCTAAGTCATCATCATCGATTGGTTCCAATTCATTTGAAACACAAACATATGGAGTGCCACTCCCACTAGGTACATCATGTAGAAAATTCTCCTCATCATCTACAGTGATTGTAGCAAGCTCTACAATAGATGCATCCAAGTTGGCACACTCAGGGGCTATATCCCAATTCTTCGCTGCCCCATCCTTGTACTCAACTTGCTTATGTGATAGAAGACGCAAGTTGACGTGGACATAGACCAAGTCTTCTGCTTTTTTAGCAGCCAATCAATTACACTTCACTGAGTGGATAAAGGAGTATGTACTTCAATTCCGTTCAGCCGAAGAACTGGCAACCTATTGAAATTTCAAATTAGAGCTCTAGGCAATACAACTTTAAAATGCAAAAAATGGTAAGTACTAAGAATGTTAAATAATAAAACATGCTTACTTGTGATAGAATTTTGATTGCAAGAGGCTGGAGCAAAACATAATCTTGCCCATGGAGGTACAGTTGTGACGTTTTCACAACATCGCCCCATTGCAAATGGGGACCCCTTTTTTTGTGCTCCAGTGTTTTGCCTTCGGTCTTGGATGATGTCTTAGGACTTTTTATGATGAAGTCTAGCGATGATCTGGAAGGAGGTTTCTATCATGATAAGCTCAATGCAACATTAAACCTTGGCGCCTTGATAGAAGTTGATATCTTGACCCTCAAAGTGACTCAGACTTAGGAAATGTTGCAAGATGAGGCTATGATAACCCAAAGCACCAATTTGCTCCTGTGGAACCATGAATGTGCGCCTCCATTAGAACTAGTCTTAAACCCTAAAACCTTGATAGAAATGATGTTTTGACCTTTAAAATGTTTTAGACTTAGAAAATCTTACAAGAGAGTACCTTGAAGACTCTAGGCGCAAATCTCCATCTGTAGGATCTCTAAAATGCACCTTGAGAAAGAAGGATGGATATTGTAGGAAGAAGTGGCGCCTTAGTAGAATAAGGTCTCCTTGGCTATCTTTTAGTGATTGCAATAATAAAATTTGACGTATGAAGCCTCCTAAAACTAGGTGCAATTCCACAACTCAACCATCATCAAAGTGCGCCTTGGTAAGGGGAGGCTTGAGACCATCAAATTTGATGTTTTTCAGTTGAAATGAAATCCATCTTCAAGTGTTAGGCGCAGTTTTGCTCTTGATAAACCTAAATGGGCGCCTAAGATGGGTGAAGAAAAAGCATCATCTGGAGACCCACTTTTGCGCCTAGAGATGAGGCATGAAGTGTTTTACTTAGGAGATTGTGAAAGTCACCAAGACAATCAAGGCGCAAATTCACTCCTGTGTAGGTCAAAAAGTGCGCCTAGGCTTAGAACTTGAGAAATCATCATGGTCAATGATAAATCTGCGCTTGGAGACACCTTTAAGGTTCAAACCTAGTCAAAAATGCTCCAAGGAGGGCAAGGCGCCAATTTGCACTTGAAAGGAATCAAATGTGCACCTAGAGAGGAATATGATTAGAAGTTGTAAATGAAGCTTGCGCCTTGAAAGGATTGAGTCTTCCCAAAGACACCTTCATTTGCTCAAGTCAAAGAATCCATTCACCCAACCTAAGGTGCCCTACATGGAAATGATGTTTTAACTCTCAAAGTGCCTTAAACATTGAGAATTTTGCAAGAGAATGGACTAGGTAAGTTTAGGTGCAATTTCACACTTGTGGAGACCTAGATGAGTGCCTAAAGTCAACCTTGTACAATCATCATTGGTAATGGCAAAATGTGTGTCTAGAGACCTCCTGAAGATCCAAATTTGGCTAAGGTTGCTTCATGAAGTTTAGGCGCATTTCATCACCTCTACAACCCTAAAAGTGTGCCTAAGTCAAAATATGATTGATTTCATGAGCTTTGAGGATATCTAAGTGTTTGGAACTTCTCCTTGAGACTGCATCATGTTTTGAATCAATAGAAGTTGAAGTGTACATCTGTCTATTCCTAGGCGCAAATTCATACCTGGAAAATCATCAAATTGTGCCTAGTGATGGAGAGTCTCCTGAAGATGTAAACAAGTATTTGAAACCACTGAATGTCAAAAAACAAGCCCAAGTAGGTCTAGGCGCATTTTCCTATCTCCACAACCACAAATGTGCACCTCAAGTTGTAAGGGCATGAATCAATGTTGAGAGGACTTTGCTTTGTCAAGATTAAGCATTTTTTAGCATTAACAAGGATTTTGAGATCATAAGTTTCCATCAAGAAGCTAGGCGCACTTTAGCCCCCCTGCAAACCTAGATTAGCGCCTCAAGAAAAGAATGCATATATTCACATCACTAAGTGAGCACTTGGGAGGGAGAATCGTTTTAAGACATCTTTAATTGTTTGAGATCATAAAAATGATGAATATAAGGCCATTTGATGCTAGGCGCACTTTTGCATCTCCACAGTCATCAATGTGCGCCTAGGTTTGGAAAGCTTATTTAAACGTTTAAAGATGATTCCTTTGTGTTATAAAGTGTTTATCAAAAGGAATTGATATGTTTCTTGGTTTGTGATTGCAAGAGCGTGGATGGAATTGAGGAGTCAATCAAGGAGCAAGTCGCTTGGAACCACCTTCAAGTAAGGAATGAAGATAGGAGGCAGTCACTACAGAGGAGATATCTTGTTACCACTCCAAAAGGTCACTTCAAGTACACTTCATCATCTACATCAAGAGGAGACATTCATCCATCACTTCAAGTTCTTTCATCTTCAAGTCTCTGAGGAGTTTCCTACTCCATGTTATCAAGAAGAAAGAAACATCTTCATCTACACTACTCTCCATGAAGATGCATCAGAAGATCAATGTATATCCTACCAAGAGAAGAAGTATCACAGAGTTAAGCAAATGAGCAACATGTATCATACACATCCGACTTACAAAGAACAAGGCGAAATCAGCAAGGATACATTCCCAAACGTTCAAGTTCAACGCAATCACATTCGAAGACATCACATAGATGATGCAATTTGGGAATATGCCAAAAGCAAATTGAATAAACTGTTGGAATCCATAGGAGTTGCTGAGGTGGCACCTACGTGGCATGCGCATCATCTTCACCAATCACTTGTTGCCACGTCATCCTTGTCTAAGTACATTGTACCTACATGCACAAACAAGAAGATAAGGGTGCTCCAAGGGAGAAGACTTCCAACTCATCATCCTCATCACCTTGGGAAGCGTGCCTTGCTTCTCTTTTCTTTTCTATGTACAAAATGCTAAAAATAGGCATAATTGCCTTGTTGTAAAGATCTGGGCAATTCATTCACAGATCAATCTCGGTCGTCGGTTGTATTCTTGAAAACTGTATAAAGGCCTTGTTGCCTCATTTGTAAAGTTAGTCAGTAGGCAGTAGAAAGAATAGAGTAGTAGAATAAAGGAATAGAGTAGGAAGAAACTCTCGAAATTCCCTGAGAGTACTTGAAGTTGTTGTAAGTATTTCTCAAGATTAATGCAAAGACATTCGAGCATTGGAGCTTGGTGCTAAGTGTTGTCTTGTGAAATAACAAGGTTTCTTGTATCTTGATGAAATGGAGAGATGTTTCTAAGTAGATTAGATGTAGAATAGTACTAGCTCATTGATGTAATGCATGTATGTGTTGAATATTTGATCAACTCCTAGCTCATGCTTTTGACATCCATCGCTGGTGGAATGTCATGTAAAGCTAGTCTGAGCTTCATTACAATTTGCTTCAGTTCGGTTGTGGATACACATTCAAACTGCGTCAGCTGTGGGTGTTTGAATGAAAGTTCATAACATGAAAACCATTCGCTAACCTTAGGAGATTGCACTTACTCCATGTAGTTGTAGGCATTCCTGGCGAAGTGGAGTTAGGTTTATTTAAGGAGTTTGTCTATTCATGCATCACCATTGCCTCATTGACCTTAGATTAGTTCCTCTAAACCCTTATCTTTTTCCTTTTCTTTATTATTGAGGCATTGTGTATACATCATCCACACTAAAAGGAGAAATAAGCTGAGTGAAGTAAGAAGAAATCTACATAAGTCCCTTTGTGATTATCAGCAAATCACATCAAACTAACTGAGGCTATCCTATGAGCAAGTTGAGAACCAACATACTGGAACCTTGGAGATAACCCACTGGATCACATTGTTTAGCTTTTGGGTATCTTTGTTCAATTGAGGATAGATTACCTTAGTAATTTATTCTAAGTTGCATGTGCATAAAAACCACATCAACAGGTACCACCATGTATGAGCATTTTCCTTGTACATGTCTCCAATAGCACACAAACTATGCTCTCGTCCTTGTATGAACTTGCCAAACTCTTTCCTAATAGCATCCACCATATTTGGATTGGAGTGGATTCTTCGAAATGCTTTCATGCAGCCATTAGCAACTTCTCTATCTCTATATGGTGAGGTTCTCCCTAGCAAAGTAAGTATCTCAGCGCTATAATGTTTGGGAGATAAGGCATATGCAAGGAGGTGCAAGGGTGTGTTCATCTTATCCCTACGGTCATCAATGATTTTTTGATACTTAGGAAAAATGTTTCATCGAGGTCATTGTCCTTTTATGTTATTATGCTCTTTATTTTTTCTACCATGGAGTCAATGCCATCATAGATTTCCCCCAAACATGGCTGATCTGTATCAACAAACCTAAGCATACTCATGATAGGCTCCGTGAAACTCAAAACATATTGCACATGTTCCCAAAACTCATCAACTAGGATCAATGACTTCACCTTTTGAGCCCTCTCTGAATTAGTTGTCTTCCATATACTCCATTGGTGGCTAGTGACCATGGAGCCTAATGCCTCTTTCACCTTCACAAGTCCTCTCAAAATGATTGTGTGTGATGCAAATCGGGTCTCGACAACCTAATGTTATGTAAAAAAACAAGTTAATAACACATTAAAAATTAAAATGTAATCTTAGAAATTAGAATCTAAATCAATGAATCATGTAAGTAAATAAAAATATGGCATAAATTAAAATTAAAATAAATTAAATTTACCTTCAACAACTCCAAATGCGAGAAAGACCTGAAGATGCCTTGTGACATATGACGGTTTGTCACAAACATTTGAATCTCCTCACCCTCATTGTATGTAGTTTTCACCCAATCTATTTGAGAGCCAATTGCTTGCATCACCAAGTTAAGGGAGTGTACGGTACATGGTGTCCAAATTTCAAAATATATGTGACTATCTTTCCTCAACCAAAGCACCTGCTGCCCTACAATGTTTTGCATTGTCCGTAATGACTTGGACAACATTATCAACACCCACCATCTCTATGGACTCATTGAGGATTTTGGAAATGAATTGTGCATCTTTGATTTGCCCCTCACAATCAACTGACTTCAAAAACATTGCCCATTTGGGGGACACTGCAATAATATTTATTAAAGGTCAGTTTTTGCAATCTTTTCATCCATCAGAAACAATGGACACTCCTGTTTCAATCCATGAATCTCTAATTGGTTTTAGTGATTTCTCTACATAACTTTTTTCTTTTGCCAATAAGGTGGTTCACACGTTTTCATAACCAAGACCTGTGTAACCAGAAGGTGCATTACTAATTGCTACCACCATTTCCCGCCAATATGGTGATCTCACCAAGTTAAAACGAAGACCATTGGCATAAATGCAACGTGCAATTTTTTCATCTGCAATATCTCTTGTTTCATTTTGAAATGCCTTTGCCAATGGACCTCTTTTGCAGGAAGAAGAAGAGGGTTCATCATCTTGGATAGACGTTGTCTCCAAGTCCAAGAAAGGATGTTGGGGCATGGAAAAAGGAAATTCTGTAGGTGGATTGATTGTTGTTTTCTTTGTTAAAGGATGAGCTCTTGATTTTGCTCTTGCACTCTTTTCATCAGCTTCTTGTTCTTTAATGAATGCCATAATTTGTGCTTTTGGCAACCCCTTCTTGTTTGGCCCTTCACATATTTTAACTCCTTTTCCACTTATGGCACATAAGTGAGCTTTCAGTCAAATATATGAGCTCTTATATGTGACCTTGCACTCATTACAAACCCAAACAAAAGCCCCACCTTCTGCTAGTTGTTCAATCATGTTGACATGTCTCCAAAGAGGAGATCCTTGATCATATTTAAATTGTTGACTCTTCTTAAGACCCACTGAACTTGAACTAGTAGGAGTAGCCATTTCAATTTCAAATAGATTGTTTAAGAAATTACAAGATTTAAATTAAAATATAATTAAAAAAATTGCAACCCTACACACTAATAAAACACCTAAACATTCAAAAGAAACAATAAAATAGGTTTAAAAAATGTTAATTTTTTTTTTTTTTCAAAAAAAAAAAGAATTTTTTTTGTAAAAAACTTGAAAAAATCCATAAAAAACTTAAAAAATTCAACAAAAACTAGACAGAATAGGTTAAACTACTTACCTTAGATCAGTAGATGACCTTTGTGCAAGCTACAATCTTTCCTTGGCGCTTTGCAATTGATTCCCTTCGAAAAAATAGCCGCAGCCCTCCACAATGCAAAAATGAACAAAAGATGAAAAACTCTTGTCAAATGGAGTTGTTGCAAAATAAGGTGTTGAATGGGGGCATTTTTGTTATAAGTTGCTTTTTAGGGTTTCGTTTTTATGTTTTTTTGCCTTTTAAATGACTTAAAAAAATGTTTTTTTGGTTTTTATATTTAAAAAAATGTATTTTTTGCCCCCGGGAGTGGCCAGGGAGCACCCCGCCCGCCCTAGGACCCGCTCCCGGGCAGTACAGGACCGGTGTCCTGGGATGAAGAACCCGGCAACATATATATAATCAAAACCCCTTTTTCTGAAAAACATGGGAAGAACTTTAGAAACAAAACGGGAAATGTGGCGGGTCATGAATAATTGAGATCAATAGCGGGTTTTTCAAGTGTAATGCTACTATGATGTGTGTGTATATACTATATATAAAGAGGTTTCCATCTCATAATTGATCCAAGGTGTGTGTGCATAAATGAAGCGATCCTCTAAATAGGACTATAACAACACGAACGATATCCCAATCAATCTAAGATCTACAGCAAGAAAAAATCAATGAACAATCTCCAACATTAGATGATAACTCTCTCAGGCAAGAAGTATAGAATCAGGGGGGCATCTCTCTCAATCTCTACTCTCGTTTTCTTGTCTCCCTCTTATATGAATACTTGCAACAAGTGGGATAGGTGCATGCATTGACTAGCCGGCACTATCTTCTCCTCCCTCTCTATTTTGTTCCTACAAAAGCTAATTGGGTGGAAAGAAACTAGCAAAAGAACCACCAATTCACTAGTTTTTCACCATAAGGCACACCATCAATCATATCGTCGAGTCATTCAACAATCAATGATACCAAAACCACCTGTTCAGATCTTTCATAAATCCACCTATCTATTCCATGCAACATAGTCGATTGATTCATTTTCCCATCAACTTGAGATCATGTGCATCTATCCAAACAAATAAGATGGGAGGGGAATCAAAGACTAGTGATCCTAAGATAAAGCAAGAGCTCCATACCCTTTACAAAAGCTATCAGGTGATCCGAGATTTGGTAGGGGCTTCTCAAGGGGGAGTATGTGCAAGGTAATGTAGAGATAGGGGCTTCTAAGAGGAGAAGGTTGGGGCTTTGAAATCTCAAGTAAATCCAAAAGATAAGGTAGGGGATCTACTCAAGATCGCAAAGCCCTAACCTTCTCCTCTTAGAGAGAGAGAGAGAGAGATCTATTCAAGATCTTGAAGCCCCAACCTTCTCCTCTTAGAAAGGCAGTGTGGAAGGGGGATGCCCCCTGCCTTATCTCTAGGATCTACTAGAGATCAAAAAGCCCCAACCTTCTTTTCCTCTTAGAAGCCCCTAACTCTACCTTATCTTGGATCACTTGATATCTTCTGACCAAGGGGGTGAAGCCCCTACCTTATCTCAAGATCAACTTTCCTCTACTAATATATATATATCATTTAACTTGGTATTACATTTGGAGACTAAAGCATGCTCTTTCCTACTACAATAGTAAAACAAGTGTTTCTTTGACAACATTTGTATATATATTAAAACACGTACTATTGTAATAGGAAAGAGCTTGCTTTAGTCTCCAAATGTAATACAAAGTAAAATGACCTTCTTTTCCTCTTAGAAGCCCCTACCTCTAACTTATCTCAGATCACTTGATATCTTCTGCCCAAGGGGGCAAAGCCCCTACCTTATCTCAGGATCAACTCTCCCCTACTCATATATATATAGAACCACCCCTTCCTTCTAATGCAAATGTTGTTAAAAAAAACACTTGTTGTACTATTATAGTAGGAAAGAGCATGCTTTAGTCTTCAAATGTAACACCTGTTGGAAAGTGTCCAACGTCGCCCCTTGGGATTCGTGGAATTGTTTAACAGCCTCCCGCTGGTCCTTAACTGGGATGCTAGTGGTTTCTTAAACAGGTTCGCCTTTTGGGAAAAACGGCCAGCTCAACATCCAATAAGTGGTATCAAAGCGAGGTCACGTGTTCAAATCCTCTTGGGTAACGTTGAAGGGGAGATTGTTGGAACATGTCCAGCGTCTCCCCTTGGGATTTGTGACATGGTTTAACAGCCTACCGCTGGTCCTTAACTGGGATGGTAATGGTTTCCTGAACAGGTGCACCTTTTGGGAAAAGCAGCCAGCTCAACATCCAATAATACCAAGTAAAATGACCACTTCTATATCTACTTTAAAATAGCTACTTTATACATTTAGTTGGATCTATTATAGGACTTCTGGTTTCTTACATATCCACAGCTCTACTTTGTCTTCTACTCCCAGCAAAATGTCAGATTCTATGCACAGGTCCATCTCTGACTTCCATGTTGATTAAATTCCTAATTTTCCTCCATTGAAATTCAATTCTAAAAACAGTTTGTATAAGAAGGCAACCGCTTAAACAGGGTTTTCAGTAATGAAGAACTAGATGATATAATAGATATCATATTATGAAGAACTGGCCAAATCACTTTTAATTTGGCCAGTTTAATTGCAATGGTATCCATTCTATTTGGTGCAGAACCGCCAAATGACAAATACTCTTCAAAAAATACCTACTTGCATGATGGTTTTGGCTGTATTTCATTGTTTCTTGGTATTTTTTTGCATCCTAAAGCTAAAATATTTAAATAAAATTAAGTTACTGGATCGGGTTTGGGTATGGGGATTAGGGTATGCTAGTATGCCAAAACAAATCTGGGGTTGGGTACATTTTGGGTACATCCATAGAAGATATTAAAATCATAAATATGTACATATTTTAGCCCAAAAACAGGAACTAAGTTCAGATATTTTTAGCCTATATACATATTTTAGCCTAAAAGCAGGAATTAATTACATATTTTGGCCTAAGAACAGGAATTAAATTAACATATATATATATATATATATATATATAGAGAGAGAGAGAGAGAGAGAGAGAGTCCTTTTTAAACCAGGTTATATTATCAAATATATATAAGCATAAATATATACATATTTTAGCCTAAAAATCATAGATACATACATATTTTATCCTATAAAAATCTGGCCTGCAAATGCAGAACCCTGTCTGAACCCACAAAAAACCAAACCTAAACCCAAGTCCAACAAATCGTACCAGAATCGCTGCAGGGAAGTGAACTGGTTGCAGAGAAATAAAATTATAATTAGTTCCCCAATTCAACATTTAAACTTCATAAATTCTGAAAAACCCTGCTGAAGATATCATCGAACGTTGTCTTTGGGGATCACCTCTGCATGTAGTCCTATTGATTATATTTATCAAAAAGCATTACATATTTCATTCGCCTAATGTGATTTTACAATTTACCTAACATGTGTTTTATCTTTCACATTACAAATCACAGATGCAATTATACTAATGTGAATGGATCACCCATATTACACGATTGCATGGATGATTACATTATTGTTTTAATTGATCAATGGATGTGAAAAGAAAGAGAGGAGAGAGATCATATTGTACTTCATTATTAGAAATTGTACAGTTTTTGTTTGATGATGCTTCTGGATTTGACTGTGTTTGCTTATTTTTCCTCAACGTTTCGAATCTATTTGTTTTCCTTGTACTGGTGTGTTTCCTAAGTTTATGGTTGTAATTTGTTTTTTATCTATGTTTATTTGTATTTTGTTGTTGAATTTTCATCTCTGTCTCTTGTAGTCCTTTGTAGGTATTTGGTGCCTATTACTGTCTTTCTTTTCTCCTATCTCTATTGTCCCTTATGTATATCTTTGTTCTCTAGATTTATTTTTGTTTTTCCTTTTTGCTTTTTTTCTTTGTTCATTTTCACATTTGTTCCTTAGTATTTCCTTTGTCTTCTATGTCATCCGTGTGTTTTCGACACTTATTTGTGCTCCTCTCCTCACACACACACATATTTTCCTTATGTATAGAATTGTTTATATATTTATATTTACTTGTATGTCCGTTTTTTTCTTCATATATATATATATATATATATATATAATTTCTTTGTTTTTTTTTTTTTTAACATTGCTCTGTTCTTATTTTCAATTTTGTCCCTTGTGTCTTCCATTTACATTTATGTTCTTCTCACCTTGTTTATTGTTTTTGTTGTTGGCTTAAGTGTTCTTTGCTCTCTTATTGATATCTAGTTGGATTTTTAATAGTTTATAGTTTTCTCTTGTCATAATTGTTTTTTAGGTCTTTGTTCTTACATGTTTAGTTATTTCTCCTTGTCAATTTTTGGTCTTTTTCTTCTTGGGTGTTGTTTCTTGTCTTGTGTGTGCTTTAGTTCTCTTTTTTCTTTTTTGTCCTTAGTTTCTCTTAGTGTGTTAGTTCTCCTTCTCCCTTAGATTTCTTGGTTTCCATATCACATCAACCCCTTGCTCTCTTTTTAAGTGGTCTTAAGTCTGCAAGTTTTCATTCATGTTTCTCTTCTCTTGCTCTTTCTCCTGATGATGGATCACTGTGTGTGATTCGAAACGTTGAGGAAAAATAAGCAAACACAGTCAAATCCAGAAGCAACATCAAACAACATCATGGACTATGGAAAATTAATGACTACCATTGTACAGTTTTTTTTTTTTTTTTTTCAGTTATCTAATCTTTAGATGAAGACTTCTAGAAAAGAAAAAAGTTGAATTAAGAGTTAACATGTGTACAGGATTCTCTGTATTTTCTTTCTGCTTTCTCATTTTTTTGTCCCATGATCATGATTATTTGTCTAAGCCACGAATGTATAAAATGTATAATGTTGAAGACAATTGCAATGTCCCCTTTTTCCGAGTGATCACTCACCATGTGTCAACTAGCCTATTTTATTCCCGTGGGCTAGGTCAACAAAGCAAGGGATTACTCTGAGTGGTCAAATCATGCATTTAACTAATTTTGTCCGGCAAAAGGTGTTAGAATTTGACTTGGTATAATTTTGTGGCATTTATTTGTAAAGTCAAAAGTAATTAAATAATTTGCCATGACGAGCAGCGACCCACTTGGAGGTTGGAAAGTGGGAAATTAGACATAAAATAAAATAACGCTTTATCTTTGTTTGGGTGCCTTGAGGAGGTCGATATAAGGAAAAAAGAATATAAAATGCAGATCTATAATTTGCCATTTTGAGCGCTGAACATGCCTTTAGGAGGTCGGCCAAGATGTGAGCGCCTAGGAAAAGGCATTGACTTGGGTGCCTAGAAGAGAGTCGGCCCTCTTGGACATGAAAATAACCAAAAATTAAAAAAAGATTTCTTGCCTAGGTCGTCCTAGGAAAGACAAGGATAGATCATGTATAAATAAGGGTACTTTTGGAGGCATTTGAGATATCATTCATCATATTTTCTCTACATATTTGGCTGCAACTTGTTGCACAATATTCCAAGGATGAAAATGTAGTTTCCCACTTAGGATATTTACTAATTTTTTTCTGATTTTAGGGTTCTGATTTTGCTCTAGTTTTCTGATTTTCAAATCTGATCCAAAACCCTAGTTTCTCCAATTCTGATTCTCTGTTTCAGAATTGACAAGACACTTATAACAGCCACTTATCATGTCAAATACATCATAAACATCATGCCAAAATATGTGCCAAGGCCCTAGATGAATTACACAATGAAATACACATGGATCCAACACCAAAACAATACCAAAATGATGTGAAATTCAAATCAGAAGTCTGCTGCCATAAATCAGAGATATAATGTCTTCAAATACATCAAATGCAATGGGCAAACATGTCAAACAATGCCTAGCTATCACATGCTATAGACCCTAGGGTTTATACATACCAAATACATGCAATTTTGACCTCCAAATGATGAAATCGGACCTCCAAGGTGTGGCGCTCAGACATAGGGTTTGAAACCCTATGGCAATGCACTCCAACACACACAAAATGGCCGATCCAAGTGGGTGCTCAGGTCTGCAATAAATCTTTGCTCCAAGAATGATGCAAATGATGTCAAATGGATGCAATGAAACCACCAAAATCTCCTCCACAAGTAGGTGCTCCAAAGTAGGGTTAAAATCCTAATACAATGCAATCTCAAACACCAAGAAATGCTCCTCAACAATGGCGAATTGGACCTGCTGCTGCTGCTGCTACAAAATCAGAATATTCTCAAACCCTAACAGCCAACAACTCTACAAATCGCCTCCCAAATATCACACCAATGATCCTCAAAGGCGGCATACAAAACACTACTCCTAAGGTTGTACAAATTCTGCTCCGAGATGCTGCTCTGAAAATAATTAGATTTCTGCTCTGAAAATGATTAGATTTCTGCTCCCAAAGATGATGAAATGCAGACCAAAAATGGTATACTTTTGAAAGCTTGACTCCTCCAATGGTGGCGCACCTATCTAGGCAAAACCCTAGCTTTCAATGAAGCACAAATGCCACAAACCTGCTGTTCCAAAACTGATCTAGAAACCAGATTAGCAATCTGCTCTTCTGTTCCACGAATATCTCCAATGAAGAGCAAGTAGACCTATGTTATGAAACCTTCCCAAGATGAATAGGGTTTTCGTCCAATTCACCTTATATTCTCAAGTGTTTTCGTCCTTAGAATATGATGCAAATAAATTGCAGACCAAAAGGAATAAGATAATATGCTAATTGATGATTGAAATGATGCCAAATACCTTATATTTATACATGACTTTCACCTTTTCGACTTGCTGGCCGACCAGCAATATTTTTCCTTATTTTTTATTATTTTCTTCAAGAAGGCCGACCTCCCTTGATCAAATCTTGGCGCTCAAATAAAAAATAATTTAAATGTTTTTTACTTCTCTTAGGCCGACCTAGGAAGCTCCTACTAGGCCAACCACCATCATACCCAAGGGCACTCAACAATAGATGCATCCACTTTCCTTCTCTAGGGCCAACTTGCAATTTGAAGACTTCTTTTCCTCCTAGGCCGACCCAACACGAGATGTATTATTTTATTTTTATCAATTCCAACTTAATCTTTTCCCAAGGAGCCTCCATGAGGGATGATACCAAAAGCCAAAGTCTCCACACTTAGTCTTCGTCAAAAGGGCGAGCATCAAGTGAAATGAGATAACTAACCAAAAGTCCTTCAAATGTGTAATGTCCCTTCCTTAGATCGCCCAGACTTCAGCAGAGGTTGACCTACTATTGGGCTTCCGTAGGTCAATAGGTTGGTTAGGGAACCCGACCGAGGGTGTTGGAGCTTTGCAGGGAACCTTCCGAGACCTTCAGTTTGATGTTAGATGATGCTTTCAAGAGTTGAAGTGAAAACACTAAAGGTTTGCCTTGATGTGAATAGTGAAAGTGAACAGTAACAACAAATTAGAAGGAGAATAGTGAAAAGGTTCCATCCCTAGTAGTAATAATGTTGTTTTTAAAAGATGGTGTTTCTTTTTCATGAGAAGGTGACCCTCAAGGTGGGTGTACCCTTTAGTGGGATTATTTTATTGTTATTTTATGGAAAATGGAGATGGACTCTATAAAGCAATGAATGGGGCTATCTTTTGGTCATTCATTCATCATTTTCTAAAAATACAAGTGCAAGTTTCGAGCTCTGGATAGAGTTTCAGCAGGTTGTAGCTCTTCTGAGGACGAAAACCCTTAGAGGACAGTGGATTGGACGACAACCCAGTTCACATTACAGGGAAATCTACAATGGGTTTCCATTTGGACGTCATTGGACTTATTTACAGGTTGTAATTACAACTGGAGTGATTGCAGCAGTGGATTAACAGGGTATAAGTGCAGATTGGGTCTATTTATCAGCGTATATCCTCATTCCAGTACCTATACTAGCTGGCCGTACAAAACAGGAATCATATTCACTCAAATCTTCGCTGGAAATTGGGGTTTCAGCAACTACATATTCCATAAAGTATGCGTTGGTTCTCGGGTATGTGATTATCATTGGGATAGTTTAATATTGCATTTCATAGAAGTCTTTTGGTTGCTGTTATAGTCTGATTTAGTGGAAATCAGACCTCTGAATTTGTAATTAGATCTGATATAATCAGTTTAAAGGTGTTCCTTTGATGTGCAAGTGTTATCTTTTACTTATGCAATAGTTCTCTTCCATGTTTCTATGGTTTCCTTATGATTTGGTCCTAAAACAAACAAACATTTAAACTCAAACATCAAGCAAATCAGCACTCAAGCAAAAACACCAACATACATTTCACTGGTCAAAGACAAAAATTGAAACAAACAAATCAGCAGTTTCAAAAAAATCAGAAAATTCATATCAGAATTGGTTAGGGATCTTTCAGTGGTATCAGAGCCATGATCTTGCCAGCCTGAGGGTGTTTTGTTCAGCTTTATGCATCCTAGAGAGGTGGGTCCACACAGGTATTATACTCGTAGAAGAACACATATACAATTTGGGGTTAACACTGGTATTCAGGGTATAGCTATGGGGGACAGCCATGAGGGCAGTAGAAGTCCTCGTCAAAAGGAAAGACAGAATCCGCAGGAGGATATTGACCGTGACCATGAGGTATTCAGAACTCTTGTTAATACACAACCAAGGATTGTACAGGCATTAGACAGACTTCAGAATACCCTTGACAGAATGGATATGGGTCGGCGTAGGGAGAGACATGGCAGACATGATAGGGTTGATAGGTCTAGTTCAGTTGCAGACAGCCGTGGAAGTAGTAGGGTTCCCTCCTCGATGGATAGTGTTCTTGGTTCTCCTAGGTGGCACAGGACTCATTCACGCACAGCTGATAGGCCCATGTAGCCGCATTTTCCTCCTAGAGATGAGCCACCCCCAGTTGATCCACTTGAGGGTGTGGAGTTCCAAGATACTGTTATGGTAGCAAATGATGAGTGGACACGTCTTCCAGCGCATGTTAGAGAGGCCTTCCCTTCACATCAGTATTGTTCCCAACGAAGAGATAGCATGAGACACCGTGGTGGTAGGGGGCAACAGCAAAATAGTGACCTCCATCGAGCTACTAGCAAGCTCACTATATCTTCCTTCGATGGTAGTGAGAAGATCACCGCCCGAGCTTGGGTGCACAAGCTTGACATCTACCTTTCACTTAAGCCGAGGCCTGAGGACGAGGCCATTTAGTTTGCAGTACTACATTTGGAGGGTATAGCTTATGAGTGGTGGCATCATGGTTTGGTTACCCAAAACCATAGACTTATTCATTCTTACAGGGAGTTCACTAAGCGACTAATTGCCAGATTTGACCGTAAGGATGTTGAGTTGTACTACAGGGATTTAGCATTATTGCGACAGACTGGACATGCTGAAACTTACATTAATGAGTTTCAACGCATTGTTGTTATGGTTCCTGAGATGCCAGAAAGATGTGTAGTGATGCTCTTCATAGAAGGATTACATGACAGATTACGGGGTTTGGTCAAGGCTCTTAAGCCTAAGACTTTACATGAGGCTATTCAGATTGCACTAGACCTTGATACTTCACCACCTCCTACTTCTTATCAACAAAATAAGAAGTTCTCCAAAGATTCCAAGCCTTTTCAGAGATCTTCGACACAGCATAGGAGTGCACCACCTCCCCCCAGGATGGACCAGGAGACACGTAATGAGTTAAGGAGGAAGAAGCTATGCTTCACATGTAAGGAACCTTGGGAGCCTGGACACCGATGCCTTGGGAAGGGCAAAGTGCATCTCATTGAGATTGTGTCTGATGTGGAGGATGAGCATATACAGGATACTGATTTAGAGGGCAGCGATGGTGAGGACGAACAGGAGGCCCCACAGGTGGAGCTTGGAGTGGGTGACACATCAGATACACCCAATCCTGTCATTGCCACCCTTTCAGGAGTCCCCAGATACCATCCCTTTCGCTTAAAGGGAGTGATTAAGGGTCAACGTGTGACTTGCCTTGTTGACAGTGGTGCCACGCACAACTTTATTGATGAGGGACTGGTTGCTAAGCGAGAATTTGAGGCAAAGGATTTTCCTAGTTTCAGTGTGACAGTAGCAGATGGATTTTCTATGCAGTGCACCAGGATAGTTCCACAACTTAGTATACAGTTGGGAGATTACACCTTGACCGATGATTTTTATGTTGTGGGTTTGGGTGACATTGATGCAGTGCTAGGTGTCCAATGGTTGCAATCACTTGGCAGATATATACAGGATTTCCAGAGGAGGCAGTTGGAGTTTATAGTTGGGGGTAAGAAGATTGTGCTAAAGGCTCTTTCTGAGGGTGGACCCATGGTGGTTTCAGCACGGAGGATGGAATCCATTTTCAAGCATGGAGATGTGGCGTGGGCAGCACAGTATTTAGTTTCATCCAAGACACCTTCACAGGATGACCAACCATTCCGCCTTGATGTCCAGACAGTATTAGACAAACATGGAGTAGTATTTGGTGATATTCCTTCTGGTAGACCTCCTGACTGTGGATTTGAGCACGTGATAGAGTTAAAGGAGGGCGCCAAGCCTGTGATTACCACTCCTTATCGTCATCCTAAGAGATTTAAGGATGAAATAGAGAAGACCATCCATGAGCTGCTGGATATGGGGCACATCAGACCTAGTTCTAGCCCCTTTGCTTCTTCTGTGGTGTTAGTGAAAAAGAAGGATGCCACTATGCGTATGTGCATTGATTACCGTGCATTAAACAAGAAAACAATCAAGAACAGGTATCCGATTCCACGCATAGATGAGTTATTGGATGAGCTTCATGGTGCAGTGTATTTCTCAAAGATTGACCTTCGATCAGGGTACCATCAGATTCGAGTGCGTGAGGACATACATAAGACAACATTCAGATGTCATTATGGGCACTATGAGTTCTTGGTGATGCCTTTTGGCCTGACTAACACACCTGCTACTTTCCAATCATGCATGAACCATATATTTAATAAGCAGCTACGGAAGTATGCACTTGTGTTCTTTGATGATATATTGATTTACAACAGGAATTGGGAGGAGCACATGAGGCATTTAGATGAGGTTCTTGGCATTATGGAAGCCCAGTCTCTATTTGCCAAGATGTCCAAATGTGAATTTGGAATTACAGAGATCTTGTACTTGGGGCATGTGATTGGTAGTGATGGGGTCAAGGTACATCAAGAAAAGATTCAGTCCATCCTTGATTGGCCACCACCACGGAACATTTCAAAGTTGAGGGGTTTCTTAGGCCTATGTGGTTATTACAGGAGATTTGTGAAGGGGTATTCACAACTTGCAATCCCTTTGACAGATCTCACAAGAAAGGGTGCATTCATATGGACAGAGGTGGTACAAGTTGTATTTGATAAGCTCAAACAGGTCATGAGTACTTGTCCAGTTTTGGCACTTCCAGATTTCTCTCAGCCTTTTGTGTTAGTGTGATGCATCCGGAGAGGGTATTGGAGCAGTCCTTATGCAGAACCGTCATCCCTGTTGATTTTTTCCCAGACTGAATGCTTACTCCCAGATTTCCCTACAAGGTAGCCATCAATGATCAACAGGATCTCTGGGCCAGGGGCCAACAGTGTAGGAGATAGACTCTATATTTTATCTCCTCTTCTTCTTCAGGCTCTGCAAAACCTAGGGGGGTTTTCCCTACTCAACATCCATAAGGATATGCATACTAAGGCTGGGATGCTGACAGAAAGCAGATATGTCCTCCTGTAAGTAGACCAAAACTAAAAGATAAGAGCAAAGGGGCTAGCTTTGGGCCTATTTGCAATTGTAGACAAAGGACTTGGATCCTAAACTAATTCTACTGTCCTAATGGTTGTTTCAGAGTTTGATTTTGATTTTATGTTTGGATGCAAAGCTGGACATGGTATATAACACAAACACAAAGCTAGATCGGTGCCTGTCCAGGGCCTGGAGTCAGTAGACATACACCTGTGAATGATATGCATAAACAACTAAAACTGGATTTCAGGGGGACACATATGATACCTGCCTTACAGATATCTCCCAATACAAAGTGTTAAGCTATCTATACTTATGGCATCCCTACTGCAGTGTACCCTTCCCAATGTTCAATCTGAAAACAGTTTAATCTACCTTTGAGCAGAAGTTAAGAGATCAGACATTCAACACAGGAATTCTATGTTCTAGAGTTTCAAACATTCCTTAAATATTTAGACTCAGAAGAAAGATACATGCAATAGTGGAGACAGAATTAACAAAACACATGCTAACATAGCATTTCTCATATAGAATTAACCATGAAATCAGTGGATTCATGCAAAGCATACAACAGGAGATACATAAACTCACAAGTTTTTATGGACAGAGCAGCCAAAACCAACTGTATTGTATCACAGAGCCAAAATATTCAACTTTCAACAACCCCTCCCATAAGCAATTAATTACATGGCAAAAATATCAAAAATCGCCAAATACAAATCCCATAAAGGAATGGCGCTCAGAAGATATTAATGCAGCAGACAAAGAGGGGCCTCGAGCCATGCGCCATTATCTGAGGTCTTCACTCAAAAATCGGGCAACCTGATCATGTGTACCAATGTCCACATCTCTGTATCGTCACCGTTAAGGGCCTCAACCACCCGCAGCCACTCGGAAACTGTCGCAACATTTCAAACAAAAGTTCCCGCCAAAACTGATTTGCTCAAAGTTTGAAAATACACAGGGGAATAATCCCACATGCATGGTGAGGAGATCACATCAGTAGTTCATAAACATGGTCGCACACATGATAGGTGTCGAGCGTTTTGCCACGCTCGACACACAACCCTTCGCCAAATACCCATCGCTGTGACACAAACCATCGTCCTACTCCATAATTCTCCTGCTGACCTTGCTAGTCTCACCGATGCAAAACTACATACTCCACCTCCGCAAGCCTTCGTCGGCCAGACCACTACCATCGGAGCATCCAAAAAACCTCTGGCCGACAAACCAAGTCTCACCGATGCCTACTTCACATTTCCCATCATCGGCCAGACCAGAACACAAAGTCATCCCGATGGCATTCCCCATCGGGGTGACTTCCTTCTATCGGCGAACCACAAAACACACTGGCCGATAATATAAGTCTAGCCGATGAACACTTGAGACATCCCCATCGGCATGACCAACACCGTCGGCAGAAACACAAACTCCTTTGCCGATAGCACAAAGTCTCAACGATGTAAAAAGAACACACCGTGCTATCAACGTGATCGCCAAAACGCTCACAAACTTACGCCGATGTAGAGGAAAGCCTAGGGTTTAAATGAAGAAACCCTCAAACATGAAAAATCAACATCCAGGCCAAATTGAGCACCAACAATCCCATTGCCTATGAGAGTAGGAAGTTGAGGGATAATGAGAGATTGTATTCCACCTATGACAAGGAAATGCTCGCCATTATGCATGCTTTGGCGAAGTTTCGGCAATATTTGGTGGGTGGGAAGTTTGTGGTCAGAACTGACCACAACAGTTTGAAATATTTCTTGGAGCAAAAAGAACTTAATGAGCGCCAACAGAAATGGGTTAGCAAGATACAGGCATATGATTTTGACATTGAGTATGTGAAGGGGAAAAAGAATATTGTTGCTGATGCACTTTCTAGGAAGCCTGCAGTGGCTGCCCTTTGTTCTTTGAGTGAGATTTCAGTAGATTGGAAGTCTCAACTAATTGTTGAGTATTCCAAGAATCAGTTTGCATGTGAAATTATGGATGGCAGGATTTAGGATGGTAGATACACGGTGATTGATGATGTTATCTATTATAAGAACAGGATTTATTTGGTACCTGGATCAAAACTGAAGAACAAGATTTTACGAGCCACCCATGACACACCAATGGCAGGACATCCTGGATATTTGAAGACATATCGGCAGGTGAGAGAGAGATTTTCATGCAAGGGGCTCAAGGATGATGTCTTGCGCTATGTACGTGAGTGGATGACTTGTCAGCAGAACAAGTCAGAGCATACTTTTCCGACAGGTCTTCTGCAACCATTGCCTATTCCAGAGCAGAAGTGGGAAAGTATATCGATGGACTTCATTACGGGTCTTCCGAGAGTTCAAGGAAAGGATTGCATTTATGTGGTTGTGGATAGGTTGACAAAGTTTGCACACTTCTTTCCTATTGCAACCGACTTTACAGCATCTCAGGTGGCAAAATTATTCTTCCGTGAGGTGTTTAGACTCCATGGACTCCCCAGGACCATTGTCAGTGATCGGGATAGCAAGTTTATGAGCATCTTTTGGCAGGAGCTATTCCGATTAGCAGGTACAGAGTTGACACCCAGTACTAGTTACCACCCTCAGACAGATGGACAGACGGAGATAGTTAATAAGTGGGTTGAGGGAGACTTACGTAACTACATTTCAAGACAGCAGAAGGCTTGAGTGCGATGGTTGTATTTGGTGCGATGGAGGGATTTGCCGTTGCAGGATGCCACGTGGGAAGGAGAGATGATACTTCAGCATCCAGCTTTACAGTTGCTTGAGGGCAAGCAATCCCGAGAAGGGAGGGCTGTAATGTCCCTTCCTTAGATTGCCCAGACTTCAGCAGAGGTTGACCTACTATTGGGTTTCCGTAGGCCAATAGGTTGGTTAGGGAACCCGACCGAGGGTGTTGGAGCTTTGCAGGGAACCTTCCGAGACCTTCAGTTTGATGTTAGATGATGCTTTCAAGAGTTGAAGTGAAAACACTAAAGGTTTGCCTTGATGTGAATAGTGAAAGTGAACAGTAACAACAAATTAGAAGGAGAATAGTGAAAAGGTTCCATCCCTAGTAGTAATAATGTTGTTTTTAAAAGATGGTGTTTCTTTTTCATGAGAAGGTGACCCTCAAGGTGGGTGTACCCTTTAGTGGGATTATTTTATTGTTATTTTATGGAAAATGGAGATGGAATCTATAAAGCAATGAATGGGGCTATCTTTTGGTCATTCATTCATCATTTTCTAAAAATACAAGTGCAGGTTTCGAGCTCTGGATAGAGTTTCAGAAGGTTGCAGCTCTTCTGAGGACGAAAACCCTTAGAGGACAGTGGATTGGACGACAACCCAGTTCACATTACAGGGAAATCTACACTGGGTTTCCGTTTGGACGTCATTGGACTTATTTACAGGTTGTAATTACAGCTGGAGTGATTGCAGCAGTGGATTAACAGGGTATAAGTGCAGATTGGGTCTATTTATCAGCGTATATCCTCATTCCAGTACCTATACTAGCTGGCCGTACAAAACAGGAATCATATTCACTCAAATCTTCGCTGGAAATTGGGGTTTCAGCAACTACATATTCCATAAAGTATGCGATGGTTCCCGGGTATGTGATTATCATTGGGATAGTTTAATATTGCATTTCATAGAAGTCTTTTGGTTGCTGTTATAGTCTGATTTAGTGGAAATCAGACCTCTGAATTTGTAATCAGATCTGATATAATCAGTTTAAAGGTGTTCCTTTGATGTGCAAGTGTTATCTTTTACTTATGCAATAGTTCTCTTCCATGTTTCTATGGTTTCCTTATGATTTGGTCCTAAAACAAACAAACATTTAAACTCAAACATCAAGCAAATCAGCACTCAAGCAAAAACACCAACATACACTTCACTGGTCAAAGACAAAAATTGAAACAAACAAATCAGCAGTTTCAAAAAAATCAGAAAATTCAGATCAGAATTGGTTAGGGATCTTTCAAAATGACAAGTCTTTCACACTTAAACCATCTCTAGATGGTTTGCTCCACTAGAGGGCTATTTTATTTATCATTAATAAATAGATCAAAAATCTTAGAAAAATATGACAATTCATTTTCCATGCTCAATTCGACCACCAAAAATCCCGAAGTGTGAGAATTGACCTCATAGATCTTCTTCTGTGATCACTCCGAAAAAGGGGACATTACAGAAAACCCTTGAGAATATAAGGTGGACTGGATGAAAACCCAATCTCATCTTGGAGGTGGATTCATACGGAGTTCACAATTACACTTCATTGGAGATCTACGAAGTTTTGGAGCAGATTTGCATATCCAAATATTAGATCAGCTTCAGAGAAGGTTCCTTGTGGCATTTGTGCTTCATTGGAGCTAGAGTTTGCCCTAGGTTGGTGCGCCACACTTGGAGGATTTGAGCATTCAAGCCATATCACTTTGGAGCAACATTTGACCATCAACTTTGAGCAGCATTTGACCATCAATTTTGAGCAGCATTTGGACATCTTTTGGAGCAGCACTTAATCATCATTTTAGAGCAGCATTGAAGAACATTTTTGGAGCAGACTTGGAGCGCCACCTTGTGAAGGGCGATTTGGCTTTTTGGAGGCTACCTCTTCATTGATTAAAATTTCTAAAACTTTAACCCTAGCAGCAGTCCAAGCGCCATTATTTTGTAATGTCCCCATTTTCGGGTTCTCTTGCAGCACAGTCGGAGCTGATTTTCTGGGTTGGTGACAGGCTAATCAGAGGAGTATTTCGATGTCACCAATGTGTTTGGGTGATCTAGTGGAGCTGTCTGACACTTTCCGAAGAGATTTCGGACAACTTGTCCATACTATTTATAGTAAATCCTTGTATGGCGAAAATCTTTCTGGGTTTTTCTGGGTTTGATCTCTTTGGTCCTCGAAGAACACTGCTAGTTATAGTAAGTGTCAGTCTAGTGCTATTTGGATGACTTGGCAATCAGCTGTTGGCTACCCCATATGTTGCATTGAGCTTGATGATATCAGATGGTTTAAGGTGATGTCTTTTCAGGTGATTTTGAACATTGGGCCCGGACTTGCTATTTTTGGCAAATTAGGGTTTATGTCCGTTTTGAAATTTTCAGTGTTGGAGCCGAAGCATCTTGGCGAGACCTTTCCAATGGTCTATAGATCACTAGATTCTGAGTTCATTTGGACCTCCATTTTAAAGTCCGTAAATTATTAATATTAAATTAATATTTAACATTGGACTTTGGGTTATAATGGTTAAGTGATGAAAAATAAAATATTTAAAAGACACTTAAGTCATTTTGTGAAGCACTCACCTTGGAAAATATTAAAAGTGAAATTAAAAGAAATATTTCCCTCCAAAGTGAATGGACTCTTCTTGTGGGATTATAAAAAGAGGTGAATGTGAGTCATTTGGTATGCTTGGATTATTATTCACTTTATGAAACTGCTTTGTCATGCATTCTTGGAGCTGAGAGTTTTGAGGGTTTGATATTGGCTTTGCTGAGACAAAAACCTTTGCATAGTCCTCTTCTTCGTGTGTGAGAGACCACATCAAAAAGAGATTCTTGGAGACTTCATTCAGAAGATTCAGTTGGGCATTCAATCGATTCATTTTGATGAATATTTGAGCTAGAAATGATCATTTTTTATGGAGTTTCAGTATGCAGCTGAGAGCGGGGTTTATGGAGGACATTTTCATGCATTTTGGATGAGTTTATAGCTGCTGCAGTCATTGTTTGAACAAGTCATACAGTTGCTACAGCAGGCCGTACTGTGCAAGGAGATATTGTGCAGTTTTAGGGGCAGATTTTAGTGTTATTTCCCTTCCTTCTTGGTCGCTTGGTTTCTGCAGAAATAGCTGATGGAAAACAAAGATAATAGAAGGGTTTTTGAGTGAGTTTAATGTTGATTGCAACTTCCAGTCAGCTGTACAACAGCAGACCTAGACATGGGTTCTCTGGGTGTGGTTCCCACTTCATTTTGTGGCATTTAACTCCCTTTATTCCTGGCGTTTGGGACTGTATTTGCTGCTGCAGTTTTGTATTTAGTAGATGACTTCATTTGTATGCATTTCTTGTGATTTCTATGGCATTGTAAGCTGGTGTAATTACAGCAATAAAACAAAGTTGAAGATTTCCATATGGGTATGTCACTGTAATTAGTTTTAGCCTATTTTATGATCTGGGTCATTGTCTGTTTATGCGTATTCATTGTATATTTTATGGGTTTTCAATATATGCTAGTATTTCAATCAGTGATGAAAAACCTGCCAAAAAATCACAAAACTCGCGAGCACCCGCGATGCAGATTTGACGGCGGGTTTTTCTTCCAAAAACACAGCTCGATTTTTTTGCATAAAATCGCGGCGAGTTTTATCCTTAAAAATCGTTAAACTCGCCCAAAATTTGCGAGGGTTTCCTAAAAAACTCGGCACAAAAAAAGATATAAAAACTAACATAAACCTAACATTGTTTTTACTTTTTATTTGCTTCCTTTTGCGGTGCGCGACGGACGACGAATGGCGAGTGAGGAAACCCTAGCATAGCGGCGGAGATTCGAAGGTGCAGTGACAGAGATTCGAAGGTAAGATTCGAAAATCAAACTGTGTGATTTTAAAATTGTTTACAATTGAAATTTTAAAAAGACTGTATCATATGAAAGGAGAGATTTTGGACGAAGTGCGAAATTTTAAAAAGACTGTATCATATGGAAGGAGAGATTTGGGACGAAATGTGAAATTTTAGAAAGACTGTATCATATGAAAGGAGAGATTTTGGACGAACTACGAAATTTTAGAAAGACTGTATGATATGAAAGGAGAGATTTTGGACAAACTGTCAAAATTTATATATGATTATGATGATATTCTTAGAATCTCATCATCATAATCGTATATAAATTTTGATAGTTCGTCCAAAATCTCTCCTTTCATATGATACAGTCTTTTTTGTGTAATTTTAAGTTTATAAAATAATAAATTTAACTATTAAATATTTAAAAAAATTTACAATCTATGACAATTAACTATTTAAAATTTTTTACAATCTATGACAGTTAACTATTACAAATTTAACTATTAACTATTTAAAAAATTTTACAATTTAACAGTGACTATTACAAATTAATAAATTATGACAATTCATCCCAAATCTCTCCTTTCATATGATACAGTCTTTTTAAAATTTCAAATGTTTTTTTAAAATTAAATATCATCATGATTCATAATCCTATTTAAATTTTGAGTTTGACAGTTCGTCCAAAATCTCTCCTTTCATATGATACATCATGAATCATGATCATACAGTCTTTTTATAATTTTGATTGTTTTTTATAGCAAAAATTTCAAAATACAGCTATACAACAGTCAACTGTGTTATTGTCAAATTTAAATTTTTAATTGAACTTTTTTTGTTCTCTTTTTTGATAGGTAACAGGGTATAACTTATGGCTTCTGCAAGTGGAACTCGAGGTAGAAGAACTGGTGGCAAACCTAAGGACCCTTGCTGGAAACATGGGACACCAGGTCCAAAGCGAGGAAATGTCATTTGTAACCATTGCACTAAACATATGTCTGGAGGCGTTAATCAACTTAAATACCACCTTGCACAGGTCCCTTGCAATGATGTTGAGATATGTGACAAAGCTCCTGTGGAGGTTCAAAGGGAGGCACACGTCCTCCTTATTGATTATGAACGGAAGAAAGAAGCTAAAAAGAGAGCAGCAGAGGCAATGGCAGCTCCAAACCGAGATTTGAGTTCTACAGAGTCAGATTATAGAAGTGTAACTATAGAGGCCTCTTTGTAAGATACCCAACTAATTCTACTAAAAATTTTCCTTAGATAAATTTAGCTCATCAACTACTTAACACTTAATGACATACATCAAAGATAACCACTTGAATGAATCAACCTTAAAGTTGGGTACTTGTCTTATTGCTTGATTCAATCATCTTGCAAATGTCTTATTACATAGATAATGCTTTCAATAGCATGATTGTACATACTTATTCAAAGGAATTACAAAATAAGGCCTTGAAGCCTTGATGTTTACAATGACTTCCTCACTTGATCAACTCAATTGAACTCAGTGATGTCAACTGAATGTCAACACCTCACAATACAACAAGGGAGCATCACCTTGTCAGTTGAGGGAGCATCACCCCAACACTTGAAACTCGCAGGCCCCAAGATTACAAGCTTAATAGCTTTGCAAAGAGAATTTTGTCAAAAGATTAAGATATTAAATGAATGAGAGAGCTCCTCCTTTTATAGGCCTTCCAAAGGCAATGAAGGCACGTTTTTCAATGCACAAAGAGGAACCAAGGCACGTTTCCCAAGAGCATATTCCAATGGCATATTCCATTTGATGACTCCCCTCTGAGGTGGCAACCTTATCCAATGAACTGGAACGGATCCCGATGTTACCACTTGGACCAATAGGAGGTCAGAGACTTCAGGCGCCAAAACGATTGTCATAGTTGCAAGATTCTCTAGGCGAAGCGCCAACTAGGAGTAGTGTGAACTAGAATAGGTGCCTTTCTAAGTTGGGCGCTTCCTTGATGTGGCAGAGGCATGGATAAGCACCTAGTGGAGTTTGATGACTCCATATGTTCTCAAAACACTTTACATTACTCAGTGAAGACCTCTTAGTCTCTAGGCACCAGCTGGGAGTTGGAAAAAGGAGAATTGATACCCAACTTGCTTAGGCGCAGTTTTAGTGTTCCCTTGGCTTGGGCGCTAGATTTAGAGGTTCTGCAATGGTTTTGGCACCTAGAGAAGGATTGGACATCTTCCAACAATCTTATGTAACAGATGAAACTTCTAAGTGTGGATTGATTCCCTTGAAGAGAGCGCCCATATCCAGAGTGTTTGAACCTTGCTTTTTTTGTCCCCATCTTCATTGAGGCACATTTGTGGGTAGGAAAGAGTGCAGACTGGCGCCTTAGGAAGGATGTGGTCTTTCCTTGCTAAAATCTCCATCTCAAGCCATATCTAAGTCAAAAACACCAACTTCTATCAAGCGCCTTTCATCTTGAGTAGATTGAAAGGTCTTTTCTTACTTAGGCGCACTTTTGGGACAAGTTCCTTAGGTGCAATATGGTGTCTGTGGAAGGGTGAATTGGCGCCCTCCCTTGAACAGCTCATCCCCCATGCATGTGTTCACTTCCGAAGGCATTGAGGTAAGTCTAGAACATCATTCCTACTAGCGCCTAGATGATTTGGAGGGTTTGAAGTCCATTTTATCAATGAGGCGCATTTTTGAGATAAAATGACATGGGTTTGGCGCCTAGTCTTGAATTGCCCAATTCTCCCTTGAGAGCGCTCATACTTGGAGTCTTTAAAATGAAACAACACACTTGTCTTACCAAGCGCCCTTGCTTCTTGAGGAGTTTGGAGATCATTCACCCACTGGAGTCTTGTTTTGGCGCCTTGAAATGCCTAGGCGCTTATTCAATGTTGTTTGATCACAACTTGGCGCCTAAGAAGACTTTACTTCTTCAATACCTAACCTTGTTTCCTTTAGTCAAAATCTCATCTCTACTTTCATAAACACCTCTCATCCAAGTGGATTGGAAGCATCTTCTAGGTTAGGCGCACCTTTAGGTTTGCACAAGAAGGAATTTGCGCCTATACTTAAAAATTTGAAATGATCATCTTCCCTGCAAATGCTCACATTTGAAGTCATCAAGGTGAGTTAGGATATCATTCTTCATTAGCGCCTTAACTGAGTGAGGTCAGAGGCTACTTCCTTGATTAGGCACATGCTTGAGTAGATATCAACTAGGCGCACTTGAATGGTTGATGGATCATGAAATAGCGCCTAGTCTTCAAGGTGCAAAACATCTGAAACACTTTGTGATTCATATGACTCCACAAAGGTTCCTTAGTACTTCAAACACTTTTGCTTCCTCCTTCATGCTTGGGCGCCAGTCCAAAGTCCTAAAATCATGATTTAGCGCCTTGTTGCTTTTAGGCGCCCATTCATGATTGTGCATCTGGTGATTGGCGTCTAGAGTGAATATGCACTCATCTTAACTCATTTTAACAAGGCAACTTGATCTTGAAGACCAAACAACTCTTCCTACCAGAGCGCCTTGCCTCAAGTTGCAAGCTTTCAATACCCTAGGCGCTCATTAGAGTCAGTTTGGATAGAGAAGGGCGCCTAGTATCCACTTGGCCATATCCTCTGAAAATTTGCAATGTATAAATCATTTTGAAGATCAAAACATCTTTTTCTTCCAAGGCGCCCAAGTTGAAATGATTAAATAGCTTGATAGCTTGATGATTCTAGATTAGGCGCTCATTTGTGAAATTTGATATAGGATTAGCGCCTAGACTCCGAGAGTCAATTTCCTGCTTTCTTGGCTTCCAGACTTAGCCAAATTTGGGTTTCTGACTTGTTCCTGCAAAACAATAAATTTAGTCAAAACCCAATTCATTCCCTCATTATTTAGAATTAGCCTCCGGGAATGAGGAATAGGCTAATCCATTTTACACTTGATGTTCAAGCCAGAAACAGGGACATGACACTCTTCTACGCCTTCCATTGGGCCATGGATACGACGATCAGGCAAAGGGCTTGATAGCTTTTTTGTTCCTTGGAACACTCTTGGTGCACAACCTTCATTGGATGGTCTTGCAAATACATGGAATAGAGAGGTGCATCGTGAGGCGAAGTTGGCATGTGCACGATTTTGGTACTACAACAATATTCCCTTCAATGTCACTTCGAGTCCTTATTGGGAGCACTTGGTCACTGCATTGACTGAGGCAGGTAAGGGGTTCAAAGCCCTGAGTCGTCATGAGTTGAGTGGCCCATTGTTGCAGGAGGAGGTCGAACACACACATCTACTAGTACAGGATCAGAGGAAAGTTTGGGAAAGAAAAGGTTGCACTATTTTATCTAACAGATGGACAGATGCCAGGGACAGGACTCTCATCAATTTTTTCGTGGCTTCAGCAAGGCAGCTAGTCTTTTTAAAGTCAGTTGATGCCTCCAATCAAATAAAAAATGTAGAAACCTTGTGCAACATGTTGGATGAGGTGGTGATGGAGGTGGGAGTGGAACATGTCCAAATAGTGACTGACAATGCAGATGCATATGTGGCAGTCGGTAGACTTCTAGAGGCGAGGCTGCAACCATTTTATGGAGCCCTTGTGTTGCCCACTGTATTGACCTTCTTCTTGAGGACATTGGAAAAATAAGTTGGGCGAAGAATGTGGTTGAAGAGGCAAGAAATATCACAAAATACATCTACAACCACACATGGGTCCTAAATCTTATGAGAGAGTACACTGGTGGCAAGGAGCTCACACGATCAGGAGTCACACGCTTTGCCACTAATTTCCTTACCTTGCAGAGCATAGCAGCCTTATTGCCCCACCTTAGGCGCATGTTTGTGGCCAAAAGGTGGATAGAGAGTCCTTATCATAGGAAGCCAGAAACAGAGAGGGTCGAGAAGGCAGTTTATGATGCTAGCATGGAAAAATCCATGAAGGAGATCATCAAGGTAAGTTTTCAAACACTAATTTTTATTTTATTTTTATTTGCTAATGTTCAAATTTGCTAATTTTGTAAAAAAATTATATTTATATTTGTTGAATTTCAATTACTATAATTCTCTAATTTTATTTTCATCCACTATTGATTTAGGTGTCAGAACCGTTGGTTAGAGTTCTACGATTGGTGGATGGGGATCAAAAGCCCATGGGGTATCTATATGAGGCCATAGATAAGGCCAAAGAGGCCATTCAGCATTTGTATGGGTCGAATAAAACAAAATATGAACCCATATGGCGCATTATTGATCAGAGGTGGAATCGACAACTCCACCAACATATTCATGCTGCTGGTTACTATTTGAACCCCAGGTATTTCTTCTCCTCTTCATTCAAAGCAAATGCAGAGGTTAAGCTTGACCTGAACACATGCTTGGAGAGGTTGATCTTTAATGATAACTTTCGAGACATCATACTCGATAAGTTACAGGCCTATACGAATGCAGATGGGCCTTTTTTTTCTTCAAGAGATGCCATTTGTAGGAGATCTACTCTACAACCAGGTAAAAAACATATGTTTATTTTTCATTTACTATTTATTTTAATATTTAAGTTTACTAAAATCCTTACAAAGTTATAAATGTTATCCTTGCAGATTTATGGTGGGATGATTATGGTTCCTCAACGCCTAATCTTCAAAAGATAGCCATTCAGATTTTATCCCAGCCTTGTAGTACATCCGGTTGTGAGCGCAATTGGAGTGTTTTTGAGGCCATTCATACAAAGAAGCACAACAAGTTGACTCAAAAGCGCTTGAATGACCTTGTCTATGTGCGGTACAACCTTCGGTTACATGAGAAGAAGGTAGAAGGCCAGGAATCATATCAGGCATTGGACCTTGACAACATTGATCCATATTCAGATTGGATTGCTGAGGATGTTGATGTTGATCCGTCACATGATGATGATGATGATATAGCTGCTATGGAGAGGGATACAGCTGAATGGCAAGCGAATGTCGCAGCATATGAGGATTCAGAGACAGAGTTAGATGATGATATTGATGTGCCATCAGGGGCGGGTTCCTCACATGTACTGCTTGATCCTATAGATGAGGACCCTGTTGAGAATACCCCAGCTATACCAGGCCCAACCACTTCTGCACCACCCACAAAGAGAAACAAAACTCTTTTGAGCTTTAGTCATAGAAGAAATTTATGATTTATATTTTCTAGTGATAATGGAACTCTTTTTTTGGTCTATGATATGTATTATCAAACTGGAATTTCATATGTATTCGAAGGTTGAACTCTTTTTTTTGTCTATGATATGTATTAAACTCTTAATATTGATTTATATATGAAGGAAATCAGCAATGCATTCTAGAATTTCAGAAATGTGTGTTTTTTAAGAATAATTTTTAAAAATTATGCATTTTTAAATGTTCAATAAATTTGCCGAGTTATTGCTGAGTTTTTCCCGGAGTTTTTGCCGAGTCCCCAATTTTTTAAAAGTTTTGGGTCTGCCGAATTTTTGCCGAGTCCGAGTTTTTCAACTATGATTTCAATAATATCATGCAAAACATATACATAAAACCCTAACCCTTCAGCAAGCAAAAACACAAAAAAAAATCAGTATAAAACCCTAGCTGAGACAATGTATGTTACATATTTTGTTGGGTTTGTGGAGCATCATTGTTCTTCAATTTGGTATGTACAAACCTAATATTAGGTCTGATTTGCAACAGCAGAGATCTGATTTATTATGGGGCATGTTTGGCCTATGATTTGAATGTAAGTTTCATATTCAGAATTCTGATTTATAGCAGCAGATTGTATAACTCAGAAATCAGATTTTGTACCATGTTTATGTTTGCAATTTGATGATATCTTTGGTTGGATGAGTTCATGTTTGAAGATATAATCATAAGGATTCATGAATGCTTTATTATTGGAGCATTTGGTTGCACTTGTGTTCACTGTCCTTGTTTAATTGCAATCAGAAAATCAGAGTAGAATTCTAGGGTTAGAGCAGAAATTCAAAAGTGCAGAAAATTAGAGGCAGAAATCAGAATTTTAGGGCAGATCCCATTGGGGATATTGCAACAATCAATAAGAGTTTCACATTTGATGAAGCACCAAACACAAATTTATACACTTCTATTCGTATGTGGCACTAGCCAAAGCTTGGAAAATAATTACAGTAGTGGGTTTTATTGTATCTTATTCATTCCCAAATTCATTTGGAGTCTTGTTATCTTATATTTGAACACTCAACAGTAGAACCAAGACTAGCAAAAGAAAATGGATAGGAATCACAATATGAGATAAAACCTTGAAAAAAAGTGCACTTCTCTTCCATTCTTATGCACTTGGATACGGTCACCATCAAATTTGCACTCAACAACCACTTGTTTGCCATGTAACTGGAACAATAAATGAGCATGTTAGTTGTAGCTAGTCAGTGGTGACAAAGATATAAGGTGTGCTGTATAAAATAAACTGTGCAGCATGTTGCCATAAAAATTCCATGTGAAATAACTAACACATTGTTTTTCCTTGTTCCTTCACATCAATCTATTAATAGAACCAAACTAGCGTACACCCAACCATCATCACAAAAACATGACACTCTGCAAGTATAAAATGCATGCATGTTGAATGAAAAGATTAAGAACCTTTTTCCATGCAGTCTCAACATCTGGCACTCTGGAGGCTAACTGTGGGCGCACAGGTTTTCCCACCTCAATGTCCTGCAATATAGGGGATTTTTGCATTTCAATCTTGAAATCAAACCTATATAACTCAAGGTTAATAAATATGAAAAACAAATGGCAGGCGTCTATAATTTGAATTGGTGTAATTTCAAATGAGTCAAATTGCATGTACAAAACCGCAGAGTGAATTTATGTTAAAGTTAGATTGATCAGACATCAGACACAAATCTAAGTCCTGAGGCAATAAAATTCAATAAAATTGTACCTCTATAAGTAGGACTGAAACTGAAAAAGGAACCCCAACTACAATGTAAACTTGAAATTTAAAAAAGCTAGAGATTAGCATTAAATATACTAGACTCCGCTACCTAGTTTCAACAATTTGGGACTTTCAGGAAAAATTTAAGGCTTGTTGTAATTTGAATTGGTGTAATTTCAAATGAGTCAAATTGCATGTACAAAACCACAGAGTGAATTTATGTTAAAGTTAGATTGATCAGACATCAGACACAAATCTAAGTCCTGAGGTAATAAAATTCAATAAAATTGTACCTCTATAAGTAGGACTGAAACTGAAAAAGGAACCCCAACTCCAATGTAAACTTGAAATTTGAAAAAGCTAGAGATTAGCATTAAATATACTAGACTCCACTACCTAGTTTCAACAATTTGGGACTTTCAGGAAAAATTTAAGGCTTGTTGGCATTTTAATTTGTCTATTGAGAGACAATACAAAATGGAACAGCATATATGGTAGAACCATTCTTCAAATTATAAGAGAAAAGCTCCTTGACACCTAAAACCTAAAACTATAAACAAATTTACAATCATGCACACTATACAAGTTTATTAATGGGGGCTTTTGCATGAAGATAAATTACTAATTGACTATGTCTTTGCCTCAAATGCAAACACCAGACTGTCAACAGTCAAGACCTGCAGCGAGTTTTTCAAATTTAAAGGAGGGTAAACTAATTCAAGCACAAGCGGAGACAACTTCCTACTGGCTAAAACAGAGAACAATATTTGGTTGAAAACAAAGATTGAAAAGAAAGACACTGATGGATGCTGACTATTGGCTAAATCAGAGACTAGTAAATTTATATCGACAGGAAAGAATCAATCAAGTGAACACCACATGATTTCATGAAGAAAATAGTTAAGTTGCATTCAAAGCTACAATTTAAATAGACAGATTTCACCAATACAAGTGTGACTCAAAACACTCTACATTCAAATTTCTTCAAGAAATTATAAACATGCGATCACAGTTACATAACCACTTTTCCTAAACAATGGATTCTGCAGCATAAGTGTAACTTCCACCAACATTCATTAAATTTCACTAAAATAGAATAATTAGACTAATAATTTCTACATCATAAGTCTAACATCAATTCTCATTACAAATTACATGCTCAAAACATTTATTTATTAACTCCCAAGAGGTAACTTTTAAAGGGAAAATGATAATAACATAATCCTAAAAAAGCACTGCTTTAAAGCAGCCCAATCCCTATCTGCAGAAAAGAAGAAATAAAACCCTCTTAAAGCAAACTAATTCTAAAACAATATATAAATTAAAATCCTAATATTAAGCTCAAATCTATTTCCTCTAGAAAAATAGAAACTTTTGTCACTTAAGTCATTTTCAAAAATCTAAAATGACTTTGACTTGCAAACTTTGTCAAACCTTCTAGAGTCTCTGAAATATGTCGAACTTTTCCTAGAGCCTGTGAAAATTGTCAAAACCTTATCCATGGATATGAGACTAATGACTACCTCTGAAAAAGCAATTTAATCACAAAGCAACTTTCTAAAACTAGAAAGTTGGATTTTTTAGCTCCTCTCACCATTCCTCGAAAAAGCATACCTGCTAAAAATGGTAATTTCTAAAAAATAGAATTGTTCCCAAAATTGAATGGATTTTCAACTGAACACTGAAACCCTAACCATGAGATTATGCCCAGCACTTTAATTTGGATTTTCCTGCACTTGGCATAGTTCTGTCATCGCAAAGCCAACTAGAAGGTGCACCTAAAGCAAATTTTGGATGGCAAAGCCACTTTTTGATCATAAGCAAAACTTTTGAGTGGGTTTACCACTCCAAAATGGCACTAATCACTTAAGTCTTTTCGTTTTTCTTTGGACGTGGAGTTTTCAAGTCACTTAGACACCTATTTAAAAGTTGGCACAACTTTTTAGTAGCTTTGCCACTTAAAAAGTACTTCTTGTCTCTTTCCTTTAAGCAAAGGTTCATTTTGCATTTTCACTATTTTTATAAGTGGCGAAACTCTTTTCCTAGTGCTGCCACCTTGATTTAATGCCCAACTGATATGTTTTTCAATGTCTTTGGCCTTGGTATAGATCACTTAAACATGCCACCTTTAGAGTGCCATTTCTAACTAGCTCTACCACTATAAAGTCACACCGAGCTTGTCATTTCAGCATTCTTTCCTTTTTGGTGAAATTTCAATTTGACCTTACCACTTTGAAGATCCTAGGGTGGAACTTTGTCATGGTCTTGCCACCTAGAAGTAGTGCCAAACTTGTCAATTTGCTAATCTTCTTCACAAGGCACACTTTCATGACTCGTTTGCCACTTTTTGGTACCCTTTTCTATTGTCATTGCCAAGGCAAATGTGTGCCACACTTGATCACTCAAACACTTGCACCTTGCCTTATATTTCTATGTGTTGATCTATTCTTTCTTCTCCAACGTGTCCCTTAACATCATCATTGTTTATTCCTTATCAAGCTCAAGGCAATCATCTTCACCCTACAAAATTGTTAGTAAATAGGACCATGTGAGGACAATTTTTATGCAAACCAACTAGAAGGATAACAATTGACTTGAAACCGATGCAAACTCAAGGATTAACTGACAAGTGACTAGCAAAAAACGGCCTAAAAACAGCATAGTGTATAACAAATTATGTGATGATTTATCTAGATTCAACAGTGTAGCACAAGGATGGGAGACCTCCCAAGAGGTTTCGATGCTTAACTGCAATGTACCCATTTTCTGAGTGATCACCTAATTGGCAAGTTTTCATACTTGGCCAATTTTGTAGGGCAAAACGATGATGGATTATGACTTGGCATAATTTTGTGGTAATTTTGATGAAGTCAACACTAGTCTAGTAATTTGCCCTAATGTAGAGCAACCCATTTGGAGAAGGGAAAATAGACAAAACATGGGAAAATGCCTATGGACAAAATAAGGATAATTTATGATGATTTTTCCTTGATGATGACAACTTCATTCGAGGTCAAATTTATGTTGTATCATGTGCCTAAAGGGTTCACCCTTGGAGGATGTGTAATATCCCAAATGGGGATATTATGGAGAAGTTTGGATTTACCGGCTTTCCCAATGATTTATCTGAATACTGCCCTAAAATTTCTGCACTTTAGCTTTCTGCCATAACCCCAACTTCTACCCTAGTTTTCTGCTCTTTTTAATTTTCTGCTTTAAACCTAACTGCTGCACTTAAGATCAGACTTAAACATATGCTTATAACAGCCCAAAAACATGTCCAATACATTGCAAAATCACCACCAATGTACTTTCCAACAATATACTTGAAATCCACAATGAATCATGCAAGGGAACCATTTTAATTTGCAATCATAATGGACTGAAATGTAAATCAGATGTCTGCTGCTATAAAACTGAATATATAATGTCAATTACAAAGCAATTTGACCTTGCAAAATGATAGAAGATAGGCTCTAATGTTGCTGCTCCAATTAGGGCATAAACCCTAGGTCTTCTAAACACAAAAGCACTAGAAATACCTCATCAAATGAGTTTGCTCAGGTCTGCTCTGCTGCTGTCATAAATTCTGCTCTGCTCAAACCCTAAATCAGCAAGTAAACTTCAAAAAGCAACCACAAAATACAAGCGCTCTCCTCCAATTAGGGCATAAACCCTAGGTCTTCTAAACACAAAAGCACTAGAAATACCTCCTCAAATGAGTTTGCTCAGGTCTGCTCTGCTGTTGTCATAAATTCTGCTCTGCTCAAACCCTAAATCAGCAAGTAAACTTCAAAAAGCAACCACAAAATATAGGCGCTCTCCTCCAATGAAGGGCGCTCCAAGACTAGGGCCTACTTCTCCACAAAAATGAACAATATCATGCCAAAGAAGTGCCTGAAAATGATCTCCAAATCAGATATATAATTCTGCTCCAAAATCCATGAAGTGCAAGTGAACTCCCGTCACGGAATCCTCAAAAAGAAGCAGCTAGGGTTTCGTCCAACTCCTCCTAAGACTTGAGATTTTCACCTCAAATCCTTCTTTAAGAGATATACTCCAAAAGTCGATTGAATGAATGAGTAAATGATGATCTCCAAATGCCAAATCGACCTTGTATTTATACCCAACTTATCTTCCTTCATTAAGGCCGACCTAGGTAGAGTGATGTTGATTTTTTAATGCACTTTTTCCCTCCAAGAGGACCGACCATCCTCAAGACTCATGAGCGCCATAATAAATCCAAATTAAAGATATGAATTTATTATAATAAGTTATCTCCAAGCATCAAGGTAAGATGTTAGCTATTATTCATTTCTTCCTCACAAGTCGTCCCAAATTAAGGTGCAAGGATAATCTACTCAATGTTGGCGCATGCATAGGATCCATGCCTCATCATCAATGTGGCATCAAACATAGGATAATTACAACTTCATCTCTTAGCATAAACATGACAAGTCTCCGCACATTCGATGACAAATCTCCATATGTGTAACTCTCCTATGGTGACCATTCCGAAATTGAGAACATTATAGTCCTACCTTCCCAGAATTGCTTGTGCTCAAGCAATGGCAAGTGTGTATCCTGTGAGATAGTGTCAAGTGACATGTATCTCCATCTGTTTGCATGCCCAATGGCCGTACAAATCCTCCACTGGTGGTTGCATCCTCCAAGAAGAGTGTGAAGAATGCAATGCAAAGTGAACTCCAATAGCTGAAGCCATACCCTCTTGAGCCCAACCAAACACCATCCTCCAAATTTTGAAAGTAGTCCTGTAACCACGAGTGCAACATCCTCCAAAGCTCCCAAGGTGCCACTCCTCAGGAATGAAGCCTCGAAGAACAAGTGATGAAGAGGACAATCTCTAAAACACAACCACAAGTCTCCAAGCTACCGCTGCTCCACTCTGATATAATCATCGGCAATGCTCCATGAGTTGTGAAGCAACTCATCAAAATCCCAATAAAGTGGTGTACCAAACATGCTCCCACCTGGATCCCAAATCATCCTATCATCACATTGGGTAATCGTGAAGAGATGGAAGCATCTCAAAGTGTTAGCAACATCAACCCAAACTCCAACTCCAGTAGTCCTATGGATGTGCCAAACTCCCATCATAAGTGCAAGAAATGCATATCAACTCCCCCAAAGCTCCTGATGTAGATCATGGCAGTGACCTCCCAACTGAAAATCAGTCCTATGTAGCTATAAGTAATACCTCTAATGACATGAGATGATAAAGCATCATCCATATACCATCCTCCAGTGATGAAGAGATGATCCAAGCTTCTCCAAAACACCCGATCAACTGTTGTCCTATGCCTACTCAGTATGAAATCCATGTACCATGAAGGGGAATAAGCATCTCACCCAAATATGCAAAAGGACACCATGTACTAGGGCAGGAATGTCAATGCCATCATGCTCACCTCCAACTCCAATGTCAAAGGCCAACTGTAAAGCAAACCCTAATGTCTCAAATTCAGGAATGGGAACATCTCCATACCTAGGCATAGGAACCAACTGTATCTCCGAAGTATGCTCATCCAACGTAAGTGCCTCGCTAGTATGCATCATCAAGCTCGGACATAGGACAGCCTCCAATGCTACCAAAGGATCAATAGAATGATAAAGTTGCTTCACATTATCTACATCTCCAAGAATGATCAAGGAATCATTACAAACTGAATCCCTTATGACTCCCTCTTCAAGTGAAGTCATGATATTAGTGTCTGATCCACTAAGTGCAGTCTCAACAGCTCCATCAAACTCCCAAGCAGCTGTTGTTCGCCAAGAATCTATGCACCACGAGGTAGAGCAGCCATCTCCTAGCAAAGTATGGAATAGATCCCCATGAACTAGGGCTGGAACATCAAGATTTTCATGCTTTCTTCCAATCCCTATGCCATCACCCAGCTGAAACACAAGCATTAGTAACTCCAAACCAAATGTCATAGCAATACCCTCATACCTTGTGTCATAGTTCAGTTGTACCACAGTAGGATGCCCAACAAAAGAAAGAGTCTCCATGGTATACATTTGAAATAAAGCAGCTACATACTCCATCCAAGAGTCGTCAACATGATGGAACCTCTCACAAACAAACTCCTCAAGTGCTCCATGAAGGATGAAAGATCCATCCTCATCATGCTTATCAACATAGGTAGTCACAATATTAGTGGCTGATCCACATAGTGTGTATTCAATGATGTCATCCCAGCTCATGATTGTGAGTCTTCAAGTGGCTCTCCACAAGATGTGACACCAACTCCTCGTGAAGTAAAGACTCATTCCTCATATGCCATATGTCATGCCGAACTAACTTAGCTCTCTTGGGCCTTGGACACACAAATAAGACCCCATGTTTGACTTCAACATGAAAGTCAACAATAGGAGTCTTCCCAATCTCATTCACAAGTGTAAGGGCTGCCAACATATGATTATGCAAGAGTGAAAGGCTGCTGTCCCAAATAAAATCAAAACTGCTGTCATACCTTTTTGTAGTACCTTCACTCTTCTCAAACCTCTCCAGGCTCCTTCATCGTTGTTGCATGTTCTCCATCCAAGGCTGATCCAACATGATTCTCTCCATGGAAAGCACGTCTCAAAGCTAATCCTTATGGCTGTCATGTCATGATGATGTGAAATCAAAGGACTGCTGTTACAATTCAGAAAATCAGGCCTTACCTTATGTTCTTGAAAGATGTCCTTGTAAACCCTAATCTCATCTTCCTCCATGATTGAGTGATCATCGACTAGGGCAGGTCCAAGGCATGTCTCCCATGGAAAATCAAGAGTGTTATGTGTCACCAACTCTATCTCATGGCTGCAAGTTGAATCCTCATGTATGTCCATCCCTTCTATCTTCACAACCTCGTCATAGGATCCTTCAAGCTCTTCCTCCATGTCTCCACTTTTTGCCATCTTCATGTTGCATTGTCCTTCATTGGATGTGGCTGTCATAGAAGTCTGAATTTCTGTTGTGTATGGTGAAGAGTGTACCATGCTCAATTCGCAACAAAGCTTCTTCACTTGATCTTCTGATTCTTGAAGGGCCTCTTGAGTGCTTTTCCAAGAATCCATGGTGTCCTTTAGCTCCCAAGTGAGCTGATCCACTTCATCTTCCTCCCTTCTCAAAGCGCTAGCGTATATCTCGCCAAGTTTTCACACTTGGCCAACTTTGTAGGGAAAACAATGATGGATTATGACTTGACATAATTTTGTCGTAATTTTGATTAAGTCAGCACTAGTCAAGTAATTTGCCCTAATGTAGAGCAATCCATTTGGAGAAGAGAAAATAGAGAAAACATGGGAAAATGACTATGGACAAAATAAGAATAATTTATGATGATTTTTCCTTGATGATGACGACTTCATTCAAGGTCAAATTTATGTTGTATCATGTGCCTAAAGGGTTCGCCCTTGGAGGATGTGTAATATCCCAAATGGGGATATTATGGAGAAGTTTGGATTTACAAGCTTTCCCGATGATTTATCTGAATTCTGCCCTAAAATTTCTGCACTTTAGCTTTCTGCCCTAACCCTAACTTCTGCCCTGGTTTTCTGCTCTTTTAATTTTCTGCTTTAAACCTAACTGCTGCACTTAAGCTCAAACTTAAACATATACTTACAACAGCCCAAAAACATGTCCAATACATTGCAAAATCATCACCAATATACTTTCCAACAATATACTTGAAATCCACAATGAATCATACAAGGGAACCAATTTAATTCGCAATCATAATGGACTGAAATGTAAATCAGATGTCTGCTGCTATAAAACTGAATATATAATGTCAATTACAAAGTAATTTGACCTTACAAAATGATAGAAGATAGGCTCTAATGCTGCTGTTCCAATTAGGGCATAAACCCTAGGTCTTCTAAACACAAAAGCACTAGAAATACCTCCTCAAATGAGTTTGCTCAGGTCTACTCTGCTGCTGTCATAAATTATGCTCTGCTCAAACCCTAAATCAGCAAGTAAACTTCAAAAAGCAACCACAAAATATAGGCACTCTCCTCCAATGAAGGGCGCTCCAAGACTAGGGCCTACTTCTCCACAAAGATGAACAATATCATGCCAAAAAAATGTCTGAAAATGATCTCCAAATCAGATATATAATTCTGCTCCAAAATCCATTAAGTGCAAGTGAAATCCTGTAATGGAATCCTCAAAAAGAAGATGCTAGGGTTTCGTCCAACTCCTCCTAAGACATCAGATTTTCGCCTCAAATCCTTCTTTAAGAGATATACTCCAAAAGTCGATTGAATGAAAGAGTGAATGATGATCTCCAAATGCCAAATCGACCTTGTATTTATACCCAACTTATCTTACTTCATTAAGGCCGACCTAGGTAGAGTGATGTTGATTTTTTAATGCACTTTTTCCCTCCAAGACGGCCGACCATCCTCAAGACTCATGAGCGCCATAATAAATCCAAATTAAAAATATGAATTTATTATAATTTATTCTTTTGTCCTGTTCTCCAAGTGCCAAGGTAAGATGTTAGCTATTATCATTTCTTCCTCACAAGTCCTCCCAAATTAAGGTGCAAGGATAATCTAATCAATGTTGGCGCATGCATAGGATCCATGACTCATCATCAATGTGGCATCAAACATAGGATAATTACAACTTCATCTCTTAGCATAAACCTGACAAGTCTCCGCATGTCCGATGACAAATCTCCATATGTGTGACTCTCCCATAACAACCATTCCAAAAATGGGGACATTATAGGATGGAAAGATGGGAAATAATAAAAAAATAAAATAAAGTGTTTTCCATGTGGTTTGGGCGCCCAAGAGGAGGTCAGCCCTAGGAGAAGGAAATTAAGGGAATAAAATAAGAAATACAAAGCTAGGTCCGCCTAGGAGAGAAGGCATAAAAGAAAATAAAGAAAATATCCCTTATGAGGTCGGCCAAGAGGTAAAGAAGACAAATAATCATAAAGTGAGCGCCTAACATCGCTTAAGGAGGTTGGCCAACTTTGGGAGATAAAGAATTGGTATAAAGGAAGGTAAATTGCAAGTCATTCAATCATATCTTACATCACATCTTTCATTTGGAGTTTTACTCTCAGCTGCACATTCGAGCAGCATATTCCAAGGACGAAAACCCTTGAGATTATAAGGTAGATTGGACGAAAACCCAATCTCATCCTGGAGGTGAATTCATACGGAGTTCACAATTGCACTTCATTGGAAATTTGTGGAGAAGAAGAGAAGATTTGCATATTCAGATTTTAGATCAGCATTCGAGGAGATTCTTCTTGTGGCCTTTGCATCATTTGACACTAGGGTTTTAACCCTAGCCTTGTGCACCACCCTTGGAGGATTGAGTTTGTGGCATTTTGTGTATTTCTTGCATTAGGGCTTGCCCTAATTAGGAGTGCCAAACTTGGAGCAGCATTCTTGGCGAGGTTGTGTTGTCATTGATGCAGGAGCATACAGGTTCACTGGCAATCCTGTGTCACCAAAAAAATATGTTTTATTTCCTAAGTTGTTTTTGGCTTTATTTCCTTGCAAAGTTGGTTTTTGTGTTTCAGGAGCAATTTCGGATTTACTTGGTCAATTTCAAGACATCATCTTGTAGAAGACCCAATTGGGTATCTCCAGTTTCATTTTGGTGAAGATTGGGACAAAATTGGCTAAGTTATAGCCAGTCGGAGAATTCCCCAGTTCGCGAACTCTTAAGTTCGCCGACAGCTCAATTCGTCGATGGGAACTTTCGCCGATGTTAGCATTTAATTTTGCACCTTTCGGTGAGAAAGAAAAACGGATAGCGTATACAGTAGGACTATTCTTCAAATTAGGGAGGGAAACTCCCTCAACAAGGAAATTAAAAAGACGTTTACAAAATAACCTATCTTTTTGGTTTCTCAAGGCACGAGCACAAGGCAATGAAGCTCTTCTGCGAGGCTATAAGATTTTCTAAAGCATTACAGAAGAAAATAACTAACTTTATCTTAAAACACTTCCAATTTTTTTAAGTAAATCAAGAGCATAAAGAAATCGAAGGAACAACTTGGAAATTTTCAACATGAAAGAACAAAGATAATTCAACAACAATCGCTCATGCACAAAGTCATGAACGATTTTCACAACTCTCGACAACAAGATAGATCTCAGAAACCATGATACATATTCTCATTAATCAAAATACAAGAACAAATAACACTGCTTGAACAATAAAATGCGAGCAAAAATTAGTCTCAGCATTTACCATTGATATCATCATTCCTTCTTTAAGTGTGTAGAATACACTTATTTATAACCTAAAACAAAAGGTGCAAGGAAATAAAAGGAAGAGTTAACTAACACTCTTCACTCTAGATCTAATGTTGCATTGGAAACATGCAAGCTTATTAGAAATTAAAAATAAAAATATCTTGTCATGCAATTCAGTTAACTGAACTTGCATGTTATTACACAATGAGTTCCAACTCAAAGATAATTTGTATGATTTCCAAAAGCAAAATCTAAAAATAAATTTAACTCTAGATTACAAAGTCAGTTCTCAAAATAGAAACTGCTTTGGAAATCTCTCATTCTACCAAAAATAAATCCCTCCTGCAGATAGTAAAAATTTGACTAAGTATGAGAATTGACATTTCTCTCGAATTCATCAATACTAGCCTCATCTAGCATAATCATGGAATCAAGGTGAACCGTCCTCATCTGCAGGTCAATGGCATCATCCTCAGTGACTTTCACAAAATCTTCAAATTCTTTTTCAACCTTGGCGAACTTTGATGCAATTTCTACAAGGAGATACATCTTGTCTACGTGGGGATCACCACAAAACTTTTCGCAGATTAGCTGAATGAACTCCTCCTGCAAATTATGAACAAGGCAATTTACGCCTTCATCGTTGAAATACCTACAAGGAATGTTTTGGACAAAATCAATGGCATATTTTTCAATGCCCAGAAGCTTTTCTTTCCCTGTAGCCAACTCCATGGCTATACCCTTCGAGGTGAAACTTGTCACAAGTCTGTTTCTTTGACCTTGGAATATTCATGTTTGAGCAAGGATTTGACCTCAATGGTGGCCGATGAATATTGCATGATGACTCGGAAGGGTCTTGTTCTAATGCCTTTTTGCCTTGAAAATTGCCAATCTAGACCTCTGTGTGTTCGCTGTTCAAAAAAATCAAGTTTCCTTTTCGCTGTCCAAAATTTAATTTTTTGTGAAAAAATTAATTTTTTGCCCTTGGGAAATGAAAGTTTGGATCTGCAACCTCAAAGAATCAATGGATCTAAGCTCAAAACGGCTGAAGATGATGGAAAACGCCATTTGCCGAAGTGGGTATGCGCTAGAAATGAGAAATTTTGGACATATAGGCCTCAAAAATCACTTTTATCTTGGCTGTAGGTGGTGATTTTGTCCATGAACAGTCATGAACAATGAAGAAAAACCTTGAAAAATCATCAAAAATGGCCTCCTGGACTTGGGCGCTACCTCCTGAGTGTACAAATAGGCCTTAGAATGATGGAGAATGAAGGAAAAAGTGCCTGGAAGTCATGAATTCGCCCCTTGGATACTTGGCTGGTCCAAAAAGTGCCTTTTAAACCTGTAATAAAAAGCTTGAAACCCTCAACAATGGCTGTCAATGCAAAGAAAAGGTCTTAGTGTGAACAAATATGCCTTGGAGTGTGATAGGAAGGTATAGAATGATGTGACAATGTGTAGACTTTGCCCTGTATGCGAAGATCCACTCCTTAAAGCTTTTGAATCTACACTATGCAAGTTTTCAATCTCCATTAATGGCCGCCATGTGTGAAGTGCACCCTCTAAACCCTTCTTTTGCCTTTGGAAAATGATAATAACTATGCAAGAGATCTTTATAGTGAGCGCTACCCTTCAAGGGTTTTCAATGTGTTCTTTCCTAAAAATAAGATGCTCTTATTTTTGGCTCTATGCACAAAGAAGAATGAAGGATAGACCTCCATTTATAGCTCTTTGTCAGTCCCAAAAAGGCAAATTTGAGCGCCTTTGTGAGGTGTCAAAAAGGCGTGTAAAATAGGAAAAAGGGGTGCTTTTTGAGATAACCAAAAAGGAGTGCGTTTTAGTGATTTTGAGCGCCTTTGTGGATGATAGAAAAAAGAGAGCAAATTGGGCAAAATGAGCGCCTTTTAAGGAGGGTCAAAAAGGCGTGAGAATTGGACAATTTGAGCAGCTTTTATGGATGCCAAAAAGGCGTGGAAAATGGGCAATTTAGGAGCTTTTTAGAAAGGTTGAAAAGGCGTGAGTTTTGAGGGATTTAGGCGCCTTTTTGCAAGGATAAAAAAAGGCGTGGGTTTTGCTTGAATTGGGCGCCTTTTGGGGAAGCCAAAAAGGCGTGCCTTTTGGTCATATTGAGCGCCTTTTGGTGGTGAAGGAGAATCTCCCTTGCAAGAGCATTTTGTCTTAGATTTCCTCGTTCTTTGGCGTTTTGTAAGGATGTTTGTATTAGAATAATTATTTATCCTATTTTTAGTTAATGGTCACTCCTGTAAATTAGCTATAATTTATTTGGTAAGATCGTTTGCACGATCTTCTGTAGTTTCTATTTTAGAAACATGCTATTTGTATATCTTATATATATTTTGTTGAGCATTTTGCTCTTTGTGAATAACATTCAAGTTTTTACCAATTACCTTCGTAATATGGTATCAGAGCAGAAAACTTGGGTTAATATCATTTTTCTTCTGCAAGTCGCGATTTTTGCTTTTCGTTTTCGTGGCCTTTCTAAAAATCATTGGCTTTCGTTTTCGGAGGCTTCTTGTGCCTTACCCGCAGTCGCGTCTTTCAGCAACGGTCGTGATTCCTAGTTCGCGATTTCTTCATTCGGGGGTTTACCTTTCCATTCAGCTTCGTTCCTGCTCACGTTTTTTTGCAGTGTGGTCGTGATTTGATCTAGGTCGCGGTTTCTACGAGACATGCCTGAAGGTCGCCGTCGCCGATTTACTCTGTTCACTGTGTTTTTTTGCTCGCGTTTTGAGGTCGCGATCTTTGATTCTGCAAAGTTTTTTTTTAGCGACCTACACATACTTTCATGGTCTCTTCCTGCTGCCGCGCGTATCCCTGTGTGTGCCCTTTCTGTCTTCTGTCGGCCTCTGTTTGGAGTCGCATTCTACGATTTGAAGTTCCATTTCTACTTCTTTCGACGACTAGGGTTTCTGAGAAATCAGCTAGGGTTTTGAACCCTTGTTTCCAGTCAGAATTTTATTCCGATTCCAGATTCTTTGTGGGTTTTTCGAGAGCATTTCTGGGTAGCTGTTGGATTTTTTGGGTGCCTCGAAATATGTCTTGAAATTTGTGCCGACAGATTTGTCTTGAAATCTGTTCCTGTACCTTCCTCAGTGCATTGAAATTTGTGCCTCAAGCCTCTTTTCAGTTCATTTTTTTGTGCATTGAAAAGCGTGCAAGATGGTAAGTTTGACCAACATTATGTTGGAGGGCAGTCAGCGTTTCAACGGCAAAAAATATAATACCTGGAAGCAGTGAATGATGACCATCTTTGAATATCGCTGCCTTGATTATATGATTTTAGGCACCACTACTCATCCTGCATCGGCGGGTAAAGACCAGGACAAGTTTGACGAGCAGAACCATGAAGCAGTCATGCTCATTAAGCTTTCAGTCACAGATGATCAGCTACCTCAAATTCCGGCTAGGAAAATAGCAAAGGAGATTTGGGACCATCTGAAGGGTTTGCATGAAACCTCTGACAAGAGCCGTGCGTTCTTCCTAAAAAATATATTGTTTTCTATCATGATGGATGAGAAGACATCTTTGCAAGCGCACCTAAACAAGATCCAGGAGATCTGAGATCAGATGGAGGCTATTGGTCGAAAAATGGAGGAAGAAGATATGGTCGTGATCACTTTGAAAAGTCTACCTAAGTCCTATGAACATTTCATTGAGACTCTCAACATTACGTCTACTAATGTTGATCTGAAGTTTCCAGAACTTTGTACTATCCTCTTGCAGCAGAATCGCTGGAAACAACAGTTTGGTAGTAGTGCTTCTTCGTCCTCTTCAAAGCAGGCTTTTGCAGCCAAGTTTCAAGCTCCGAATAAAGGCAAAGGTCAGCCTCCACAGCAGAAAGACTCAGGTCAACCTCAGGACAGCACCAAGAAAAAGAATATTTAGTGTAATTACTATCACAAATATGGTCACATCAAAAAGGATTGTCGTCAGCGTTTGGCTTCTGAACAGAAGAAGCAGGGAGGGTCTCAGCAGAAAGCAAATATTGCCGAGCACACTGAGCAGAAGGAATTTGCCTTTTATGCTTTTATGGCTAAAAGACCTGCAAATCATGTGAAGTCCTCTGCCTGGTACATTGATTCAAGTGCTTCGCGTCACTTCACTCATCGACGTAATTGGTTTACAGACTTTACTCCCTTCAGTGACTCAGTTATTTTTGGTGGAGGAGAAGAATATACAGTTGTCGGTAAGGGCACTGTTCAGATTCAGTCTGGTGGGAGGAATCTAATATTCCTCAATGTTTACTATGTTCCTGGCATGGAACTTAATCTTCTCTCTGTCAGTCAGATCATGCGGCACTCTCCTCAGTTGGATATAGTTTTCAGTACACACAAATGTTCCATTGTTGATCGGGAGACTCGTAGCACTGTGGCTGTTGGTATTGAGGATCATGGTCTATACAAACTTGTGGATACAAGGGATTCTCCAGAGTTAGCCATGGCAGCCCGAAATTCTTCCATCACTAGTCTTTGGCATCAGCGTTATGCGCACTTAAATGTGCACTATCTTTCTCAGCTATCTCGGGAGGGCCTTGTAGCCGATTTACCTGAGATTTAGACCCAGCATCATGGTGTTTGTGGAGCTTGTCAAGCTGGGAAGTAGCATCGGACACCGTTCCCGACTGGTGACTCATGGCAAGCCTCCAAGGTACTACAATTGGTTCACGCTGATGTATGTGGGCCAATGAATACACCTTCTGTTACTGGTTGCAAGTACTTACTTTTTTGTTGATGATTTTAGTCGTAAAATGTGGGTGTACTTTCTCAGACAGAAATCAGATGTGTTTACTGTATTTCAGAAGTTTAAGGCCTTAGTGGAGAAAGAGTCTGGCTGTTCCATAGTCACTCTTAGGTCAGATAATGGCGAGGAATTTTGTTCTAATGACTTCTCCAACTTTTGTGATATACATGGCATCAAACGCCAATTAACCACACCCTATACTCCTCAGCAAAACAGTGTAGTAGAGTGGCGCAACCGCACAATCATTGAGATGGCCCGTTCCATGTTAGAACACAGGAGTGTTCCTAAGAAGTACTGGGCAGAAGCAGTTTACACTGCCGTCTATCTCCTTAATCGGCCTCTGACTTATGCTGTTAAGGAGAAGACTCCTGAAGAAGCTTGGACTGGCCGCAAACCTCGAATCAGTCATTTGAAAATATTTGGCTCTTTAGCCTATGTATGGATTTCAAATGCCAAGTGCTCCAAGTTGGATTCCAAGAGTCAAAAGCTTATGTTCACAGGGTACAGTGACAACCATAAGGCTTACCGGTTGATTGATATAGATACTGATCGTCTCACCTTCAGCCGGGATGTTGTCTTTGATGAAGAACGAGGACCTTTTCTTTCTTCCTCGTCTATGCAGCATTCTAAGGATCTGTAAGATACCCAACTAGTTCTACTAAAATTTTTCCTTACTTAAACAATTTTACTTGCTATCAACTACTCAACAACTTGGAGTTATACATCAAAGATAATTACTTGAATGAATCAACCTTAAAGATGGGTACTTGTCTTATTACTTAATTCAATCATCTTGCAATGTCTTATTACATGGATAATGCTTTCAACAGCATGAAGTTACAACCTTATTCAAATGGAATTACAAAGGAGGCCTTAAAGCCTTGATGTCTACAATGACTTCTACACTTGATCAACTCAATCAAACTCAATGATGTTAACTGAATGTCAACACCTCACATTACAACAAGGGAGCATCACCTTGTCAGTTGAGGGAGCATCACCCCAACACTTGAAACTCGCAAGCCTCAAGATTACAAGCTTACAAGCTTTGCAGAGAGAAATTCGCCAAAGTATTCGATATCAAATGAATGAGAGAGCTCCTCCTTTTATAGGCCTTCCAAAGGCAATGAAGGCACGTTTTTCAATGCACAAAGGGGAATCAAGGCACGTTTCCCAAGAAGCATATCCAAGGGAATATGCCATCTGATGACTCATTCTGGGTTGGCAAGCTTATCCAGAGACCTTGACACGGATCCCGAATACATTCTGTCGACCAATGAGAGCTCAAGTAGTTACAACTACCTTATCTTCTGACTAGGCGCCAAATGTTGACCCAGGCGCCCAACTGAGGTAGCAGAGTCATGAATAGGCGCCTTTCCAGGCTAGGCGCATTCTGGAGGTGAGAAAATAGGTAGGAATGCGCCTTGCATGTAAGATGACTTTCCTTGACGATTTTTCAAGTCTTGATGTTTTGGAAGGTGGAATGCTTCAACTGGGAGTGAGCACCTAACTTGGAAAGAGCTTCCACATGTTGTTACCTTGATCCAGAAAGGTGTCTAGACACTTAACTTATCCAATCTCCTTAAGGCGCTCATTGAGATTGATCTAGGCGCCACTTGGGGTTAGGCGCTACCAAAGAAGTGCGGCATATTTTGACTTCAATCCTAGACGCCCAACTAGACTCTAGGCACCAAAATGACACTGCAACTGCATGACTTTCAAGACCAAGTGCCAACTTGAGATGATATTGCGCCTTGCTAGGGTTAGGCGCCAAATTGGGAATTGCAAAGAGGCTAGGCGCCAAATTGAGTTCTTTAGAATCTAGATTGCTTCCAAGGTTAGGCGCCAAAACAAAATCATTAAGGTGTTTAAATGCTAGGTGCCAATCTGAGGGTGTAGAGGCATGAAGATGCGCCTAGTGACGTCTTTAACACTTATCAATCATTCAATGAAGACTTTTGGACCTTGATTCAAGATTAGGCGCCCAAATGATCCCTCTGGAGTCTAGGCACTCATTTCATACATTATGAGTTCTAGGCGCTAATTGAAGGTGGTGAATGCCAAGAAATGCGCCTAGCAGGATGAAGTCCTTCGAATACCTTCTCCTTCAAAAATAGAGACTTAAGTGCAAATTTACAAGATCCCTTGTTAGGCACCAGAGCTAGGCTATTCAAGCTGATGGGTGCGCCTAAACTCACTTGTTGTTTCTTACCACTTCAACACCTAGAAGATGTTCCAAGATGTTCCCTTTTATAAGCGCCTTACCTCACAAGTTCCTTCATGTGTTCTTCTTTGAAGGCGCCAAAACTGAGCTCTAGTGCCATGGGATTGTGCCTATCATCTAGGGTAAACTCTAGCTTCATTCAACCTACTAGGAGTTTCCAAGTCATATCCAAATGCAAGTATTTTGTCTAGAAATGAAAGTAATTTATCATCCTTTCCTTAGGCGCAAAATGGCCTTCTTGAAGGAGGTGCATCTGAGAGGTTAAAGAGGAGGAAAAGTGCGCCTCACTCTTTCATCACTTTTCTGGACTTGGATGATGATCATAATTTAGAAGGATGATCTCCAGAATCACTTTCAACACTTTGATGATACAAATATCCTTCCAATTCACTAGGCGCCATTCCAGGGTTGTTTCACCATGATCTATCACCTCAAGTATCAACTTCTAAATGAGGTGCCAATCTAGTGTCTCAAAACCTTATGCTAACGCCTTTGATAGACTAGGCGTTCAATCAAATTTGCAAGAACAGTGATAGGCACCTAAGTGCTCAAAAAGGTTTCTCCGCTTTGTTGTATGCATTCAACATCCTAGGCGCACATTGGAGTCAATTTGGATGGAAAAGTGTGCCTAGTGTTCACTTAATCATGTTCTTGAAGATTTTGCAGAATTGGAGTCACTATGAAGATCAGAACATTCTTTCCTCCCAAGCGCCCTAGTTGATGTGTTTGAAGTGCTTCAAAATATGATGTTTCTATGCTAGGCGCTCATCCAGGAAGTATGATGTGAAATTGGTGCCTAGACAACTTCCAGCTTATTTGGCCTCCAAACTTAGCCAAATTTTGGGTTTCTAACTTAGATCCTGCAAAATAATAAAACAGAGTTAGTCAAAAACCACTTCATTCCCTCATTATTTAGAATTAGCCTCCGGGAATGAGGACTACGCTAATCCATTCTTCACTTGATGATCAAGCCGGAAACGGGGACATGACAGGATCAGCCTTTGAAGGCTGTTGATTTGGGTGTTCATCTTCCGTTACGTCCACCTGATGGGAGGAATGATGATGCAGATGCTGATTTTGATGATGCTCAACCCGAATTTCCTCCAGATGATGTTGATCTTCCACCTGTTGCACCTGTTCCAACTCCTCCTGTTACATCCAATGTTGGCACTTCTACTCTCCGGCCTAAATGGTGAGCTAAGACTATAGGAGATCTTCATGACGATGAGCTCATTGAGGGTAGATCATCCAGAAACAAGAGCAAACAGCAGCATACAGTTAACTTTGCTCTTATGGCTAACATTCACAGTGTCTATGAGCCTTAGACACATTCAAAGGCTAAAGGAATTCCTGAGTGGGAAAAGGCTATGGAATCTGAATACCAGAGTCTTCAGAAAAATCACACTTGGGTCCTTTCTGATCTTCCTCCAGGGAAGAAGCCCATTAGCTGCAAATGGGTGTACAAGGTAAAATACAAAGCTGAGGGAACCCTTGACAAGTACAAAGCTCGTCTCGTTGCTAGAGGGTTCTCACAGAAGGAAGGCATTGACTACGAGCAGACTTTTGCTCCTACAGCCAAGATGAGTACAATTCAGCTTGTCCTTGCCTTAGCAGCCTAGTTTGGTTGGAAAGTCCATCAGATGGTCGTTAAGAGTACCTTTCTCAACGGTGAGTTGAAGGAAGAAGTCTACATGACGCAGCCTCCAGGGTTCAAGGTTGTTGGTCAAGAACATAAGGTGTGTAGATTGGTCAAAGCACTCTATGGCCTGAAACAGGCTCCTCGAGCTTGGTACATCAAGATTGATAAGTATCTCACAGATCATGGCTTTCAGAGGAGTCCATCTGACTCTAATTTGTATGTCAAATGCACTGGTAGTGATATTCTGATTCTTGTTGTCTATGTGGATGACCTGATCATTACTGGTAGCTCGGCACATTTGATCGTTGAGATCAAACAGGATTTGTGCAGCACTTTTGACATGACAGATCTGGGTCTCTTGCATTATTGTTTAGGTGTTGAGGTTTGGCAGACTAAGAGCAGTATCTTCATTTCCCAGTCCAAGTATGCTTGCAGTCTTGGCCAAAAATGCTCAAAAAATGCCTTAGATCCCTTGGTTCTTTATGTCATTTTGGCCTTCGATCCATCACTTTGACCTCCTTTTTTTAAATGTTCTTTCACTGCTCTAGGCCTGATTGGCTTGTCAGAATCTCCCTCCATTTGAGACTTGGATCGCCATCTTTTGATATGTGTCTTGTACCTGCAAGGTTAGCACAGTAATGACAAGGCTACATGGTGCTTGGGAGGTGTGTTTGGGCACATATACGAAAAATTTCGTATGGGTACAACAGTCGACAAGCTTCAAAGGCTAGTTTTCATTTTTCAAAGTTTCACGAAGGGGAGATTTTAGTCAGCAAAGTTTTGAGTTTGCAAACTATTCAGTTCGTCGATCCAAAGGTTTGTCGATGGCTTGGTTTGCCTACAAGCCTCATCGCCGACAAGCTTTGGAAGGAAAGTTCAAACTTTGTAAGATAACCGATTGCATGATTTGAAGGATGATTTTCCAAAGTTCGCAAAATGCCCAAATCGTCAATAGAAAGATTGAGTGTCGACTAAAGTGTGATATCGTTATTATTATTATTGTCACAACCCCTAATTTCAATAGTTAATTTTACTTTTAAATATTATTATTTTAATGATCGTTGACAAATTTCGACTTATGCGTGTAACAGGAATACTCTCTCGACGGAGAAATATTGCATATAGATAAATTTATAAATTTATATATATGCAATATTTCCAATTGATGCACTAGATATTGTAATATTTCTTAATTGATATATTAGAAAAAAAAACAATAATAATTAATTGGTTTTATTTATTTAATAGGTAAAAGCATTTTATTTCTATTAATTGAAATAGTGGCTAAGTTGTCAATCAATTTAAGAAATATTTTAATTCCTCTATTCTTTCAATTATCTATTTGGATAGTGGGACAAAAATTAGAAATTTAGGAGTGGTAAAGGAGCTATAATAGTTTTATTTCATTCTAATTTATGATTTGAATGTGAAGATTAAGAAATGGAAAGAATCCTTGAAGGATTTGATATTTTTTTATAGGAAATTTAAATAGTTTATATATAGTTAGTTTCATAAATTACATGCGTGCACTTTGGTTAATTAATTGATTTGTTTATTTTATGGATAAAAGTAGTTGTTGAATTGTCCATCAATTAGATAAATATTTTAATTTCTTATTAAAAAGCTCACTATTTTATATTAGAAAATTAGAAAAGCTAATTCTTCATTATTAGATATTTCTGTAAGATACCCAACTAATGCTACTAAAATTTTTTCTTACTTAAACAATTTTACTTGCTATCAATTCATCAACTACTGCAACAATACAAAGATATACATCAAAGACAACCACTTGAATGAGAGTTGGGTACTTGTCTAGTTACTTGATTCAATCAACTTGCAATGTCTTATTACATGGATAATGCTTTCAATAGCATGAAGTACAACTTATTCAAATGGAAAATACAAAGGAAAGGCCTTGAAGCCTTGATGATTACAATGGCGCCTATACTTGATCAACTCAATTGAACTCAATGATGTCAACTGAATGTCAACATCTCACAATATCACAAGGGAGCATCACCTTGCTTGTTGAGGGAGCATCACCCCAACACTTGAAACTCGCAGGCCTCAAGATTACAAGCTCAACAGCTTTGCAGAGAGAATTTTGTCAAATGAACAGATGCCAAATGAATGAGAGAGCTCCTCCTTTTATAGGCCTTCCAAAGGCAATGAAGGCACGTTTTTCAATGCACGAAGAGGAACCAAGGCACGTTTCCCAAGGGAATATTCCATCTGATGACTCATTCCGAGTTGGCAAGCTTATCCAGAGACCTTGACACGGATCCCGAAGACAGTCTGTCGACCAATGAAAGCTCAGGTAGTTACAACTACCTTATCTTCTAGCTAGGCGCCAAGTTGAGATGTCTGGAACATGAAAGTGCGCCCTGCTTGCTCTATGCGCCAGTTGAGGAGATTGCACCTGGAGATTGCGCCTAACTTGGAGAAGCTCTTCAATGTTATCAATTTGATCTAGAAGAGTGCCTTGACACTCAACTCAGTCAATCCTCATGAGGCGCTCATTGGAGTTGAGGTTAGGCGCTACTTTGAGGTTAGGCGCTAGATGAGGTAGGAAATGCCCAAGAAGTGCGCCTCACTTAGATTTCAATCTTAGGTGCCAATATTGAGGAATTTTGACCAAACATGCACCTATGCTAGGAGTTTCCCTCTTCAACTTTGATTGTTCATTCAAGTGACTTCTCCTAACTTCAAAGTCTTTTATCAATCAGCCATGCTAGGCGCTCAAATGGAGGATTCTTGGCTCAGTAAGCGCCTAGGTATCAAAACATCATTACTTGATAATTCCAACTTTCTACTTGATCTCCTTGAGAATGAAGTTCACTTGAAGAAGTTCCTTACTCATTCAATAGACCTAACAACCAATCTTAGATCAAGGCGCCCATTTGAAGTGTTTGACCTTGGATTGGCGCCTCATGCATTCTGGAGTTTGTGAGAACAAGAAAGTGCGCCTAGTGAAACTTAGCCAATTCTACCACTGATTTGTAGAGCCTAAGACTTCAAATGATCATCATCTCTCCTCCTGATGGAGCGCCTTGTTCCCTAACTGATCTGGAAGGCTTGCAACTACCTTAGGCGCACACTTGGTGTAGTTTCAATTGGTATCAGCGCCTGGTATCTTAAGGAAGATGTTCTATACAACTTATTCTTTCAAACACTTGCCATCTAAATCCTTTTGACACTCCTTTAATCCAGCGCCCTCATCTGGGGTTCTATCATCTTCAATTACACTTAGGCGCAAGTCTAGTGTTGGAAGTTCTGCAGTGGTTTTGGCGCCCTTCCTTGAATGGCTCATTTCCATGCAAGAGTTCACTTCCGGAGGCATCGAGGTGAGTTCAGAACATCATGCCTATTAGCGCCTAAATGAGTTCTCTGGAGCCATGCATCATTAGTTCTGGACGCCAATTTGAGGTGGTGACATCATAAGATTGCGCCTAGCTTTCAAATGTTGTCATCTTGATCAAAAAGATAGCTTGACACTTAACTTCTTCTATTTCCTTGAGGCGCCTCTCTTAAACTTCGTTTCTAGGCGCCACAAGTCATACTTGTAGGATTCCTAGGGCTAGGCGCCAATTGCAGGCAATGAAGACTAGGTTGGGCGCCTTGATGCAGTTGATAGATCCTTGGGCGCCATTTGAGAGGATTCAAAACCTAGGCGCTCATCAGAAAGTACAACTTCATAGCTTTGAAACTTTTTCCTAACATCTTCGCTTGTCTCAGAACTGGGCACTGAGTTGGATGAAGTAAACCACAAAGAGCGCCTTCAATTGAATGCTAGATTGAGAGCTAAAATGAGCTTTGGAAGTTGGGCGCCAAAGTGAACCTGATTTGTCAAGGAGTGCGCCTGACAATGGTGATCACTGGGGTTGAAGAAACTCCTCCCAGACTTAGTCAATTTACAAGTTTCTGACTTTGATCCTGCAAGACAAAAGGCTAAGTTAGTCAAAAACCAGTTCATTCCCTCATTACTTAGAATTAGCCTCCGGGAATGAGGAATAGGCTAATTCATTATACACTTGATGATCAAGCCGGAAACGGGGACATGACAATTTCTAAATTGTGTGCATGAAACTCACAATTATTAATAAGTTTATAATTAGTTCTTGCTATAAAAACTTAACTTTAATTATTATTTTTTAAATTGTATTTTAGTTATTAAATCTTATCCAATTTAATTTAAATTTAGTTTTAGTGAATTTATGTGGTGATTAAGGAACTTGCCTTTTTGTGAGTGAAAAATATTTACATTATTTTATTTAAAATAGAATATTATTTAGAAAGATAAACTAATTAGGTATTTAGTAATAAATAAATTTAATAAGTGCCAATTAAAATTAGTAATAAATGTAGTTCAATTTTTAGAATTTAAGAATGTCATTTTAGGGAAATATCTTTTATGAATTGTCATTAATTGATTTTACTATTAGTTTCTAAATTTCCTTTGAGTGTATTTTTACTTTTTAAGAATGTAATGTCCCTACGGGCGAGTGATGGGCCCCGCCGCCACGTGTCCATAGTGGTAGGGAGATGTGCCCCGTTCGCCCTCGGACGCTCTGGTGGGGAAGTCTAGCCTCCACCCTTAACGCCTAGGTATGCCGCTCTCACTTCCAGGCCGGTCTTTTGGTGTAGTGGTTGGGCCTTTGTGGTATCAGAGCCGAAGTCTCGAGGTCGAGCCCTGCGGAGCGTAGTGGGCTGTAATGTCCCTGCAGGCGGGTGATGGGCCCCGCCGCCACGTGTCCGTAGTGGTAGGGAGATGTGCCCCGTTCGCCCTCAGACGCTCTGGTGGGGAAGTCTAGCCTCCACCCTTAACGCCTGGGTATGCCGCCCTCACTTCCAGGCCGGTCTTTTGGTGTAGTGGTTGGCTCTGATACCACTGTCATGTCCCCAATTCCAAAATGATGTTACATGGAGATATTTGGTTAGCCTATCATCTATTCCCGTAAGCTAATGGATTGGTAAGAGAATAATTGGCTAGTTGAGTGGGCTTCCACACATGGAGATTTGGAAAGTTAGCTTAACTAGTATATTTGAGCTACATGGAAAATGTAATATTAAGATTGTGTTTTCATTTATTTGAATTTGAATTTGAGTTTGATAAATAAGGAGGGAAAATGAAATCTTTAATTACATTTTCTCTAATCTATTTTGTATGGAGATGTGTAATTATGGATAGCTCCAGGTAGGACCTATTTATGAAAGAGTTTTGACAAGTCAAAATGGGCCCAATTCAAATTTAATATCAAGCCACATGGATCGATGCATGAAGGACATTCAATTTCATTTCATTTGAGCCTTGTTCATAGAGCCAACGGTTATGCTGGAGGAGGGTCGACTTGCATAGAGGAATGCCAATTTTCATTCGCCAAGGTTTGAAGACATTGAATATTGCAAAGGATATCATTGAGGGAAGTGCCCACGACTTTGAGGAAGGTGTTCGAACAGCAAACAATATTTAAAATGTTTGATTAACATTTTAAATGCCTTATACCCTTTCAAGGAGCGGCGGCTAAGAACAAGATGTTTTAAAAATTGCAATTGCTCATTGAATGGAGAGTTGACGACTTGGCAAGGTGGTGGCTATAAGTGTCAAAGGCCAAGCTCAAGGAGGATCGATCCATAGAGGAGGAGCAAAATTTATTTAAAATAATTGAAGATTGTTTTAAATGAAAGCATTTCAAGTGAAATCATTCAATATTGTTCCATTTCCTTAATTTCTATTGATGGATTTCAAAATGCATTCCAAAATTGCCAAGAAAATGGACATCAAAGCTTGAAGAGTTTAAATAGATGACTTGAGCTTCATTTTGCAACTAATGATGCTATGGTATGTTTTCTTTATTATTGTTTATGACTGAAAATTCCGATTTTCGAGTTATTTTTCAAGGAGATGTTCCCTTGAATGTTGTGGTGATGATCCCATAACCATTTGTGAGATGTTGTCATACAGATTTCATCATTGAATTACATTTGCAGGTTATTTGAAGAATTTGGAAGTGACATTGATATCTATTTGAAGCTCTTGGTGTAGAGGATTGACTACCAAGGTAGTTTAGTGAATTTGGAGTACATTCTGGATGGTATTTTCATATTTTGCAGGGTCTGATTTTTATAACAGCGACTTTACATTGGAATTTCAAGGTTTTTTAGGTGAATTTGATCAAGGGTTTGAAGATTGAAGAGTTGTGCTTGATAGAAGACATTCCTATACATTCATAGAGTGCATTTGGAAGGGTTATTTCATGATATTTCATTATAAACCCTTGGCTGGGCAAAAAATACACTCTCAGTAGTTAGATCAGCACACAGAAAGTTTTCATCAGAATTTTGTTGAAGCTCTTGCAAGAGTGTTTTGTGTCCATTTGATAGCCATCAACATTCTAGAGGCTTTGGGCTATATTTGTATGCAAAGTTTGGTGTATTTGGACTTCAAATTGACTTGTAATTAAGTCTGATATAAAATCAGACATGGACTGAAATAAATTCCAGCCACTTGACATTTCATGTTTCATTTTCATATATGCAAAGTTGATGTGAGTTTGATGTGCTACAATTCCTTATTCATTTGGTGAAGCTATTTAATTGAAGTGTGCAAGAAATCTTATCTAAATTTGCAAAAAATTTCAATCATTTCTAGAAGGGTATTTTACAAAGAACAATAGTGAATTTAGAAGGAACATTAGGTATAAATAAATAGAGGAGAAAAGGGAGGAGAGGATTTTGGATGAGCAATTGTGATAATTTTTGGGCAATGTTCGTTTCAAAGGATGGAAAGTTTGAGATCTTCATAAAAGAAAGAAAATTATGCAAGATTACTTCAAGATTGAGAAATCTAGAAGGATTGTAGGGATTGAATAAATTATTTTATTTTGGTTCAGCAATATTATCAGAGAACATTCAAGTAGACAAGATTGGGATCTGAAAACAAGTTTTCTTTTCTTCAAATCTAGTATGAATTTTAATTATGGCTCTAGTATGAATTCCTTTCAATTCTTAGATTTACTAATAACTTTTGCTAGAAAAAGTTTTATCTAGCTAATCCAATATATGAAACCCTACATTCATCATAGTGGATGCCTTTTGTGATAATTAATTAAATAGATCGCATATTGTCTGCTTACTGTAGGTTTTATCAAGTTTTTAGAAAAACCCTGCTGATGTTTTATAAACTGATCTTTACACAGAAAATGTTTTGTAAAATGGTTTCTAGGTTTTGAGCACCTTGATTTAAGGTTTCTGAAACAATTTATGGTTTTAAATTTTATTAAGTATTGAGAAAGTTATTGTGCTTTTACTACTGTTGTAACCTTGCTAAAACCCTGTTGTAAACCCTGCTGATGTTTTATAAATTGTTCTCTACATGGGAAAGGGATTGTAAAATCGTTTCTGGGCTATGAGCATATTTATTTAATCTTTCTGGAACATTTTACGATTTTAAATTTTCTTAAGTATTTTGAAAGTTATGGCATTTTTATTATTGTTGTAGCAATAGTTAAAGACAAGAGTTTTTATTGGTAATTGTACTGTAGTTTCAGTGCATAAGAATGCTTGATAAATCTGTAAAAGGAAGAAGGATGTTTTTCATTTGATTATATATATTGATCAATATACAGTAAAGTTCTAACAATGGGTATTATAAGTTCTATGGATTTTAGTCACATTCCAAATTAAGAAGCAATCAAGTGGAAATGAGACAAAAGGTATGTGACAATTTGAAATCATTATTTATTGTGTGTATTTAATGCATTAAAATTGTTCATTCCTTATATATATTAGAGCTTATCTCTCTTATTTAAAACATATTGAATACTGATATCCAACTCAACATGAGTAATGGGCTACATTGTTATAAGGAGATAAAAATCTTTTAGCTAAATAAGGTGATAGTCATTTATTTATTTTTGCATGTGTAAATGGAAACTTGTGCATGTTATCAAGGATAATGATTAGATTACTCTGATTAATATTATAATAACCTCCCTTTGTACCTTTAAGGGATCTCTTGTAAATTGAATTGTGTGATGTCTTTTCTCTTGCACTCTATGTTAATATATAAACTCCATAGGTTGATCTACTTAGTACTTGTATGGCTCAATATTTGTATAGTGTATTCAACCTTAAGAACAAAGGTCTATGAATATAGTCAGTTAGTTACCCTAAACTTTTATTATGTGCTGACCTAGTTATAAATCAACTTATGTTAAGAAAACTTTGTCTATTTGAGGTTGTACCCCATCCTTGACTTAAATAAGAGTCTTGAATTATTATCATGAATCTAGTATTTTAACCAGTACTATTCTTTTCATTGATCTATGTATCTAAGCCAACCTTATGGTTGCAAGAAAAGTTACCCCGAACTACGAAGCCTATGCGTTGTGCGTACATAGGCAAGGCCATCACTAATTAGCCCCCAAGGCATTAGGTCATCCCCTTAGGGCCTCCAAGGTTGTCATCTTGTGTATCGATAACTAATATGTTTATTTATTGATTTTGCGAGACTAATGTTTATATCTAGTTGTGTAGATTCATGCCGAAAGACTTGTGCAGGGTACGGTTGTGAAGACAAGCATTTTATGAATGACGTAAGGTAACTAGTTGTGTAGATTCATGCCGAAAGACTTGTGCAGGTTACGGTTGTGAAGACAAGCATTTTATGAATGACGTAAGGTAACTGAACAATCTTAAGGTGATTAATAGTTATTCATTTCATAGGGATTGAATTGTCTATTGGGCACTTATGTTTTTAATTTGGTGATGCATAAAGTAGTTGTAAGGTTTACATGTCAAAAGTTAACCTATGGTTGATGTGATATTCTTATATGAGCCTACATGGCTAAATATTGTAAGGCTTAGTCCTCTTATTTAAGCTATTTTGTTAATAGATGTATTGAATCACATTTGATGATTGTATAAAAGTATTATTCACAAGTTGTGTTACCTATGGGAAGAATTTTGATTACTTTCCTTTTTCTACACCATTTTATGAGAATATAATTATTTTATTCTAATTAATTATTTTTGGATTGAATTTGCTCTTCGTTGATTATTTTTAGTAAGTGATATTTTCGGACTTTACAAGTGTGATATCGGTAACTTTAGTGGTTTGTGAAACCTTAGTTTCGTCGATAAGCCATTTGCTGATAAAGGCATTAAGAATGGAGTCCGTAGTTTCCGAAAGTTGGCGACTTGCCGACAAGGTTCGGGAAAGACAAGTTTTGTTGATAGAAGGAAAAGTTTAGGTATCGTCTAGTTCGTAGTTTTCAAAATTTGTCGATAAGCCGATAAAGGTTCAAAAGAGGTTAATTTTGCCGATAGCATGCAACAACAAAGTTGGAAGTTCACGTGACGTCACTTTTGTTAATAGGAAAGTTCATTGTTTCTTAAGTTCGCTGATGGATTATTTTGGCGACAACGGCTTGGGGAAAGAAGACAACGGATAAGTTTGAGATGATGGAACATTGCCGATAATTTTTCCATAGTGGTGTGTCGGAAAGCATGAGTTTCAAAACTTGGAGAAAAGCCGATAGAAAGCATTGTGCTTTGTGGGAAGGACATTTTGCCGATAACTGCCTAGAGCCCAAATATGTATAAACTGATGAATATACACAATGGCGATTGTGATATGCTCACGAGGAGGTTTAATGGCAGTGATTTAGTATTGTAAATGTTAAACTACTTGGTGGTTCATTCAGTTGTATAACAATTCATGGCAGTTGAATTGTTTTTAGCCGAGTGCCATAAATACAATTTGTTGGTCCAGATTGGGGGTTGGTTCAGTTAGATTTGTCCTAGTTCGATCTCTTGGAGAACAAAGATGTTGGAGAATATTTGTAAACAAAGATTGATGCACCTTGAGACTGTGTAATGCATTTTTGTACTCCTGTAATCATTTGTTGCTGCTAATAAATAGATTCATTTTGTCGTGGCATGGTTGTTTGTGTTACTGTTTGTATTTTGCTACTTAATTCAGCAGTCTGATAAGACCCCTGAATTTAGACCTGCACCAGTCATTGAGCTAGGGTTTCATCCTAGAGTGGAGTGCCAGCCTTGTGGAGGATCTTGGAGCAGCATTCTACATCATTTGCATGTTGACAACCTCACCTAGCTGATGTAATTCGCCCAGCTAGGGTTTATATTGGAGCTTCATTTCTACATCATTGTGGTATGTACAAACCTACTTATAGGTCTGATTTGTAACAGCAGATATCTGATTTGTATCTAGGCATGTTTTGCCTATGTTTTTGGATGCAATTGCATTTCCAGAATTTCAGTTTGTAGCAGCAGAGTTTAAGTCAGAAAATCAGACTTGTTGCTGCCATTTGGTTGCCCTACATTGTGTATTTCATGGTGTAATTCATGTTTATGATGAATGACTTGTAGCATCATTTACAGTCAATATTTGCCATGTTTGGATTTGTTTTATGTTCACTGGAATAATTTAATTAAGAGCAGAAATTCAGATCAGAAATTAGGGTTTCAGAAGAAAACTAAAAGTGCAGAATTCTAGGGCAGATCCTATCTGGGACATTTCATTAACCCCTATGAGCACACCTAGATGTAATAAATGCAAAGTAGACCATTAATGGTCATGAGAGATACGTTCTTGTGAACATTACTCATGAAATATGGGACAACGAAGACGGACTCAAAAACTACACAATTGAATTCCGATAAATCATCAAACAGTTGTACATTCTCTTTTCCACATCATACATGGATCGGACCTTGGTTATTTTAGTTATTCCAAGAAAACGATTATGAAATCTAATTCACCCAGCTAGGGTTTATATTGGAGCTTCATTTCTACATCATTGTGGTATGTACAAACCTAATTATAGGTCTGATTTGTAACAGCAGATATCTGATTTGTATCTAGGCATGTTTTGCCTATGTTTTTGGATGCAATTCCATTTCCAGAATTTCAGTTTGTAACAGCATAGTTTAAGTCAGAAAATCAGACTTGTTGCTGCCATTTGGTTGCCCTACATTGTGTATTTCATGGTGTAATTCATGTTTATGATGAATGACAACTTGTAGCATCATTTACCGTCAATATTTGCCATGTTTGGATTTGTTTTATGTTCGCTGGAATAATTTAATTAAAAGCAGAAATTCAGATCAGAAATTAGAGTTTCAGAAGAAAACTAAAAGTGCAGAATTCTAGGGCAGATCCTATTTTGGACATTTCATTAACCCCTATGAGCATCACCTAGATGCAATAAATGCAAAGTAGACCATTAATGGTCATGAGAGATACGTTCTTGTGAACATTACTCATGAAATATGGGACAACAAAGACGGACTCAAAAACTACGCAATTGAATTCCGATAAATCATCAAACAGTCGTACATTCTCTTTTCCACATCATACATGGATTGGACCTTGGTTATTTTTAGTTATTCCAAGAAACAATAACGAATCTATAGAAACAACATTCCTTTTTGTTGTAGTAAAGCAAGCTCCTCAATTATACATATGTATATATTAGATATGTATTAAACATAATATGAAATTAAAAAATGTTGGGTGAATTGCTAGTTAGCAACTACAACTACCCATGCATTCTAATAATTTAGGAATGACTCATGAGTTCCTCTCAATAGGCAATAAAAAACATTATTTTGTGATGCCTTCCTCATGCACCCAAAATATGTGTTTTTTATTCCATGTCTCTCTAATAACCTCCATATGAAATTAGTGAAAGGAAACTAAGACAAGATCCTAATCCAAACTGAGAAGCAAAGCAAAGAGTAGTAGATCTACAAAAATTCAATAAGAGTAATAGTGAGTGACACAAGATATACCATGGAAAAACCCAGCAACAAAGCATACTCAATGTATTATTCTTCAATAAATGGTTACAAAACATTCATAGAGTCTCAATGCTTCAATGGAGATCAACACTCTAAATCCTAGAGACAATACAGTAACATACCCTATATAAAACTAACCATAATATCTCCATCTCAAGCCCTCAATTTATAGGCCAAGGAGACCCAGGAAACAAACAATGGATTCCCAAAACCATGAGCCAAACCTTGGTCCAACTAGTCCAAGTTGGACTAATGCATCCTTAAAAAAAACTCCACAACAAGAATGTAACTCCCAATGTTGACCATTGACACCTATGACCAAGGGGTCAAGTGTAACCCCCAAGTGCTTCATGTGGTTGCAATAACATCTCTTACACACCTCTTACAAACAGTTATAAATAGTAGGTCAACAATGCCTTGACTAGTCACTAGTAACCCCCATTTTCAATGATTTCTTACAACTATCATAAGACCAATAACAAGTGGAAGAGAGTGCCAACCAAAGAATCTTGCGATTCCTTCCTTGTGTGGTGCCCCATTCCATGAGGGCCCAGCATTTACAACATATTACAATTATTATATAGCATTATAATTTGCAAGGTGTAAAACACCTAGCCCTAACAATCTTCCACTTGTATACATCATGCAATGTCATAAAGGGGTTCTAACAAAGTGAACTCGCTACTAGGGATTGAGATGCCCATACCCATCCTACACCATCTAAACTTCTTTGTGCTCACAAGATTTGTCAATGCATCTACAACATTTGCCGAAGTATTCACCTTCTCACACATAACTCTCTTGTCCACCATATCACAGACAAAATAGTACTGCACATCAATGTGCTTTGTCCATGCATGGAAAGTAGAGTTCGTTGCCTAGTTGATAGCACTTTAATTGTCATACTAAATTTGCAATGTATACTAACTCAACCCAATATTTGTCCACAATCTCTCAAGCCAAATTGCCTCCTTATAGGCATGAGTATCTACCATACACTATATAATTGAACAAGCAACCACACCCCATCTCTTGCTCATCCAATGAATCACACCACCAAACAAGTTAAACACATAACCATTGGTATACCGTCTACCATCCACATCTCCAGACGCCAATCTACATCCACAAATCCTAGCATATCCATTTCTTGCTCTCATCAAATCCTCCTTAACGAACTCCTAACAATTATTGGTAGACTATTGATGAACTACTAGGGGAGTCTTGAAGGACTCCTAATGGACTATTGTGGGGCTCCTACAAGACTCTAAATGTAATTTTTACTAATAAATTTATTAAGTCAGACAAATCTAAAGCATATGTTCACCTCAAACAAGTTAATTTAATCAATTGATTTATTACATTTGGCTACAAAACAACAAAGACTCATACTCATGACTTACAAATATGATTGTTGGTTGCGACCCTAAACAGTGAAATGAAACAATCTAAAAGGAATTATTGCAAGCAGCGGCCTATGCTAGCACTCCCCGATCTCCTGACACCTCACAATAGGTGTTAAGATTTGCACTGCAAATGGAGGTTTACTAATGCTATTTATCATAGGAGTTCAGGCTTCAAATTAGTCGTGATCCAATGAGATCTCAAGCCGATGCGACTTCCTCACTGTAACCCAATCACACCTAGGAGTCAATATATCGTCATTGAAGGTTCGAGTCTGAGGTGCAGAATTGCTTATGTATGGCTCTATGATTAGGCGCAACTAATAACAATTGGCAAAATGATTAACTAATTGATCGCATGCCGAATCTGAGTGTTGAGTCATTGGGTTTGCAGCGATAATGCTGAATGGGTAGCAAATGGCTCTACTGTGCATGTATGTGTCTAGCAACCCCAATTTAAATCCTCTGAATACATGCGATCAAGACTGGTTGTAGAAGGGGAGGGCGAACAATGATAAATCTCTATAATTCTTCCCGAAATGCTTCAATAATGCTTCTCTATCTCAGCCCTTCAATGGTGGGAGTTAGTTTCCCTGTGTAAGAAAGCGCTTTCCTCTGCAATTCACTCTCAATAAACTCACCTCCCTGGTTCCTTGAAAACAAACAACTTCAATTCAGCGCACTTGGCAGATCCTGGGTGGAAATGCTCCAAGAGGCTTGGAGTTTCGTCCTCACCTCTGCAAGGCAAAAATCAAGGGTTTTCGTCCTTGATTGATTGCTCACAAACTCGAACTAGAAGAAAAAACTCATCAAAATCGCATGATCAATTAGAAGAATGAAACTTGTAATTGTATCTCTCCATGGGTGGGTCTCATGGGCCAAAAATTGAGCGCTTCCTTTGAAGTTTTGAATTTTTACTTTATTTTTTATATATATATTAGTCTTAAAAAACACTATTTTTTATTAATAATGATAATAAGTTCATTGGCGAGAAAAAGGGGACATGACACACCTCCACCACCTCATCCAACAAGTTGCACAAGGTCTCGACATTTTTTATTTCACTAAAGGCATCAACTAACTTCAGAAACACTAAATATCCTCTTTAAGGTGTGGTTCCTGCCATCCATCCGCCCATCATATAAAATGTTGCAACCCTTCTTTTCCAAATTTGGTTTTGTTCATCTACTAGCTGATTTGCATTTTTGATTGCATACTACAATAATGGCCCACTTAACTCATACCTGCTCAGTGTTGTGAACCCCTTACTTGCCACAGTCAATGTAGTGACCAACTACTCACAACAAGGACTCACTGTAACATGAAATGGAACACTGTACTAAAAATTGGCACATGCCTACTTGGCCTCATGCTACGATTCCTTGTTCCACACAGTACCTTCCAACTAGGAGTATTACAAGGAACAAAAATACTAAAACTACAATTGTGTACACTACATAATCCCAATATCTATGGCCCAATGCAAGAAAAGCCCCTATATCTTCGTCTAGCCCTGTAAAACTCATACTTGCCAATGCCTTTGTTATCCTATTTTTCTCTACTTTCTTTTGATCATAAGATGCAAGGAGAGCTTTTGCCTGTTGCTCAACCTCCTAAAACACTTGTGTACATGGCACATCTCGGCAAGCGATCCATTCAAGGTGATATTTGAGAAGATTTATGTCCTCTCATATCCATCCCCCAATAGTTAGAAATTACCATTCCTAGTTTTGTCCCTATTGGCCCATGTTTCCAAGCAAAGTCCCTAGGTTTTACACCACCTCTCCTACTTGCAAATACCAGTTTGTTTACAAAAAAATGGAAATAAACTCTAGCAAAATGGAAAAATAGAAAAAATTCAAACAAAACCCTAACAAACACTACAAACTAACTCAAAATCAAAAATAAAATAGTAAATAACTAAAAATTAGAAATTTAAAATGAAGGCATAAAATAAAATAAAAAACTGGAAAAGTGTTACACACCTGTCAAATGCGGGTGGATTAGAGTTTATAAGTTTGCTAATCTTGTTCGATCCTACTTCCCAAACACCTACAAATAGATGTGAAATGCTCTAATACTGGTACTCAAAAAAATAGATTCAAAAAACGATGCAAAATGAGGATTTTTGGTCAAAACCAATTTATGCAGCGCCGGCTAAGTTTTTCTTATGATTTTGCGAGTTTTTGGCACGTTTTAGCAATAACTCGCCTACAAGTTTTTAAGTAATTAACTTGCAGGCCCATCTAACTTGCAAGTTTTTCAATTATGCTTGCTCATGCTTTAGAGACAGCCTACAATCCTTTTAAGACTTTACAAAAATAATATTAGAGAAATTTTTACCTCCCCTGGGAATGTCCTTGGTTTGTGCATGGTGTAGACCCCTTCTTTGAGCTTTCTCTGATTTCCATGCTTCTATTACCAAGGCACTCATGTAGTGGCCTTTCCTTGATTATTATGGGTTGAAGTATTCGTTGAGAATCCTTGCCAAGTCCTCTTGCTAGCACCTTGGAGCCTCCCTTGTTATGCCTTTCAAACTTGCCAAAGGAATTATCAGATTTAAAACCATTGAAGAAAAGATGCTCATGGGTACTTTGCTTGCATAACTATTTTTTTTGTTTATTCTTCTGGAGTAGGGACTTATCTTTCCCATAGACTCCTCTTTCTCTTCATGTTGGAGTTTTTAGTTCATCTTCGCTATCAACTCTTGTTTGCATTCACTCAAGGATCCTAATGAAGGATTCAATTTGGTCCTTCTTTTCAACTCGCAACTCTTCAATTCTTTCCCTCATATGGTGTACTTCCTCCCAAAGAGCTTTGTTCTCTGTCCATACTTGCTCATGGCTTTCTTGGAGATTTTCATTCTTCCTCCATGATTTTGTCATGGTGGTAACTTGCAACCAGCAACCTGCAACTCCTTGAGAAGAATCTAGAAAAATTGTTATACACAAAATCCTTGTGTCGCCCAAAAACTAACTATAAGCCTCAAGGAACTTGTGGCTCCAATACCAATTGATTTGTACTTTCCACTAATTTCAAGTAGAAATCACAAATCAAACAATTTAAACTACTAATGCTACTTGGTGTTACCAAGTGCAAATTGACAAATTAAAGTCCTGTTGTAAACAGAAATGACGAAAAGATGCTAGACAAAAACAATACTTATCTTGGAAGACCCCAAGAAGGGGGAAAGTGCATTTCTCAAATAAACAAGTACAAATATAAACTATCAGCTCTGCCAAGTCTATTTCTCCATTTTCAGATTGTTCTTCACCTTCTTGTTGCTACAACAACTTCAATTCTCTTCCCCCCCCTTTATTTTGGGCTGTCAATGTCTTTGTATAGAGTGCTAAAAGACTCCAAACATGTGTTAGCGAGTCCTCTTGCATGGAATTTGAACAGATAAGGTCAACTAGAATGTTTCACATTCATGTTTCTTGTGTTGGGACAAAAACGCCCATTCTTTCAAACCAGCAGTTTCAAAACCGCCACAGTAATTACGAAACTGCCCCAAGCTAAACCAGCAGTTTCAAACCCACCAAGTTCTGGTGGTGATTTTGGTTCCTCAAACTTGTTGAAATGAATTCACTTGATGATGATCTTTCCTCCTAGATCCCATATGGATCATAGTCCCTCCACCACCCCCAAAATTTGGAAAAATAAAAAATAAAAAAATTTCCGCTCCCAAAATTTGGTTGGCGAGGAGGAGGGGAATCCCATCCCCAAAACCATCCAAGTGTGCCCCCATCCTCAAAACTTGGAGAAACATTGTTTCTAAAAAAGTACAAGGGATGTCACAAAATCCTTATAAGCACATGTTAGACTATTCAATGCAATTGAAACAATACCATCGTCTTTTATTGTTTCATCTGCAACTGTCAACTGTTCTCAAATAATTCCTTATTCTATTCAGGTACTCAATAATAGGCTGACCTACAAAAGCAGTCTGATTATAGTCTAGGTCTCATATGAAGACTTGTATGATACAACTTGAGAAAGCATCTTCTCAACAATTGACATTCACAATAATACCAAGCACTTCTTTATCCTTCACTTGCACTTCTTTATCTTTCACTTGTCATGCAAATAAAGCATGAGGGCCAGAAGGCGTCTTAACAAATCCATCAACCACTAGCAAATTTTCTTGAAACACTTTGGGACCTATACTTCTACAAATCATGATTGTTCCCATCTAAACTTTTAAGATTCTGAAAAATTTTACTTGACATTTTCAATATTCTCATACAAATCTTAGTTAGAAATCTCCCTGCAAAAACACAACAATTGGATGTCCAAGAAATATTTTGAAAGAAAAAAGGAAAACAGGGTTTTTTCCAGTTCAGAAGCAGGCTTTGGGTGAAGGTCCTTAAGGGGGTTGGCGTGTTAGCACCCTCCTCTCTGATACTAAAATCATTTAGAGATGTTTGTGTGGTTTGTGGGCTCCCATGCTGATTATTACCAATATACATGTAAGAGAGGTCATAGAATAAATGACTACTCATTTAAGTTGTCGAAGGATAAATCAAGTATTAAATACTAGTAATGGTTAAAAATCTCACAAAAAATGAAAATATATAAATAATGCTGAACTGTGGAAACTCTAATTACTTTGGGTGTGGATTAACCCACATCGATAATAATCATGAGACGGGGTAGGCATTATCAAGCATTACTGATATCAAAAGCTTTGTCAATCAAGAAGTAGGCTTTGGGGTGAAAGCCCCTCAGTTCATGATAGCATCTTCCACTCCAGTACTAACATCACTTGAAGGTGCTTGTGATAATTAATTTATTAGCAATGTGCATGAGAAAAAGATTAGAGATGAAATGACTATTCATAGGAATCCCATGAAAATAATATATTTCAATGATGTTTTGCAGAAGCTCTGGTTACATAAAAAATAAAAAAGTGTTCTATCCGTGTTGGCATTTCAATTCGCACCTCTGGAATCCGAATTGGAAACGGACAGCTATGCACAGATAAATTGCTCTTCTATTATGAGGGGAAGTTCCCTTTTTACTGATGTTTGCTAAAAAGATAAATAAATTAAATTCGCCTATCTTCTTTTTGTTTCTCAGCTGTGAACACAAGGTTATAAAACTCTAATCATTGCAGCAGAGGTTTTTCCTTTTTAAAACTTCTAACTATAGCTAGGCCTAAACTAAATGATGCTTTTGATTGCCTAAGTAAACACAGAGCGTAGAAATCAAAAGTTGACAAGGAATGATTTGTTTTTAACATAAAAGCTCAAATAACTTCTTCCAGATCACATCAGAAGACTCATAGTACTTTAAGATGAAAACTGAAAGTAAGATTACGCAAGCCACACATCTGACAACAAAACTAGATGATCACAAGATAGAGAATCAAAGCAAATGGCAGGCATAAGATTTCTATTCCCAATATCATAAAGTTCTTACAACTCCAGGACAAAAATATTGTAACAAAAGACAGGCATACAATATGCGATCAAACACTGGAAAACAGATATAACAAAGTTAACAAGCACTTGAAATAACAATTTTTGCAGGCTAGAAAAGGCACAGCAAATCTTGCTACCACAAACACAGCTCCCCTACAAATGGGCAAGGCTGCTCTTATTTATACTAAATCAAAGGAGTAGGGAACCCTAAAATCTCCTTGATTTTATCTAACTTAACAACTCGCAAGCTTTATTTCTATTCTAAGACAAAGATTACAACTAACAACTACTTTAAAACAATTTGCTTTAAAGCAAAGAAAGCTCCAACTATTACAAAGTGATTTCTTTCTAAATAAAGAATTGATGAGCTTTGAATGAAAGCAAATGCTTTAAAACAATTAGCATTGCATTAAAGCTGTTTTTTGTGTCTCATCCTCATCTTCAGTCTTACTTTATTGGTGATGTCATCCACTGGTATTTTGGGAAATAATATCCTCCAAAAAACATAGTTTGAGTGAAAAAGTTGGCATATGGGTTTTGTAAGCAATCTCATTTTGAAGCGACCCAGATCATCGAATTTAAAAAGCAGAGGATTTCTCGAAAAAGCAACAAAAAAGCAGATCTCGAAAAAACTAAAATTTTTCAATCTTCAAGAGGAAATGATTCTAGATGAACCCATTTCGATGAAAATTAAAAAATCTCTGCCCCTGTTTCTGAAAAAAGATCTCCTAGAAAAATGGACCTTGAAAAAGCGTGCCTCTGTACTTCCCAATCCCAAAACCACGAAGAACACTGAAAGAGCACTTCATTTGGGCTCTCAAATCTTCATGAGAAGAAAAATATGCTTTCTTCCTCTGGATGCAACCTGCAAAAATAATGAATAAAAGCGGCCAAAAGCTTGTCTTTATAGAACTTTAGGGCGAAAAAGCGGCTTTCTTTGTGAGAGCATAAAACTTGAAACTTATCCATGAAGAAAGCAACTTTTAAAACACAAATCCAAGTTGATATGCTCGAATAGGAAGAATCCCTATTTGATAGCTGCCTATGGCTTCATGTGTGAGGATGATGAAAAAGCTTTTATTTCAAAGATGTCATCAAACACGTGAAGTTGCAAAAGTGTCAGCCAATTTTCCTTCGTTTTGAAACTTTTGCACTCATTCCAACTCCAGTGTGACCTGCCTCTGACTTCAACAAGATGGCAAACTATCACCATTGACTGAAAAAGTTGACTGATCATGGCATTTTGAAGTTTTATCAATTCTGATTTGACCCCCAGCCTCAAACTAACGTTCTGACAATGTTTGACTGGAAATTTGACTTCTGGAAACTATTGCCGGACGAAGATCAAGAAGCGGCTGCAAGAGATGTTGCCGGAACATAAAAAAAACTAACTCTACCTTAGTCATTTTTTTGATATTCACAACTTTGCTCATTTTCCGGAAAAACACGAAAAATTGGCTAAGTCTGGAGATGATGGGCGCCCCTAACCTCCTGGGGCGCCTGAGATTCCATGCCTTAGAAATTTTTTGGAATTTTCATTTTCTTCTGCAAATCTTGATGGCAAGTGGAATTCCCCCAGATTTTGAAGGTCCCTACCTGACATATATTTCAACATATATTTAAGTATATGTTTAAATATTGAATTTCCTGTACTTTAAATATTTTGAAATATACTTTCAGGATGTTTGAGATAGGTCTCAGATCCATGGGATTTGACATGCAGATTCTAGATTTTTGAGGATCCACCAGATTTCAGAGTTAGTCAGTTTTTCAGGGCTTCAGGACATTAGACTTAGTCAATTTCAGGATTTCAGGGACAGGGATCAGGATGAGGGTAAACTGGATAGCCTGAGCATATTTGAGATGAATCCCCTGCTTTTACGAGCCTTTTGACTAAGTTTGACTGATTTTGACCACCTAAAATCGGGCTGCCGAAGACTTTTTGACGTTTCTCAAAAAACGTGAAAACAATTCTAAGGATGACGGGCGCCCCCAGCCCCTAGGGGCGCTTGGAAAACTTTGCCTTAGTCAATTTCATGATTTTCGACTTTTGTCTACGGTTTGCCTCGTTTCCCGTGCCAGTAGCTACTTCTCGTCACTGATTTCGATGATTAGTCAGACGACTGCCACAGGATGAAGGGTGGATTGGATAACCTGGGTATATTTGACGCGATTCCTGGCTTTTTAGGACCTGTTGACCAAAATGATTGTTTTTCTCCACCCGAAAACTGATCGACGAAGGCATTTTTAACATTTTCTCGGAAAATGTGAAAAAAAAAAAAATCTAAGTCTGAGTGACATAAGCGCCCTCATTTTACATTTTCAACATTTGCTTGGAATGTAATGTCCCCATTTCCAGCTTGATCATCAAGTGAAGAATGGATTCGCCTATTCCTCATTCCCGAAGGCTAATTCTAAAATATGAGGGAATGAAGTGGTTTCTGACAAACTCAATTTTATTGTTTTGCAGGATCCAAGTCAGAAACCCAAAATAAATTGGCTAAGTCAGGGCGCACTTTCTCTCTCTTCTAGCCTCAAGTTGCGCATAGAAGAGAAGCATCATGATATGAAGCACATCAGTCATTTCAAACCAAGGCACCTTGATAGGAAAGGTTGATTGGACTTCAAGATGTTAGAGAAATGGTTAAAGAGTATAGGCGCTACTTCATGTTCCTCCGGACTCAAATGTGCGCCTTGATGAGATGTTAATGTCAAGGTTCAGTTGTCACTTAGGAGTGCAAGTTGGTCTAAGGAATATTAGGCGCTAACCCTAGATCAAACAACCTTTAAAATGCGCCTTGATACTTGAGGCGCCCAACCACATCTTCACCACCTAGAAATGACACCTTAAGATAGATTGAAGATTAAAGAGGTATTTGCATCATCAATGAGGTTAAGGTTTGTTAAATAGATTATACATTCACTAGAAGTCATCATTTCCATCTGGAGAAGTATTAAATCAAACTAGGCGCACTTTACCCTCTCTGTCACCTCACAGATGCGCCTACTCCATGAAGCTTGATTTGCGCCTTGGATGGAAGTTTACTCAAGTGGCGCCTAGATCACTCAAGACACTCAAAAGGATCTATCAATGACCTAAGTCTTCAAGATTATAAGTCAAGATGATCAAGGCGCACTTCTTGGTCTTCATCACCTCAAAAGTGCGCCTAACCATGAATGTGCCTCACGGTCAAAACAGACTTCAATCCCTCCAAATCCTCAAGGCGCTAGCATGGATTGATGTTCCAAACTTACTTCAAGGTCTCCAAAGGTGAGCGCTTGCAAGGAGATAAGCAATTTAAGAGAAGGCGCCAATTCATCCTTCCACAGGCACCATGTTGCACCTAAGAATCTTGTCCAAAAGTGTGCCTAAGAAGGAAAAGAACTTTCAATGCCATCAAGATGGAAGGTGCTTGATAGAAGAAGATGCATTTGACTCACACATGACTTGAGTTAGAAATTCTAGCAAGGAAAGACCTCATTTTTCCCAAGGCGCCAATCTAGGTCTTTTTTACCTCTAAGTGCGCCTAGGTGAAGTTGAAGGTCAGACAAGATGCTGACACTCTGGATAAGGGCACTAGGATAAAGGGCCACCAAAAGGTATGATTACAAGTATAGAACATTCTCAGCAAGGTACTGGGCGCAAGTTCATGTCTCTAGAGCACCAAAGATGTGCCTCAAGTAGTTTGACTTGGCGTTGGAGCTAGTAGACTTCCTCCGGAATATAAAGACAACACAAGGGATCATTTCCTAGTTACATCATCTTATGTTGGCACCTAGTCTTCAGTTGGGCGCAATCACCAGTTCAAACCACCAAGATGTGCGCCTAGAACCCATAAGGCGCCATTTCATGAGCAAATCCACTTCAAGTGGCGTCTAGAAAAAGATAAGGTAGTTACAACTACCTGAACTATCATTGACCATAGAGATAACATTGGGATCCTTACCGGTGCATTGGGTAAGGTTGCCACATCACACTGAGTTGTCAAGTGGAATATTCTCTTGAATATGCTTATTGGGAAACGTGCCTTGGTTCCTATTTATGCCTTGAAAAACATGCCTTCATTGCCTTGGAAGGCCTATAAAAGGAGGAGCTCTCTCATTCACTTGACATCTTATCTTTTGGCAAATTTTCTCTCTGCAAAGCTTTATGCTTGTGACCTTGAGGCCTGCGAGTTTCAAGAGTTGGGGTGATGCTCCCTCAACTGACAAGGTGATGCTCCCTTGTTGCATTGTGAGGTGTTGACATCCAATTGACATCATTGAGTTCAATTCAAGTGATCTACATCAACCAGTGAGATAGAGTTAGTTGTGAAGAAGTTGAAAGCACTGTATACATCTAGGCTTCAAGGCCTTTTCTTGTAGTCATTTGAATAAGATTGTATATTCATGCCATTGTGGGCAATCATCATTGTAATAAGACATTTGCATTGAGTTGAATCAAGTAATAATACAAGTACCCAACTTCAAGTTGATTCATGCAAATTGCCTTTGTTATCTTTTCATATGTGATGTTAAGTAGACTAAGTAGTAGAAGAGTTACGTGCAAGTAAATTTGTCTAAGTAAGAAAAATTTCAGGTAGTACTAGTTGGGTATCTTACATGGAAAATCCAAACTTAACCATTTTTTGAAGGTTTTTAACTTTTCCATACTTTCCGGATTCACCATGCTCCGTTTTCTGTTCTTCGTCCGTCGACGACTGCTCAACAGTTCTGTGTTGACTGAACAGCCCAGAAAACTTGAAACTGAGCCCTGGTAGATGAACCTCCTCCATTAATGGCTTCGGAGCTCGTGCTTCGCCTTCTGAAAAAGCAAAATTGACCCAGTAGGGAAAACACGACCTTTTGCAGATTCCGTCTAGACCACCTTGATCTTGAAGCAAAATCAGCCAATCAGAATCAAGCACGACACCTGAATCAAAGATTCTATTTTTAGAAAATTTTGCCAGCATATGTATCTCAAGAAACTCAGAAAACCTAATTTGACGTCTATTTTTAGAAACTTTCTAAAAATAGAAATTTCTATTTTTTTGAAATTTTGACTTTTTGACGAAAAATTTTCTTGACTTTCACAAAATGCCTTAATGAAGCAAAATTTTTTCGATTGGGTACAACAATCCGCACTGATAATAAGCGTGAGATAAGGTAGGCTTATAAGTCATTACATGAACCAAAATCTTTGACAGTGAGCAAGAAAGCTTTGGGGTGAAAGTCCTCAGGTTGGTTGATATTATCATCTCTAGTATTGGCATCACTTAGAGGTGCTTGTGTGTTTTGTGGTCCCCTTTCCTTGTGATTATTAGTATTACCAATGTGCACGAAAGAAAGGCCAAAGAAGAAATGACTACTGATTGGAAATGGACCATCAAACAGTGACTTGAGCATAAAATACTACACAGTTTAAATTTCTACAAAATTAAAATAGTTTGATAATCACACTCAAATTACAAACAGCTAATGGGGTGCATGGTATTTTGTGATTTACAAAACAAATCTAGGACATTTTTCTTTGGAAAGATATTGCATACCTGTCTTTTGTACCTTTCATTTCGATCTTTAAGCTTTTCACAAACCATCTTTAAGTCACAAGTCACATTAAACATATCTTCTGCATCTGGATGAAACTCATGGAACAGACTTTTCTCGCCCATACCCAACTTCATATCTGAGAACATGAAGTGTCCTTATGAAGTTAAACCGAAACACTAAGTAAAAAGATTTGACCTTAAGACTATATTTCTCAACTATGAGTGTTGAGAAGCTTAAGTTCTTTAGACAAAAGTGGCCCATTTTCAGTATTTAAATTTAGGTAATAATCATCCACATTCTTTATTTCCATGGCACACAGTTTTCTTCTCCACAAACATCTTGTTTGTGATACATACCCTTGAGAATTATCATCAAAATCCATTTCATTTCAAAGGCATTTGTTTTGCTGATAAGCTCTTGAAGAATTGTTGTCTTCTCCTCCCTGCCACAATATTTTGTTGAGAAAAAGATGTTGCTTTCATGAAAATGGTTTATAGGAAATTCTAGATCTTTTTAACATAAGAAAATTATATATATATTGTAATTTGTAATTATACAAAGCACAAAGGTCAATTACATATGGTAAGAAAGTAACTACACTTTCTAGAATATTAGTACAAATGAAGTACAATTGAATATCTATCAATGTCTACTAATAACCAATATTGTGAATCTATCAATGTCTACTAATAACCAATATTGTGAACAGCCCTATTATTGGTTTATAAAGTAAAGAAGACAGGGTACCTTATGCAACTTTGTAATTCTCTTCCTAGTTGGATTTGGTTAATACTATCTTTCAGATCATGAACTCGATACCTTGACAAGTGAAAATTTTGGTTTCAATCGAATATGATTTTATTGCCAGAAATAGTGTGGTCTGAATTTTGTAGACATATACTTTCTTTTGACCCCATATTTCTTTTCTTCTTTTCTGAAAACAATGCAAGATCTCTTCTATTTGCATATCTAAATACAGGTTTTATAGATGTGGAGTTTATTATTGGATATGTTCAGTCCAGAACCACTTCTTTAGACTTAGCATAAGTGTAAGGTATCTAATGGAGAGATGTTGTTGATTATTTGCATTCAAGAATCTTTAAAATACTCTAAGTTAAGCACAGATTTTGATGGTTCAAAAAATAAGTATGCACATCAGAGATAGCAACTATGTTGCATAGTTTGATATTTGATTTGCTTATAATGCTTCATTTACAATTGGAATATATTTCATGTTTGGATTATAGAATACAAGAAGATTTTAATACTAAATATGTTCCTATCAACGTCATGAAATGCATTTCATTCACCTTCTTATTCAGCAAAAGCAGAATACCAAAATAATTCATGAAAAATATGAAAACAAGTGTGGTTAATACCTGAGAGGCTGAGTGGCATAGCATTAGAAATTACCCTACACCTGTAGGTGATCAATTTCTGATCACAAAGGAGAAATGACAATTTGAAGATCATAATTCACCCTATAAAATCATTTTATTTCTGTACTCATGGAGGACAGCTAAATAGAGATTTGTTACAAAGATTCTAACCACTCTTAACAGAGATTTCTTAGCACTCAATCCTCTTCTATGGCTTCCCATAGAAATGGGAAGACATTCTAGACTGTCTATGTGTTAAGACTATTGGATTGCTGTTGGATCAAAGAATTCCTCTGCTTCCTGCAGTGAGATATTTCAGCTATCTATAAATCAAGTAGGATCTCTCAAATTTGGGTGGGGAAAATATCTCATAAAGTAAATAAGAAAGAAATTTAAAGTTATATACTGCTTTCATGCTGATATACGTTGCCCTTGCAGTCTACATCTCCATTCATTTGCCTTCCTCCTCTTTGTCATTTTATCTGTGTTGATTAAGAGATTATTATGGCTTTAGGAAGTTAAAATTCAAATAGGAAATTGATCAGACTGCTGTACCTGCATGTTTCTTCTACATATTCTCCAAGTACTTCTTCCCTTCAAAATGTATGATGAGGAAGGGATGTGAGAATAAAAAGCACATCGAAACCTTCGTCTATGAGCAACTGCAATTATCTACTGATTCTCCTTGCTAATTCATTGGATATGAGAGGATGAGACTGAAACCCTTGCTAAATTTCCATATACTCTTCCTCCACTTGAATCTATGATTAGATGATGAGTGTAACTACTATGAAATGGAAATGATCATTTGTTTGACTATAAGGATTGCAAAAGCTATGCATTGCCCTTTTCATGTTTGAGCCCCTTTTCCTTTATCTCACACAGCATGCAATGCATCTTGTGGATTGTAAGGATGATTTTCATATGTAAATGGTTGGATTCATTGCATAAGTGGTGTGTTCACATGATTGCATGTAAGTGATTCATTTTCCAGCCAAGGGCTACCAAGAGAGCCTTAATCTTGAGGATAGATTTGTTGCTCTAGCATGATATTGAATATTCAAGTGGGATGTGCTCAGCTGTATGGATCAGTTTGCTATGATAACCGAGTGATTTTGTCTTGCATAACAAATACATGAACTCTTGGATATCATTGCCTTAAAAAGTTGCTGATTGGAATGGATTTTGTAACTTGAATGTCCTCGATGATGCTGTCAAACCTTCCCAGACTAATTTCATTTCGTTTTTAGGGTCTATTTGCTTATAGGATTTTTATTTTAAGCTATGCTACCAAATCACTCAGGGAAACCTCCAGATCCAAGTCTGGGCCCCGATCCTGATCCCTTGCGTGGTCGTCCAAGGCCCTCAAAAACGGGCCTGGAATCAGCTGAATTCATTCTACAGTGGACCCGGGAAAATCCGGGCCCATTCTGTAGGACTTGTATAGAACTCAGGACAAACCCAGCTAAAATTTGACCTTTTTTAATAAGAAATATGATATTTTCACAGTCCATGTAAGTAATTGAGAATGCTTCTAATAATTATTGCATGGGTGTTTTTTGCATCAATGTTTTCTTTTTCATTTTTTTACCTCTTGGGTTAACTATTCAACCTAAAAACATGAGCCCTAACCCTAAATGTGATGTCTAAACACTTTGAAACGCTAAAACAAACTCATTTTACCTCATTGTGAAAGCAAAAGACACAAAGCAAATACACTTGCTGACCTTTTACTCTTTCCTGTCATTACACAAATAGAGTTAAAGATTGATCATTGAAGGTTCCAAAGTGGTTGGATTGCTATTAATACATGTGTGCAAGAGCCCATTCAATGCCAAGGAGATCATACAAGAAGAGTTTTTGATTGGAAGTAAGTTTGTTTTATCTTTCTTCAATTTTCCTTTTTGTTCTTTTTTTCTTGTTTTGTTTTCATTCTATTGAAAAAAATTTAAATGAGTTTTAACATATATATTTTTATTTTTGTTTTCATTTGTTTGGAATGTGTTGTTTTTTAAACTTGTTGCCATATAGATTACAATGGTAGCCAATTCTAGCTCCATGGGCCAACCCCGCTTCAAAATAGACCCAAATTCACCATTGTGGAAGTATGTTGACATGATAAAGCAGGTTTTGAGTGGTCAAGTATATGTTTTGGTTTGCAGTAAGTGTGATGTGAAATATAAAAACTCATATAGCCAAGTGAATGCTCATTTGTGTGGTATTCCTAGAATGGGCATCAAAGCTTGCCCAAGCAAAAAGAGTGCACCCATGCCAACATGTAAAGTGGTGAAATATATTAGAGAGTAGGAGTACATAGAAGAAGCAATTGCTCATAGAACAGGTCATTCTTTGGCAAGGAAAGGATCTTGAGCAATGAGATGCCTTGCTTCCCATCTATTCCTAAAGTTGTGGTTGAAAGCCACCCATTTTTAGCCATGCATCAAAACTAGTCCACTTCACATAAGAGAATGAAGGGACCACTGGAAAATAAATTTCAAAATGAGTCCCAAGAGATTGTCAATCAACACATTGCAAGATGCACCTATGCAAATAGTTTGTCTCTCAACATTGTTTTCTCTCCATATTGGCAAGAAATAGTGAGAAAAAATAATGAGACCCCAAAAGGGTACAAAGGCCCAAGTTATGAGAAAGGTGTGTAGCACCTATTGGCAAAAGAGGTGAAACATGTAGAAGTGTCAGTGAAGCCCATTAGGGATTTGTGAGTCAAGACATGGGTGTCCATCGTTTTCGATGGATGGAAGGATACCAAAAATTGTGTAATGTCCCCTTTTAGGATATTCCCGATTTCTTTACCTGCATACAATAATAATCACTGGAAAGGGACATTAGAAATATTAAAGATCCCTAAATTAGATAATAATCAGTTCATAGCATTATTCATATTAAATTCATCTAGCTTTCATATTAAGTTCATCTATCATAGCATAATTATTAATGAGATCAATACCTCATAATATAAAAAATGAGATCAAATCATCATAGCATAATTAATAATGAGTTCAATACATATATTAACAAGCACAAAGTATACATGTCATACATGAAGCAGACATATAATCATCTCAAGGTTATTCCCAATGGTCAACCACATAACGAAACTCTATGAGAAAGCATATAGGGCGTTGGGAGTCTAGTACACCTCAACCAAGCCAAAGGGCGGTTACATCCATCCCGGATAATCACCCCCTTGGCCCACAAGTGACAGAAACACTCGTCCATCCAACTTGGGTTGGGCTACTTGATGAAGGGACCAGTGCTACTGCTTGTCCCCTAGTATGCATTTCACATTCATATCAAAATGTAATGGCTCATTGGGTTAAAAGTACCTCTTGATGGATTTCAGTTCAGTTCAAGGACTGATAAATCCTTCTTTGCTGTTAACACTTGTTGTATAGCCAATACATATACTTGATATATTTCCTTTTGCTTGATTCTTATATGACTTCCTTCTAATGAAGATAGCTTCCTTTGATTGCTAATTGATATTTCCGATATTTGGTGATTTGATTGATACCTTAATAGAATTATAGAACGATAGAAGAATAATATAAGGATAGAATAAAAGAATGATAGAATAATAGAATGATAGATTGATAGAATAGAATGATATAATGATAGAAGAATAGAATGAGAGAACGATATAATAATCGAATAATAGAATGATGGGATAATAGATTAATAGAATGAGGAAATGATAGAATTATAACATGATAGAATAGCTGCAATAAATAATTCTCTGCTGTTATCAATTATATATATCACTGCTGATCTGTTCCTGCAGATTTACCTCTGCTAAATATATATATTTCTTCCCCTTATTACCCTGCTTGCTTCCCTCTCTTTATACTCCGAAAATATCATTCCATATGGAGGCATCCATTATGAATGGATGTGACTATTAATAAGGAAGTAACTCTTCAAAACCATACTTCTTCACAACAGATCGTACCTCTATAAAATTGCAGCCTTTCACTAACTAATATTGATCGCTGCCTTCCACTATTAATAGCTGCACTCTCATTAAATGATATTAATTGCTGCTTACTACAAGTCATTTCATATATTATCTTTCTCTAATCGCACCTTTCTGTCTTCTTTTGAACTTGCATTGATACATAATCAAACACACTCCTTGTATGTTATCTTCAAATCACACTACTTCACTCTTCATAAATCGTATGCCTTATCTTTAAATCACAATCTCCTTATCTCTTAAATATCAACTTGTTTCTTCATTGAAATAAGACATTTTAATGTATATGTGGAGCACTTAGTTTGCTAAGGATCAGCCTCCTCTTTTATTATCACTTTTGTTATTTATGATTTAAAGACATTTTTGTATGGCGCTGCTTAAGGGAATTATTTATAAAACAGATCGCTCCACTTCATATTCATTTAATCTTAGGCCATGAGCAAATGGAGGAAAATGGAGGATCAGTCTCAATTTTTGCTTATTTGATCGCACTTCATACTAATACTTGATCGCTCCTCTTTATATATCATAATCTCTCCTTTTAATGATAGCACTTCATACTTATACTTCATACATTTTGTCTTATATCTGAAGGTGCTGCCTTACGGAGGGAGTTGGCCACCTTAGACACTTAATCGGCCATTCTAAGGAAACATCTTAACATTTAATGCATATGCATTTGATCATTGATTGTCTTATATGGAGCACTTCTTGATTTGTCTTATTCCTTTTCTTATTTTGTTTAAATCTTTAATTTAAACAACTACATATCTCTAAGTCGGACTGTAATTTAATTTATTTAATATATGCTTCATGAAGTTGGCTGTGCTGCACATGAAGTCGGCTAAATTAAATCTTTAATTTAATTTATTAAAAGCAAACGATTTCCTTGTATACTGTCTGGCGGGGGATATTACAAATTAACCCTTGATCAATGTGATTGCAATGTCCCCTAAAGAGACAATGCTTTTGGAAGCCATGGATTGTGAGGCACAAATAAAGGATGCATAATTTATTATTAACCTCCTCATAAGCGTCATTAAGAAAGTGGGGCCTAATAACTTTGTACAAGTGATAACAAACAATGCAAAAAATCATAGAGTGGTTGGTTTGTTGGTTGAGGCACATTATTCACACATCTTTGGGACACCTTGTGTTGTTTACTCACTCAACCTTACAATACGAACGATGGACAACAAAATTGATTGGACCAAACAAATGTATGCCAAAGCTAAAGAAATTCAAATGTTCATCACCAACCACCACATGTCGCAATGCATATTCACATCATTTTCGAAATTGGAGCTACTAAAGGTAAGTGAAACGATACAATTTTATGTTTCACTTTAGTAATTTGTTTTTAAAACTTAAGTATGTTTTCTTCTTTGTTTGTAATGTTTTCATTTTTTATTTTCGAATAGATTACTAAGACCCAATTCGGCCACAACACAATCATCTTGAGATGACCAATGGAGGTGTGGGAAGCAACTTCTAGCAAGGTCATCAACCAACTTTGGTCCGTAGGGAGGCAATCCAACAATAAGAGAGCAAAAAACATTAAGCAAATGATTGTGGATAACACTTGGTAGGATCGTGTGGAATATCTTAGTTTCACCAAGCCCATCTTGAGTATGATTTGTTCTACTGATATGGATAAGCCATGTTTGGGAGAGGTATATGATGGCATCAACTCAATGATTGAGAAGATGAAGACCATCATAAATGAAAAAGAGCAAGATCCTAAAGAAACTTTCTTCAAATAGATGCAAACAATTATTGTTGAGAAATAGAACAAAATGACCACCAGAAAAAATCTTCTTGTCTTTGCATTGATTCCAAAATATTACAGCTCTAAGATCATTTCTTTGCCGAGGAGGATTGCACCATACACAAATGTGGAAGTCAGCGAAGGGCAAAAGCTAGCATATGTTAGACTCTTCCTTGCTCTTCATTTGCAAGATGTGGTCACGAATGAGTTTATTGATCTTGTACATGCCAACGTTCAAACTATTTCCGCTCTTCATGACAAGTATAAAAAGGATGCTCACAATTGGTGGTATCTCCATGGCCAAACATTCTACACCTATAGCCTCTTGAGTTCAATTTTTTATCATAAGTTTTTTATTTTTTATCATAAGTTGCTTGTTCGTCTTCATCTAAGCAAAATTGGAGTACATACTCCTTCATCCACTCAGTAAAGCACAATCAATTGGCATCAAAAAAAGCAAAGGAGTTAGTGTATGTGTATTACAACTTGTGCCTGCTTGCACACAAGCAAAATGACTACAAGGACAACGAAGTTGTGGGATATAGAGCTAAAGCATACTAACTTGGATACTTCCATTTCCCAACAATCTTCGTTTTGAAGGGGTCAAATAGTTAGCATACTTTTAGTGCAAGTGCCAATGGCACTCATTGTGGTTCTAATATACCTACATCATCTAATGTCAATGATAATGATGATAATCTTTATAAATGTTACATCCCCTTCTTCTGAACAATGAAACGTTGGTTATGTTGTTAGTTGTGTATAACTGCTTTCATGTGAATATGAAATTTATTCATTGGATAATGTGTATAATTATGTGAGAATGATTTTCTTTTATATGCGAATATTTTTCAATTATATGTGAGAATGGATGTATGGATATAATATATATTAATGTTCATATCAAGGAAATGATTTAACCTCCATTAATTGTCGAAGTGTTTGCAGGATAAATCAATTATCAAGGAAAAAGGGATATCAACAGGGAGAGGTGTGGTTACAAGAATCGAAAAACAACAATAATGCCTAAGTCTAAGTCTAGACAACTATATCATCGTAGCCTTGGCCAAGGCACATATATATACGTATATATTTCAAGTTGGTAAGAATTATTTTCCTTATGTATATTAAATATAATATATTTTCACTCACCTCTTGAGGAGCGCTGGGCGGTGTGCGAGCTGGAATCTTGTGTGTAACTCCTCCACTCCACCGCACACAAGAAGGAAACATTCCTTCTTGCATGCGGACGGGGGAAGGAGGGGGCATGCCTATATTTGTTGGCGTTCATCCTTTTCATCGTCATTCTTTACTCAATCTTTGGAAGTAGCATTCGCACCCTCTTTCCAAAAGCATTCGCAGGATTTGTGAGTTGTGCTATGAACATTGTTTTTGCATTCTTTTAAGTGTCCTCGTCACTGCAACTCAGAAATTTGAACCATATAATCCTTGTGCGTGAGCTTCATATCTTTTCTTACTCTGTCGAATCAATATCATATGAGCGGTAGTAAGAACCAGTCCGGCAATCAAGATTTGTCTTTGCAGTCGCATATTCCTCCGCCTCGACTTGCAAAAGCTTATTCAAGCAAGACAATGGTTCCTTTCAATATACTATAGTTCATCATGCGATGGATAGAAATACAATATTTTGGATAGCCGTAGCTGACCCTGATTACAATTCATTCTGTTACTCTGTATTTTCTATTCTGCGATTCATGAACGATCCCCTGAATCCGTATGTGTCTTTCAATTCCAAATCTTTTGAATCTGCAAAAGTATTTGTCTTTATACTTAAATATTTATATCTATATGTATATATATATATGAATATATATATATATATATATATAAATATATATACTTACATCCACTTATATATTCTCATTGAGAAATTTGACTTCGATCACTGAGTTGAAGGATACCTTTCTGTCTAAATGTTCTTATGTTGTATCTCTTATAAATCTGTAAGTATGTCAAGTGGATTATACATGTTTTTCATCCAAACCTATAACCAAAAAGAAACATATGAAATAATGTCAATGCCGAGCAAGGGTGAATGCTGACGACACAGTAGTGTCAGATAATTATTAGAAATCCTTGGCCAAGGTTACGATGCAGTATAGGCATCTGTCAGCTATCAAGTACCAGATATACCACTGGTCAGAGTGATCTTTCCAGTTAGGAGGTACCTTTAGAGAAAAGATCGATCAAGAGGTATATGTTCTTGACACCAGGATCAGAGGCATATTGTTGTTATTAGATTCCTTGCTAATCACCCTTGTGAAGGGTCGGGTTTCTTCAGTTGAAGAAGCACGGGAGACCAGTTGGTCTTGGTTGGGTGAATAAAGCCCTTGTTGATATTCCTTTTTCCAAAATCCAGAGGAGGATCTTACAAACAAATCAGCAGGAAACTATTCAAGTTGTACTTTTCTTAATCTCTCTTCCTATCTTAATATTTGAATTTTATTGGAGAAAGATAGTTAATCAAAAGTTAGTTTATTCTTGGTTATATGTATTCTGTTAGAAAAGATTATTTCAGCTGAAAATGAAAGTAAGTTGAAATTTGAATTCTATTGCATTCAATACTATTTTCATAATAGTTAGTTAATCTTTCCACTGAAATTCTGTTGTTAGATGTAAGTTTATAATTTTGTTAGATTTGAGTGGGTGTTACAATAAAGATCCATATGACATTGATAGCTCATTTTATTATTTTAATATTGAGCAATGAATATCTATCATGACATTCGAGTTTGACAAAATGACATGGAAGTAGTATTTTTAATTTTTACTGTAGTTTTGTTTATTATATGTATCCTATGTGGTATTCTAAACTTAATTCCTATTTTTAGGCTGCAAATACATATATATCTATTTTTAAAAAGATGGCTTGCAACCAAAGAAAGAACCAAACCAATTCTTCGCAAGCCCATATCGAGCCGCAAGCGTAGGCTAGGGAGTCCGCAAACCCTAGCATCCAGATCTGTCTGGAGGAGGAAGTGAACTCGGACATCCGAATGTTGGAAGATACAGCGATCATCGCGAGATTCACAGGCCCCAAAAGAGCTCAGAATGTTGTTGATGGCTGGTTAAAAGAAAATTGGAAGGGCAACTATGTAGTGAAATTCCTCCCGAAAAGGTTTTTTGTGACGATATTCCTAAACCAAGAATTCCGCGATAGCATTTTGTCCAAAGCTTGGCACATGGGAGAAGACATCCTTTTCATCAAGAAGTGGCACCCAAATTTCAATCCAACTGCAGCAAGCCCCGCTTCCTCGGCTATCTAGCTGTGCCTGTACAATCTATCGGTCGAATTCTGGTCAGAAGATTGCTTGAAAAGAATTGGTGATAGTCTTGGAATGTCTGTTGAGATTGATATGGACACCCTAGAAGAGAACTCTTACTTGTTTGCGAGATTGAAGGTCGCAACAATTTCAGAAATTCCAAAGGTTATTCTTACCACAACCGCAAAGAAGTGGAATCAACAAATTGAGACCAAGGAAGTTAAATTTTTCGACTGCGTAGTGCAACCTATTGCCCCGAAAGTATCGAAACCAGTGCAAAGAACTGCCTCAAAGACCTCCGCAACAAAAGATCAGGCTGCGGCACCCCCTTCGACAACCAACAATATTGACAAACCACTACCTATTGTTCCGGTTGTGGAGAAAGTAGAAGGGATCCCTAACCAAGACAATCCTAATTGGGTGGAGGATCTAGAGTAATCAGAGTGGTTGAGTGACAATTCTTTGGAAGACGGTGAGCTTTGAACGATTGAGTCAAGATTCATCAAGCAAATTGCATCAAAGATTGCTAAACCAAAGATCCATGCCGCAAAAAAAAGAGGAAGTCTAACAAACAGAGGACGGAGATGGATGCAGAGGCTCAGGGGCAGATTTCAATTAACCAATTTCTGAAACACAAGGGAGGGGAGCCCTCCCTTGTGACATCATGAGAATCTCTACCTAGAATGTTAGGGGCCTGAATGCCCCTAACAAAAGACGCTTGGTAAAGCGTCAACTGCAATCTCTGAACTCGGACATTATATTGCTCCAAGAAACAAAACTCAAGGATGATGAAGCGAAAGTATTCCTATCTCATTGTGTTGGGTGGGCTGGCAACTTTGTGCTTGCGTCTGGTGCTTCGAGGGGATTGGGGATCCTTTGGAGACCTAGCAAGATTCACATGGAGATGTTTTCGATGGACTCGAGCTGGATGACAGCAAAGGTTCGTTGCCTGCAATCGAGGCTATCCTTCCATATTTTCAACATCTATGGGCCCATCAAAAGGAATGAGAAAAGGTATGGGAAAGTATACTTAATTTTATTACTGCATCCAGTTTGGAGCTTTACATTTTAGGTGGCAATTTCAACATTGTTCTATCTAGCCTGGAAAAAAGAGGGGGCAAATCCAATGTTAGTAGAGCACAAAAAGACTTCAAGATTTTGTCAACTCCTTGGGCCTTGTGGACTCCATTCCAAAGAATGGGAGCTACACTTGGACAATAGAAGGCAGGGATTCACCAACATTGTCGAAAGATTGGATCAGTTTCTAAATTGCCTTAATTGGTTGAATGAACCCTTAATTCTGGAATCCTCCATCACCCCTATTTCTGGCTATGATCACTACCCAGGCATCCTCTCAATGACAAATGATCATGCCCTCACAAAATGCCCATTTAAGTTCGAGATGATGTGGCTTAGACATGAGTGTCTCCATGGACTAGTTGCAAAATGGTGGAATGAGGCGCATTTTCAGAAAGGATCCAAGATGTTTATGATGATCAAAAGGCTCATTGCCATCAAAAATCACCTCAGGGAATGGAATAGGACAACCTTCAAAAACATCTTCGAAGAAAAAGAGAGAATTGAGAATGAACAAGTTGCTCTCAATGAATAATCCTGGAGCACGGGATGTCGCAGGAGAAATATGAAAAAGAGGAGTCGCTAAACGAATACCATGAAATTCTACAATGGGAAGAAGTTTACTAGCGATCGAAATCCAAGGAGACGTGGCTAAAGGAAGGAGACTTGAACACCAAATACTTCCATAATTCAACTAAAGCAAGAAGGATGCAAAATAGAATCTATTCCCTTAAGCTTGAGGATAGATCTACCATTTCAAATCCATTTGACATTCAAAACTAAGTCGTAAGGCACTTCCAAGACTTGCATGTACAAAGGCCTCCAATGTCTAGTGTCAGAATTTCTTCCTGGATCTCTTTCCCAATTGTGTAAGCGAAGCTGACAATCAGATGCTATGTGCCCCTACAACTTTAGAAGAAGTCAAGAATGTGGTCTTCCAAATGCAACCTGACAAGGCCATGAGGCTAGATGGATTCCCTACGGGATTCTTTCAACAATTTTGGGGCATCTTAGGCAATGATGTCTGGGAAATGGTGGAGGAATCAAGGACTTCCAAATGAATCGTGAAGGATTTGAACTCTACACTCATTGTTGTTATTCCCAAGAAAAATGATGCAGATTCTCTGTCTGACTTCAGGCCGATTTCATTGTGCAATATCTCCTACAAAATTATCTCTAAGGTAATGGCAAACAGATTGCAGTTGGTTATGCCAAACCTTGTCTCCAAAGATAAAAGTGGTTTCACTCCTGGACACACTATAACGGACGGCATAATCATTGCTCACAAAGCAATCCACTCTATCTGTGCCTCCAATCAATCATGCATGGTAATTAAATTGAACATAAGCAAAGCCTATGATCACGTAGATTGTGTTTTCTCCTCTCTATTATGAAGAAATTTGGATTCAGCCCACATTGGTTGCAATGGGACTACAGTTGCATCTCAACAGTCAAATACTCAATTTTGGTTGATGGCAACCCTGTGGGGTATTTTCGAGCCAACCAGAGGTCTCCACCAGGGTGACCCCTTGTCACCTTTCCTCTTCGTCATCATGGTTGAAGCCTTAGTGTTGGCCATCAAGGCCCAAACTGCTAGTGGGAAATGGAATGGAGTCCACATAGCAGATGATTTCCCCCCCATCACTCATCAGCAGTTCGCTGATGACACCATTCTCTATGGTGTGTCTTGTTTGGGAGAAGTTGGTTCCATAAAAGAAACTCTGGAAAGATATATTCAGGCATCTGGACAATGCGTCAACAAGCATAAATCCTGCATATACTTTTTCAACACAAAAAACAGTGTTAAAAGGAGAATCACAATCATGTTGGAATACAACATTGAGTCTTTGCCCGACAAATACCTTGGTGTCCCTCTATTTAAAGGCGCCATGAGATCAAGTCTTTGGGAAGAAAATATTGAGAAGTGTTGCACCAAGACAGCTGCTTGGAAAGGAAAATGGCTCATAATGGTCAAGGAAATCACTATGGTAAAATCTGTGCTCTCTACAATTCCAATATACCTACTCTCCAGTACGCAAATCACGGGGAAGGCAAATAATTTACTAGAAGGTATCCTCAAGAATATTTTGTGGGAAAGCTAGGAGGAAACAAGAAGAATTCCCCTCATCAGTTGGGAAACAGCATGTAAAGAAAAGAATGATGGCGGACTCGGTTTTAGGAAAATCAAGTTACAAAATTGTGCATTGGGAGCCAAACTAATCTGGAAGATGTATGAGGATCCCGACGCTCACTGGTGCCAGCTATTACAAAGCAAATATTTGGACAACATGGACCCCCACAAAATTTTAACCCCGAATCCTCCAAGGGGTTCGCATATTTGAAGTTTCCTGGTTCAATGTTGCCCCATCATTACAAACCATTTATCATGGACCATTAACAAAGGTCGCTCGGCCTCTTTCTGGACGGACTCATGGAATGCATTCCCCCCATTGGCGGATGACCCGCGACTTCACCTCATCATGGAGATTCTCACAGATACTTGGGGATCGCGAGTAGTGGATTATCTTACCTCTCCCGAGAATGGCTCCTCCATATGGAAATGGAAAGACATTGATGTGGTTCAAGCGCCAGATGATCAAAAACTTATATTGAAGAGGGTCCTTGCTTCAAGAGACATCTTCATAAATCAGAAAGAGGACCGCATTATCTGGACGAGGGCAAAGTCTGGTTCATACTCGGTCAAGTTAGGGTATAAAATCTAGAAGACCATCACAACCAAGGACAACTAGCCATCAAACCTCTGCAGGAGCCAATGACGCCTAGGGACTAGAACTAGATTGGATATGCCCCATTTCTAGTAGTTCTTTAATGGTTTTTTCAATCTCTTCTTTGAATTTATGGGGATGTCTGTATGGTGTGGTGATTACAGGTTTTGCCCCTCTTCTAATTCTATTGTGTGCTCAAATCCCCTTTTTGGGGCTAATCCTGGGGGAATATCATCAAACACTTTCTTATATTTTCTTAAGATGGGTTGGATATCTATGTGAACTGTTTTTCCCTAGGTGGGGGTTTTGTCTAGCATCATACATTGTGCGACCCATTCTCCTTGACCATGTCTAAGGATTCTTTCCATTCTTTTAGATGAGACTAGTCTTGGGGAGCCATTGGGTAATCCTTTCAATGTAATTTCCTGTTCATTATGCTGGAAACAAATTTCTAGGTTTGGAAGATCCATAGTGAAGCGTCCCAAGGAGTGTAACCAAGTTGTTTCTAGTATCACATCGTTATCTAAAGTTACCACGTAGAAATCTCCTTTGATGGTGTGCTTTCCTAGGGTAACTTCCAATTGGGGAATCATTTTCGTGCATTGGGCCATAGATCCATTAGCTAGTGCTACAGTAAAACCCTCGGAATCCTTGACTTCTAATTTTCTTTTTGTCACTATGTTTGTGTTAATAAAGTTGTGGGATGCCCCACTATCTACTAGGGCGATTACCTTTTGCCCTTTAAGGGTGCTTTTGATCTTGCTCGGGTTTTCTTCTGTTTCTTCTTCGGATGTCACTTCTATGTTATGCATTCGGCTACTTTTTCCACATATATGTCCTTGTCCCCATGGTTCTTACACTTGAAGCACAAACCTTTCCTTTTTAGGTCATCTCGCCATTTTTGGGTGTTTTCCTTTTGACATACATGTCGGCGTTCCCATGGCTTATTACAATGAAAGCAAGTTCTTCCTCGGAATTCCTTCTCAGGCCTTCCATTTTTATGAGAAGTTTGTAAGGTTTGATGTTTTGTAGAGTATTTGTCTTTTGTAGGTTGGGTATCCATACTTAGTGCCTGTTGAATTGCATCCTTAAGTGTGGAAGGATTGAGGGCACTTACCAAACCTTTGATAGAATCTGCTAATCCTTGGACAAATAGGTATGTCAATCTTCATGGGATACTTTTGGTACCATTACCGAAAGTTTTTGGAACTCAGTTACATATTCTTCCACGGTTCCTTGCTATCTTAGGAGTGTAAGTTCCCTAAAGTGCCATTTGGGGTGTTTTTGTTCGAGTCTTTGGATGAGTTCTTGGGCGAACTCATCATAGGATGTTATGCGTTGATGATCTTCGGTAATGAGGCCATGATGCCACCAATCATGGGCTGCCCCTTCTAGGTGAAAAAGGGCAAATATTATGGCATTCTTTTCCATCATAGGGCTAAGTGCGAAGTATGTATCCAATGTTTGGACCCAAGCGCATGTTGTCATCTTTCCGGATCCATCAAATTTGGGAACATCCATCTTACTAATTCCTTCTTTTAAGTTTTTGTCAGATTTCCCTCTTTTTTTATTTGGTTTATTTCGTCTTTTGGCATCACAATAATCCCTAAAAAAGACATCCTTTTTTATGGCAGAACTCAGTTTTGAGTATGCTTCGGCTAGTTCTTCCACACTATCCATGGTTTGATTGTTTTCTTCTTCATCCCCCATCTCTCTTTCCTGTGGTAGGAAAGAGGTCTTGTTGGCTTAGTGGTTGAGTCCTTTATTTTCAAAATGGTTGGAATGGGTATCCCTTCCATTATTTGGATTTCTATTGTTATTAAGGTTTTGGATGACTTGGAGGAAAAGTTGAGTTGTTCTTTCATTTTGCTTCATTAGAGCTTGAGTGAATGTTCTCAAGTCGTTGGTCATTTGTTCACTCATAGTGTTGTTGGGCATAGAGTTATTAACTGAAATGAGTTTCTTCTTTTCTCTTTCTAAAGCCCTTTGTGTTCTTTGGCTAGGTTGCATCCACTATTATTCACAGGATGACAGGAAGGATACTCTAATACCAATTGTAATGTCCCTTACCTAATTTGCCCTAGAAAATTCAAATGCCACAAGTTAGGGTTAGGGTTTCTAAATTACTATTTAGAATTTTAGACTATCTTCAAACTGCATAATTCTTGTGCTCTAATTCTGCAATCATGACATAGGAAAACACATATACAAAATATAGATATACAAATATACCTCTTAAAATATTAGTGTTAGATAAGATTTTCCTTGCATTCAAATTCATAAACAATATTCATATAGAAAGATCATCTATTTATTACTATGTAATTAACTCAATTTATTAACTCAACTCAGTCATAGAAGGGAATGGTGCTGAGAGGCACGGTAGGGCATAGACTGTCAACAATACCTCCATACAATCCCCTCAGGGAGGCATGGCAGGGTGTTGCTCAGTTCTCCCTCCAAACAATCCCTAGGGGGGGCTTGGCAGGGTATAGGTTGTCGATAATGCCTCCATACAGTCCCCTCAGGGAGGCATGGCAGGGTGTTGATCAATCCTTCCTCCAAATAGGCCCTAAGGGAGGTCTAGCAGGGTTCCCTCCACACAGTCCCCTCACCATTTTTCTTGGACTGGTGAGTCTTATGATATATATATATATAGAAATGACAGTGATATACAATAAGTAAATCAGTCAATAGTCAATGATCTGACCTGCTATGTTTATCCAATAATGTTTAACAAAATATCTTTTGTTGTCTAAACAATCTATATCACTGTGTAAATATATAACTTTCTGCAAATCCAATGTCTGCTCTCCAATTCAATGATTATTATTCCTTATGATTGATCGATTGTAGATGTCCCCTTTTGACGTCCACCTTTCTCACCTTTAGTATCCCTTAATGGAGGCATCCCTAAGGGATCAGCGTGTCCTTGGCTTGAAGACGCCTTCCTTCATAACTCACGTCTCTTCATCAACCGTTGTTTACTTTACATAATTAGTTAATTCTTTTTGGCGCCATCTAGACTTGTGCCTTTTAAATCTTTAATTTAAAATTTGCAAAAATATTATTAATTGAATAAAGTAGGCCCAATTTTGGGCGAGGGCATGACAAAATAGAATAACTCAAACCACTTCCAACACGTTCACACTGACCCTATGCAGAAGTTCCTATTTGAGCTAGAAAACTCAACTGTAAAGATAGCTAGAAAATATGAAGAGGGTCGCACTTTTCCTATGGCATCGCCACTCAAAAATAAAAAAAGAAGAAAGCAAGTCGATTAAGTTCAATTTCAGCACCTATCTTGAGTGTTTTAAATCAAAAAGCATCAGATCATTCCTTGTTACAAGCAGCCTATATTGAGGAGAAGGCAAATTTAAAGCATGAATAAGCCTACTTTAACTATTTTATTTCCTATTTGCAATGGATAGAGTTAGGGTTGCTTTAAAGCGGATAGAGTTAGGGTTGCTTTAAAGCGGGGCTTTAAAGAATATTTTATTATTATTTTCCCTTTAAAGCTGCTGCTAAGGAGCTTATAAATAAGGGCTTCAAGCACAAATAAAAATGAGAGTTGATGCCAGACTCACGCTGCAGAAATTGTCATTCAAGTTGTGAAGTCAAGTCTTTGTGTTTTGTTTTAGTGAATGAATGTATATAAGTTAATGTTAAGTCTATGTTGCAAACACTTATGTTGAGGTCATTGATCTCATGTTTGTGATTCTGAGAATGAAATCAAATTGAGTAACATTGTCAATCTTTGCATTGATGCTCAGTCCTCATTAAAAGTAATAACTTTGTGTATTCCTTTAGCAATTTATTTTTTGGAATCATGTGATGTTTGTCCATTTAAAAAATCCCTGATGATGTAGAATATTGGTATCTAATTTAGCCAATAGTCTACATTTGGTGTTATTCTGTTAAATCTTTTGTTTACAACCAAATACTAGCCTCTATTTTAACGGGTATAAAGTTGTCTCCATTTGTGCTTGAATTGTTTATCCTCCTTAATTTGAAAATCTCGTTGTAGATCTTGACTGTTGATAGTCTAGTGCTTGTATCCAGTGTAAAAACATAGTCAATAATTTACAATAGGCAAAGTCAAGGGTTTGTTTAGGAGGTGTTCTCAAAGATGGCGGCAATTGATGCTAAGGTTCTTGATATATCCTTGGAAGACATTGAGGTTTCTCAGAATGCGTATGTTCTAATATAGAAAAATAAACTAATTTACCAGTGATATATCACCAATAATTTTGCAATATATTGATGAAAATTTTGATCAAAGTCACAGTAAAAGATATTTTGAAAAGCTCGTGATATTTTCAAGAAAATGTTGGGAACCCTACCAAGAAAAGATATATCAGAATATATCGGGATATTTTAAAGATATTTGCTTCTATGCATTAGATCATATCAACCTGCAGTTCTTTGTTATAAGACACTTGAAACTATCAACATAACTCACAATATAAGTTGCCTCTTTAAGTAGATAGAAGATCCCAAACCCCACTTAAATAATACAAATCATAGGAGTCAATCCAATTATCTGTTCCACTGATTCCAAAATTGGACCATCAATTTAGTTATTACTAGTTACATAGCATGATACAAGATAGAAATGATTATCAATGCACCTGCTTTCAACTGCTTCCAATCGATCCAGTAGATCATTTACATCCTTAATCTTTAGGCCACCAGACATATCTCTTTGTCTTTGATGCAAAACCTGAATTAACAATAGATTTTGTTTAGTTAGTTTAAGCTGAAAATGTCCAGATATGCAAATTCTATTGACAAGAAATTCAAGAACGGTGCAAATGTTATCATCCCTTCATTTCCCTCTCAAAGGGGAAGTAGCATGTTATGTTCCACATCTCCTTATACACTGGGCCTATTTACCCATGCACAAATATGAAAGAATAATAGCTTCAGAAAAATCAAGAATTCAAGCCTTGAGGGTTTACGATCATTGATGCCAATAAGAGAAAAATAAGCCAGTTGTAGAAACAATACCCATTATCAACATTTTATCAGCCTTGAATGGTAGGATGGCACATGGCTTGACCTATGAACCTGTATATTTTTAAAGAATGTTTTGTATCATAGGGATTTAACCATGTAACCTGTCCCTTTTGAGGCAATACTTCTCATCATCTACCGTTGCTTACTTGATTTGATATACCATTCTATGTTTAAGCACTTTATAATTTATGAACAAGAAAGCCAAGACTCAAAACCAAATTCCTAATTCCATAACTAAAAGTCTAAGGTCTCCAAGCAAAAGAAGCTCAACTACTTGTAAAGGTTGTATAAAATTGACGAACGCATCCTTAGAATGACCCTTGTTTGTTTCAATGCCATTTTCACCCCTATTAAATCAAAAATAACTCCCCTAAAACCTAACTTGACATGATTGCCCTTTTTTAGCTAAAGATACCTAGGGTGGTTGCACCCATACAAAAAAATTTGTATTGTGTTCAGTCTCAAACCAAAACCTTGTCATTTCTCGATTGTGAGTCATAGTTAAAGCTTCATCATGGTTGTCCATGTCTTCGCAAGGCCAACGAAAGAGCAGAGCTCAAACAACAGAGAAACAACAAATAATTACCAAGGCATGAAAATATGTTTCTCAATGAAGTGGAGCATGCTTCATAATAAAGTGACAATTTTTCTAATAAGTTATGCTTCCCAGCTTGGTGGTGTGCACTTTTGAGAAGGTTAACATGTTTTCAATGAACAAAAAACATGCAAGAGTATACAAGGGCACACGCCTCATGGTGAACTATCAAAATTTGTTAAAAATCAAAAGAATGATTCCCTATTTGTGAGCACATGCCTCACCAAACACAAGCAGGTTTTCAAAATTGCAAAGACAGTCTAGTAGCACACATTGTTTCAAAGGTAAGCAAAGTTTCAAAATGCAAAAAGTTGTAGGGTTACATTCAAGCATGCACACTATAAGGAGCTAACCAGATTTTCAACAACTTAAAGTTTGCATTCATGTACATGGGCACACGCCATCAAAAGGGATAGCAAATTTTAGGTGAAATTTGCCATGAAGAGATAATGGTCTAAAACTCTAAAACCCTGGTTGATTGATAGGTCTTTTGTTGGTTTTCCATCTTCAAAGAACCTCATTTTAGGGTTTTTACCTCTTCAATGGTAGCTCCCAACTCTGATTAAAAACTGTGATCGGCAATGTTCTCAACCTTCAAAAATCTACATAGAACAATGATTTCAGTCTCTTATAACAACAGATTTTCAAATATATAATGACAGCAATTTGAATGCCTGCATGATGTCTCTGATTTCAAACATATACCAGCAAGATTGGGACAATCACTGTAAGTGCCTAAAAACAGATAAGCATACATGGCAGTCCTATGATGACACGACAGCCTAACCCATGACCCCACATGGCATAAAAACAAAAATAACCTTCAACTTATGATTCCACAATGAAAAACTGCCTAGTCATCCTCTCAGAGTCAGACTAAGTCACCCTCACAATCTCTTTCCTACGCAAAAATCCTTGTTTTTTGCCTTATTTATGAGTTTGCCCATAAGTTATTGCTTCGCTGTGGCGAACAAGATGGACACCTCTACAAATGAATTAATAAAAAGGGTAAACAGTTGTTTTTCCCAGTTTGTGCATGATTTTTGTCATGCAAAATCATAATCTTATTTTAGCATTTTAACTCAACTTGATGCCCAAATAGAGTCAGTTCTCTTTAGCAACTCTCTTGCCTTCATCCCTAAACCTAAACTTAATCCTCTTTTTCTATAAATAGTCGACTTTTTGTCATTGTGAAGGGTCCAAGATTTTGCATCCAAGCAGCAGCTACAGCCAAGCATTTGAGACCAATAACTTCCAAGCCTTTTATTGTGATCTCTTGCACGCCACAGTACAGGCTCTGCAAGAATTTATTTCAATGTTTCCAATCAAGTGGGTCCAGATTTCTTGAGAATTACTCCAACATCCAAGCCTAATTCAAGACCATTTAAAAAATTGCAAGCTCTACGTTGCAGTCTACCATACAACCTTTGTGCTTTTGTTTCAGCATTGTCCAGTCCAAGCCTATTTTACTCTCCTCTTCCACAACTGGGATCGGTTCCAAAAGCTGAAGGCAAAAAGGTTACCAAACAGATAGGTGACAGGCCAGCCAACACTAGTCTTGCTCTGTATTTTGGATAATTCTAGTCCCTGGTACTGATTCTTAGTGTAGATTCATTTTATAGTTTTGGTTTAGTAGTAGATTGTTTGTTGTGTTTGTGAAAGAGATGCTTAAATTTAGTGATGAATTATAGTTTAGATTTAGATGTTAATTTCATCTTTGGTTGTAGAGTTGCTTTCCAAAATTGTTGTTTTAAGATCACTAAACAATTTCATCATCATTGCTTCCAAACTTTAAAAGAAATCAAATTGATAATTCCAACCATTGTTGTTTGAAAAGTACAAGCTCAGTTTCATTGGATTATTGGCTGTAGGAGGGGAATTATATAAGATCTTAATCATTACTCTTACATGCTTAACAATTATAGAAAATACAATTGAAAGGAAATGTTTTGTAGTTTGCATCTTGATTCAAGAAGAGAGATTGATCTAAAATTTGCTGTTCCTCTTCTCCCTTGTTTGTTGATTTTTAAGAAATTGTTTATGAAAAGAAAGGAAGAAAGAAATCGGCAGTTGTTTAATTGTTTATTTTTGTGAAAGGAAAGGAAGTTTGTTCCTGTTTATAGTTATCATTTGATTATTTCAGCAAGTTAAAAGGAATTCTTTCACTTTGTTGTTATAGATCTGAGTTATTAAGAGCACTTGCATTCATAAAAGGAAAGGGAAAAATACAAAAAGAAAAGGATTCTCGCATTTTCAGCACACTAATCTTAGTTATCTAATCTGCATAAAATATCAAAAACTGCAGAAAGATAGATTACTTAAGTTTATTTCAGTTTGCACTCAAACAACACATAAATACCAAAAACATTCAAAACACAGAAAAACAATAAAACCAGTAGCAAATAGGTATAGTTCCGATTCATTCAAATGAACAACGCTTCAAATTTAGCTAAACATTCAATCATCCAAACAATCTAAATCGAAAACAATCTATAACTTAACACATTGAAAACATCAAATACAATTCCTTTGACTAAGCATATCAAGAATTCTTTGAAATTCCTGTTTCTACTTCATAGGCCACATCAAGCATTTCACGCTTATGTGTCCTGGGTTGAGGCCGGATTAAGTAGAAACCTTGAGAGACTTAGGGGAAACCTTGCCTACTCTAGCAGCTTGTCATGTCCCTATAATGATTTATAATTGAATCATTTATTTAAATAATAATTTAGCCTTATATAAACTAAATATATAATATATTTATTTAAAATACATTATTAATATGTATTATTTAATAAATAATATTATTAATTTAATATAATTTAAATATATTATAAAATATATGAAATATATATATTTAATTAACTAGATATATTATAAATATAAATATTTTAATATAACATTTATGTGAATAAAATAAGATAAAAGAGCCCCATACTTAATAACAAATGTATTTATTTATACTAGATATATTATATAAATAATATACTTTAATATATATTTATAATATACTTTAAATAATATATTATATAATATAATATATAGTATATTATATAAATAATATACTATATATATATATAATATAATATATATTATTCAAAATAATATCACTCCTTAATATGCAAGGAAGGAGGATATTTATAAGTGCGGCGATTAAGTTGGTTAACACCAGCAATCATATTAATAAATAATATATTATAAATATATCTAATAATATAAATACAAATATTATTATTATTATCTTATATTGCAATATAAATATAAATAATATAATATAAAATGATATAAAATAAATAATATATCATTTATTATAATGATATTATATAAATACAAATAATATAAATAAACATGTTTTAACCTATCCTCTTATGATAAGGGAGTTACGTATGGTTAGAATTAGTTTTACCACAAAAGAGAATTAATATAAAGTAATAAAAATTATAAGAGGGTAAGTATGTCTTTTACCGCCAAGCATAATAAGAGATGTCTCTTGGAACATATCCCTTGAAAGGGAAATAAATAAAAGTTGTGAGATAGAAGGAAAAGATCATCGGCAAATAAATTAAAAAAAAATATCCGATAAATAAATATATTTAGATCCGCATTATATTTATAAATATATTTCTGAGTCATAAGTAGGACATATATCATAAATATATATATATAAGGAGGAAGTATTCAAGTAAAAATAAATATATATACAATAATATTAATAACATATATAATAATATAATATAGAGATATTATTAATATTATAACAAATACTATATTATATAAATATTAAAGAATAGGCTAAAGAGAATAGAATCCAGTGAACAGATTCAACAAGACAAGCAGCATAAAGAGGTACGTCATCTATCCTAAGATAAAATGATATATATATATATATATAATGTTAGTTATGTATATAAATGATACAATAAAATGTTAAGAGTGAAACCATATGTATAGCATAATAAGAAAGTAATGAGAATATGGCATATGTGAATAGGATTTAAGATGATTTAAATAAATGATAGGATAAAATAATGTTTGACATTTCTGATTATGATGTCAAGTTAATATGTACAATTATGATGCACTAAACTTAGACAAAACTATGAATGTGCATAAACTAATATAATAAATAAATGTTCAACAATATATGATCAATTTTGATGTGAGGCCATGATGTCCTAATATAAGGCATCTAGTGTTAAGTGATAATAAGAACAATTATGGCATCTATGAAATCAAATAGAAGATAAGTTGGTGGTATGCTTGGAGCTGACTCAGACTCTCCCTTTAACCCCTCTATCACCTCTAAGGTGTGACGTAGTTGAAATAGTTTATTTTAGCCTAGGTATCTCTCGACTGGACGTATGTCCCTCGAGCCAAGTGGTGAGGAACCCCCTGTGTGGGTGAAGTCCTTGGGCCTAGGAGAACTCGTAAGAGTTGCTCTACGGATGGTGACTCTCGTCTGGATGAGGTACTCCGTGTGTGAGTGAAATCCCACGAGCCAAATGGTGAGGGACGTGTGTAAGTGAAACCTTTGGGCCTCTATAAGAGATGGAACTATTTCCTTAATGAAATCATACTTGGTGATCTAGAGCCGGTTAACGTAAGAGTCTACCATAAGTCCCTCACAAGTCATATCATGAACCAATAATAAAAAGGAATAACACATATGTGAATGTATTTAGGAATTAGGAATGTTGTAATGAATGATGATGAAAAGAATTATATGAAATATAATGTGAATGTGATCTTAAATGATATAGTCTCAATGATTCCATTTTGAAAAAAAGATTAAGTAAATTCTAATGTTCTCTTTTACTAAGTTGAAAATTGTGTTAGATAGTGAAAATTTTCAGCTTACTAGAAGGGGACATTAAGAAGATTCTGCCATCCTATGAATAATAGTTAAAAAGTAAAAATAAAAATAAAAAGCAGTCATCCATCCTGTGAATAATAGTTATAAATAAATAAATAAATAAATATCAATGAAAATCGTAGGTATGAATTTAATGGTGTTTAATACATTGCTAAAATATTTAAAAAAATATATATCTATGATGCAACATTAAAAAATTAAAATGTACTAAATATGTTATGATGCAATATTAAAAAAATTAGAATTTACTTACAAATATGTAATAAATAATAGTAAATAAGGGGAAAAAATAAAAAATAAAACAACTCTTAATATATACATATTAAGACATGTCTATTTAGTTCTTATAAGTTATATATTTTCAAAGTTATTTTCATCTATAGGTAACTTACGGGGTGAAAAAATATATATATATTTCACCTATGGGTAACCTACGGAGTAATAATTAAAAAAAAAAAACTTATTAAAATTAAAATATATGTAAACAACTAACCCAAAGTATTTATGGTGTACATAAACCTTAATAAAATATAGTTATAAAAAAAATTATTTATAAAAAACCCAAATTTATAAATTATTATTTATGGCACTATAGTTTATTAGCTATATTAATTTGTTACATTCTATAGCAGTTATTTTATTGGTGAGTGTAATGTTATTTGATATAAAAGAAATTTAATAAATTATAATGTTATTAAATATTAGTTTAGGATACCTACTTATAGTTGCTTGAGGACAAGCAATCTTGAGTGGGGAGGGTTGTCATGTCCTTATAATGATTTATAATTGAATCATTTATTTAAATAATAAGTTAGCCTTATATAAACTAAATATATAATATATTTATTTAAAATACATTATTAATATGTATTATTTAATAAATAATATTATTAATTTAATATAATTTAAATATATTATAAAATATATGAAATATATATATTTAATTAACTAGATATATTATAAATATAAATACTTTAATATAACATTTATGTGAATAAAATAAGATAAAAGAGCCCCCATACTTAATAACAAATGTATTTATTTATACTATATATATTATATAAATAATATACTTTAATATATATTTATAATATACTTTAAATAATATACTATATAATATAATATATAGTATATTATATAAATAATATACTATATATATATAATATAATATATATTATTCAAAATAATATCACTCCTCAATATGCAAGGAAGGAGGATATTTATAAGTGCAGCGATTAAGTTGGTTAACACCAGCAATCATATTAATAAATAATATATTATAAATATATCTAATAATATAAATACAAATATTATTATTATTATCTTATATTGCAATATAAATATAAATAATATAATATAAATCATATATCATTTATTATGATATAAATGATATAATATAAAATAAATAATATATCATTTATTATAATGATATAATATAAATACAAATAATATAAATAAATAATATAAAGTAATAAAAATTATAAGAGGGTAAGTATGTCTTTTACCGCCAAGCATAATAAGAGATGTGTCTCTTGGAACATATCCCTTGAAAGGGAAATAAATAAAGGTTGTGAGATAAAAAAAAGAATATCCGATAAATAAATATATTTAGATCCGCATTATATTTATAAATATATTTCTAAGTCATAAGTAGGAAATATATCATAAATATATATATAAGGAGGAAGTATTCAAGTAAAAATAAATATATATACAATAATATTAATAACATATATAATAATATAATATAGAGATATTATTAATATTATAACAAATACTATAATATATAAACATTAAAGAATAGGCTAAAGATAATAGAATCCAGTGAACAGATTCAACAAGACAAGCAACATAAAGAGGTACGTCATCTATCCTAAGATAAAATGATATATATATATATATATATATATATATATATATATATGTTAGTTATGTATATAAATGATAGAATAAAATGTTAAGAGTGAAACCATATGTATAGCATAATAAGAAAGTAATGAGAATATGGCATATGTGAATAGGATTTAAGATGATTTAAATAAATGATAAGATATAATAATGTTGACATTTCTGATTATGACTGTCAAGTTAATATGTACAATTATGATGCACTAAACTTAGACAAAACTATGAATGTGCATAAACTAATATAATAAATAAATGTTCACCAATATATGATCAATTTTGATGCGAGGCCATGATGTCCTAATATAAGGCATCTAGTGTTAAGTGATAATAAGAACAATTATGGCATCTATGAAATCAAATAGAAGATAAGTTGGTGGTATGCTTGGAGCTGACTCAGACTCTCCCTTTAACCCCTCTATCACCTCTAAGGTGTGACGTAGTTGAAATAGTTTATTTTAGCCTAGGTATCTCTCGACTGGACGTATGTCCCTCGAGCCAAGTGGTGAGGAACCCCGTGTGTGGGTGAAGTCCTTAGGCCTAGGAGAACTTGTAAGAGTTGCTCTACGGATGGTGACTCTCGTCTAGATAAGGTACTCCGTGTGTGAGTGAAATCCCACGAGCCAAATGGTGAGGGACTCCGTGTGTGAGTGAAACCTTTGGGCCTCTGTAAGAGATGGAACTATTTCCTTAATGAAATCATACTTGGTGATCTAGAGCTGGTTAACGTAAGAGTCTACCATAAGTCCCTCACAAGTCATATCATGAACCAATAATAAAAAGGAATAACACATATGTGAATGTATTTAGGAATTAGGAATGTTGTAATGAATGATGATAAAAAGAATTATATGAAATATAATGTGAATGTGATCTTACATGATATAGTCTCAATGATTCCATGTTGAAATAAAGATTAAGTAGATTCTAATGTTCTCTTTTACTAAGTTGAAAATTGTGTTAGATAGTGAAAATTTTCAGCTTACTAGAAGGGGACATTACACAGCTGCTATTGTCCACGAACAACCAGCTATACTTGAAGAAATCCAACAAGAAAACACCCTCTTGGAAGAATTAGTAAATCTCATTGAAGTTGTAGACCGTGCAAATGTACACTAAGACGCTTTTGAAAATCAAAGAAGAACCCCAAGTCATTCCTAAAGAAAACATCATCCTCAACACTCCTCAAATAACATTAGTCGCTCTTCCACAAGTTGTTGGGCCTCTACCAAGAGAGCCTCACCCCCAAATCATTTGCCTATTGCTTCATCATGAAAAGAAAGTTTCCGTCAATGAACTTTTGCCCCCATTATCCACACACTTCTTCCATGTGAAGAGGGTAGTCCATCAAATTCACCATAACTCAACCAACTTTTGCCACATGAGCAACAATAAATTGCTTAGTCATCCAATCAATGTGAACGATCTTGTGAGCCAATTTCAAGGAATACAATCATAGTGAGCAGATTTTCAATATAAAGGTATAGTTTTCTGACAAAACAGCAAAGGTTCCTTACATATTTTTGACAGGAATTATTATTGATATGGTCTTTCGGTCTTGTAACAATAGTTAAGACAGTTGGGAATTTATCGATAAAGTTACTAGAAGGTGTTGTTTTGGTAGTTCAAGGAAATGACAAGTGAACAAAGGGTTTTTCATACTCAAGTCACCAAGTGTCATTAGGGTTTCAAGACTTCTTCAAAGGATCTGCCATGGTCAGAGCAGAAGAGCTTCAGCAAAATTATTGCCAGGAGCCAACTGTAAAATTTGCTAATATTAGTCTAAGCTAATTACAGCCCATGCTATTTTTAGATGCTACCATTTTTGAAGAAATAATCATATTCTAAGAAGTCTATTTTAGAACAGCTATTTATAGAGCAACTATTTCTAGACAACCTTCTAGGTCTATTTTTAGTTATATCATTATTAAAAATCTATTTGAAGATTTCCTAATTGAGGATTTAGTATTTGTGGGCAAAAATGTATAAGAAACTTGCTTTGTGTGCAAGCAAACTATTCATAGCTTAGAAGATCTAGTTGGTTTTTTAATTATTTCTCATGCAAAACCTTGTAAAACTTCCAAATAAGTGCCATTTGCAATTAGCTTGGGGAGAGAGAATGAACAGAATTTAGTATGCCTATTTTGCTGCTGAAATTATTGTTCAAACTTTTATGAACTTGCATGTTTTGTTTAGGTAAATCAAATTGCTTTTCTTGAAAATTGCAGGCTTTGTATTGCTAATTTCAGTGAAGTGTGGTTGTTGAAGCTCTCTATGTAGTTTCCTTCATATGATTTGTTTAATCTTGTGTTCCTTTGTTTGAACCAATTCCATCCTTGTATTATGCTTTGATTTTTTCGGTCTCTGCTTTTAGCCAGAAAGAATGAGCATTTATTAGCTGCTATAGGTTGTTTGCTTTAAGTTAAAAGACATAAAAATCTCTCATCTTGAGTAGATTTGTTGATTCACCTTGTGCCCTTGCCTAAGAACTAAAAAGATAGGCAATTACTTAGTTTCTTTTGCAATGTATGTTCAAAACCCCAAGAATTAAATTGTACATATTGTAAAAAGCTAGAGGTTGTCCCCTTATGTTCGAAGGTTTTTATTTTATTTTCTATTACAAGGAGCTTCCATTTCCAATTCGAAGAAAGGTTTTACCTTACACACTGTTCTGTTTTGTGTTGCACCAAAAGGAGCAAATTAAATTGCTAATAGGGTTAGGGGCCCTAGACCCACAAAAGAAAAGAATGAAAAGAGCAAACACCAATAGAAATTCTCATTGGAACTCTAAATAATGAAAGCATAATATCATGCTATAAACCCGAACATAAGCTTTTACCATGTTCCCAGGTGCCACACCTGCTGCAATTGAAATCATATAAACACTTAAACCAAAAACAAGTTTGAAAAGACAAAGAATAAACAAGTAAATTACAAAATAAAAGCCTAATATGATAAGCATCTGGAGGAGTTCCAAGGATCAAACAGACCATTCAGTAAACCCAAAGCTTGCAAGAGTTTGAAGAGTCTACTCAAAAAAATGGAAAAGGAAGTGATTCATTCTTCTCTTAAACCCAAAGGCCACGAGTGCTTGAAGAGTCATTGGAAACACTATTAGAAGTAGAACACATACAAGGTTCATTTGAAGCATTAAAATGTGATGATATGCTGGTGATGGTGATGGTCAAAGGGCATACTTTGGTCAATATTTGTTGGTCATCAACCCTAACTTAAGAGAAATGATAATGTTGTTTTATGGTGATGTGCTTACCTATTTACTAAATATGCAAACTAATAAAATAGAAATATTTCAAAGAAAAACCATCAATAAACTTCATATGAAATCTATACATCTTCTGCAAAATTTATCTTCCACTACAGTGGAATTAAAATTAAACTATAGAGAGCTGAATTTCTATTTATGTCAATGAAATTAGAATACACTCTATACTCAGCATATATTGCTTATGTTAATGATGTAATAACATCATATTAATTGTCTAAAAACATTAACTTACAATTAAGTCACAACCACCTTGTAACATCCCCATTCAATAATAAATACAAGTCACACTCATTGAAGTGTGTGCCATCCAATTCTCTCAAACTCCATGCATTCATTCTTTGAACATTTGGTATCAGAGCGAGGGCACCCTAGGAAGGGTATGCTGGTTCCAAGCAAGGAAGCCTTTGGAGAGGGTATGCTAAATCAAAAGGAGGAAGCCCTCGAAGAGGGTACGTTGTTCTGATCCATTTGGAAAGAGAAGAATCTGTCAAAGGAGTTACTGTGAGAGGGACTCCAAATTGCTGTCCAAAGAGACAAATTGTTGTCAAACAAAAAGGAGAAATTCCTGTCCAAGGAGTTTTCTGTCAAACCCACTGTCCACGGAGATGAATTGCTGTTCAAAACAGAATTATTTTTTTAAAAGCTGAAATCAGAAATTTGTAGATGAATTGTGAATTATATGGATAAATCGCACCAAGTTGGCATGGTGCAGATGAACAGTAAACATTGCAGATGAAAATTTCTGATATGGATAAACAGTAACAGTGTAGCACTGTACAGATGAACAGTGATGTATAAAAAATTCTGATTTCTAAACCTGTAAAATAAGCATGTGAAAAGCTGCAATATATCAGTTTGCAATTGCTTGTTTTTCTGTCAAAGTCTTGAAATTTTTCTTGTAAGTTAAATCCCTAGGCCTGTGAGGGTCAGCAGTTTCATGGAAGCCGGCTGGCGACATCTGCCTCAGCAGAGGGATTTCAAGGGTGGCTTTTACAGCCATGACGACCTTGACTCAGACTCCTGGTGAGATGGAACAGCACATATGAACAAGAACATCAACAATGACAGTTTGAAAATGAGCAACTTGGTTGGCCCAAACAACGGAATAACAACCAGCAGGCTTGGAACAAGAGGGTTCCTGTCAAGGGCAGTGAGGGGAGCACAAGGTCTCTATCAGAGGAAGACGATGAAAACGAGGAAAAAGATAATGATGTCCATGGCAAAATGGACAGGAAGGTTGACAGCTTGGTATCAAATGAGAATGCTAATGTTGATAATAACATCAGCAATAATGCTAACAGTAATAATATACATGGAGCCCTAAGAGGGTTTCAAAAAGATGAAGGAAGTATTCTAAAAAGCAGCATGCAAAACTAGTAGCATGTGTCTCTAGCAATGCTAAATAGCACATCAATAGCATAGAATGGAGGGGCATTTTATAGGAATGGCTTAGTTAAGGAGTCTACAGATAGTGTGACTGCTGCTGCAGGCCAAGGAACAGTTGGGATTGATTCTAATGCTCTGGTTGCACGTGACCACAATCATCATCAATTGATGTAAAATATTGTCATTGTGGTAGAATAACGAGATAAAGGTCTACTAGAGTTATCTCGCCTTATTATTCTAGAAAGTCACTTCTGTCCAGATGGTGAATTTAACATGGATGAATCCCAATCAAATCTTGAGGTGAGTTTTGCAAATGAGGCTGAGATTGTGATCAGTATTATTTCTATTAGTGGCCAGAATTATTCCAGCACTTTGTCAAGGGTTTGATATGGTGGTTATGTTAGCATTTTATTCACACCTTACTGTGATGCAAAACAGAACAGGCGCATACAGTAAATTGTTCTTCAGATTAGTAGGGAAGCTCCCTTTGACTTGGAATTTAATGACTTTTAAAACAAATTGAATATAAAAACCTATTTTTTTGTTTTCTCAATTGATGCAAAAGCATCCAGGTCCACAAGCAATCTTGTGTCAACCAAAAACATTTCAGGTTTTGTTTTCAGTTTTGTTCAATTTTGTTGTGTTTCTAATAGTTTTGGTAGTTTTGCTTCGGGAGAAATTTCAGTTTCAATTCAGCCAATTTAATGACCTTATTGCGTAGAAGAGCTTAAAGGGTCTCTGTAGTTTCAAATTGGCAAAAATTTGGATGAATTTGGCTAAGTCTGGAATGTTTCGGCAAAAGTTCCAGTTCAAGAACTTAACACTTTGCTAAAAGATCCATTCACTAAACATTTTCGGCTAAATTATGAGTTCACGAACACTTATTTTCACTAACAAAGCAATTTACTCTTCCTTGTCGGCGATTTGCTAAGTTCAAGAACCTTGCTATTCGCCGACAGGCTTATTGCATCTCATTTTTGGCATCTTTGCAGTTCAAGAACTTGATCGTGTGCCGAAGAGGATTTCAAAAGACTTCAAATATTCTTTATGGAGTGCTCTATAATGTCCCCTTGTCACAAATCAAGACCTCTTTACCTTGTTCACAAATTTTAACTTGCAAAAAGAGAACATTAGTACATTTTTGCATTTAAAGCCACATATATAATTTACATAATCACATTGCCTTTATCATTTCTATGATCAAATGCCAACACATAACCTTAGTTCATCATTGGTTACTTTCAATATACATTACTATCATCAATCTATGATTACTTTTAATGCATGTTACTATTGCTAAGCTTATGATTGCTTTCAATGCACCTTATCTATCATTCATATTTCACATGTTATTCTTATGATCACTATTCATATGCCTTGCATATCATTAACATTTCACATGTTACTCTCATGATCATTATCAATATGCCTTGCATATTCTCTATCATGACATTTCATATGACCTATTATTAACTCATGGTCTTTATCAATATATATTGCATACTTGTTATCTCTTCGTATGTCATTTATTAACAGCATATGGGAAATAAGACGAGAGTTGTCGTTATCCACCATGGGGCTCTAATGTCTCCTATCCTTAGACTCAAGTGGTATCCTTAATACCTTTAGAGTCAAGGCCTCTATGAGACTCCTTAGTTCTCTTATGATGCCTTACATCAAGTAACCAAGGCCATTACATCACTATCCTTGCACCATGGGTACCTTATACCTCATGTGGCAAGGCCTCTGTGTGATACACATCCTTTGCACTATGGGTACCTTATACCTCATGTGACAAAGGCCTCCAAATACCCATGAATGGCCTCTTGGCACTTTTCCTTCATTCTCTCACATAAGGTTAATAAGTCACATAACATTATGAATAATTGCTTATAAGATACATCATTATGAACAATTGCATACAAGATACATCATTATGAATAATTGTATATGACTGTCTACACATTCATTGTTAGTGATGATTGCATATAAATCTTATCACTGTCATAAGGATACATTTATGAATGAATGACAAATAAGCAAATATAAATAACATCCATACCTGTATAATTATGACAGTTGATCAGAGCTATAAAAAGAACAATAATGTTGAGATGGCTTACTTGCTGTTGCAATTCTGTGATTTCTGCAAAGTCCTTGATCAGATGTAATCTTTATATTATCTAACTTCAAAGGATTATATCTGCTGTGAGAGTATTATTTTATTTAGATATTTACAGATTGGAATAATCTTGCTTTGGATGATAGGAAGAATGCTTCGATTGATGGATTTAATTTGATGAATACTGAGGATGTCTGATTCTTATTCCTCCCTCCATAATGATGAGATGAGTGTTCAATTATATTTAAAACACTTGAAACGTTGTATCTCCCAATGGTTACAGCGATTACCTCTTCAAGGGGTTCGCTACCTTTCATAACTCTTAACCGTCATTTGTTTGCTTTTCTTAAGTGACTTACGGTTTTAATGAGATCAGCGTCTCTTTCCTTAGAGACCTAATCCTGTTAATATAAGATTTATATTTATATTAGCGCTGCTTATACTAATCGCTGTGCAGCCTTAACACTTAGATATTCGTTGTTTACTTCTTATCGTTATATATGATAAGAGTCTCCTTTGTTTGCTGCAGTTTATATTTAATTGCCACTTACAATACATAATCACAGCCTTCATACTATTATTTATTTTTTATTTATATAAGATGGTTGTCTTTATACTAGCTTATATAATTATAGGATAATAATAATGTTATTTATATTTATATTAACAACATAGATATATAATATCATTATTTAATGTTATTTATTAGATATTATATATATAATGATTTCTATCATTTAATTTGATATTTTATAAAAGCAACTTTATCACCTTTTACATGATGTTTAACTCTTTAATTTAAACAATGCCTTAATATGGGGACATGACATGCTTGGCAACGTTTAAAGACTTCCATGAAATATTTCAGTGAAATGCTCAGTACATGAACTCCTCCTTTCATCGAATGGTGTTTTGGGAAGACTTGCGGAGTTTATTAAAACAGTTCGTTGAAGTTTTGAGTACATGAACCAAGAGATGTGCCGATGAAGAGTTCGCAGGTTTGTATTAGAGCCGATTCGCCGAAACGCAAATATGGATGCAAAGTTTGATAGTTCAAAGAAGGGCCAAGTCGCCAATAAAAGTTCACTGATTCATGTGAAGCCTAATTCGCCGAAAGGCTGTGTAAAGAAAAGTTCAAAATTTCAAACTATTGCCGATTTGCCGAAATACCATGTAGCCGAAGGGTTCAATGGTTCAAACAGGGCCCAAATTGCCGATGACGAAGTTTCAAAGGTTCTAAAGTATGCCAATATGTCAAAAGAGCACCATACGAGGAATTCGAAGGTTCAAATTGATACCCAACTGCCGAAACCTATCAATTTTCATGAATGTGTTAGTTCACATAACATTACAAGTGTTGAAATGTGTTATTTCCCTCTATTGCTGGAAATTTCAATGATGAAATGGTTCAGTTCTATAACCGCCCATTTTTTAAGACGGTTCAACTTCCTCCGCCTTGCAATATATAAGAAATAGATCAATTCTATAGGGCTTTTGGCTGGTCTATGGATTTTGAAGAATGTATTATCTGAAGAAGAATAATTGACCGACTGAAAACATTGTGATATTGTACTCCTGAACGCTGCATATAAATAAAAGACTTTGAAGTTTATTGTTGTTCTGTAAAACTTTTGTGTTGTCTCGGCTGCTAAATTTTGGTTGTCTGATAAGACTCCCAAATTTAACTGCACCAAGTGGTATTAGAGCCCAGTTTGGGTTGTGTCAAGAAGGAATCCTATAAAATTTTGTTGTGAATGAGTGAGAAAAAGAAGACCTACAACTGCAGAGGATTCATGAGACATGGCACATAGAGGACGTGGGCGAAGAGGAACACCACGGGTTGGTGAAATAGCATAGATGTTGAGGGGAATTATGGCAAGATTGGATGTTATGGAAGCAACACAGAGAAGAGTACATGTGGAAGATATTAGTGAAGATGAAAATGAATGTGAAGAATGAGAGATTGACACAAAAGATGAGATGGACTAACCAGAAGGCAGATTTTTGCGGGCAATGTCCAAAATCAGCAGTAAACCACGGATTGATCCACCAAGTTATAATGAAAGTTTGAATCCAGAAGAATTAATTGATAGGATATATGAATTGGAGAAGTATTTTGGCTTTGAATCCATGGAAGACTCAAAGAGAGTAAAATTTGCAAATTGAAAGGACGTGCATCCTTGTGGTGGGATCACGTGTAAACAGAAAGCTAGAGAAAAGGTAAAGAGAAGATAAAATCGTGGGATAGAATGGTCACAAAATTGAAGGCCATATTCTTGCTAGCCGACTATTAGATAAGTTTGTTCAAGAAATTGCAGAATTTGAAGCAAAAAGAGAAGAATGTGCAAGAATATATGAAAGAATTCTACAGGTTGAATATCAAGGTTGGACATGTAGATGATGATGTTGAAAAGGTCTCCAAGTATGTAAATGGGTAAGATATAATATTCAAGATGAAACGAATATGTTGAAAATTCATACAGTAGAAGAGGCCTATCAATTTGCTTTGAAGGTAGAAGAAAAATTATCTAGGGGACAACAAAACAATCCAAGAAAAGGAGGAAGGTTTACCATTCGAAAAGAAAAGGCAAATAATGGGAGAGGAACACAAGCATGTGAAGAAGAAATAGGTACGTCACAAAATGATGATTTAAGACAATATACAAGAGGAGGCTACTATGGAAGAGGTAGAGGAAGAGGATTTTTTGGTACACGCTATAATTGTGCAAAGGTTGGTCACCGAGCCTTTGAATGACCTCAAATGCAACAGAATAAAAGTGGAAAGAGTATGGCAAAAAATTATGCTACACAAGCTGATGAAGAAAATGTAGCTTCACCGAAACATACAGAATAGCCTGAACAAGGAGAGTCATTAATGCTGAAAAGAGTGCTTTTGAAACCGGAAAAAGAGAGACAAGAACTAATACAAAGGAAGAATTTGTTTCAAACAGTTTGTAACTTAGGTGGAAAATGCTGCAAGGTAATTGTGGACAGCGATAGTACGGATAATTTGGTGCCACGGGAAATGGTGGAGAAATTGAAATTGAAGAGGACAAAGCATCCCAACCCCTACAAAGTTTCTTGGTTGCAAAGCGGTCATCAACTTTTTGTGAGTGAACAGTGTTTAGTTATTTTTCAAATTAGTAATTATAAAGATGAAGTGGTATGTGATATAATGCCCATGGACGCCTGTCATGTCCTATTAGGCCGACCATGGCAATATGATAGAGAAGTTGTGTATGATGGTAGGGCAAATACATACACCATAAAGAAAGATGGGAAGGAATATATTTTGAGTCCATTGAAGGAACAAGTTGAAATGAGTAACAATCCTATAGTATGTCTGAGCATGGAGAAAGAATTGTTAAAGGTAGAAAAAGAAGTTGGAGATGATTCACATTAAGCAAAAAACTTGAAAAATTTAGTTGGTAAGAGAAAGGGTGATAATGAAGGTAAGCAGATTATTTTTAAAGCAGTGAAAGATTTCTCTACAAAGGACATTAATTATGTTGATTCAAGGAAAGAAGTGCAAAAAGTTCAAGTTAGGGATTCGGTATTTGCTCGTGTATTGAAGGAAAGGTTTATAGAAGGGATTCAAGATGAGCTAAAATGGAATAGATTGGGACCATGTCAATTTTTGAAGAAACTTGCAACAAATATTTTTGAGATAGAACTTCCAAGAGAAGTAAATATTTCACCAATTTTTCAAATGAAGGATTCGTATCCTTATTATGAAGGACAAACAACTGCGGGCATACATGAATGTTCAAATGTACAAATGGATAAGCAGATGCAGCAGTTGCTTAAGAAGACTAAAATGAAAGCGGATAAGCAGTGTAAAGTGATGAAGAAAAGTGAGAAGGATGAAGAGATTCTTTGGATCAAAGGCAAAGATGGGATTTCAGTCCCAATATTTTCCAAATGTTCATGAGTTTCAACTCATGAAACATTTCTCTTAGCCGACGTGTCTGATGCAGGAGCATCTGGGTCCACAAGCAATCTTGTGTCAACCAAAAACATTTCAGGTTTTGTTTTCAATTTTGTTCAATTTTGTTGTGTTTCTAATAGTTTTGGTAGTTTTTCTTCGGGAGAAATTTCAATTTCAGTTTGGCTAATTTAATGACCTTACTGTGTAGAAGAGCTTAATGGGTCTCTGTAGTTTCAAATTGGTGAAAATTTGGATGAATTTGGCTAAGTCTGGAACGTTTCGACAAAAGTTCCAATTCTGAAAGTTCCATTCACTTAACATTTTCAGCTAAATTCTGAGTTCACAAACTCTTATTTTCGCCGACAAAGCAATTTCCTCTTCCTTATTGGCAATTTGCTAAGTTCAAGAACCTCGCTATTCGTCGACAAGCTTGTTGCTTTTCATTTTCAGCAATCTTTGCAGTTCAAGAACTTGATCGCAAGCCGAAGAGGATTTCAAAAGACTTCAGATATTCTTTATGGGGTGTTCACTAACACTTAAAGACTTCCATGAAATATTTCGGCGAAATGCTCAGTACATTAACTCTTCCTTTCATCAAATGGTGTTTTGAGAAGACTTGCGGAGTTTATTAAAATGTTTTGGCGAAGTTTTGAGTACGCGAACCAGGAGATGTGCTGATGAAGAGTTTGCAGGTTCGTATCGACGCTGATTCGCCCAAACACAAATATGGATCCAAAGTTTGATAGTTCAAAGAAGGGCCAATTTGTCGATAAAAGAAGTTCACCGGTTCATGCAAAGCCCAATTCACAGAAAGGTTGTGTAAAGAAAAGTTCAAAATTTCAAACTATTGCTGATTTGTTGAAATACCATGTAGCCGAAGGGTTCAATGGTTCAAACAGGGCGTGAATTGCCAATGACGAAGTTTCAAAGGTTCTAAAGTATGCCAATTTATCAAAAGAGCGCCATATGAGGAATTCGAAGGTTCAAATTGATACCCAACTGTCGAAACCTGTCAGTTTTCACGAATGTGTAAGTTCACAAATCATTACAAGTGCCGAAATGTGTTATTTCCCTCTATTGCTAGAAATTTCGACGATGAAATGGTTCAGTTCTGTAACCGCTCATTTTTTTAATACAGTTCAACTTCCTCCACTTTGCAATATATAAGAAATATATGTATTATGTAGGGCTTCTAGATGGTCTGCAAATTTTGAAGCATGTATTGTCTGAAGAAGAATAATTGACCAACTGCAAACATTGTGATATTGTCCTCCTGAACGTTGCATATAAATAAAAGACTTTGAAGTTTATTGTTGTTCTATAAAACTTTTGTGTTGTCTCGGCTGCTATATTTGAGTTGTCTGATAAGACTCCCGGATTTAGACTGCACCATCAATCTAGAGCACAAAGCGTTTTCAACACATATGCACTAGATAAAAAGTTTTGTGTATATGAATCTATGTATTGTAGAAAATAAACTAATATAACTAAGGATACTTATGATTTTTAATTAAATTCAAAAATCAAAAATCATTAGTTAAACAAGACTGAATCAAGAACACACAGATGTTCAATACAAAAGAATCACACACAAAGTTGTAATACTTCTTTCAATAATAATTGTAATACAAAGCTTGCAAAAAACTATCAAATTGTACTTAACATAAAAACAATCATACATTAACCCTTAGGACTTAGTGAACAATTTCAGCAACGAGCAAGCTTGACAATTACAATTAGAAATCAAAGTGCAACGGCACTTATTTATATTGTTTACAAGAATTGCATGAAACAAGTAAAAGAATTTAACTACTATTTCTATCCTAGGAATAGTGTAATGTCTTGAAACCAATTTTTTTGATTTTTTACAAAATTATGATAAAAATGCATAAACCCTCACACTTTTTAATCACCAAGTTCCCGATGTGGGCAAGGTGAGAGCATACGGTGTTTGCGACACTATTTGGCAGCAAGCTGCACAGTCTAAATGAATGCAATAACTGGAAGTGAAATTTACTAGCAGCTTAGCGGCATAGCCATCCAAACTGAAACAACTCTATGCTAAACTAGTAGTAAACTGTCCAATATTACAATTAAACAAAAAAGCATGAAAACTGAAATTCCTCAAAATATCTCTGATTATAATAGCAGCAAACTTTACTGAAATTATTTGTATCAGCAAATTTAATAATACTAACCAAAAATATGGATGGATTATTAATACCAATCTGTATCAACTGCAACAATGAAGACCAATCAATCAATACTCTGAAATTAATCCTCTACTGCTAATATGAATCTCTATAAGAATTTCCCAATTAGTGCAGCACCTCTGAACACTGATACAACCCCTCAAAAATATGCACAACACGTCAATGAATCCTTACGAGGGCTGCAATTCATGCATTAAAGGTGGGACAGCAGCATTATGGACAACTCACATCATAGTGTAACTATTGTGTTACATAATTCAAAAAACAACTCTATTAGTAGACAATTTCTGACAAGAAGTGATGACTCACGCTCCTTGTCTAACCCTCACAGCACCCTCCACAAAATTACAAAATGGCAATTGTGGGCCCCACAACACACTGAGTGAGCCTTTGAATATCAGCGATTCCACAAGTTGCGATTGGTGAGAATGATATGTATGGCATTTCTTGTCGTCAAAGAGCTGCAATCAAATATAGAAATCAATCGACGCTCTTCAATACTATACAGCAGGATTCTGGTACATGGTACGATTCCTTACAATATCTCCCCATCTATAATGGACTGAATACTTGGTGGCAGAGTCTAGAATGTTGCAAAAATAAACAATCAATGATACCTTGAAAATTCTTCAACAACCATCAAAAACTTGTACACCCCTTTTACATTGATATGACCAGCATACAAGATAGTACGGAAAGCAAGTACATCAATAAATAGAGCAATCAGATTTGCTAAAGAAATGGAATTATCGATATTCTTTCACAATCAGAATTTACACTAAAAATTCACAAAACTCAAGAATCTGATAACCACAATCAAGACTAGAAATCTTCACACGACACTTCAAAACAATTGAAACTAAAAATCATGTGCAACTGTTCAACACAAAGGTGACCCCTAAATGGAATCACTCCAATGGAGATGAGGGTTTTCGTCCCCAAATCCGATCTTCGAAACGCACAGGTAATCCCTGGATGGAATTACTCCAATGAATAGAAGGGTTTTCGTACTCGAATCCATTTTGGAAACCTAAGGATTTTTTTGTCCTCCGATCACTTGCACACCAAGAATTTTTGTCCTCGGGAGCAAATAGACAAACACACAATCCAAGCTATTGGAGAAATAAAATCATAAATATTTTGGATGCCTTTTCCCAAGCCAAGCTCCTCCTTTTATAATCTCTTATTTACTAATTTTAGCCTCCTTCTAGAAGTGACCAGAATGTCCTTTTCTTTTAATTTTATATTTCAGTTGGTCCCTTGGTCCTAGCAGCACCTTTTTGTCATCACCTTAGGCCCTCTTTTAAAAACTCCTTATAATATCACTTCTAGGTACTTTATTATAATAATAAAACATAACTCACCCTTTATGCAAAGTTATAACATAAAGTTATTTGGACAACTTAAGTTATATTATTAAATTATTCCCTTAGCTTAAAAAGGGGACATGACAAATAGCTTCAAATGAATGCAAATTTTATTGTAGAATAATCCTAGCCACTAAAAATAATTCTAAAACATGCACCATATCAGCCAAATTGATAGTTGAGTTTATTACAAAATTAATAAAGCATTATCCAAAGTTTTAATGATAAATGCATGAGAGGAAATCTAAGAACAGATTTGCTTCAAAAATAGGAATCTCTCAAAATAGATCTCCCTCGAGTAGAGATAGCTAAAAAAGTTACCCGGCATCTCCACCTGGAATTTCTTGGTGTTGAAAACTTTTGCAAACTCTAGAGGAATTGATTTACTTTGACTTCCCCGATACCGATACTGAATCCAAGCGCACAATTTGAGCTTGAAGAACAAACTCAGCTTCAGAAATCATTTTTTTGAAGTCTTCTAAATCTTTTTTTGCCTTCTGAAAATGGACTGTGATCGCTGCCAAAATGTAAATCTTATCCACTTGTTGGTCCTTGCAAATTTTTCCCTTACTAACTGTTAGAATTCGCCTTGAACTTCATCCAAGTTGCAGACAATTCCCTCATCATCAACATATTTACATGGAATGTGTACGACAAATCCAAAAACAAATTTCTCAACCTATTACAATTTGTTTTTCCACTCAATAAAAATAAATGAAACTTCATCTAAAATCCTCATAAGGAATGAGTATTGCTCTTTCCATGTAAACACTTTGTCTTTTTGCTCCTTAGTCAATTTTAGTGCCTCTACCTTTTCAACAATCTTCTCATTTGATGGAAGCATCTCTTTCATACATTTTTCGATGTCCTCAATCCCCTGGATGGCATTCTTTGCATTTGTTACTAATTGGTACAATCTCTCCTAACACTTTTGTACCTTGATCAGAAATATCTTCGAGACAACTCTTCAAATTCTTCCCATATACAACTAGCTGATCTAGTTGTCTTTGCTCTTTGGGGGAGTTTAAGATTCCGGGCATAATCACCGTGGGCTCTGTTGTGACCTTTTCACACATCACACCATTGCAAATGGGTCCCCCTCTTTTTTGGGCCTGGTTCTAGTTTTGCTTCGACCTCGCGGTTTCTTGCTCGGATCCATTTCACTAGGAAAGAGTTTTCACGCGTTTAGCTCACAAGAAGTATTAAGAAGGCTTGAAATGAAGTAAAGATTGATTCTCCTAAGGATAAATGAAACCCTAATTATCATTCCTTGATCAAATCCAGCCAATCCATGGCAGAGGCCCCTCATTCCATAGGAAAATGTTTAAGTCCTTCACTCTAAGCATAGGAATCCATCATAAATAGGCTATCCAAATCCAAAATCCAAGGGTCTTTATCCAAAGTTTCAAAGGTAAATGAAGGGCCAAGACTCTAACTCAGAAGTCTTTGTTCCAGGAGTCCAATCCAGAAGTATCTGTCCAAAGTGCCTAGCCAAAATCACATTCCAAGGTCTATCTGGAATCCTGTTCCAAAGTTCTAATCCAAAGTCCTGGATTCCTGGCTCAAAAACATGGAAAATTCCAAGAACAAACTAGGCAATTCCTTGTCAAAAGTTGGAAATCCTTGTTCAAGTGTTGGAAAACCCCATTAAGATTGACTTTATTTCCAGGATAGACAAAATTACAAAGGTCTAAATTGCAACTACGATGAAAATCCAAGTAAACAAGGGACTGGCGACAAGGAATCCAAGACAATGAAATCCAAAACATTGCAAAATCCCTGCTACACCTAAAACCGCGCTCCTGGACATCAAAAAATCCACAACTTCAAGAAGGAAGTACTCCAGGACAGGAAAATTCATGACCTTGCAGAATATGCGCCTTGGATGAAGATGAATTCACAACTCATAAAAATCTACGACTAGGTTCGAAATGAGACGTGGATGAAGGAATTCTAGTGAGGAAAATCCAAGACATAATTAAATTCGCGCCTAAGAGGGAGAGTACATAAAAAATCCACGCCTTGAGTGAATCTGTGCCTTGGATGAAAGAATTCCAGGATAAAGTGAAGCTCATGCCTTGGACAAGGAATTCTAAACAAGGCTAAATCCATAACTCATCAATCCACGACTTACAGGAATATGCGCTTTGGATAAGGAAAATCCACAATCCAAAACATGGCTTAATCCCCGACCACTGGAAATTCGCGCTCCAAGCAAAGGAAAATCCAAAACATGAAAATCCAAGACAAGTAAAAATCCCCGACCTCCGAAAAGGTGCACTCTTGGACAAGGGAAATCCAAGACGTCTCAAAATCCCTGACTTGAGGCAATTCGCGCTCTGGACAAGGACAAAATCCTTGAAGCGGTGGCCGACCCAAAGGCGTCGTTCGACCCAAAGGCACCGTTTAGAATTTTCGCCCAAAATCTAAGTCGGCCAAATACAAATCTAAGTCGGCCTTACCTAAGAGGAGCTTTGAAATTTCAAAAAAATTTCCCTTATGTTAATCAAGTCGGCCAAGGAGGACCTTGGAGACTTTAAAGTAAGGTCAGCCTAAGTAAGGGAATTCACTTGTATATATATAAGAGCTCCAACTCACAATTCAAAAGCAACTCCAAAATAAATTCAAGAGCAGAATTCGCCCATTCAAAGGCAGATTTCACAATACAAAAGCAGAATTCATCAAACAAAAGCAGAATTCGCCACTATTTAGGAGCAGATTTCAAACCAAAAGCAGATTTCCTCACAAAAGGCAGCGATTTCTGTAGGAAAAGGCAGATTTCTCCATTTATTTAAGGTTGGGCGAACTTCATTTTAATGGCAGATTTCTGCAGAACAGCAGTAAACTCATTAGAAAAAGCAGAGTTTCACATAAAAGATCAGAAATTCATTAAATCAGAACAGAAACCCATCAAATTAGAGCAGAGATTCTTCCTAAAAAGCAAGATTTTTTATTGAAAAGGCAGATTTCTGTAGGTAAAGACAAATTTGACACAAGTAGAGAACAGATTTCTGTAGTAATTGCATGAAAATGCTATTGTTTTCTAATCTTTCTTTTCAAATATAGCTGAAAATGCATTGAAATTCATAAAGTTTAATCCAACATGTATGAGTTGGCAAAAAATTCTTTACATTTGGAATAAATCTTCTTTATCTGTGGAGTAAATTCTTATTATCTACCTCTTTGCTCTTACTTCGATTTGTCTTTGTTCTCCTAGGTGAATGGCAAGTGCTAAGGTTGGATCCACCTCACGACAAGCTCAAACATGGGACATCCTCAAAGGAGTGCTTCCCGAATCCAAGATTGTTTCAAAATGGAAGAATGTAGGCGACACCAATATCGGGCTTATCAACATGGAGGAGATCAAGAAGCAGATGTACGGGACCGAAGGACATCCTCCATCAAAGATCGCAACGAAGATGGTCTGCAATGGGATTGTGCAAGCCGCATGCTTCCCTCATGCCATACCTTGTTCTGAGTTGATTGTGGAATGCTCCAAACATTATGATCCTGAGCAACAAAGGATTGTTGCTCCCGATGACAAAGTGATGGCTTACCTCTCTAAGGAAATTATTTTCGAAGCCTTCAACATTCCTACCTACAATTCCCCCCTCTACAAGAGCAAGGAAGCAGCATCCGAGATGTTTAAAGCTAGACCCAATGCTTGCATGGAGAGAGTCAATGCTTCATTGATGGAAAAGAAAAGGTCTCATCATTCCAAGTTGCCAAAGAAGCTCCTCATATTTGACTTCAAACAAGAGTACGGAGACCTTATCATCCTGCTAAACAGAGTCATGGGATGTCCTCAAGCTTCAACCTTCGAACCTTGGATGTTCTACTTCGTAGAGGAGATAATCAACGGAGTAAAGATGATCAATTGGACCCAGCTAATCGGCGACAACATTGACGAACAATTGAGGAATCTGGAGGAATCAAGGACTTTCTACATGAGTTCCTATGTGATTTACATGCTAGCAAGGAATTGCAAATACAAAGGATTGGCATGGAAAGGACACATTGGAAATGCCCAGGGACAAGTCAAAGTCTATGACTGTTACCCACAGTTACACCTTCAAAACATAGCACATTTCAAAAGGTACAATGATGCATTCTCCATGCATATCACAAGAACACTTCAAGGAGGGACTCATAGGAGACTGTCACCGGAAGCCATGCAGTTAGTCAAGAATTACGGCTCTTGGTTCACCCAGTTTCCGAAGTTCACTTACATCCGAGTGCAAGGATTCTCATCCTATCCGTATAGATTGTCGAGGCACCCCACCGATAAGATGATATTGCTTGAATTGACAAGGCAACTATCAGCTTATGATAAAGTCCAAAAGAAGAAAAAGAAGGCTCGATTATCATTCCCAATCCAAATTGGAGATTCCATTGAAGTATGTGCATCCATCCAGGCTACGGAAAGATCCAATGAGGAATTGCAGTTCTACAACCTAGTGACTCACAGTTCAAGAGCAAACTTCGATCCTCTCAACATCACACAGGTAGCCTACGGAAGAAAGTATAAGCACAAGGTACACCTTGAGGATCACTGGGCAAATGCGAAAGATGTGCTCCAGACTGTCCTTGGATATGATTAGGGCGACTCGAGTGTTCTTCGTTCCGGATCAAGTCAAGGAAGATGGGAAGCAAGTTCAACCCTTCTTTGAGCATGAAAAGGATAAACCTCTTCCGGCACTCAATTGGTTCGAGCAGGAAATCACCAACTTGGATGACTTGATGGCACCAATGCTGACAACTACCAAAAGGTGGATAAATCAGCAGATTGAGAGGTTGAAGAAACAGGGTGTCCACCCATCTTATGATTTGATGGAAGATTTGGAATCACAATCTTCTAACGAGGAAATGACGAGGGGTCACCTGAGAAGGAGCAAGGAATGGGAAAGTATGGGCAAAGAATAAGGCAGTTGATAGTCCGCTAGCCAAGAGAGTGAAGGTTCTAAAGGAATCAGCTAGGAAGCCAGTGCAAGAAGAACAAAATACAAGTAGGCCTCACTCAGCCAGTACTTCTTCCATCCAAGAAGTCAATCAATGTGCAATCAATTGCTAAGGATAAGGAGCACGTGGGAAAGGAAGTAGTTCCAAGTGAACAAGACAAAAGGAGTGACAATGAATCCATGGAATTCACTCGGCAAGGGACTTCCAATCCGGTTCCAGGAAATCCTCCCGATCATCCCCCAAGGAATCCAAAGATAATCCATGTTGAAGGCATATTTGAAGACCAAGACCTAGAATGCCTAAACAAAGAATTCAATGATGGTGGGATGTCTGTGCCACAAGGAGGTCATGAACAGCAAGTACCTCATGAGAATGATGATCCATCCAGGAGACCCGAATGGATGCAAGAGAAATTGAAGAAGAAATCCGTCAAGGAATGTGATCCATCTGCTGAACTAGATGAGTTCCTAAGCAGGATAGGCAAGCCCGTGGAGAAGAAAAGGCAAAGAAATATTCAAAGATCACTAAAGGAGAATCCAACTCTCGCCAAGTACAGATTGCAATTCTAAGGGTAGGCAAAGCAAAGGAAGATATTACTCCCGAGGAATATGATGTAGTAACGGTTGATTTAAGACCGACTACAAAGAAACAGGAAGTGGAGTTGGAGAATTTGATGACAGCCATCAAGGAAAGGCTAAGAAAGGAAGAAGAAAAGAAGAATCAGCTGAAGAAAGACAAGAAATTGAAGCATTATATCCAGCACCTAATGAATCCACTGCAATCAGCCCAAGGGACAACTGCTCAGCTCGCATGTATTTCCGACGATTCACTAGTTGAGTTAGAGGAAATGAGGACAATCAGTCATGCAGCGAAGGAGTGGATGGGGATGTCTTGGAGAGAGCTCATAGTTTTGTGAATGATCTTGTCCAAGTGTATGAGAGAGTTGTCACCCTCGTAGATAGGATTCGAGTGATATTGGAGACATGTCGGGAGTTCAGCATCGTCAAGGAGGAGACCACTCCAAGACTAAAGACATTAGAATAGTAGTGCTTCTGGAAAAAATATGTGTTGTTTTTTTGCCTCAACGTTTCGGATCACACTCCATGATTTGATTTCTCTTCTTTTCTTCTTGATGATGGATCATGGAATGTGATCCGAAACGTTGAGGCAAAAAAGCAACACAGTTTTTCCAAAAGCACTACTATTCCATCAGCATGGACTGTGGAAATATCATGACTATAGTAAAGACATTGATAAATACTCCAAGGTAGGTCTTGGTGGAAGGCAACATAATTCAATCAAATCAAGCCTATAGCTTCCACAGTTGGCATTCCGCTCTAGTCATGAAGAAAGAAATTATTGAGAAGATGGAAAATGATGCCGCCCAAGCAAGCATGATGTTGAAAGAAATTCAGGATAGAATCCTCGTTTCAATGGAGGCTTGGTTCAGTCAAGAGATAGGGGATGATGGAGTAGTGGACATGGAAAATTTGAGTGAAATGCAAAGTATATGTTTCAGAACTGCTCCTCCTGTCCAGGCAATACACTTTGAAGATGCTTCCACATTCTTGGTCATGAATGAAATCTAGGAATTGCAACCAGATTGGGAGAATATCCTCACCACCTGTGATGACAACCTATCAATCATGGATTACAAGTTGGAGAATATGCCAAGCATTCCAATGGAGAAGCTGGAAGTGGTCTTGACTAGATTCATTGAACTAGGGATAGAGGAGCAAGATGAGGTGGCACCTGACTAGACCATGCCTTGTTGGAATCCCAGTCAGCATGGGCGCCCTAGCACATGTGTCACATTTCTATTTGCCAGAGTGTTGGTGGTCCCACCTACCTCCTCATTAGGGTTTCCATTTGACTCAATCTTGGGCATTGATTCCAAGAATCAATCCTGGCCCTTCATTGTATTTCTTAAAGCCTATATAAAGGCCTGGGTGCCACATTTTTGGGGGATTGGATTCCTTTTCCATTCATGTTTTTCATTAGACGCTAAGGAGAGTAGAAGAGTAGTTTAGTTGTTCATTTCTGCTGTACTCCATTTTTTAGAGCAAGGAACTTTGAGGTATGAGTAAGATTGTTGCAAAACACATTTCCGAATCAATATATGAGCATTGAAGATTGGTGTTTGTGATATTCTTTGGACTGTGGCAAGGTTTTTTGATTTCCTTAAAGCAAATCATAAGCTCCATTTTAAGACCTGTTTCATTTCTAGTTTCTTTTAGTTTTCATTAGTTAGAGTGATGGAAAATATTGTTGTTGATGCATGATTAAAACTCCTTGTTCATACCATTTTGCGATTTGTGGCTTGCAAATCATAGTGTATGGTTAGCCTGAACTCATTTTAAGCTTAACTTCGATTGCTTTCTGCATATTTCCTTTCCAGGTTCTATGTTTAAGCAATTTGAAAATCGTCATAAACTCCCCAGAGATTGCACCATTTTTGTGTAGTTGTTGTCTCATGACGAAGCAGAGCGTGGTTTCAGTTTCCATGGATCAGCAGTAGTCTTTTACATCAGTTACATTCCCGAACCCTTACCCATCTTTTGCATTTTGTCTTAGATTTGCATTAGGATTAGTCCACAAGGAGCTCTACTGAGAAATCATTCACCCCCCTTTCAGAAGTAGAACTTAGGAAATCCAAGTCTCTTTCTTTGTAGGAGACTATAAAATCCAAGCCTATACCCCTTGGAAGAAACAGTAAAATCCAAGTCCTTTCCCCCTTTTTTGTGAAGAAAACACTAAGTCCTGCATCAAACAATTGCGTAAGTCCCTTTGTGATTACCAGCATTATCACATCATTTCACTGAGTCTATCCCTGTGCACGTCAAGACCTGACATTCAAGGAACCTTGGAGTAGTCTCACTCGATCACATAGTTCAGCGTTTGAGATGCTTTGTTCAAGAGAGGATAGGATACTCTGTGTTTTATTCTAAATGTTGCTGCTGTCATAAAACCAACACCAACAAGCTCCAAAGTGGATTGTAGAAGGTGAGAAATGTATTCCCTAAGCTACTTCACTTCAACCTTCAAGACTAACTTGTCTTCTTCGTCTTTGATCAGCCTTTCCTTTATGTTGCCCATAACGACCTCCAACATATTGACATCACCATGTCAAGTACTTAGCCCCAAATCGGTCCTGACAATCTAAAACTCAGTAGGCTCCGCATCTTGAATGGACTTGTCTTCAGAAGGAATAACAAAGCTTTTATTTCATGACAAATGACAATTTGACATCTTGTTGCACCTATTTTGGAGCCTAATTTAAATTGGATTAGTAGGACCAAGAAGATATTTTGAATAGTATAAGGTGCTTCGTTTTTTTATCAAAGGAAAAATCCTGCACATTAGAGAGCCACAGCTACTGCCCTTAACGAAGAAAGAAAAGCAGATCTTCCAGTAGGAAGACCGGTATTACCTCTTGTAACTTAGAATTAAGAATTATGGCTTTCAAAGTCTACACAAGATCGAGAAGGAGAGCAGGACTAACATATCCTATTTTTCAAACCCTTCATCCTTTTTCTGACGATGAAAGTTCTTCTATAAGAGTTCTTGATCTAGTTGAGATTTTCTCAAACTTGGGAAAAAAACCACTTCATACAATGGGTGATAATAACAATAATGATGGGGTCAATGATGGTAGAAATGATATAAATGGCAGAAATGGTGAAAATCACAATAGGCGTGCTCCTCCACTACCATGGGGAAATAATATTGACCCCCTTGCTCTTGCAGGAAACCATGATCTTCCTACAAGGTCGAGAAAGGATTTTCCAGAATTTCATGGTAATGGAAATCAACACCCAAATGAGCATATATCATCTTTCACAATGGCATGTGTGGTGTTGAGTGTAGCTCATGAAGATGTCGTAATGCATCTGTTTGTGGAGACTTTGGTAGGGAATGTGGTGGATTGGTTCCACCATCTTGAACCTCATTCTATTTTTAGTTGGGTAGCTACGAGCGAGAAGTTTCTAGCAAGATTCAAGCCAACCGAAGATAGCCATATTTTGTTTGCTCAACTCTCAAATTCAAAAATGGAGGATAATGAATCTATGAAAGAATTTGTTGCAAGATTCAATCATCTTGAGATAAGAATATCTGTCTCTTTGAATCCTTCTCCTGAAATTCTACTAAGCAATTTCATAAACGCCTTGCCATCTAAAATTTCTCAAGACAAGACATGAGATTGAATTGGACAAGGCCCAACAACATGCTATTGAGATAGAAGATAACATGATCACTTCAAGGAAAATCCAAAAGGAATCCATCAGGTCTCTTGTCAAAAGTTCGATTGATCCATTGCTACAAAAGGTAGTAAATGATGTAACAATCATGAAAATGCAGATGCCACAACAAGGATAGCCCACTCAGCAATATCAACCGCCTCCAAGAAGAAACAATTTCCAGCCATATAATAATAATTATAGGCCACAATTGGCAACTCCACCAAATACACCAACAACTGAAGCTCCTCCACCAACCACGTATTATTGTACCTTTCATGATACAAGTGCACACAACGGAAATACATGCCTGAAAATGCAAAGCATGAATCAAATCATGGGCTTTATAGATTCCGGATCTACAAGTTTGAGTGTTGTACAACCTCAAATAGATAACCTCGATGGCAATTTTGCAACAAGATTCATTGAATATGAACCCATATATGAAGAAGATATCAATGATATTGATCGACACTCACTGTCAATCTTGACAATCACTCTGTGTTTGTTTTCACTTGTGTGTGGCACTTGAATGCAGAGAAAGAAGAACAATAACAAATGAAAGCCAAAGAAAAGGCCGCAAAAGCTTCTATAGCTTCCACTTCTAATGCCAAAGCACCCAAGTAACAAAGTTATTTTCAGGGAGTATCTTCGCCAACTCTCTGAAATACACTTTCTTTTGAGAGGGAGGCATAAGCCTAGAGTCAATTTTTCGATTCAGTTGGGAATCTGCAAGTGCAAAACAACAACAAATTCTAAGTTCATCAATGAGGAAATGGCCATATTCAACTTCAAATTTCTCTATGAAAAGCGCTCTTACGACACAAAGGGCATTGCGCAATCAAGGATAGGGAACAAGTATATGCACATTCCAAGGTTTGAAGACTATTGGGCCAATTCTGCAGATGAGTTCAAGGTATGCAAAAGGGATTTCAGTTGCCTAATAGTCCGCCAATTTGCTGATTTTGTATTGGAGGATGTGGAAGACATTTCAAACGATGAAGATGATGCCTTATCGCCACAATTTGTGAAGAATAAGAGTAGCAACCCTTGGCTTTGGTCAATTGGTCAAACAAAGAATATTTTTCAAATTAGGAGAGGGCCAATATTGTTCTCAAGCACAATAGGTTCTTCGTGAGTTCAAAAATGACAAGAAAAATGATGGTGCCAAAGGAGAAGACTCCAGTTATTGAACCGTCAGCAAAAAAGACGCTTCCACCTCTTTCAAAACTAGTGATAAAGATAAAAAGGAATGAAAAAGATGCCAAGGAAAAAGAGAAGAAAAAGGTAGAAAGCAATCCAAACGAAGCGGTTTTGAGAGAGATTCAAAAGAAGAGGATCAACATCACTACACCTATTCAACATGAGCAGCACATATAGACTCCTATCCCTCCATCCTTGGTTGGAGAACCTTCTCCCAAGGAGGCTATATGAAAGATCCCTGATGGATCCCTTTGCTGAAATGAAGTGTTGTTTTTTGTGATTTAATTTGTTTTATGATTTTTATTATTTTTTTTTTTGTTTTCTTTCAGACTAGAGAGGAGATGCAGAAGGGGTTTCAGTTTTCTTGAGATGTGTATTTGCCAAGATGGCAAATAGAAATACATACAACTGCAATCTCAAATAAAAATGGACTAAAAACAAATATTAACTGATAGAAAGATAACAACTAAGAAATTGAGGCACATACCCATCAGATCTGTATTTTATATTCAATGGAAGCCTGGTTTGCAACCCTACTTGCATACAAAGGCAATATTGGCCTAGAAGAGGCTATACATGCAACTGAGAATGAAGGATTTGAAGAATAAAGCTGATTTGGCACTGCTGCAAGCTTAGATCTGCAATAACATGCCCTGGAATCTGTCCAATGATGCACAAATGAAGACCCAGAGTAGGCCTCCCACAAACAAGAACTGGGTTGTCGTCCAATTCACCAAAATCCTGGAGAGTTTTCGTTCCCAAGAGTCTAAATGCTGCTGCCCCCTTCCACAGAGTTCAGAGCTGCCATGAAGCTTCAAAAGATATGCAAAAAGATCGATCCAAAAAGCACTTCAAAGTCACTTTATTCATTTCCCAAAGTGGGCGTCCACTTTAGGGTTCCAAAAGGCATCCAAAATAAAGAATCTTTGAAAGATTATTTTATTCATGAAGTCTCACAAGTTGGGCGCCCAAGTTGGGCGCCCAAGTTGAGGGCCCAACTTCATTATTAAAAGACCACTTTTTAAACACAACATTGTGTCAACTAGGTGGGGGTCTTTTTAATAACTTATTAATATAAAGTGACATGTTATTCACTTTATTTTATTTTTATTTTTATTAAATATTAAAGCCACACTTTAATATTCAATAATTATTCCAATTCCATCACCTGGCTATCCCGAACTAAGAACTGCTGTAGCCCACGCCACTGGTGATGTCGCCACGTGTCATGCTAACTGACAGTGCCTCCCTAAAATGTAGGGATACCTCCTAAAAAATAGGGAATTTGACCAAAACTCCAAAAATGCTCCTGGAGGTCCCCTGATGCCTCCTGGTCAACTCTCGGTCAAACCCTAAAAAATAGGAAACTGTCACAAACTGTCTGGAAAGGCCTGTAAAGCTTCCTACCAAGCTACACTGCCTCAGGATAGGTTCCCTAACCACTCCGCTGACCTACGGGAACCTGGATGATAGGTCAACTCTCATGTCTCTGCTAGACAGCGCTAAAGAGGGGACATGACAGTCCTCCCCTCTCGAAGATGCTTGCCCACAAGCAACTGCAAGGTCGGATGCTGTAAAATGGACTCTCCCTCCCAAGTGGCGTCCTCTATAGGGAGTCCCCTCCAACGAATCAAGTACTCCCGAATCACCCTACTTCTCAGCCGTCGTTCCCTCTCCTCCAAGATCTCCTCAGGAACCAGAGTCAGCTTACCTTCCTCATCCAAGGGAGGTAAATCGGGTGATGCTACAATATGTTGCCCCAGTGCCTTTTTCAGGCAAGATACATGGAACACATTATGAATCCGACTGTCAGGTGGTAACTCAATCTCATAAGCAACCTCTCCCACACGCCTGAGAATCCGATATGGTCCGTAGAAGCGAGGCTTGAGCTTCTCAGCTCCACCCCTTTTAAGGGTGCTCTGTCGGTAAGGCTGCGACCGCAGGAAAACCATGTCATCCACCTCAAATACTCTCTCAGTCCTATGCCGATCGGCGTAGACCTTCTGCTGATTCTGCGCCTGCTGAAGATTCTCCCTGAGAGATCTCATGATGTCCTGGTTCTCCTGTAACCAATCCTGTGCCAAAGGCACTCTGCTGTCACTTACAGCCAAATCAACAAAAGATAATGCCTCGTAACCATAGAGGGCTCTAAAAGGTGTCATAGCAATAGACATATGGTGTGTAGTATTATAACAATACTCTCCTAGATATAGCCAACACACCCATGCCTTCTGCTGTCCTGACACATAGCTACGCAAATACCCCTCAACCCACTTATTAACAATCTCGGTCTGCCCATCTGTCTGTGGGTGGTAGCTGGTACTGGGTGTCAACTCCGTACCTGTGAGCCTGAAAAGTTCTTGCCAGAAAGAACTCATGAACCTACTATCCCTGTCACTCACTATGGTCTTGGGAAGACCGTGGAGCCTGAATATCTCTCTGAAAAACAACTACGCCACCTGAGATGCTGTGAAATCAGCTGCAATAGGAAAGAAGTGGGCGTATTTAGTCAACCTGTCTACTACAACATAGATACAGTCTTTCCCCTGCACCCGAGGAAGTCCTGTAATGAAATCCATGGAGATCCCTGACCACTTCTGCTCCGGTATAGGTAAGGGCTGCAATAAACCAACAGGAAAAGTATGCTCAGACTTATTCTGCTGGCACGTCAAACACTCACGAACATGACGTAAGATATCAGCTTTGAGACCCTTCCAAGAGAATCTCTCCCGAACCGCCCTATAGGTCTTACCATACCCTGGGTGCCCTGCTGTCGGAGTATCATGATAAGCATGCATAATTTGTTCCTTCAACTGAGAACCAGGAACCAGATACACCCTTCCTTTGTAGTAGATGACTTCATCTACCACAGTGTACCTATCATCCAACACCAAACCATCCATGACCTCACAAGCATGCTGATTTTTGGAGTACTCAACTAAAAGTTGAGCCTTCCAATCTGCCGAAATCTCGCTCAATGAACATAGGGCAGCAAGTGATGGTTTTCTAGAAAGTGCATCATCCACAGTATTATTCTTCCCCTTTATGAATTCAATGTCAAAATCATAAGCCTGAATCTTGCTCACCCATTTCTGCTGACGATCATTGAGCTCTGTCTGATCAAGGAAATATTTCAGACTGTTGTGGTCTGTTCTTACCACGAATTTGCTGCCAACAAGATACTGTCTGAACTTGGCTAATGCATGCATAATAGCCAACATTTCCTTATCATATGTAGAATACAACCTCTCATTATCCCGCAGCTTCCGACTCTCAAAAGCAATAGGGTGTCGGTTCTGCATCAAAACCGCTCCTATGCCCAAACCGGAAGCATCACACTCAAGTACAAAGGGCTGCGAGAAGTCGGGAAGTGCTAAAACTGGGCAAGTACTCATAACCTCCTTGAGCCTGTCAAAGACTCCGTGTGCCTGTTCTATCCATCTAAAAGCCCCTTTCTTTGTGAGGTCTGTCAAGGGCGCTGCCAACTGAGAGAAACCCCTCACAAATTGCCTGTAATAAGCACATAGACCAAGGAACCCCCGTAACTCAGTAATGTTTCGAGGGTGTGGCCAATCTCTAATTGCCTGAATCTTCTCCTCGTGCACCTTCACCCCATCAGCACTAATCACATGACCCAGATATAGGACCTCTCTAAGTCCAAACTCACATTTGGACAACTTAGCAAATAGAGACTGACTCTCCATGATGCTAAGTACCTCCTCAACATGTCTGAGATGGTCCTCCCAAGTACGACTGTAGATCAGAATATCGTCAAAGAACACTAGAACTGATTTCCTCAACTGCTTGTTGAAGAGATGGTTCATACATGACTGGAAGGTGGCTGGAGCATTGGTAAGGCCAAAAGGCATCACCAGGAACTCATAATGCCCATAGTGACAACGGAAGGTGGTCTTGTGTACATCCTCTGCTCGTACACGAATCTGATGATAGCCTGAACGAAGATCAATCTTAGAGAAGTAGATGGCTCCATGAAGCTCGTCCAACAACTCATCAATGCGCGGAATAGGGTATCTGTTCTTGATTGTCTTCTTGTTCAAGGCCCTGTAATCTATACACATCCGTAGAGTCCCATCCTTCTTCTTAACTAGAACTACAGAAGAAGCAAAGGGGCTAGAACTGGGGCGAATGAAACCCATATCTAACAGCTCATGAATAGTCTTCTCAATCTCATCCTTGTATGCTCTAGGATGACGATACGGGGTGGTGATCACTGGCTTAGCTCCATCCTCCATCTCTATCCCATGCTCAAACCCTCTATCCGGGGGTACACCAGGAGGTATGTCACCAAATACTCGGCCATGCCGATCCATCACAGTCTGTATGTCAACATGAAATGCTCTACCATCCTGAGGAGTGGGTGTCTTGGATTTCACAAAACGTGCGGCCCAGATCACATCATCATGTCTGATAATAGACTCCATCCTGCGAGAAGATACCTCCTTGGGTCCACCGTCAGAGGCTGCCCTCAAGATCACCTTCTTCCCACCAGATAGGAACTATAACTGCATGCGGTGGTGATCAATAATATATCTCCCAATACCCTGTAACCACTGCATACCCAAAATCACATCATAATCCTCTAAGGGTAGGATATAAAAGTCATCCGTCAAGGTAAAATCACCCATCTGAATGCTGAGCTGTGAGATCCTCCGAGTACAACCCAACACTGCACCATCTGCAACCTTAACTCCAAAACCCTCGAACACCTCAGACTGTAATCCACGCCTCTCCACCAATTTCTGATCAATAAAATTGTGTGTGGCTCCTGTGTCAACCAAACTCATGACTCGCTGTCCCTGTAAAGTTCCTTTCAACCGAAAGGCATGGAACCTGGGATAACTAGATAGGGTAGCCATAGTCACTTTGGCGGCCGCCGATGAATCAGGGATATCTATCTCTAGCTGGGGTCGCTCCTGAATAACCTCCTCAGGGCTGTCCTCAATGTCGGTGTCTGGTATCTCCTCATCCCCAAGCTCGGATGTGACCTCAACCAAGTGAACTCTGCCCTTACCCATACAGCGGTGTCCGGGCTCCCAAGGCTCCTTGCAGGAGAAGCATAATTTCTTCCTCCTCAAATCATTCCGTGACTCCTGATCCATCCTAGGAGGTCTAGCTGACTGTCCATCTCTAAACTGTGGAGTATTGGCCTTTTGAAAAGGTCGTGATTCCCTGAATGGCCTCTTATCCGACTGATAAGTGGGAGTGGTGTCCAATCTCAAGGTCACATCAATGGCATCCTTAAGAGTGGTCGGCTGGAAGGCACGTACCAATCCCTTAAGCCTATCCTGTAACCCCTCAATGAATAACATCATGCTACGCCTCTGGGGCATATCCGGTACCATAACTGCAATACGCTGGAACTCATTAACATAAGCTTCAGCATGTCCTGTTTGTCTAAGATGTGCCAACTCCCTATAGTAGAGTTCTGTGTCCTTACGGTCAAACCGGGTAATGAGTCGTTCAGTGAACTCTGCATAGGAATGAATCAAGGCATGATCCTGGGTGACTAGTCCATGATGCCACCAATCATAGGCAACGCCATCTAAATGTAAGACAGCAAACTGGATAGCCTCACACTCAGGCATGGGTCTCAAGGATAAATATATGTCCAGCTTGTGCACCCAAGCACGTGCACTCGTACTACCCGTACCATCATATGTAGCCAACGTGATCTTCCCAGTAGCTCTGCTGAGGTCATAGTTCTGCTGCTGTGGTCTAGTGCCTCGGTCTCCTCTGAACCTGGTAGAATCTCTGCGCTGTGCACAATACTATGGAAAAGGAAAGACATCCCGGACCTCAGGGGGTAAGGCTCTCCACTCAGCTGTAGCTGCCATGACTGAGTCCTGGAATTCCACCTCAGGTGGCTCTACCTGTGCTGGCCGTTCACCTGGTGCAAACTGAGGAAGTAAGGGTCTATCCCTGGCCTGTCCACGCCTAGGGGAATGATGGGAACTCCTAGCTGATGCGTGTGACCTGTGACTATGCTGGCTTCCCGCCACCGATACTGATCTGCTCCGTCTGCCTCTATCTAACTCCAACCGTTCCAAGGCATCCTGTATCCTGTCAAGGGTCTGAGCAATCCTAGGCTGAGTGTTGATGAGGGTTCTCATCATCTCTCTCTCTTCCTCATCCTGATCTCTCCTGGCATTTCTCTGTTCTTCAGCCATTACTGGTTCCTCTGCTGTACCAATCCCAAGCTCGTTTTGGGCTGTCCTGCGTGTGTAATACCTGTCTGTATGCATAGAAAACAAATCTCTAAACCCCACAGGCTGGCAGGTCAAAGGCTCTGATACCACTGAAAGATCCCTGATGGATCCCTTTGCTGAAATGAAGTGCTGTTTTTTGTGATTTAATTTGTTTTATGATTTTTATTTTATTTTTTTTTGTTTTCTTTCAGACTAGAGAGGAGATGCAGAAGGGGTTTCAGTTTTCTTGAGATGTGTATTTGCCAAGATGGCAAATAGAAATACATACAACTGCAATCTCAAATAAAAATGGACTAAAAACAAATATTAACTGATAGAAAGATAACAACTAAGAAATTGAGGCACATACCCATCAGATCTGTATTTTATATTCAATGGAAGCCTGGTTTGCAACCCTACTTGCATACAAAGGCAATATTGGCCTAGAAGAGGCTATACATGCAACTGAGAATGAAGGATCTGAAGAATAAAGCTGATTTGGCACTGCTGCAAGCTTAGATCTGCAATAACATGCCCTGGAATCTGTCCAATGATGCACAAATGAAGACCCAGAGTAGGCCTCCCACAAACAAGAACTGGGTTGTCGTCCAATTCACCAAAATCCTGTAGAGTTTTTGTTCCCAAGAGTCTAAATGCTGCTGCCCCCTTCCACAGAGTTCAGAGCTGCCATGAAGCTTCAAAAGATATGCAAAAAGATCGATCCAAAAAGCACTTCAAAGTCACTTTATTCATTTCCCAAAGTGGGCGTCCACTTTAGGGTTCCAAAAGGCATCCAAAATAAAGAATCTTTGAAAGATTATTTTATTCATGAAGTCTCACAAGTTGGGCGCCCAAGTTGAGGGCCCAACTTCATTATTAAAAGACCACTTTTTAAACACAACATTGTGTCAACTAGGTGGGGGTCTTTTTAATAACTTATTAATATAAAGTGACATGTTATTCACTTTATTTTATTTTTATTTTTATTAAATATTAAAGCCACACTTTAATATTCAATAATTATTCCAATTCCATCACCTGGCTATCCCGAACTAAGAACTGCTGTAGCCCACGCCACTGGTGATGTCGCCACGTGTCATGCTAACTGACAGTGCCTCCCTAAAATGTAGGGATACCTCCTAAAAAATAGGGAATTTGACCAAAACTCCAAAAATGCTCCTGGAGGTCCCCTGATGCCTCCTGGTCAACTCTCGGTCAAACCCTAAAAAATAGGAACCCTTCCTAAAAAATAGGAAACTGTCACAAACTGTCTGGAAAGGCCTGTAAAGCTTCCTACCAAGCTACACTGCCTCAGGATAGGTTCCCTAACCACTCCGCTGACCTACGGGAACCTGGATGATAGGTCAACTCTCATGTCTCTGCTAGACAGCGCTAAAGAGGGGACATGACACTATATTCATACCAGCACATTCAGAACCCAAGATATTGTCTCCAATGCAAGATATTTCTCCACACCTAGATCCTCCGATAGTTAGTGACATAGAGGTTCAAGGGCAAGTTCCTACATGGCTATGAGAGGTAGTTAGGAAAAAGAGAAAAGCACCCTAATACAAAATTCATTTTGACACTCTTGATAAAGTGGTTGGAGAACCAGTTGTGAAGAAGCCCAAGCACCAATTCTAGATGACTAAAACTATGAAGGGAAGTTTGAAACGGCTATTCCTCCTATAGACAAGTCCATTCAAGATGCGGAACCCATTGATTTTCAAATTGTTGGGACCAATTTGGGGCCAAGTACTCAGCATGGTGATGTCAATATGTAAGAAGTTGTCACAAGCAACATAAAGGAAAGGGTGATTAAAGACAAAGTAGACAAGGCAACCTTGAAATTTGAAGTGAAGCAGCTTAGGGAATACATTTCTCACCTTCTACAATCCACTTCAGAGCCCACGGTGTTTATGCCCCAGATCCTAAACTCCCCAAAGAGCAAAGACAACTAGATCAGCTAGTTGTATATGGAAAGAATTTAAAGAACTGGCTTGAAGACATTTCTGATTGAGGTACCAAAGTGTTGGAGAGATTGTACCAATTGGTAACAAATGCAAAGAGGGTCATTCAGGGGATCGAGGACATTGAAGAATGTATGATAGAGATGCTTCCAGCATTTAAGAAGATTGTTGAAAAGTTGAAAAAGGCAGAAGCACTAAAATTGACTAAGGAGCAAAAAGGCAAAGTGTTTACATGGAAAGAGCTATACTCATTCCTCATGATAATTTTAGATGAAGTTTCATCTATATTTATGGAGTGGAAAAACATATATTTACAAATGGAGAAATTTGTTTATGAATTTGTGGTACAAATTCCATGTAAATATGCTAATGATGAAGGAATCGTCTGCGACTTGAATGAAGTTCAAGGCGAATTCTAGCAATTAGTAAGGGAAAATTTTGGCAAAGACCAGCAAGTGGATAAGATGTATATTTTGGCAGCAATCACGTACCATTTCGAGAAGGCAAAAAAAGATTCAGAAGGCTTCAAAAAACTGATTTCCAAAGCTGAGTTTGTTCTTCAAGCTCAAATCAAGCACCTAGATTCAGTATCAGTACCGGGGGAAGTCAAAGTCGATCAACTCCTCCAGAGTTTGTAAAAGTTTTCAACATCAAGAAATCCCAGTGGAGATGTTGGATAACTTTTTTAGTTATCTCTTTTTTTAGCCTGGTCAATTATTTGAGGGAGATATATTTTGAAATATTCCTATTTTTGAGGCAAATCTATTCTTAGGTTTCCTCTCATGCATTTATTATCAAAACTTTGAATAATGTTTTATTAATTTTGTAATAAACTCAACTATCAATGATAAGCTTGAATTGGATAACTTTTTTAGTTATGTCTATTTTTAGCCTGGTCAATTATTTGAGGGAGATATATTTTGAAATATTCCTATTTTTGAGTCAAATCTATTCTTAGGTTTCCTCTCATGCATTTATTATCAAAACTTTGAATAATGTTTTATTAATTTTGTAAAATAACTCAACTATCAGTTTAGCTGATACATTGCATGTTTTAGAATTAGTTTTAGTGGCTAGGATTCTTCTAGAATAAAGCTTGCATTCATGCGAAGCTATTCCTAGGATAGAAGTAGCAGTTAAATTCTTTTATTTGCTTTCATGCAATTCTTGTAAACAGTATAAATAAGTGCCTTTGCACTTAAATTTCTCTTGGTAATTGTCAAGCTTACTCATTGCTGAAATTGTTGTTCACTGAGTCCTAAGTGTTAATGTTTGATCATTTTTATGTTAAGTACAATTTGATAGTTTTTTGCAAGATTTGTATTGCAATTATTATTGAAAGAAGTAACACAACTTTGTGTGTAATTCTTTTGTATTTAACATCTCTGTGTTCTTGATTCAATCTTGTCTAACTTATAATTTTTTATCTCTGAATTTAATCAAAAATCATAAGTGTCCTTAGTTATATTAGTTTATTTTCTACAATAGATAGATTCATATACACAAAACTTCTTATCTAGTGCAAATGTGCTGAAAACGCTTTGTGCTCTACACTAAGAAAACAAAAAGATAGGTTTTTAAATTCAATTTGTCTTAAAAGTCTTTTAAATTCCAAGTCAAAAGAAGCTTCCCCTACTAATTTTAAGAACAGTTTACTGTACATGCTGTTCCATTTTTTGTCACATCGTAAGGTGTGAATTAAGATGCTAACATAGCAGATCTCCAAAATTCTCTGAAAAACAACTCGAGTCTCTGGACAATGAAACAGCAACTTCTTTTAGGGTTTTTAATAAAATCCTACGCATTCATATGGACAAATATTATAGATGAATTTAAACATTTTTTTAGAGATTTTAATGGTACTCACCAGATTTCAAACTTTTTGGATGATATGTGACGAACTCTATGACATAGCTTATTCCCTACACAGAGGGCCACAAATTATTCCCCTCTTCCATTTTCAAACACCGTCAAAGTTGTTGGTTTCTTCGTTGTTTCTATATTTGATAACCATTATCGTGACTCTACAATTCTACACAGTAACTATGCTCTGCAGATTTTAATCCCAACGGTGAAAGATAAATCAACTTTAACTACTACTGTTCTGGAAACAGAAGGTGATATTACAGCAATGCAAGAAAAGAATAGAACAGAGCATATACTGTTCTAATGATATCTTTGCAGAAATAATCACTTTCGAGGAGTAAGGTTGCCCTGATGGACCACATGAGAGCATGAAATCCAAAACGTATGGCTCTCTTCTTAATTGAAGACATTATATTATACTTGTGACGTAAAAAGCGGCCCTAAGCCATACCTATAATAAATCCAGAACAAAGCAATTAGGGCAAATATACCTCCATAAAATTCTGATAGGCTATTTTTTTGTCAATTGACTAATTTGTCACAAAATTCATAAAAACTATATGCATTAATTAGTATAAATTTTCTGATAATATTCCCCAAATTTTCCTATAAAAATGTACATAAACTTGTAATATTCTTCGAAATAGAAATACATTCCAAATTACACGGTTTTGCTACAAATTTATCTTCAATATTAAAATATTCGGAAACTGCTATGACACAGAGATCTATATAAACTTGTAATATTCTTCGAAATATAAATACATTCCAAATTACACGGTTTTGCTACAAATTTATCTTCAATATTTAAATTTTCTGAAACTGCTATGACACAGAGATCTATATAAACTTGTAATAATCTTCGAAATATAAATACATTCCAAATTACAAGGTTTTGCTACAAATTTATCTTCAATATTTAAATTTTCGGAAACTGCAATGACACAGAGATCTATATAAACTTGTAATATTCTTCGAAATTCCAAATTACAGGGTTTTGCTACAAATTTATCTTAAATATTTAAATTTTCGGAAACTGCTATGACACAGAGATCTATATCGTCAATGTCACCCAAGGATTCCAGCAGCTATGTAACTCAGTTGTATCTATTAAAAAAATCCAAAGAGCAAAATTCGCCTTCAATTCTATACTTAGAAAAGAAATTACGTTTCTTAGATCTTTCCCTGATAACACATACCTCAGTTGCGACCAGGGGGAAATTGCCGGCGTTGGCGCCAGCTTTGGCTCCGCCCTTCCGCCAATTTAAGAGCTTGTACGCGTCGGGCGAATCCTTGGAGAGGCCGAGAGCCTCCGTTAAACATTTGGCGAGTTGAGCTTCCTTGAGCTTATATGCGCCCCGCACTCTGTCCAACTGCGGCAAAATAAGCCGAATTGCACTGAAATACTCACCGCCTTTGTAAACGTGCTCCAGGAATGTGCGTATATGCTTGCGCTTCATTGCACCTTTTTTGCTTCGCGAGATTGCCTCCAGCATCTCGCACAGCGTGCTGAAATTCACCGTTGAATGTGTCATTTCGGCCTTCGGATGGCTGCTGGTTTTCCTGTGGCTGAATTACGGGAGATCTTGCATAATGACCAGTTTATACAAGAAATGATTTTGAGTGGCTTAAGGTGCACGTCATTCAAATTTTAAAAAAGTCGTGCGTTTCTCTCTTTCCGTGGGCTTAGGGCTTTGTACTATTAGCAATTGCGCCCGCAAGGGGTATGTCAATACGTACAACTCCTGTTAGTCCAGCAAGTTGCCACTATAACGTGTCATATTTATGAATAGAATGAATGAAGGTAGGTTTTTAATAAATCCATGAGGCTAAGTAGCTATGAATGAATGATTAACTTTTAACGTACACGACGCTAAAAATAGCTTATGGGATCACAGCTTTGTCATATTCCTCTGCATGTCAATCTATTTCCTCATTCATTCTCTACATGTCAATCCTCTGTGGCCTTGTGGACGTCATTAAAATTCTTCATCCATTCATTCATTTCATTTTCAAGATGATGATGAGCTCCCCCAACTTCTCAACAGTCTCTTCGTTGAATAAAATGTGCCAAGAAACAGCGGCCAAGATATTAGAATATTTACACCTGATGTCTTCAAAAGCATCACACTCCATAATGAAGTGTTTTTTTTTCTAATTCCACTGCCCCAGTAGTGCAGAAAATACACACCCTTTCTTCCCACTCTTCTTTAGGTCTTTTCCACCTCTTTGTTTCACATTGGAGTTGATAAAAATTAGTTCTTAATTGAACAATAAGAAACTTTGTTTTCCACAGAATACTAGTACCAATGTACATTTTTTTTGTTGATGGTCACATGTGGAATTGAATTACTCAAAATAATATTTCTTCTTTCTCCCTAGCACTTTCCCCCATAAATGCTTGCAGAACTTATCCATAACAAAAGCCTTTATCTCTTTACTATTCATGGGTTAAGCATTCAAATAAATATTTCATTTGCTTATCCATTTGTTGTTTTGCTTCATCCAAGTCTTCTTTCTTTCGCTCATGTTGTCATTGAAAACAGCGTTAGGCCATCTACCTACTTCCATTTGCTCAATTCTTTTTAAATATCTTATGAGACGCACTAGCAATTGCTTCAATAGGAGCAGCCCCTGTTTCACTCAGCGTTATCTCATACGGAACCAAACCTTTTATTTTGAGCTTACTTGTGATCAAACGTTTTTGAATTTGCTCAATTTGCTTTCACTTTGAATCTGAGGTACTACTAGCCCACAATTCACACCTATAAAGCACCACCGAAAGCACTAAAAGCCTAAAGAGAATCTAAGTAATTTTCCAATCGCATAACTCTGCCTCTCTACATCTATTTTGAAGAGTATATAAAGCCTTCCACCCTCCCAAAGTTCTCTTCTTTCTGTAGCTCTCCCAACTAAGTTTGTTTTGAAGTCAATCCCTAGGTATTTGTACTTAGTTACTTCTTCCAGAGTATTGCCTTCAAAGTAGAACTTATGCTGGCTCTACTTCCTTATGTTGGAGAAAATCATGATTTTAGTCTTGTTGGTATTGACTTGCATCCCCACTACTCTACAAAAATGTTTAAGGGCATACAAGTGCTCTTGTAACCCATGAGCCGATTTAGAAATCAAGATAAGGTCGTCAACATATAAGAGAAGTTGAATCACAAACTCTCTGAGTCAGACACCATCTCCTCCTTGCAAATTTATCCACTCTTCAAGTTTGTCAATATATAATCCGAAAAATGTAGGGGATAGGGGCAGCGTTGCTTGACTCCAATGTCAAATATGGGTGCTGCCACAATAATGGGTTAAACTTTCTGGGACATCCTAATTTTTGTTGAAATTACATATTTTTAAAAAATATAATGATTTAAGCTTTGAAAGGTTCCATTTAAAGGATTTTAATTGAAAAGGGTTTGATCAAACCCCCTTAAATTCAAACCCCTTTGATAGAACCCCACTAGTTTTAAACCATACCTATAATGGAGTCTCCTCTACACCTATCAAAATATTGATAAAAAAACTAATTTTGATTTATCTTTTGAGGGATCAAATGAATTCATTTAAAATTTATGTTTTGTAAGTATGTAGTCCTTATTATATAAGATTTCAAAAAAATAATTTTAAATATATTTAATTTGACTATTATATTTATTTTTTATTTCTTGTGAATGTATGTTTTTCACCAAACATCAAGTTCTTTATTCTACACACATAGAAAATTAGTACATTACTAGAAAAAAATTCTAAAAAATATCTATGCACTAGGTATTGATGTCCTTGTTTCAACAAAAGAAAAAAAAATGAATTTTGATACATACAAAAAAAGTTATGTTTTATGGAATACGCCTATGTCTAAATTATAATTGGTTTGACTTCAAAAATTAATTAAAAAATATATATTTACCAAAACATTATGAAACTAAATGCATACACTATATATCGGTGTTACCAATCTAAATTAAAAAGAATCAAAATTTTATCCTTTGTAGAAAAAAAGTTATGTGCTATGGATTACACATCACTTTAAAAATATATTTTTTTTTTTAAAAACTAGTTATCAAAGGAGAAGCAAAAAAATTTACAATTTAACTCCAAATTTTTTTAAAAATATATATTTAGAATCTACAAACAAAATTTCACAAATCACTAGTTCGCATCATCTTCAAATTCCTAATGGTTTAGCAGCTATAGGTGTCAGAACATAAAGATTTAGTTCAAAATATTGATTTCAATGTCAAGTTTGGCCAAAAAGTGTAACCCATTATTGTGGAATGACCCCGCTCCTAAAACTTTCTGAGATGCTTGATGAAGTTGTGATTTTGACTCTAACCTCTTCATAGAGCCTATGGAGAGCGGCTCTAAAATACATAGAAATCCCAAGCTCTTCCATTCTACACCATAACTTATCCCTGGGGACCGTGTCAAAAACCTTTTTGAGGTCAACAAAACAACAAAAAACTTCTTCCCTTGCCCCTCAAACTTTTTCAATGATGTGCCTCAAAGTGATTCCATGATCAATTGTAGAGTGCTTAGGTCTAAAACTTGCTTGTCCTTTTGCTCTCTTGTCTTTTTATTCTGTCCACTTGTTCATTATGTTTTCAACCATGCTACCAAAGAGTCTTGCAAACAAAGGATTGATCGTAATGGTCTTATAATTAGAAGGATTATTGATGTCCCCACTCTTAAAAAGAGGAATCGCTAGGCTAGTTGTCCAATCACTAGGGAACCCTTGCCAAATGATGTTGAATATCCTCATAATGTGCGGTGTGAGAGTTCTCACCCCCCATTTTAAAAATTCCGCTTGAATCTCAACTAGGTCCTTTGCTTTTCCTACACTCAATTTCTTAATACTAGTATCAACCTCTTGCAAGGTGAAAAGTTTTGTAGTGTTGTTGATTAAGGTGGGGCTCAACCTCTAATTCCTACTCGTAAAGTTGTCTTGCATAGTCAAACCATTGACTAGCTATAATGTTATTTTCAGTGTGCTTCTTTCTTGATTGGAGTTCCTTCCAAAAAAAATTTGGGTTATTCTTTCCTAGATAGATTAACTCGTCTTGCCTTGTTTTCAAGAACTTTGCTTTTTTCTTTTTTAAAATCTGCTTGTATAACTTTATATTCATCTTCTTCTTTCTTGGTTCTTTCAAAGTTCTCCTTGCCCTTTTGCATTCCTCATCAAACCAGACATCTACTGGGAAGCAATTTGTTTCAGATTTCTTATTTTTTGTTCTTTTGCACTTCTCGAGTGCTCCTTGAATTATATTTGTTAACTCATGATTGTTGAGGCCTTGAAAATGAGTTTTTTGCAACCATTGCCTCACTCCTGGCCATGTTTCGCATGGATGTGGGGCCAGAACGCCAAATGTAAACAACTTCATACAAAGGACTAGAGTGCTCCTTTAGCTACGGAGTTGGTTTGCAAATAGGACTATCACCATTGCTTTAAGGAAAAAATCTCGCAAGAGCTTGGAAATGGGAAGTCAGCAGGGTGTTGTTGAGGCCTCCCCAAAAGACAACACACTATTCCCAACGAAGAAAACATGTAGAAAACTCATAGGGAAAACTCCCCTATTTTCTCAGACCCACATCCGACTTCCAAATTTGGATTTACACCTAAGGACAAGGTTGTTGTTCAAAGCTCCCTGATGAAGTTTGAATTTAAACCACCTTGAGCAATGTTTGGTTCTCGTTGTTCCTGGGCTTTGACCCAGTTTGGTTATGCTAACCTAGATGACTGGGTGGTTGTTGTTGGTCATTTGTAGTTTGTTGTTCTTTGTTGTTTGCTTCTTGTTGTTCCTCTTGGTTTTTGGCATGTTTGTTCTTTAGCTACTTTTGTTGTACAAGGGTGGGGCCCTTTCAAAACCACTTTCCCTGGTTCATGGCTTCGGTTAAAAGTGTTTACCAATATCAAAAACTGTAATGTCCCACCCCAGTTGAGACAATTCTTCACCAATTTAGCTTAGTTTGACATATGAAACATTTCGTCAAACAGTTTGCAAGTAATCACATAAGGAGCTTTCCTGAGTACAAATCATTAGAGCTGCTGCTACTGAAACTCACAGTCCTAAATCCACCTTGAAGTCTCAACATTAAGGACTGATAATGACTCAAGAAACAAACATTTGTATTTCTGATTATAATTTTCTGAACCTTTTTAAAACAGTATACATTGCACTGTGCATTCAAATAGCTTCCAAAAAAGAATAGAATTTTACTATGTTCAAATACAATGCTGGTGTGAAGTTCTATGCCTAGGAAATTGTATTATAATACCATCAATATCGCTCAGAATTTCTCACAACAGGTTACAAAATGCATTCACAACACTTTCAAACTGAATATAGTGTAAAGACTGATTATCAAGACTTGGAACTCAGCCTAAAAATAATACTCAGAAATGTACAGCAGGGAAACACCAAAAATCTCTTAGCAAATACACAGTATGATAGTGTTCACTTACACATTAAACTGCCCCAATAATCAAACCTGGAGATTAACAATGCATGGGGTATTGTGAAGTCATGTGACTAGATGTTTGCTCCAGTTATGTAAATAAACCCACGATCTGATTTGTAACTTGCCCAGAAATGTATATATAGCCACATATAGCAGAGAGATCTTCCCTCAAATGGCTCAGACCCATACAATATCTCTCACAACAAACTCGACTCAATTTCCCCAAATTTTAATGTATCGACCCTCTCCAATAATGATAACCCAGCACTGTAGCGAATCACTATTTACATGCACTGTAGCGCGGGTACTGTAGCAGCACATTAAACCCTTGTAATTTTTGTATTTCTTCTCCAAATAAGCTCATATTTCATTAAGTAGTAGCAACATACGAACTGGTAAAGTGTAGCAATTAACCCCTTGAATATCTTTCACAAATCTTCAAACTGCTTCAAACCCTATGTTGATTCTTCACCTGTTAGCTCTAAATGGACTCCTGAATGGTGCCCACACTCTGGCAATAATATCAGCTGGTATTGCACAGCCTCATAATTGTATAAACATTGAAGAGTTTTCGTTCTTCAATGGCTGATATACTGAAACCCTTGTCTTCTCCAGAAAACCACAAAGCAAATTCATATGATCATTCAATAATAATGAGTTTGATTTGCATTTTGAGTCCTTTTATAACCTCAATCTCCTTAATAGCTTTTAAATCCACTTTAGGTTTTTAATTAAAACTTTATTATAAGTCTCATAAATGGGTGCTCCAATCCATGAAATTTTAAATGTATTTTTTTTAATGATGGGTCATGGCCCCATTGAATATAGAGTGACTTCAAAAACTTTATAATATAACTTCACTTGAGCACTTTAATCCATGACTTTATTATTTGACTTTAATATCATTATATGACCCCCCCTTATAATAATAATTAATTATTATTAAAGATTACCTTTAGTAGTAATTAAAAATACTTATATCCATAATTAGACATCATTTCTCAGTCCTGTTTGAACCTAGGGTTTCACCATGACACCCTCTATGCATACAACCATCTTACCAAAAACAGCAGGGGTCCATCTCTATCAACCTCAGTCGGCTAAAAATAGCAAGAGCCTCCAATACAAGACCAGAGACCTCTAAACAACCTTATCACCAGTTGAAACTGGGGAACAACACTGAAATCACCACATGCCCAGATACCCTGCTATAAATAGAAACTTAGGAAAGATGACTTACTATAAATAGTAAGTGTGTAGAACTGAGTCCAACGAAGGCCAAACCTGAACCCATATTGAGCTCTATTGGAGAAAACACATTGATCTCTGCCAAAAGGGATCCTCTAACCATCTGAGTTAGCCTACGAGGGTCATTGATAGGCTAAACCATCATAAAACAGGATCACGCTAAAAAGGGGACATTACAAAAATAAAGAATAGGGAGTGTTGGTGATAGGAAATTATTAGAGTACTTCAAAAGTGGGATAATGACAGATTTAATATATTCAACAAAAATAAAGATTTCACAATGCCATTGTAAAAAGAAAATTATGGCATTTTACAAAATTATTTTGTCTATAGAAATAGGAGGAATTGAAGAAATGCAAGGTTTAATTCTAATCTTGTAAAAAAATGAGGAAAGCAAAAACCAAACATTTTTTTAAGGAATGAAAGTTACCTATCTATTGTTTTTTCTAAACGATTAAAGTTTTGGGCAAGTCAAGTGGGGCTCAAAGGGGTAAAGCTAAACAATCTTTGCCTTTGTATATTTGAATAGAAGGTTTCTATTAGAGGGAAGCTCAAAGGAATAACAATAACCATAAAGAAGCAAAGATATCAACAATGATTTCATATTAGAAACTATTAGATATTGTCAGATAGGCAAATAATTGTTCAAGAAATTGTCGTATAATTTCAAGGATTGAGTCATTAATCTAAAGGTATGGTATATAATCATATGATCATAGATTAGATAATTTGTACAATGTTAGCCTAGCACCAATAGAACAAAGAGTATGTCTCTGAGAAGTGACTCAGACAAGAGAATTTAAGCAAAAGACAACATTGGAAAGAGATTTTAAAAAATTGGAACAAGAAAGTAGGATTATTGAATCCAAATGGAATGTTTCATATGAGACATGGGATGGGATTGACAATATGGTTAGTAGTAGGGGTGCTAGAAAGATGGATGTATGAGATTGATAATGTGAATATTATGAGAGGTGGAAGATAAGTCAAATTTTAATCCTACATTAAGGGTATATCATAGGGTCCTTGGGGGTTATTATTAGGACTAGGGGACTAGATGTGTTGTACACCTTGCAAGTCCTAGGTCTAGTCTAATTATTTAATATTTCTAATATTGTAAATAATTGTACCCACATGGAAGGGCATCCCACTTGGGTGGAATCATGAGATTTTATAGTTGGCACCCTACGCCACATGTCATTAGTCTTATGACGTTTACAAAAAGATTGATTTGGGGGATCACTTTGTGGATTGTCACAAGCATATTTGACCAACTAAAATAATCATGTGTAAGAGTGTGTAAGATTAATTAGTGCCTCATTGGGGAGTGCTTAAGAGTTACTTAAGACACATTTAATCATAACGATCAAAGATAAGTCGTAAGAGGAATTACATTCTATATTGTGAGGAGTTTCTTTTGGAGAGTGATGTTGGAATTTAAAAATGAGACTTGGGCACCCATTTTGAGTCATGAGTTTGACTCATGGTTTGTGGGAAATTGGTGGTTTCCTAGGTCTGATTGGCCTATATGTTGAGGGCTTGGAATGGAGATTATGTGTCATATTTTTCGACATGGTTATGCTATTAAAATTCCTTTAGACTTTAGAGTGTCGATATCCTGTGAAGTAGAAGCTTGATATTGTATTATAACCAAATTGTTGTTGATAATACATTGGTTTTGATGCTTTGGAGGCTAGGTTTTTCCCCTTTTAGGGTTTTTCTAAGGTATATTGGTGTCACTCTTATGTGGTTTTTTTATATTCTTCCTTTCATTCTTCTTCTATTCTTTTTCTTTTCTTATGTATTGTTTACATTCCATTACTCACTAAAATTTGTATAGATCTAATAGCTTACACCATTTCTTCTCTTAGGGTTAAGTAGGAAAAATATTGTGTATTTCTTTTTATTGGTATCAAAGCCTAACCAACTTGTTTGAACAATGAGAGGAGTAGAATCTATTTCATAATAATCCTCATTTAAGTGGGAGTTTGTTGTAATTGATGTTGTTTTTCAGGAAAAATATATGAAAAACACTTCTAGAATGGAGGTGGATGTTAGGATTAAGGTGTCATCAATCTTGTAAATCCTATGTAATTAATTATTTCTAATGTTGTTTGTAAATTTTCATAAGGGAAGATGTATTTACAAAGCAACGGTCTTGTTTTAGCCACATTTGGATCCCAGTACCTAATGGGTGGTCCAGGGGGATGATGTAACCCCCCTGGCGGGGGTTCAAGGGTAGCACCCCCGAAGGAAATTTTTTTTTAAAATTGCCTTGTAAAATATTGTAATTTCATAGTTAATTTGGATCGTTCATCATTAAGTCGCAGATCTGGCGATAGAAGTTATGTTAGGATTTTTTGCCCTAGATGGCAACACTCTTTTAATGAGGGCATTATATTACGGCTGGGTGTGGTAGAGAGTTGGGACTGAAAAAATAGGTGATGCTAGATTGAAGATTGAAGAGGAGGTCATTAGTGATGTATTGTAAACTCTATTGAAGTTAATATGTAAATTGGTGCATCTCTTCTTGTGTGGAGTTTTTTTCTGAAAGGGTTTCTCCACGTAAACATTGTGTTATGTGTTCAGTTTTTATATTCTTTTATTTCTTTGTATCACTAATTTGATTTCCTATAATCTTCATTTGGTTCTACACTAGATTTATAATAATTTAAATCATATTTCTATTTTATAGTTGTTCACCTTCATTTCTAATAGTGGAAAGGTTCAATAGAACCAATTTTAAGCATTGAAAGCTCAAGATGGAGGATTTTCTCATAGATAGAGATGTATGGATAACTATTGCGAATCATAAACCATTTGACATAAAAAAATGAAGACTAGTTAGTTGTTGATTAGAAGGAAAAGGGTCTCATCAGGCTTTGCCTTTTAGATTTAGTGATCCTAAATGCTTTAGGAGAAACTTGCAGCAAGAAGCATTGGGATAAGTTGAGGAATTTGTATCAAATAAAGTCCCTTATGAACAAGCTTTTTTTGCAAAATAAGTTGTATTCTCTGAAGATGTGTGATGACAATTCAGTGATGAAGCACCTAAATGTGTTCAACATCATGATGAGATAGCTAACATTCATAGATGTGAAGATGGAGGAAGAAAATTAGTGCATAACCTTCTTGTGTTTGTTACTTGATAGTTGGGATAACCTAGTTATAGCAATCAATAACATCTTCACGAAGCTTAAGCTTGACGAGGTTATGGGTGCATTGCTCTCTAAGGAGATAAGACAGAAAACATATGAATTCATCATAGATGCATTGACTATTAGAGGCCATTCCAAGGATAAGGGGAAGAACAAGAAGAATGATAAGCATGTTAAGTCTAATGGGAGATCTAAGTTCCCTAGTAGATCAAAGGTGAAGTTTTGGAATTGTGGCAAGATTGAGCACATCAAGATGTAGATCCAAAGTGAAGTGTTAGAATTGCGACAAGACTAAGCATGTCAAGAAGGATTATAAGGAGAAGGCCAAGGAGTTCAATGATGATTCTGCTTGGAATCATTCCATGATAATGAAGGTGGTGCCTTTGTTGTAGCTTTTTCCATGCATGCATGTGAGGTTGCATGGTTTATTGACTTTGGAGTATCTTTTTCCATATCACTCCCCATTTAGAGTTGTTAATTGATTATGAGTTGCAATGGTGGAGAGGTGCATTTGGAAGATGAATCTATTCACAGTATCATGGGTGGCAGAAGGGTCATGTTTGTTCTTGTAGATGAGAGGACACTTGTGTTCTATACACTCTTGAGTTATCAAGCAACCTATTATCTATGAGCAAGATGTGTGATTTGGGTGTGCATGTCATTTTCAACAAGGAAGAATGTAGTAAAAGTATGATAAAACTATGTCAACTGTCCCACTTATGGGACATCCTGATTTTTTCCTGAAATCACATATTTTTTAGAAAAAATAATGATTTAAGCCTTAAGGGGTTCCATCTAAAAGGGTTTAATTGAAAAGAGTTAGATAAAACCCTTTTAAATCAAACCCCCTTGGATAGAACCCTCCTAGTCTTAAATTAAACCCTCAATGGAGTCCCCTCTGCACCTATCAAAATGCTGATAAAAAACCAACTTTGCTTCACCTTTGGGGGGGAAGGGGGGTCAAATGAAGTCATTTATAAAATATATTTTTTAATTATGTAGCCCCTTGTATACACTATCCAAAAAGTATAATTTTGAATAATTTAATTTGATTATTATATTTATTTTCTATTTTCTAGTTAACATAAGTTTTTCACCGAACAACAAGGTCTCTATTCCGCACAAGAGGAAAAATTAAAAAATAGAGAAAAAAATTTCTAAAAAATTTAGGTATTGATGTCATTGTTTCAACAAATAAAATAAAATTAAATTTTGATACATACAAAACAAGTTATGCGTTACAACATAAACCTATGTCCAAATTATAATTAATCTCACTTCAAAAATTAACTAAAAAAATATGTAGCAAAAAATTATGAAAAAATATTATTGCCCTAGATATTGGCGTTACAAATCTATATTTTAAAAAATAGAATTTTATCCTTTCTATAAAAAAAGTTATGCATTACGACATAAACGTCACTTTTTAAAAATGTTGTTTACTATAAAAAAACAAGTTATTAAAAATTACATATAAAAATTCACAGTTTATTTCTAAATTTTTTAAAATATATATTTAGAATCTACACACAAAATCTCACAAATCACTAGTTCACATAACCTTCGAATTCTTAATGGTTTAGTTGTTATAGGTTTCAGAAAGTGAAGATTTGGTTAAAAATGTTGATTTCAATGTCCCACTTTGGCCAAAAAGTGGTACACAGTATTGTGGACTGACCCATGTACAACTAGGAATCCAAAGAAAGTATATATTTTTTAAAAATATATATATTTAGAATCTACACACAAAATCTCACAAATCACTAGTTCACATAATCTTCGAATTCTTAATGGTTTCGCTATTATAGGTGTCAGAAAGTAAAGATTTGGTTTAAAATGTTGATTTCAATGTCCCACTTTGGCCAAAAAGTGGGACACAGTATTGTGGACTAACCCAAGTACAAGTGGGAATCCAAAGAAAGTATATATTTTTAAAAAATATATATTTAAAATCTACACACAAAATCTTACAAATCCCTAGTTCACATCATCTTCAAATTCTAATGATTTAGCTGTTATAGGTGTCAAAAGTGAAGATTTGGTTAAAAATATTGATTTCAATGTCCCACTTTGGCCAAAAAGTGGGACACAGTATTGTGGGTTGACCCATGTACAAGTGGAAATCCAAAAAAAGTATATACCCATTATGGGCAAGGAGTATTGGATTGGAAATAACAGGGTCTTTAGATATCATTGAGACACATTTGTGTGTTTGATTTGAGCTATTACGGAGGACATACTTTGAGCAAGATAGTGGATACACATGGATTCATAAATTCTAATTAGGAAGGAGATATGAATAACACGAAGTCTACCAATGGGTATGTGATTACCTTGTTTAGTGGTGCAATTGGTTGGATGAGCAAATACTAGGATATGGTTGCTCTTTCAGTTACAAAGTCAAAGTACATGGTAGCTACTCATGCCTGTATGGAACCAATCTAACTTCAATGTTTATGTTCAACACAGAGAAAATACATGTTAGCTACTCATGCTTGTATGGAACCATTCTAACTTCAATGATTATGTTCAAACATTGGATTAAAGTAGGATACAAAGGTGATTTTGTGTTATCAACTTGGTTGTAAATCTTATATTTCATGTGTGGATGAAGCATGATATTCCTTTGTTCGTGTCATGATGGAGGATAAGAGGGTTATGGTTGAGATACTAGACACCTTAGGGAATGTTGTTGATGCTTTGAGGAAACTCATGAGCATGGAGAGCTCTAAATGATGCAAAATAGGTATGAGAATCAACCCCTAGCATTTAGTTCACTTTGTTGGAGCCCCTATTTTTTTTGTAATGTATACAATAAGTGGGAGATTGTTAGGACTAAGGGACTAGGGGTGTTGTACACCTTCGAGTCTTGGGTCTGGTCTTATTATTTGATATTTGTAGTATTGTAAATAAGTGTTCACATGGAAGGGCATTCCACTTCAATGGGATCATGAGAATCCATAGTTAGCACTCTTCGCCACGTCATTTGTCTAATGACATTTGTATGAAGACATTTTTTGGAGGGTTAGTGAACTATTACTAGCATCTTTAATTAACTAATAATAGTCATGTCTAAGAAATAATTATTGCGTCATGGGAGCACTTGAGAGTTTCTTATGACACCTCTAATCATAATGGTCAAAGATGACTTATAAGAGTTGCATTTTATCTTGGAAGAGTTACCTTTGGAGTGGAGAGCTAGAATTTAATCATGAGACACATTTTGAGCCCATGGTTTTGACTCAAAATTAGTGTGAAACCGTTAGTGATTTCCTTGGCCTTTTTGGTCTATATATTGAGGGCTTGCAATGGAGATCATGTGTTAGTTATGCTATCCAAATTCCTCCAAATTTTAAAGTGGTGATCCCCTACAAAAAATAAGCTTGATATTGTATTGTAATCACATTGTTACTAATAATACATTAGTTTTGGTGCTTCAAAATCTAGAATTTTCCTTTTATAGAGTTTATCCAAAGTATATCAATATCACTCTTGTGTAATTGTTCTTATTGTCCTTCCTTATTCTTCTTTCATTCTTATTCTTTTCTTATGTGATCTATTTATGTATCATTATTTTGCTAAAAATTATATAAATCTAATAACTTGGAATATTTCTCCTCTTTAAATTAAATAAAAGATTGTTTTGTATTTCGTTTTAATTAATATATTATTCTGTATAATTGAACAATTTAAGATGGAAGGGAAAAAAATCCTTATAAACTTCCACAAGGAGGTCCTCATATGCCAAGATAACTTTTTGGTTTAGCCTTAACATAGAAGATAAGCATTTAACTTTGTATTTTAGATTTATGCCCTGTTTAAGAAAAGTTGTAGGTGGACGTCTCAAAGTTATTTCAGATGTGATTGAATTTTAAGCGCTGTGGAGTGCAAATGAAAGAGTTTCCTCTTTTGATAGTATAGTGAATCGAAATGACAAAAAATGTATTTAAATGAGATCTTTGAGGAAGCAAAGCTTCACGTAATGGTGGACTTCTTGGTCAAGATGCATAGTAGAAGATCAACATCGAAAGGTCTTTGAAAGTGTCTTAGGGCTGCCGGTCCCTTAAGCTGATTGACCTAGTGGATGTCATTAAAATAAATTCATTCATTCATTCAATATGTCACATATTATCTCTCCAAATTCTTTCTTATTCAGTTCATAAAATTGTGGTGACCCAGGTAGTGCGTAATTTGATAGAGTAGTATCTGAAGTATATTCTTTATCCCTGAAAGAACAGGGGAGGCATAAGTTCAAAACTTCAAACCCAGATTAGGGTAGGGTGTAAGGGCCGCTTGTCTAAGTACAGTCAGGTTTTAGGGTAATCTCATGTGAGAAAATGCTATACCCAGTAACGGCTGGACACAATCCAAGGCAAACCTTAGAAGCATCTTTCCCTATCTATTTGCCTCGGTGTATTTTTCATATAAAAGATCGCCTTAGGAAACTTTACCTCTGTCGGCAAGAGAAGGGGAATCCCTAGGTGTGTACTCATTTAGCCAATTTTTTGCCTCAACGATCACACTGCCCATTGCCTTGACTGGGTACTGGAGTATACAAAAATGAACAAATCAAAATACTGGTGAGCTTTAGAACTGACCATACACCAACAAAAGTTTGTACTTATTTGAACTTAAAAACTCAAACATTCTCATAAAATTCCAATAAACCCATGTAAGAAATATTATATGGGCATGGTGACTTGGGTTGTGGTCTGGTAGGAAGATGAGCTACTTATTACAAGAATAACCAGGTTCAAAACCATTGGATCTTGGATTCATATTAAATTGGTCACCTGTTAATGCAGGTTGATGAATGTGGTAAAGAAGTTAGCTTTTAATGAATCCATGATCCAGTGACGGTATGAACAGCTAGCATTGTAAGATATAGTGGAGATGATCTATAAAACAAATTTAAAAAACTTCAAACATGAGGGGATTACGATTCTGAATTATTGTAATGCATGCAGAGCCAGTCATGTTTCATTGAGTTGCACACCATAGCTTAAAAATTCCAGACAATCTCTTATTTTGATTGGCTGGCTTCAGTCTATTAGTATCTCTTGCAACTTGCTACAAAAGATAGGAATACAGTATTAGAGGGCTTTCCGATGAAGCTTTTTACTTAATTATTGCTCATTTTAAATTAAGAAATTCTCAACATACTAATAATTCAAGGAGCAATATAAATGGAGATCACTGAAAATCAGCACCCATAACTAAAGCACACCACACCACAAATGAGTGTGAGGATTCGGTTAACTTGCCAAGATGCCAAAAACATTGACCGACTTTGTAATTGACAAAGCCTGAATTAATAATAACTTAACTAAAACGAGAAGCCCTGTAATTGAAAGGCTTTATTAAAAGCAGTTTGTACGACATGCTTTGCAGCTCAAGTCACCCAATTGGCTTGAGGTCACAGTGAGTGTTTAGAGGAAACTGTGGCTGAAAATACTTGCCACTGAGAATTTCTTTTGCTATATAAAGATTTGCAGCTTCGGTGTTGTGAATTCCATCCCAACTCACGTAACTTGATGGATCAGAGCAAACTGGAGCTGTGACAACTGTACCATTTATTTCCTGCTTTTGGCTGCAGAAAAGCTGCGGACTGAAGTTGTAATCCCCTCCAGTGCCACAACATGCCTTAGTTCCGTAAATAAAGCCTGCAAATCATGTAATTTGAAAATGATCAACCTCTATCGAGAAATCAAGAAAGAGAAGCAAATGAAGATAACAATGGTCATTAACCCTATAACTTTCTGTGTTTATTTTGAATTTGTAATATTGTATTTTGTATTCAAGGACATGCCTTGCCAAAAGAAGAGTGTCACAGTAAGTATTAACATAATATCTAATTCCTTTAACATCATCTGGTTCAACTTGGCTTAATAAATCTAATAAGATATATTTAGTTTGATAAACATGTAAATCAAGGTTGTTTAGAAGCCTATATTTTTGCATAGATTGTAAATCTAATAATTCAAGAATCCTATGTGAACAATTATATGTCCAGGAGGCCATGGTATAGTTGCAAGGCAGAGTAAGTGCCATGTTAATGACCTAAGTGACCACCAGTTGGACCTACATTAGCCCAGTTAGACCTAGTTGGTGGAAATGTATGTCGAATTGGGGCTAATAAAACCCAATCGCACCAATTATGACCAATTAGAGCCAATTAACCTACATTAGCTCCAACTGGAAATACATTCACCTCCCCTACCCCGGCCCCATTACTCCTGATTGGTGTAAAGGTATGTTGAGCATCAATTTGGCCTACATGACATTGAAGGTTGCCTTTCCACCATCAACTGAACAATTGCCTACTATCTATGTCTATGATAGCTTGATCTGTGGTGTAGTTCAATCCCGTTTCTAACTATCAGGGTTTCTTAGTCATTTGGTGCCATAAGCTTCATAGTGTACTCCCTATTGGATGTGAGTGTTTCACTGATTTACTGAGCAAAAAATTATCCAGTATTATCAGATAGCCAGAGATATATTATATGCATGCCAAAGAAAGAGTTACCATGCTTTCTTGGGTTTGTATAGATCTCCAACTTAATGGCATGTGAGTCAACATATACAATAGATGCATCTGGTAAGACTTTTCTAACTTCTTCGAGCTTCTCTTTGAGCAAGTTATTGTAGTCCAACACTGCATTGTTGTAGGAAATCATACACCCATAAGTGTCCAGATCAGAGTTATTATGAGGAAGCTCCGTCAGAAAGGATGGAAAGCAACCAATTGGTGCAAGATTGGCCACAAAGATTGTCCTTGCCCCTTCTTTATATAATTCCTGTTTCAATGCACCAGCAAAATCAATCAATTAAATCTCTCCTGACCTCAATCTACACTTAGTGAAAAGTCAGTGGCTAAGGATTTACCTTCACAGTTTCGCCAATCTGAGAAGCTACATCAGGGAGAAACTTCTTAACTCCTTCAATTCCTATCCAACCTAGTTGTGAGGTGAAATCATTCTGCCCAATATCAAGAAAGTAGAGAGCTTTACTGAAGACATCTGTGGTTGGTAGATAATCGAAATGCTTTCCTGCAAAGCACAAGACAATAACATAATAAGAATTAATCATAATAAAGCAAGTTTGGTCTATAAAAAATAACTGCAATTTTCTGAACTGTGATCAGAAATTATAGATTGGCTAATTTGGCTTCAATATGATTGACAGACTGTCTCTGAATTTGGGGAATGACCTCAGTCACTGGTGGATCCCTACTTTCTTCTTGTTTCAAATTACTTGCTGGCTCCTATTAGACGACTGCTGGTGAGACAAGATAAACTAGGGATGCTAGGATGTTGGTTTGGAATGCAAAGAAATAATGGCATTTTAGATTGATGTTCTCTGTGCTTCAGATATTAGTCTTTTCCGGTGGTTGTTTCGTAACTTCTAATGTAGGTCTGTAATGGCCAACGCCACCATCTTAAATAGAGATTTGATGAGTGAAATCGCTTAGTAGTGGGATGCTACGTCATTTTGAGTGATGATCTTTTCTATCCAGCCACTGAAACAAACTTTGATGCAACCAAAATATACCTTTTGAAAGAAGATCAAGAACGCGAACCTTGAAATCCTTCATTTGATTGAACTGAACTGCCAGGTAGAAGGGGCTGATTCCAGTTACAAACAGTGAAGTATTGGGTTTAAGAACTGTCCCAGCATCCGAGGCATAGTTGGCTCCATGCCGAAAATCAGAGCCTAAAGCCTGCAAATACGGGCTGAGAAATGGCAAGCCAAAAGCTTGAGCTGTTCAATTGCAATGCCAATGAAAACTATCAGTTTATCTTTTTTATCTGGTTGAAACTCTATACAATGAAAATGCAATGAGTCATTCTGGGATTGGAAGAACAGGAATTTACAAGCAAAGTTGGATTTGATACAAGAAAAAGCAAAATGCATACGACATTTTTAATAAATGGGTCATTTAATTCCTTTCTCCAAATTAATTGTAATCTATTTTGTTGGAATTTTTCCTGGGGAAAGAATTAAAAAGAATCCCTATCAGCCCCATTATGTATTAGTATTTGTAGTGTTCTCAAATGCCCTGTTCTTTGTTAGCCAGTTGTCCCTTTTGCCACCCACTAATTTGTTGATTTAAGCTTTACAAAATTTGCCATTATACGAGAACCTTGTGGAATTTGTATTAATTAAAATTTAAAACTGAGACTTAAAAGAAGTTCAAAACCATTAAGTAAATATATGCTAATGCATGCCGGTTAAGCTAAATACCTAAAAAATCAATTACAAGGCGGCCATCACTTGATCGACCTGCAGGCTGATGGAAAAATGTCATTCCGTAGGGAGGGAGCAAGGCAGGGAATGCCGCATAGAAGCTGCCTGTATCTGAGTTGGAATCTCCAAAATTGAAAATTGCAGGAAAAGCACAGTTGCCTTGGCTAGAACCTACTAGACAACATAACATCAGGATCACCAATCCTGTAGCAGTAGCAAGCCCCATCTTTAGGTGGACTTAACTCTCTGCTTTAATTGGAGTGCCCCCCCCTAATCATCCACAACCTAAATGACTACTACTTATACATAAATATGCAGATCTGGCATACTTCGATAATGCAGCATGAGATTTCACAAATGCCAAAATGGGTAACAAACAAAAAATCACTACTGTCAATCTAGTAATATCCAATCTGTCAAAGTATTATCTAACTAAAATTATATGTTAAGTTGAGTACAGCCCTGCCCTGCCCAAATATCAACAAACGTAGCACAGCCAAACTGGCCAAAGGCCGTCCAGATAGTATTCCTAACGTAAGCCTTCATTTGATTCATAATCCTACCTGTTTCTATTTTGAGCAGTGATCCTATATGCATTTATGGACAACGACTAAATTGAAACTTACAGATGTCCCATGCAGTTGTATCTCTTCAGTTTCAACTATTGTTGATATGTAAATTTCTTTTTTCTATAATAAAATAACCCATAGGGCCATAAGCAACAGGATCAGTTGTACATCAGACAAATATACAGCAACTTCAGATGTGGCATAGCCCTAATGTTAGGTTTTATCCCGGTCACTGTTTTGCAAGCTTAATGAACATGTGAGCAGATGTGAATGGGATGCAGGTCAAAAGGTAGGAATAAAAAAGATTAGATTATTCCTACTAGATGATCACATTTTCAGCTCATGCTGAATGTGAACATCCCCACAAAATGATTTGCTGTTCTGTTGAAAGTTTGAAACAGACGCAGGGATCACTAAAACATGGGTCGAAGATCGTTTGGTATAACATGTTAAAAGCATGGGGTTACCATTAAGACATGTGCAGGGGACTCCAACATCTATAATTATGGAGTCACAGGTACCATGAGATGGGCAAAAATTGATAGATCAGAAGTTCATCTAAAAAAAAGGAGCCCCTAGTTTTTAACATTCTAGTTGTTTGTGATGAGATGTTGAAAATTTCCTCCATCAATTTAGGGTTCTTATCAACACTGGTACTTAGTAAATTTTGGGTAAATTTTTGGTAGGATTTTTTTTTTCCTTTTTATATTTATGATGTTAGGATAGTAGAATTGTAAGTTTTAATCATAATTATGAGACTATCAATTTTCTAAAAATTCACACCTAAAATTTCAGCCTACTTAAGTAGTTAAAAGTTAAAGTTATTGTATGGGGGTTTAGGAATCAACAATGTAGCCACATCAGTTATAGTTTATCTGAGTTGTTAGAAAACACAATAAAAAAAGTTAGATAGCTACCTGCACATGCATGAAGGCACATATTACTAATTATCTTATGTGTCACTATATGATTGGTTGTTTCTTTGATAGAACTACTAACTGAATTCGGCGGGAGAAGGAGCAGCATTTTAAAATATGCTACCTGTCATTCAAATATTTGACCTCCCCAGTTGTCTCCAATCTTTGGTCTCATAAACTGTTTGGTCTATGTAGACATAATTAAAATCATTTTATTACATTTCATTGTTTTGACTTGTGAAAATAGAGACTTTTATCCATATTTTAAATACAAACATTATGAGTACTTTTTACAAGTAACAAGTCAAAAGAACCATTATTACCCAGCATCATAACAACTATTAAAACAACCTCATTTACTGAGTTCTCTCCCCTAATTGCTTTTACAAAATTTATAAAAACACCTAATTATTAATTAAAAGCTCCTAGAACCCCATTCATAGACCATAACCTAAAGTTAACTGGTAATAGGTAATCTTCGAAAGGAAAGCCTTCGATTTTGATTGATGAACATTTGAAATTGGCAATCATATATGTTGGGTGGGGGGCACCTGCAAGTCTCGATCGCCCCAAAGAGCTTTCATGAAAGAGATACCATTCGGTGCATCTAAGCATTTAAGAAAAATATATATATATATTTAAAAAAAATCTGTTCGGTATTCAAAAATGGATTCCTGTGAATCATCTTTGACCCACCGTGTACTGTGAATCATCTTTTGAACCACTGTTTATGAAAGATAAAGTTACTGAAATAATTTATTTGGTCAATAAATTTCTGTACTTCAACTAGGAGTTTGAAATCAAAATAAAATTAAAAGGACTACTAATTACAGCTCATCATTTCTATACTGACCCACATTTTCCAGCATTTTCTTTTCCACGGTGCTGGAAAACTTTGTGAGGTTATTGTGTAAGCTTAGGTATAAGACGATTTAAGTTTTTTGAACTTAAACTGACAGTCCCAGAAGTGCACTACCACAGTATTACACACCTTGACAGTCTGAAACAATTAATGCTCATCCTTATTTTTACCCCATATATTACTGTAACCTTTATGAAGGAGGAGTTGGGAAGACTGCAAGGATGTGAAGATAGAATACCTATAAAATCCACAACAAGGCGCCCATCAGATGCTCGTCCTACTGGCTTGTGAAAGAAAGTCATTCCATAGGGTGGTGACTCCGAAGGAAAAGCAGCATAGAAACCACCTGTATCTGAATTGGAGTCCCCAAAATTGAAAATTGCAGGATATTCACATTCTCCCTGGCTGTTTTCTAGTTGACAAAACATCACCAAGACTATAAGTGCTGCTAATCTTATTACCAGCATCTTCTCCATTACCAATCCACAATTTCACAGCAACTCAATGCACAAAACACCGAGTTACATAAACCTGTAAACTTAAACACACATTAATGTGGAAGGTCAGTCTTGTTGAAAATACTCATATGGGTACATAACACAAGCTAGGTATGTTCATATGGGTACACAACACAAGCTAAGTATGTTTATATTCTACTTTTCAAATACGGTACTATTTCAGAGATATGTATCTGACCCAAAGCAAACTTTTTCAAAAAGCTTTATGTCTCAATCACCAGCTGACAAGATGGCTTCTGGCTTATCATTATTGAGAGCATTTGAACGGAAACCAGTTGTAATTGGGCCAGAGATTGAGACCCATAAGGGTTATGTTCTCAGATCATTTTCTGGCACATCTTTTCTGCTGTCCAGTTGCGCTTGTAATGTGTCGTTAATGGAGTCACGTGGGCTATATTGATCTTGTCATATTGTGTTTTTCAGGATGTACACCGACATTGATGAAAACTGTACAAAAATACGTATGTTACTATGTTGAACCCACGGGATTTGACACCGTGTTGCTGTATTCCCACTTGTATGACATTTCTGGAGTAAATGGCGAGGTACGTGCGCAGACACAAAATCTGGATTTCGGAAGAAGTTTAAATTAGATTTGGGCTCGTACTTCCCGGTTCTGCCGAATAAAAATCAGTGGGGTCCTAACAAATTTTGGGCTAGAAGACTTACTTTCCCATGGATGGGAGATGGATTGGCAACCGCTGGAAAAGTTCAAATTAAGCATCTTGACAAAGTAAGTTGAGTGGAAGAAACAATTTAAATGATCGAGTTTAATTTTATTTATAAATATGATAATGGGTAAAAATCTGCTCGAGGGGTCTAGGGGTCATTAAACAAATTTTGGGCTAAAAACCTACTTTCCTACGAAGGGGAGATGGATTGGCCACTGCTGGAAAAGTTCAAATTAAGCATCTTGACAAATGTCAAGTAAGTTGAGTGGAAGAAACAATTTAAATGATTGAGTTTAATTTTATTTATGAATATGATAATGGGTAAAAATATGGTGGAGGGGGTATAGGGGTCATGCAATTAACATCAATATTTTTTTTTTATTTTTTTTTTACAATTTTAGATTTTTAGCTTAACTTTGTGTTTTCAAGTGAAGGGGGCAATCTCTGCGCTTCAAATAACTAAAATCTAAATATTTTCCTCTCACTTAGACGTTCACATTTATTTAGCATCTTTGGAGAATTCATTGAATGAATGAATGAATGAAGGCTTTTAATAACGTTCACGAGGCCAGACAGGGTATGGGACCACAAAAACCAAAACACGCAGTAAAGAGAACCAAAACCCAAAGGAAACCACGGGCCGCAATAGGCAGACCGCCCACACACCACCTAACTGAACTCCCTTGCTTTCTGGATCTTAGATCTTCTGCTAGGTATCTTGATCAAGTAGACAACAAGCTTAGCTAACCTCTCTTCTTCAAACAAGTTGGTCAAGGAATCAACATTCAAGGTATCCCTGAAATTGGTCCTAATATCCTCGTAAGCTGGGCACTCCATAATGTAGTGCCATTCCGTCTCCACCAATTCCAGATTGCAAAAGCAGCAGATTCTCTCCTCCCATTCTTCTTTAGGCCTTGTCCACCTTCCGGTTTCACATTTAAGTTGGTGCGAACTGGTCCTTAGTTGGGCCATTAACATTTTCGCTTTCCACTTTATGTCTGCTCCTAAGTAGCTCTTTTGCGTGTGGTCATATGAGGGATTGAAATGTGTTATGTAATATTGTCTTTTCCTTCCTTGTTGCCTTGTCCACATGCTTACTTTGACATTTTCTTGCACATATTTTTTAATATCCTCTTTACCATTTGGGCACTCTTTTATGCTAATACCCCACTTATTCATCCACCTATCATTCTATTTCATCCACGTACTCTTCCTTATTTCTAACTTTTCCTCTGCTGCCATTTTGGGCCATCTGGATATCTCCATGTTCTCAAGCCTCTTTAAATAACTTAACATCCGGGTCAACGTTGATGCCTCCATATGAAAGGCACCGGCCTCGGCTAGCACAATCTCATAAGGAACGGATGCTTTAGTTATGAAGCTACTTGTGATTAAATGCTTTTGTAGCCTCTCTATTTGTCTCCACTTCATCTCAAAGGTGTTACCACCCCAAACCTCGCAGCCATATACCACCACCGGTGCCACAAGTAGCCCAAAAAGAGTTCTTTTAGTTTTCCAATCCCACAATTCAGCGCTTCTGCACCGATTTTGCAAAGAGTATAGAGCTTTCCAACCCCCTTGTGTCCTTTTAGCTCTACACGTCTCCCAGCTGAGCTTGTTGTGGAAATCTAGACCAAGATACTTGTTTTCATTGACCACCTGTAGAGGGCTGCCATCAAAGATAAATTCCATTGAAGCCTTCTTTCTTTTCAAGGTAAAGATCATGATCTTAGTTTTACTGGTGTTCACTTGCATCCCAAACCTCTTGGCAAAATGATTCTAAAGCTTTCAAGTGTTCCTTCTGTAAGGGTAAAATGGTGATCAATCAAATGAATTATATAAGACCCAAACATCAACAGAATAGGAGATAACAAAGAAGATTAAACGAAAATAGCAATGAATAACACAAAGCAAACCTTCCCTGAAATCGATGCTTCTATTGTTTGCCTATTACAACCGTCCTTTTGCAGATGAAGGGAGCCCTCAGAGAGTGCACTCTTTTAGTTGTTCGTAGGAAGTCGATGGTAAATGGTTATGGTGATATGCAATGAAGATGAGCTCCAATGCAAGTATGTGATCTCAAGCTTGTGGATGGTAAAAGGGTGCCAAAGGCGCGCTGGTGATATTTCTGCAGAGTAACGATGTCAAAAGCTTGGATGATTAGAATGGAGGGATGAAGCTTCATTTATAGACTTGGAAGAATGGGAATCGACGGTTGAGAGGAGATATGAAGATCAACGGCTGAGAATGGTTGAGGAATGTGCAACCAGTAGAAATGTGACAAGTGTCCCAGCTCCATCATGAAAGAAGGGATGTGACAAAATTGATTGGAGAGTTAACTCCATTGACTGAACAGTTAACAGACTTGATTGATCAGTTAGAAGAGTGGATTATGGGATTGACTGAATTGATTGACCAGTGAACTGGATTGATTGAGGAGTCAACAGAATAGATTGACCAGTGAACTCAAATGACCAATCAGTTAACAGATTTGATTGATTAGTTAACTAACTTCTGATTTGAGAAGAAATAGGCCATGTGGGTGAGAGAAAAATAGGTAATTAAATATTAAATATATTTAATTACATGTGCAACTTGATGATGTGGACAAGGTGAGGTGGAAAAGGTGAGGTGTAAAGGTGAGGTGGATTTTTGAATTTAGAACTTAGGATAGAAGAATTTGGATTAATTAAATAATTTATGATTATTTAATTGTGTAGGACATTTAGAAGAATTTTAATTAAATAAATAGAATTTATTTAATTATGGAACAGTGAATCGATTAAATAAATTTAGAATATTTATTTAATTAATAGAAAAATAGAATAAATATTTAGAATATTTATTTAGGATGATTCGTGTCATTTTTAGGCGTATACATTTTGCCCCTCTTTGATGCAATGCAGTTTACAGTGTTGCTTCAAAGAAGTCGATAGTCTGATAGTGATACATGCCCCAGTTTGCCCCTGGTACAAGTTTGATGACAGGATGCCCCCTCGGGAGATTGGACAAGGAGGAGGCAGAAGGCGTGAGACAGACAATCTCACGAAGACGAAGGGAAGCTAGGTTAGAATGAAGAAATTGGTTGAAGAAAGAGTCGAATGATACACGATGCAAGATGGAATGATGACACACACAAGCAGGTAGGTAAGTATGCACAAATGACACAAGAACAAACAAGGTATTGCCTCTGTTAAGCGGTAAACCAATGATATACTAATAACAATATACAACAATGTTGTCATGGCAGGGAACGATATATCCCTAGACCAACACGGCAGGCGTGTTGTCATGGCGGGGAATGATAGATCCCTAGAGCAACATGAAGGATAGTGTCTGGTTTCAGGAAATGAAGCATGTCGTGTAAGACACGTGTATTGGTCTGATTTCGACAATGCAACATCCTGTATAAGACAATTGATTGATTAACTGATCGAGTTAGTTTACGACCAGACAAGGATCAAGACCACTGATTGTGATTGGATCATTTGTGCAAGATTGACTTGACTTGATTGGTATGGATTAAGGATGGACCTTGCATTTGGATCATTGCTCAGACTGACTGGACAAGGATGAAAGATATGATGATAGATAGAAATTTGATTGATGGAAGAAAGACTCGATAGAAGGACTCATAAGCTTTTATTTGTATTGATACTCTGCATTGTTGGATCTTTATTGCATGGGGTATGGTATGGATGTATAAATGGATATAGGATGGATGCTTTGCTATTGGAGTGCTTTATTTCATCATTGGGCAATTTATTTTTGGGACATTTTCTAAAATGTTGTAAGTGAATACAAGCATCGAGGTATAATTGAACCGAGATGACCTGAGTACCGCTTACATGGATTTTGATTTAGCAAGTTAATACAAGCATCTAGTCAAAATTGAATCTAGATGACCTGAGTACTTCTTGCGTTTCAACAAACAAGGATTGCTCTCGTTCATGTTAGACCTTTGATGTCCTCGATGATCTTTTGCTGATCATGTCCTTAGACAAGGCTTCACATTACTAAAGTTTAATCCACAAATAGCAAACAAAGAAAATAATCATGCCCCCATCATAGCATCTCTAGCTTTTGGCATCCTTGAGTAGCGTAGAAAGACATGATAACAAAAATCCAGACTCTGTAACTTAACCATGGTTCCAATCCACAAAACATTCTTGCATTTAGATGTGTTTTTCTTGCCATAATTTAGATAGAATCAGTTAGAAGACCTTGGGTATTTGCTTTGCTTTAGATAGGTTAAGATGCTCGTAGTCAAGATTTCTACTTAAAGCGTGGGTTCTGCTTGCATTTGCTTGTTTGGTGAGAAGATTGCACAATCCTTATTAGGGAGACGGACCCTAAGGGACTGACCTAGTGCCTCGGGGGCTCATTGCTAAATGGCCTTGCCTACGTGACGACGCAGAGGCAATGTAGTTTGGGGTGAACCCTAATGGACCATGGATGGACTAGAAGAAAGACGACAAGAATGAAGAAAAGAAAAGGGGTTGAATGTGACCACAGAAGAAATGGGAGCCTCGGGGGCGCATTAGAATAATGGCCTTGCCTACGTTGTGGCGCAGAGGCAACGTAGTTCACGGACTTGGACCATGGACACCGACGATAGACACTATACTAGGCTCACATGAAGGAGACGGTATGGGACAAAACCTTGGTTGACAAGGCCACAAGGTGAGTATCAAGCCATGATAGGTAACTGTCAAGTGTTTATTGCGGGACAGATATGGGTCAAATGGGAAATGAGCGAAAGAAGAATGGACTCAGGGTGAGTGGATTCCCAAAGATGGAGAAGGCGGTTTATCACAAGTAACGCCTGTTTACCAGGTTTTTATCACTTGCTTTTATTTGCACAAGAAACTAGAAAGTAAACATGACACCTGATTGCCAGGTTTTCATCATGATACCTATCCAAGGCGCCTGTTTGCCAGGTTTTCACCAAAGGATGATTTTTCTGTATGCTTTCAATTTTTTCTGATTTTTTTTTTTGTTTTCTCTTTTCAACTTTTTTTTTTTTGGATTTTTTTTTATTTTTGATTTTATTGTGCCCTCTTGCATTGGGGTTCTCCTAGGTATAGAACTGGCGAAGATGCATGATGTTGATTGGATCATCTAACAACTCACCCTCTGAAGTGGCCAACTGATATGCCCCCGATCCGTAAGTAACTACAATCACATAGGGTCCAAGCCAGTTAGGCTTGAACTTACCTTTCTTTTCCCTATCTTGTTGATTGCGAGGGTTCTCTTTTAGAACTAGGTCCCCAACCTTAAAGCATCTTGGGCAAACCTTGTGATTATAGCTTTTGGACATCATCTGTTGATATGCTTTAAGATGATCAAAAGCTTTCTGGCGCCGTTCTTCTAGCAGCTCTAGTTCCTGCAACCTGGAGACTCTGTATTCTTCGTCTGATATGAGACCTTTCAACGAAACCCTGAGGGATGGTAGTTCGACCTCAATGGGAAGGATGGCTTCAGAACCATAGACAAGGGCGTAGGGTGTAGCACCTGTGGGAGTGCGTATACTGGTTCTGTAAGCCCACAGAGCGGGATTGAGTTGGACGTGCCAATCGCGACCAGCTTCATTGACAGTCTTCTTTAGGATTTTTAGAATGGTTTTATTCGATGCCTCAGCTTGGCCGTTACCTTGGGGGTAGTATGGAGTGGAGAAACGATGTTGGATCTTGAAATGCTCACAGAGTTCCTGGACATCCTAATTTTTGAATGGTCTTCCATTATCCGTTATGATGGATGAAGGAATGCCATATCTACAAATAATGTAATTCAAAATGAAAGAGGAAATTTGTTTTCCTGTGACGGTGGTTAGGGGAACAGCTTCAATCCACTTTGTGAAATATTCAGTGGCGGTTATGATGAATTTGTGGCCGTTGGAAGAGGGTGGATGAATTATTCCCACAAGGTCAAGTCCCCACTGACAAAAGGGCCAGGGTGTCGTTAAAGGTCTCAACTCTTGAGCAGGTGCATGGATCAGGTTCCCGTGTATTTGGCACTGTTTGCACTTTTTGACGAACTGATATGAATCCATTTCCATATTTGGCCAGTAATAACCCAAACGCATGAGTTTCTTGGCTAGGGAGGGACCGCTGGAGTGTGTTCCGCAGATCCCTTCGTGTACGTCTTGCAAGGCAGTTATGGATTTTTCTTGTTCTAAACAACGGAGTAGAGTACCATCCAGACCACGTCGGTAAAGGGTACTGGCGATGATGGTGTAACGGGAGGCTTGTCGGATGAAAGTTCGTTTTTGGTTGGAAGAGAGGTCCGGTGGGAGAATATTGTCCTTGAGGTAAGCGTAAGTCTTACCGTACCAAGGTGAATCAGATCTGACTAGGAGGCAAATGGAATGGGTTTCAAGGAGATCATAAGCTGGTTGCCGGATGGTTTCCACTAAGAACTCATACCGTGACTCATATTCAGGAATTTCTAGAAGAGAGGCTATGGTAGCCATTGCATCCGCTGCTTTGTTCTCTATCCTGGGTATTTGCTCAAAGGAGATGGTCCCAAAGTGTTCTTTGAGGTCGTCGACCATCCGTTTGTAGGGGATGAGCTTCTCATCTTTGGTCTGATACTCGTCGTTGACCTGATTTATGATAAGCTGAGAATCATCGTAGATACATAGTTCTTGGATTTTCCACTCAGTGGCCATCTTGAGACCAATTACCAAGGCTTCATACTCCGCTATGTTATTGGTGCATGGAAATAACAACCTGTAGGACTTCGGAATTGTGTCGCCTTGGGGAGTGATAAACAGGATACCTGCCCCTGATCCATGGTTGGTGTAAGATCCGTCAAAGTAGAGTTTCCAAGGAGATGTTGAAAGAGTGAATAAAGACTCATCAGGAAACTCAAATTGCATTGGTGAAGTGTCTTGTAATGGTGCCTTGGCCAGTTGGTCAGCGATGATTTGTCCTTTGATGGCCTTTTTGTCCACATATTCTATATCATATTCACTAAGAAGCATAACCCATTTTGCTAGTCGACCTGTGAGAGCTGCTTTGCTGAGAAGATATTTCAGTGGGTCGATCTTGGCAATGAGTTTGACAGGATGTGCCAACATGTAATGTCAGAGTTTTTGTGAAGCAAAAACCACCGCAAGGCATGATCGTTCTACTTGTGAATAGTGCAACTCGTAGCCCACTAAGGTTCGACTGATGTAGTATACAGCTCTCTCTTGTTCTCGTAGTCTTGCTATGCTAGGAGGGCTCCCAGAGCCGTGGGTGTAGCAGATATGTAGAGAATTAAAGGTTTTCCTTGGATCAGAGGCATGAGTATGGGAGGATTCATAAGGTACTCCTTTAGCTTGTTGAATGCCTCTTCGCACCGCTCATCCCATTTAAATGGAATGTTCTTATGTAGGAGGTGGCTGAAAGGTTGGCACTTGTCTGCCAGCTGTGAGATGAACCTGCGGATGGCCTGCAGCTTGCCCTGTAGGGACCTCAACTGAGTTAGAGTCTTGAGCGGTGGCATGTCCATTATAGCTTTGACCTTGGCCGGGTCTACCTCTATTCCGTTTGCCGACACGATGAAGCCTAGCAGCTTGCCTGAAGTTACCCCAAACACACATTTCTTCGGGTTCAGTTTGACTTGGAATTGGTCCAATCTCTGAAAGACTTTTTCTAAGATGTCCAGGTGTGAGTCCCTTGTGAGGGATTTTGCTAAGATATCGTCAACATAGTCTTCCATAGTTACATGCATCCTGTCATGGAATATAGTTGTCATGGCCCGCTGATATGTAGCACCTGCATTTTTCAGCCCAAAAGGCATGACATTCCAGCAAAAGGTACCCCATGGACAAGTGAAAGCTGTTTTGTGTTGATCCTCAGGTGCTATTTTGATTTGGTTATACCCTGAGAATCCGTCCATGAGTGATAGCATTGTATGTCCTGCAGTTAGATCGACTATAATATCGATGTTTGGCAATGGAAAGTCATCCTTGCGGCATGCTTTGTTTAGGTCTCGAAAATCATTGCATAGTCAAACCCTGCCATCTGGTTTAGACACTGGCACAATATTAGATATCCATTCTGGGTAATCTATGGCTCTAATGAACCCCACATCTAGCAATTTCTTGAGTTCCTCTTTGACCAAAAGGGCTATGTGAGGATGCATCTTTCTCAGCTTCTGTTTTACTGGTTTCACCCCTGGATCCAATGGCAAATGATGTAGAATCAGGTTTGGGTCCAAACCTGGCATGTCTGCGTATGACCAAGCAAAGCTGCCTCTTTTCTTCTTAAAGAATGGTACAAATCTATTTTTCTCCGGTGGTGTAAGAGATTTGGCAAAGTGGATAATCTTGGGTTGCTCTTCGGTTCCAATATTCACAGGCTCTGTTGGCTCTACCACAATCTGTGACCTTTCCTGGTACATATCACTAGGGAGAGTGTCAAGCATTCCATCGTCAAGTGCCACAGTTGGGTTTTCACCGTCAGATGCGTCCTTTCTTTTTACTGTTTTATGATTTGACACTGCCGCAAGGCGGTTTTCACTGTCATATCCATTTTTGATCTTTATGTTTTTGCGACTGGAAGGCTTGGCACCCTCCCTGAAGTAAGCCACAGTATTCAGTTCTATAGCAAAACTAGCTTTATGATCTCCTTTTGGCAAGTGGTCCCTAAGTTCCATATAGTCAATGTAAGCATCATCGTTCTAGAACATATCTAATTGGGGGGTTCCTTGCAAATCCTAGTCAATAAGCTCAGGGTGTAAGAGGGGAAGGGAGTCGGATGAGAGGCCTGATTCATTGATGGTGTGAATGGAGATGTTAGGATTATTGGCGGGGGTAGTGTTCTGGGTGGTACTTTCTTCCAAGTTATTTATCGCAATGGAATCTAAACTTTCCTCGAAAGCCATAATCTCAGGGGTAGGCAAATCAGACTCCAGTGGTCTGTCCCGTTGCATTTGTCCCTCATGGTAGGGGCTAAGAGTTTGGATGGTGTCAACCTCTTTGTCGTCGTAGGAGTGCTCTGTTAGCTCATCCCACTCATACTCATTTGAATCATCTGAATCTGTGTCACTATCCACTTGGAGTGTTTGGATTGTCTCCACAAGGTAGGCATTTTCTTTGGCTTTACCCTTACCTTTGTATCCTAGGCCACTTGTGTTTCTAGCCGAAGAGGATGAAGAAGGTTGTATAGGTTCAATGATTCCTTCTTTTCTGAGGCCGATGGGGCCTTGTCCTTCGTACCCCATCCTGTGCAAAATACTCTCACCTCGCCCATAGAGTTCTGTAGGGAGTTTAGGCGGTTCTTGGGGTGTGTTTTCTTCTTCAGCATAAAGCCATTGCAGGAGATCTCGCTCCTCTGTTTCATCAGATAAGGTCCCCCATTTTACAAAGGGATTTGCGGGAGCTACAGGAGGAGCAGATGGCTTTGGAAAATGTTTGGGTGGATGTTTGGGTTGGCCAAAGGAGCGAGGAGACAAAGGCATCGTGGCAAGGTTGAGACTGTGCTCAATGGAGTATTCCCCCATGCCATTTTCTTTTATGGTAAGTTTCAGTGGTTTGGGTCTTGAGGAGGAAGCTTCAGCGGTATGGTCCTGTTGCGGAGTAGGGGAAATGTAGGCTCTGTTGTTGGGTATGACATATTCGGGTTTGGCACGGAAAGAATTGCAGTGCTGGTAGGGGTCGGGGTCGCCTTGAATGGTGACCTGCTTGCCATCGTGCGGGAACTTAATGCATTGATGATAGGTGGAGGGGACAGCCTTCATGGCGTGGATCCATGGTCTCCCCAGTAGAATATTATAAGCAAGCTCCCGATCAAGGACTTGGCACACCACATCTTTAATTACCGGTCCCACTTGAATGGGTAGGACAACTATTCCTTTTGTGGTTCTTTCTTCCTCGTCATATGCCTTAATGGTAATTTTCCTCCGCGGATCAACTGCTTGTTCGGAGAACCCTAGTGTAAGGACTAGCTTCAAAGTACAAATATTTAAACCGGCACCCCCATCAATGAGAACCCTCTTGATGCGATGTTTGTGTATGAATGCGACAATGTGTAGAGGGGTGTTGTGGGGTTGAGATACAAAAAGGTCATCTTGCTCAGTAAAAGATATAGAGTTGGGAGATGTCAGATTGCCTACCATGGTCTAAAACTTTTCTTGGGCCAGATTAGTGGGGACGATGGTTTCTACTAAGGCTTTCTCGAGAATCTCCTTATGAGAAGGAGATAGACGCAATAGCTCCAATATGGAAATGTGAGCCGGAGTTTTTTGTAACTGGTCGAGGATATTGTACTGACGGAAGGTGGATGGAGGTGGTGACGACCTTGGAGGAACGGTATTGAGCGTGACTTTACCACTGCGGGTAATTATACTACAACCAGTTCGGTTAGGTCCTGGTTGTTGGTTGGGTGAGATGACATTGACCTGCAGAATATGTTCAGAAATGTAGTTTATGGTGTAGTCAAATGGAACACTTGCATAGTTAGCATTACTCGTCCCGCTGTTCTGATTTGGCCGGTTGCGATGATTGTTGTTATCATTACTGTTGTAGCCGTTGTTGTTGTGGCCATTGTTGTGAATGTTGTTATACGGCCTGTTGTGATTTACAAGTGGATCCCTGTAGGCCATATAAGTTTCATTGGAGGTGTGCTGTTGTGTTCCTCCCTGATTCTAATCCAGTATATCCTATATGACATTTTTGAGGTGAATGCAGTTGTTAGTTGTGTGTCCCCTTCCTCGATGATATTCACAATAGTCTGTGTCCTTCCAGTAGGGAGGTTTGACTATAGGCTCGTAATCACTTGTTGGCGGTAGAGAAATTTCGTTGTTTGCCAACAACTTCCTTAGCGCAGATTCTTGAGACTCGCCTAACGGTGTGAATTTTCTTCTTGGGTTTGAATTGTACCAAGATCTAGGCTCCCAAGAGGGTGGTTTGTTGATTGCACCATTGTTTGTGTCCCCCTTAAGAGTGAATATGGGTTGTTGTTTAGGAGCTGCGGCCTTGGCGTCAACTACCCTATCGTCGACCACATTCTTGTTCTTGGTCCAAAACTTTGATTTATCCGTGGTATAATTGGAATTAGGCGTGTCCTTGTATAGCTTGAGAGTTCCTTTAGTGATCATAGCCTTTTTGATGAATAAGCCCATTTCGATGACTTTTGAGAATGATGTAGGGCATTGTATCTGAATTTGATAGCTAAGATCAGTATTCAGATTGTGGACAAACATTTCCAATAGTTGCTTCTCAGGTATATCATAAGAACACTTACTAGCTAGCTGTCTCCATCATTGTAAGAAGGTGGCGAATGACTCACCACTCTTTTGTTTGGTGTTGCATAGATACCTCGTGTTCTATGTTGTAAGAGAAGTGTGTTATGAATTTATTGACAAGTTCATCAAAAGTTTTGATTCCTGGTGGGAGGCGCGAGAACCACTCCATAGCTTGACCACCTACGGATCTTGGGAATAGTCTCATCAAGTAGGTCTCGTTGTGAGCTACTTCTAAACATGTGGCATTGAATTCCTGGATATGATCTCTAGGGTCCCCCTTCCCTTTGTATTTGTTGAACTTTGGGACTCCAAACTGAAAGGGGAAGGGTTTCATGACCAAACTTTTGTCAAAAGGATACGGAGCTATATCTTCCAAAGAGTATTGCTTGGAACTTGTACCGGTCTTAAGGTTGGATATTTCTTGTTTTGGACTTTCGATTTGTTGTCTCACGTCATCCATAGGAGCATTTTGATCTATGGGTTTCTTGCCTCTATCGTTTGTATCTCTCTCATTTGCATGTGGGACTGTTGCATTCGTGCCCCTCTCATGATCATTACGTCTCCGCTCATGATCATTGTCTACATTTTCCATGATGGAGCTTATGTCAAAGTTTGCGGGGAGTTTGACCCCGAGATTAGCAAGATGGTGGAAGTATTTATCGGGGTCTTCAAGGAGCACCCTCTCTACCAGGCGTTGGAATTTGCTATCTTGGATGTGCGCGATTAGTTCTTCATGAGAAATTTCTTTGTCACCACCATGTGGTGGGGCGAGGTGATCAGATGATTCAGCCATTTCAATTTGCTTGTTGTACTGGGATCGAGTAAGAACCATGCAAGGTGGGTGGGATGAAGTGGACCAGGATTAGAAATTTTGGCGAGGTGCCGACTGAAACTGTTGTGAATGGGATACCTAGGACAAGATTTGGACAAAGGATTCTCTCGCTCAATGACTTCAAGTAAGACGGTTGACATAAGACGTTAGCCGCTAGTAAGGGTAGTCGATACCAGTCTTACTGTGTAGGGCTTAGTCGTTCAACAAGACTACTAGCAAAGGTACGGTGACCTACTAGGCTTACGTGAATTCACTAATGATACGAAAAAGGGACCTATGTCGAACCGGTATGGGACAAACTGACTTTGGGACAAGAGGGATTTGGACAGAAAGTAAATGTGACAATTGACAAAAGAGAGAGACTTGGGTGAAACGGATGAAGACTGACTGCAAGGTTGAATCTGACCTCAGAAAGTGAAACTAGGCTGAAATGGGTGCGTGTGCAACTTTGATTTTGTTGGTAAAATTTTAGATTTTTCAGTTGTTTTTGGTATTTTGTGGTTGGAAAAAGGCTTTCTTGGTCTGATTTGAAGAATTAACAGCAAGAAAACATAGCAAGCACAAAGAATATTTTATAGTTTTTCATTATTTTTATGGTTTTTTCGACTCTATTTTGGACTATACTGAACAAAAGCAAGCACAAAAATCCTAGGCGAGAAATGGATTATAAGGGATTTAGGCCACTAAAACAAGAGGTATTTAATGCGGGCAACCGTTCAAGTGGTTACACATGCGGCGGCACTACTCTCCGTTATGGAGTCTCCCAGCCTCAAAGGGTTGCGCCTTAGAGGGTTTTGGGGGAGGTTGGCCGTCGGTGTAACATAACAGCACTTGTTGCAGGAAGTTTTCACCTCAAGCACAATTTATTTTAAGTGGCTTGGTAGGGCTTGGCTTTAGCCTGTTACCACTCAGGGTCGTTCCCACTTGGACAAGCGTGCATCCAAGGGCAGGCCCCTCCTAAAGGTTAAACAAATAGAATGACAAGTCTGGCACTCTGATCACCTAGAAGAGGGGAGAGCATAAACCTATTGTCATTCGCAAGCACAGAATACACTGATTAATCCACCCTAGTTAAAAGTGAAAAACTAAATGGGCTAATCTACTCAAACACAGAACTTTGAAGTGATTTTAGAAATATAGCAGTGGTTCAGTTTTAAACCCCAGAGAGCAGTGGTGAGTTCAGTTTTTAAATCCACGTAGCACGAGATTGTTAACTTTGAAATTCAGGTCTCACAATATAGCAATGGTTCATTTTAACTTCAAGATCATTGATGAGTTCAATTTTAAATTGCGTAGCACGAGATTGTTAACTTTGAAATTCTGGTCTTATGATATAGCAATGGTTCATTTTAACTTCAAGATCATTGATGAGTTCAATTTTAATCTTAGATAGCAATAACTTGGAAAGTGTTGCAATGCAAGAAACAAATGATCCAGTTACTTCTTTCCTAATTAGAGCTAGGTGAGGATTTGAATGCAAGTTGCATGAACAATGGGTTACTCCTTCCTAATTAGAACTAGATGAAAGTTGTATGCAAGTTGTATGAGAATGGGTTGCTCCTTCCTAATTAGAACTAGATGAAAATTGTATGCAAGTTGTATGAGAATGCTTAAATCAGTCCTATTCAACACTTAGTGAAAAATGATTGTCTTCAGTGGACGTTTTGCACCAAACTGGATTAGCAGTCTCTTGATATCCACCTGTAGTCCACAAAAACAAAAATTGAATCAAGAAGTTTGTAAATCAAAAGATTAGGTGAAAAACACATAATCTAGAAATTTCATGAAAATGTGAGTTTTGATAGCAAAATAAATATGAAAATCAGAATCTTCACGAAATTCTATGCTGTTTTAAAAAAAATTCATGAAAATTCGATAAAAAATGCTAAAGTTATGGTCGATTGAAGTTGCAAGGTAAACGGGAAGTTTGACGGATTATACCTGATGAAATTGATCAAATGGGATAAAAATACCTTCACCACTGCGAAGTTCTCGAGATTAGCTTTCCGATGACTATAAATTCGCAAAAATCTGATACTCCTGCAAAAAGTTAGGCAAAAAAGAAAAAAATGCCCCTATTTGACTAATATTACCATTTTTGAAAATAAAAAAAAATAAAAAATGATTTTTTTATTTTTTTTATTTTTATTTTTATTTTTTGTTACTATTATTTTTTATTTTTTAAAACCCTAAACCTAATAATATGTGTTTTTGTATGGTTTTTGTTTTTTATTATTTTTTTATTGTTTGTTTGGGTGTTTTGTGTGCTGTGGGTGCAGGTGTGCAGGGAGGTGGGCCGGCGGCGCTGGGGCGGAGAGCAGGTACAGCGAGCGGCAGGCGCAGGCGGCAGGCGGCGCTGGTGGATCGGGTGAGGGGAGGAGAAGGGGAGCGCAGAGGGAGGAGGAAGGGCTGCGGGGTCGACGGCGGGGTGGCGGGAGGAGGGGTGGGACGCACGGGGGAGCGGGGGAGGGTCGGCCGAGGGTAGGGAGTGGCGGGGAGGGTTAGGCCGTGGGAGGGGTTCTGGGTTAGGCGGCAGGGTGGCGCGTGGGTGGTGGAAGGGGGAACGGTTTAGGGGGTGGGAGGTTAGGGGACGGGGGGGTGGGGAGCTGAGCGTGAGGGAGGGTTAGGGTAGGCCGGGGGGGTAGGGAGGGTCGAGGGGGCCGAGGGAAGGGGTTTGGGGGGGGCGCGCGGGTGGCGCGTGGGGGAGGTTGGGACGGGCGGGCTCGGCGGTGCTGTGTGCAGGCTGTGTGCCCTGCAAAACTATTTTTTTTTAATTTTATTTTTTGTTTTTTATTTTTTTTATTTAAATTTATTTTTGCTAAATTTAAAATAAATAAAATGAAAATAAATAACTAAAAACTGTTTTTTTTTTAAACTGTGTAAATTTTTTATTGTTTGCTATTTTTTTTTTGTTTTTAAATTTTTTTGTTATAAAATAAATAAGATCTAAAAAAAGAGAATTGTGTATTTTATTTATTTATTTATTTATTTTTCTCTTTTTTTTTTTTTTTAATCTGAAAACAGAAAACGACTTTTTTGTTTTGTTTTGTTTTGAATTTTTTTAATTAATTTTTTTTTTTTGCAAAAATAAGCCAAAAGGTAAAAAAATTTCAAAAAATTTGAAGTAATGAAAACTAGACAAATTATATGTTTTTTCTTACCTCCGAGGCCTTCCGGACTCAATGATGAGCTCGGTTTGTGTGTAGGAGGTCGGTTGTGAAAGCTGATTCACGAAGTTTATCTGAAACACACTTCAATCTGTAACAAAAAACTTCTAAAACAAACACTCACAAAGAAGATGTGTCAGATCATGGTGGGCGCAAAAAATGTAAGGGTAAAATGGTGATCAATCAAATGAATTATATAAGACCCAAACATCAACAGAATAGGAGATAACAAAGAAGATTAAACGAAAATAGCAATGAATAACACAAAGCAAACCTTCCCTGAAATCGATGCTTCTGTTGTTTGCCTATTACAACCGTCCTTTTGCAGATGAAGGGAGCCCTCAGAGAGTGCACTCTTTTAGCTGTTCGTAGGAAGTCGATGGTAAATGGCTATGGTGATATGCAATGAAGATGAGCTCCAATGCAAGTATGTGATCTCAAGCTTGTGGATGGTAAAAGGGTGCCAAAGGCGCGTTGGTGATATTTCTGCAGAGTAACGATGTCAAAAGCCTGGATGATTAGAATGGAGGGATGAAGCTTCATTTATAGACTTGGAAGAATGGGAATCGACGGTTGAGAGGAGATATGAAGATCAACGGCTGAGAATGGTTGAGGAATGTGCAACCAGTAGAAATGTGACAAGTGTCCCAGCTCCATCATGAAAGAGGGGATGTGACAAAATTGATTGGAGAGTTAACTCCATTGACTGAACAGTTAACAGACTTGATTGATCAGTTAGAAGAGTGGATTATGGGATTGACTGAATTGATTGACCAGTGAACTGGATTGATTGAGGAGTCAACAGAATAGATTGACCAGTGAACTCAAATGACCAATCAGTTAACAGATTTGATTGATTAGTTAACTAACTTATGATTTGAGAAGAAATAGGCCATGTGGGTGAGAGAAAAATAGGTAATTAAATATTAAATATATTTAATTACATGTGCAACTTGATGATGTGGACAAGGTGAGGTGTAAAGGTGAGGTGGATTTTTGAATTTAGAACTTAGGATAGAGGAATTTGGATTAATTAAATAATTTATGATTATTTAATTGTGTAGGACATTTAGAAAAATTTTAATTAAATAAATAGAATTTATTTAATTATGGAACAGTGAATCGATTAAATAAATTTAGAATATTTATTTAATTAATAGAAGAATGGAATAAATATTTAGAATATTTATTTAGGATGATTCGTGTCATTTTTAGGCATATACACCTTCAAGTCGTGCGCTATTTTTGCCATTAGGATAAGATCATCTGCATATAAAAGCAGCTTTATTACATAGCTGGCCAAGTGAACTCCCCCTCCACCAAACTTGTCTATCCACTCCTCTAATTTGTCAATGTACAGACCAAATAGGGTAGGAGATAGCGAACAGCCCTGTTTTACCCCAATGTCACTCCCAAAGCATTCTAATAATCCTTGCTTGGTTCTAATTTAGGCACAAACCTGATCATACAACTTATGAACAGCAGCCCTATATTTTTTCCAGAATTCCCAGCTCTTCCATTCTACTCCATAATTTGCTTCTAGGAATCGTGTCAAACGCCTTCTTGAAGTCAACAAAACAATAGAAGACCTCTTCACCTTGCTTATCCCAAACCTTTTCAATCGAGTGTCTAAGGGTAATGCAGTGATCAATTGTAGAATGCCTTGGCCTAAAACCTACTTGTCCTTTCACTCTATTTCCCTCCTTTTCTGCCCACATACTGATACAGCACTTAACCATACTCCCAAAGAGTTTGCCAAACAGAGGATTGATCATTATAGTGTAGTAGTTCGACGGGTTATTGACATCTCCACTTTTAAGCAAAGGGATGACAACATTGGTCGTCTAATTTGTAGGAAAACCACTCCAGATGACCCCATTAAATATTCTTTTGATGTGCGGTGTGAGGACTTCCATGTCCCATTTTATGTACTCTGCTTGTAAGCCATCTATGTCCCGCGCTTTACCCACCACAAGCTTTTTAATTCCTTCTTTAATGTCTTTTGTAGAAAAGAGCTTGACCATTGTGTTAATAACTGGGGGGACATCTTTACTTTGACCGCACTCATACAGCTGCCTTGCATACTCTAACCATTGGGCATTTGTAATGTCATTTTCAGCAGTTGTGTTTTTTTGTTGTAATTCTTTCCAGAAGCCTTTCAGGTTGCATTTCCCAAGAGAAATCAGCTATTTTCTTCTAGTTTGCATGTAGGCCTCTTTTTTCATTCTAACTAATTTTCCATAATCCTTTTTATTTCCATGGGTTTTCAACTTTCTCTTTGTTGTCTTGCAGTCTTCTTCATACCACGAGTTAGCTGGAAAGCTTTTTTTAAAGCTTCTTTTAGGCCTATACCTCTTGCACAGGTTGAGAGCTTTGTGAATTATCAATGTCAACTTATCACTACCTATTGTTCTCCTACTTATATTGGTTGTCCTAGTATCTTTTATTCCTTGCAGCTGTTTTTCAAGTACAGTTCGAAAGATCTCTTGGTTTTCCTGTGTGGGGTACCATTTTCTTTTGGCTATGTTGTGATCTATCTTGATGCAGATGTTGAGTGCCTTTTTGCATGTTGATCTTTACATAAATGGGATTTTGGTCAGAATTCATTTCTATAGGACACTCTCTGATGCAGAGCACGTGCCAACTGAAGCGTGTGAACCAGTTCAAAAACCTCTTGGATCCCGCAAGACAGCCAAAAGAAACTATATCGGCAAGACCTTTGAATTGTCTCACCAAAACATACCCACTCTTGCCTATCGGCAAGACAGTCCACCGTCGGTCAGGTTCAATACTCCTTCGCCGACACCTTCACCTCTCACCGATAAGCCCTTGTCGGGCTGACAATGACTATCAGCACATCACAATGCCGCTCACTCCGATGTCCAGGTCACACTGACGTGGTCTTCGTTGGATTTGCCTATCGGCATGACAATCCAACATCGGTCAAGATAGAAACTCCTGCGCCGATACCTATCTCTCACCAAAAAGCACACAACATGAACTTCTCCTTCGGTAGGACTAGCCCACTATCTACTCGATGAACAGGTTCAATCCGGAGGTTCAACGGATAGGTTCAACCGGTAGGTTCAAACTGTGGGTTCAATGGATAAGTTCGTCCGGAAGGTTCAATGGACAGGTTCAACCTTCCCCTTCGGCGAGACTTCTGTCTATCGGCGAACTCTTTAAGTCTCCTGCCGACGCTCTCCCTCACACCGATGCTTATGATCTTCAACCTATGATCGCCAGTCCTGGTCACCTCCGCCAACGGTCACCCTACTCGACCAAGTTGCCTATCGGCAACACTTGGACTATCGGCCCAGCTACAGGAAACCTCCCCGATTTCTGATGTCACTCTGATGACTGTTAATTCCTCTGTCGGGCTGACCTCTACTGTCGGCCCAACGTTGAATTCTTTCGCCGATACACCCCTCTCTCACCGATGACCTCTCTCTATTAGTGAGACCACTTATTGTTGGCGCCACCTTTTTCCCTTCTGCCGATGAAGTAACTCATGCCGATATATACTACATCAGCCAGACTTCTCCAGCATCACCCCGATCGACGGGAACATGCACTATCGGCTAACACTCAAGATCTTTCGCCGATACCTTGTCTCACCTCGACGGACTCAACTCACACCGTTGTCGGTGAGACTCACCTCCGTCGGACCAGCACGATTCCTCCTTGCCGATCCCTGACTCACACCGATGGGTCGAATACAGAATACCTACAGAAAACCTATTTCACACAGGTGACGGTATTCACAACTGATGTTTTCCCACCATGTGACAGTAAAACACTAAATCAACACATACTGGACATATACCCCAATGGAAATTGTAACAACGAGAAACACTGAGGGATTGCTTGAAATGGTTCTGCAACTCTAATCTTCCATACCTAGAGCGAATAAACAAAAATGGGGGATTAATCTACAAGTCCATTCCACTGATTTCCCCAAAAATCTGCCAGTGGAATGGATTTATCCAGTTAGCTCGACCACAGAAGCACAAAACTAAATTTTATACAAAACCTACACAGAATGAATTTCTACACAGTATTCAGAAACTGGAAAGAAAATAACTTGCAGAACTTCTATTCTTTCTTCATGTTCAGAAACTACATTCGACTATTCAGAGACCAGAGCCAAAACTATCACCCGTCCCCTCTACAAAAGGTTTTCCCCTTTTTATCTTTCCCAATGTGAGGGACTGACATTCTCCTCTGTTTCTGGGATTTTAGTTTTTCAAAATTATAGGTGGGAACCCTTAATCTATTACAAAAGACATCTGTTTTGCATAAGACAACAAAACTCTAGTGCTTAAGACACCTTGATTAACTTTCCCTTAATCCAAACTGTTAATAAATGTCAAGTTTGGAGTTTACCCACATGAAATGCTAATAGAGAATGTTACATTTTTGAAGATGCTATAGATAACATGAAATGTTTAATTAAATTTAGTCTTCTTCTCCTTCCTCTTGTGTATATTGGTCCTGTTGAAGAGGTGCCCTTGCACCACTCTCTCACCCCCACTTCTGTTAGCCTTGCTAAAAGATTCTGAGAGCAAATAACATAATCTACCACACTTTTCCCATTGTATGTTTGGCACGTAATATTCCCTGAACTTGGCCATGTTTTGATGCCATTGCAAATAATTAAATCGTACAAGCTGCATAACCCTAGCAATTATGCTCCGTATTGTGAGATACCACCTTTTTTGTCTTGAGAGTCTCTTTCCCACTTTTGGTTTTCTTCCTCTTCTAACCATAAAGGATTGTCTTTTACTCCTTCTTGGCTCTTAAGGTATAAAGCCTAGTTATTTGATGTTCTTGCATTGAAATCTCTCATTAAAATGATGTCACCTACCACACTATAGACATGTATGTCCTTTTTTAAGGCTGCATATGGATCCTCTTATAAAATTTTGAGCCACAAGGAGCAAAGTAACATGCGGCAAGATATATTGTGGATCCCTTTTCTTTCACTTTCGTCCATATGTATTGTTTGTTTGGGTCTTCTTTTCAACTTGTATGACTCTCTCCCAAGACTCTCTCACTAACACTGTCACACCCCCATGGCCATTGCCGCTTTCAGTTAGCTCATTCCAAACTGAAAACTTCCTATAGCCCTCAAAATCTGGAACCTTACAGCTCTCATGCTCATGCATCTCAGTGATGACAATGAAGTCTTTTCCCTCTGCTATGGGCCCTAGCCTAGGACCTCTCCTCCAAGGGTAACCCGAGCGACAGTTCCAGCTTACCATTGAGAGGTGTTCCTGGGGGCCTCGCCTTCCTATTTAGTGTGCGTTGTTTTGTTTCTAAATTGGGCTTTCCCTCTATACAACCACGCGTCATTCCCTGCATTTCTTGTTGCTACCACTTTCTCCCACTCCTTCCTTCTCTCTTCTAACTGTGATGGAGTTAAATCCTTGTCTATATAGAATTGTGTGCTTTTAAGGAACCTTTTGTTTCTTAAGATTATGTTCTTGTCCTCCATGTTTTTCAAGGTTACTCTTGCATTCCTATTTCTGCCCGCTTTTGTTATTCTTCCAATTCTACTTGCTTGGTGAATGTGCCCTGTCCACTCCAACTTGTCTGCAAGAAAGTCTTTTATTAACTTGTCCGTGTGCTCACCTTCCCCATGGTCTTTCAAACCCTTTATTATTATGTTTGCTGCTTTATCATGTCAGTTTTTTTCCTCCCACATTTGTAGTTTAACGTGCTTCTCTATGAGCTCGTTTTGGTTCACTGCTGGCCCTTTTGCTACTTGTGCCCATGACTTAGCTTCTTCCAGCTGCTCCTTTAACTTAGCTTCCTTGATTTCCATGCTTGCCATGGCTGCTTGAAACTCTTTTAATGGCGTAATGTCTTTCTCCTCTATTACACTAGGAATGTTTCTGATGCTGACTTGCTTTATTTCCTGCTGGCCTATTTTCAAGACAGCCTGCAATTGGGTTATTTCATCCTTAAGTAGCTTGTTTTTGAGAGTGATTGTTAGTTTTATACCATGATCTCTTGTAGTTTGTTATCTTTCATCATCCCCAACACCTTCATGCTTTCAAGCCTCCTCTTTAGGCCCATCAGCTCCCTAACATACAAGTCTGATGACCATATTAGTGGAGTAGAGTCAGGGCTGTATTGATCATGCTTGTCCCCATTTTCAGCCTCTAGCTCTGCCTCCACTTCCTACTGCTTCACATTCTCACTGTCCTTGTTGTGGAGATTCCTTGACCGCCCACCTTCAGCACCCCTCTTTGGACTAATCTTGATGTCCAGCTGTGTCATTGTCTCTAACTAAGTTTCAAGGTTTTCTTGATTATCCTACCCTGTAACCAATGGTTCTACCTACTCTTGCATTGCCTCAAAGTTATTTATTGCCCAAATAAAATTCGTTAACTTTGGAAGGATTGTGATGAATTTGTTGTTTCCTAACCATTTTAGCTTTCTTGCTATTTTAATATGTCTGCATTGTAAAATCCTCCTATACTACTTGGCATTGACAAATGCTAGGGTTTCCTCTGTGCTTGTGTTTTTTACTTGAGTATATCCTTGTTTTTGATAGTGCAGGAATGACTCAAAAACCCCAGCAGTTATGAAAGGAGTGTCTTGTTTACTTACGGGATATGTAGTGCCATATGGCACTATCATATTTGCCTGCGGTGCCTTTAAAAACTCCTCTGCAGTCTCTAGCCCATTCTTGTCACCTGGTTCCCCTGGTGAAATCTTAAATAAATGTCATATCGGTGAACTCATTTTTTGCACTACTAGACTACTCCCCATACTGCCCAATTTGCATTATATGCAGTTTCCCTCTGTTTAGCTTCTAGGTTTGAAACCCTGAGTCTGTTTCTTGCCCGTTTCTCAAGGTTTATGTGTTCCACCGTTTGATGTAAATGTTGTTTTGTTGGATAGGAAAATGAACCATAAAAATATCAAGAAAAGAAGCTTTGATTAAATAATAGAAAGTGAGAGTTTGGCTGACCTATGCAGAGACTTATTTTTACACGTTGTAGCCCCCAAGCTTGTTTTCTTCCTAGGTTGTCAGCAGAGTCTTTTGAGAGTGTCAGTATGTTGGCCCACTCCACCGCCTGAGACTTGGAACCTACTTGAAAATGCCTGGAACCCGCTTGAAAATTACTAGAACCTACCTAAAAGTCTGATAGGGAGGGACTCTAGAATGTCAATTCTACTTATCTTGAATCAATTCAAGACTCTGGACAACTCTAGCCTCTCTACCAATTCAAGTGCTCATGACATCTTTCTACACAAAAATGTCTGCTAAATTCCTCAACTCTTTGCAGAGATGGAAAATTCTATCACTCTACTTGGTGTGGGACACATTCCTTGTCCTCACTGCTTCCAAGATACTGCCTCAAGGGCACATGACTTTTCTGAGCCCATTGTCCACCCTTCTCTCTCTATTCAAGGGTCTTGACTACTTGGTGCTCACTTTCTCCCTCTCTGTTTTCCACCCCTGTAAGTCTATTCTCCTACTTGTCTATCTAGCCGGACTCCTTACTGAGCTCGCCTAGAACAAGCATGCATTGCCTCTAGTCGACAATCCAACCATCCCACAAAAGAAAAACAAACAAAAGGCATGGCTCTATTCGATGGCCTCCATACTGTACAGAGGAACTTGAGGGACATCAAAACAGAGTCATGGTTTGCAAAAGAGAACAAAATTTTAGAAAAGGAAAAGACTAATCTACCTCAAAATAACAAACTGAAAACTATACAAAAATACAATATTGGTCGAACTGCTAAATTGGATTTTTTTATTCAAACTTGTTCTTACATCAAATGCTTCTCAAATCAAAATCTTCCTCTCTCTGCGAACCCCTTATAGAGAGAATTCTACCTCTAATAGTTATCTCATGTCCGTTACAGGACGGTTCAGTTCTCAGACTGGTTCGTATTCTAACTGCCCCGGTTCAACTTTATGCTAACGCTCCGCCCTCTATCGGTGAGTCTAAATCTTTATCAGCGTGACCTACCTTATCGGCCTTCCCACATTCTTTCTCCCCGATGACTTATCTCTCCCCGAGATCTTTATGCTCATCGGCCAAACTTAGTATTATCGGGCTCCTTTGGAAATATTACTCTGACACTTGTTATCACCCCGATGATCTTTGACTCTCTTCCGTCGGCCAGACCTTCCAACTTCTCCATCCGATGCTTCCTATCGCTGTGACTTAGGTCATCGGTGAAAGTTTCTCCTCGCCTTCCGATATGTAACCGCACATTGATGCCTTTGAATCTCTAAGACTTTCCATCGCCCAGACAATGTCTATCGCTCAGACTTTACACTTGTTCTCCGATATCACAACCTCACGCCGAAATCCACATACAACTTCTCCATCGGCAAGACTGCCTCTATCGGCAGTGTCTCCATTTCTCCCGCCGACATGCCGATAACATCCCTATTGGTGAGACATTGCCTTCGGCCACAGAAAAACTTCCTTCACCGATACACCGATGAACTACCCATCGGTGATGCTTGATGTTCATCACCCCGATCGGTGAGATCACTATTGTCGGATCAATGCAAACTTGGTCATCCCAATAGCCTTTCTCACACCAACATGCATGTTCCCACTCTGTCCTATTTGAAAATTCACCACATTACACCAAAATGCAACTATAGGAAAATTCACAACATCACACCAAAAATGTGCAAGTATATACATGGGCTCCAAGCCCTTGGTGCTCCTGCACCAAAGTCCCGCCTGAAAAGGCCTTAGAGCACATGTAACCTAGAATATCCACCTGAAAATCCTAAAGCTTAGAAAACGTCGTCGAACACGGGTCGCCGTTGCAGAAGCCCTATGAAGGTCATGGAAAGCTTGTCCCTCAAGCTCATGGTGTCTAGTGGAAGTTGAAGAGTCACAATATCTCATAATTTCATTGTAAGCATTTAAATAATTATTTGTCATGTTATTGGGATGTCTCACTTGGTAGGGAATATTGGATATGCTCTCTCGACACATTTATGTAGGTTTATGACATTTATGATAGCATCTTTAAGAGAGTGTTACATATGAAAACATCTATGACACATCATAAAGGAGTTACTTGGCATCTTTGAAATTTTTCTCTTTGGGAATTGAAGTGCCACATTTACGTGTAGGTGCGTGTTGTAGAAAATATTGTTATTTTATTATACATGTTGGAGAGTATATTCCACTGAGCTATTTTTTGCTAGATATGAGTTATATTTGACCAAGGGATGATTCCTCCTTGACTTAGGTGTTGTATTTGGAGTAATTATTGTTTGAGAAGTACAATATTGACCAAGAATGACCCATGTATTGATTTCCATGTCCCATGTTGAGAAAATGATATATTCACCTTTTTGGAGAAGAAAATGTTAGCTTCTGGAAGAGTGACAAGGTGTAGAAAGGAGACAGAGTGTTCTTCTTTGCTTGTAGGTCATTGGTAACTCAAATGAGAGAACTGGGGAGTACCTAGAAGAGAGGAGATTGAGGGGAAATCAACATTGAAGTGTTTTTGTAGGGATTTTTTGTTGCATGTTGAAGATTGATGGGTTTGGTGATTTTGCAAGGTTGGAAAGTGAGTTTTGTAAGGGCAAACTCTGCCAAAATTTCTCCAAGATTGTATGAGCGTTATTACATGTTATTTTGTGGGATTGGGTTAATTGTTTGGATTCATTTTATGTGGGTATATATTAGCAAATTTGGTATTGTGGGTTTTAAAGAATGAAAGTGTTGATTTGAAGGGTTTTGATGTGAGAAACTTGTTGCAATGCTTCAAAGAGTTTGAGCAATGGAATCTTATGATTTGTATATGTTGTAGGGTTTTAAAATAAGCAAGCGAATGAGTGTGTTTTCTTATTTTTATATCGAATTTGTATCAAAAAATTAGTGGCACTTTGATGGGTATTTGAGTGTGTTAAAAATGAGCAAATATATGTGATTATTCTCTCTTAGAATTGGGTTGTTTTGTTCAGAGTTAAAACCTATTTTAGCATGCCATTAGAGTTCATGTTGGGGTTTGTTCCAAGCATGGTGGGTGTGGTTTAAGATTTAATTTGTGATGTTGTTTCACCTCATATGTTGAGTCTAGTAGTGGTGGAGTTGTGTGGTTTAGCTGCAAGGAGAAAGCTACCCTTCATTAGGTCCCCTATCCTTGACTACATCAAAATCAAATAAAAAATGAAGATGTTCATAGTATAATTAAGGATTGTTAGAAATGAAGGTGCAAACCATACAACAAAAATCTAATTCAAACGTTATTTATGTACTCTAAACAATATAGAATCAATGGAGATTGCAACAGAAATAAAACCCACTACACAGAAATGACATGCATTAAGAACTGAACACATAACACAGTATGTAACGTGGAGAAAACCCTATTGGGTAAAAAAACTCCACCAAGAAATGAGGCTCCAAGTTGTATTATCTTCAAATATGAGATTACAATACATGCACTTCCTCTTCTTCTTCAGTCTTCAATCCATCGGATCCTGTTACTCTCAAGTCTACTAAAAACATAGTACAAATATCGTTATAAAAGGGGGTTGCCTTCAGGGCAAGAAAATCAACATAATATCGACCGTCAGATCTATGACCTAATGACAAACGGTCAAGATTTACAATGATAAAATATAAATAAAATGTGGTTTCAAGGGCGCTGCCCCTGAATCCCCACCGGGAGGCTAGGCCCCCGGACCGGGCCCGTCAAGGGGATGATCCCCCTGGACCCCTCGTAGGGGGAAACCTCCTTCCGACCCCCTGTCGCGAACGAATTAACAACGGGTACCGGATATAAACATGCAATTGAAACAAGATCGTTGCTAGTGAAACCTCTCATCCCTTATGGGTGATTTACAAACAATAATAGGAATAATAAATTACATAGGATTTACAAGGTTGATGGCACCTTAATCCTAACAAGGATGGGTTTACACCAATTTAGATATGAAAAGTGTAGATTGAAGGTCTCAAAAGAAATTTGGGAAGTGAGAATATATATTTTTGTAATTCCAAGATGGTTGAAATGGAATGGTACTATATCATGGAATGCTCTACATATGATGACATTTAGAATAACTATCAGGACAACTTGCAAGGGAGATCATTGTATACCATCTCTGAAGTGAGGAATGTTAGAAAATGGAAAACTTTTGATCAAAATTTTAGTAAGAGAATGAAATTTCAAAAGCAAAAATATAATAGAGATTAAGATTTAGGGCTTTGTTGCTCTACTTTATTTTTTTTAGCATCTCACTTTATTTTTTTAATCTAGGGTTCTATAAACTATTTTGGCTTACAAATAGTAAAAATTATATCTATCTATTTACCTAACATGCTCACTATGCATCCCATGCATTGTGAAAGTTCGATAGCTAGTGTGTTGACAATAGTCATCGGTGCATTTTAATGGTTGGATCAACATAGTGGGAAAAATGATCAAAGAATCTAAAAACATTTCTTACTTTCATTTGTATTATCTCCATTAACCCACTATAAGTCACATTTTCTAACTTTTACTTCTTCAATAGAAATTATTTTTTTGGTGTATATTTTGTGAGCACAACTTTGTTATTAAATTGACATCAATTTTATGGATATTTGTTTAAAATTTAATTAGAAACATGCTTCATACTTTTATATATTATTTGAAAAGTATGAAAATAAAGTATACATAAGAAGATTTACCATAATATATATCCAATTGGTATCTATGACCCATCAAAATATATGTGAAAAATTAAAAAATCAATTATCAAGCTACCATCCGACTAGGCATGTACAACTACATTAGTAAGAGGAGATAGATCATCTATGGAGGAACAAACTATTGAGAGGGTTTGCCAAAGGGACAATCAAGAGCCTCCCACCCATCTTGAAAATCTTGGATTTCAAGTGGCAATGTATGATCCAAAATCAAGTCACACATGATTGTTCTCATTGGTTGAATGATTAGGCAATTCACCATTGCTCATGTGACAAGAGTTGATCAAGTGGTGGTGAGTGAGGTGGACTACCCTCTTCAAGTAAAAGGAGTATAGGGATGATGGATTTAATGTCTTGTTGGTGTGTGTTTTGCTTAGGGATAATATTAATTTTGCTTTAATTTGTGAGTGCCTCTAAGTATGTAGTTGCATGATCTAAGGCCTCAACAAGGTTTGTAATTTGGATCACTTCCAAGTGAATGTTCTATCATCAAATATCCTCAAGGATAGTCATTTGTTCTTGAACAATAGAAATGGGAGGATGTAAGTTTTCCCTTAGATCCTATAAGATTTTCTTTATCAAGTCTAACATCAGCTCAGGACACATAAATGTGAAAAGGTAAATGTGACCTATGAAGTTGACCAAAAAAATCAAGGTCCTCTTTGTTAATTTAATTCAATGTTTTGATTGTGGTTTTGTGTTTCAATTTTTTGATCATTTGAATTCATTAATTATCTAAATTTCTAGCAAAGTTCTAATCACTTGTAAATGGTTTGATCAGTTTGAATTTAATGTTTGAGTATTTGAGTGTAAAGTGTGGATCACTTGCAAAAGTTTGAAATGATGCTTAAGTGTAAATGTTTTTGTAGTTTTGATTGTTTTATATGTTGATTTTCTATGTTTGGATATTTTTTGTGTATTTTATTGTTTTTGAATACAAGCTAAAAGAAACTAGTTTAATTTATTTTTAAGGTATTGATTTTTTTATATGAACTAAATTAATTAATCTATTCAACTGATAATACTTTGAATAATCAATTAATCCAAATTGATGGATTGCTAGATTTAATTTGAATAAACTTATTGATTAAACAAAAACCAATTAATGCACATGTGTTGAATCTAAATGAAAAGAATATTTTATGTATTTTTGCTTAATTTTAATGAATGCAACTAATTAAATCTAATCTAAAAACTAAAAGATTTTTATGAAATAAAAAACTAATGAATGAATCTCTTTCTTCCTTCTGCTTTCAGATATGCAAAATAGTATTGATTTTTTTTCTTTTGCCAAGGGGAATTGGTCAACAAAACCAAAAATCTCCTTTCCTTTTTTCATACAATTTCTAGCAATCAATCAAGAGATAAAGAGGGGAAAATAATGTTGAATTAATTTCTCTTTTTAATTTCATCATGCAAAAAGTAAATGATAATTGTTTTAAACCCTTTTATGTGTATATATTTGCCTAACTGAAATGAACGAATTGCTAGTACAATTTTGGAATAATCTTTCTTTTGGTATGTTGACAATGAAAGTTTTTTATTTGATTTCCTTTGTAAACTTTATTTAAGAAAAAAGTCAAGACTTTCTAAATAGTGAATTCATAATAGAGATTTTTCTAACCTAAAGCTACAATCTTGGAAAATAAATCTAAATTCTATCTTAAAACTAAGATCTACAATCTACACTACAAATTACTTCTATGATTATACACCTCTTTTCACTCACACAATGAATAAAACTAATATAGAACCAAAACTACTCAAAGAAAAGCTACATTAAATTCAATACCCAGGATTAGAGATATATCTAAAGAATAAAGCAATTTTGATGTTGGTTGTGTCCTCAAGAATTCAGTTGTTTGATACCTTTCCTTTGTCAACTTGAGAACCTCCTCCAATGGTAAAAAGGAAGAATATTGTGGGCTAGACTCAACTACATATAACTTGCAATAGATGTGCAAGAGGTTGATAGTTAGAATCTTGGAAGCTCTAGTTGGTCTCAAATTTGCATGAATGTTGGATCTCTTCAATGGACAAAATTTGGACCTTAATAAGGAATATAAAATAGGTATCTACATGAAAGAAAGATTAGGTTTAGGTTTTGAGATAGAAAACAATTAAAGTCTTAAAGATAATTGACTTAAAAAAAGTGTCAACTTAGAGTTAAAATGTTGAAAATAAGAAAAACTTCACTCATGCAAAGATTCACATGTTGGAGGCAAAAATATCTATGGTTTGACCTACGGAGGAACGATCGACAAAACCTGTAAGTTAATGGATAACCTACAAGAATTGTAAAGAATCCTAAGCAAGGATATAGAAGCACATTCAAAGATGGTAAAGGTTGAAAGCTTTATATTGCATCAAAGAAGATATGTACAATGTTGTGTAATCAACTATATCATTGGTATGAACTTCTCTGTCTATATTTGGTATATGATAGGTATGTATACAAGAAGTATTTGGTTATACCTCCAATAGAGGGAAAATATACATTTGATGCATATGGTGCACTCTTCATGTGGATAGGAGTGTGATAGATGTCAAATTTATATGTGTTGAAGGGATGGCATAATCATGTAGTGATGTGGCCATGTGTCTAGCACATATGGAGCCAAACTAAATATAGTTGAGTGAAGGAAGGTGTTGGTTCCTAAAATAACCAAGATCCAAAACCCTAAAACATTACCCAATAACCTAGGCTAGGGGTGTCATCAAGATGACTGGAAAACGGTTCATCAACAAATTAAGGATGATTCTGGACCAACTAATAGGAGTGGGTAAAACCCTCTTCACTTCGGGCTTAACTAGACCCAAGAGGGACATTCTTAAAGGTATGAGATTAAACACAAATACATAATCACAACCATACCCAAGGTACACTTGATCCCCTATGATTGTCATTGGATGAAGACCGACTAGCTACATAGACCTCTAATTAAGCTAATGATATGTCTTGCACATGCACCCATAGATAACATTTCTTATATCCCATACATTTGGTATTCCATACACAATGGTAAGATGCAGACATGCATGACATGATTCAAACTGTTTTGGATTACTTTAGATTTATCCTTGGTTATCGAACATAATCAATGAATAATATGTAACTAAACATAACCCTTCTCCTACTCCTATAGCTAACAAGACAAGGGTTTGATAAAACGAGAGTGATTGATCCTTCCCCAATATGGACCGATGCCTACTCCAATGGGCAACAAAGTCATGAACAACAAAGAGGAATGAAATGGATCTAATAATCATCAACAAAAAAATAAAATGCATTTACATACATTTCTCAAATTACATTTCATATAATGAACATACTTATTAATCCCGAGTAGAACTGCAACGATTTATTTGCAACAAAAGAAATGACCCAACACAAAACTTGTATTGATTTAAATGTTGTCACACATTATCAAATCCTTGCTACAATCACACCAACAAATGTGGTGAAGGCAAAATACATAGTTGCGCGACTATACATTCCCTTGAATCACTGCAAACAACCCTGGAGACATACCACTGCATGAAGATGTGCGCTACAATCCCTTCCTACATTGTATCAAATCCATCCCTTCATTTTCCACTTGGACTGGCATGATATGAAGCTCTAAAATCCTCCTAAGGCACTTGCAGACCTGATAATTAGTTTAGCGACCAACCCTTCTTACATCTTATCATGTATATATAGCATTATTTTCTATGGTTGCACTTGGGTGGGAATCACCTACCCCACTTATTGCATTAACTTCAGCATCTAAATTCATCTACCACACCAACAAGCTCCAAAATGATCATTAATAGAGGCCTAGAGAGTCGCTAGAACGTCTCATTGTGTACAAACAAAACAACAGATTGGGAAGGTGAAAACGTAAGGCCTTGATAAATCAAGCTTCCACCAAATATACCACTTCTTTATTAGGAGTAGGAGACTCCTCGCAACTCTAACAAGTATAAAGGGATGCAACAATTTGAACTTTGGCGATCGAGCCAAAGTCAAACCATCTTTATTTAGATTGGGAACAGAAAGAAACCCTGAACCCCAAAGTTCAAAGAAACACAAGAGATCCTATTGGGCTTTGACAATTGAGCGTATGCCATAAATCCTTCCAATCAATCACACAAAACCCACACCGCTTGATTCTGTGATCCCTGAACACTAAGAGAACAATTTTGTAACTGTCGGGAATTGAGGATCAGGCCTTCTGATGAATATCTGCCACTAGAGCAAGAGAATGAATGCCTCCTTGAAACCTAAAGTATGTGAGACTTACACTAATAACATATTGGGTTTCGGTAGTCAGGCCTTTACCTGAAATTGTTCGCTTGAGGAAGAGAACAAGAGCCTCCCCGACCCCACAATATCAAAACACGGGTGAATTACTTATCGAGGATCAGAGATTAGAGACACCACAAAATGCATGCTCAAAGAACAAGAGAACCAAGTCAGACCGATACCCTAATCCTGAAATACTTGGTAGATATATTTATCGAGGATCGGGGAGTTTTTGGACCCATGCCAAGATGTCAAGGGGAAGTAGGTAATCCCAACACAGTGAAATTGAAAGACTTAAACAAAATGGCAAGGAACCAAGGTGGAGTTCAAAGCCGATAAGGATGGAATACAAGTACAAGAAATCCCAAAACTTTGAAAATCTAATAAAGGCACAAAACCAAGGAAAAGGCCCAAATCATCCCAAACTTAGATTTTTATGGATCTTCTTGGCAATTTGACATATGGGAGACCCTTTCATGATTTCTTAGATCGTTATAAATAATGGGTCAAATGGGTCAAGGTAAACAAAGGCACAACCATGGGATTTTGATGGATTTTAGGTAAAATTATGCATGTTCCAAGGTTGACAAATAATAGCACTAACACATTGGCTCTAGTTGGGAACTATTGGAAGGATATAGAAGGTTGTGAAGCACCCTACATACCATTTAGGTCATCCCTAGACTCATTTATGGGTCATCTAGGCCTTAAATAGCCTTAAACACACCCTAACACACCTTAACAAGCGTTAATATGGATAAATATCATAAAGGAAAGGGTGAATTCATGGAAGGGAGTTAATTAAGAGTATTTAGGAAAGGACATAAGGGAAAGACTCCATGAAAGGGTATTAAGAGGCTATATAAGGAAGAGGAATGTGAGAGAATGGAGCATGATGATGTGAAGAAGCATAATAAGAGAGGAAGATGGAAGATATGGAAGAGATATATAGATATGATGAGAAGAGGGAATATATATATATATATATATATATATATATATATATATATATATATATATATATATATATATATATGAGAACTATTGTGTAATATTTGAACATTTATGATATTTATTACATATTGAATATGATGTAATCTTAATGCATTATGTTATTTCCTACCATAAATATATGTTATTCTATCATTGTCACTGCTGGGGTATAAAGACTACATAAGAGTAATCTAGGCTTAGATCTCCGGACCATGTTTTATTATTTCTCTTGCCAACAGGGACATGTGCCAAACCTGGCACAACAAGAACCAACTATCTCTAGGTAGACCAAATAGCAAAACACAACAGGGGAAAACAAACCAACGTATTTACAAGGAGGGCGTATATACAATAGGACTTACATTCATAGACATGAAAGCACAAAAGGAAAGATGATTGTAAACAAAATTTGCAAGGATTTGCAAATCAACCCCTGCAAAGAAAATCCATGGAACAAGTCCATGGACAAATTGCTGCACCCTTCTTGCCTTTGTTAAAGATAAGCTGAATGAAGGAGTTAATCTCCCTCTTGTACTCACCACCCAACTACAACAAAAAATGGCTATCGCATGCCTGCACCAATCTGCAACCACTGTCAGGTAAATGAAGACAAGATTCACCATTGAAAACATTGTTGCAAGGCAACCACAAGTAATAGGTGCTCAACCTAATCCACATCATATCAATTTTTTTCCCAGCAGCAAGAGGTGAGACATAAAAATTCAAGTTAGCATCAAAAGATATGGATAGAAGCAAACTTCCATCATCACCTGCAACTTCATTACAATTGTTTACCTCTTCATGCAATTAAGGGAAAAGGAGAACACCTCCAATTCACATGATGAGAAAAGTGTGCCTGATTGCACCACTGATCTACAAAAGAAGAGGACTCTTCTTGCAAATCAAACTGGAAAAATCTAGCTCCAGCACACCTTCAATTTGGGTTACAACATGTTGATCTACAATCTGGCACTCATGTTTCTGTTCAACATCATTTTCCTCTGCATGTCGGTCCCAAATAAATGATTCAAATTCAAGCACGACACTATCATCCATATCAACATAAACTCTTCCTTCATCATAAAAGAAAGTTTAGTAACCACAAGTGTCAAACTCTTGGACAATGGGTGACCAATATACATCATTTTAATTTGTGCTGATACAATCACCAATATTTGAATCATGAACATGATTCAATTCAAAATTTAAACCATTATCAGAACCAAGAGACACCTCATGTGAAAAACCAAGTTCTTCCAATTGTCTCACTATTTGGAGCTCACTCTAGCAACTAGTTGTGTCATATTCACCACTGCAAGCTTACTGATGACATATTTCTTTTGCATCATCTTTTTGTGGCTCACTTGAAGCACATTCTGCATAAGGAAGACAACAAAATTTGCACCAAAGAAACATGCTCTCATATGCATCCACATGATCACCACCTTCACATTCATCAAGGGAAAATTCATCAAACTAAAAATCCATGATAGCACCAACATCTATTTCAGATTGGTTATCATCAAGTGCATCCATATCTCCATCTTCCTCATGTAAACAAATAGGAGAAGTTTCATCAATTTTGTCAGGGACAAATGAGGGCAACATATCAAACAAGAAATTGGTTTCTTGCTCACTCCCTATTTCACTTACCTGTGCAACATAATAAACTCCCAGAACTGATTCAATTGGCTACTCACTTGTGCAGATAGCCTCCTCATTGTCCACTAGGCCACATACCTCAACATTGAGCTGGAAGTCATCATGCATCTCATCATCTTCACCTCCAACAGATGAAATGTCCAACTGAAGGTGGTGCACACATTACCTTCATCATCTGTGTCACTGTTATACAATGCACCACCTTCGCATTCTACCCTTCTAACTACTTAATAATCATAATTTGGTGTTTCACTCATCTGATTAGTTGTATCCACATGACTGATGTTCAAATTAGCTCGTTCATTACTAGCAGAACCAACACTTGTGGACAACAACCCTGTTATGTAATCATCTCTCACCTTCTCCATATAGTCTAGGCATGAATAAGCTTGCTGTAAACTTGTTAGTTTGAAATCCTTCTGCACAAAACTCAATCCAACTTCATATGCTTCAAAACACATATCAATACAAGCACGAGTGTTAGGTATGAATCCTTTTGTATTGTTGGAAAGGGCAACTGCAAACCTATGACTAAAGTCCATGCTAGACTCTCCCTCTTGTCTTTTATTTTTTCTAACTCCATGATAAGATCAGCAGGGTCCAGACCTTTTACAAATTCATCTTCAAATACAACCACAATTTCATTCCAAGAGGCAAAGGATTGCCTTGAAAAACTTTGAATCCATTCTTTTACCTATCCATTTAGTGACTCTGAATCTCATCCACATATCCTCATCTTCAAACTGATGTTCTTCCATGAATTTTGAAAACTCATCAACATGTGTGTCCCCTCCCAAATACTGTACCCATCAAACTTGGGCAACTAGTTGTAGACCTTGGTTGGCATGTTTCTTGTCTTGTAATCAACCCTAGAGAGGTCTAACTGATTATAAATAGGATCTAAGGGAGTGACTGAGGACTGCGTAGCTTAATTTTTAAGGGTAGCAGACCAAGCATTGGACCACACCCTAGTCTCTTTCTTTTTCTTTTTTTTTGTTGCAACATGCACTATAGCAGCTGCTTATTTTCATTAATTTCATATTATAGCCTAGTAGGTTTATTCTAATTTTGCATCGGTGCATATAGGTTAGGGCTTGTACAAAATCCAAAGCCATGACTAGAACAAGCATCACTAGAATAGTTACGGGCATCAAATCCAATGTAATTCCTAGGGTCTGAAATATAAGAAGATGCATATGAAGGGGCACCTGTAGGGTAATCATTTTCAGACCTAGATGCCATAGCTAAAACATTCTACAATACAAGGCAGAAAGTGAAGGTATTACAAATTATTTGTTTCTTCACCATAACAGGAACACAATCTCAAAGGTAGGAAGAAAGAACCATGTAGATTACTTTCACCAGCTGTTGTACATTGAAATGGAGTGTTTAAATCACCAACAACACACAGAGTAATAGAAACAACAAATTTCTTTGTTCCTTGATAGCAAAGTCACCACCTCTTCCAAAGAGAAATTCCTTGAAGCATGACAAAACTCCAAGGCCACAAATCAATTTTGGGTTCAGCTCACCAACAGAGTCTTCAAATTCTTTCTAACCCAACAATACATCCCCAACAATGGTGCCATTTTGTTGGCTCCCAACATAACCAAGATCCAAAACCCTAAAACATTACCTAATCACCTATGCCAGGGGTGTCATCAAGATGATTGGAAAGTGGTTCATCAACAGATTGAGCATGATTCTGGACCAACTGATAGGAGTGGGTAAACTCATCTTCACTTCGGGCTCAACTAGACCCAAGAGGGATATTCCTAGAGGTATGAGATTAAACACAAATACATAATCACAGCCATACCTAAGGTACACTTGATCCCCTATGATTGTCACTAGTCAAGATCAATTGGCTGCATAGACGTCTAATTAAGGTGATGATACATCTTGCACATGCACCCATATATCACATTTCTTATATCTCCATAAGATATATACATTTGATATTCCATACACAATGGCAAGATGTAGACATGCACGACATGATTCACAAATGATTCAAACTATTTTGGATTACTTCATATTTATCCCTGGTTATAGAACAAAATCAATGAACAACATGCAAACTAAACCTAACCCTACTCCTACTCCTATAGCTAACAGGACAAGGGTTTAATAAAATGAGAAGGATCGATCTTTCCCCAATATGGACCAGTGCCTACCCTAATGGGCAACAGAGTCATGAACAAAAAAGATGAAGGAAATGGATCTAATAAGCATCAATAGAAAACTAAAATACATTTACATACATTTCTCAAATTACATTTCATATAATGGACATACTTATTAATCCTGATCAGAACTGCAATGATCCATTTGCAACAAAAGAAATGACCCAACACAAAGCTTGTATTGATTTAAATGTTATAACGCATTATCAAATCCTTGTTACAATTGCACCAATAAATGTGGTGAAGGTAATATACATAGTTACGACTATACATTCCTATGAATCACTGCAAACAACCATGGAGACATACCACTACATAAAGATGTGCACTACAATCCCTTCCTAAGTCGTATCAGATGCATCCCTTCATTTTCCACCTAGACTGACATGATTTGAAGCCCTAAAATCCTCCTGAGGCACTTGCAGACTAGACAATTGGTTCAGCAACCAACCCTTACATCTTCTTTTCATGTATATATATATATATCATTATTTTCACATGGATGCACTTGGGAGGGAATCACCTACACTACCTATTATTAACTTCAGCATCTGAATTCATCTACCACACCAATGACCTCCAAAATGATCATTAATGGCAACCTAGAGAGTCATTGGAATGTCCCATCATGTACAGACAAAACAACAGACCGGGAAGGTGAAAATGTTGGGCCCCGCCAAATTGGGATTCTGCCAAGTATTTTTCTTCTTTATTGGGAGTAGGAGACTCCCCGCAACTCTGACAAGTGCAAAGGAAAGCAACAATTCAGACTTCAACAATCATGTTGAAGTTGAACCATCTTTATTTAGATTGCGAGTAGAAAGAAACCCCGAACCTTGAAGTCTGAAGAAACATAAGGGATCCTATCGGGCTTCGGTAATCAGGCCTATGCCATACATCCATCCAATCAATCATGTAGAACCCGCAACTGCCTAATTCCGCAATCTTGAAACACTAAGAGAATAATTTTTTAACTGTCAGGAATCGGGCCTTCCAATGAATGTCTGCCACTAGGGCAAGAGAATGAATGCCTCCTTAAAACCTGAAGTCCACCAGACTTACACTAATAACATATCAGGTAAACCTGAGGTATATTGGAGCATGTAGAACTTCTGCACAATCTTTTATGGCTGATCTGTATGTATTTCATTTTCTGCAAAAACTCAAACATGTGTTTTGAGGCTTCCAGAACAGTCTGTATTACCTCTGTTACTTGAATGCTAACCTTGCGGACCACTAGACCACTTGAAGCTTCAATATAGCATACCTTATACATCCCTAAGCATGTCCTCAAAACCACATGACCAAACAATTTCTTCTGGAGGAATGTGGAGCATTCCAATAGGTCTCCACCATTGCTTTGCCCTGTCTAAGTATTAACCAGTGCTTTGTCACTTGTAACTTTTTGTCCTGAAGGTGTGGTGACTTAAAATCTTGAATATATCATGTTAATATTACGATAAACTTATCTTCTGAACCGTAAAACTAAATCTTGTTGTACGGAGAAATGCGGACCAAAACATTGTGACTCTGCCTTAGGATATGCACTATGAATGCCTTAGTCAAATTTCTGCTACTTATTACTAAGTGTAGTATTCTAGGCTGATGAGATATACATGTAGGAATGCATGAAACATGTTAGGACATAAGTGTTTACCTTCGCATCATGCTTAGACACAAGACTGATCACCGCATCATACTTAGCCAATTTTCTCTTCTTCCAGACTGGTATCACTCCATCTGCTAAGTCTTCATGTTGACCCCTTGACTTTAACTAAGTCAAACCATCTCTCTCAAATCTTCCACTGTCTATCAACTTCTCCTTCTATACACAACCTCTGTACAAGTTTGTCCTTATATTGCCATATATTATGTTGACATCAATGACAACACATATTTCCAACAAATGGATGGCATGGTTTATTAGAGGAAATTATTCCTCTACAAAGAGTCTGCCAAACACTTGTTAGTTATTTAACTTTTGAAGTTTGGCATGATTCTAACTAGGATCGAATAGAGTGGATGAAGAGTTGCGAACAACATTTCTTTCATGCAAGTAATCATGTAACATTCAAGGTAGATGAATTGATTAAAAAACCTCTATAGACTAGAAATATGGCTAGAAGAAAAGAGAGCGAGCCACTCTTGGTAAAAATAAATGTTCACTAAATCATGAGCAACAAGAAATATTCACTCAAGGGAAGTTGAAACAATGAGTAGCAAATCGTGAGAAGCAATTCTAAAGGGATTAAATGGGAAAACTAAGGAACATAAGAGAATAGAAAACAAAATAAAAATTAACTAGATAGTTTGTGCGTCTAAAGAACATAATAGATTTATGCCATTTTCAATTTGTAATAGTTAGGGCATTCTCATTCTCAACATGTTTGTAAGACATTGAATGTTGATTTCAATTTTAATGCAAGAAAATTTTGTTGTTCTATTTGGCATGTTTGATTGTTGTTCTAAGTTTGTTAGGCTACTAGGTTAGGTTGTCCTTAACTAGGCACCCCAATCTAGACTATACCACCCCCATTGAATTAGTTATATCCAACAGATACAAGGAATTGAAGGAGGGGAAAAACAATATATGATAATGATAAAAATAATAAGATAATAAAATTAGATATAAAGATTTAAGACATATAGCATCATATAACATGTAAAATCATGCAATAATTGTCATAAGTAAGCATCATGTGACAAACAATTAGTAAAGATCAAATAATAATCATGTAAGTAATAACGTTCATGGGTGAGAACATGCCCCCAATGGAAAAGTAGCAATCATGTGTTGTAATAAATGTCATAAGTAAAAAATGATACATGGTGTATGAATCAATCATTAAATAAGCAACATGTGTAATCAATGAATATCTCAAACTCAATAAACAACCACCATGGGTAATAACAATTGATACAATTGCAATATGTTCTATGTGAAATATATCTCATAAATGTTGTCTTGAGTAAAGTAATTGTGGCAATAAATGCATGATAGAAAAAACCTTGAAAATTATGGTCATGTCATATGTCATAGTAAAAAATATGTGCAAGCATAAGTAAGATCATTAATTTTTGAGAATGGTGAGTCTAGGGTTAATAATGAAAGAGGTAAAAAAGGGTGCCCAAGTGATGTAGTCTAAATATGGGGGTCTTATTAGACTACCAAAATCTAGCAGCCAAAACAACAATTTTTACAACAACAACAACAACAAAATTCAAATTATTTTATTCATGTATGCAACATCATCAGGAGTACAAAAACTATACAATTCAATCGCATTGATCATACTCTAACAAAGTATGTCAACATTTACATTGATCATACTTTCTTCTCCAAAATCACCAGCCCCCCTTAACATAGTATGTCAACTTATTTTTATACTTCTAGTTGAAGAAGTTAAACCATTTACTATCATAGCCTAATTTTGTATCTATTACAATTTTTAGATACTTTGTACATATTACATGTATATGTATGATGTTATAATGATGATATATGTTACCAGTATGAGATATATAGGATAAATTGATTTTCTTATGCACTTAGATATGTAGCTTGGCGTATTTTGAATAATATCACATTACCATGAACTGATTAATGTGTAATTATATGTATATTTTGACATTTTGAAAAGATATAACTATGGATTTTGTTGTTTGAGTGCGGCAGGATCAACGACAACCTCCTCACCAAAAAGGGAGAGTATCATCAGGGAGAAAAGCCTAGAAGTTCAGAGGTTGACATGCATAACACTACACACACGCACTTAGTCTGCATTTAGTTAGTTGCATATTAAATTGTGTGCATTGATAAAAAAATATATTTGCTAGATGTCTTGAGTGCAAGAAAATTATTTCTCTATGCTTATAATTCTTTGAAATGATTAAATTATTCTTGGTATTACGAAAGGAAGAATATATATTGTGATTAGTGAAAACAAGGTGAGATGAAAAACACAAAATAAAAGCATAAAACAAGCCTTATACCTCACTAAGATTCACCAATCCAAGATAGGGTGGTAGAAGCATGCACCCAAGAGCTCCTAGATATACCCTAGATAATAGATTCAAATGTGAAATGCACAATCTTAATGCAACTCACTAATTCAAGAGAATTTTTGGCATGATAACATTACTTAGAAATTGGATGATGAAATGGCTTGGAGGATGTTGTATTTATAGGCATTTTGGAGAGATTTTGATCCAATGGTTGACATTGATTTGAGAGATCAATGGTGGAGGGCCTAGATCTCATCTTGGAAAATGGACAACTAGGAATAAAGATGAATTTTTAATTCATCTTGGGAAGAGGGGTTCATAAATGAGGTGGAGTGTGATGGATTATTTGTGAATTAAAAAGTCACATGTGGAAGGGTAAAATGAATTTAAAATTCATTTAGGGAAGAGTGGATATTAATGAGGTATGACATGTGTAAGGGGTGTAAGAGGTATTAAATGAGGATTATGACACGTGTATAAAAAATTGGTTTATATGACATATATTTCAATTTTTTATTTGTGGGATGTGGGGAAGGGTGTTAATCAAGGTTTGACCATTTTAATTGAGGTGATTAGCCTAATTAATATGGCTGGAAAAAATTAGGGAATAGGTTAATGGGAGGTTTAGATTAATTAATAAGGTTTTATTTAATTAATCCAAGGTCTAGGGTCATGTAGGATAGGCTAGGTAATTAAATAATAGATATTTAATTAACTAGGGTAGGGATAGGTTGATTAATAGGTTAAATTAATTAGATAAATATGATTTACCTAATTAATTGGATTTAGTGGACAAGGGGAATTAACCAAATAAATATTGCATATTTATTTAATTAATAGGCCAAGGTTGAACTATTGAATTAATCAAATTAATCCAATTGTAGGGGATAAAATGATGAAAGATTAAATGATGAGAGGATAATTAATTAAATAAAAATTTAATTAATTGTTTAGAAGGGAAATAGGTATGTTTAGGGAGGTCGGGAGTCGATTTGATGATGAAGACATTTTTAGGTGTCTACATTTGCCCCTCTTTGACGTGGCGTCAGAACCTAGTAGGGAAGTGGCATCATGGTCAAAGAAAAAATGTGCCCCAACTGCTGGGAATGAGTGGAATAAGTGAGGGATGCCCCCTCAAGAGGTCAGTGAAAAATAAAATTTTTTTAGATGATCTCTCGAAAGGATACAACAGGAGTGAAATTTGGATAGTGACTAGGAAATTGGGTTGATAGGAAGAAAAACAGGATAAAACGATTGTGATCTGCACCCTGGGGAGAAAAATCTGCGTGGAGGGATGACATGGCCTAGTATATTTAGAATAGTGGGCCCTAAGAGTGCCACATTTGCACACATTGAGTCATTGAGAAGAAACAGTGAGGAGGAGATGGCGGATCGCAATCCCATGTTCCTGCGATACACACACATTTCTGAGCATTTCTGAGCGTATGGCCAGGCACTAGAGGCTGGACCCCAGGTAGGCCTTAACCCTGGCTTTGTCATTTTTTGATTTTATCACATTTTTTATTTCAGGAATCAGGATTTTGGGGTTTTGGCGCTATCGCAAGATCGTGCAGTGCAAAAAGGGGAGTGGATTACTACTATCCTCTGGATTGGCGTTATCTGTTAGGGTGGAAAAGGGACGGATTGGCGCCAAATGCTTATCATTTTGGCAGCATCCTCTATTTTAGCGTAATGTTGTGCATGGGTAGGAATTTCGCGCATTGGTGCCAAATTGGTCTGGGAATAGCACTATCTTAGTGATTAGCACTATGTTACAAAGCAGCGCCATCCTTAGGATTGGCGCTTTGTTGGATACTAGCACGATGTTCTGTATCAACACGTTTTGGAATAGTCGTGCCATTTCTCAAATTGGTGCCAAATGGTATTGTGGCGCTATATTGTGGCATTGCGCAAAAAGGCGGTGCAGTGGCGCTATCTTCTGGATTAGCGCCATGCGAGTGAAGAGTAGCGCAAATTTTAGGATTGGCGCAAAAGGTTACCTGTTGTGGCACCAAAAATGTTTTGGCTTTCAATAGTAGAAGAAGAGGGTGGATTTTGGAAGAATAGGTAGGTTTTGACACGAAATTTGTGGATGCAGGATACGAGGTCATTTATAGTGTCCTCGCGGGAGTGACGCGTGTTGGCTATGATGGAGCTATTTGATCACTTCGACGATGCCACCCAGGATTGATTGGCGAGGTTAGGGCTTTTGACCTTTGCATCCATGCCAATGTTGCGAGCTCATAGAGCTTTGATTACGGCTGTCGTAGAACGATATCGCCCAGACACTTGTTCATTTTTGCTTCCTATTGGCGAGATCACCATCGCTCTTGAGGATGTTTATCACATCCTCAAGATACCGATTCATGGTCAGTCGGTGATATATGACACGAGGAGGGGATAGAGGGCCTTACTTAGAGTATTTGGCCGTGATCGCTTTATTTTATTAGTGGACAGGAGGGAGATGAGCTATGAGGGGACACTGATGGTGGGTGCAGATCACTTTGCTTTATTCCTGTGTGCATTGATCGGGGGTGTCGTGATGCTAGATAGGAGAGGCAGGGGATTTTCGGTTGGATGGGGGGAGGTCATTGAGGGGATGGTCTGACATGAGATAGTGTATCCTAGGGACCAATGATGTTAGCGCAGCTTTATCATGAGATGCATACAGTTGTTTATCATTGTGATTCAACTCTATCAGTCGGAGTTACTTTGCTTCATGTATGGATTTGGGAGCATATTTCGATCACTCAACCGAGATGTGGATACTATCGCCGCCCTTTTGAGGCCTATGTTGTTTTGTATAAGGATACAGAGTATACATATACCGGGCAGGTTCAGTATTGGAGACGAGTCTTGGATGACGTGATTTGGGTTACCTGGGGACCTTATATCAGAGTGGAGCCCTGGCTAGATTACGATGTGCATATGCCCTATACATTCTAGCAGCGCTACTTGATAGGTCAGGTTGACCATACTATAGATATGTACCTTCCATCACGAGTTATGCAACAGTTTGGGCTACGACAGGATGTTCCATGGCCGATGGCGATTTTTGCACGAACCCGTCGAGATGCATGTTTGTGGCCCCCGGCCATACAGCCCTGGGTTGCTTTAGAGGATTTTGCGGCTTTGGAGCTATTGATATGGGATTGGCGGAGTGAGGTTAGGGATGCAGGCACTACTCCAGCCTATGAGACATGATGGCAGATGTGGCGGCCCACACGGTTCACATATCCTATAGAGGAGGTAGTCCTTCTAGAGGAGACGACATCATCAGGGGATGAGGAGTCAGAGGAGGATGGGGATGATGATTTCCTAGAGGAGGGGGAGGAGATTATTGCAGACTACCTTATGGAGGTTGGAGGAGATGGCGAGGAGAGGGAGGTTGGAGGAGATGGGGAGCCGATGGATGTGTTGGCAGCAGCAACTGGGCAGGTCAAGGTTGGAGGAGAGGGGCAGGCAGGTGGTGGTCCGCAGTTGCCCAAACAGCAGGTGTAGTGGTAGGTACCTGTGTAGCAGGTACCTGTACAGTAGGTTCAGATAGGAGAGGTGCCAAGGCAGAGGGCACCTCGGCAGCGTGGGGGATGGCAGAGGACAGACAGGGATTTATCGCCCCCACCACAGGTATTATAGCAGCAGTCGCGGCAGGTAGCCATAGCAGGGCAGTAGGTTCTTGGTTCAGAGGCAGGTACCTTGGTGGAAGTGGAGTTGCGGGGTCTTGAGAGCATTCATCTCGTCGGCGACCCCGGAGCACAGAGGAGGATGAGATTGAGACCCTGCGGGGACAGGTTGCCAGCCTGCAGGAGGCTTTATAGAGCCGTGATGCTAAGCTAGTGCAGTTGCGGGGCATGGCTATACTACTAGATGGGGCAGATGGAGAGTTGGGTGCATTGCAGGCGTAGTTAGCCCAGGCACAAGGTGAGATAGCCACTCTAACGGGTGAGCAAGATGCTGCACTCTTAAGGGCTCGACAAGCAGAGGATATGGCGGCCAATTTACAGGGGGTGGCCTCAGGTGCAGGCATGGGACCAATTTTGACACTGATGCAGACACAGCTGTCTCAGGTATAGGGACAACTGCTAGAGGCTAGAGGATGGGCTGATTATTATCAGGCTGCATATTAGGCGGCAGTGCCTACAGAGCAGCGTATGCCGAGCTACAGTCAGCGCAACGGGTCTCGGATGTCTAGGTCACACAGATCTAGATCGGTTCAATCAGTTCAGCAGCAGATGGGTCACCCATCACAGGTGCCACAACAGGTTACACAGGTATAGCCTCAGCCCCAGCCCCAGCCACAACCATAGCCAGGACCACAGCCATGACCAGGATCCCCTACTGAGTCAGGCAGAGGTTCCACTATCCAGGGTTGATAGTTGTATCATTTTAGCCCTTGGAGGCATTGTATCATGACATATTTTTTGATGTATGTATGAGCAATGTACATTTTTTGCGATTATATATGAGATGATTTTTTTGATAGCCTACATGTGTTATATGATTATGATTCTGCTTATGTTGATGGATGCAGTATTGTTTTATGGATTATGCATATTATGATGATGTGATGATTTTATGAGATGCTATGGATGTGTTGTGTTTAGGTGTGTTATGTTGATGTTATGAATGTAATATTGATGTAATATGATGGATGTAATGATGGTTTAATTATGTTGATATATGCATGTTTGTGATTATGGATTATGATGTGGATGTAAAATGCAAATAAATGTTCAGATTAATAAACATTTATTATGGATACAAAATGTAATGAAATGACCATATATGCTTATCTTAATAAACACATATTATGTATGCCAATGGGAATATAAATGTGCAACTAAATGATTATGAAAATACAATTAAATGATTATGATAATGCAACTAAATGATTATGATATGCAACTAAATGATTACTAAAAATGCAACTAAATGATTATGATAATGCAACTAAATGATTACTAAAAATGCAATTAAATGATTATGATATGCAACTAAATGATTATGATAATGCAACTAAATGATTACTAAAAATGCAACTAAATGATTAAGTCATGATACACATGATGTTTTTTGTTCAATCCTAGGTGATGGGGCTGAATGGTAGGGGAATAGGTGGGGAGAGAAAATGGGTTTATGGACTGGGTAAGGGTAGGATTGGTTTTGACTAGGTTGGGGGAGGTAGTGGGATGGGGGATGAGGAAATTGTTAGGTCATGAGACACCACATCATTGAGGTGGGGGGGGGGGGGTTATTTAGGTTTTAGGATGTGTTAGGTAGGAATAAGTGGGATAGGTGGGGTTAGTGGGAAGATTAGGGGGGGATGAATTAGATGGCGGGAGATAAAAGATCTAGGCCCAGATAGTATGACTCGATGAGTGATAGGAAGATGATTCGAGCTAGTAATAGTAGTTGCATAAAGTTAATTGAGAGCATTTCTTAGTTTATTATAGCAATATAGGATACATTCCACAAAGGTATGAGATGACCTAAGTGTTGATGTACATATCCCACGATTGCATGGACTAGACCCGCAAACAATAGGTTGATGTCATGGATGTCCAAGGTAGTATAAACTTGCCTAGCCAAGGAAGGGGACTCATAGATGATAATGTTCATAGTACATATAAGGTATTTGTGCCTATATATGTAAATGAGGCACACCATGCTAGAACTGACCCCGGCTTCAAGATATGAATACTATTCTTGGAGTAATGAAAGCAACCCACAAGAACAACATACATAAATCCACTCCAAGTGTTATCCGCCACGTACTATGATATAATGAGATCAAGGTAACTTTGGACGTGACTAGGAGTAAGACAAAAAGTAAAAATCAATAATAATAATAAAAAAAGACCAACAAAAAGATACAGACAACCATTGTGTTCTCTTGCCAAGATAAGTGTTGATAAGATGACAGATTTTTGTCCATTGTAGGAATGATATATCCTAGGACGCGAATCAATTGGATGTTGTTGAATAATTTTTGGAAGATGGGCAAAAGTATAGTCAGGCCATGTGTTGACTTATAGTTGGTATGTTGATTGATGATTTTTGTGTTAGGCACCATGTTTCAAGCGTACACCTAGCATGTGTATCATTTGTTAGGTCTAGCAAGCTCAGTAAATAGGGACCATCCAAACAGGTTGGATGGGTGCATCTTATGTACCTGAGTACTAGACACTTTCTTCGTATTCCAGACTGCCTACATACCCTGTGTCCACGGGATCAAGGTACTTTCAAGATGTGAGTGAGATGAATATGTAGTTTTGGCCAAACTTGATGATGTGGGAATGGTTTCAGATGGGTGTGATGCTGAGGGTTGATGGATATTGATGCGCGCAAGTTGTAGAGAGTACTGTTATGGATCGATGCATGGGGGCAGGTGATTTGCAGCGAATCGTTAATAAAATCTAAAAGAAAATCTGTGATGATCTTGGGTGATGGTGTGGGAATTGCATGGCGATGGGTGATTTGCAGCGAATCGGTGGCATACATTCAAATTTTTGTAGTCTTATTAATTTGGTTCCAAAAGGTGCTTATTCAGGTACTGTATATTTCTCAGGTATTTATACGATTGATCTGCTTTGGGATGTTTTTGGTTTTTTGGTTTTCTAATGTTTTTGGATTTTTTAAATTTCCAATGTTTTTGGATTTTTTGATTTTCTAATGTTTTTGGATTTTTTGATTTTCGCTGTACAAAAGGAAGCTTACAATGATCTTTATACTGTGATTAAAGCCTTGGGTGGGTCGATGGAGGTGGGTAACTGATTTTTCTAAATTCCAACCCATGGAAGGTGATTTTGGTGTGGAGTGTTTGTGGTGGAAAGAGGACTTATTAAATGGTAGAACTGACCAGTACGCATGGCGCCTGAAACAGGTTTTCACCATGGTACCAATCCAAGGTGTCACTAAAGTGATTTTCTCCATTGGAAGTCTTTATTGCACTCGGGTTTTTTCTTAATTTTTTTGATTTTTTTTTGTATTTTCTGCTTGGGATACTCGATGGGTTATGCATAGAATTTCTTCAGATGCAGAATGTTCATAGGATCATCTAGAGGTTGTCCCTCAGGTGTTGCCAGTTGGTATGCTCCTGACCCGTAGCTGGCTGTGATGACATAAGGCTCCAACCAATTGGGTTCAAACTTTCCTTTCTTAAGGCGCTCCTGCAAATTTTTTTGGTTTTCCATAAGGACAAGGTCGCCTACTTCAAAATTTTGGTTCTTGATTTTCTTGTGATAGCTTCTTCTAAGGCAATTTTGGTAGGACTGCAGATGGTTCAATGCATCCAGACGTTTCTCATCCAATAACTCTAGCCCATGCAACCTTGCGACTCAGTATTCCTCATCAGTGATTATATTTTGTAAAGATACTCTTAGGGATGGGAGCTCGAACTCAATAGGTAAAATGGCTTTGGATCCAAATACAAAGGAATATGGAGTGGCTCCTGTGGGCGTACAGATGATTGTACGATAGGCCCATAGGGCGGGATTGAGCTGGAGGTGCCAGTCACGACCAACTTCATTGACCATCTTCTTTAGAATGCGAATGATGGTTTTATTTGAAGCTTCTGCTTGACCATTGCCTTGAGGGTAATATGGAGTGGAGAAGTGGTGTTGGATTTGGAATTTCTCGCACAAGGTGCGGACTTCCTGGTTCTTGAATGGTTTTCCATTATCAGTGATGATGGAATGGGGGATGTCGTAACGGTATATGATATAATGAAGGATGAACTTGGATATTTGTGTTCCAGTGGTGAAGGTGAGTGGTATTGCTTTCACCCACTTAGTGAAGTATTCGGTAGCTGTGATGATGAATTTATGGCCATTGGATGATGGTGGATGGATTTTCCCTACGAGGTTGATCCCCCACTGTGAGAAAGGCCACCGTGTCGTGATTGGCTACAATTCTTGTGCTGGTGCATGAATGTGATCTCCATGCTGCTAACATGGTAGGCACTTCTTTACAAATTGGTAGGCATCACGTTCCATGGTTGGCCAATAGTACCCGGTCCTCAGGATCTTCTTAGCTAGAGTAGGTCCACTTGAATGTGTCCCACAGATGCCTTCATGTACCTCTTGCAAGGTCACTTCAGCTTCCCTAGAGTCTAAACATCGTAAAAGCGTGCCATCAAGACTCCTTTTGTATAGGGTATCTCTTATAAGGGTGAAGCGAGAGGCTCAGCGGATGAAAGTTTTTCGTTGTGAGGTGGATAGGTTAGGAGGGATGATGTTATTGTGAAGGTACAGATAAGTCTCTTGATACCATGGGGATAAGGGACCAATGATTTTGCACACTAGCTCTGATTGGGGAACATCATATGTTGGAATAGGGAGCTCTTTGATTAGGAACTCACACTTCTTGCTATCTTTCTTCATATCGACTAGGGATCCGATTGTTGCTATGGCGTCTGCAGCTTTGTTGTTTAGCCTTGGTATTTGCTCAAAGTGGATATCATCAAAATAGTCTTTAAAGTCATCAACCATCTTTTTATAAGGTAGGAGTTTATCATCTTTAGTCTTGTACTCATTGTTTACTTGTCGGATGACCAGTTGGGAGTTGCCATACACTGTCAGCTTCTCAATTTTCCATTTGATTGCCATTCAGAGACTTGTGATGAGGGCCTCATACTCTGCCACATTTTTGGTACATGGAAATGTAATTTTAAATGACTTAGGGATGGTGTCACCTTGAGGGGTAACAAACAAGATGCCTGTCCCCGAGCATCTGTGTGTATATGACCCATTGAAGTACATTTTCCATGTTTCTGTTGTTGGTGCTATTGTCAAGATGGCTTCATCAGGGAACTCTACTAGTGTAGGATATTCTACAAGAATAGGTGCTTTAGCTAATTGATCAGTGATAACCTATCCTTTGATAGCTTCTCTTTCGGTATATTCAATGTCAAATTCACTGAGGATCATGACCCATTTTGCCATTCTTCCAGTAAGAGCAGCTCTATTTAGCAGATATTTTAGTAGGTCTATCTTGGCAATGAGCTTAGTTTTGTGATTGAGCATGTAGTGTCTTAACTTTTGTGAAGTAAAGACCACAACTAGGCATGCTCGTTCAATGGATTTGTAGTTTAGCTCATAGGTTATCAAGGTACAACTGATATAATATATAGCTCTTTCCTTCCCTTATTCATCGTGTTGTGCTAATAAGGCCCCTATAGTTGTTTTCGTTGCTGAGATGTATAATAGGAGGGGCTCTCCTTGCCTTGGTGGAGTTAGAACAACGGGATTAGTTAGGTATTCTTTCAACTGGTCTAAGGTGGCCTGACACTGATTGTCCCAGATAAAAGCTATATTCTTTCTGAGTAGATGTTGAAAAGGTTGACACTTATCTACAAGTTGAGCAATAAACCGGCGGATGGACTAGAGTTTCCCTTGCAGACTTCGTAGCTATTTCAGTGTCTTTGGAGGAGGCATCTCAGTGATGGATTTGACCTTTGCAGGGTCTACCTCAATTCCCCTTCTAGAGATGATGTATCCCAAAAGCTTCCCGGAGGTAACCTCGAAAACACATTTCTTTGGATTCAGGTGCACATTATACTGCTCCAGTTGGTCGAAGATCTTTGCTAACACGTCCAAGTGTTCCTCTCTTATTTTTGATTTCCCTAGAAAATCATCCACATAATCTTCCATGATGTGGTGGAAAAGATCGTGGAAGATAACAATCATAGCTTGTTGTTAAGTAGCCCCTGCATTCTTTAGGCCGAATGGCATCACCACCCAATAGTATGTCCCCCATGGGCAGATGAAGGACATCTTGTGCTGGTCTTCTTCTGCAATTCTGATTTGATTGTACCCTAAAATTCCATCCTTCAGGGATAGCATCTCATGGCCTGGCGTAAGATCCACTATCATGTTGATGTTGGGTAGAGGGAAGTCATCCTTCAGGCAGGCTTTGTTAAGGTCTCAGAAATCGGTGCAGCAACGGATTCGACCATCAGATTTGGCTACTGGCACTAAGTTGGAAACCCACTTAGGATAGTCAATTGGTCGGATGAACCCTACATCCAATCGTTTCTTCAATTCTCCTTTGACTAGGAGTGCAACCTGAGGATTCATCTTTCTTAGCTTCTGTTTCACTGGTTTCACATCAGGTTGTACTGTAAGATGATGGACAACCAAGGCAGGGTCTAGCCCTGGCATATCTGCATAGGTCCATGCAAAGTTGCGATTTCTACGTTTGAAGAATGTTAAGAAGTTTTCCTATTCTGTTGCATTGAGAGATTTTGCCCTGAAGGTGATTTTTGGCTCTTCTTTCGTCCCAATATTCATTTCTTGGGCTGGCTCCACGAGGATGGGTGATCTATCGGTATATACCTTATCTATGTCAGGAAGGCCCATGCTTCCATCTCCTGACGTCTCGTGAATGTTTTCACTAGGAGATACGTCCTTTATTTTTACTTTTTTTGGGATTTGACGCTGCCACGGAGCGGTTTTCACCATTAGACCCTTGTTTGATTTTTATATTTTTGTGACTAGAAGTATGGGTTGTCTCCCCGAAATAGGAAGCCATATCAAGTTCCATAATGTATCCATCTCTATGATCTCCCAGGGGGAAGTGATCTCTAACCCCCATCATTTTGGCGATTGCTTCATCATTTTGTGCTACGTCAAGGACGGGAGGTCCCTGTTGGTCCCAGTCTATGAGGTCTGGGTATACAAGGGGTAGGTCATTGGATGAAGATGCTAGGGTGGGGACTGTGTATATGGTGCATTGGATGATTCAAAGAATTCGATGAAGTCGCTAAAGGAATCTTGATGGCCTACTTCGTTGATGTTATCGACTTCTGAGGAAATTATAGCAACCTCGGCTAAGATACATTCACCACTAGTGAGGATACGTTGTCGCTGTCCATACCCTAATCCTTGAGTGTAGGGATTCCTTGTTGCTTGAACTGGTTCTATGATCCCTTATTCATGAAGGCCGATACCGCCTTGTCCTTTGTAGCCCATGTTTTTGACGATCTCTGACCCTTTTCCATAGATTTCTGTTGGTATGGTAGGGACTTCTTGCTCTATTTCTTTGTCTTTGTACAACCATGATGATATGTCTTCAAGAACATCTTGGTCAAGAAGGTGCTTCTTCTCAAAGGTCAGGGAATGCTTACATTTGATAACCACTGTGGAGACTTCTCCCTCTTTCGGGGCACCAAACATCTTAGGATTGGGTAATGTCCCTAGGCAAAAGGTGCCATGTAGGTCATATTCTCCACATCCCATATCACTAACGTTGACCTTGACCTCGGGTGGCGGGGTTGCTAGGGATGAAGTGAAAGCAATATTGGAAGGGTCGATATAAGAGGCAGATATTGCGAGGTCGGTTTGAGAAGTTGTTTTTGTGATAGCCTTGTTGTAAGGGCAGAAAGTGTGGTCATGGCCTTCCAAGAAACTCTAGTATTGGAAGGGGCGGGGGTCGGCATAGATGGTTACTTTTGTGCTGTTATGTGGGAACTTTAGGCATTGGTGGAATGTAGAGGGGATGGCTTGCATGGCATGAATCCATGGTCAGCCGAGAAGAATGTTGTAGGGGAGGTCAAGATCCAGAACCTGACATTTAGTTTCCATTATCTTTTGCCCTACTTGGATGGGGAGTTTGATAGTGCCCTTGGACAATCTTTCAGTGTCATCATATCCCTTGATGGTTATGCATTCACTAGTGTCTACAACCACATCTGAGTATCCCAAGTGTTTTAGTAATTTTAGAGTGCATAAGTTTAGGCTGGAGCCACCATCCATTAAGACTCTTTTGATGATATGCTTATGGATGCAGACTTCGATATGTAAGGCATCATTATGTAGATTGTCAGATGCGGGAAGATCCTTTTCAGAGAAGGTGAGATGATGAGGTGAGGCGATATGGCCCACCATGGCTTGGAATTGGTCCACAATCAGGTTGGTGGGAACTTGGGTTTCCAAGAGAGCCTTGTCAAGGACTTCTTCGTGGAGAGGTGATGTGCGAAGCAACTCGAGTATGGAAATTTGTGCAGGAGTCTTTCCTAGATGATCTAGGAGGTTGTACTTATTGGCAGGTGGTGGACGAACAGATGGATGATTGGGTTGAGGGTTTGATGTGGACGGAGGCATTTGATCGGTGGTAGGGGTTGTGCAGATGGATACACGGCCACGACGGGTTGTGACGACACAATCAGGTGCTTGAGCCCGAATGGTGATTGTGTTGATATAGTTGGATGACGGTTCTATCCATCCTACAACGAAATCATAGGATGCAGGAGGTGGGGTGATGTTGTAGGCTTGATTAGAATATGAGGCTTTGTTGTGATAAGGTAGCATATCGTTGTAAGCTCCCAAATTGGCATTGGGCAATGGTTGGGTGGCTTGCTCGAGATTGACTTTCTTTTGCTCTATGAGGTCTTGTACACAATGTTTTAATTTCATACAATCAGAGGTCTTATGGCCCATAATGCGGTGGTAGTCACAATAGTCATTTTCATTGTACCATGTGGCTTTGAGTTCACTTTCTTGGTGGGGCTTAATGGGTGGGAGAGTTATCAAACCATTCTTTAGACATCTATTGAGGATATCTTCGATTAGTTCCCCTAGGGGTGTGAATTGTCTCCGTGGTTTGTTTTGTTTAGGTTACCCCTTTGGAATATTTACATTGGCAGTGTATGTACTTGGGGGTACTTGATTTTGTACATGTTGGACGACCTTCACATTAGTGACACCATCATTAAGGGTGTTTTTGTTCTTTCCCCAAAAGCGTGATTTCTCATTTGGTTGCATGTTGTTGTTGTTTGTGTTGGGGATGTTTATGTTGACCTTGTTGTTGTATAGTTTGATCGAACCCTTGGCAATAAGGGATCTTTCGATGGTAGTACCTTTGTCAATGACTTCTTCAAAGGTAGACATGCAAAGGATTTGTAGATGGAACCCCATTTTTTGGTTAAGATTAGTCACGAACATGGTGACTAATTGTTTCTCAGGAATCGGTTAAGGAAGTTTGCTTGCTAAGGCTCTCCAACTTTGCAAGAACGAAGCAAAAGACTCTCCGTTCTTTTGTTTAGTATTGAAAAGGTCCGTCATGGATATTTCATGTTCAAAATTTTAGGAGAAGTGGTTGACAAATTTCTCTGCGAGCTCAGGAAAAGACCTAATGCCCAGGGGAAGATGTGCAAACCATTCAGCAGCTTGACCGCCGAGGCTCCTCAGAAAAAGTCTCATTAGATAGGTGTCGTTGTTCAAGACTTTGAGGCAAGCAAGGTAGAACTCCCTAAGGTGATCCCTAGGGTGTCCCTTTCCCTTATATTTGTCAAATTTGGGTGTTTCAAAATTTTTGGGAAAAAGGGGGCATGTATAGTGTTCAATCAAATAGATAGGGACAAATATCCTCGAAAGAATAATGTTTATGCTTGCCCCCAGTTTGCAAATCATCTACCTTTTGGATCAAAGTTTGTACCATGCTTGTTAGGTCTGGGGTTAGCGGAGTTTGTGGGATGTAGCTTTGTTGGTTGACAAGATGTTGTAGGTGGGGTGAAGTTTGATATTGGTTTGTTTGATTCAGATTTTGGTAAGTAGGGTTGTGATTTTAGGGGATCGTGTTTTGATATTGTGGTATGGTGTTTTGGTTTTGTTGTGCGAGGTGCTGTTGGTAAGCGTGGATTTGTTGGAGGACGTGAGGTGGCAATTAGGGATTGGGATTGTGTTGTGTTGATGATGCTACAGGATTTTGTAGATATGTGAGATTAGACGGGTTGACATTGGATGGATTGGTTGTGTTGAGAGGTGGTTGTGAAAGGAATTATCTCATGTAGGCTATGGTTTGAGGGTCGAGTTGAGGCACGCTTGTGGAACCACTTGTGTGCGTGGGGTTGCTTTGGATGCCCAAGGTGATTTGGGGAACGAAAGAGTTTATGTTGGGTTATGGTAGTGGAGGTGATGACGGGTTGGGAGATGGTAGGATTGGAGACATTAGAGGCGATGGATATGTTAGTGGGAATTGTAGATGTGGTGACATTAGAGTTTGTGGGAATGGTGGATGCGGCAATATTAGAGTTTGTGGGAGTGGTAGATATGGTGGGGGTTGAAGTTTGAGAGATGGTAGGTTGGTTGTTTGAAATAGATGGTTGAGAGGATGCCGTGGGATTGTTGTTAGATGTGGATGGTTGGGAGGATGTCATGTTGTGGGATGTTTGGGCACCAATTTTGAGGAGGTAATCAAGATATCTATTTGGATCTGACCTTAACACTTTGTCAAGCATATCCATGCTATCAGAGTCTTGTGTGAAGCTAAGGACATCTTGATCTATTTGGTTGATGGTGGGGATGTTTTGGATGGGGGGTTGTGGAGGTTGTGGTAGTTGTGTTTGCAAGAAGTGGAAGGGATTTTCATGAGGACCACATGTCAGAATTTGGAAAATTGAGGGTACATTGTATGTTTGTTGTCCAATTGGTATATTGTTCTCGTTGGTTTGAGGCATCCCTGTGCCCCCATTGTATCCAAGGTTTTCCATCTCTTGATTCTTTTTGTGTTGGGATCTAGTTATGGGCATGCAAGTGTATGGGTTTTGATTTTGAGGTGGATGAAAGGTGGAGACCTTAGAGAATTTGGATTGATTTGTTGTACCCAAAGAGGATGTGGTGATGAAATGTGATGGGATAAGAGGGTGTGCTTCTTACAATCTAAAGGTAGAAGGAAATTATGGTGGGGTTTAGATAGATTTTCACTTTTAAGAGATGAGTCTCAAAAGAGTGTCAACCTAAGGATGGTAAGAGTGGATGGTATTGATTTTTACAAAAAATTGGACCAAAATGATGGAAGATAAAATGAGGTTTGTTTGGGTATGATTTGATGGAAGAGATTTTTGATGTTGATTTGGGGGATGAAACCTTAGATGACATAGATGTTTGGCATGAGAGATTTGGGTGATGTTAGTGAAAGGAGAATTGGATGTCAACAAATGAGCTCAAGGGAGATCCAGTTTTGTGTTGTACAAATGGATATTTTTCTTTGTTTAGGGTAGACTTATGACCTTACACAAAGAGGGATGATTTATTTTACTTGAAAGGTAGACTAATGACCTTATCAAGCAAAATATGATGTGGAGGATGAAATCTAGATTTAGCTTTTAGCTCAAGAATTTTGGATGTTGGTTGATGGTTTTGATGGATGTTTGGATTTAGAAGATTTTGGATATGTTTTTGATGGAAGGAGGAAATGGATTTTGGGGATGATTTTGTAAAAGGATATTTGTTTGGTCCAAAAAGTATGCAAAGATCAATGAGGATGAGAAGATATGGAGATGAGTGGATTATGGTGTAGCAAGGGGTCCAATAATGATAATGATTAATTCTCTAAGGTCAAAGTGGAGGTATGATTGGGAAACTTTTAGATCAAAATGGATGGGGTATTGACAGATTTTTGGGAAGATGATTATAGATATGGTTAGGCAAGTACTAAAGATCACAAGACAACTCTTCGAAGTTTTAGGCAAGTCAGTCTGTAAATAGTACCAAACCTCAAGAGAAATGGTGCCAAAAATAGACAGTGATAGCACTAAAACAGGTCAATATTGGTCGAGGTTATGAAAAAGATGGATTTTGATGACAAATTTGGATTCTTATGGGTATGAAGTTTCATCAAATGATTTTTGTTGTTTCTTGGCAAGTTTTTTGAGAACACTTCAAACACAATAGATCACAATAGCCAAAGATTTGTTTGTGAGAAGATATAAAGATTTTAACAAGCCCTTTTGCACAACCTAAGGCGAAGATAGGACAATACTTGTCGGATCCCCTGGCCGTGCCTATTCGAAACGGATAGCTTCAGGATCTTGGTAGCACCTGCTCCCCTCCACAACACTCACTTCTCATGTATACCAAGATCTAGGTTCTCCAAGGCTTTTACCCCCACCAAACCTTAGGATTGTCCTTGCTATCTCTACTAAGAACAACGTGAATTGGGGCGACTTCAAAGGTCCCACCTTTTGCACCAACAAGTAGAAGGATTTAGGCTACTAAAATAATGGTTCGTAGTAAGTGTATTTGTTCAGGTGGCCATACGTGCGACAACGCTACTCTCCATTATGGAGTCTCCCAGCCTTCAAGGGTTATGCCTTGAAGGGTTTTGGGGGAGGTTGGCTGTCGATATGACACAACAACATCTGTTTCTTGTGACTTTTGTCACAAACACATTATTTTATAGAGCGGCTTGAAAGAGCTTGGCTTTAGCTTGTTGCCACTTGGGTCGTTCCCACCTTTCGAAGCGAGGTGGCATGCCCTCTAAAGGTTTAACAAAAGCAACACAAGTGCAAAAATGTTTTTGATCCCCAAGTTCATACAAATATGCGAGGGGAGAGCATACGTATTTTTAGGCTTGTGTCACACTAAACAAGGTTCATTTTTAGATCTTGGATTATGTTGGGGGTGATTTATGCATGTGTTGTGAGAAGTTTTTGATTCCCGAGATCACCAATGGTGCAAGGGAAGAGCATACACTTTCACCACACAAACACTATCACAAAAACACTTCACACACAATTGTTTGTTTCCTTGCTTAGATGAGTGAAAAATGTAGTTTGTGGTTCTTTTTAAACCGATGAGTTATGATGCACGTTGTTGTTCTTTTTAAGCCCAAAATTGAAATGTTCCTAAATTTGTTGGCAAGCACTTGTTAATTTTAGAGCACCAAACTCAAATGTTTTCAAGGCACACAAGGATTCTTTTTATGAGCACCAATTGAAATGTTTGTTTGTTTGTTTGTTTGATCAATTTTAGTGCACCAATTGAAATGTTGTTTATACTAACATGCAAGGGTTCTTTTTATAAGCACCAATGGAAGTGTTTGTTTAATCTAAAAAAAACCCTGCAAAAATGGTTAGCTGTTTCAGAATAATGATCTTGGACATACGATGATGACCTACAAAACAGATAGAAGGACCTGCACATAACCCAATGTTAGTAGACAAAATAGTGATAAAACAGATCACATATGGCGTTGCTTTGACCTGAAAATGGCCCGCTGTCAGCACCTCACACAGAATCTAACCACCCTAGACAATAGCGCTAATAACACATACAGATAGCGCTGAATTACAAGATATCACTTAAATGGACTATAGATTGCGCTGAATACAAAAATAGCGCTACAAGACAATACAGAATGCGCTAAAACTAATGATTGCGCTACTACAGACTAAATATAGCACTACTGTGCATGAGTTGGAACTGTCTGGTTGACTGTGGAATATGGCGTTGTTCTGGGTGTTGAGGGTGCTAATACGGGGTTGAACTGGTCGCGGCTGCAAAACAAAGTTTTCTTAATGAAACATGAAGTTTGTTCTATCTCAAAAGAGGTGTGTTAGGTCCTTTTTAGTGATTAGAAGTGTTATTAACTAAAAAAAGACAACCTTTCCAAAGCAAACCAGACCAAAATGAAATGTTACATGATTTAAGAAAATTTTGGCATGGTCTCCCCTTATTTTCTCATAAAAACTTGCAAAACTGAGAGCAAATAACCTGAAAAGACGTTAGGAAGATCAACAAAAATCCAACAAGATGTGAGTGAGAGCCAACAAAAAACTATCGTGTCAAATAGCGCTAAAACAGTCAGTAGATAGTGCTGAAATACGTCACAAATGACGCCACTACGTAGGGAGATAGGGCTAAACCTAAAAACACGGCTCAAAACAACAAAAACTCACACAAAGATGGTTAGATTGAGACCCTGTGGGTTCCACCAGGCGTGCCAATGTGATTAGTGAAAACAAGGTGAGATGAAAAACACAAAATAAAAGCATAAAACAAGCCTTATACCTCACTAAGATTTATCAATCCAAGATAGGGTGGTAGAAGCATGCACCTAAGAGCTCCTAGATATATCCTAGATAATAGATTCAAATGTGAAATGCTCAATCTAAATGCAACTCACTAATTCAAGAGAATTTTTGGCATGATAACATTACTTAGAAATTGGATGATGAAATGGCTTGAAGGATGTTGTATTTATAGGCATTTTGGAGAGATTTTGATCCAATGGTTGACATTGATTTGAAAGATCAATGGTGGAGGATGAAGATGATGTGGAGGGCCTAGATCTCATTTTAGAAAATGGAGGGCTAGGAATAAAGATGAATTTTTAATTCATCTTGGGAAGAGGGGTTCATAAATAAGGTGGAGTGTGATGGATTATTTGTGAATTAAAAATTCATCTTTATTCCTAACCTTCATAAATGAGGTGGAGTGTGATGGATTATTTGTGAATTAAAAATTTACATGGGGAAGGGTAAAATGAATTAAAATTCATTTGGGGAAGAGTAGATATTAATGAGGTATGACATGTGTAAGGGGTGTAAGATGTATTAAATGAGGATTATGACACATGTGTATAAAAAATTAGTTTATATGGGATATATTTCAATTTTTTATTTGTGGGATGTGGGGAAGGGTGTTAATCAAGGTTTGACCATTTTAATTGAGGTGATTAACCTAATTAATATGGGTGGAAAAAAATAGGGAATAGGTTAATAAGAGGTTTAGATTAATCAAATAAGGTTTTATTTAATTAATCCTAGGTTTAGGGTCATGTAGGATAGGCTAGGTAATTAAATAATAGATATTTAATTAACTAGGGTAGGGATAGGTTGATTAATAGGTTAAATTAATTAGATAAATATGATTTACCTAATTAATTGGATTTAGTGAACAAGGGGAATTAACCAAATAAATATTGCATATTTATTTAATTAATACGCTAATGTTGAACTATTGAATTAATCAAATTAATCCAATTGTAGGAGATAAAATGATGAAAGATTAGGTGATGAGAGGATAATTAATTAAATAAAAATTTAATTAATTGTTTAGAAGGGAAATAAGTATGTTTAGGGAGGTTGGGAGTCGATTTGATGATGAAGACATTTTTAGGTGTCTCTATAAATATATATATCAATTTTTAGCCGATAGACTGATTAGTGGGAGATTTCTCCCGTGAGTTTTTTTTACTGTTGTTGTTTTTCCCTTCCGTCATTTGAGCATTCAATTCTCATAACGAACATTGGATTTTTAATTAAGTCCATTTGCAGTTTGAGTTTATCTCTCGCCAGCTAAGATATTTGCAATCTGAATTTATATCTCCCCAGCCAACATAAAATATTTGTTAAAGCGGTGGTGAGACTTCTAAATACTTTAATAATAATTTACTTTTAACTTTGTTTCAAAAACTATTATATGTTTCTATGTCGAATAGAATAATGAATAAATAATGATTATTTTTAAATTATATGAATATAAATAAATAATATTTAAAATAAAATAGTTTTCAATAGAATAGTTCTTAAATAAAAAATATATTGAAGAAATATTTTTTTTTTTAATAGTAATTTACTTTACCTTTGTTTGAAAAACTATTATATTTTTCTATGTAAAATAGAATAGTTCTTAAATAATATTAAAAAATAAAAATAAATAAATGCTTAAAATAAAATAGTTTTTAATAGAATAGTTCTTAAATAAAAAAATATTATATGCATCTATTTGAAAATTTGTGGATGAAATTTTTTAATTGAATAATTATTTTATTTTTTTAATAATAATTTAGTTTAAGTTTGTTTGAAAAACTATTATATTTTTGCTATGTAAAATAGAATCTTCTTAAATAAAATTAATTTTTTTTATTTATATAAAAAATAAAAAATAATGTTTAAAATAGAATAGTTTTTAAATAAAATTAAAAAATGTTTATGATTTTATTTTATTTTTAAAATGGAGAGTTTATGATTCAATTACTATAATATATTAATAGTTGGTACATTAATAAATAACATAACAATAATTATTGGAAAGTTTATTATTTAAATTTTTTTTTTAAAATTTATGATTTAAAAAATATTTTAAATGGATAGTTTATGATTCAATTACTATAATATATTAATAGTTGTTACAATAATAATTTTTTTAATTGAAGAACTATATTATTTTTTAAATAATACTTTACTTTAATTTTGTATAAAAAACTATTATATTTTCTTATGTGAAATAGAATAGTTATTAAAAAAAATTAAAAGATGTTTATTTTTTTTAATGAAAAACTATTATATTTTCTTATGTGAAATAGAATAGTTATCAAATAAAATTAAAAAATGTTTATTTTTTAATAATATGGAAATAAATTAATAATGTCTAATTTTTTTTTAATAACATGGAAATAAATTAATAATGTTTAAAATAGAATAGTTCTGAACAGAATAGTTCTGTGTTTTTTAAATTAGCTGACAGGCTTATATGTGAGACATTTTTGTCCAGGAAAACTGTCTCACACCGGAAAGTTGTCAGCCTCCAGTCTAGATTTCATTTTTCGTCAAAAAAATTCTTGCCCAGAAATTTTCTGAAGGCTGGTCCGGATTTGGTCTTCCCGACAAAAAAATCACGCCGGGAAATTTTCTAAACTCGTCAGAAAATTGTCTCATGTCGTTTAAATGTCCCGAACAATCTGCGAAAACGGTTCAAAGCAAATAACTCAAGCAATATTTGAAATGAGCCGAAGGGGAGTGCGATTAGAAAACAAAAGAATCGCCTTCTCAGGAATCGAGCCAAGGCCGTGGAGGAAATCTTCTTTTTAAAAAAGAGGTATTTGCATCATTTTTTTGTTTTTCTAGCACAAAAACTTCATGAGGGCCACCTGTGCACAGATTATCTTGGTAGATTTCTATCCACTCAATCTCCAAATTTATGGCCTCTGGCACCTTATATGCTACTTCCTGCTCTATGTTGTCCAACTTTTGTGTAATCGTCTAGTTCTGCAACAAAACAAAGCTCTGACCAATGAACATTATGAATCTCACGGAGACATAAAAAATTTAATCTTTGTTTTGAAATGTGTTTAATTTCAAATGGATCCATATTTGGAGTGAATTAAAAATATATTATAATAATATTTTGACATACGAAATTATGCTTGATTGTAATTTTTTTTTAATTTTTTTGAATTTATTTTAATGATATGTTACATTTAATCATTTACATTGTTAAGTTGAAAAAATATTTTCTTTTAAATTTGTTACCAAATTTTGTAATTGATATTTTTACACTTCTTGTTTCTTTCACATTTTCTTTAAAATAATATTATACTAACTTTAAGACAACAAGAAGAAGGCAAAAATGAGCTGGACAATTTAATTAAAAACTAAAATATATATAATTATTATTTTGTAAACTGTTTTCACGTGACCGGTGACACTAGCACGACACGTCCTCCATTACCACGGGGACAGGGTGGAGACTAGACCTCATGACCTTCTTTACCGCAACATAATTTTTTAGCCAATCGAGCTAGGGCCCCCACCCCATTATTTTGTAAATGTTATATGCTACATCGATTCTCCTTTTTTATTGTTTAGATGGTCCAATGAAAGTTGCAACTTGGGAAATAATTCAAATCATAATATATAGTTAAAAATTGAAGTGTTGTGGGAAGAGGATGGAGCGTGTGCATGGGAGCTCTGTGCAGTCCCGCGACCTGTAGCAGGTCGCGGTTTGCATGTGTTTGTTCTCTGTTGCATACATTTTTTCTTTGCAGATCAGGCTCTGTGGGGTTGCTTTCAGCAAGGGGTGGGTTTTTTTAGCTTTTGGGGGTTTTTTTTCTTGAGTGTGTGCATTGTTCGGTGCAAGTGTGGGGTGCGAGGGCTTGAAGGGATTTTCTAATGGCAGGGTCTGTGCCTTTGGGTGAGATGTCGGGGGATGCTGCTATGGCAGAGGTTGGTGACAGGTTTCCTCATCCATCCTCGCCTGATGTTGGGGTTTTTAGCACTGGTGCTTTGAAATTCCACAAGATAAACAGATGCTTGGAAAGAGTTCAAGTTCATTCGAAGCTGGTGATTCAAACAGAGGTGGTAGCCAAGGACCTGGAGTATTATAGCAAACATGTTTTAATTTGCAAATTTATGGGATTAAGGGTTTCGATGCCTTTTCTGGAACCCTGGATTCGCAAGTCATGGAATCTGGAAGGTGATTTTGAAATCTTGCTAACTGCGAATAACTTCTTTCTGGTGGTTTTTTCGTGTATCTCCGATCGTAACAAGGTTTTTGAGGGAGGGCCCTACTTTTATAATCAAGTTGGCCTTTTCATGAAGCCTTGGCATGCAGGATTTAACTCGGAGGAGGAGCTGCCCTTGAAGGTGCCAGTGTGGGTTTGTTTTCCTCGGTTGCCGTTGGAATGTTGGAGACAGGATATTCTGCAATCAATTGTGTTGCTACTGGGGAAGCCTATTGGCCCGTCTCAGCAAACTCTGGAGAAGCAAATTTTTTCCTATGCCTGGGTCTGTGTAGAGATTGATCTGAGCCAGCCTCTGCCAGATTCTATTGATCTGACCGTTGGGTCTAGCTCCTAGACTCAACAGTTAGACTATGAGACTTTACCTTTCATGTGCCGACTGTGCCATGAGTATGACCATCTTCAAAGGAGGTGCCCTCGTGCCTCAGGTGCTGGTGGTTCAGATAATGTGAAGGCTTCATTTAATCCAAGGGCGGAAAAGGGTAAAGCACCCATGCAGGGGGTGGTACCGGATAAAGATGGCTTTGTACCAGTTAAGGCACGAAACAAGAATCAGGGTCAGAAGAGGACTCTTCGGGATTGTCAAGAGGAGGAGACTTTTAACAAGTTTGAGGCTTTGGATGAATTAGTCCATGAGGAGGGGGTTTCTTCTAACATGCATGTTGAAGCTTCTCCTTTAGTTGATCATAATTCTGAGTGTTTACCTATCACTACCTCGGTCCTAGTTCTTGTGGTGGATTCCGGGGTGGTGATGGATTCAGTTGCTCCTCCCCCCGATGCTGGGTTTGGGGACTCTTGTGGTTTGGTGGAAACCCCCTTGGCCTCTTCGGATGAAAGGGTGAGTTTAGCCAGTGGACCAGGTTTGGAAGACTCTAGTAAGAAAAAAAGCCCTCTCTTCTTCTCCTATTCTGGGTCTACAATAAAAATCCCTGAAAAAGTGTGCTCCTGATAAGCCCCAGAAGGTGGGGAGGAAGAAGGATCAGGAAAAAGTTAAGATGGCTAGAGAGACATTGGTGGAATCTAGGTCGGTGAAGACATTGGATACTCACTTCTCTCACCCTTCGCAATGATTGTGTTATCATGGAATGTAAGGGGTATGAATAGCATCCCTAAACAAAAGGCTATTCGGGACTTGGTTAGTGCTCATTCTCTAGATGTGGTTTTCCTCCAGGGGATAAAGTTATCTATGGATGGTATGATGCAGTGCGTTTCTAAGATTTGGAACAGAGGGTTTTGCCAATGTGTGGGTGCGCAAGGCAGCTCAAGGGGTCTTGCTTGCCTCTGGGATCCTCGGCGAACCTCTCCTATTTGGTGGATCTCTAGTAGATTTTCCATTTCTCTGGTTGCAATTAGTTTGGAGACGGGGGAAAGAATTCTTCTTTCTAACATTTATGCTCCAATGGATGTCCTTGGTAAGACTCTCCTATAGTCTCATATCAATCTTCTGAGATCGTTGGATCCTTTCCTCCCCTAGATTATGGCAGGTGACTTCAATGCAATTGTCTCCCTTGAGGAGAAAAGGGGGGGTGTGCCTTGTTTGGACCCCTCTTTTGATCTTCTAAGGGATAATTTGGCTCGGCTCCGGCTTGTGGATATTAAACCTTCAAATGGCATGTTTACTTGGAATAATAGGAGGCTTGGGGATGATGCCATTTCTGAACAGTTAGACAAGTTTCTTGTTTCCTATTATTGGGTGGGTGACAAGTGGTTGTCAAGTTCTAAAATTTTAGATTGGCAAGGATCAGACATTGGGCGATCAAATTCTCTGCCTGTTTGGCTGGTGGTCCTAAGAAATAAACTTTTAGATTTCAGCTTATGTGGCTTAGGGAGGAGAGTCTTCTTGACTTGGTTTCTAGATGGTGGACTAAAGGACGACCTGCTTTTGGTACATCTATGTACTCATTTATGAAGAGGCTTCAATATGTGAAGTATAAATTGAAACATTGGAATACGTATTAGTTTGGCAATGTGTTTCAGCGGAAAAGGGTTGCCCAGGAGAGCTTGGATTCTATTACCAGGCAGATTCGGGATCAGGGTCTTGATGTGAATTTAAGCAAGCTTGAGGTTAGTGCGGTTAAAGACCTCGAGGAATGGGAGCTTCGTGAGGAATTTTTTTAGAAACAGAAGGCTCGTGTTGATTGGCTTCAGGAAGGGGACAGGAATACTTCTTTCATAAATCGGTGAAGGCTCGAAGACAAGGTAACTTTATCTCTTCTCTCTGCTCTCCTGAGGGTTCTATTCTTTCTTCCTCTTCAGGGATCTCTAGTGAGGCGGTTCATTTTTTCTCTGCTCTCTTTTCTGAAGATACCCCGCCTGCTAGTGAGGAGGAATCTTCTATCCTGGCTTGTATTCCCTCTCTAGTGACTACGGATATGAATGCTTCTCTTCTTAAACCTATTTCTTTGAAGGAGTTGGAGGATGTGGTGTTTCAGTTGAAAAAAAGGAAGGCTCCTGGTCCTGATGGGTTCTCGGCTGAGTTCTTTCAAGAATTTTGGGGAGTCATCAACCTTGATCTTTTCGAGGTGGTGCAAGAGTCTTTTAGGAATAAGCAAATGTTGTGAGCCATGGATGCCACGTTTCTTTCTCTTATCCCAAAACACGAGGGTACTGATTCTCTAGATCTTTTTCAACCAATTGCTTTGTGCAATGTGGTGTATAGAATCATTACAAAGCTAATTGCTAAATGTTTGAAGACATGTTTGGATAAGTTGATCTCGGAGGAACAAGGGGGCTTTGTTGCGGGTAGATAGATTTTAGATGGAGTAGTTATTGCGGCTGAGACTATTCACTCTATGGCCTCTTTTAAGGAAAAGGCTATGTTTATAAAGTTGGACATGGCTAAAGCTTATGCCAGAGTTAACTGGGACTTTTTGATCAAAATTCTCAGAGCCTTCGGGTTCAGTTGTGAGTGGATTGATTGGGTCATGAGCTGTGTGAGGACTTCCTCATTTTCTATTCTCAAAAATGGGGAGTCTTTGGATCTGTTTGGTGCTTCTAGAGGTCTTCGACAAGGGGACCCCTTATCCCCATATTTGTTCATCTTGACAGCTGAAGGCTTGGGTAGGTTCATTAAGTCCTGTGTTATGGATGGGCTCTTTCAGGGATAGAAATGGAGCAATTCTCTTCCTCCTTAAACTCATCTTCAGTTTGTGGATGATATGGCTTTGATGGGTGTTGCTAAGGTGGCTAAAGCGGTTGCTTTGTGTTAGATTTTGGATTGTTACTTGGCTGCCTCAGGTCAAAGCATTAATGAAAGTAAGTCTTGCATTTATTTCTTTAATACCCCTAGGCTTATTCAGCAGCGTATTGCCAGCATCTTAAGGTTTCAGGTGGAGAAACTTCCCTTTAGATACCTTGGCATCCCTCTGGATGTGCGCCCACTTCTCAGGTGTTTTTGGCAGGATGTGATGGATAAATTTTGTGGGCTGGTTTGTCACTGGACCTATAGATGGTTATCTAAGGCTGGAAGAGTTACTCTGTTGAAGTCCGTGGTGTAGGCCCTTCCTTTATACAGGTGCTTTGTGTTGACTGCTCCCTCAAGTTTCATCAAAGATTTTAAGGGCCTCTATCGGTAGTTTCTTTGGTCAGGTAATCTCCTTTCGAAGAAGTGGAGCTTAATTAAGTGGGAAGTTGTTTGCCGGCCAAAGCAGGATGGTGGTTTGGGTTTGCGTAGGATAGATTGGAATGGACAGGCTTTGGCTACTAAGCTATACTGGAGATGGTGTTCATATCAACATCAATATTGGGCTAGGATCCTTACCTTCAAGTACCTTGGGGAGGTGAAGGGCGCTGAGGTGCCTCGTTTTAGTCTTTCAGGGAGAGGTTCTATGATCTGGGATACTCTCAAGAGGGGCACTGCGTTGGTTAAACAAGGCCTGTTTTGGATCTGCAATAGAGGCTCTGATGCTCTTTTTTGGCATGACTCCTGGGATGGCTTCCCGCCTATCCTCTCCTCGCACCCTCACTTGGGGGACTTATGTAGGATTTTTGTTCAGGCTGGTTGGAGTAGAGTGATGGATTTCAAAGCCCCTTAGGCTTTGGGGCAGACTTTTGTTTACCAATGGAAGGATATGCAGGAATGGCCAATGGGTGGATCTTTGGAGGATAGGAGGGAGTTGTCCTCCATTTTGGCTGATAGAGTCTGTTGTTCTCTTCCAGAGCGGGATGTGCTGGCTTGGGGTCCAGATCTAAAAGGGAAGTTCATTGTTGCTTCAAGGTATCGTATTTTGGATAGGCAGGCCTGGGGTAGTGCTGAGGTTCCTTGGTGGAAAAATGTTTGGAATAAATTCTCTTGGCCAAAATGCAATTTCTTTTCTTGGCTGGTGGTTTATGGCAGGTGTTTGACTTAGGATAACCTCTGTAAGCGTGGCTTCCAAGGTCCTTCATTATGTTTCTTATGCCTAAAAGATGTTGAAACTGTTTCACATCTTTTCTTCCAGTGCCCTTTTGCTAGGACTATTTGGCATTTTTGGTGGGGGACCTGGAGTTTGCAGTGTAGGCACCCTTCTTCTCTGAAGGAGTTTTGGCGAAACTTTGGGCCCATTCCGGTGAGGACTTCATTTTTGCACATAGCATGGCCAATTGGCCCTAGTCTGATTATATGGCACATCTGGTTAGAGCGCAACCACAAGGTCTTTCTGGATAAGAAGTTGCTGGTGGGTCAAGTTTGGTCTCACATTCTTTGGGCTTTGCAGGAGACCTTGTATGCTAAATCTGATCTGTTAGCCCCAATGGATCCTGGTGATACTAGAGTGATTCGTAATCTGGGGATTCTTGTTGGGGGTCCCGGAAGGCCCAAGATTGGGTGGAGCAGGTGTTCTAGAAGGAAGGTTTCTAGGGAAAGGCATTGGCTGCTCCCTCCCACTAGAGTCTTGAAAATCAATACTGATGGGTCTGCAAGGGGTAACCCTAGGCACGCTGGCATTGGTGGGGTGGGCAGAGACAGTTCTAGGATGGTTGTATTTTTCTTCTCAAAATATAGGGGGCTACACTCTAATAATCGTATGGAAGACTTGGCTATCCTTTTGGATTTGAAGAAGGCATATGCCCTTGGCTGGAATAAGATTATCTGCGAGTCAGATTCTTAGGTGGTGATAGACTTGATAAATAGAAGGCAGTTTGATGATGTTAGTTGGCAGCTTGCGATGGTGGCTAAGCAAATCACCAGTCTTGGAGAATTATTTGATTCTATCACTTTCTCTCATATCCCTCGGAATGGAATAAGGTGGCTGATGGGTTGGCCAAATGGGCTTCTGAGAAGAATGGGACCTGGTTGGTGGATGATTGTGACAGTTTACCTGGGGATCTTGCTCAGGATTTGGTGGATTTGGTCATGGAAGATGTGAGATGTTGCATGACCACTTCTTGATTTCTTGTTTGTTGTCTCTGGGCCCGTTTGGGCCTCTTGCTACTTTTATGCTTTGTACTGCTCTCTTTGATTAATAAAATTTTTACCCTCTTTTATTAAAAAAAATTGAAGTGTTGTTTTTAACCAAGATATTAACCCTAAAGAGTAGGGATAACAATTTTCAATATTCATTTTAAAAAAAATCCACATGAAAACATTTTTTTTATATTAAAATTATTTTAATATATATTATTTCTATTTTTTCTTTGCAATAATTGTTTATGAGATTTTGGAGCTCCTTTAATGTATAGATCATTAAGCATAATAAATAATAAAAATAATAAAATATTGTTTAAATTATACTTTTATGTAGAGTAAAAGTTTTTTATTCTTTAAAAACAACAATACATAATAAATAGTGTTTACATTATACTTTTTATATAAATAAAAATAATAAAATAGTGTTTAAATAATTAAAAAAAATTATACTTTTTATATAAATAAAAATTTGTTAAAAACAAGAGCCTTCTACATGTTCCTTTGAAGACAATTAAATAAATAAAAAATTCAATGGTTTAAAGAATGTCTTTTTAAAGGTAAACTATAATATTGATTGAATTTAAATAATTTTAAATAATAATTAATAATTATTTTTTGTGAAAGATATAGAAACACATAGTTATATAGAAAAGCTCGCCATAGGTTAAACTAGGAGAACACAAAAGAGTCAATGTAATACAACTTCAAGCATAACCAAACAACAAAGATTACACAAAGTTAATCTAATAGCCACATATAGGAGACATCATTGGTTGAACTCTACAAATGAGAATTCAACTAGCATTCTATGAGATGAAAACCCCCATGGAGGATTGGTTTCCCCACCCTTAATAGAATGTCGCTTGAGCAATGATATATTTAATTTTTTATTAAATATTATTTTCAACATTTTTCACAATTTTAAATTTTTATAATTGCTAGAAAAGAAGACTGTGAAATGATAAAAAATCTTAGGAAAGTATTTAAATTCCTAAAAAGTGTTATGACTAACTTCCACATTTTTCTTGAGGTATCTTAACTACCTTAAATGTCCACTCATAAGATATATGATTTACATTCTCAATAACATCATTAATTCTTTGCTATATTAGTAGCTATGATATAAAAAGCTTCCAACTTAAAATATAAATCAAAAAATACAATGCAAAATCAATGATCTTTTATATAGGTAAAATCCCGTACCTTTAAATCTTGCCTTTTAAAATCAATTAACTTAAATTCATTGCATAACTTTAAAAGCATTTACAACACTAATACAATCATTTCTTCAATGTAAGAGTGACTATTATATAAATTCTCCATATATTTTGTAACTCAATTAGTATTAAACCTTACATAGATTTTGCAAATGACATTTCAAAGATACAAAATATTTCAAGGGAACATGTATCTCATGTTACAATATATCTAATTTGCCTAATTTATAAAATATTAAAAATGTCAACATAGCTATATAACTTAAATAAATGACATCACAATTTGGCTTTAAAATCTCCTTAGAGTTGCTATTTGGAAATATATATTGTTATTTATGTTAACTTTAATGGATCAAGTAATTAGTTTTTTTAGATCATAGTAGTAGGGATTTATAATACACCCAACCCATAAAACTGACATAAAATAAGAGTATAATATGAGAAGAACTATTAAAATGTTGCCATAGAAAATCCACGTAGGTGTAGTAGTAGGAAAAGAGAAAAATGAAACAATAAATTGGAACTAATAATAAACAAAAACTAAACCAACCATATACCACCAACATAGGCTAAGCTAAAAGAGTTCAAAAAGACCCCAATGATTGACACCAACATTAGACCCAAGACCCTAGACTCCCTACCTAACATGCAATTGTTCCAACCCTTAGCTACCATGATCATCAATTTTGGTTTCATATCACCATTCCCATCTAGAAGACACAAGAATTTAATACCATGAATAATTTTTGAGCACTCTAAAGCTCTATGTAGGTGACCACCATAAAGATGAGGCAAAGTATATGCATTGGTAACTTCAAGAGTGCCTTTATTATGAGAAACCAATAGGAATTTGACAACCAAACATAAATTTTGACAAACATTGTAAGGGTCTCAACTCCATTATTCATTGCACACAACTCTTCCTTAATCACTTTAAGTTCAACACTATCCATGTTGGTGTCAACCAAATTTTTTGAATTAGCCATGACAACCTCCGCCTCCTCCAAATCATCCTCTACCACCATTGCATTCTTAGAGTGGAGGAGTAGAAGTTCCAACCAGCCATGAACATCCTCTAACTAAACCCCCTGCTCAAGCTTCTTCCAAAAACAACAATGGCGGCCTCAAAAATTAAGGACCTATTATTAGCAATTCCCTCCTCCCTTAAAATGAGCTTCACTAGATTCAACAACATTAAATTAGGGAATCAAAAGATCTTACTCATATGATGGTTGAAAAGACAACCATGCTTGAGGGGGCCCTTACTACCACTTTCCATAATTCCAAGCAATACCACTTCACAAAAACCAAAGACCATGCCAAGATTATTCTCACACCACCACCCAAATATCCAAAGCCATAACAAGATAAACCAAAAAAGACACCTATCAAACTATTGCAAGGAGAGTGAGGATTCAGGAAATGCCATAGCTAAAACCACAACACATGCACTAACCTTGCCATATTTAAAATCAAAATTAATATGATCTATGGGACTTAGGAACTATCATTACCAAATCACCCCACTTGGGAAGCCAACCAAAAAGGTGTACTACAAGGCACCTATAATACTGATCATGATGACACCTCTTTAATTTTAATGTCATCTAATCCTTCTCACTCTACCACCCTTTAGTTGACTAAAGAGGAAAAATGTGTTAGTCTATTCCTTTGTTCACAAGCAAATACACCACTTCATTCCATTCACAAAAATAATGGGAGAAGGAAACAAACTCATTTTTTTTACAAATGAGAATAACTTCTTCCAATAAACCACATAGTTTCCAATTAGAACAGTACACTTTATAGTTTTTTTGGGTGTGTTTTGGGTTTCAGTTGGAATCTATCTATGTCAGAAACACTCTCCTATGGTTAAAATTACATTTTTGGAGTTATCGTCGAATCGCCGCATTGAGGCTCTGTAGGGTAGTTTTACATAAACAATTGTTTCCGAAGTTCTCTAAGAGATGGTCAAAACCATTTCAGGGGAAGATTTTTGAAAGCATTTCGCCTAATTTTCAAAAGGAATCAGTGCAAAATTCCTCACCGTTTGAGAGAATTTAATGCCAGTAATTTGTGTTGATGAGTTTGCAGAAAGTTTAAAAATTCACAATTCTTGTAAGTAGGAGCGAAATAATTTTGCAAAGGACCTTGGGACATCATTTTGAGCCTGCTAACCAATTTTTGTTCAATTCCGAGAAGTTTGTATTTCTTGCCTGTCACACCCAATTCTGCACATTATTCTCTGGTTAGGTGATATTTCAACTATGAACACATATTCTACAGAAGAAATTATTCTTTAATTGACTATAAAGGCATGGTTTTTTTATTATTTTTTTAAGAGCAGCGACAGCTGAGAACCAGCTGGCGCTGCTTCCCATTTGTACTTGCATTTATTTTTTCCTTAAGCTTTCTCACTGTTAAACTGGTCTCTTCAAAGTTGAAGTAGCTCTATAGTATTAAATCTCCAAATATTAGAATAAAGATGAGTCAATATTGTTTGCATACATGTTTTTCCTACATGTTAAAATTACTTAGAGGCTATTAATTATGTTTTAATACACTCTCAAAACAATAGAGGCAACTAGACAGATACACTAGAAAACAAGCATAGTCAACCATATAATGCAATGTGGTCTCCATCTTCCTAACACTTTTCAAAATGACACTACTTAGAGAAGAATAATGATTTCACTATACAATTAAAGTTTCAATAGTGCTTTCCACTTTTTGACAAACATGGGGCTAAAATATACTCCAAAACATATGAATCCAAATGAAATGTACAAATTCCCTTCTTGTGAAGATATACGTACAAAATCTATTCAACAATCCGCTCAGTGTGTCCAATTTTGTGTCAAGGTTTGTCGTAGTAGTAGTATGTAGTCACTCAAAATATTACATAACTATTTATTACACAATAGAATGTAATTAAAAAACCATATTTCTAAATTGCAAAATATAGCATGACAGCTAATGCCATAGACAATTTCAAGAAGGATGCAGCAAAAAACTGACTATATAAATATACGCAAGAGAAGACACTATATTGTGAGAATTGATAGTCCCTTGCAATGCCTATAAATCACAATTACACTACCTTCCTCAAACAATAAAATGCCAACAAGTCATGAAACACAATCACTTCTCAAAAAACATTTACTTTACAAACAGATACTCCCTTACAATGCCTATATATCACAAATTACACTACCTTTCTCAAACAATGGAATGCCAGCAAGTCATGAAACACAAACACTTTTCAAAAAAAACATTTAATTTAAAAATACCTATCGACAAAACCGTTGTGTGTTCATCCGTGCAACTACTAGTTATTGTCTCCTTTAAGTGGTGAGCTTGATTTAATTAAAAGTTTTTAAATAGAGCCATATGTATCCTTGTGAAGTTAATGCCTATTGAATGGAATTGATTAAATGAATTTAGTAATAACCTTTAAAATTTAAGGTGTCATCCATATGTGGAGCCATCTTTGGTTTCCGGGAAAGGTGAGACTTGATAGTTGGGCACCTGGATTGTATGAACACGGGGAAAAGTCGAAAAAAATAAGAGGGAAGGAATGTTGGGGAATTACAGAGAGATATATTTTAGAAATGGGGAAAGGAACAATGGGCAACTGCAGTAGACTCCTTCCTTGAGGAACAAGATACATTCAGAATTTTAGTTCTTCTTCAACCTGGAGGTATGAGTTATTAAATTTCTCCTTGGCTAATGCAAACTTATTTTGGGTTTTGATTGTTCTCATAAAAAATGAATTATTTGAAGTTTTCAGATCCAATGGTTCATTGAATTTAGATTGGTAAATTCATGAGGACCCTTATCATAAAACTTTGCTTCAATCATTATTCTCACCCAGAAATTGTAAAGAATAACCATTATTGCAAGAGTTATGCATTTTACAAACACTCAGTAAAAACAATAAAATTAAATTGCAGACATGGTGTTTACCAGTCATAATTCAATTGACTCAATGCTGGAGGTTAGAAAATTTCTATTTCCTTACCGGCAGAGGTTTTGGACTTAAAATGAAAACCTAGAAATGTTAATTTCTATTTGGAAAAAGATTCATGTGATCTTAGTTTTTTGGAATGTTGAGTGGCTGTGTGACTGGGGCTAACACTTTCCAGCATAAGAAAAATATAGTGAAACCAATTTTGAATGAATTAAAAATTCCCTGAAGCAAGGCACCAGGGAGAAGATTACTCCATTTTGGAGTTTTATTGTTTGTAACAAAAGAAGAAACAAAAATAAAAGAGAGGCGGCTGGGAGTGTTGGGGCTGCGCCTAGCCTGAGGGCGAGTCCCCAGCAGGCCGCCCACTCCCTCTAATTATTCTTTTTTTTAACTTCCCTTTCTGAATTGTTGATCACCGTAGGTAAAACAAAAAAAAAACAATTTTGTTTAAATCTTTCCTGGAGCAGTGATTAGTAATTAAAAGTTTTATTATATTCACTTCTTACCTGGAAGAATAGGATATAAAACTGAGTTTTACACATAAGGAAATCTCATGCCTAATTATGCCTATTACTAGCAATCGCACCTTACTGTGCAATGCAATGGGTACGCCGAGATAACATGTAGATAAAAGAAACCTTATAATTGCACATTGAACATTGAAATTTCTTCAGAAGAGAGCGTACATTATTGTTGTTGGTGAATGGTTGTTGTCCATCCATCATTTGAACATTGAAAGAATGTAGTCATATTTATTGTTGTCCTACATCAAAAAGAAATGGAGTAAATTAAATATGTTGACATGCATGCAAGTAAAGTTGTTTTTGAATAGTAATAGGTAAAAGCAAGTATGCAAGTAAGGGCGGGTGCAAAAAGTTGGGGGGCCAAAAAGTGGCCAACTTGTTTTAAAAAAAATTAAGCCATAACGCGAGCGCGTTATGCTTTGCTATTAAAAAAAAAACTGTTGTTAAAGCTTATCATTCACACAAATGCAGATGTTCATATTATAGAAGACTGAATTATATTAGAATATTAGAGATCCCTTAGAAAAATGCAATAACAAAACCGCTTTGCCTTATGTTAGGTTGTTAAATCCATCATTTTTGACACTCTTCTCTTAACAAAATAAGAGGAATAAGCATAGAAGACAGAGAATTTGATCTTACTAGTTTGCATATTGGTCGGTTTACATTCCGTGACTTCATTTTCATTGAATAAAAAGGTTTATCTGATTTGAAATAAGGGGCAGAGTTCACTGTCACATGCTTTTCTAGATGAGAGGGTCCATAATGTTCAGGGTTCTTCCAAGAATGCCCTGCAACAGAAATAAGTTTTGTTATACCAATCCTCCTGGTAAAGCTACAATTCAAATGCCTACTTTGAAAGTTGAAATAAATTAAATTAGACTTACAATTTTGATTTTCTTCCATTGCTTCAACATCATTGTTGTTTTCCCCTTTAAAAACCAATTCATTCAGAAACTTGTTGCCCATTGGTTGACTTGAACTGCATACTCTGTTAGAAGAATGGCATCTTTTATCTGTATCAATGTTGGTATTCATAAGCTGAAGAGCATTGATATTTTTCACACACCTTGTTCTTTGAAATATCTTAACCTTAAAATATGACTTGGATATGTACTTGAACACGGCAAAATCTCCAATCTCCAGCCCATGATGATTCACAAAATTTTCCCAACCCTGCCTAAATTTCAGTTTATTTATGGTACCCCCTAATTGTACATCCCACTCCTGCCCACCAAGGCCTTGTAACACCATATGTTCGTCTGTGTTGTTTATAAATTGTGAAACAAATGCAGGAGGAATGTGTTGCGGTAAACACATTATACAATGAGATTTTACAAGTTCTTAACAGTGTACAGGAAATAAAAGAATGAAAAATATTGTATAGAGTTACCAGTTTTTGTGTAAAGTCTCCAAGCATAACTTTGACGAAGGAGGCACACCCATTAAAGTGCTCTTTATCATGGTATTTGCCATGTTTTTTAAAACATTTGTGACTGCATGCTCTGCATGGTATAAAGCTCCCCCGTTTCTTCATCCTCTATGGCAAACACAGATGCAAAAGCCTGTGTAAAAATAACCCAAACAAAAAGAACTATACATAACCCTGAATTATCTACAAGCACAAATATACCTACAAATACAATAAACAAAATTGCTAGAGAGTGAATTTTACAAAATATTAGTACAGGGGAAAAAAATAAGCCATGGTGTGAGTGATTGACGGTACTTGGTATTTTCTTAGTTGGTAGCACTTAAATTGAGGAGATGCAAAATTAAGTACGATTACACGGATCTGAAGAAAAGACAACAACCTGCAATCATTTTTTTAAATAATCATGGCGATTTTCCTCTATGGTACATTCCTTTATATATTTGATCATATGCCCTTTAAATGATGTTATCTCCATGTTCATATGCCCTAGACATTTCCTTCAGTTTCTTTATTTTATGAGGATAGAGCCTCATATTTTGTTTTGTTTTGATTTTTGTTCACTGTTGTTACTAAATTTTAAAACAAATTGAAGTACGCAAAATTTTATTTTTATTTTTGGTCATCGTTAGTTCCCAAATTTTAAAACAAATGTTTTCTTAGTTTTTTTTTTGAGACTATGTTTGTAGTTGTGAATAATTCACTAACATTTTTTGGTATAGTTTAGTCAATCATTGTAATCGAGGTATTATTGTCTATTGTATTTGTAATGTCTTTCCTTAGTTTTTTTGGGAAGAGCTTAAACTATACCTCAAGCCCTAATCCCTCAACCCTAAACCCTAATCCCTTATCCCTAAAGCCTCAACCCTCAACCTTTAAACCTTAAATCCTATACCTTATCCCTAAACCCTCAACTCTTGACACTATACCTTAAACCCTAATCCCTTATCCCTAAACCCTAAACCCTATCCCTAAAGCCTCAACCCTCAACTCTTAAACCTTAAATCCTAAACCCTATCCCTAAACCCTCAACCCTCAACACTATACCTCAAACCCTAATCCCTCAACCCTAAAGCCTGATCCCTCAACCTTAAACCCTAATACCTTATCCCTAAACCCTAAACCGTATCCCTAAACCCTCAACCCTCAACACTATACTTCAAACCCTAATCCCTCAACCCTAGACCCTAATCCCTTATCCCTAAACCATAAACTCTATTCCTAAAGCCTCAAGCCTTAACACTTAAACCTTAAATCCTAAACTCTATCCCTAAACCCTCAACCCTCAACACTATACCTTAAACCCTAATCCCTCAACCCTAAAGCTTTAAAGCCTCAACCCTTATCCACCCCTCTCCTCCCCTATCTGCCTCACCCCATCTCTCCCCTATCTTTCAACCCTTAGCCATCTAGATCTCTTTGTTATCCCTAAAGCCTCAACCCTCAACCCTTAAACCTTAAATCCTAAACCCTATCCCTAAACTGTCAAGCCTCAACACTGTACCTTAAACCCTAATCCCTAAACCCTAAACCCTATCCCTAAAGCCTCAAGCCTCAACCCTTAAACCTTAAATACTAAAACCTATCCCTAAACCCTCAATACTCAACAATATACCTTAAACCCTAATCCCTCAACCCTAAACCATATCCCTAAAGCCTCAATCCTTAACCCTTAAACCTTAAATCCTAAAACCTATCCCTAAACCCTCAACCCTCGATACTATACCTTAAACCCTAATCCCTTATCCTTATACCCTAAACCCTTATCCCTAAAGCCTCAACCCTCAACCCTTAAACCTAAATCCTAAACCCTATCCCTAAACCCTCAAGCCTCGACACTATACCTTAAACCCTAATCCCTTATCCCTAAACCCTATCCCTAAAGCCTCAACCCTCAACCCTTAAACCTTAAATCCTAAAACCTATCTCTAAACCCTCAACCCTCGACACTATACCTTAAACCATAATCCCTTAACCCTAAATCCTAAACCCTATCCCTAAAGTCTCAACCCTCAACCCTTAAACCTTAAACCCTAAACCCTATCCCTAAACCCTCTACCCTCGACACTATACCTTAAACCCTAAGCCATTAACCCTCAGCACTAAAGCCTCAACCCTCAACCCTTAAACCTTCAACCCTAAACCCTAATCCCTCAACCCTTAAACTGTCAACCCTTAAACCCTTAATCCCTCAACCCTTAAACCCTTAAACCCTAAACTCTTAACCCCTAGATACCCTTAAACCCTTAAACCCTATACCCTATACACTTAACCTTGGACACTCAACCTTGAACATTATCCTTGAACCTTCAAACCTCTACCCTATACCCTATACCCTCAACCCTATACTTATGCCCTAAACCCTTAACCCTCATCCATATGCCTTATATCCTCAACCTTGAACCATAAACCCTATATCTTAGACACTCAACCTTGAACATTATCCCTCAACTGTAAACTCTCAACCCTCTACCCTATACCCTCAACCATATACTTAAGCCCTAATCCCTCAATCCTCAACCCTATACCTTAAACTCTGAAACCTACACTCACAAACCCTCATCCCTATACCCTATAACCTCACCGTTATACCCTAAACCCTAAATATTGTGCCTCAACCCTATACTTAAAACCTAAACCATACACTCTCAACCCAAGTCACCCTATGCCTTATATACCCTCAATCCATATCGTAAACCCTAAACCCAATATCCTAAACCCTAATCCCCATACCGTACACAATTAATCTTATACACTCAACAAGATGAATATTATGCCTCAAATGTAACCCTCAACCCTCTACCCTCTACCCTCAACCTATTACTTAATCTCTAATCCCTCAACCCTCAACCCTATACCTTAAACCCTAAACCCAAAAACCTCAACCCTCAACCCTAAAAACTCTACGGGCTCAGGTCCTTATATACCCTAAACCCAAAACCCTTACATACATACATACATACAAGCATACATACATACATACATACAAGCATGCATACATACATACAACCATACATACATACAAGCATACATATATACATACAAGCATACATACATGTAAGTATACATACATACATATAGGCACACGTACATACATCAATACATACATACATATAGGCATGCATACATACATACATACATACATACATACAAGCATCCCTCAACCCTAAACGCTATCCGTAAAGCCTCAACCCTAAACCCTAATCCCTCAAGGTCCTAAACCCTAATCCCTTATCCCTAAACTCTAAACCCTATCCCTAAACCCTTAACCCTCAACCCTCAACCTTAAACCTTATTCCCTTAACCCTAAACCTTAATCTTGCAACCCTCAACCCTAATCTCTTATCCCTAAACCCTAACCCCTCAACCCTAAACACTATCCCTATTCCTAAACCCTCAACCCTCGACACTATACCTTAAACCCTAATCCCTTATCCCTAAACCCTCAACCCTAAACCATAATCCCTTAACCCTAAACCCTATCCCTAATCCCTCTACCCTCAACACTGTACCTTAACCCTAATCCCTCGACTCTCAACCCTAATCCTTCAACCCTAAATGCTATCCGTAAAGCCTTAACCCTAAAGCCTAATCCCTTAAGGTGCTAAACCCTAATCCCTTATCCCTAAACTCTAAACCCTATCCCTAAACCGTAAACCCTCAACCCTCAACCTTAAACCTTAATCCCTCAACCCTAAACCTTATCCCTCAACCCTCAACCCTAATCTCTTATCCCTAAACCCTAATCCCTCAACCCTAAACGCTATCCCTATTCCTAAACCCTCAACCCTCGACACTGTACCTAAAACCCTAATCCTTTATCCCTAAACCCTAAACCTTCAACCCTAATCCCTCTACCCTCAACACTCTACCTTAACTCTAATCCCTCGACCCTCAACCCTAAACTCTATCTATAAAACCTCAACACTAAACCCTAATCCCTCAAGGTACTGAACCCTAATCCCTTATCCCTAAACTCTAAACCCTATCGCTAAACCCTAAACCCTCAACCCTCAACCTTAAACCTTAATCCCTCAACCCTAAACCTTAATCCCTCAACCCTCAACCCTAATATCTTATCCCTAAACCCTAAACCCTAATCCCTCAACCCTAAACCCTAAATGCTATCCCTATTCCTAAACCCTCAACCCTTGACAAGTGCTATACCTTAAACCCTAATCCCTTATCCCTAAACCCTATCCCTAATCCCTCTACCATCAACACTCTACCTTAACCCTAATCCCTCGACCCTCAACCCTAATCCCTCAACCCTAAACGCTATCCGTAAAGCCTCAACCCTAAACCCTAATCCCTCAAGGTCCTAAACCCTAATACCTTATCCCTAAACTCTAAACCCTATCCCTAAACCCTAAACCCTAATCCCTTAACCCTAAATGCTATCCCTAAAGCCTCAACCCTAAACCCTAATCCCTCAAGGTCCTAAACCCTAATCCCTTATCCCTAAACTCTAAACCCTATTCCTAAACCCTCAACCCTAATCCCTCAACCCTAAATGCTATCCGTAAAGCCTCAACCCTAAACCCTAATCCGTTAAGGTCCTAAACCCCATTCCCTTATCCCTAAACTCTAAACTCTAAACCCTATCCCTCAACCCTCAACCCTAAACCCTCAACCCTAAACCTTAATCCCTCAACCCTCAACCCTAATCCCTTATCCGTAAACCCTAAACCCTAAACGCTATCCCTATTCCTAAACCCTCAACCCTCGACACTATACATTAAACCCTAATCCCTTATCCTTAAACCCTCAACCCTAAACCCTAATCCCTCAACCCTAAACCTTCAACCCTAAACCCTATCCCTAATCCCTCTACCCTCAACACTCTACCTTAACCTTAATCCCTCAACCCTCAAGCCTAATCCCTCAAGCCTAAACGCTATCCTAAAGCCTCAACCTTAAACCCTAATCCCTCAAGGTCCTAAACCCTAATCCCTTATCCCTAAACTCTAAACCTTATCCCTAAACCCTAAACCCTAATCCCTCAACCCTAAACACTATCCCTAAAGCCTCAACCCTAAACCCTAATCCCTCAAGGTCCTAAACCCTAATCCCTTATCCCTAAACTCTAAACCCTATCCCTCAACCCGCAACCCTAAACCTTAATCCCTCAACCCTAAACCCTAAACGCTATCCCTATTCCTAAACCCTCAACCCTCGACACTATACCTTAAACCCTAATCCCTTATCCCTAAGCCCTCAACCCTAAACCCTAATCCCTCAACCTGAAACCTTCAACATACATACATACATACAAACATGCATACATATATACATACATTACAAGCATGCATACATACATACAACCATACATACATACATACATACAAGCATACATACATACATACATACATACATACATACATACATGCTTAATAACCTTGAACATAAAACATTCCAAGGGAGACATAACACGCTCACGTTATGTCAAACACGACAAACATTGGGCAAACTTTTGCGAAAAGGGAAAAAATGCAAAACAAAACATAACGCGCTCACGTTAAATTTTTCTTTGGGGATTTTCTTTGGGTTTCCAACCCAAAGGCTTGGAGTGCCTTCCCAACGTCCAAAGACGTGTTTTTGCATATTCTACAGGATTTCATATTATTTCGTTCGTGCTAATTCCCTCAAATTTGCATGTGTTTCAAGGTCGAACAAATCAAACACCTGGGTAATGTTAGGCTTTCTCTTAGCTATTTAACGATGTAATTTTTTTCACATTTTGACAATGTTAAGCCTTTCATCTTTAATTTCTTTTGTTTGTGTGTCCATTTTTGGGCAAAAACTAGTGTTTGGCCTTTTTTTCATTGTAAATTAACCGTTCATTGAAATTTCAAAAAAATTACATTTTTAGAAACTAGACTCCATTCTACACATTAAAAAAAATTGATTTTCAATTAGTTTTCAAAATTTATAGGGGTAGCATGGCCAAAATTATATTTTTCAGAATGTGTCCACTTTGAAAATTAGTAAAAAATCAAATATTCATTAAAAAATTATCAGAAAAATCAAGCATAAACTACATGTTGTTAGCTAATTTCTCACTAAAGCGATTTTAAAAATACAAAAAAAAAGTTAACCTTTTGAGGGAGCCACAAAACATGCTATGTTATGTTTTTTTTGACATAAACAACATCAATTTCTATGGCTCCCTCTTTTGAACCCCTTAATCTATATCATTTTAAAAAAAAAAGTAGTTTAGAAAGTAGACTCAAAGCACTACGAACATTGTTTTTGTTGCATCTTAAAATTTTGAGTGTAACTATGCTCAATTTCTCATCCAAGGCCCAGCGTTTCTTGATTTCAGAAAAAAAAGGTGGCTACTTAAGACCCCTTTTTGGCCCCCCATTTTCTTGCACTTACCCGCAAAGTAGTTTTTTTTTACTTTGGTCAATTATTTGCAAGTGATAGTGCCCTTAACCGATCCTTTTCTTATTTCCCAAGCATGTTGAGCCCATCCAATTGAAATGTCGAGCCTAGGTATATATTTGACAAGACTTGCCATTCATTAGGACTATCTTCTTGCATTGCATGTCCCTTTTCAGAAGGAGTTTCATCACCAATGTATGTCAATGGATCTGGAGATGTACAGTGTAAATTCCATAGATGGTAGTTGTTTGAAATTCTTTCCCCATGAGTTGCAATATCTTGCTCTAATGAACCAATATCATTGTGAATGTTTCTGAATGGTTGGTATAGTAGTAGTCCACTCCAACATAATGCTTGAAAACATTGATCATCTGTACTACTGGGATGGTGATGAAATGAGGGGAGACTTGAACAATAGCTAGTGTTAAGCATTCTTTCCAGTTCTTGGACTTTTGAGATGCTACAAATGTCCATTTTTGAGCCACTTCATTAAGTGACATTGTTTCCAATTGTATTGGTCATGCCATGTATATATGAATCAATGAAGCTTGGAGACTTGATGTTGTTATTGTTAGAGATAGCTACACTTTAGTGTGCAATGGATAAACTAAAGAGATCTTAGAGGTGAATTATCAGGTTCTTAAACAAATGACATGTTTCCCTAAGTGTAGTTCCCAATGGACATGTCATGTTTGGATCATTAGCATGAAAGGACTGATTGAAAGTCACCCTCTCTTTTCTTTGTCTCTCTTTCCCTTTACATCTCTTATCTCTATCTCTCTGTCCCACTCCATCTCTCTTTCTCTATTCCTGTCTCTCTAGGTTTTCAATCGACAAACACAAGAAAGGAATGGATCTAGCGACACCCATCATTTCTATTGTCTTGCATCATTATAAGATAATGTCAAAATAATAAATATTTCTATTAAATAGTTTATGTATATTAGATTTTTATATAAGAACACATAAATAATATAAAACTATATTTTAATATTGAAAATAAATTAAATAAATAATTTTATTAAATAGTTTATATATGTTAATTTTTTATATAAGAGAACATAAATAATATAAAAATATATTTTAATAATATTGAAAATAAATTAAAATCTCTCTCTCTTGCTCTTTGTCTATTTCCCCCTCTCTTTCTTTCATGTTGCAGGTTTTTGGTTGATAAACAAAAGAAAGGAATGGATCTAGCGGCACCCATCATTTTTATTATCATGCATCATTATAAGATCCAGTGTCAAAGCAATAAATAATATAAAACTATATTTAATATTGAAAATAAATTAAATAAATACTTCTATTAAATAGTTTTTTTATATTAATTTTTGATGTAAGAGCACATAGATAATATAAAATTATATTTTAATATTGAAAATAAATTAAACTCTCAGACACTTCCTCTCTCTGAGATCTCTCTTCATATATATTATTTATTTCTATAAAAACACATAAATAATATAATACTATATTTTAATATTGAAAATAAATTAAATAATTCTATTAAATAGTTTATATAAATAATTTTATTATATAAGAGTACATAAATAATATAAAATGATATTTAATATTGAAAATAAATTAAACTCTCTCTCTCTCTCTCTCTCTCTCTCTTTATCTCTCTAGATCTCTACCTCTCTCTCTATATATAAATAATATAAAATTATATTTTAATATAGAGAGAAAGTTAGAGAGAGAAACAAAGAGAGATACAAAGAAAAAAAGAGTTGGAGAGGGAAAGAAAGAGATATAGAGCTCGTAGAGAGGTGGAGAGATAAATTTGGAGAGAGATAGAGATATAGAGAGAGGAAGAGATTGAGAGATAAAGAGGGAGAGGGGGAGAGAGATGGAGAGAGGAAGAGGGAAAGAGAGAGAGAGAGAGAGGTAGAGAGATAGAGAGTTAATTTGGGAGAGAGATATATATAAAAGCCAAAGAGAGGGAGGCGAGGAGAGAGGGGGAAGGGAGGGAGAGAGAGAGAGGGGTATAGAGAGATGAAGTGAGAAAGGAAGTACTTTGATATAATGTTTTATCTATTTTTTTGTGCATTCCAAGGATGTCACAACTTAAGAGAGTAAATTATAAATATTAAATAATATATAAAGTTAATGTCAAAGGATGAACAATCAATATGAAGTTACTACTTGTCTGTGAAGACCTTGATCTTGCACACAATGTCATTTTCTTAACAACCTACCAATTGACCTCGTGTATTGTACGACTCTATGCAAAAAAGAAAAATAAGTAGCTAATTGTCCTTCTATAAGTAGCTAATTGGCCTTGTACATTAGTTTGATTAGTATTTTGTCGATACTATATGATGGATTCCTTTGACACATATGTAAACTTGAGTTGCAACCAGCTACATGTTAAATTGAAAATTGCATTAATTATAGTTTCTTTGAGGCATTCTATCAATGGTTGTGGGCATATGTGTGTTAGTTAAGGATATATTTGAGTGAGCATATTAGATAGGATCTATGGTGGGTGGAGTGAAAGTCGTTGATTCTAGAGTTAGTGCTTGATGGCCCATTTAAAACAAAACAAATTATATTGGTTTTAGCTTATATTTTGTATTCTAAGAATTACACGACACATGGCCATGTAATGGGGTCACAATAATGCCCAGTTAAATAAGTATTGTTATCTTTCATCAAAACTAATGGTATTATCCCGTTGGTTCAAAATATGTTGCGATATCCACGGTGGCCTTATGTATCTCCCCTTCTCTCTCTATCTTTCCCTCTTCCTCTTTATCTCTACCTCTCTCTCCCCTCTCATCCTCTATCTCTATTCCTCTCTTTTCCTCTATCTCTTTATGTATTTACCTCTCTCTATATCTCTATCTATTTTCTCTATTTCTATGCCTCTCTATCTCTTATCTGTATTTCTCTCTTTTGCTCTATTATGTCAATTTCGAGCTTTCTATTATTCTCTCTTCTTATTTCAATCTATTCCCCCCTCTCCCTCTCTCTCTATCTCTATACTCCCTCTCTCCTTCCTCTCTTCTCTCTAGATCTCTATCTATCTTCCTCTCCCTTCTTGTCTCTTCCTCTCTCTATCTCTCTATATATCTATATTTTCTCTATTTTCCCTATCTCTCTTTCTCACTTCTCCCTCTCTCCCTATCTTCCTATCTCTTTGTCCTTTGTTGGATGGTCTCTATCCTTTGTAATTTTTGCAAGCCTTCTTTCATCCTAAGTTTGACAACACATAGAGTAGGGAGGCAACACCATACGAGCGGTTAGTTAAACACTAGGTGAATAGGTCCACCAAGATCTACAGTGGCACATGATAGTGGCTAGACTAAAATAAATGTCCTTTAATTTGGTTGCTAGGGTGGGTTTTGTTTCCCTCCAGTGGAAGCACAAGTCACATAGTGTAGGTGTAGACTGAATAACATCCATACATTCTACTTACAACACACAACCCCCTAAAGACTACTCTAAGTATATTTAATAATTGCAAGCCTATATTCTCAAGAATGCCCTTTCACGAAAGAAATATGTCCCGTCATTCATCACGCATGGGTGATTTACTTTCGTACAAACACACCTTTTCATATTAAGCTTCTTTCATATATTACTTACCTTCTAAATATAAAATACATTTGAATAGTTTTAGATTATATATTTGAACTGTTGGTGTCATCCACCTCCCAGGAGCAACATCTACAAAAAATAACCTTGACAGAAAACAAGAGAGGCAACACAAGGCCATTTCACCAAACAAGAGTGAATAAATTGAGATACATAAAATACATATGGTACAGGCTTTTTAAAGCCGTGAAAATCAATTGATAGGTATGAAACTTCTTGATATGGGAAACAACCACCTGAGTGATTAATTAAACTATTCTACCTAAGTAAGCTTAAGTGGGTAAATGGTAAAAACCATTTACTCCAACACCCCCCCTTAAGTGCAACTTAGGTAGAATTATTATGCAAAATGACTATGCAATATGGGTCCCGGCTACAAAACCATGTTAGGTACACATTTACAATGCAAAAAAAGAAATCTCTCACAACCGGAGAAAAGGAGAAAAACCCTGTGGGAAAAAACCCCTCCCCAAAAGAGAGAAAGAAAAACAAAAAATGATGCATGGTGGATGGAGGACTTAATCACATCACCCAAGTACTACATACATCATGTATATAATCAATGGCCCCCCATAAGAGGGAAAGAGAGAGACTATGTAGCCCCCCCACAATGTGTAATCACCTGCAAAAATGGTAAGTGCCTAAAGACAGAACATGATCCAATGTTGACAAACAACTTGTCTCCCTTTTGGAAGAAACAAAACCATGTATAGATGCAGGTATGCTTCCCACTCTAGATAGGAATTAAAAGAAAGAAGCATGAAAATGTATGATGATGTCTCTGAAATATGCTCATGTGTTGCCAAGACCTTGGAAAATGATGCCACGAACCAATCAGGAACATGCCCAATCACAATAGAAGGTGACAAACAAGGTACCACTGGAAACTGATCTTGAACATTCTCCAAAGACAAAGATGGAGTGACAACAGTTGTACCACAACTATCATCAAATAGGAGAGACATACCCTCAAATGTGTCTTCAAATAAAAAAAGTAAAGAAAAATCCTTTCGTCCAATGGTGAAAACCTGGTAAACAGGTGCCTTGGATAAGTACCATGATGAAAACCTGGCAAACAGGTGTCATGTGTAGGTTGATCTTCCACGTCATTTACCCTTGGGAGTGCATTGTCTCATTGACCCTATCATTTTCCATCCTATCATCCTTATCCTACATATACCTATCATATTGAGTCCATTCATCCTCCATTCCTCTTTTGATTTTGATAGAGATATGGGGACAAAATGTTGAAACATGCTTTGGAAAAACTCTTGATATACCTTATCTTTTTCAAAACAATCCAATCCTCTCATCCTCCTTCGTCATAAACTTTGTCATGTCAAATCCTGAGTTATTTCTATGTGACATACTCCTTGGAGATCACATCCTTGTTTCCTTCTACCTGCCCATCCATTATCCATTATCACCTATCCGTTTACCTATCCATGGTGTTCCCTTGTCATCAGTATCCAGCATATAGGCTATCTAAATTGCCATCTAAACCTCCCACAAACATCAAAACATTAGCAAAATCCAGAAAATCCCAAAAACATCAAGTCGTCTGCAACCCCATCATTAGTACCTTTTGCCGAACTACGTCGCCTCTGAGCTATTACGTAGGAAAGGCCATCCTTGATGTGCCCCCAAGGCTCCTTTCCCATCCATTTCATCCCATATCACCCATCCTTTTGTCCATCTGAATCCGTACCATCTCCCATCGCCTAGGTCCTAGGTCCACAAAAGTCCACACCCTGAACTACGTTGCCTCTGCGTTGTCACATAGGCAAGGCCATTTAAACAATGAGCCCCCGAGGCACTAGGTCAGTCCCTTAGGGCCCATTTCTTCATGTCCATTGTTAGTTCATCCACAATGAACAATCCTTTACTTGACTGGGGGCAAATCCTCGACCTAGTTAGAGAATTGGATTCTTGAATGCTACACACCTCAAAGGATAACAATAAGGATAGTGATACTATCACTAGACAGCAAGCAGCGCCGCAAAGCAAGCTTTTAAACATCATCTTGGCAATAAGACATTTAAACTGCACTAGACAAATCCCAACCTGCCTAAAACATCAAACATGACTCTATCAAGTTATTGCAAGAAAACATATATCTATGGCAAGAAGGTTCAATGTCAGAAATATGAGGTTCTACAAACAAGGAACTAATGTCCAACAAATACGAATCCCAATCAGGAAGACAATGAGATATTGGTTGTGATGACTCACTGGATGTGCTCAATAAGTCACCACCAAAAGATGAATGGTCCTGCTGAACATGAATGATAGGAGCCTCAATCAATGACTCTTCACAATGAATCACTAAAGGTGAAGGTACATCAACTGTCCCTAATGGAGAAGAAGGAGCATCTGAAGAACCCTCGTCATCCTCATCTAAAGATTCAAAGTCTTCCAAAACTTCAAACTCCTGCATAGTAGCATGATCATAGGGTATCCTGTTTGAAAAATGAAGAGGCACAAGACAATTTGAAACAGGATCATCTGGGAATAACTGAGTATCGGGATCTCCATGTATTTCCCAAATTTTAGTCCAAAGAATATGAGGACACTCAAAATGATCAATAGCATTCAAAGTGGCATCATCAATATGCATTTCAATAACTCCTAGGACATGATCCCTTTTGCAATTCCATGCAAATTTCTTACTATATAGCAGTACCATGAAGGGGAACTAGATTATACAAATGTGGCAACAAATGAAGCCATCTACAATGTTGTATCATACCATCTCTCCATTTTTTATAATTTCCACTTTTTAACATAATCACAACAGGATGAACTAAAAACCCCATAATGAACTATGACAAATCTCCAAAATTACAAAGACATTAACCTTCAACAACAAAATTAGAAACTCCTAAATACTAAAAATGAAGCCTTCAAATCAACAAAATTAGGCGGATTTACCTATACTACTGCGATCTTGGCAAAGTCAGCTTTCTGATGATATGCGGAATGCAAAAATCAGACTCTGGATGCCCAAGATATGCTCCGTGGAAGAAAAGTTGCCTATGGGGGCTCAATACAAAAATGAGGGAGTTGGATAAGCTCTAGGTCATCCATGTGACCACCTTCTGCATAAGGGCAAAAAAAATGGGGCCTTTCAGGCCAAGTGGACTCTAAATCACCAAGATAAATCAATCTTGTCTCCAAACGGCCAACAAAAAAGCCACCAAGCAACTTTCCAAGTCACAAGCACATTCACCAAGCAAAGACTCCATAAGCCATCACAATCACTTCACAATACTTTGTGAGTGCCGACATATAATAAGGGCAAATAATGCCTCAACGAGAGCAATGTGGGATAAAGGATCTCAGAAGAAATGCCCAAATCATAGCATACGGGTCCACCTCCAAACCCTAGAAAAAATATTTGATGGCAACTTTGGATATATAAAGTATAAGCATCAAAATATATTTTCGCAGGCTTCTGCTACACCCAAAAGAAGCCGCGAGGTCCCACTACGCAACCCTAAATTAATATTTGGTTGAGAACTTCATAAATAAGGTTTTGCTCACCAAATATTGGCCAAAGAACAATCACGGTACTGCTATTGTAGTGGAATCTGTGGCCAAAGAATGTGCTCAAGCCAAGACAAATGCCTCTTAAAAAAAAATCACGGCTCAACAGAGCCCAAATCTGCTTCAAGGAAAACGCCCCTCTACCTAGACGGGAATGGGGAGCAACCTACGTACACTCCAAGCATTCTGAGATCTGCGGACCTCACATAAGGAATGCAGCGCTTGAAATGAAGTATGAATCTGCACCTCTCCATTCTGCAATGAAACCCCTCCTCTCAGCAATGAAACGCCTCTCAAAATTAACGAGCCTTCAGATGAAAATGCTCACCCTCTCTTGCGCTGGCTTGATGACTATTTGGTTGAGTAGAGACTGGGTTTCAACAGTAGCAAGGAAAGGGAAGAGTGCGGCCATGACAAGAGAGAGAATCTCAGAAATATAGAGCACGAAGATGAAATTGCAGAGGCAAAAGAGGATATAAGTGAGATGATTATGGAGCAAGATAAGAGTGCTCCAACCAAAATACTCTTTTGGTTTGGAGGCAATGCGGGCAATAAATATCCTGCCCAGTTCAAATGCGTCCCACAATAGATGCAAATCACAGCAGGAAAAAAAATTCAGCCTGCTCAAATCGCGGCAAGAGAACAATAAATTGCCTCCAAATTGGATCACTACCCCCAAAAATGCAAATCAACCTTCTTTAATTCAGAAATCAGGAAACAATCACGAGCAACGGGAAAGAGAAGAATAAAAGGCAACTTTAAAATTTGAAAAATTTCAAAAGCCAGAAAAATAAGCGATCTCAAACACTCGATGAAAATTCTCAAGGAAGGAGTGCATAATGGTTGGCTCTGATACCATGTTGGTGTCATCCACCTCCCAGGAGCACCATCTGCAAAAAATAACCTTCACAAAAAATGAGAGGCAACACAAGGCCATTTCACCAAACAAGAGTGAATAAATTGAGATACATAAAATACATATGGTACAGGCTTTTTAAAGTCGGGAAAATTAGTTGACAGGTATGAAACTTCCCAATATGGGAAACAACCACCTGAGTGACTAATTAAACTATTCTACCTAAGTAAGCTTAAGCGGGTAAATGGTAAAAACCATTTACTCCAACATGAACAATTAATGTTATTGTAGGAAAGTGTATGCAATGAATTAACAATATTTAACTATATAATTGCTAGTTAATTTTATCTATATTACTATAATAGATATAATTATATTATATATTATATATAAAGTAAATATAATCTAATAATAAATATATATATAATTATTAAATATATAATATATAACAATATACTTAAATATAAATATAATATTTTTATATCAAATATGTATATTTCTAAACTGTATAGGAAGCCCGTCAAAGTTTATCGCAAAGGAGGGAGGTCATGTGTGCACTTTTGGACGTTAAATGTCAAGCAAGTTGGAAGGGATGGTGTGGTGAGAAACCCTAATCAATCATATTGAATGAGAAAATCTATCATAATATTGAAAAACCCTCACTAAAATGGCATCATAAACCCTTAAGATTCGATTTTTGAGTTTGTAGGCCTAAAATTAAAAAATAGAATGGATTTAACTTATCATAGAAGAATGCAAAACTATTAGGTTCATAATTTCACAACAACAATGCTATATATAAAACTTATTTTAAAAAAAAATAGCTCGTAGGTGAAGTGCAATGAACTTTAACAATAACCCAATCCCTTTGCGGATGATTACCCTAACAACGCCATCAACAACCCCACAAGTGACGAAGGAGGTAACTGTTGACAGTCTATTATAAGAGACTGTGATGGCTGTGACATAAATGACAAATATCTGCTTGGAAGGGAGCTTGGTAAGGTGAGTTTGGTGTTACGCACCTGTGCAGTGACAAGGAGAGTGGAGCCACCTTCTCCTGCAAGTCAACAACCATATTGAGGACATGACGTGCCATTTGAAAAATTAGACAGTCACAATCAAGTAGAGGATGTTAATCATTGGTTGCTATGTCTACAAATGTCAAGTGGCCAAAAACTTTGTAGTGGTAGGAAGCATGAACAAGTAGAACAAATTGAAAATATATCTTACACGTTCAAAATTTGATGTCTTTAGCAAACACCAATCTATACTTTACACATCTACGAAATTGAGTATATAATCCATTTAAAAATAAATAAAAACTAATCTAAATATCTAAAAATACATAATACAATTTATTACACAATTTTAATTGAAAGTGTGAAAGAATTAAAAAAAAATTAAACAACCAAATTAATAATTATTTTTTATATATTACTAAAGTTATAAAAAAATATCCACCGAGCATAAGTAAAATATTAAAATAAAAGTATAATTTTTTCTAAACATTGACTTCTCCTCTCTCTCTTTCTTTCTAGCTTCTTATGTCATGTCAACAATTGAAGGCCGCTATTCCTTATATTATACTCCATAACAATATTATAGGTATGTAAATTTCCACAAGTGATCACTTCACGTGCACTGATGCACACTACTAATTTTATTGCTAGGAAAAATAAAAATGAAAGTGGCATTAATTTTATTGTTGAAAGTGGCAGAGGCAGAATATGCTCGAGCTGCGTGGGAACGACAAATGCAGTGCTTGAAAAGTGAACCAGCTTCGTAGGTAAAGACGTTTTCTAGGACCCGCGAGCCTGTTCGAGAATGACATAAAGCTTTCAGTGGGGACCAACCGGCATAACTTTTGTTTCTGGCACGAGAATCTGGGCAATCTCAAGGCAGAACGAGGTCGGTTTTAGACAACTCTTCTTCTTTTCTGTCTTTTGTGGTTTGCTGTCTGGATTTCCTTTTGTTTCACTTTTGGTAAATGACAAACACATTTCATTTGGCAAGCACATTTCCAACGGCAACAACAAACTGCTTTTTCACCTCAAACGACAAAACTTAAACCCTTTTTTTGTAAGAGTATCAAACTGCAACACTGTTTAAGTGCAAAACGGTGGGTTTAAAAGGGAAACCTCAATACAGACGGTGGTTTCAAGAGAGATACGGGGCCCCACAATGGTCAAACCTCCGGGACACTCAAAACTCTCCTTTAAACGGAGGGCCAGGGCTCTCTACAACATTGACAGGGGGCCACAGGCATAGGTAAACGATCATCTAAAAAACCTGGGGCCAGGGTTTCCGTGTCTGGTCGTAAGTAGGGCTATAGGTGGTCTCCAACCACATGCCTCTAATTCTGTGGTTAAGGTGCTTATTCAGGAAGGTGACATCCCATGGAATCAGCTCCTTAAACTCTCAAAAACACTTGCGTGGGGAGATCTTAACCCGCAGGTTGATAACCTAGGGTCTCTCTTGGCAAAATACCCCCAAGGGGCAGCTTACCCTCAAGCTAATGCAGTAAAATCAGTTGAAAAGCTGGTTTTTGTGAACACCAGGCAATACAAGGGAATTTTGAGGTGTAGGCAGGCCCAAAGACTGGGGCAAGTGCCTAGGAAAAAGTTTGCTATGATCCTGCCAAAGGGTCAGATCGTCAGTGCAAACGTTTCTAATTTTTCATCTTAGATAAAAGGTAGGCAAGCTGAGCAGTGTGAACCTAATGAGAAGGGGAAACATGTTGACAAAACTGAACCATTCTCAGCAAATTTTAGGGTGGCAAAGGAAACCCCTCGAGATGCCAAAGAGACATACAACCCTACGTCCACACCCTTGTTGTGGTCGTTAGAGTTGTATGTGGCAGAGCTCATGAGCTTAAAGGGGAGGCTAGAAAGGCTCGAGGAAAAAGGGATGCATCTAGGCAGCAATGTGTTAGAAACGGTAAACGACAAAGACGCAATGGAAAGAGAGAAAAAATCTCTCAAGGATCAAGTTTTGAATCTTCAGGTTAGTATGGAAAGAGGGCAGCATGAATTGATCGTCTTAAAACAAGAAGTAAAACAACTGAAGTCAGCAGAATATAAGAAGCAAGAAGCAACAAACAGAGGCGACGCAACTCATATAACGGAGATCGAATCGGTCATTGCTGATTTGGAGATAAAAGAAACTCAGTTAAGAGATCGAATTGAAGAAGCTAAATGTTGGTCTCAAGTCATAAGTGGGCCACTAAAAGGACAAAAAGATATCTTGGAGAAACAAATCAGGATCCACATAAAAGAAGAAAAGGACAAACAAGACAAGGCAACAAATATCATCATTAAAGGTTTAAAGGATTTTGGAGAGAAGGAAAGGACCAACATTTTTGCAAGGGATTTTCTCAAAGACAAGCTGAATTGGACAGGTGTTATTCAACAAGCGAACAGGATAGGAAAGAAACCAGAGGAAGGTAGGAATAAGCATGTAAGAGTGGTGTTGAGAAACATAGATGATAAAGGCTATATCCTAAAAAGTAGGGGGCTTCTTAGGGGTACTCGCATTTTCTTAGATGAAGATTTGACATTCTCACAACAAGAAGACCGAAGGAAAGAGTGGGAGAAAGTGAAATCAGCAAGAGACCAAGGAAAGTGGGCTTGGCTAAAAAATGGGAAAGCCCAAATCAGCAAGAAATTTCCACACAACAAATAGGGATTCGGGGCCCCACGAGAGTATCTTCAGATTGTAAGCTAGAATTGTAGAGGATATCCTTGGAGAAGAGGACCGGGGTTGGGGCCCATAGCTGAGGGAAAAGATCTGATTATTCTCACGGAGACTCACGAACATGATGGCTGTAAAGTACCAAACTTTGAAGGGTACAAAAAAATTTCTGTTTGGAATGAAGGGGCTGAAACAGGTAAAGGGCATGGGGGCATCATTGTGCTAATCAGTGATTTGTGGGATGGGATCGTGGAATTTGAGAAAGAGGATCCGAACAAGCAATACATTTGGATAAAAATAACTGATAAGGATGTTGCAATCAGGTTGGTTGCGTGTTACTTTGCCCCAAAAGGATCAAAGCTCTACAAAAAGAGGAATCTGGACAATGAAGACCCTTATGTGGCTCTTATGAGGGACATTTCTACCTTCAGCCCTTTGGGGGAAATTATATTACTTGGGCATTTCAATGCTAGGACAGCAAACAATCAGTCTCTCCATTTGGGTAGGGAGGAAAAAGGGGACAGCAACCCGCTTTGGTTAGAGGAAAGCGAAGATCAGTTTTGGAAAAGAACATCTCAGGATGGCAATGGTAACATGAATCATTTTGGGATGGAGTTGTTAGGCCTTTGTAATCTTCATAGTTTGGTTATTTGCAATGGTATAAGTAATTGGCCTAGGTCTGGAGGCATCACCTGTAAAACCTACAACGGTCAAAGTGTGGTGGACTATGCTATATGTTCTCAAAATAGTACTTACAGGTTGCTAGATTTCGTCATTGGGGACTGCACAGCTGATTTGAAATCTGACCATAGACCTCTCCTGGTTAAGTTTGGACTTCAGAATGTCATGAAAAAAGGGGGGCAGGTCCAGAACAAACTTGAGAAAGCTCACACACAGGGCAGAATCTTGATGAACCAAAAAAACCAAGAGATTTTCGCTGCTGCTCTCAATTAGCACTCTCAAACGATAAAAAATAGCTTGGGGCGCAAAGACACTAATAAGGAAATAGAGTTCAACACTAGCAGTATTATGCTGATTCCTCTTATTCACAAGGCTCTAAGAGCATGCGAGTGATCTCGGCCTAAAAAGAGGGCTTCAAATACTTTCCCAACCAACCCATGGTTTGACAAAGATTGCAAGGCGGCAAAAAGGGCCTGTAAAGGGACAGAGAAAAACAATGAAAGCAGAAAAAATTATGAACAATTGCTTAAATTCAAAAAGGAAAGCTATGTTGTCTATAGAAGGAATGAGTTAATATATTTGGGTAAAAATAACCCCAAAGGCTTCTGGAGGGAGTTGCAACAAGAAAAAGAACATATTCAAAACAATATCACAGATGGCCGATGGTTTGAGTATGCGAAGCTTCTATATGAGAGGCCTCAAGAGAAGGTTGACCCTCCCATAGTCAACACGTCTATTGAGCTATTCTCGGTTGAGGATATCGAGCAAGGTATAAAGAAGTTAGCAAGTGGAAAGACACCAGACATAGACAGGTTGCAGGCTGAATTTCTAAAGTGGGGGGTTAAGTACCTAGCATTGCACATCAAAAGGATATTTAATGGCATCACGACCGATGGTTTCCCAACTGAGTGGGTTACTAGCGTCGTTATCCCTCTTTACAAGAGTGGGGATATCAATAATCCCTCTAACTATCGTACTATCATGGTGAATCCTCTTCTTGGAAAGCTGTTTGGGAGCCTAATAGAGCGCAGGATCAGTAGTTGGGCTGAAAATGAGGGGAAAAGAGCCAAAGGTCAGGCTGGTTTTAGGCCAAGGCATTCTACCATTGACCATTGCATCACTCTTAGACATCTGATCGAAAAAGTGTGGGACACTCAGAGGGGTGAGGCCTTCTGTTGCTTTGTTGATTTTAAAAAGGCCTTGGACACAGTTCCTAGGGCCAAATTGTGGAAAAGGATGGAGGAACTTGGGGTTCCAGACGAGTATAGGGCGGCTGTGCACAAGCTCTATGAGCTGGTTAGAGCTAAAATCAGAACTAAAGACGGTATGTCAGAATGCTTTGGTAGTGACATTGGGGTCAAATAGGGTTGCCCCCTTTCGCCCACTTTATTTGGCTTATACATTGATAAGCTTGAATATTGGTTAAACAGAGTTGTTGGCAAGGGTGTTCGGTTGGCGGGTTTTGTGGTGAAGTTACTGTTATATGCTGATGATCTTATGTTGCTCGCCAAGACCGCATAGGGTTTGAGAGAGCATTTGAAGGAGTTAGAGCTCTTCTGTAAGGAAGTGGGGATGCAAGTGAACACATGCAAGACCAAAGTCATGATTTTCTCATTGAAAAAGAAGCAGCAACAAGTTAATTTCATTTTTGATGGAAGCTCTTAGGAAATTGTTGAAGAGTACAAGTACTTGGGTATTGTTTTCAACAATAGGCTCAGCTGGGACACTTGTAGAGTGAAAAGGATTCAGGGGGGTTGGAGAGCTTCTTACTTGCTTCAAAATAGATGCAGAAAAGCAGAGCTATGGGATTGGAAAACCAAGAGGACTCTCTTTGGCTTGTTAGTCATCTCGGTTGTCTTATATGGCTACGAGGTTTGGGGGAGTAGCGTGTCTAATCACAAGTGGAGGAAATTAGAGAGAATTCAAAAGCATCTTATCACTTGTAGTCTTAAAGTCAAAGCCACGGTCCCATATGAGATTCTTTTGGTAGAAGTAGGCTCTTCCTGCTGGAGGCTTTTGCTATTATTAGGCTTCTTTGTTACCTAAAGAAAGTGGAAAACATGGAAAATCAGTGCTAGCCTAAACTGGTGTTGGAGGAAGTTCTTGTTCGTAGGAAAAAGACGTGGATGAAACAGAATAACAAGTGGTTGAGCAAATGGGATATTAATATACAAATTTGCCCTAATACAAAAGCAGATATTAAATAGTTTGTGATAGAGAAATTTAGATTTGCCATGTGGACTAAACAACTTGGCCGAAAAAAAATGCACTATGTTAGTGAGTTTAACCCCACATGGGAGCATGGGGAAAAGGCATACTTGCATGCAGATATTAAAGGTAAGGCTAGACTCTTAATTGCGTAGTTGAGGACCGGCTCCCATCATCTAAGGTGCGAAACTGGTAGATGGATGATCCCTAAGGAAATCTAGGATGACAGGTTATGCACTTTCTGCAGTCAAAGAGTGGTTGAAACTGAGTGGCACTTCATTTTTGAGTGTGCTGCTTATGAGGATATCCATAGCCAGTATGGGGACAACCTAAAAGGTGGGAGATTAAGAGGAATATTTGAAGAAGCGAATCTCCACAAAACAGATGGCTTCTTGGTCAAGCTGCATAGTAGAAGAGCCGACATCGAGAAGACTATAAAAGTGTCTTAGGGCTACGGCTCTTGGTCCCTTAGGCTCTTGGCCTGGTGGACGTAATTAAAATTCATTCATTCATTCATTCATTACTTATCCGTTAAGATTACTATGGATAATAGAACGTTATCTCGATGTCCTCTTTTGTGTTAGGTAATATTATTCTGGTCTAGAGGTATCCGATAACAGGAAGAGGAATAATGAGATGATGTGTCACCCAACACTCGCCACTCCCACATACGCACACACCCATGACACCTGACAGAGCGCCTGGTTGACTCAACCCTACCCCACATAAGTTATGTTTAGCCCTGGTCATCCTCGATTCTAATCTGGTTCATAGATTATTTTGGCGTCCGCAAGGGATATGTAAAGTACTGCCACTGCAGTAACCTTTTAATTTTTGCCTCGAGCAAGACAAACCCGAATTAGCGAAGGATATAAATGACTCAGATTACTATAGAAAATTTGAAGTGACGGAATATTGAAAGAAACAGAGTAGGAAAAACTGGCAATGGTGAAATCCAACGGCAAACAATAATTCAATCATCTTGCACGACTCTCTGTCAATGTCAGTCGTTGATCTATCAAGTTAGGGCTTCATTTGCCAAAGGGAACGCCTTCGACGTAATTATATTGAGAAAATAATTCATTCTATAATTTATCATTAGTATGAAGTCAATGGCTTACTGATCCTTTTGTGTTTTATTTTATTTTTAGAAGATGGAAATCTTGCCTTGGAAGAGTTAAGTTAGGCAAACACCAACAAAATAGAAAGGTTGAAATTATGGTTTGAAAGTGATTTGTTTTAAATAAATTGCTTGAATGGTGGTCATTAAAAATATATTAATAGTTAAACATTTACTAGCAATGAATTGATTTAATATCATGATGGTGGCTACATGTCGTATACGTGTGAGGTACTTTTCATACGAGTCTTTGTCGGGTGAGTCAGTTTTGCCCGAAACAAAGCAATTAAAAACAAAAAAAAAGTAATTTCGGCATATTTCATGACAAACATTTTTCCTGACTGGCAAACAACGACCCAAGGAACAGTGAGGAGGGTTTCATTTGGGAGAAAACATTGTTGTAGAAATTCTCCACCACCTTCTTCAACAGCTGCCAACTAGGTAAGACAAAACCCACCTTCATCTGCTTGTACTCAATTTGTTAAGTTTAAAGGTCTACCCTTTTTATTTTTCAAATGCAGCTAAATAGAACACAAAATCTCATAACCCAATTGGTACTAGCACTCAAACTATTTAAAACAAGGCATGCAAACTATTTAAAACAAAATGCCTCGAAGAAGTGTGATATAATGGATAAAAAGTCACCCAAATTTTGTATGGGATGATGTACATGCACTCCAAGTTCTCTGAAATGAACCTACACCTTACTGTTAGACTTAGGGCATACAACTGAGAGGGGGGGGGTGAATTAGTTGTGCGAAACTTTCTCAATTTAAACACTTGAATCTTCTTTAGTGATTAGTATAATATTAATCATGAACCACAATGCATTCAAATCAAAAGCAGAAACTTATCAACACATAAGACACCAAGATTTTGACATGGAAAACCTGGTTAAGGGAAAAACCACGGGGTGATTAACCCAAGAATGTATTCTTTGTTAGAAGAATAGAAAGAACAAAATGGCACATGCCAATTAGGGCTCATTGCCCGAGCACACTGCTCACAAGAGGCTCACTGCCTACAAGAGACACACTGTCTACAAAAGAATAAGTATCACCTTTATGAACTGGAGAATAGCATCTTCAACATGCTTGAATCAGTTCCATTTAAGCCCAAAACTTCTGCTCTGCCTTTCGCACTTCTCTTCGCTACCACACACTCATCACCACAAGACACACTTCAAAATGACTTCACAATCCCTTATTTATACAAGGCATCGACTTCGGAACAATCATCTAAGTCGGCAAACACCTACAAGAACATCCGCAAGACGTGTAATACATCCGGTCGGCCAATCTCAAGAAGAACACCAATATCCGTGGTTATTCTTCAAATGCAAACTCTAACTTCAATGCGGACCACCAACATGAACTTGACATGATCCACCAATCATCATAACCTTCCCTGAATCACCAAGAACATCCGCACTTCATCATCCTACTGGAATTCTTCTCTCCTTCATTCGGAGCTTCAAGAACACAGTCTGTCATCACTCTTACAAATGAATAGGCTCTTCCGGACCTTCAACCCACGAACCAATCTAGTTGATACTTCACAGGAACGTCCTCAACACTCCCTCAAATCCGCAAAACGGGATAATGAAATTTCGGATCTCACCGGACCTATCTGTGGCACTCTGTCACCTCTGAACACCTGTCGGAACTAGTTCTACTTGAGCGACCATAACTTCTTCAGATCTTCATGCGGACCTCTAAAAACTTGACCGGAGCATCTCAAGACTTATACCTACAAACCCTTTAAACTGCATCCTCTAATCTTCAACCTATTGAGGAATTTTACCTTCTTGTCATCACTGTTCTTCACTGTTCCTGATTGAGACTAATTTTCTCAATATCCTCAGCACACAGCTCATCTAATCCTTCTCATTAATGCAACATGAGTATGTTGACATCAATGTCAACACCGGTTAGGCCCATACTTGCAACACTTACATGTTTGGAAATTTGTGCACCTGAACCTGCACATTAAGAAACTTTTAAGCAAATGCAATTAATGGGTGTAAATCCAGACTCCTCAAACTTTGGTTGCATGTTCCCTACCTCTGCTCAAATTGAAACTTTGGAAGTGGGCATGACACCCATCAAAGCATAATTGAAAGTGGATTTTTGTAAGATGTAGTAGTTGGAAGTGCCACCTGTAATCCACAAAAATTTATGCAATCATCACTTGTAAGGTGTAGGTTCATTTCAGAGAACTTGGAGTGCATGTACATCGTCCCATACAAAATGAATGTTTGCATATAAATGTTTCTAATCAAACTGACTTGTTGAAATGAGTGTTGGAAATAAACTTTTGTTTTTGTATTTTTTTTATATTTATTTGTCTGCATGCATGCAAAGAACTACTCTAATATTAAAAGTAATTGAAAACTAATTCTAAAATCACCAACAGTGTATTCCTTTCTATTTTACAAATTTAATTCAAATGACTACAAATAGAAGCTTCAAATAATTGACAAATTTCTTTTGCTATCCTTATCAATGAACATAACCAAATTTTAGATTTTCAATGATATTGATTAATTGCTAACTTTGTTTTGAATGTTCGTAAAAAAAGGTTGATTTTTGTTTGTGAGAGCTTGTTTGAGCTTGGTTTGAGAGTTTCAAAATAATTGACAATACTTTATCTTGATAATGATTCTTGCACAAGCAAACCATTATAAAAAAAAAAAACTATACTAATTCTATTCGACAACTAACTTTAACAACTAATCTATCACAATCTAAAGCATAATAAATGAAAATTCCACACTCAAGATATGATGAACCCAAGATGTGAAGTGATTTGTTGGTGGAAAATTGGTTCTCAAGGACCCAACTATTTTACCTCTCTCCCTCTCTCAACCATGGCTTCTTTGTCTAGTAATGGGTTGAAGATGAGAAAATTAAAGCATAAGGAAACCAAGGAAAATATAGAGATACTATTACTTCCATTCTTGTTTAAGCTCCTCCTTCTTCAGGTCATACTCTACTTTACCTCTCTCCTTCTCTCAACCATGGATTCTTTGTCTAGTAATGGGTTGAAGATGAGAAAATTAAAGCATAAGGAAACCAAGGAAAATTTAGAGATACTATTACTGCCATTCTTGTTTAAGCTCCTCCTTCTTCAGGTCATACTCTGCCTTTGGATACTAATAATATGAGCTCATCTAGAAGTGTTTAAGCTCATGCACTCTCTTTTTTGGCTTCATATTTTTGGCCAATTATGTAATCACTATCTTTATTTTTCAGCTGGATCTATAATCTCTATTATTATTATGGTTGCTTCAAACATTTTATATGTAATATGATTTTATTAATATAATGTTTATAAGTGTTCTACACCTTTTATCAAACAAAAAAAAGACAATGTTGAGAGAAAAAGATTTGGAGTTGTTTGTAATAGGATGATGCTTGTACTCTAATCTTGTATACTAGAGTGATTGTTTGCATACTTCACTTTTGTTTTGAACCTATTTCATTCTTAAAGAATAAATGAATGTTGATATTTTTAATATACATCTAAGAGAGGAACATTATAGTGATATTGAAGGAGTGTTAGTGAGTTGACAATTAAAACCCATAGTTGATGAGGAGAGAGTGAGATATATAGTTCATGTTTATGGATTAGGGGGATGGTAGTGTTTCTTTCTTAGATGTTTTATTCCTTCATGCTTTCCCATAAGGGGAAACAATGCCCCAAAACTTTAAAAATAACTTCCCGTTACTTAAACCTAAATCGTATTTTATAAAACATAGTCTATTTACTTGACATTAAAACATTTATCACTTAAGATATTTCATAGTATCGTTGACATAAAATAAGTGCCATTAAAATAAATAATTTTTGGTATTTTAATATATTTTTTTTCTTATAGATCTATTTGGAGTTCTCTTTGATTTACTCCCATTAAGTTAATCACTTAAGATATTTCATAATATCGTTGACATAAAATAAGTGCCATTAAAATAAATAATTTTTAGTATTCCATTAAAATAAATAATGTTTAGTATTTTAATATTTTTTTTTCTTATAGATCTATTTGGAGTTCTCTTTGATTTACTCCCATTAAGTTAGAGAAGATTTTAAATAACCTGAACACACTTACTTGTTTACTGCCCTACACATAATTCGTAGGGCCCAACAAAACTAAGGAGATTAATTATGTTTTAGTTTTACCTCGACAAGCCCTAAAATTACACGAATTTTGAAGGATACATTATGCAAGCCACTATTCATAGCCCCCTCTCTGAAAATTTTATAAAAGAATACAAATAGATTAAAGAGAGTTGACCACATTGGAATCCATAGAACCTAGGGCATCATGGGTACCTAGGTTACCATATGAGGTCTCTAACAACCTAATTGATGCCCATGCCCAAGCCCCATTGGCTCTATCCAAATATCCTAAGGTAGAAAAGTTTGAAACATATAATGAGTTTTATGTGAAGAGGACTAAACATGAGATCCAAGAAAAACTCCAAAAGAAGAGGAGAAAGCAACAAAATAAACTTTTATAGAATATGATCATGTTCCTCTAATTAACACATTAATTTCTAACTCTCCACCTACCATAGAAAAGAAAAATAGGGGTTAGATATGATAAAAACTAGCTTCCCAAATTAGAGATTCAAAGACACATCAGCCTTTGTAGAGGCATAACTAGCAAAAGAAGTCCCCACAATATGTGGTGAAAATAGAATTGTCTACCACACCACTGCATAAGGAGAAACAAGGTGAAGAATAATCAAATTCACCTACTAAGGCTGCAACTGAAGCACTACTTGAAATGTGTATGGAGAAGAAAAAGGTAGAAGCTAGCCCATCATAGGGAAAAGTTGGGCAAAAGAAACAGACTAAATAAACATTAATGCAACTATCCAAGGAAGAAGAAAAGGAAGAATACATTCAAGATGGCCAAGAAAATGAAACTAGATATACCACAACAAGTTACAAGAATTCAATTGGGTAAAGTAAAAGAAGAGGAAGGATAAGTAATCAAAAAGAAAAAACTTGAAATACCCACTGCACCACCAAAAGATATAAAAATCCAAGTGGAGAAGGAGAAGGAGAAAGTAACGAACACAAGAATTCTTTATAGAACACTATTTTCAAAAGGGAAACCATTGGAAGTAGCATAAACATACACAACAACCTCTACACCAAATAAGGAAGTTATTCTTAGTGCTATGCTTGACTATATTTCTAGCATCCGTTACCCAATAGTCGAGATAGAAGACTTCCCAAAAGAGTTTTAATGAAAGCAATCAAAACAAAAAAGTGAAGAAGCAACCCCAATAGAGGAGATCATTAGAAAAAATGTTTTACAATATTTTTTTTCAAGAACTCAACTTATCACCAAACAGTAGAACACAATTAGAAACCTACAAAGTATATAGTTAAAGTGTAAACAAATAGTTGATACCTTGCTATCACAAATAGAGGAAGCCAAATAAAGAATAAAGAATGAGACAATTGAGGCAATTAGGAAGGCCATTGATAATAAATTAGGAGAAAAATATATAGTAGAAGAGGAGATACTAATGAAATAGAAGGAAAAAAAAAGCGACAGAAGGTATAGCAATACTCAAATACACGTAAAGTAAAACCCCTTTTCTAATGATACAATACTCAAATACATGTAAAGTAATAGATAATGATGATGTATGCAAACATGCAAATTCTATTCTTAGATGCTCTTGGAATAAAATGATAATGCAATTGGAGTGTGAATGTTTTATGCTAACCCATGATAACATTTGATATTCATAATGACCTAGGAGATGCCTATGATATAAGCCTTTAGTCACTCAAATCAAGCCTTTTAGTGTGTAGGAGAATGAGCTAATCACTAGATTCTAAAAGGGTTAGCTCAAAGTAGAAGATTTTGAATGTTGAAATTTGGGTCAAACTAGACCATGATGTGGCCCAACCAAATGGATAGGGTCACACTTATAGTGTAATCCTAGGTAAGAGAATGCTATAAGAAGTGATCAGTCTTTTCCATTAAAAACTAGAGTTGCAATTAGATAATAAATATATGACCAAAGACTAATTACAATACCAGATAGATCAAATTAAAATTTATAAACATATATTTACAATATTTGTATAAAAAAGTGAAACAAAAATATAAAATATACACTTTCATTCTTTATAATTTATTATCTAAATACATTCATATTAGATAAAACATACTCTTGGTGTCATTACAATTTATGTTACTAATCCATCCTACTACTTTTGATTTGGACAAATTGAGATCTTCTCTAGTTTAGCACACTACCTAATCTTACTTTTCTTGAGTGAAAGAATAGTAAATGGATCTGGCTGGTCCCCTACAGTGTAACAGTAGAAAACAATTATTATCTGTTGCAACTGCCTGGGTTCGACTACAGCCGTGGGAAGATAAAGGCAGAAGCAATAAAGGCGGTACTCTCTAGTACCCCGTTCTTTTCCTCAGAAGTGCCAAGCTGAAAGTTGAAGCTTTTGATTTCGTTTGTATGATAGATTTGAGGGTATTTTGTTCTCAAATAAAAGTAAACGTGTAATTGCCATGAGGTCGCAGAGCAAGCATAAATCCCTCCTCCGTTCTAATACCCAATTCATCAAACGATCAGAAATTTATGAAGCGAGCTCGGCATTATAAAGATGATGCCCTGTATCTTTTTATCCATGGGTTAAATTTACTGCTAGTTTTATTCATTTTCACAAGATTGGAGCAAGAGCTTCAAGGGTATCAGGTACATCATTCTCAAGCCCATGCTCGCCCACTTTGCCTAATGTATTATCTACCAAGGCTTACATGTAGGGAAACAGCCTGAAGGGTCAGATGTCCTTTTTATGGATAGATGAAGATCATCAAGCATTTGTTAAGTGTCCTTTAGGTATTATTTTATCTATGGTCTAACAAGAACGGTGTGAAATTGATCCGAAGCAAGACTGATATGAAAGAGAATGACCTCCACCTTTCGGTCAATCGTTACTTTGAGTATAATGCAATTAATTGTGTATTGCATGATGCTATTACAACATTTTAAAGCAACTCCAAAATGTGCATATTGATCTTGTTGTAAGTGATGATTAAATACAAATTCTTTAGTACATACAATGAAGTGGCATCCATGAACATGAGCTCTGGAAGTCAATATAAATGTTGTTGGAAGCCAATATAAGGGTGTAGGTTTAGCAAAGTAAACACTCAAATATTTTTTCACTTAAGTTGAGCAAAGATATGAACTAAAGAGTAGAGTTGTGGGGTTATCTAAAACATTGGAGTGTACAAATTGATGAACTCAAAGGTGAATTATTAAAATTGGTTAAGAGTTGTGGTGAGTCGGAGCTATGACTTCACAAAAAAGTAGGGATAGGGTAACAAGAAGAATAGGGGAACAAATGGTGATAGAGTTAAAAGAAATACAAGAATGGTAGAGCCTACTTTGGTGCAAGCCAAAGATAACCCTAGACTAAAATGTAAAAAGTATCCCTAGCAGACATTGGAGTTTGACAAAGATGGATCCTTCTTTAACATACTAGCATACCTACTATATGTAGAAGGTATCTACAAGTACATTCACACCAAGATCATGGAAATGGATCACACCTAACTTGAGAAGGAGTAGTTAACCCTCAACACCATAAATCTAAATATAGGGGTACAAGAGTATATATCCATACAAGAGAATCGAATAACTTAAGCTAGACATATGGGAGGAATTCCCAAAAATTTCTAGAGAATATGCAAGGATAAGGTTGGTGTTGAGAATAATCCACTCAAATCTCATGTATCTAGATAAACCCTACTAGATCATGAAGGAAGCAATAAAGGTAGTAACTAGACTATGGGATAAGGGTGAGCTTCAAACAAAGAAGAAGGCCAAAACAAAAAGGTGATGCAATTAACTTGAGCCACTTTTGATGGTCAAAATATGATAGTTGTAGACATCATCAACCCTATGGTATGTTACAGAAGGGGTAGCATATAAAATTTACTATACGAATAAAATTCAAAGGTATGTTGGAAGCCACCATTAGGAATATTATTTAAGAATTGAGATATAATGTTATAATTTCATAACTTTGTACTGACATGTGGATGTGCCTGATATGTCTCTCTGGATAACTATCTTCTTGGAAGTAACTTTATAACTGTCAACTCTGATAAAAAATCATGGCCATTTATTGTTTCTAATGAAATGGACAAAGTAGTACATATATCTTAGCATTTTCTTTACAATCATAAAGTTTATCTGTACTACTTCGTCCATTTCTTTAGAAACAATAAATGGCCATGATTTTTTACCAGAGTTGACAGTTATAAAGTTACTTCAAGAAGATAGTTATCAAGAGACATATCAGGCACATCCACATGTCAGTACAAAGTAATGAAATTATAATATTATATCTCAATTCTTAAATAATATTCTTGATGGTGGTTTCCAATGTATACCTTGGAATTGTTCAAATCTAATGAATATATAAATATCAAATTTGAAGCAAGTTGTAGTCACCACAGCTAAATGAACATGTATAAATTATGAACATATTAAATGAACATGTAAATTATGAACATACTAAATGAACATGTAAGTTATGAACTAGATAGATATCTAATGTGGGCTTGTTAAGTTTGAGGCCTCTAAATGATAATGATACAAAAAAGTTAAAAAAGAACTCAATTGATAAATTTACATAAAATGATCTACCAAACTCACATAATGAAATAACATAACTTTAAAAGGTCATGGCCTAAGTAACTCATTTGAACATGTAAATTATGAACTCTAGATAGATACAAAAAAAGCGCTTGCCTTAGCTTCGAGAAATATTTAAATTTTGTATTGACAAGGCCAACCACGTGAAGGTGGAAGCTCATGTGGCCTCACCTAAGACCTAAGACACCTAAGACATATAGACACCTTTAAAGACCTAAGACACCTAAGGCATCTAAGACCTAAGATACCTTTAAAGACCTAAGACATCTAAGACATAGACACCTTTAAATACCTAAGACACCTAAGACACCTAAATAAATACCTAAGACACCTAAGACCTAAAACACCTAAGACACCTAATCTATCTAAGACACTTAGAAGACCTAAGACAAGTCTAGACCTAAGTCCTAAGACATAAGATACCTAAGTTGTGCCTAGGCACCTAAGACCTAAGACATCTAAGACCTAAGACACCTCAAACCTAAAACCCTAAACCCTAAACCTAAAACCTAAGACCTAAGACACATGAAATACATCAATTCCCTTATCTAGCTAAATTAAAGACTATATATAGTTTAGAGATCATACCTACACAACATGAAGTTCAATAACTTGAAATCCTTTTGAACAACTACATGATTGCAAAAACAGAAATCTATGTAAATAAAAATAGAGTTTGTAGGTCTCAATTATGTTTGATTCTAAAATTCGTTAAGAACCATTGAAATTAGAATTTGAAAGGAAAGAACTATCAAGAATCATAAATTTTAAAATAAAATAAATTTATTTATAGATCTATCTAGTGTTCATACCTTCATACCATGTATCGATTGGTTCAACTCGCTCTTCAATAATGTAACTTATAACGTCCATGTAACTTAAAGCTCTTGGTACATATAATCCAGATCTTCTCTATCTTTTATTATCTCTAAAATCTTTTCATGAGCTTCAATAGACAACCTCCACTTTTGTTGGCCACGTCCTCTTTTTTGTAAAGTTTTCAAATTTAATCTTGTTGCTATAACTAAGTGACTATAATGTAGAACATTTTGTCCTAGCATATAATCAATAAATATAATACCATTTTTATCTCTTTATTTTTTGATAATATGTGCCTTCAACAATGACTGGTCCAATGGGATAAGATTGTCTATCCCCATCTATCATTGATTCTAACAATTTGGATTTTGGTTGTGTGCATCTTAGTAGATAGTAATATACATCTTATGTATTGTTAGGATCTGCAACCACATCAAAAATATCTTCCGTACACACCACAAGTAAACGTGTCTGTACATTATCTAGTTTCAGTGTAATCCATTCAAATATTTATAATCACTCTTGACTTAGGTAGAATATAAATCAAAATTTTGTAAGTTAAAATTTAATTTAAATTTACATTTAAAATTTACCTGTAACAACTAAATCTGATACACATTCGTAATCAGTTGAATATAAAGGATCATAGAAATGTATAATGTCACTATCTTCAAAAGGAGGCATTGATACTATTTGTTTCATTTCGCATTGTGAAACATATCCATCTCTAATATTCTCACATTTTAGAATATTCGCATTGTTCTCAATGCAGTCAACACAAAAACATGATTTTTCTCTTACTTGAATAGCAAGAGGCTTGCTATGTCTTGTAGTCATGACTTGATGAAAACTTCTAATACCATTAATTGTTTGACAATTATAAGGATTTGATCAATCAACATCTGTGTATGAACAAATTCAAGCTCATCCAATTAAGACAAAACTTCTATTTACTTCTTTAATATTTATTTAATTTCAAGCATCCAATTAAGACTTGTGTCAACAAATATCTATGTATTAACAAATTCAATTAATTCATGTACTTGAATTTAAATAAAGTTTTCAAATAACATATTCAATTTACATACCTTTAACTTCCCAAAAATAGCGTTTGTTGTATATTGAGTGACGGGCACCAAAATGACTTTTGCACCATTCAACAATTTCATTTGTTTTTCGTATGGTGTTACCTGCAAGTTCATGTCAAGGTGAAGTATTCAACAATTTTAAATTTACATGAATTCTGTATGGTACAAATTTACCTGCAAGTTCATATTGGCGAAGTGCACGCTTCACACATGCTCCTGCTCCATCGTGCTCCCCTTTTCTATGTCCACTCTCAAAAAATTCCACAAAAACTTTATGTTATGTCTAGCATGTTGTAGCATTAATCAATTGAATGTTTTTGCAGACTTAAATTGTCCTGTATTTATTTATATAAACAACCATTTGAGAACCAAAAATTAGTTAAAAACTATATGTATATAAGTAACTAATTCAAGTCTTAAAGTTATAAATTTAAATTAAAAATTAAAAATTAAAATAAAATCAATACTTACCAGTGCATATCCATCAGACCAAATCCAGTGTTGTAATGAACATATACCACGTCGTCTCAAATCTTCAAAAATATTCCAAAATAATGTGCTACATAGCTTCTATCATGACCCATATCATCACTGATATAAAAGTGAACCTCCTTGATGATAATTCATTCATCTTCGCTACTTTCTTCACCATTTACAAGTAACTCAACATGTATATAGAAAATTTGTACAAAGATTGCGACTTGCTCTGAATGATAATATTGACTTTGAATCTCAGTTAGAGGACTAAATGTATAGTTCTCAGAAAAATCTACAATATAGAGAATACAACCCGATGGAAAACAATTCTTTGAGTCACAAAATTGCTTATCCTGCCATCTTGCACCGTGACAATGTTAAATATGCTGATATATGATGTTACAAAATTTAGAGTACATAAACTCATTGTAGGGCAATTCACTTTCTCTCAAAACAATTTTTTTGGACCCAGCTCTTGACTTCATTGAGTATTTCTCATATTCAAACCTCTTCCCAACAACTGGCATTGAATGATCAATATTCTCAAATGGTAAAAGTTTCGTCAAATTTTCACAATCTATACATGTATTTTTTATACACTGTACATTGAATTCATCTGAATCTTCTGATTTTTCACATAAGATAGATTTCACAAATTGTGTTGTACTTCTACGGATGACTACATCTGGATTAACTATTACCATAGCATTTTTATATGACTATAGGTATAGATGAAATTCAACATGATTTCAACAGCAACAAGTTTCGCGTACTTTATTTATACGTATGAAACATGGTCGTAAACTCTCAAATATCTTTTGACAAATCTTCACATGTGGAAATTCTTGCTTGAATGCTTCAAAAAGTTTACTTTGTGTTGTATCTATAAAATGTTTGGATGAGAAATTTTTGTACCATCTTCGCCTTTTATTTGTATAATGTCCCTTCTATTAGAAGAAACATGGGAGTGGTTGGTCCAATAGCCAATTACTTTTTGTTTTACATCTTCTGAAATTCTATCTTTCCGAGGGACTGGACAAATATTTACCCAATTATTTTCAATGTGTTCATCTAATTTATTTCTCTTCTTGATATATCTTTGAACAGTTCTCCTAGATACATTTACTAATTGGGCAATTGCTTGAACTTTTCTTCTATGTGATAATCTTTTACTAGAAATTACAATCATCAATGCTCTACGTGCAACACTTAAATCAGTAGCTTGACTCTTGGTTTTAATACAATCCAATGCTTCTTGCAAGTTTTCAATTACTATTTGATTTAATAAATCTAAAGATTTTTTCTTATTATCAACCCCTAACAATTCAAAAACAGAGGTCATTTCTTTTCGCCTAAATAACTTTGCACATAATTGCGCTCTTCCAATTAGAGATTTATCTTCAAAAATTCATCCCAAATTCTTTGAGGGAAATTTTATTGTGCTTTCAAGTAACATGTTCAAGTGAAATCTTCTTGAAAAGAGAATCCTCATCCATCTCCATAATATTTTCCATTCCATATTAAAAATTTCTATCACTAGTGCCAATTTCTTCTTGTACTTGTTCATCAATAATTTCAATGGGTTGTTCTTGACTAGATGATCCTAAAGTCAAATTCCCCTATTTAATTTTTTTCATCTCTTTTTCGGTCATACAACCTTGATCTAGTTCTTGTATTCCCCATCACAAATTGCTTGTTTTAATTCACCTACCCACACATACACATGCATGTACATCCTAATAAATAAGTCATGGAGCTCAATATCGACATGGTTTTAATCTATTATTCAAGACCAATATATATGAACAATAAATACACTCCTAAACTTCTAAATTAATCAATGACAAGTTGAGAATCATTATACCTAAAAATTTATAGCCTCTCTTTCCAAAAAAACTCATTTGCCAAAAAATCTCCTTTTCCAAAAAAAACTCATTTTGTGTGCTTTCTCCAAATACTTGAATTAATTTTTTTTTTAAAAAACAATTTGTAGCCTCTATTGCAAAAAAAACCACTTCTTGTATTTTCTCCTAATGCTTGAATTGAAAAAAAAAAAGCAAAAATAAACCTATATTTATATGAAATTGTTTGAATTAAAAAAACAAAAACAAAAAAAAATCTGTCAACCAAATTGGCGCGCCGATGCTGAAATAACATAGTTTTGGGTGAATCGAACTCGCCCGAGTTCCAACTCAACCGAGTTCGACTCGCCTAGAGCTATCTATGTGGCATACTACTTGGCAGCCACCTCCTCCTTTTTTAGAATTTTTTGAAACGTTCAACTTGGACTAAATATTTCTTCAGTCAGAATGGATTATTTCAAAAAACTAAAAATACTCTTTTGTAGAGCTCCGAGTCTACAATCCAAGTATTGTTTTTTGATATTTTGATTAGTTTTAGTATGTTTTTGTTTTAAATTATTGCAAATAGGTTGTTATAATCAAAGATGACATTGATTAGAAATTAAAAAATATATATAAAACCACATCAATTTTTTTTAAAAATTATATGGTGCATTGGAGGAAAGAGTCCTCTCCAGAAGGGTATAATTGATTTTTTGAAAATGATAAAAAACTTATACAAAAGTTGACGTGGAATGAAAACTATCAAATTCTGGTAAGTTTGACTTTAAAATGTTATTACGAGGAAAATATGCATTGAAAACTATTTTTTTTCCATGCACTAGATATTGAACTAATCTATTTGGGAAAAAAAATTAGGGAAAAATAAGATTGTTTGCTTTTTTGTTTGTGGCATGGACTCGACGTCACTTTTTCCTGAAATCTTCAGCAATTCAATATTTGCTCTTAAATTTATTAAAAAAATATCAAAATATTTTTTTAGATTTTTTGAAAAATTACAAGCATAAAATTCATCATGAGTTCTATATTTCATTAGTTTACATCATTTTGAAATTCAAAACATAAATGTCACTTTTATGATGTCGAAGTTGAAAATTTTTGTTTGTGTTGGCCGATTCCTTTATAAAAGTGTGACACAAGTTTGTGCTTTTACCCGTAATTAATCTATTGTATGTGTTTTTGAACATATGAATTCATATTGAATTAATATGTTGAATGACATGCATGGAAAGGTGTTTGATGGTACATAATTTCAAGCGGGATAAGTCCCGAAGGATTGAAATTCGCTTTTATTAAAGCATTGAGCTCATTGGTTGAGAAAATGTTCTAATGAGTTTGCCATCTCATGAGTTTATGGAATTGCATTTCTATATGTCTGCTTGTTAGCATTGGGTAGAATGCATTTAGTCGAATTCATAAACATGGTTCATGCATGTCGACCTCAAAGGGCTAGTCTCTTCATGACAGGTTGGCTACTCGTGTGGGTAGCATGGGAAAGTCTATGACTTTGTGGTATGGTGGAAGTCACCCTAATGATGCTCTCTCTACTTCAAGGTACAAAGAAGGAGCTTGTGGGAAGAGATTACACTGAGATGCGATGGATGATAATGTATTGAAAATAAAATCATGAAGAATTCTTGTATGTAAAATATTACTTGAAATTGTATTGATTCAATGTATGTAATATTTAACTATATTGTCAACATATGGAATTATGAAATAGTTTGATTTCATAAGTAACGTTTCCTATGTACATGAATGGAAACCATATGTAGTAATGAATTTGTGGGTTTATTAGTGGTGAATAGCACTAATTAATCATATTTGATAAAAATTTTATGAAGGATTAATTGCAAAATGGACATGTATGATAGACTATGATTTTATATGTATCATTTACATCTCTAGATTATGGAAAAGAAATATTGTTTTTATGATATCTTGTAAAGATAGAAAATGATTGAAATCATGGATTGAGGCTATGAATTAGCCATATTGATTTATATTATATTATTCCTTTGATGTAGTGTCAAATGACCAAATGTGCACATTGAAAATTTATATAATGATACATTATATGTCATTCATATTGAATTATTAATGTCTTTAATAATTTTATATGGTTTAAATTTTGTATGTGTTACATTTTCCAGCCTTGGCATTTACAAACTTTAGAATTTAAATCGTTTGCAATCATTTGAAGTTAAACCGCTTACATGTTTTGACAATTCAACTGTTGCAAGTATGGGCCTAACTGGTGTTGTCATTGATGTCAACATACTCCTGTTGCATTAATGATAAGGTTTGGATGAGCCGTGAGCTGAGGATATTGAGAAAATTAGTCTCAATCAGGAACAGTGAAGAACAATGATGATTGTAAGGCAAAAGTGCAAGATAGGATGAGGATCAGAAGATACGAATTAAAGGGTTTGTAGATATGTGTCTTTAGATGATCCAGTAGAGATTTTAGAGGTCTGCATGAAGATATGAAGAAGTTGTGGCCACTCAAGTAAAATCGGTTCCGGTAGGTGTTCAGAGGTGACTGAGTGTAACAAGAAAGGTCCGGTGAGATCCGGAAATGAAGTTTCCTGCTCTGCGGATTTGAGGGAGTATTAAGGAAGTCCTTGTGATGTGTCAACTTGATTGGTTCATGAATGGAAGGTCTGGAAGTATCCATTCTTTGGTGACAGTGGTGACAGACTGTGTTCTTGAAGCTTCGGATGAAAGAGAGAAGGATTCCAGTATGCAGATGAAGTGCGGATGTTCTTGGTGATTCAGGAAACCCTGTGAAAGACTTTAGATTGTGTCCAGCATGTGTTAGTGGATCGCATTGGAGTTGGAGCTCGCTATTGAAGATTAACCTCCGGATGATGATGTTCTTCCTGAGACTGGCTGATCGGATAAGTCACACTTCTTGTGGATGCTCTGGTAGATTTTTGCTGACTTAGATGATTATTCCTAAGTTGATGTCTTGTATAAATAAGGGGTTGCGAAGTCATTTCAAAGTTGTCCTTGTGCAATGAGAGTGTTGTAGCGAGGAGGAGAGCGACAGGCAGAGCAAAAGTAGTGGGCTTAAATGGAACTGATTCAAGCATGGTGAAGATGCTATTCTCCAGTTCATGTATGTGATATCTATTTCTTTGTAGACAGTGTGTCTCTTGTAGGCAGTGAGCCTCTTGTGAGCAGTGTGCTCGAGCAGTGAGCCCTAATTGGCATGTGCCATTTTGTTCTTTCTATTCTTCTAATAGAGAATACAATCTTGGGTTAATCACCCCGTGGTTTTTCCCTTAACCGGGTTTTCTACGTCAAAATCTTGGTGTCTTATGTGTTGATGTGTTTCTGCTCTTGATTTGAATGCATTATGGTTAATATACTGCTAATCACTAATTAGATTTAAGTGTTTAATTGGAGAAAGTTTTGTACAACTGATTCACCCCCCCTCTCAGTTGTGTGCCCTAAGTCTAACATCAACAATCTGTCAAACTTTCAAACTTTTATTTAGGCAATTTAGTGATTTATCAAACTTGCAAACTTCCTGAAAATATCTTTTCAGCAAATTTATGATTCGACGAACCTTTGAACTCTTGAACTCTTCATTTATACTCCACTTTGGCGAATCAACGAACTTTCAAACTTCCGAACTCTTCCTTTATAATTCATTTCAGTGAATTAGCAAAATTTTGAACTTCCAAACTCTTCCTTTATAATCCATCTCCTCGAATCCGTGAATCAGCGAACTTTCAAACCTTTGAACTCTTTTTGATAGATGTCTTGGTTCGTGAACTTGGAATTTTGTCGAAGAGGAAGAGAAGCCAACTACTTTCGGCAAAATGAGTTCACAAACTTAAAAAATTGTCAAAAAGGAAAAGAAACATGCTCTTTTGGAAAAATGAGGAGTTATCAAACTTGGTGAGTTGTCAAAAATGAAAACAAACCAAGTCTTTTGGCGAAATGAGAAGTTCACGAACCTTGGGTTTTGTTGAAATGCTCCAGACTTCACCAATTTGATCCAAACTTTGCCAAATTGAAACTATAGATACCCATTTAGCCCTTCTACAAGGTGGTATCCTTAAATTGATCAAATTGAATTTGAAAATTCTCCTGAAGCAAACTACCAAAACCCAACTAAAACACAAATAAATTGAACTAAAACTGAAAATAAAATCTAAAATATTTTTGGTTGATACAAGATTGCTTGTGAACTCGGATGCTCCTGCATCGGACACGTTGAGTAATTGAAATGTTTCATGAGTATGAAACTCATGAACAATTAGTAAAGTCTGGAATGGGAATTCCATACTTAACAAGTTCTAAGGATTTCACCCAAGTAGCCTCATCAGTTGCTTTGTTCTTCCAATGGACCATATATTCCTTATATTATTTTCCCCTTGTTCTTTTGATCACTCGAGAATCTACTACTTTATCCACTTCTTCTAACTTCTTTTCTAAGTAATTGATGCATTCATCCTTGTTCATTCTGCAAATCTAAATGTGTATTCCCTTGTGTGCTTGTTTCCGCTTCATAATACCTATACAAATCAGCAACATTGAATATTGGAGAAATATTGATTCCTTCTGGAAGTTCAATTTCATATGCATTAGATAAAAATTTCTCAATACTTTACATGGTCCTATCTTCTACCACTTCAGTTTATTATATGTTCCCTAAGGGAACCTTTCCTTTCTCAAATGTGCCAATACCAAATCACCCACCTGAAATTATTGCTCTCTTTTGTTCATATCAGTATGTTCTTTGTATTTTATGGTACTCTTCTCCAAGTTTTTCTTCACTTCTTTATGTAGATCTTATAGATACTCAACAAAATCCTTTGTAACAACTCTTCCTTCCCAAGTCTGCACTATCCCTTAATTCATCAACATCCATGGGGCTATAACCATAAACAACGTGAAAAGGACTTTTACCTGTACTCCTATTGATTAAATTATTATATACAAATTCAAGTTGGGCTACTATCGTATCCCATTGATTAGGTTTGTCCCCTACCAAACATCTCAACATATTACCAAGATTCTTATTTACTACTTATGTTTTCTCATCAGTTTGTGAATGATAGGCTGAACTAAAATCTAACTGTGTACCCAACTTCCTCCACAAAGTGACCAACAAATTTTGTGTCCCTATCAGAGATAATACTCTTTTGCAATCCATGTATCCTAATAACTTCTTCAAGGAAAACAATGTAGCTATATGCGAATCATCATTAGACTTATTGCATGGAATAAAATGAACCATCTTTGAAAATATACCAACCAAAAAAAATGTGAGCCATTACCTCTTTGTGTCCTCGGTAATCCAAGAACAAAACCCATACTTATATGCTCCCAAAGTCTTTCTGGTATAGGCAATGACTAATACAATCCTGCATTTTGTCTTGTCCCCTTAGCATGTTGACAAATTTTGCAACTTTGTACAATTTTATTCACATATGTATTTATTCTGGCCCAATAATATCCTTCATTCAATTGTGCTAATGTTTTATCTACTACAAAGTGTCCGCCAAGACCTCCACTATTTTTTCTCTTATCAAATGTTGGTTCACTGATCCTTGAGGTATGCACAATCTCCTCCCCTTAAACAACAATCCTTCTTGAATGAAATACTCTAGCCACGGAGTTCTATCCTTCTCTACTGGACTTTTACATGTTACCCATGCTTCCTTGAAATCTACATCCTCTTCATATAACTCTCCAATAGAATCAAGACCAACAACATTTACTCTTAACTCATTCAACATTAGACATCTTCTACTTAGTGCACCAACTACCCATTTTGATTTACCACTTCTATGTTTCAAAACAAATGAATAACTCTACAAAAATTCTACCCATTTCATATGTTTTTTATTCAACTTACCTTGATTGTTTATATACTATAGTGCATGGTGATCCCTGTATAACACAAACTCCTTAGGTAGTAGGTAATGTCTCCACTTTTTGAGTGCTTGCACTATTGCATAAAATTCCTAATCATAAACTGAATATTTTATTTTTGCTTCATTCAACTTTTCACTAAAGTAAGCAATAGACCTTCCTCCGTGACTCAAAACTCTTCCAAATTGCAGTTCCACTTGCATCACAATCTACCTGGAACACTTGACCAAAATCAGGCAGTGCCAACACTGGCTATTCTATCACCTTTTCCTTCAATAACTAAAAACTCTTCTATGTTGCAGTTGTCCAATTGAACTCTTTCCTACCGCCCTTCATGGTCTCTATGATAGGTGAACACATTCCACTAAAATTTCTGATGAAATTCTTATAGAAGCTCGCTAACCCATGAAAATTTCGCTTCAAACATACTTCTCGGTGAGGGCCAATCTACAATTGTCTTGACCTTTTCTAGATCCATTTTCAATCCATCTTCCAAAACAAAAAATCCTAAATACACCAACTCCTTCATGAAACTACACTTTTTTAAAATTTACTAACAACTTCTCTTCTTGCAACATATGCAAAACTACCCTACCATGCAACAAATGTTCTTTTGTTTTATTGAAAATCAAAATATTAGCCAAATATACAATGAAAAACTTACCAAGGAATGGCTTCAACACTTCATTCATCAACCTCATAAAGGTGTTGGGTGCATTTGTCAATTAGAATGGCATGATGAACCACTCATATAAACCATCATTTGTCTTAAAGTTGTCTTCCATTCATCTCCTTCCCTAATCCTTATCTGATAGTATCCACTCTTCAAATCAATTTTAGTGAAGTACTTGGCTCCACTCAAATAATCCATCATGTCATCCATCCAAGGTAATGGAAATTTGTACTTTATGGTTATCTTATTTATGGCTCTTGAGACTGTACATATTTGCCTTTCTCCATCCTTTTTAGGTGTCAGTACTGCTGGAACAACACATGGGCTTAGGTTTTCTCTTATCAAACCCTTGTACAACAACTCTTGCACTTGTCTATTGATCTCTTCATTCTCCATTAGTGTCATTCTATAAGGTGCCTTGTTTGGCAAACTTGCACCGGGTATCAAATCCATACAATGGATTATACTTCTCATGGATGGCAATCCATCTGGAAACTCCTTCAACATTATGTCTGCATAGTCATCCAAAATTTCTTGAATTTCCATTAGTAGTTCTTCACTCTTCCATGTTGTCCTAGCTTCTGCAAGCTTAAGAATGAAATCAAAACATGCCTTCTCCTTCTTCAACTCCAAAAAAATCTTTCCAAAAATCAAACAAATCCTTGGATTGCTCTCTACTTCTTAATTCCTCTTTATCCTTCAATGGGTTCAAAATTAGTATTTTCCATTTTTCATTGTCTTGTAGGTATTTGTCCTACCATCATGTACAATTTTTTTATTGTATTAATAAGGTTTTCCCAACAGGATGTGGTATGCATCCATAGGCATAACAACACAAAGAATTTCATTGTTAGAACTACCAATCTCAAAATTTACTAAACATTGTTCACTTACCAATAATTTATGTCTCTTTTGCAGCCAAGAAACTTTGTAAGGGCTTGGATGCTTCATCTTCTTTAGCTTTAGATTTTCTACCATCTCTTCTAACACTAGATTGCCAATATTTCCACTATCCACAATTACTTTACAACACTTTCCACTCGATTTACATTTTGTTCTAAACAAATTTCTTCTTTGAACAAGTTCTTTCTTTTCTTTTTCAGGGTTTAACAATATTCTTCTTAGCATCAAGGATTCTCCTTCCTCAGGATCCTCTCCACGCTTTGGTGAAGCCACACTTTTTTCTTATGCCTGTGTCACATGTATTCCTGTTTCTTTACCCTTTCTACTATTCTGTTGTATTTATAGACATTCAAATGCCCCGTGACTAGTCTCTCCACATTGGTAACATTTACCAATGAATCCTCTTCCGCTTCCAAAATAGCCCCTGCCTATGGAATAATCTCATCTTCCTCTTTAATATTCCCCTCTTCAATTAGTATCCTAGGTGTAATTACCTGTTTGAGGTGTTGGCTTCTCCTTGTTTTGTTTGATATCCTCTTCCACCACAATGTTGTCCTCTTCCATGAGAGAATCTTCCTCTATCTCTTGAATTATTTTATTGTTTTCTTGCCAATTTCTCTTTTGCCTTCAAGGCATACTAATAGGCTTCTTCATAACTCTATATACGAACCATACTAATCTCATCTTGAATTGATAAATGCAATCCATTTACATACCTTGATACCTACCCAACATCATCATCAACATGCCCAACCCTGATATTTAGCCTATAGAATTCTTTTGTATACTCATGCACGTTCATCTCCCTTTGTTTTAAATTCCACAACTTATGGAACAAACTTAACTTGTAATCTGTTGGTAGGAATTTGGATTTCAATTTTGTACCATCCTAGCCAATGACTTTATTTCCTCTTTTCCTTTTCTTTTTAGTTCTGTTTGTACATGTTCCCACTAGAGTGATGTGTGTCCCTTCAACTTCATATAGGCATATTTCACCTTCTTCGAGTCTTCTATAGATTTGAAATCAAAATATTTCTCCATTTCAAATAGTCAATCAATTAATTCTTCTGAATTTAAACTTCCATGATAACATTGTGGATCAACTTGTGGTTTACTATTAAGTCACGACATTTCTCTCAAATATATTCCTTCTGGTTCATTTACATCTTCATCCTCATTTTCTTCTCTTTCCTCTACTTCTTCTTCATCTTCACTAATGTCCTCCATTCGTACCCCTCTTTTCTCTGCCACCTCCATCACATCCAATCTTGCTATAATACCTCTCAACATCTTTGTTATTTCACCAACTCGTGGTCCCCTACCTCATCCTCTATGTGACATGTCTACACAAACCCTCTACAATTGCAGGTCTTCTCTCTCTCACTACAACAAAATTCTCTAGGGTTTCTTCTTCTTGACACGACTCAAACTTGCTCTAATACCATTTGATGTAGTCTAGATATGGGGGTCTTATCAGACTAAAAAAATCTAGCAGCCAAAACAACAATTGTACAACAACAATAATATTGCTAAAGCAATGGCTCTCCTCTGGGGTCTAAAGATTGCCCTGGCCATAGGCATAAAAAATATAGTTGTGGAGGGCGATTCTATGGTGGTGATAGAAGCTGTTAAAGGGAAAGGAAAAGTTGGATGGTAGTTAGATGATGTCAATAAGGACATTAAGTGCCTTCTTCTAAAGTTTGAAAACATAGCCTAAAACACATGTATAGGGAAGGAAATAAAGCAGCGGACCTTATGGCTAATTTAGGGGTCAATCTACTTCCCCTAAGATGCTGGAGGAGATTAAGTAATTTGCCTAGCAACATCATTGAATGTATACAAAAAGAGACCCCCACCTCTCATGATGGACAAAATGATGATCCCAGGTGATGGAGACAATGTGGTAACGAACCCCTATTTCATTTGGGGAAGACATGGCATGAAGGATAGAAGTAGCATGACAACTCACCCTTTTAATATGAGTTGGAATAGTGATTATATGGTGTTCTGTGAAACTATCAATGGAAATGAAGGGTGGCGGACGATTATGTCTTGTCACCCTGCCTATAAAGGATAGAAAGGGAGCAGCTTGCACGAACGAAGTGTTGGATGCATTTATGAACCGAACGCCATTGAGACTTGGAAAGACGTGCTCTGGTGGTTAAAAAAACTAAAGTTTCTTGTTTTCAATACCTCTGAATTGTCCTTGAGTTTCCACCATATCCTTTGCAACTCTCTGCATAGTAAGTGTTTTGGGGTTGTTGGTGGAGCTTGCTTGGTGACTGAGAGAGTGAATATTATGGGGGGTGACAAGGTTAGGACGGAACCCATGAATTGCAATGAATTCAGGGAAGACCACCAAGTGTGGAGTATAGCCTACGAAGGAGGTATCATGGCGTTCATGGAGTCGCTGAATGGTTACGATGAAAATTTGTCTACTCAATTTGCCAAATCCTAGGATGGAAAGCATAAGGTGGAAATTGGGGGTGTTAGTTTTGCTGTGTTGGAGGCCTCTATTGCGACTGCTACTGGCTTGCCTTGCTCGGGGAATAGGCTCAAAAAGCAAACCCGCGTCCCAGATTTGGAAGGGCTAAAGCTGTTTTACAAGGAGGGGGAGAAACAAATCAAGCTGCAAGGAGGATTCGAGAGAGAGAGCTTGGTGGCGCCTTGGAACCGGGTATGTTATCTAATTATGAAGTATTTCACCCTTGAAGGGAGGTATAGGGTGTTTTATTACTACCACTTTGCTTTTTTAAATCATTTCCGTCACAAAACCCTGGTGAATTTCCCTTCTTTCCTACTGTCGAGCCTGGAAAACTCTGTTCTGCATTACAAGAAAGTCCGTGTTGAAGACCCCACGACCCTTCCCCTTCATCAAGGTCTCATTTTTTGCCTATACCAGTATCACCTGGCCTTGAATCCCTCTAAGTCCCCTGCTTTCAAACTTCTTGAAGAAAAGTCAAATGATGATTCTACTGATAATGTCCCGTTGTGCACTAGGATGACTAGAAAGGCTTCCCCAAAGGTTGCCCAACTCATATCCCTGTCCAACCAACCCCTAAGTGGCCCCTCAGGACCTCTGCCTAGCCTGCCTATCTCTAAAACTACTTCCGTTGCAATGTTGGAGGGTTGCAGTCGGACCCAACCCCTTGAAAGCCCTCAGGACAAGTACCATGCTGGTGTTGTTGAAGGCCTCTGTAGTCTGAAAGACAAGTCTTGGGCGCAGGAAGGGGGAAAGCGCAAAGGTGACAACCCTGCTAAAACCTCTACTCATAAGAAGAAACACAGTATGGAAATAGACAAAAAAGAGGTTGAAGGGCTGGGCAAAATTCAGGAAACCCTGGGAATTGAAGATGATATATATGTCGAAGAGGTGGTCTTGGGAAAATATGGTAGGCCCAGAAGGTCATCATTGTGGAGGTCTTCCCGTTTGGCTGCTGGTCATCATTAGGGTGTCAAGTTAGTGGATTACTCTACGGCTTTTGAAAGAGAAGACTCTAGGTAGGAAGGGAATTTGAAAGAGAAGAAGACCACTCCTGAGAAAGAGAAAGAGGGAGTGAGTCATTTTGCTTCTATGAATAATTCTGTTTATGACACTAGTGATGGGGACACTGAAGTATAGGAGACTCCAGACAAAGAGGTAATGAGTGCTAGGAGGAAGATGGATTGCAAGAAGCTAGAAGCGGAGGTAGCGGATGTTAAGTCCAGATTGTCTGTCATGGAAAACAAGGTAAAGAAAATGACCCTGCTAATGTTGAAAAACTCCATGAATGCTGCTGATGTCTTTAATGCTCTGCAGGGGGATAGGACCAGAAGCAGGGAGGTGCTGTTGAAGGACCAAAAAAATTGGGTCAATCTTCTTACTGATGACTAGAGGGCCTTGTTTAGTTAGTGGGCTTCTTGTTTATGCTTTATGTTTTCCTCAAATCTTTTTAAAAACTCTCGTTATATGTACTGTTAATAGTTTTTGTGGAACTGTTAGTCGGCTGTTAGTCAGCTGTTGCTAGTTTTTTGTCACCTTTTGGCTTTGTTATCAGGTTCTGCTCCTGGGTTAGCAGCTTATCTTAATCAAAATTTTTTTACAACAACAACAAAATTCAAACTGTTTTATTCATGTATGCAGCATCAATTAGGAGTACAAAAACTATACAATTCAATTGGTCTACTCTTCTTTTACATTGATCATACTTTATTCTCCAAAATCACCAGCCCCCCTTAACAAAGTATGTCAACTTCCTTTAATACTTATAGTTGAAGAAGTTGAACCGTTTACCATCCTTGGCAGTTACAAAGTTTAGAAGTTAAATCATTTACACGTTTCAGTAATTCATCAATCTATCAAACTTTCAAACTTTTGTTTCAACAATTTGACAATTTATCAAACTTGCAAAATTCCCAAAAATATCTTTTCAAAAAATTGGCAATTCAACGAACCTTCAAACTCTAGAACTCTTCCTTTACTCCATTTGGGCAAATCAGTAGACTTTCAAACTTCCGAACTCTTCCTTTAAAATTCATTCAGGCGAATCGGTGAACTTTCAAACTTCTGAACTCTTCCTTTATAATCCATTTTGATGAATCAGTGAATCGGTGAACTTTCAAACCTTTGAACTCTTTTTGGCAAATCTCTTGGTTTGTGAACTTCGAATTTTTTCGAAGAGGAAGAGAAGCTAAGTGCTTTTGGCGAAATGAAGAGCTCGTAAACTTGGAAAATTGCCGAAAAGGAAAAGAAACAAGCTCTTTCGGTGGAATGAGGAGTTAGAGAACTTGGTAAGTTTCTGAAAATGAAAATAAACCAAGTCTTTTTGAGAAATGAGAATTTTGCCAATCTTGGGTTTTTTCGAAATGCTATAGACTTCACTAATTTGCTCCAAACTTTCCCAAATTTAAACTGGAGATACCCATTTAGCCCTTCTACAAAGTGATGTCCTTAACCAAATTGACTCTAAAAATTCTCCTGAAGCAAACTACCAAAACCCAACTAAGACACAATAAAAGTGAACTGAAACTGAAAACAAAACCTAAAATATTTTTGGTTGATACAGGATTACTTGTGAACATGGAAGCTCCTACATCACCAATCTGTATATAGTAGGCTAAAAAGGTGAAATTGGCATTTCATTTTTATCATCCTTTTGTGAGAACCTTTTGAGAGTGATTATCATGGTGCATTGCAGAGGACATATCCTGACTCGAGTCGACAAGTTATATGTGTGTACCTATACGCTCAAAATCGTGACGTCAATTGCCTGGGGCTATCAAGTCAGATTTTGGTGTGCACACAGACCCTTCCCTCCTTGTCATGGGGCAAACTGGCATGTCACTCTCAGTCTCGTGGAAGTAGCCAGTCGAGAGCTGAGACACGGGGTGGTCTGGCTCATTGGAAAGCTGGACATTGCGGAGAGGGGTCGGCACATGGGTGTGTGCAAGAAGTTGAGTCCACTTTTTGGCCAAAACATGGAAGTGTTTTCCCTAATTTTTAGAATTTGTTACATTTGACCTAAAAATTTGAAGCACTTAAAGGTGGAATCTTGAAAAACGTCACTAAATATGAAATGTAGTTCTCAGAGTCTAGTTTCCAAATATGTAAATTTTTTTAATACCCAAATGATACAAATTGATTTTTAATAGGCGTTTCTAAAAACCACTGTTTAAAAGTCACTTTTTTTACTATACCATGCACGTGTACGTCATCCATATTTTGATGTAAATAATCATATTTTTCTAAATCCTTTTAGGAAAAGATTTGTAACTCACTGAAGCACGTTTTCCATATTTTTTTGTAATTTTTTATTGGCCATTTTTGGTGTTTTAAAAAATTGTCGTGTACGTCACGCATAAGATGACCTAAACTTATCATTTTTTGAATTTTTTTTTTCAAATTAAAAAGAATTGTCTGAAGTACATTTTTGTATAATTTTTTTTACGATTTTTTTAAATAAAAAGTTATTAAAATACTAAAAAACCCTGATAATTCAAGTTTATTGACCTGTTTCATTAGAAATTAATTGAAAAATAGAAAAAATAATCTAATTGTAAAAAAAATTACATATTTAGAATCTACACTGTCTCATCTATAATGGGTTTTTAATTTTATCAAAAAATCTACAAAAAAGGCCTTCAGACATATGCCCAAAGTCACTAGTTTGTTGTGACATTAACAGGACCTTCAACTTGCAGGTCAAACCAGGTCCAAAGCCAAGAGTCAGGTTTCCAAGCCTTTTTTCCAAACCAGAACCCATAGCAAAAAGTGGGTTGGAAATTCAAAATTTATAAAACGAGATCCCGTTTCATAAAAGGTTAATATTTTAATCTTTTATGAAACAGGATTTCGTTTCAAAACGGGATCCCGTTTGATAAAGGTTAAAATATTAACCTTTTATGAAACTCAAAACGGGATCTCGCTTTTGGCTTGGGATCCCAAAGCAAAAAGTAGGATCTCGTTTTGGTTAACCTGATTTCAGGTTTTTTTCTAAGTCTGAAACTTCCACCTTAAGTGGACTCATCTTTGTGCATTTACCCACATCCTAAGGCCTATGTTGTTGTGCGCTAGTGTAGATGTGTTGTTCAATGATCATTGTTGTAGAGATAATCGTATGACCCAAAAGGTCACTAGTCACTCTTCTCCTGTTAGGGTTTCTGATATTCCACCTTTGTGTGGGTAAGCTGTTGTTTTCGTTGATGGCTTGTTGTCTTTCAAAGTATTAAATGAATGCTTGTTGTACTAATAATTGCCTATGTTCTTGTTGTTGTAAGACAAGTGGATCCTGTTGTGGTCACGGATGGATTTCCTCTATCTTGTTGAGGATTTCTCTCACCCACTCACCTCTTAATCCTGGGCACATTCGTGAGTCGAGACAAGAGATAGGCGTATGTGAGCTAACCTTGACTAGACCTAGGGTTTGACTTAGGGTTTGATTGAACTAAGGTTTGATTGTGCATTGACCTCATTTGACCTTGTGATGGAATCAAGGGTTTTGACCAAATGGTTGACTATGGTTGACCTTGTGATGGAATCAAGGGTTGCGAATTTTCTATTGTCTAATGTTTTTGTTCTTTTTTGGGTTTTATGAATGCAATACTATATGAAATGCAAAACTTCTTTTTGTGCTTTTTTTGATGTTTTTGGAAATAAAAGATGCTTTTGAATCTAGGAATCAAAGAATGAATGCAAGATGCAATGAATTTACCTAATGCAATTTAACTATGTTTTTGGGGGTTTTTCGAATATTTGGAATGATTTAATCTAAGAAAGGAAATTGCATGTAAATGAATTAAACTATGAAAGAAAATTACTCTAAGAATGCAAGATTTAACTATCCCATCAAGGAAAAAGGGTCAGTGCAAAAAGTTGGGTCCACTTTTTGGCCAAAAAGTGTAAGTGTTTTCCGTAATTTTCAAAATTTGTCACATTTGACCTAAACATTTGAGGCACTTAAAGATTGAATCTTGGAAAAAGTTAGTAATATGAAATATAGTACTCGAAGTCTAGTTTTCAAATATGTAATTTATTTTAATACCCAGATGATACAAATTGATTTTAAATAGGTATTTCTAAAAACCACTATTTAAAAGTCACTTTTTTTACCATACCATGCATGTGTACGACCAACATAATTTGACCTAAATAAAAGTATTTTTATAAATCCTTTTGGGGAAAGATGTGTAGTACAGTGAAGTTTGATGAGGATATTTTTTTATATTTTTTTTCCAAATATATTTTTTAATTAATTTTTTATTGGCCCTAATTGTTGTTTTTGAAAACCCTCGTGTACGGCCAACATAATTTGAGCAAAGCTAATCATAAAATATTTTTTTTTTCGTTATGTAAAGAATGATGTGTAGATTGATGACGTATAATTTTTTTTTCAAAAAACTTTAAAAATTAAAAGTTATTAAAAAAATACAAACACTTGTCATTTCAAGTTTTTGGACCAGTTTGCTCATAAATTAAATAATAAATAGAAAAACAAGTCCAACAAAAAAAATACATATTTGAAAACTAGACACTATCATCTGTAATGGGTTTTAATTTCGTAAAAAATTTTTAAAAAAAATGTCGTCAGCCATATAGCTAAAGTCAGTCTTTCCTCTTGTTCTATACTTAGACAAATACTTGCAGGTCCAAGGCTCAAGGTCGGCTACCCATGCCTTTCCCAAGCATAAAACCAAACCAAAAGTGTGGGTGTGAAATTCAAAATTTTAGAAACGGGTACCTGTTCTAAAAAACAATAGAAAACAAAACAGGCACACGTTTTAAAACGGGTACCCATTCTAAAAAATAATAAAAAACAAAACGGTTACCCATTTTAAAACAAATACCCATTCTATAAAACAAAACGGGTACCCATTCTAAGCTTAGGTGCCTGTTCCTAAATGGGTACCCATTCCTATCGAGATTTTTTTTACGACACTTCCCCTATATGTGGACCCAACTTCTTGCTTTTACCCAAAAGAAATAAGATTATTGATCCCAAGAGAAATTTTAGTTATCTAATTACTACAAATTGACAGAAAGCATAAAGGAACCTGAAATAAAGAAGACTTGCGAGCCTCCACTACCCTCATATTTCCTTGTGTGGCAACCTCGTATCCTCTTGTAGCAGTGGGGAATCTTCTTGGCGACAAGATGATAAAAGAAGTGAAAGAAGCTTTAGAAGCTTTGCAAAGAGAGCTCAATGAGAGCTATTGATGAGCATGATGGCTTGATTTGAGTAGCGTATGGATATGTGATGAGATTTATGTGAAAGCTTGATGAGCAACGAACAAAACAAAAGGCTCCTATGTCCTGTATGAGCATGAGAATGTTGAATGTGGAGAGCAATAAATTGCAAGAGTTGTGTGCAAAATGAAATTGCATCCCCTAGAAATGCTTTGAAGCTATGCAACAATGAAAGCTTTGAAGTTTTGGAAAACTAATGAAAGAAATGAAGAAAGAGGCTCAAAGGCCTGTGAAGAAGCTTGAAAAAGCTTATAAAGATGAGAAGAGTATTCTCCAACTTGCTCAACTTGTAAAATAATGAAGAGGTGAGCGGTATTTTTAGGTTGGAAGAGGTCATGGAACGTGGAATTGATTGAGAAGTTAACTCAATTTGATTAAAGAGTTAACAGGCTTGATTGAGGAGTGAACTAGATTGATTAGGGAGTGATGAAGCAATGATAACTTATCACTGAAGAAGAAATTGAGTTAGAAGAATGCATGGAAATGCATGAATTATTAATTAAAGATGAAATAGAGCTAATTATGCATGTTTGGGTGCATGAAATAGTTAACTCCATATTAGGCTTGAAAATCCATGCAAACAAGAAGAAAAATGAGCGAAAACAGAGCTTTTTTGAGTTAGAAACTTGAGTTTTTATGTGGTTGAAAATGCGACAGGGTCACCTAGGGTTTGCCCCTTTCACCAACAGGGTCACCCATGGGTCACCCAGGGGGAGATCCAGATTTAGTAGGGTCTCTCGGGGGGGGGGATTCAGAAAGGAAGGGGTCTAGGTAAAATGCATGATGGGAGATGGAAGAGGAGATAAAAAGGAGGGGATTTACCTTCAGAAATAGGTCAATCATGTGTAAAAATCCAAATCTCCACTTGCAAAGTAGGATCTCGCAGCAGGAGATCTAGAAATAATAGGGGGAGATTTGGATTGGTTGAGTGAAACTGAAAACCGAAAGTGGGAGATGGCTAGGGGGGAGCTCTAGAAGGCTCCTAGGGGGTGGAGAAAATGAAAAACACTGGGGAAAGGTGAAAACTCACCTACAAGATGCATACAAGGCTTAGGAATAGGGTCGCAAGCTTAGAAAATGCAAATCAACAAGTGGCGAAAAGTGTCGAAAAGCACCGACAACGAAGAGAGAGAGAAAATGACAAAGGGAAAGCAACACAAGACAAAAGAAAAGACACATCACCAAGAGAATTGCTGCTGAGAGGATGTTATTTCACGCTTACATGTATGTGACAAGGATTAAAAATCATCATAGGGGTCCTCGTGGAGGCTGTGCGTGATTTTTGTGCTTACAATACCAAGTGACAAGCTATCAAAAGTGGTAGCTCCATTTTTTTCCTAATTTTTTTCCAGTTTTTTTAAATTTTGGAAATAGCATATGTTTCATTTTTATTGCATTTTTTCACCTACAGGATCAAATGCATATAGGTGGGATCACTCCACATGAATGAACTGTGCATGCATATTTGATCTGCCAAGTGTCATTTGATATGTGGATTTGAGCCTAGTGTATTATTGTCATTTTTATGCACAAATTTCAATCATTTATGATTTCTTTATCATTGTATATTGACTAAGAATGATTTTAGTGTGTTTCCTTGATGCAGAATGAGTTAGAGGTTCATGAGCAACCATGGAACTATCAAATAGAGAGCTTGAGATATTTACCACCCATAGATGAGGATTGAGCCTTGTTGAAGAGTGCAAATCTAAGATTTTTTGTTCACTTACCACCATTATTTTATGATACTCACATGCTCACCACCCTTACTAAGAGGTAGGATTCAAATATTGACACCTTTCATTTACCCATAGGCAAGATCTGTCAGGACCCCCTTCTAAAACATTTCTGAACTTGTTGGTTAAATAAGTATTAATTATTAAATAAGTAATAAGTATAATAAAGTGATAAGTATTAAATAAATACAAACAAGTTAATAATTAAAAATTAGATTCGTGGGTGGATGGGTGGATGACTTTTCACCCTCCTAGTGGTGGAAAGTCCGGTCCAAGCATTGAAGAAAGGATGGAAACCAAGGCTAAACAAATACACTACTCTTAGTTAGCCACAAGCAAGGGATCATCACATAGCTTAGTTAAGAAATTGCCATATAGATGAAGGCAATTGATTTATCTGTTGAAGAGAAGGATAGAATATGAATTCATCTTATTGAATAATGATGACAATTAGATTTTGTATTGAAGGGGCAGGCTGGAGTTGATGGCCGCGTAAGGCGAATTAATAATGGAAGGCTTTCCAGAGGCTTCTAAGCCTCGATGACAAGCAATGTATTGGGAAGGATAGGACTAGTATCATTATTATTCGGCATCCCCGAGAAATTTATAGTCTTTTTGTTTCCTTTGTGCAAAGGCTTTTAACAGAGAAAGCTTTAATCAAATGCCAGGGTCGTTGATGTAGAGGAAGGTAGAAAGGTTGTAGTTCACTCAAGGAACTAAGCTTCCTTCTCAGAGGTTTACAAAAGTGTTTGTGACAACAAAGCCTACACAAGGTTATTAGTGAGATTCACCTAGCCTAGGACCACTATCTAGTGTCCTCATCACAGGTTACCCACTTCTTAATTTGGAGAGTAATTGCTCCATCCAACTTAGATTCACAAAACACCTTTCCAAGGACTCACAATCTACTACCCACACCTCTACCAACAATGTCCTCATACAACTACTAACACTCACTTGTTAAAGACTCATAAAAGACTGATTTTCTGCATTTCTTGGTAAATGGATAATAACAACAGAGAGACTGATCTAGAGCAAGATTAAGTCTTGTTTAACAACCTCTCAAGGTCTCCAATGGACCTCAACTCCAATTGCATACCTAGGTACTCACACAACAACAACCATTCACTGACATACATCAAACTTGGAGGACAACAAATTGAATTTGGACTGTTTTATGACTGTCATGGAAGAACAGCAGTCAAGAGTGTTTAACCTTGTAGCATACACAAGGATTAAACCTTCAACACTCTTCCAAAGACTTCAGATAACCATCAACATTGAATGCATATTCCCCATTAGGTGTGAAACAAAACAACCATCTACTTGTTTGTAGGCCCACACTGTATTTAAAGGCAGAGGACAACAATTTGCTAGGTGACTGTCCTATGACAGTTTCAGACTTTATGAATAACAAAGCCAATGCCAACCCTTAACACCAAGGATCTCCACACAATAGAACATACACCTACCCAAGGTCATAAAATTACTGACCAATACCGTACTCCTGCATTTATCTTGAAATAAAACCTTGACTGTCTGTGACTGTCACAAGAAAACAACATTTCAAGAAGGTTAACTCTATAGTCAAAGAGATATTTTAGACCACCTTATATGTTTATAACTCCACATGTCCTACACCACTAGATCCACATTCAAATACTCATCAAAATATGTACTTTCATCCATGCATGTAGTACTGTACCATACTGTAGGTGCTTGAAGACAGTAAACTGTCTTTTCCTTGATGATAAAGGTCTAACTTGTAAGAAATGAAGAAGTAAATGCATCTATTATGCTTGCACAAGATATACCAAGTCCTATACTATTCAATCTCCACCAACAAACACAATTCCACATCCAATCTATCAAAATCAATTGCTGTCTTTACTATCACAATGCAGCCACCTTCAATTTCTCAACTAGTAACTAATGATACTAGCTAGATACATGCCTTGCACCCTGCAGATAAGGAGTTCATCTGCCTACCATAAGAAAACATTAAAATTACTTTATCTTCCTCCATCCCACCTAGAAATGGGTGACCACCATCAGAGGGCAGAGGAAGAATTAAACATTTTATCAACAAACCCTAGCTATGGAGGGTTAGAAACCAATCTGCAAACAATGAAATCAAACAAGACAATAAAAATGTTTCAAGAGCTCCAAATAGATGCAAATGAGAGGTAACTAGATCTACATCTATAATTCACAGACCATTGATCTCCTATAGTTCGTACCCAGCCGTACAAGAGGACTGTTTTTAGAAAAACACAAAAAATAGCTTTTTTTCTTGAAAAACTCCTTATCTCCATTCATATATGGCATGTTAACATAAAAACCAATTTTATAGGAAGTTGCCATCCTTTGCACTTCCTCTTCTATTCGTACAACTGCCCAAGAAGGCAGTAAATCAATGAGAACTAGAGTTTCTAAAGAAAACTCCAAATTTCAAAAATATAACTCCTAGAAAATAGGCCTAGATTAACTCTAAAGTAGACTAGTCAATAAAATGACTAAGTCTTTTATTTTAACACAACAAAATAGCTTTCAAAGCCTTAGAGGTATGAAAATTAACTAGGAAAAACAATAAAACTATGGAGCTCCTGCACCATACTCCCCCTATAGGAAAAACTCAAGTCCCTTGAGTTGCCAATTGTTGAAGTGTCATGCCATGCTTCAGAATATCTGCTTCAGTCATCCAGGTGGCCTCTGAGTCAGGGAGATCCTTCCATTTCACCAAGTAGTCCTTATAGACACCTCTCCGAGTCTTCTTGATAACTTTGGAATCCAGAATGCATTCCAACTGTAAAGGTTTGCTTGGAGGGAAATCCTTGATCCAATCAGCATCTTCAGCCACCACATCTGATCCACTTTCATTAGGCAATGGAGGTCTGAAAGGAAAAAGATCACAAACATTGAAAATTGGAGAGATACCTAGGCCATCTGGTAGCTCAATCTCATATGGATTTGGACCGAATTCGTGCACTATCCTGCATGGTCCAATCTTCTTCATCAGGAGTTTAGTTGGCTGACCTTTTGGCAACCTCTCTTTCCTCAGATATGCCATGACTAAGTCACCAACTTTGAACTGTACTTCTCTTTTCTTCAAATTTGCCTTTTCTTTGTACTTTGTGACTGATTTTTCTAGTTGCAACTTGACTTGATCATGAACTGTTTTCATGGAGGCAGCAAACTCTTCACCAAGTGCACTCCTTCTATCCCAACCTTGGAGATCCTTCAGCTCAAGTGGCCCTCTTGGATGAAAACCATAAACTATCTCAAAAGGACTTTTACCAGTGCTCCTATTCTTTGAATCATTGTAGGCATATTCAGCTTGACTGATAACCAAGTCCCATGCCAAACCATGCTGCTTTGTAAGACACCTTAGAAGGTTTCCAAGAGACCTATTAACCACTTTAGTCTGACCATCAGTTTGTGGATCGTAGGCTGATGAAAAAGACAACTGTGTGCCCAGCTTCTTCCACAAGGTCCTCCAGAAGTGACCTACAAACTTAGAATCTTTGTCAGTTACAATGGACAATGGTAAACCATGCATCCTTACTACCTCTCTGAAGAACAGACCTGCAACATGAGATGCATCATTTGTGCATTTACATGGCACAAAATGAGCCATCTTGCTGAACCTATCAATAATGACAAACACACTATCCACCCGTCTGGCTGTCCTGGGTAACCCAAGCACAAAATCCATGCTGATACTTTCCCAAGGTCTGTTGGGAATGGGAAGGGGCTGGTATAGACTTGCATTTGAAGACACACCTTTGGCTCTTTGACAGATTGCATAGCTAGCTACAAATTTTCTCACATTTGATTGCACCTTTGGCCAAAAATAGAACCTTGTGACTTGTTCTAGTGTCTTATCCAAGCCAAAATGTCCTCCTAAAGAACCATTATGCTTCTCCTTGATGATGTTGTCCCACATAGAGCACTTAGGAACACACAACAAATTGCCCTTAAACAAGAGGCCTTCCTACAAAACAAAATTTACATACTCTCCATGGAATGTGTTAGCCAAGTTCACACAAACATCATAAGCCTCTTTGAAATCAGAATCTTCTTTATACAGCTCCTTTAAACAGTCAATACCCATGCTTTCTAACTGAATTTCATGAACAAGAAGCAACCTCCTACTCAATGCATCAGCTACCTTATTAGAGACACCTCTTTTGTGCTTAATTGTGAAAGTATACACTTGTAGCTGTTCCATCCATTTAACATGTCTATGGTTCAATTTGTCTTGACTGTTAAGAAAGCTTAAAGCATGATTGTCAGTAAATACAATAAATTCCTTGGGCAGCAAATAATATCTCCATTTCTTAAGAGCTTGCACCATTGCATAGAGTTCTAAGTCATAGGTAGAATACCTTTGCTTGGCTTCATTCAACTTTTCTGAAAAGAATGCCACTGGATGTCCTTCCTGGCTGAGAACAACACCAATAGCTTGCTGACTTGGATCACACTCAACAACAAATACCTTATCAAAATTAGGGAGTACTAAGGTAGGTAACTCAGCCACCTTTGTTTTCAACAACTCAAAACTATCATCAACTTCCTTTGTCCACTAGAATCTACATTTGACTCCACCCTTGATGGTGTTGAGGATGGGAGCACTAATGTGACTGAAACCTCTGATAAACTTCCTATAGAAAGTTGCCAATCCATGGAAACTTCTCACATCTCCTACTCTTTTTGGGGTAGGCCAACTGAGAATAGCCTCAACCTTAGAGGGATCCATCTTCAAACATCCATTAGAAATGACAAATCCCAGGTCTACAAGTTTAGTTTTCATGAACTCACATTTGTCTAAGTTGATCATCAACTTGTGTTCATGCAGCTTCTCTAACACCTGACCAACATGCTTCACATGGTCTTCCCTTGTCCTGTTGAAGATTAGTATGTCATCAAGATAAACAATAACAAATTTACCAATGAATTCAACTAATACCTCATTCATCATGCGCATAAATGTACTTGGCGCATTGCTAAGACCAAATGGCATAACAAGCCATTCATAAAGACCTTCATTGGTCTTGAAAGTAGTCTTCCATTCATCTCCCTGTCTGATCCGGATTTGATGATATCCATATTTCAAATCAATCTTTGAGTAATAACATGATCCTCCCAGGTAATCCAAGAGATCTTCAATCCTTGGCATTGGAAATTTGTATCTTATGGTGATCTTGTTTATGGCCCTGGAATCTGTGCATAGTCTCCACTTTCCATCCTTCTTAGGAGCCAGTACACTTGGAACTGCATAGGGACTTAGACTCTTCCTAATCAGCCCTTTCTTCAGGAGATCTTGAATTTGCCTTGCCACCTCTTCATTTTGCTATGGAGTCAGCTTGTATGTAGCCTTGTTAGGCAATGTAGCACTAGGTATTAAGTCAATTTGATGATTAATATCCCTCATGGGTGGTAAGGAGTTGGGAACTTCCTCTACCACAAGGTCTTGATACTTATCCAGAAGTTGTTGTACTTCCAATGGAATCTCTTTCTGTCTTTGATCTTGCTGATCTGATCCACTCTTGGGCTTCATGACCAAGGCATACCCCTGGTTGTCATTCTCCTTCAAGATATTTAGGAATTCATTTCCACTCACCAACATGACACTGCTGTTATTTTCCTTTCCCCTGGGCTGCTCCGACAAAGGATCCATTTTGAATGGCCTTCCATTCTTGGTGATGACATAAGTGTTCTTCTCACCATCATGCTGAGCTTTAACATCATACTGCCATGGACGACCAAGAAGCAGGTGACATGCATCCATAGGGATGATTTCACATAGTACTTTGTCCTTGTAGTCACCAATTGCAAATTCAACCCAAGCTTGTTCCTCCACCATGAAACTTTGGTTCTTGTTCAACCAAGAGATCTTGTGAGGACTAATATGAGGCAGCCTCTTCAACTTGCACTTCTTAACCATCTCAGTGGATACCACATTCTCAGTAGACCCTGAATCCACTCTAATTTTGCAAAGTTTCCCATAGGCTAGGCCTTGGGTTCTGAAAAGATTCTTTCTCTGAGGGCGTTCTGGCTTCAATGGCATCTTCAACATAGACCTTTTTATCATCATACTCTCTCCATCTAGAACAGGTGCAGTACTTCCCATTGGTGAATTCACACTTTCACAGTCATCATTTTTCACTAACTGATTTCTCTTTCCACTATCATGAGAGCTGCTGGCTTTCCCTAGACATTTGTTCATTGTATGGCCAACTTGGTTGCAGCCATAACATCTTCCAGTGAAGACTCCTGGTCCTCTACCACCTCCACCATTTCTGCGTCTACCATTATGATTTCTACCACCTTTGAAACCTCCTTTATGCTCTGTTGCTGATTGAGTTTCTTGCTGGTTGTTATTTTCAGTTTTGTTCAACTGTCCACAGCCAAAATTGCCTCTACCTCTTTGATTTCTGCCACCTCTACCTTTGGCACTTTGATCACCCTTCCTTCTCAGCTTTTCCTTAGCTCTGGAGGCCAACAAGAAACATTCATCCACTGTCTTTGGTAACACCAAACTTATCTCATCTTGCAGATTGTATTTCAGTCCATTCAGGTACCTAGCCACCATCCCTTTTTCATCTTCATTCTGATTGGCCCTCATACTGAGTCTATGAAATTCTTCTGTGTAGGCAGCCACATCCATGTCTTTTTGTCTCAAATTCTGAAATCTCCTTATGATTTGAATCTCATAGTCAGGTGGCATGAACTTGCTTCTAAGCATAGCCACCATTCTGCTCCATTTAGTGATGGGACTCTTCCCAATCTTCTCCCTCTCACTTTGCATATAGTTCCACCATACAAGTGCAGAACCTCTTAGCCTTATCTTGGCAATTTTGACCTTTTTGCTGTCATTGAACTCCTTGTAATCAAAGAAGTTGCACATACCTTCTATCTAGTCGGTAAGGACATCTCCATCCAACTTGCCATGGAAGGTAGGCACCTCCATCTTGGGATCACCACTATCTCCATGAGCACCCTTAAGTGCATTCAAGAAGGCTTTCTGATCTGCAGACATATCCTGCTCCTGAGGATCCTCTTCTGCCTCTGTTTCTTCATTTGTGTCTGAAGAACTTCCTTCTTCTTTGGTCTTGCCCTTAGACTTCTTCTCTTCCTGCAATTTTGCTTCTTGCAGTCTTGCTTCAACCATTTCTTCCACCAACTTCTTGATGGCATCTTGATTCATTGTCTTGGGAGGCATTGTACTAGCCTCTGTTTTAATTTCCTCTTCTGACATACACTTTCTTCCAATCAGAATATTGGCTCTGATACAAATATGATGCAGAGGAAGGTAGAAAGGTTGTAGTTCACTCAAGGAACTAAACTTCCTTCTCAGAGGTTTACAAAAGTGTTTGTGACAACAAAGCCGACACAAGGCTATTAGTGAGATTCACCTAGCCTAGGACCACTATCTAGTGTCCTCATCACAGGCTACCCACTTCTTAATTTGGAGTCATTGCTCCATCCAACTTAGATTCACAAAACACCTTTCCAAGGACTCACAATCTACTGCCCACACCTCTACCAACAGTGTCCTCATACAACTACTAACACTCACTTGTCAAAGACTCATAAAAGACTGATTTTCTACATTTCTTGGTAAATGGATAATAATAGTAGAAGGACTGATCTAGAGCAAGATTAGGTCTTGTTTAACAACCTCTCAAGGTCTCCAATGGACCTCAACTCCAATTGCATACCTAGGTACTCACACATCAACAACCATTCACTGACATACATCAAACTTGGAGGACAACAAATTGAATTTGGACTATTTTATGACTGTCATGGAAGAACAACAGTCAAGAGTGTTTAACCTTGTAGCATACACAAGGATTAAACCTTCAACACTCTTCCAGAGACTTCAGATAACCATCAACATTGAATGCATATTCCCCATTAGGTGTGAAACAAAACAACCATCTACTTGTTTGTAGGCCCACATTGTATTTAAAGGTAGAGGACAGCAATTTGCTAGGTGACTGTCCTATGACAGTTTCAACATGACAGTTTCAGACTTTATGAATAACAAAGCCAATGCCAACCCTTAACACCAAGGATCTCCACACAACAGAACATACACCTACCCAAGGTCATAAAATTACTGACCAATACCTTCCTCTGCATCAGTCATCCAGATTTTCAGTTCTCTTCTTGGTTGGCTGCATCCAGTGTGGAGGAATGGACACTCCAGTCCAGCTAACCAACAACAAAAGACAAATGGCCTTTCTGGGGAGGATAACTTAACAAAGGTTGCATCGAATCCTTCAGCTTAATGATACCCTGGTGGTCAGAGCAACAAGGATGGTGCTCCGAAAAGCTTATGTTGCAGATAGTGAAATGTATCGGGTTGATTCTAAGATCTCGTCCAGATTCATAGCAACCTTGTTCGAATTAAACACCCCCAAAGCAGAAGTGGAAGCCATCACTCGAGGGATGCTTATCCCTGAGATTTTGGGCAGGCTAAATGAAATTCTGGCCGCGATAGTGTTGGGGGTAGGAGCTCTAAGGCCGAGGGATATGGAGCTTTTGCAGGACCCAGAGGAAGTCACCAAATTATACCCATTCTTGCTGGATATAAGGGGTTTGGATCTAATCAACCTAAAGGACTAGGAAAGAATGGCTGTAAGATTCATCAAGAAGATGCTTAAATTGGAGGGAGAGGTGGGTTTCCAATGGATTGCATATTTCAATCAACTCTTGCATGATTATGATGAAGAATAATTCCTGGTCTCAGTCATTTGTTTTCTCTTTTTTTTGGTAGTTTGTTCATCTGGGGTTTAGTGTTTAGTCAAGCTTTCATTTTGGCTAAGAAAGCTGCTTAGTTTTTAGGCTTCTATAGCAATTGGCCTTGTGAGGCTTATAATTCTAGATGGTAATTCAGGGGTTTGGTAGTATGTTTGGGTGGGTCTGAGAAGCATAATCTGCATTTTGAATCTGCATAGTAGAAGATGTACCATCCTTTTGATATTTATATAAAAACTCTTTATTACAGATAAAAAAAGATTCATATTAAATAAAAAGAATTGAATTAAATACATTAGGTTAATAATCAAATTCATATTAAAATGAATTAAGTTGAATGAATTAATTAATAATTAAAAAGAAATAGTAACTTGAGTAAATTGAGGGGAGCTATAATTAAGTTTTATAATTGACGGATATGTTCATTTAATTTAGCCTCCATGATTTGCTTTGATCGAGGAGGTTTTCATATTTTCTCTATGTTGAAACTAAATGAATGGAGATAATTTCTCTGGGAATTTGAAGGAGGGTTATAAATAAATGAGGAGAGGAAGAGGCGGTTACCAATAATTTTTTGGGAGATCTGGCTGGGTGCTCTCCTATGGCAACAGGGTTTTATTTCAATCTTTGGGAAGGTAAAAAAAATTCTAGTTGAAATTTGTTTTCAATTTTCTATATATTTTTTCTTTTATGTTCTAAAATCAACCTTGTTGAGATTCATCTAGATCAAAGGAGATCCTAGACAAGAGATCATATAATAATTTAGTTAAGGATCTTTAAGAAAATATATATGCATTTATACCTGTAGAAACATGTTAGAAGGATTTTAAAGAATATATATATATATATATATGATATTCTGTAGTTGCTTAGTTTGCTAGGGTTAAGGATAGATGGTTTCTTGAAAGACTTCTGGGCTATGCCTATTTTTTATTGGGTCCCTGGTCCCTTAATATATACACACTCTAGTTAAGGGACCAGGGACCCAATAAAAAATAGGCATAGCCCAAAATTCTTTTAAGAAACCATCTGTCCTTAACCCTAGCAAACTAAGCAACTACAGGCAACCAACCTGACTACAGAATATCAACCTTCTATAAGACTTAATGAGAGTGGCAAAATACATGGACCACCCTCAATAGTCTTAAAACATAACATAACATATCAAAAAACCACATTAAAACCTATCAGAAACTACTTATCTCCTTCATCGAATAGCTCAACTCCATCACAGTCATCGTCACATGCATAAGAATAAGCCAACCAAGCTTGCTCTTGGACCAGGACACCAAGTTTCTCTGCAATGCCATCCACCATTTTTCTGGTTTCCACTACTCTAACAAAACATCATGCAGATGGCATAACACCACCTTGTGATTATCTTCATTCTACTTGGAAGATTCAATCTTATCTTCATGCGTTAACACCGAAGCCACTGAAATGGACAACATCATTGCTACTGTGAGAGACTAAGTAGATTCAAACACGTTCCATCTCCCCCTTGTGCTGTCAAGATCAAGCAGAAGATTGGCCATTGCCTCCCTCACATTAACTCCCTCCTTCCCCTCCACTTTCTTAGCAATTTTCAGGAGCCTACTCAACCATTCTCTCAGTATCAGATTCTTAATCTCTCCTTCAAGACTGTTTATGAAGCCCGCCATAGCTTCCTCTCTAGAGAGCCTTTTCCTTGCAGAGTACTTCCTCTTCATACTACCCCCTACCATCACACTGCTTGCCCTCCTCCTAATTTGTCTCTGTGACATCTCCATTGCCACCTTCTTGCCCTTGTCTGCAATCCTCACAACGTTACCTTTGCCTTCTCCTTCCAAATCACCTCTAATTCCAGCGAAAGTCATGAACAAGCCAGGAAAACCAAAGCAAAACGAAGAAATGACACCGCAGCCAAAGGAACACTTACCATCAACTGAGTTAATAGAATTAACTCTTCCAGGCTGCCACAAGCCACCTCTCATAATGATGACAACCTGCCACCCATCCCTTCCACTAGCTAACACACGCTTCACTATCTCGAGAGTCCTTATAAAAGGAAACTGCCTAATGAACTAGCCCATTATCGAGTGATAATATATATATAGTGAATCTAAATTTTAAAATATGATAAATTAGAAATTTAATTTAGAGAAATAAATATAATATATATACATATGAGTTAAGGTTTGACCTACATACATAGGTCGTGGCCCTATGCATGTAGGCCACCCCTTTAAAAGGGGTCGCGACCTACCATGCAGGCCATCCCCTTGGCAAAATGTGTGTGCAGGCCGCCCTTTGGACGCCTGCATACGCAAGTCACCAGGGGGCTTCGCCCCCCCAAACAAAAAGAAATTTAATTTTTGTTGTTAGGATTTTAAAACACAAAAAATAATGTGTTTATTAAATTTTTTATTTTTAAAGTTTTATTTATTTTTCTTGTTAATAAATGTTACATAACTTTAATTTTTTTATTATTTAGTTAATATTAAATGAAATTCATCTTATTATTTAGTTGATAAACATTAAAAGAAATGAAATTTATAATGGGATTTATAAATGTTAATTTATTTATTAATTAGATAATTTTAGTGGTTAGTTAATTCTTAAATTATAATATGGTTCATTTAGTAGTTATTAGTCCCTGCCTTCGGCTGGTACTATTGCAATGAGTTCTTGACTTATCTAGTTATTAATCTATTGATTGCAAACTAATCAAAAGATAGGATTATTTTTCTTGTCAGACAAATTTGATTTAAATTTGTACTTTTCCTATGTGAACATGATAAATTTTTAACAAAAAATTATTTAGAAATGATTTATCTGTATTGTCATTGGCTGAAAAAAAAATGACCTCTTCTCTGCGGATTGTCGGTTTGTTGGGAGAGTGCAACAAAAAACTATAAATGCGGAGAGAATTTTGATTTGAAGGGAGTACGTGGCAAGTAAACAAATTATGAACACAAATTTTGTCTCCCACTAGTTAAGTCATGCCTAAATGGATGGCGATTAATTTTTTGCTTCATTAGCTAAAAGTAATATAATTTTAATTTAGTTTTTAGTGTTCTACAGATTCTATTTTATGTAATTAGATTATTTATTTTATTTAATCAAAACTTTAAAATCTATAGTATCATGAATTTAATTATATTTTTTATTTTATTCTTCAAACTTACAATATTTTAATGCATTTTAAATTATAAAAGTATTAGTATTACTTAACCATTGATGTCTAATTAAATGGAGCTAAACTACATACTTTTATTAAATGAATGCACCCAAAATTATTACTAAACCACAATATTACATTAATTAAAATAATTAAAATCATGTTGTCTAAAAGTACTTACTATTATTACTTAAATAAAAAATTAAGTGACTAAGATAAAATACTGTAGTGATGTAAATATGAATATGTTTTTGTTATTATATTATGTAATTATTCTTCAAACTTACAATATTTTAATGCATTTTAAATTGTAATAGTATTCAATATTATTACATTTTAATATCTTAGGCAGACATTTCAAATCTATCCACATTGTTATTATATTATGTAATTATTCCTCAAACATACAATATTTTAATGCATTTTAAATTGTAATGGTATTCAATATTATTACATTTTAATATTTTAGGCAGACATTTCAAATCTATCCACACCCAGTTAGGGTTAGGGTTCTACACATTTTATTTTATGAAATTAGATTATTTTTGGGATTTCAATTTCATTTAGTCAAGAGTTAAAAATCTAGGATTTCAATTTTATTTAGTCAAAAGTTAAAAATCTACATTATCACCAAAAAAATTTTTGCCATGTTATTACATTTTTTATTTTATTCTTCAAACTTACAATATTTTAATACATTTTAAATTATAAAAGTATTAGTATTATTACATTTTAAGGAAATATTTGTGTTATTTAATAGACTTTGTAAAAGTTTAGTTTTATAGTTAGGAAATATTTTAGTCCTATTTTAGACATTTCAACACTCTTCAAAAATTAAATTTTCAATTATTGGAATGCAATTTGTCTAGACAACCAATACCTAATCAACAAAAAAATTACAACTAAATAAATACTATATACAACCAATAGCTAATCAACAAAAAAAATTACAACTAAACAAATACTATAATAACAACACTACAAGGCAGGCCACTACGTGGCACTTGTTTAAATGGTTTTAGATTTAATTAAATGATTAGTTATTTTTAATTTTAATTTATTTTTTATAATGTAAATAGTAGTTAATTATAATCATTTTAATTAGTTTACATGGATTATAAATTATATTATGATAGTCAATTTAATTTGTTATATGTTAAGTAACTCGTTAGTGGTTCAATTTGTAGTTAGTACCACAATTAATCAATTAGTTGGCTATTCCTAATTTGTAGAATGGTTAATTAAATAATTAGTTACTTCTTTAATATGATAGTTAGATAGTTGAATTTTAATTTGTTTCAATTAGTTTACAAGAGTATTTTAATTGCTTATTTAGTGAGTTGTTCAATCAGGGAGTATTTTATATGTTTAAACAAATAGATAGTTACTTTATTTGAGTGAGTAATTTATAATATGGTTAAACAAATGAGTTAGTATATTTAAGTTGTTTAATTAGTGAGGGATTTTATAATATGTTTAATGATTAAATAAATAGTTAGTTGAATTATAGCTAGGAATAATTAATTTACCTTTTTCATCTAATTGGGTATATTTCACAAATGTGGATTATCAAATAGTCATTTTGAATTGCATACAATACATCAATCTATCATGAACTCGATAATGGGGATTTCAAAATTAATTAGGAATGAATTTGACAAGTTAGAATTGAATTAATTACAATAAAAAAATTAAGTTAGATAGATCTAAATGGTTGCTAAGCATGTTGAAATAACAAAGTAACTTATAGAAGGAACTCATTCAAATAAATATTAAATTCAATCTACAAATACTAAGTTCAATTCTCTTTTAATTTGGAATCATTTAATTCAATTACAAAATTATTTATGGGAATCCTTACTTATACAAATTAATTAGATGTGAACAATATAGTTGATTTTTCTTCAATTTTTGCAAATAGTTTACAAACAATTGTTTAGTAGCAATTGATGGAATGGATTAAACTTAATGATTATTTGGTCTCGATGGTTTACTTAAATGTCTCAATTGGATTCTAGTCTTTTTAAATTTCCTTCTTATTTAGACAGTTAAACAACTTAATTAAGAGAAAACCCAAAACCAAATCGCAGCGCTTAGTTTTGATGGTACCTCTGGTTCACGTTTATGGGTATTGCCCTCGCATTTGAACTACTACACTTATTACCTAACATAGCTGCAACAACATATGTGGCACCATCCCTATAAATTGTCAGGGAGTAATGAGGGACATCGTGATATTAAGTCTGAGGGATGGGTAATCTCCCTCGAACACCAAACTAACAAGATTAATCCAATTAATCTGACTTACAAAATATCTCCTATCACTTGGTTTTAAAAGGAGTTTAGGATCGCCTTGTAATTTTATCGCATTTAGAAACATCTTTCTTGTAAGGGAACATATTTTCAAAAGGGGAAAAGGGGGAATAATGGAATTGATTATTTATTAGGTAACATTGCATGATTATGATTATACATCTTCTAGTACATTAATGTGAGTAAATATAGATGATGATTTAATTAAGGTATTGTCATCAATAGTTTTCTTATAGGCTTGAATAGATAGATTTGTGGGTTACAAATATTGGATGAATAGATATTGTAGTGGTATTGGCATAAATGGGTGAAAAACATAGATATATCTCAAACAACAAATTTATTAGTGGATTCCATCATTCATATGATGCTTAATCATGTTTTCTAATGCTTCTTGATAGTTGGTCAATTTAGGTGTGCATATGCAATAGATTTATTTGTGAATTATTCTTATATTGATCTTGGGACTAATGATGAGAAATAATTGTTATAGTGCTTGTGAAAATGATATCTAATATTTTAGTTCTATTCTATCATAGTTAAATTTTATTATATAGAGAAATTATGACAGATCATTATTCTGGGTAGTATTTATAATCTTGGTGTTTGAAGAGGCGTCTATTAACCTTAGTAACTATAGATTGAGGATAAAAAATGTTTTGGAACAATATGGTCAAGAATACTTTCTGACATATACTTGGCCTCACCTTTGAGGATCTTGGTGATCTGAAAACAATAAGAGTTCTTCCAAACCAAACCATTAAGTCCAAGCAAACAAGAAATCTTTGTTGGACATGTGAACCTTAGGTAAACCATATCATGTAAACAAGACTTAAATGCCAAACAAAAAATTTAGGTGTTTGCTTTTCTTTTTATTAATTATGTCCCTATTTCACCTAAGTGGGTGGTAGTCAACGAAGAACTGTATGGGGAAATTAGACCCTAGAAAGGGTTGCGTACCCACTAAAAAAGTTACATAAACATGGAACAACCAGAACTACATATCACTCATGACAAATCCTTGTGTACCTTGATCCCATAAATAAAAGGTATGTAGGCAGTGGGAAATGAAGAATGTTTCCAGTACTCAGGTACCGAGATTATGTGAGGATTACAATTATCATGATAATATAAAGTTGTTATTTATAAAATTATATCACCTAAGTTACTTTGGTAATAAAAAGAAATTTGTCTTCCTTCTACATCAAGTAGTATTTTTGGATTAATTTTTACGAGGGGTCCTTACATATGGTATCAGAGCTCAAGTTTGAACACTTGGGCCTATAAGCTTGGTTCGTAAGAAGCTGTTATAATAGATAACATTGTGTTTATCAAACATAACCTTGTGATGTTATTTGAATGTAGAAATGGGAAGATCAAAAATAAAGAAAAAGGGTAGAAAGACAAAGAAAACTAAACAACCTCAAACCTGAATAAAACATAAGTAAAATTGAGTTACGAAGGAGAAGCTTGGCTCTTTGACTCAGAAACGCTTGCTACTTCTCTTGAACGAATTAAACTAGAAAAGTAGAAACGTTCAAAAATTCCAATTACTTAAATAATAACTTTTGAGGTTAAACCATGTAAACCCTCAGAACATTGTGACATGCCATTTGGGTGTGGATGAAATGTGCCTATTATGAGTAAAGAGATGATAAGGGAGTACCTACGCGTACATCCTACACCTAAGTTTGTGTTATTAAACTCATATGAGGAGGAGGAACCCGAACAAATTCCTCTATCTGAGAGTGATTTACAAATCTAAAAACCTATTAGACATTAAATAAGGATGTATAAATCCACTCTTATATCGTCATGTGTGATGATTTCTTGTGAGAAATCTTTTGAATCTTTTAAACTTTGGTGCATGCTTGATTGTATTTTGTTCTTGCAATTATACCTATATTTTTTGTACTTATGCAAGTGATGCACTTTTTTATGATGATTATACATATGATTGATTTGAGTAGAAATTGTGTAGATTATGTTTCAACTTAATTTTTGTTGTGACTTTTTTCTAACAATTGGAATTGTTTTATCATTTGTGAATATCTTTCCTTTGTGATTTGACTAAAGTTTTATGAAAAACAATTCTAACTAGAAACTTATAATTGAAAATTTGATTCAAGTTTTATGACTTTATTCTCTTGAGACTTTTCTGTGGAGGCTTGAAGATTCAACTCTATTTGATGAAAATCCTTTAAGATCTTGTTGAAGCATTAGTTAATTTCAATGCATATAGATAGTTTATCTTTATTTTCAAAAGTTTTTGCCTAGTTGTTGATTGAACTTAGATTACATGAGTAAATTTATAACCCCTAGAATCATGACAACTTTTCTATGATCTTTTAGATGGTATCTGCAGTACTTATTCCATTCTTGATAACAATGACATACGGCCTTTACTTAAACCAAATATGTAGATAATGAAAATCATGGTTAGGATCAAGGATAAACTTGTTTTATTACTTGCATACCCTTAATGTAATTTGAATGGGCCACCTATTACCTTCTGATTTATTATGGTACATTATTGTGTGTGCAGGTTGTTACATGAATATGGTTAGAATTATCACTTGATGAGAATTGATCCTTTTCGCTATTAGGTGTGCTTGAAGAAAGATTATTAGGTTGATAATAGATCTAGTATTATTAATGATTGAAATGTCCTTTTTATTCATTTCATACTTATTATTGTGCATATGGATAGTGTGTTTTATTCTTCTTATAGGAAAGTAGTTCTAATTTGTAGAAGGATGATTAAGTTAATAATGTGTAAGATATTATTTTATCTACTTGTCAATAGATTATAACTTCATTTAAAGATGATAGTCAATACATAATTTGCATTCAAAATGTGCTTGTAGAAACTTGTGCATACAAGCATGGAAAAAAAGAGGGTAAAGGAATTAGATTGTTAGTTGAACGTCTTTAGGGTTCTTTTGTATTAATTTTTTGTAACTGAAATATTTGATGCCCTATGATGATATAGTTTAATTTAATTTGAACTGCATAGGAATTGTGATTACCTAGATTTCAATGTATGATTGCTCATAAGATTATTGGTTGATCTTTTGAACATATTCTGTAACCTTTATATTCAACTTGTTACCTTTGTTAAAATATTCTAGCTTTTAGTCTTGTGCAAATCGTACCCAAAAAATTGAGTAATTTACTTATTACTTATGCTTGAAGGTTTCTTAAGCCCTTTTAGGCCATTGATTGTAAGTAGGATTTTCTTTTATCTATGATCTTTAGTGATCCTTATTGTTGATATTCTTATTTGGTTATTGATGATTTGTGATGAAGTCACCTTATCTTTTAATGTTGACCTTCGGTGACTGTACACCCAAAAACATGACTTGGTGGCCTAGGGTGGTTGATTTAGCTTTGGTGCGCACACGAACCCTCTCTCCTTGCCATGGAGTGAAACGCCATGTGACTCTCACTCTCGTGGAAGTAGCCAGTCGAGAGGAGGTGAGACACGGGGGTGGTCTGGCTCATTTGAGAGCTGGAATTCGTGGAGAGTGGTTGACCAGTCATGGGGCCTTTGTTGTGCGTTTGTTTTGATGTGGTATTCTATAACCATTATTTTTAAAATAACTATATGACCTGAAGGGTCACTAGTCACTATTCTTCTATTTGGGTTTCTAAGGTTCTGACATTGTGTGGGTTGAATGTTGTTTTCGTTGATGCTTCTATCAAGTTGGCATTGTTATTTGAATTTTGATGATAGCCTGTATCTGTAATTCTCTTAACCTTTCTTGTTGTTGTTGAATTACATGTTGGTCTTGTTGTTGTCTAGGGTGGATCTCCTCTATCTCATCGAGGATTGCCCTCACTCACTCATCTCCAAGTCCAGGGCACATTCGTGAGCCTAAACAAGAGAGAGATGGTTAAAGCTAACCCTGACTTGACCTAGGGTTTTCACTTAGGGTTTGTTTGACCTAAGGTTTGACTTTGTGTGACCTTGTGTTGACCTTTTGTTGTGATCAAGGGTTTTGTTGAAATGTTGACCAAAGTTGACCTTGTGTTGGAATCAAGGGTTTGTGAATGCTCTATGATGCTAATGTTTTTCTTCTTTTTAGTTTAGGATGCATGCAAGCCTATATGAGTGCAAAACAATTTTTTGTGCTTTTTTCTATTTACGGAAATGAAAGTGCTTTTTTCTATTCTAGGAATTAGAAAATGTATTCAAACTAATATGAGATTACCTAATGCAGTTGAATCTATGTTTTTGGTTTATTTTTCTGAATATGTGGAACAGTTACTCTAAGAAAGGAAAATTTCTTTGAAATGAATCTAATCTATGAGCTTGTGAAAGCAAACTACTTTAATAATGCAAGATCTACTTGGCCTATCAAGGAAAAAGCAACACGCATTTACTATTTCCTAGAGCAAAGTTTGATTATCTAATTACTATGAAATAAAAAGCATGAACCTAGAATAAAGGGACATGTGAGCTTCCACTACCCTTAGAAATCCTTGTATGGAAACCTCTTATCCTCTTGCAACAACGGGGTGATCCTCTTGGCAACAATAAGAAAAGGGATGCAAAAGAAGCTTTTGGAAGCTTGAATGAGATCTTGTGAGAATTGTGTCTTGTGATGTGAACATGGTATCGAAGTAAAAATGAGCTTTTAGCAAAGTTAGATGAGACAACAATTAAAATCAAAAGCCTCTGATGTCATGTGTGAGCATATGGATGCTTGATTAGAGAGCAATAACCTGCAAGAACTATGTGCACAAATGAAATTGCCTCCCTTTGTGCTTGGGGGAGGGGGTATTTATAGGTTTGAAGAAGGCATGAGAGGTGGAGAGGATGAAGAGTTAACTCCCTTTGATTGAAGAGTTAACTTAGAAGACACAAGAGTGATCTGGGCTAAAATTCACTAGTAGAATTTTGGCAAATAAATGACTAAGTGACTAAAACTTTTAGTCACAACAACTAAAAATGACTAAATTCTACTAATTTTTGCAACTCAGCCATAAATGAGTAAATAAATGACTAATTTGGTCGTTGACTAAAAAATTATTTAGTCACAGAAATAAAAATGACTAAATGGTTAGTCACGCAAATACAAATTAGACAAAAATTTTAAAAATTTTTGGGGAAATTATTGGCGCGATTCATTATTCACGTTCATTGTAGAATTCCTCCTTCGTTAGTTGGGAAGAATAACATCCCTGATATCGGTGGTGCCGCGCTCATTGAGCAGATCATCGTTGCAAACACCAGAGCTCACAATTACGAGGCAACGGACGTGCGCCATCCAGAAGCCCACAAACCCACTATAGCTATGGCCCATCACCATCACACTCTTCACTTGCAGGTACTCTAACATGCTCTTCACACACTCAGCTTGGAATATCTCTGACCGTTCGGAGTTGCTTGTGGCGGACTTCCCAAAAAACAAAAGGTCAAGAATGTAGAGATCAAAGTACTTTCCCAGACCTACTTTGCACTGAGGTGTTTTGAGTTATAGCAGCTACTTGCATGGACAATAAAGAAGAGAGGACATGGAGACTTTTGAAAAGGCGGGCAAGGAATTTAGAGTTTGTTGCAACTAATTTGAAGTTAGCGAGGCCCTCCGCAGCGAAGTCAAATTTGGGGACACCCTTTGCAATGAATTCAGAGGTAATTCAAAAGCCTCATTACATTTATAAACACAAAATCTATAGCTTTGTGATTGGAAACTTACAATAGTTACAATCTACTGCTCTTAAAAATGTTCTTTTACAATCTTTCCACTATTCTGCTTCATAATGTGTTCGAGCTAAATATAATAAAATTTGGGTGTCAGTGCCAAAATAGAATTTCCTCAAACAATTTTGATACATTTTCACTGCAAGCGCAAATTGTCCTTGTGCAAAGTAAACATGTGCTCGATTTACCTATACATTAGGCATCTGAACAAAGATGTTTCCTGCTACAGTTTCTTGTACCTATGTAAAACTTTCCTTTGCAATATCAAATTGACCCCTTTCAACTAGCACAATGGCTGCCCCATTTGTAGCATAAACATTTCCCGGTCTCTGTGACAACACATTACAATACAGTTCTCTAGCCTTCTCAAGATGTTGTGCCTCCACCTTTGGATCTCTCCTCTCATTGCGAAAAGCTACAAAATAATTCCAATTTCCTAGTGAAATGTCAACATAAGAATTCTTTGCATCTGATTCACTTTGTGCATCTTTAATTGTTTCTTTTGCTTTAAGCCAGTCATCTATTTTCAGTTCCATTTTGCCAAGCATAGATAAAGCATTTGATGAGTTTTTATCCACCTTAAGTGCATCCCCAATCAATTCTAGGATTGGTTGGATCTCATTCCGAGCCTTAGCCATGGCTGCAAGACGTAGATATGCATCCACATAATCAAGAAACTTGAACAATATTAGCCTGTATAAAAGATTTTATTTTTCAGTATCATGTAGTTGTTCAAACAACCTAGCGAGATTAAATAGTGTTGACTTTATCCCATGGTAGCTCAAGAGAAACACCACCTTTTTCTAGTCGATGGAAGAATTCCATATCCTTAAAGAGCACAGAAAAACTATAGAATTGGTACTGGGGATTTTATTTATGAATTCAACCCAAATGCCATTTCCTAATGCCTCCATAAAAGTTTGTTGAGCCAACTCTAGTTCATCACGCTCAAAATGAAGAACCCAAATGTTGTTTAGCAATTGAATGGGTACTTCTTCTTTGCTCTTCTTCAGAAGAGACTTTGCCGTCTTAAGAGAATCTAAGGCTGCACTGGGGTCTGATGATATTAATAACTCACCCATCTTGATAAATGCATGGGCATCACGTGGATCTATGCGAGTTGCCTTTCTTAAAATTTCCAAAGCCTTCTCTACCTACCCTTGCTGAGCATATATATGGCCTACAACTTTTAAGCTCTAACAATTCTTAAGGTGGACCTCCAGAACCTTTTCAAAATTTGAGAGAGAACTCTTAAGATCTCCTAGCTTCAATTGAACCTGTCCACAAAATCTTATGGCCTCTAGCTTTCCTTGACTGATGCCATGTAGTAGCGGCCAGTGGTGTCATAATCACCTTTACTATGATAAGATCGTGCAAGATTATAATATGAATGAGATTTCATGAGAGGGTGGTCAGTTGAAACAAGAGCTATCTCAGTCAACTGTTCCACAACAAAATGCTGCCCTGTGAAGAAAAAATGGTTTGCTAAATGATTCAATGCCATTGCACAATACGGGTATAATTCAAAGGCTCTACGCATCTTTTCCATTCCTTCATGAACACTACCTTTTTCACTAACTGTGAGAATCCTACAAGTAAAAAATGCACAAAACTGACCACATAGATTTATGTAGAGGCATAAACATGATGCAGAGGAAGGACTCACACACAATAACCTTGACACATCCCAAACAAAGTTTCAATACACTTGATGCAAATCTGCACCCTTGTTCATTCTTGACAATTTGCTCCTAAGCCTAAAACATGGAAACAATAGCCTAGTGACACTCAATCATTGAAGACATGGAATATGGGCAACTTGGTTTATTCAAACCTATTACAACATCTTCTAGGGGTTTCCAAACATACATGACCTAACCAAGTGATTAACAAAATGATTTATTCAATTTAGGTATTGCTACCACTAGGTGCATTCAAGGTGATGACTCCAAACGAAGGTAAGAACACTTGTCATATGAATTCTCAGGCTTTGTGTAGGCCCTAACAACATGTCACTATGATTCTTCACCCCTCCATTGACATACAGTGCATAGATTATTCAAAGCAACAAAGAACCTAGGGTTTTAGGACTGTGTCACAGCAAATCTACACACACAGTCAATCATATCTTCTTCACACGTGCCAGTCGTGAGTTGTCCTCCTGTAGGGATGTGGATAGGCATGGGACAGAGCTTTCCACCAATTTTTAGGATTTTTGGATGGTGGAACTCTACCCATGATCAAATTTTGGTCCATGGAAACCCTAGGTAGGGTTTAGACCTGCACTCACCAAAAATGCAATATCTCGCACAAAACTTGATGAAATTATACCAAACCAAATGCATTCGAAAGCTAGATTTTTGTTGCTAATAGATTTTTTTTGCTATGTGTAGAACATTATAGATGGATCAACGTCAAAGGTTAACTACAGATCAATACCATGCATTTGATAAGAGAGTAGCCAATGAGAGGGACATGGACAAATATCCATGTCCATGTAAAGACTGTCTTGGTGGAAAGGTGAGAAAAAGAAACCTGATTTATCGACATATGATAAGATATGGGCATAGTGGTATAAGCCCTTGGCATTACAATTATTATGAAGATATGATAGAATTGCAGAGTGTGAGAGATGAAGATGCAACAAACATAGATGAAGTGGCACCAAACATAGATGAAGAGGCAACAATGTTAGATGAAGGGTTTGAAGTTGATAGAATGTTGAATGAGGGTCTAGATGATGATTGGGCAAAGTCGATGGAGGATGCTTTAAAGCATGTGTATGCTAATTGCAAGTTAAGTCATTTGACAACAATCCTTCAAATTCTTAACTTGCAAGTGGTGCATGGTTGGACAAATGAGAGTGTAGATCAGTTATTGGCATTATTAAGTTTGTTGTTACCACCTGACTCCACATTGCCAACAAAATGAAATCAATGTAAAAAGCAAATCACTAAGCTATGTTTAGGGTATGAAAACATCCACACATGTGTGAATGGTTGTGTATTATTTTGCAATAATCTTACAAGTGAGAGTGAATGTCTAAAATGTCATGAAGCGAGGTATAGACAAGGGTTGAAATCAGCTGTGGTTCCTAGAAAGGTTCTTCGCCACTTTCTAATAATCCCACGATTACTCTGAATGTATAGGTGCAGAGACATTGCTGAACTTATGCAATGGCATGCCCAAAATAAGAGCACTGATGGAAAACAATGACATGTGCCTGATTCTAAGACATGGATGGAATTTGATAACAGATGGCCTGATTTTTCTCAAGATCATTGTAATATAAGGTTGGGTTTGGCTCTAGATGAAGTACTAAATGGTCAACTTGGCTAGTATTTTTAATAAATTATAACTTGCCTCCATGGTTAGCAACTAAACCATTTTTCTTAATGCTATCATTGATTATACTAGGACAGAAAAATGTGACTTCAAATACAATCGATGCTTATCTAGAGCCATTATATGATGAGCTAATGGAATTGTGGAAAGGAATTGAAGCAATTCAATCTTTAAGGGATGGTCATTCAATCAAATTCACTTTAAGATCTTCCTTATTATTTATGATTCATGATCTTCCTGCATATGGCACATTGTATGGTCTTAGTGTTCATGGATACCATGGATGTCCTACTTGCAACTTTAAGGATTTTGCGAGGCACTCAAGAAGTTTGCGTAAGTGTATTTATTGTGGACATCGTGCTTACCTTAAAATGGATCATCCATATCGTCGACAAAAAACACATTTCAATGGTCAAGAAGAGAATCGTGAAGCACCATTGCTAATAACAAGTGATTACATTATTGATAATGGACAAAAAAGAATGTCATTTATTGAAAATGATGGGATTGCTGGTAGTAGATATGATCCATGTAGTGAAAGCAGTGTAAAACGGTTGTGCATATTCTATAAGTTGCCATAATTTAAGGATATAGCCATTAGGCATACTGTTGACTTTATGCATACTGAGAAAAATATAGCCTATGCTATTATAGAAACTCTTTTTGGTGCTTTTGATACTGTTTCATCATGTGAAGACTTTCAACAACTAAATATTCGTCGATATCTTTGGGTTGAAAAATGTGCCGATGAAAAATATAGAAAACCTAGTGCTCCTTATGTTTGGACAAAGGAACAACGTGCACAATTCTTACAGTTGTTGTCTCAAACTTGCTTTCCCACTAGATATGTAAGTAATAGTATTAGAAGCCAAACTAACATTAATGTCTTAAGAGGCCTCAAGACCCATGACTATCATGTCATAATCGAGAATATTTTACCTATTGTGGTAAATATATCAAGTGTGGCAAAGGGGCCAAGATTGGTAGTTATAATTTTGGGCCTAATATAAAGAGAATGAGTTTACATGTATTAGATCCTTCGAACTTTGATAGTTTGAGGGAGGAGGTTGTTGAAGTCCTTTGTCTATTGGAACGAGAATTTCCACCAACAATCTTTAACATTTCTATGCATCTTTTGATACATCTAGAATATGAACTAGAGCATTGTGGCCCAGTAAGAATGAGATGGATGTATCCTATAGAACGATATATGATGGCTTTGAAAAAAAATGTTCATACTAGGGCAAAACCGGAAGGCAACATGTCTAAGGGATATTCAATGCAAGAGGCCATGGGATTTTGTACAGAATATATGAAGGATTTTAAAAATGTCAATCGACGTGTATGGGATGATGATGAAGATGAAAGAGTTGTAGGTGAAGTATTAGAAGGCAATGGATGTCGCTTCAATCTATCACATCAAGAAAGAAGTGTGATACATGCCTATATTCTTCAAAACACAACTTCGTTCAATAAGTGGCATAGGTAAAAAAAAATGCACACAATAATTTATTTACTCAATTGCATTTACACATTTATATTATTAATCTTACTATTTGTACGCTAATATTCTATGTAGAAAATATGAAGAAGAGAATCAAACTTGGATGCAACATCCACCTCAAAAGCGCATATGTCATGATTTGATTAGAGGTGATTCTTTTCCAAAATTTGAAGAATAGATTGCTAATGTAGTCAGTGATGCAAAAGAATAAGGTCAAGATGTAACAATAGAGGAAAGTGAGCTTTCACAATCTCCACATATATGGGCTATGTGTTTTAGTGGAATGTGGGCCTATAGTAGTCATTTAAGAGTGGAAGAAAAAGACAAAGGAAAGACAAATTGTGATTGTGTTGTTAGTGCTGAATTTCTTCATGAAATTGAGAAGAAATTTTATGTTGGATTCATCCAAGAAATTATTCAAGTGGATTTTGGTGAAAATAATCCTATATTATTAAAATATAAGTGGATCCGACCATCCGCAATACAATTTGATGAGTATGGATTTGTATGCACAAATACAGGGCAATTTTTATTAGATATGGATGAGCCATATGTTTCCTCTCTTCAAATTAACTAATCATTTCTAATTGATGATGTAAGAAGCCCATGATGGTTGTCTGTCATTCAAATAGGGTCTCGTTCCAAATGAAAATTCATGGAAGTTGTCGATATAATGCCTGATGGGCAATATGTTAATTTACAAGAAACATTTGAAGAAGTGGATGAAGATGATGGAGTGTTTGAAGAAGATATTTTGATTACCAATGAAGAGATTGAGAGAGAATGAGCAACATGTCACAGATGAGGATGAGGAAGAAAATCAAGCAGATGCATACACGAGTGATCAGGATTCTGATCTTGCTGGCAATGCAGATGATTATGATGATGTTTTGTCATGTTAACTAGCCTGTCACCTTAAGAGGTTATCTTGTCACCTAAACTTTGGTTATATATATGGTGTAATTTATTATTGAATGTAATAAAGATCTGAGTATAGGTATGTTTATTCACTATTGTTTTATTGATACATTTCTGAATGTAATCATCATTATTCTGCTGGTACATTGTATACAAAACTTGATATGTTCACTACTGATTTGAAGTGCATTTAAAGTTAGGTTCAAGCATTCTTCTTAGTTTTCTTACTTTGGTTGAAATTAATTTTGTTTAGTTAGAATATAATTTCTTGTATGTCCTCGATGATAGCTTTAGTTTGTAATACAGATTCTAGCCTCCACATGCATTGAATATGCTTATGTGAAGGAAACAATAATGAACATCTGTGATTTAATAATACATATAGATATCTTAACATTAGGTGAACTAAGCCTCCTCATTACAAACAAAGAAATGATCTCTTAGATATCTTAACCAAAATTTGAGCACCAGATTAAATCTTCTTCTCCATTGATTTCTTCAAATAGATATTACAATATAACAAAAGTCTCCTCATATATGTTTCTATAAATGCCTATGATGATGATGATATCAAAATTTGGTCTTGGTTTCTCTTTTATAAGAGAAGCAACAAGCTTCAGACAGTTACAAAATATGACATCTTTTCAAAATTCATGCCTCTTCGTATAAACTAAACATTGATTTTGCTTAAAACATAAGTAAGAGAAAACAAAGAAAGTAGACAATATTGATTGGAAGCCTGCAACACTTGGAATACACTTGTAGTCCGTTAACCAATATAGGAGACCCGTGATCATCCCGATCTAGAAAAGTCCCCATCTCCATGATAGAGTGTTTGAAAGCTCAGTTCTTCCACTGCAACATCTTCAAGGCCCTATTCTTCTGGAGGAGCCAAATACTCTTGCTCCCATTGGTATATTGTGTAGTCATGAGGCCATGATGCTCATTGCTCCCCTGCACGTATGTTGTTCTCAAAATCAGCTACGCTCATTTTTGTAGACAACCCCTACGAAACTTGTCTATTTCGTAGTCTACACTCTAAGTTTGCAAATCGAGACAAGTTCTCTTGGCCTCATGTGAAGTCATTTGACATTGTAAAATAGCTTATGACATTCCCATAGATCGGTTCCTTGGGATTCATTAAAATTGACTAGGTTGTAAGCTTATTAAAATATCAATTCTGATCATTTTGGGGTGTTAGTAAATTTTTAAGTCTTCATGTGCAATGTTGGTCATATCTACCACTCTTGCATATCCTTAACGTTTTAAAGTGCAATGTCGGCCAAAATTGCCGCTTCTACATACTTGTCTTGTTTCTTTATTAACATGCAGAAGCAGTTAAATCTGCTGCCCATGCATGCCCCCTGTCAATTTTGCATATGCATAAGCGGTCATATACGTCGCTCATGCATGTTGAACCTTCATGTGTATGATCAGTAGTTCTGACCGACCAAGCATATCTCTGCGAAATCTTTGAACTACGGTGACATTAATGGCACTCGTGTTAGCATTAATGTTTTCATTTTTAAACCTTTTTAAATCATTTTTAAGTCGTTTTGTTTTGTTCATCTCTTATCTTCAAACCTTTAAACTGATTGGTGAATTCCTCTGGAGATTGTTTGATCACGTCAAACTGCGGATTTGCGTGGATTTCAACTTTGTGAAAGTGTCTAGGTTTTGGTTGGCTTTTCCAGGTAAGCCATTGTTTTTTCTTTTCCTTCTTTTTATCTTTCGTTTTTCTTTAAAGATTACCTCTGAATAATTGTTCGTTTTTCCTATAGATGTTATTGATCTCATTTATGAATCGTTGTTGCTTGGTTTATATTTCTGTGCATCATTTTGGTTGGAACCCTAGTTTTCTTTATTGTCATTTTGGCGGTAGGATTCACCATTTTTCTTTTAGACCTGTAAAACCCTAGTCTGTGTTGTTTTGAAGTCTAAAGTTTTCATCGATCTTTTTTGTTGGTCAGTTTATCATCAAACGTTGAAATGTAAGGGCGGTCAAATAAACCGCCCCTACATGAAAACTTTGAGTTTTTCCCAAATATGCTCTAGCGATAGAATTCCCCGCTTTTACATATAAGTTTAAAGTTTTTGACAAAGTGTTTGAGCAATCATTTCAACCAACTTAACATGTGGACACTTGAAGTTTTTCCCTCAACATACTCAAGTGGTCATTTCGACTGACTATGCACAGAGTGCCTTACATAAACTTGTTTTAACCTCATGTAAGGGCGGTCAAATTGACCACTCCTACATCAAGAACATTATCTTACCTCATACATGCAAAGGCGGCCCTTTTTTCTGAACATGCATGTTGATTGATTTATCCCTCATGCAGGAGTGGTCATTTTGACCACCCATGCACATTTTTCCTGAATTTTTCTTAACACTGGGAAAATTTGCCTTTCAAAGCCTATTGGCCCGCTTTCACCTTTTTCCTCAATTTGCGTGCTCTCAAGCCCTTCAATGCACATTCCCATGTTCATGATCGTCAATTCTCAGTAACCCCAATTTGCCTATTTTTCTCCTAACTGCGAGATCATGGCTTTTTGTAGTTTTCAATAAACATCTGTGGTAGACGCCGTTTCTAGTTTTCCTTACGAAGCTGATGTCAGAGCCATCCCCATCAAAGGCTAAAATCATGAAGTATAAATACCAAGGGGTGTTCACTGTGACTTCATTATAGTCCAACGTGGATGAGATCAGAGATACAGAAATTGGTCATGTGGACATGGCTGAGTTCGTGGACAGAACCAAACAGTCAAATCCTCCTCAGTATATGCAGAAGATCATCAATAGTAATATTCACTTGGTTGCCTCTTTTCCTGTTGCTGCCCACAATCCTGAATTTGTTCTTCAGGTAGCTAGTCGTTATAACAGGGATACTAGGACTGTGTTTGATTCCTAAGGGAATGTGATCATGAGACTGGATGCAGAATTTCTTGACAAAATCTTCATGTGTCAACCTATTGAAAATATTAGACAATTTGATTTTGCTCAAGGGTAAAAGGATTATGATGAAGATGTGGAAGCCGCAAGGAAATATATCAACAATAAGTGGTTAAAGACTCCTCGGAGTAATCTGACTAGATGGCCAAAAGACCTCTCGAGAAGTGACTTTGTGGAGGAGGTAAGTGATTTGATTACACCCTTGAGTCGGATCAGAGGCCTTCCTTCTTCATCCAAGTTTCAGGAATGGATGTACACATACATCAAGGTGATTCTCAGGGGTACATAGCAAATCTTTTGAGGAGAACAAATTAGCAATGCTCTGCATGAGCAATTGGTGAAAGTCAATACCACCTTCAAGTTTTATATGACTTCATATCTGGTGTATGTTGCTGCAAGCATGAGGAGTTTTCCTAGTCTGACTCAGGTTGGTGATAGGAGATTGGTTCCTGTTTATGAGTATTATCCCCAAATCACTCTAAAAGGATCAATCCATCATTTCCGTAGGGTTAATGATGCTTTCTTTTCAGTGTTCATGTGTTTGTGGGATAATGAACTAGTGCAAAATAGAGTATCAGATGAAGCATGGGAAGTGGTGAAATCTTTTGGTTGTTTGTTCTTACAATTTTCAACTTTCACATACCTCAGACTAGGGTATTGTCCTGGTTATCCATATATACTTCCACGGTATCCTAGTGATAGGATTATTCTTATGGAATTATGTAGGTAGCTAATTGTGGTGCACAACAAACAAATGGAGCTGAAAAAGTCAGGAATTAAGTTTCCTATAGAAATTGGAAGGTACTCTGTTCAGTGAGCTACCAAGGCCAAAATAGTTGAATCTGAAATGCAACTGGTCACAATGAAGACTTTCAAGAAAATGGATCATTTTGATTTCAGAAGGGTACATGATAAAATCAAAAGAAAGTCAATTTTCCACATGCCACTAGTTGAAGATATTTGGGCTGATCTGAGAACACAAAATGAGATCAGAAAACTAGATTATTGCAGACTCCACTTGAGTGAAATCGAAGAGCTGGGCCTTGCAGATATTCTGGAGGAAATGATAGATGCTTTCGAGAAAATGGTGCAACAGAAATTTGAAGATGAAGTGCCTATAGTGGTTTCGATGGACAACCTTTATGATCATCATTCAACTTTTGAGAATCTAAAGGATAATCTTGAGAAGCATGAGAAAGCAATAAAGGCCATCAGGGATGCAGTTATCAGGGCTTGTACTATCTCAGAGAATACAGCCAAGCCTGATGTATGTGAAATGGTAGTGGTGCAAACTATGTATAAAAACTTTCTGAAGAAGAATGATGGTGGCAACTGAAGTTCCTTTTCAATGCCTTAGTTTATTTTCAATCTTTTAGATGTAATTTGAATTTTTTTATGGACATACTCACGTGTAATTTTCCAAAATGTAATTACATATGAGACAAAAGAAGTCATAAGTCAAATAGGACTCTTTTGTTTGAATAAGTCAAGGTAGTTAAGAGTTTCCTATTTTTTCTCTCGGTCTCTCCTATAAATAAAGAGGACCCCCATTGTAAATATCATCTTTTATCTATTGCAAAGAAACTCTACCGAATTGGAAAACATTTCAAGACTTTGAGCTTTTTATGTTTATCATATTTTCAAGTGAATATCAATATAAACAACCAATTTGAGTATCAAACTTTGAGTTGAATCACATTGTGTTATGAGATCAATGTTCTTATGTCATTTGTGTTATATTATATTGGAGCATTGCTAGAATTGTGGAGTTTATTGGAATTTGAGAAAAGTGTTCTTGTTTTGATTGAATAGACTTTGTTCTATTTTATCATTGCAGAAGTTTGTGCTTATATTTGTGAAGATACAATCGTTTAGAGACTTTGTGCTATAAACTGTTGTGTGCAAGTTAGTTATATCATATTGGGTGAAAAGTGGAGACTTTGGGCTACACTTAAGTTTAATCAGGTTTATTTGGAGGAGATAAGTGAAGTAATAGAAAAATTTGAGTTTCTATGGTTCATCTTGATTCATAGGTTATTCAATATTGTTTTGTTGAAGTTGTTATTTTGAAAAGAAAACATCTATTCTGAAAAAAGAGAATAGGATGAAGTGATAACACCCAATATAGTTTTTAGTTTGTTATAAGTATTAAAAGTTCGCTTGTTAGAAAGAGCTCATTATCTAAAGGGAACCTCCCCTTGCTAAGAGGAGAGACTTAGTCTCATTATAGCTGTGGCGATATAACCATTTTGTTGTTGGTTAGCTAAACGACAAAATATTCACCCAACAATTTTTTGGCGACTCTGCTGGAGAAGAACACGCAACTTAGAGCCTCACGCTTTGAGTTGAAGTATTTGAGAAGAATACGAAGGATGTATCCAGTACTCAGGCACACACGATCCATCATTCTCCACCCGTCCCAATCCATTAGCATTCCATCCTTCTAGTCTTCCGTTTGTCAAAATCCATTCGCCTCGACTGGACTAACTCAAGCAACCAGCTAGCGCATCCTTTCAAAGCAAAAGTCCTTAACAAACTTGGAGCAACGAGCCTTTCTTCCAGAGTCATCTACTGTCCTACATACCGATTGCCAACATCAGCTAAGTACCGCTTAACCAAGCCCTAGATCCACAAGCTTGTCTTCTGCGACGTGTTCCATTGTCGAGACCAACACACGCGTCTCCTGCGACATGTGGTATTTCCTGCAAGTGAGACATTGTCTTTTTAGGTAGATAGCCCCCTTTAATGGACACAGAGTTCCTACGATAAGGCTGTTATCTTTCCTATCCAATCTATCCTGAGCAAACCTCTTTGGCAAGAGAATATGTTGGCTGTATGTTTACTTTGTAAGTCAGTCAATTTGTGTTATGGTTTATCTTTTGTTCCTTTTCCAATACCTATTCAAGACTACCTTGATTTATCTATAATCTTGGTATGTTGCGATGCAGTACGGATTGGGGGCATAGTCATTGCTTTCTGTGTGCCGTATTTGAGGAATGATCTTTAGCATCTTTCTTAGCATTATATTTATCTTGTGTGTGTTATGACCTGGCATCTTACATATTAATATTCTTCTTGCATTTACATGTATTGAAGTTTATTTTATGTTCAAGACTGGCTTATTCACATGTACCAACAAGGTCATAGTATGTCTAAGGGGATCTAAGTTCAAACCGCTTGCTTGCAGAGTCAATGTACACGCACTCGGATATTACAACACCTTGGTCTTTTATACCTTGGTGGCAAACTATCCACGTGCTATATCAAAACTAAGGATTGCTCTTTATAAACAAATGTGAAACCATTGCAACAAGCTCATCCATTTACACCATCCATTTTTCCATGGCCTTATATAGTTTTCCAGCAAAGATCAATCAACAGTCTTTCTATCATGTTCTCTTCTATCTCCACTTTCTTCTATCTATCATCAACCCAACCTTATCTGTCTCCAACAAATCTTCTAGTCGAGCGTCAACACAGTTCTTCTGTCGCTTCCCTATCTTTCCTCTTGAGGGGGCACCCTACGCCAGCTACGCTGGGGCAACTACCTACACTGGGGCATCAGAAAATTGTATTACATCTTCAACAATCGATTTTCTTTGACGCAACGCTACATGCTGCATTGCATCAAAGAGGGGCAAAATGTAGACACCCTAAAATGACCGTGTCATCAAATCACTTGCATTTCGTTATCTGTCTAATCACCTGCATTTCAACATTAATTAAATAATCTAATTATTTAATTAATTTCACCAAATTCTTCTAAATCTCCTAAATTCAACATTAATTAAATAAATCCTCATTATTTAATTAATTAAATCAAATTCCTCTATATTCTTCCACAATTAAATAATTTTAATTATTTAATTAGATCATTATCCTCTTTCCAAAAATCAATTCCACATTAATTAAATAATTCCAATTATTTAATTAATTCAACAAATTCCCTCTTATCTAAAATTAAATAATTCTTAATTATTTAATTAAATCAAAATCATTCTCCCAAAATCATGCACAACAATTAAATAAATTTATTTATTTAATTTGCTTTTAAATCTTCTAAATTAAATAATTCTAATTATTTAATTATTTCTTCCAAAATATCTTCTCTAAATTTAAATAAATCAATTATTTATTTAAATTGTTTTTTCTTCTAATTTGAGTTATCTCTAAAATAACTCAAGCTTTCTTGCTCATCAATTAAATATTTCTATATTTAATAAAGCAAAATATCTTCTTTTCTTATGCAAATCCCTTCTTCTTGTTTTAAATCACTTAACTGATTGCTTTATTCTTTTAATTGATTTATTTCTTCAGTTAACTCATTCTTCTATTCTTGATAACTCCTCTCATGCAAAAGCAAGCAAGACACATGTCTTCTTCTCATTCGTTGCACATTCCTCAACTTATCTCCTCCATTGATTCTTCTGAATTATCTGGACCGTTGATCGATCTTCCTTGAAATCTATATAAACCCCCCTCATCTCCTTCATTACCTCTCTCTCTTCGATCGTATTCTCAGGCATACTTAACAGTGCTTCGAGCATACACAACGCGTCGATTGAGCAACCTTACGATCATTTGACATTGATCTCTTGAGCACACTACTTGCTTGTTGCAGCTATGGCTTCGCAATTCCATTGAGCAATCCACATTCAATCCAAAGGAAACAACATAGATTTCGGTAAAAGTCTTTATTTCATTGAGTGTTTGTTATGGCTTTTATTTAAATTCGTTTCCTTTATGTTATTGGTTTTTTTGGTTTTTTATTAGTTTAGATTTAATCCATTTTTCCATATACACAATTTCATCCTCTTCCATTGTTTTAAGTTGTTTCCAAATCTTTGTTGAGTACATTGCATTCTGGAAGACTCACGGTATACAAGAAGCAAGAGAGATCAAGGTATTATTGATCTTGTATTTGAGTTGATGCAACAAAATAACTTTGGTCTTTTGCCTCCACAATATCGGCTTCAGCAAACTAGGAGTTTTCCTCCTACCAGCGCCAGGTCTCCAATACCAGGTGAAGCTTCTAGCTCCAGTGCTAATAGAGTTTTATCTGTTCGAATCCCTCAAAGGTTTGTCATCCCACCTTTCAATCAGCACATAATGGCAACTCAAGGTCCATGGGGTAATACTTTTGGTCCTTTGAATTTAACACCTCCATTGTATGAACTACCTCATAGTTCAAGGAAGAATTTCCCTAAATTCTATGGAGATGGGAAAGTCCATCCTGATGAACACATTGCAGCCTTTTGCATATCTTGTGGTGTGATAGGAGTGGAACACGAAGATATGGCTGTGAGACTTTTTGTAGAAACATTGCAAGGTGATGCTGCAGATTGGTTTTACCATCTTCAAGCCCAATCCATAACCAAATAGAATACTCTCAAAACCAAGTTTGAATCTAGGTTTAAGCCTGCAGAAGATGCACATACTTTGTTAGCTCAGCTAACATAGATGAAGAAAGAACCACATGAGCCCATGCGATATTTCATCGCTAAGTTCAACAAATTGACAAATAGGATTCCTTTGAACCGCTCAACCAATGACGGAGAATCTTAAATGTTTGTTCATCAACTTGCAGCTTCCTGAGGTAAGTTTTCTGCTAAGGTAGACTGGTCCTGCTAATCTTCCTCTAGGTCAAAGTTTGGCTACAGAGGTTGAAGATGATCTTATCCTTGCGGGTAAGATAAGAAGAGATTCCAACAAAAATAGAGGTCAGCCCTCTACTGATAATCCTTCCACAAGCACCACAAATCCTATGGTGCAGAAGTTAGGAAATGAGTTGCTAGCTTTGAAGAAACAAATGTCCCAAGGAATGTCCACTCCTTCTTATAGAGATATACCAAGGAGGACATTTCCTAACAATTCGTATCAAGGCAATGCTGCTAGAAATCAAGGGCAACAAAACCATCTTATGCCCACACAAGGGAAGCTTGCCATTGAAGCAGCGCCGGTCAATTCAGTAGTTGGCTACTATGAAGCTAAACATGACAATTCTTTCCAACCTAATTTGGATCAAGAGAATGATGCTAATCTTTTTACAGAAGGAGAAGAAGAATTAGCTGGTGACTCTACCATTAGTTTTCTTAATTACCAAGATGAAGCTGAAAGAGAAGGAAAAGTTTATGATGGAGCATATGTTGTTTTTACCAGGTCCCAAAATCAATCAAATCAACAAGTTGATAAGGGAAATAAAAGAGAGGAGCCTCAACCTGTGATCTCAATCACCAAACGAGGAACTCTGTTGCCTTTTCAATCAAAGGACCCGATTGTCACTAAACAAGTAAGTTCATCTAACAATCCCGTCTCTTCTACTTTTGTTCCTCAGACCAGTACTACCTCGCCAAAAGCCCAGAATGATGGATTTCCTTCCTTTGTATCTATTTCATTTCAGCTCTTTGACATAATAGATCATGCTAAGAAAACCAAAATCTAAATGTCTGAGGTTGAGTATTTACAAGCTAATCTTGAACAGTTTGCTAGGTTAGCTAAATACGTTAAAAACATGACTGTCCCTACAAGGCAAGATTCTCCCAAATTTGCCCATGACTCCTCAAAGAACAAATCCACCCAAAATAACCTAGTCACTACTCCCCTTGTTGCTCCAGGGAAAATAGAACCCTTCTATGTTTCTCTATTGGTCAATGGACATAGATTGAGCAATTGTATAATAGACTCCGGGGCTTCTGATAATGTAATGCCTGCCAAGGTGGCAAATGCTCTTGGTCTTACTTTGACCAAGACCTTTGGGAGATGTTTCTCAATGGAAAATAAGCAAGTTTCGTTGTTGGGCCAAATCAAAGATGCCCAATTTGCATTTGCAGCCTTTCCAAGTAAGAGGATCAAGATGACTGTCCTAGTGGCTGACGTTCCAGCTTCTTATGGCATTTTGCTTGGACACAATTTTTGTAAAGATGTGGGTGGAGAACTAAACATGGATCTATCTGAGGCAAGGATACCTGTCAAAGGTGTCATGCAAAATTTGCTTCCTGAGGAGGCAAAATATATCGTTACCCAAATTGAAAATCCAAAAGCCCAAATTTTGTTTGAGTCTTCAGGAATGGGTAATTATTTCTTGTCTACTGAAAATAATTCAAGGTCATCAGACGAGAGTTCAGATATTTTAGATGGAGAATCAGAGGATAATTCAAATGAAATTTCAAACGAGAACATAGTGATGCTGGATTCCTCTCTTTCTGATGAAGAAGAATTTACTGGTAACATAAAAATCAAAGCAAGAAATTCAAATGATGTTTGGGTTTTAGAATTTGATGGCAGTTATTCTTCCACCGGGTCTGGAGCTGGAGTTGTTTTGATATCTCCACAAGGTGATATCTTTCCTTTCTCTTATAAGTTACAGTTTGATAATACTAATAACACCGCTGAATATGAGTCATTGTTGCTCGGAATGGAGGTTGCTCGTGTTAAAGGTATTAAGAATCTTCATGCACAAGGTGATGCTGAACTTGTGGTTTGCCAAGTGAGAAATCTTTATCAGACCATGAATGAAAGGTTGATACATTACCACAACCTTGTCTGGGATTACATTGAAGTTTTTGATGCATTTGACATCTTAGCAGTACCGAGAGAGTTTAATGATCGTGCTGATTCGTTAGCTGTCTCTGCCACCCTTATGATTCCCCATAAGGACTTCAAAGGTAACAAGTACACAATTGAGGTTTTCTAACCAAGTGTACTAGATAATGCTGACCATTGGCAAGTCTTCAATGGTGATAATCAGATCATTGCTTTCTTAGAAAAGACAGATAACTTTGATGAGCTCTATTTTGAAGGTAGTGATTCTCTGCCATGTGAATATGTTTCTGAAATAGATGCACAAACTGGTGAGGAGATGCTTCAGCTAAAAGGGAATAAGATTCCAAAAGGTTTGGTTTCTTTAGAAAAGTTATTTGATAAGCATGACAGATATGTCAAACAACAACAACAACTTGATTCAAGTTCATCCATGGAATTTGAACAAGTAAATTTGAGTTCTAAAGTAGATCCCAAAATGATTAACATTGGGAAGTGTTGCACTGCTGATGAGAAATTCAAATTCACTACACTTCTTCGCCATTACATTGATGTTTTGGCGTATTCTTATGATGATCTGAATTCTTTCATACCTAGGAGATCCAGCATGAAATCCCTCTCAAGGTTGGGTGGTTGCCTCATAAGCAAAAGCAGAGGCAATATAATCCCAAAATATCAGGTACTATTCTTTCTGAAATCTAGAAAATGTTGAATACAAGGATAATTTTTCCTATCCATCATTCTACTTGGATTGCGAATATTGTTCCTATGAGAAAGAAGAACGGAGAGATCCATATTTGTGTTGACTTCAGAAATCTCAACCAGTCTTCTTTAAAAGATAACTACCCTTTGCCTATTATGGACCAAGTGTTACAAACTGTAACTGGTTCGGAGATGCTGTCTATGTTAGATGGTTTCTCACGTTATAATCAAGTAGAGGTTAGCAAAGCAGATCAATATAAAACTGCTTTTACAACACCTTGGGGCACATTTGCATACTGCAAGATGCCGTTTGGTTTGATCAATGCTGGCGCTACTTTCCAAAGAGCAATGGACCTCGCTTTCAGAGATGAGATGGGGAAATTCATTGTGGTGTACCTTGATGACTTGATTGTTTTCTCCAAACAACATCAAGATCATGCCTACCATTTGCGACAAGTTCTAGAACGGTGTTGTCAAAATGGTATTTCTCTTAATCTGAAGAAATCAGTTTTTGGGGTTATAGAGGGTAAGCTTCTCGGTCACATTGTGTCTAGAGAAGGCACTAAAATTAACTCAGAAAGAGTAAAGTCTATCCAGAGTCTTACTTTGCCTGCTAGTAAGACTGCAGTTCATTCTTTCTTCAGAAAGGTGAATTTTCTGTGAAGGTTCATCCTAGAATTCGCAGAGAAAACCCAACACATTGTCAATATGATGAAGGGTAAGACCACTTTCCATTGGAGTACAGAAGGTAAAGCAGCATTTGAGGTCATTAAGAGGGCCATAGCTCATGCTCTAGTTCTAGTTTGTCCTGATTATACTAAAGACTTCATAATGTACAGTTATGCTTCTGAGCATACACTTTCAGCCATTCTTGTTCAGCAGAATGAGGAAGGTGTGGAATCTCCTATTTCATTTATGAGTTGTCCTATGACGGCTCATGAATTGAAATGCTCAAATATGGAGAAACATGCTTACATCATGGTCAAGACGGTGAAGCATTTTTGGTTTTATATCCTGAATTCTCATACTGTTGTTTTGGTGCCAGACACAACAGTGAAATCTATCCTGACTCAACAAGAGTTTGGGACCAAAAGAGGCAATTGGATTGCCAAAATTCAAGAGTTTGATCTTGATATCAAACCTACCAAGCTTGTGCGCGGCAGAGGTTTGTGTAAGCTAATTGCCAACAATGTTCCAAAAGAAACAGGTGATGAAGAGGAAGAGGTTGAGAATATGCCAACTGTTCTCTTTGTTACTACTACAGATGAGTGGTATTCTAATATTGCTCATTTTCTTACCTATGGTGAGTGTCCTTCTCATTTATCTTATAAAGAGAAGTAAACTATCAAATTAAAGGCTGCAAACTGTGTCTTATGGGATAACGGTTTGTATAAAAGAAGCCTTGATGGAGTTTTTCTCCATTGTGTGGATAAAGCAAAACAAAGCAGACTTTTGGAGTCTTTTCACAATTTAGCTTGTGGAGGACATTTTTTCGCACCTGTGATGGCTCATAAAATTTTACAGGCTAGGTATTATTGGCCCACATTGTTTCAAGATGCATCCAATTGGGTACGTAGGTGTGAGCTATGTCAGTAGTTTGTTGGAAAGCCTAAGTTGGCTACACTACCACTTAAGCCAGTTGTAATTGAAGAACCTTTTCAGCAATGGGGTATTGACTTCATTGGTACTGTGAACCCACCGTCGAGTGCGGGACACAATTTTGTTCTCATTGTAACTGATTACTTCACCAAGTGGGTGGAGGCCATTCCAGTCAAGCATGCTACTTCAGAGATGGTATGTAATTTTCTTAAGGAAAATATTATTTCCCGGTTTGGAGTTCCAAACAAAATTGTAGCAGATAATGCTACCTGTTTCTCTTCCAACAAGATCACTAGTTTTTTCTATGAACATGGGATCATCCTTTCTCATTCTTCAGACTATTATCCGCAAGGGAATGGTCAAGCATAATCTAGTAACAAAAATCTGGTTACCATTATCAGGAAACTGGTTGAAGATAATTAGAGAACTTGGCATAAAGCTTTGTTTGATGCTTTATGGGCAGACAGGATTACCTCCAAAAGGGCAATAGGTATGTCACCGTTTCAGCTTCTATATGGTCTGAATGTAGAGATACCTATTACTTTGGAGTTGCCGGCATTGAAGTTGGCAAAGGCAGTAGAAGACAAAACTTTTGAAAGTTCTATCGACAAAATAATAATGTACCTTACTGAACTTGAAGAGCAGCGGGTTATGGTAGTAGACCGTATTGTTGAACATCAAAGTCAAGTAAAGAAGCTCTTTGACAAGAAGGCGAGGGCTCGTGAATTTCAAATTGGAGATCAAGTCTTGTTATGGGACAAGAGGAGAAAACCAAAAGGAATGCATGGGAAATTTGATTCCCTATGGAGAGGCCCATTCATCATTCATCAATTTTGTGGTGAAAATAGCTTCTTGCTGGAGTATCTTGATGGAACACCATTCTCATTGCCTCACAGTGGACAACATCTAAAACACTTCAACCCTTGAAGTGTCAGATGAGTTCATTTGTACATTTGTATAGTTTTTGTGTTCTTATTTTTCATTTTTGTTTAGTCTTTTGTGTCTTTTTCTTTTTGGTAGCTTGACTCTATGGCCCAATGGCATGGATGAAGGCACTTAGAGATTGGATTCTTCTCCCTTGGATTGTTTCAAAGAACGATCGAAGGAAGTTCCCCAGTTAGAGCCAGCTGTTGTTCTCAAAATCAACTATGCTTTTTTTTGTAGACAACTCCTACGAAACTTGTCCGTTTCGTAGTCTACACTCTAAGTTCGCAAATTAAGACAAGTTCTCTTGGCCTTGTGTGAAGTCATTTGACACTGTAAAATAACTTATGACATTCCCCTAGATCGGTTCCTCGGGATTCGTTAAAATCGACTAGGTCGTAAGCTTGTTAAAATATCAATTTTGATCATTTTGGGGTGTTAGTAAATTTTTAGGTCTTCATGTGCAATGTTGGTCATATCGACCACTCTTGCATATCCTTAACATTTTAAAGTGCAATGTCGGCCAAAATTGCCACTTCTACATACTTGTCTTGTTTCTTTATTAACATGTAGAAGCCGTTAAATCTGCCGCCCATGCATAACCCCTGTCAATTTCACATATGCATAAGCAGTCATATACGCCGCTCATGCATGTTGAACCTTCATGTGTAGAATCAGTAGTTCTGACTGACCAAGCATATCTTCGCGAAATCTTTGAACTACGATGACATTAATGCCACTCATGTTGGCATTAATGTTTTCATTTTTAAACCTTTTTAAATCATTTTTAAGTCATTTTGTTTTGTTCATCTCTTATCTTCAAACCTTTAAACCGACTGGTGAATTCCTCTAGAGATTGTTTGATCACGTCAAAGTGCAGATTCGCGTGGATTTCAACTTTGTGAAAGTGTCTAGGTTTTGGTTGGCTTCTCCAGGTAAGCCATTGTTTTTGCTTTTCCTTCTTTTTATCTTTCATTTTTCTTTAAAGATTACCTCTGAATAATTGTTCATTTTTCCTATAGATGTTATCGATCTCATTTATGAATCATTGTTGCTTGGTTTATATTTCTGTGCGTCGTTTTGGTTGGAACCCTAGTTTTCTTTATTGTCATTTTGGTGGCAGGATTCACCGTTTTTCTTTTAGACCCATAAAACCCTAGTCTGTGTTGTTTTAAAGTCTAAAGTTTTCATTGATCTTTTTCATTGGTTAGTTTATCATCAAACCTTGAAATGTAAGGGCGGTCAAATCGACCGCCCCTACATGAAAACTTTGAGTTTTTCCCAAATATGCTCTAGCGGTAGAATTCCCTGCTTTTGCATATAAGTTTAAAGTTTTTGACAAAGTGTTTGAGCGGTCATTTCAACCGACTTAACATGTGGACACTTGAATTTTTTCCCTCAACATGCTCAAGCAGTCATTTCGACCGACTATGCACAGAGTGCCTTACATAAACTTGTTGTTTTACCCTCATGTAAGGGCGATCAAATTGACCGCCCCTACATCAAAAACATTATCTTACCTCATACATGCAAAGGCGGCCCTTTTTGCCGACTGTGCATGTTGAATGATTTATCCCTCATGCAGGAGCGGTCATTTTGACTGCCCATGCACATTTTTCCTGAATTTTTCTTAACACTAGGAAAATTTGCCTTTCAAAGCCTATTGGCCCATTTTCACCTTTTTCCTTGATTTGCGTGCTCTCAAGCCCTTCAATACACATTCCCATGTTCATGATCGTCAATTCACAGTAACCCCAATTTGCCTATTTTCCCCCTAACTGCGAGATCATGGCTTTTTGCAGTTTTCAACAAACATCTGTGGTAAACACCGTTTCTAGTTTTCCTCACGAAGCTAATGTCAGAGTCGTCCCCATCAAAGGCTAAAATCATGAAGTATAAATACCAAGGGGTGTTCCCCGTGACTTCATTACAGTCCAATGTGGATGAGATCAGAGATACATAAATTGGTCATGTGGACATGGCCGAGTTCGTGGACAGAACCAAATAGTCAAATCCTCCTCAGTATATGCAGAAGATCATCAATAGTAATATTCACTTGGTTGCCTCTTTTCCTGTTGCTGCCCACAATCCTGAATTTGTTCTTCAGGTAGCTAGTCATTATAACAGGGATACTAGGACCGTGTCTGATTCCCAAGGGAATGTGATCATGAGACTGGATGCAAAATTTCTTGACAAAATCTTCATGTGTCCTCCTATTGAAAATATTGGACAAATTGATTTTGCTCAAGGGCAAAAGGATTATGATGAAGACGTGGAAGCCGCAAGGAAATATATCAACAGTAAGTGGTTAAAGACTCCTCGAAGTAATCTAACCAGATGGCCAAAAGACCTCCCAAGAAGTAACTTTGTGGAGGAGGTAAGTGATTTGATTACACTCTTGAGTCAGATTAGAGGCCTTCCTTCTTCATCCAAGTTTCAGGAATGGATGTACACATACATCAAGGTGATTCTCAGGGGTACACAACAAATCTTTTGGGGAGAACAGATTAGCAATGCTCTGCATGAGCAATTGGTGAAAGTCAATACCACCTTCAAGTTTTATATGACTTCATATCTAGTGTATGTTGCTATGAGCATGAGGAGTTTTCCTGGTTTGACTCAGGTTGGTGATAGGAGATTGGTTCCTGTTTATGAGTATTATCCCCAAATCACTCTAAAAGGATCAATCCATCATTTCCGTAGGGTTAATGATGCTTTCTTTTCAGTGTTCATGTGTTTGTGAGATAATGAACTGGTGCAGAAGAGAGTATCAGATGAAGCATGGGAAGTGGTGAATTCTTTTGGCTGTTTGTTCTTACAATTTTCAACTTTCACAAATCTTAGAGTAGGGTATTATCCTGGTTATCCATATATACTTCCATGATATCCTAGTGATAGGATTATTCTTATGGAATTATGTAGGTAGCTGATTGTGGTGCACAACAAACAAATGGAGCTAAAAAAGTCAGGAATTAAGTTTCCTATAGAAATTGGAAGGTACTCTGTTCAATCAGCTACCAAGGCCAAAACAATTGAATCTGAAATGCAACTAGTCACAATGAAGACTTTCAAGAAAAGGGATCATTTTGATTTCAGAAGGGTACATGATAAAATCAAAAGAAAGTCAATTTTCCACATGTCAATGGTTGAAGATATTTGAGCTGATCTTAGAACACAAAATGAGATAAAAAAACTAGATTATTGCAGACTCCACTTGAGTCAAATCGAAGAGCTGGGCCTTGCAGATATTCTGGAGGAAATGATAGATGCTTTCGAGAAAATGGTGCAACAGAAATTTGAAGATGAAGTGCCTACAGTGGTTTCGATGGATAGCCTTTATGATCATCATTCAACTTTTGAGAATCTAAAGGATAATCTTGAGAAGCATGAGAAAGCAATAAAGGTAGTCAAGGATGCAGTTATCAGGGCTCGTACTATCTTAGAGAATACAGCCAAGCCTGATGTATGTGAAATGGTAGTGGTGCAAACTATGTATAAAAACTTTCTGAAGAAGAACAATGGTGGCAGCTGAAGTTCCTTTTCAATGCCTTAGTTTATTTTCAGTCTTTTAGATGTACTTTGAATTTTGTTATGGACATACTCACGTGTAATTTTCCAAAATGTAATTACATATGAGACAAAAGAAGTCATAAGTTAAATAGGACTCTTTTTTTTAATAAGTCAAGGTAGTTAAGAGTTTCCTATTTTTTCTCTCGGTCTCTCCTATAAATAAAGAGGACCCCCATTGTAAATATCATCTTTTATCTATTGCAAAGAAATTTTGCCAGATTGGAAAACATTTCAAGACTTTGAGCTTTTTATGTTTATCATATTTTCAAGTGAATATCAATATAAACAACCAATTTGAGTATCAAACTTTGAGTTGAATCACATTGTGTTATGAGATCAATGTTCTTATGTCATTGGTGTTATATTATATTGGAGCATTGCTAGAATTGTGGAGTTTATTGGAATTTGAGAAAAGTGTTCTTGTTTTGATTGAATAGACTTTGTGCTATTTTATCATTGCGGAAGTTTGTGCTTATATTTGTGAAGATACAATCATTTAGAAACTTTGTGCTATAAACTGTTGTGTGCAAGTTAGTTATATCATATTGGGTGAAAAGTGGAGACTTTGGGCTACACTTAAGTTCAATTAGGTTTATTTGGAGGAGATAAGTGAAGTAATAGAAAACTTTGAGTTTCTATGGTTCATCTTGATTCATAGGTTATTCAATATTGTTTTGTTGAAGTTGTTATTTTGAAAAGAAAACATCTATTCTGAAAAAAGAGGATAGGATGAAGTGATAACACCCAATATAGTTTTTAGTTTGTTATAAGTATTAAAAGTTTGCTTGTTAGAAAGAGCTCATTATCTAAAGGGAACCTCCCCTTGCTAAGAGGAGAGACTCAGTCTCATTATAGATGTGGCAATCTAACCATTTTGTCGTTGGTTAGCTAAACGGAAAAATATTCACCCAACAACGTATAGCCTGTCTATTCATCAGCTTCAAGATACTTTTGCTGCCATTGAAACACAACATAATCACCAGGCCACTTATAATCTTGAATTTGGAGCAAGTTGGCCTGGTTATCCTTCCACCTTTTGTCTAGCAATGCTTTGACATCAATTACAAACTTTGTATATCCAGCATCTAAAGTAATTACTCTTTCCAGAATGATGTTGAAGCTGAGAATATTGATATCTCCATCCCTTTTCAAAAATTCCATGACCTTAGGAACTGTATGACCAAATTCATCCTTCCACACATCAAAATCCTTGATCTTTTCATCCTCTGTTAGGATTGATGGAATGAACTGGTGTTTAAAAGTGGTAAAAGAATCAACCTTTGCTTGCATTTTTTATTCTCACCATTCACATATTGATACTCATCCAATATCATATTGATCATTTTCTCTATTGGCTTTAGAGTTGCAGGAGCATCTGGATTCCATTGTAGAACTTTACACAGAGTGATCAGTGTGTGATGTGTTGACTACCATCTTTGATACAAGAGATCTAAAATAGAAAAACTTACTTTGAACCATTCCATGGCCTTAGACAAGGAAGAATAGCATTCATGCACATCTCTCAACTTGTCAACAACCATTTTCACTCTACATTCCAAAATTTTCTCAAACACCTCAAGAATTTTCAATTTTGCCTCATTCTTTGGTTTCTCGTTTCTAATTCCTCAATTTCTTTTTCCAACTCCAATTTCAAAACATTGAATTGTTCAGCAGTCACTGTGGTATCACCGGTCTCTTGTGGCACATGTGTTTGAAATGGCAGAATGGATTGAATCTGAGAACTCTCACACTTCAGTTGTTCTTTTAGCTTTACATTTTCAAGATACAGTCTATTTACCTCATCATTCATCTCCATCTTAGTTCTCTCATAATCAAACAATCTTTGCTCTAGCTTTTTAACAGCATGTTGTGTAAACATTACAGAATGCATAGTGGGGGATACAGAATGCATAGTGGGGGCAGCTGCTTCAGTTACTGATGTGTCCTGGAATGTCTTGACCACAGGTGTTCCCCTTATTGTTTCCCTCTCAGGTTGTTGTCTTTGATGACAAATACACCAACTCTCAGGTTTGTGGCACATGACAATTGGATCATGACAGTTGGCATTGGTATTGGTATTCATGATGTTTAGCATTTGATCCAAGTGCTCTTGTTCTTGATAATGCTCATAATGTTGGTCACTTGAGTGTTGATGGGTCAAACATGTAGCAATGATATCCAACAGGTGATGATGTGATAACTTATTCAAACAGGTGATGATGTGATAACTTGTTCATCGATGTTTATGACTCATGGTTCAAAGAGATTTGCATGCTTTATATATTGATTGTTACCTCATCAGGATGCCTTGAATTTTAATGATCAGGTTTAGAATGAGAAATGATGCAAGCAAGGTTCATGATGTCTTCATCATAATACAAGATGCAAGAAGGGTTCATGATGTCATCATCATAAATAGTTCACATGTTTCTACAACAAGACAAATCTTAAGGTGCATCGTTGGTTTCATACACTCAGTTGGTATTTGGTTTGTAATGTTGGCAGAGGTATTTGGTTTGTAGTTGGTTTCATCTCCATAGACAATCTTTGGGTGACTTGGTATGCAAGTGCAGTGATCTTATAATTAGCATTACAGTGGACTCACACTTGTATCAGTTTCTTTTCAATCTTGTTCCAATTGGCATTATGACATGAGATGATGCAAGGTTTTTGGTTCTATATGATGTTCCATTTATTTTTGAAGCAAAACCAAGGTATTCACTTAACATATCTTTTTTGATGTGATTAGAGTCACTAAAGAGGCATCATATTGAGTGTCATTTTTGATATAGTTTGTAAATCATTGTTAAGCATAAGGCATTGTCAGACATGTAAGTTGTAACTTGCCTAGCAGGTATTGGGGTAGACTTGACAGGTAAAAAATTGATGTTGATGCTTATTTGTGACCAACTCTTTTAGGGCAAATGAAAGCAGTTGGTAAATAGGGTATACATGGCAAAAAGTTTGATTGCATCTTTCATTATGCAAAGTCAAAACTTTGAGATATGATGCACTCAACTTAGGGTTTTATCTTTATGCAAAGTTTTGTTAGATTTTGTGTATCATGATGGGATCTTTGTTGATATGACTATGCTCGAGTTTAGTGGAGTCAAAGGTGAAGCTGGATAGTTATCTTTTAAGCTCATAGGCACAACAAAACTTTAGTCTTCTCAACAGTTACAGGTGACATCCTTCCTTGTTTTTTCATGTGGGATTTTTTGATCAAATAAAATTGTGTTTCTCTGGTTTTTGAAAAGGTTGAAAAAGGAATACTATTGTTTGTAAGGGTTTATACTAGTCCTAAACCTAATATGAAGTTTTCATCTTGTTGTTAAACTATGGTTAGCTTATAAAGTAGTTGGGAAATAGAAAGACAACAACAATTTTTGTAAATCGAATATAAACCATAGGAGTTTGTAATCACATATTACTTATCATTTTGTTAAAGAACAGTTAGGTTTTGTGAATGGAAACACAGTTTCTAAACTGTGGCAAAGGGTTTGCAAACTTTTGATACACCCGTGGTTAGGGTTTGAAGGATTTACTCTACCCTAGGGTTTCTTGCTCAAATGTTGAAAACAGTTTGATAATACTCTATTTTGGTATGGTTAAGATTTGGTATTTATAGTTTGATAAGGCATTCTTTATTTCATTAAACAGTTTGAACACTATATGATAACATTGTGGTTAAAGATTTATTATTGTTAAAAGATTCAAACTGTGATTAAAGATTTATTAATTCAAAGGTATTGTATGCGTCTATTCAACCATATTCCTTTGATAGTTACTTATGCAGTTAAAAATTGTTTGAGGCAGTTGAAAAGGTTTAGTTACAGACACAAACTGTTTCATGAGAGAAAGAAGGTTTTGTGAAATTGTATAAAAAGGATATAATTTAAACACTTGATATGAGTTTGATGAGTGTGTATCTTACACTATCATTGAGATTATAACAGGATGTTGATGCAAGATCTGTTCTGAGTTGATGTGCACAATTGTAGTTATGTATTCTTGAGTCTCAAATGATGAGATAGTCAAGAACTGGATTGTAAGGAAACAGAGTAACCCTCTGTATTGATTCAAATTCTATATTCATGAGATTGCATATAGCCAGTGAGGCATCTGTATTTGTGAGTGAAGTACAATTTGATAAAGCCAGTGAGGCATTTAATGAGTGGTTTTTCTACCCCATGAGGGTTTTCCACTCCTAAAATCATTGTCTTATGGTCTCTTTGTTGGATGGCTCATTTTTTCATTACACTTGTATGTCCAGTTCCTTTAGTTCACAATAACTTGCATTAATGAGGCTTTAATCTGCAATCTTTCTTCTATTTTTGAAAGTCTAAAATAAAAGTTAATAAAGTGTTTTCTCTACAACACTAATTCACCCCCCCCCCCTCAGTGTTGTCAAGTACTCCAACAAGTACTATCAGAGCGAGGTTCCCTATTCAAGTCTAACAGGATTGGGTAGGTCCTAATAGAAGAGTACCATGGGAAAAGGTAGAAGAAATAGAGAAAAGAAAGAGGACAAGCAAAAGGATGTACAACAAACCCTAGTCAAACCTAGTAATGAGTTGTTTCCTAAGTTGCCTTTGAAAGTTGACACAAAGTGTGATAAAGAAAATTACTTTATTGTTAAGATTGATGATGCAAAAGGAGACTTCTTTGTGGATGAAGATGGATATGAATTTGATGAAGATGACTATGAAGTGGATATTGAAGGAGAACTTTTATGTGCTCTAGAAATGAACAAGTGTCTTGAAAAAGAGAACCAGGAATTAAAGGTTCAACTTCAACAAGAGAAGGATTCTAAGACTAAGGTATTCTTTGATCTTGCAAAATTTTCTGTTGAATTTGAAGAGGCAAGAAAGTTGATTGTAGATTTAAGAAGTCAAGTTGATGAATCTGACAAACAGATTATCAGTCTAAAAACTAAAGTTGTAGAAGCCAAAAGAATAATAGATATGACTAAATCTGATCTTGAAGTAAAAAGAATAGAATGTATGAAGTTAGAGAAAGAAATAGTCTCTTTGAGAAAGGATTTGGAAGAAGCATCTTCAAAATTACAAAAGAATATTCAATTTGAAAAGAGTACAGACTGCCTGAATGACATGTTGAGCAAACAAAGGTATTATAGGGATACTACTGGCTTGGGTTATGATAAAGAAGGATGTTCCAAGACAAGAGATGCTCCTAAGAAAAAGATAGACTTGACATTTCATTCTGCTGCACCTGAGGTTGAATCCAAGAAGAAATCTAAAGTTAATATTGCTAATAACAAATCTTCAAGATTTCCACTTATCAGGTATAATTACTCTCAATTCCATGGTTATTGTTATGCATGTCATGTTTATGGTCATAGGGCCAGAGATTGTAAAAGAAAATATTTTAGGTGGAATAAAGAGAAAAGTTTTTATGGATGGTCAAATCAGAACTACAATAATGCTTGTTATAATTGTAATAAAGTTGGCCACCTAGCAAGAAACTGTTGGATGCATACAAGGTATAGAGATTCTCTCAGATCATCTAGAAGAAACTATCTTGATCAAGACTACAATATTTTGTGTTATAGATGCAATATGTTTGGCACAAAGCACAATGGTGTAGAGGAATGATAAAACCAACTAGAGGCTATATGCTTAAGCAAAAGCAAGTGAATGCCTTGGGCAAGGAAAACAAATATCCTATACTAGTTTGGAGAAGAAAACAAAGTCAAGAAGAAGGAAGTCCTAATCTTGTGCATGCTGCACAAGAGACATTACAAACTTCTTGAGACACAACTTAGAGTAAGGGGGAGTTGTCTAATGTTCTATCTCTTGCCCTAAGGAGTTTCAAGAAGTTTGATGATGTAGGAAGTCTAGTTTGATATCAACTTAGTGCATGCCTTTGTGATTCATATTCTTATGTTTCATCATGATTCAAAGCCTTCAAGGATGCTACATTCAAGTTTTTCTGGTTTGAGTGTTTGAGTATCTAATCCCTCTAGTGATTTGTGATGTTTTTGGGTCAGATGATTGTGAGATGATTTGCAGGCAATGAGAACTCCTATTTTTTATTAGAACATGTTGAGATTTCAATGACTAGAACATGGTCATGATGCACTTCATGATAGTGGACAAGCAGTTACCAGGATATAAGATGATAAGGTGGTGTTGTAGTCATACCTTTGTTATGTTTTGATCATCATGCTTTTGTACCTCATGATGGATTTGTTATGTTCTTCAAAATAGCTAAAGGGTTACTCTTCATGCTTGAGTAATAATGATGCTCTACTTTTTTTATCGACAATGTTGTTTGTGGTTTAGAATGGTCTTTGATCTTTTTGATTTATTTTAAAAGATCTTCATATTGGTTTTGGTTCTTCATGTTGTTGATGATGGTACAGATGTTTAATCAGATGTTATACTATGATGTACAGTGATCTTTGATTCTTATGGTTTCATTAGCTTCAGAAGATTTGTTACATGTGTGATGCTCTGATTACATATATGCTTGTTATTGTTTTGATGATCATCTTATTGATCAGAAGATATTCCTAGCAATGATATATACAGTTGCCAGATGTCCTCATGATGTTCTATACAGTTGATTTAGATAGTTGGTTCATTGGTGTTATGCAGATTGCTTGATACAGTGCTTGATGCCTTGGTTTAGGCTTTTACAATGCATGACACTTTCTATGACAGTTACATTATACTTGGACAATGTTATGAGGCTGTGATATGCAGATGCTTGATACAGATTCTGATGCTTATGGGATATACAATGGTTGTTTCTTGGTTTGATCATTCTAGATACAGTGGTATATTTGTCTTTGCTCATGTTGGACTGTTACAGTGGTATGGACTATTACAGTAGTATACCTGACTTTGATAGTTGTTTACATGCTTTAACAGTTGATGCACAATGCAATTTTTGGGATTTTCATACATTATTATGGTTTGCATTGTTTGTTGATAACAGTGTTTTTTATGTTACATGCCTATTTGCTCATATTTATCAGTTGAAGGGCTCAATACTGTTCTTGAGGTTTCTTATGTATGCTGACAGTGGTATTGATATGTTCTTTCAGTAGAAAAATCACAGTGGTATAAGACAGGGGGAGCTGTGGTCTGTGATGTCCAAAAATGGTGTAATAGTTTGTGGAAATTGATAATGCTGCCTCAACTGTCATGATGTGATCTTATTTTTATGCTCAAGTTTGACAAGTTGTGATGTGAATGAACAGGTCTTGATCCAGAATATGAAATTTATTACAGTTTCATTTGATCATATAGTGATATATAGTTCTTGATGCTTTCAGCTATTACAGTACTCTATTTTTGGACTGATCCATGCTCAGTTGATGGTTTTAGTTGATGTGATATGGTGGAACAATGTTTTTGATTCTTGGTGCCTTTAATGACTCTGCTCTTTGAGTTGTTACAGTGAATGTTTTGGTAATAAGGGAATGGAGTCCATCAAAATGGTGCTTAGAATGTTGTGATTCCTTTTTATTAATTGTTCACAATGCAAAGATGATTTGTGTTCCTTAAATATTCTTGATAATGGTATGTCTTTGAACACAAACATGTGCTTGAGTTGCCTTTTGCATGATCACTTTACTATGCATAGAGAATATTGTTTGACCTATTCAATTGTTGTCCTTCTGACAAGTGCAATGATGTTTTAGAGAAGTGCTGGTATGCTTTGTCCTTTCTTTTTGTAACATACTGAATTATCTTTGAAGCAATTGTACAATTCTTCCTCCCTTTGTCTTTGATGCAAAAAGGGGGATAGAGAGTTGTGTTTTGCCATCAAGGAAAAAGGGGGAGTTTGTTGCCCTCTTAGGTTGTTGTCCTTGATGACAAATACACCAACTCTCAGGTTTGTGGCACATGACAGTTGGATCATGACAGTTGGCATTGGTAATGGTATTCATGATGTTTAGTATTTGATCCAAGTGCTCTTATTCTTGATAATGCTCATAATGTTGTTCACTTGAGTGTTGATGGGTCAAACATGTAGCAATGATATCCAACAGGTGATGATGTGATAACATGTTCATCGATGTTTATGACTCATGGTTCAAAAAGATTTGTATGCTTTATATATTGATTGTTACCTCATCAGGATGCCTTGAATTTTAATGATCAGGTTTAGAATGAGAAATGATGCAAGCAGGGTTCATGATGTCTTCATCATAATACAGGATGCAAGCAGGGTTCATGATGTCATAATCGTAAATAGTTCACATGTTTCTACAACAAGACAAATCTTAAGGTGCATCATTGGTTTCATACGGTATTTGGTTTGTAGTTAGTTTCATCTCCATAGACAATCTTTGGGTGACTTGGTATACAAGTGTAGTGATCTTATGATTGGCATTACCATGGACTCACACTTGTATCAGTTTCTTTTCAATCTTGTTCTAATTGGCATTATGACATGAGACGATGCAAGGTTTTTGGTTCTATATGATGTTCCATTTATTTTTTAAGCAAAACCAAGGTCTTCATTTAACATATCTTTTTTGATGTGATTAGAGTCACTAAAGAGGCATCATATTGAGTGTCATTAATTGATAAAGGCTATTTATTTTGATATAGTTTGTAAATCATTGTTACATAAGGCATTGTTGGGCATGTAAGTTGTAACCTGCCTAGCAGGTATCGGGGCAGACTTGACAGGTAAAAAATTGATGTTGATGCTTATTTGTGACCAACTCTTTTAGGGAAAACAGGAGCAATTGGTAAACAAGGTATACATGGCAAAACGTTTGATTGCATTTTTCATTATGCAAAGTCGAAACTTTGAGATATGATGCACTCAACTTAGGGTTTTATCTTTATGTAAAGTTTTGTTAGATTCTGTGTATCATGATGGGATCTTTGTTGATATGAATATGCTCAGGTGGAGTCAAAGGTGAAGCTAGACAGTTATCTTTTGAGCTCATAAGTACAACAAAACTTTAGTCTTCTTGATAGTTACAAGTGACATCCTTCCTTGTTTTTTCATGTGGGATTTTTTGATCAAATAAAAATTGTGATTCTCTGGTTTTTGAAAAGGTTGAAAAAGGAATACTATTGCTTGTAAGGGTTTATACCAGTCCTGAACCATATCTGAGGTTTTCATCTTATTGTTAAACTATGGTTAGCTTATAAAGCAGTTGGGAAATAGAAAAACAGCAACAATTTTTGTAAACCGAATATAAACCATAAGATTTTGTAATCACACATACTTTACTTATCATTTTGTTGAAGAACAGTTAGGTTTTGCTAACGGCAACACAGTTTCTAAACTGTGGCAAAGGGTTTGCAAACTTTTGATACACCCATGTTTAGGGTTTGAAGGATTTACTCTACCCTAGGGTTTCTTTCTCAAATGTCGAAAACAGTTTGATAATACTCTGTTTTGGTATGGTTAAGATTTGGTATTTACAGTTTGATAAGGCATTCTTTATTGCATTAAATAGTTTGAACACTATATGATAACACTGTGGTTAAAGATCTATTATTGTTAAAAGATTCAAATTGTGATTAAAGATTTATTATTTCAAAGGTATTGTATGGGTCTATTCAACCATATTCCTTTGATAGTTACTTATGTAGTTAAAAACTGTCTGAGGTAGTTGAAAAGGTTTAGTTACAGACGCAAACTGTTTCATGAGAGAAATAAGGTTTTGTGAAATTGTATAAAAAGGATATAATGTAAACACCTTATATGAGTTTGATGAGTGTGTATCTTACACTATCATTGAGATTATAATAGGATGTTGATGCAAGATCTGTTCTGAGTTGATGTGCACAGTTGTAGTTATGTATTCTTGAGTCTCAAATGATGAGACAATCAAGAACTAGATTATAAGGAAACATAGTAACCCTCTGTATTGATTCAAATTATGTATTCATGAGATTGTATATAGCCAGTGAGGCACAAACAACCAGTGAGGGACATAGCTAGTGAGGCATCTATATTTTCTAGTGAATTGCATTTTGATTAAGCCAATGAGGCATTTAATGAGTGGTTTTTCTACCCCGTGAGGGTTTTCCACTCCTGAAATCATTGTCTTATGGTCTCTTTGTTGCATGGATCATTTGTTCATTACACTTGTATGTTCAGTTCCTTTAGTTCACAATAACTTGCATTAATGAGGCTTTAATATGCAATCTTTCTTCTATTTTTGAAAGTCTGAAATAAAATTTAATAAAGTGTTTTCTCTACAACACTGATTCACCCCCCTCTCAGTGTTGTCAAGTACGCCAACACTTATTTCTTGGACCACATCAAGAAATCTTGGTTTGTTGGTGTTCTTTTGTGCTGCCCATATTGCCAAAGTCTCTGTTTTTGGATTGAAACCACAACCACTGACACCATCCTCATAGTCAAATTCAAAAACTAGCATGGGGTCATCATGATTCCTGACTTGGTCTAACAAAAACATTTTCTTCAACTCAAGCCCGGGAATGATCAACATGTTTCTCCTTAATACCATTTGTCTAGCCTCATCAGGGTTGACACTTATTTCATCTATTTTCAAATTCTTGAAAGTTTGTGAAACAATTTGCTCATGCTAAGATTCATCAGCACCCATTTTATTTATTGCCACTTGTTCTTGAAATTCTTTCATCTTCATCTTAATCCAAAAATCTTTGAATTTAGGAGAATTAAGGAAATCATCATCCTCCATAAATCTCATAGAAGCCACAATTCTTTCATCTTCTTCTAATTCAGGCTCCCCTTGTGCCTATTCGCCCATTCTGGTCTCTGGTTTGTGTGCTTCTTTTTCTTTTCCAACAAGTGGCTGATATGTTTCTCCTTCATCTCCCATATTTCTCAGGATACTAGCCACTTCATCAATGTCACCCCCTCCTTCATTCAATTCATATGGGACCAATGGAGAAACATCCTCAATCCTTTGCCTTTTGGTAGGTGGTGAATCAGGGACATGAGTTGGATCATGTACTGACATTGCATCTAGTGCAGGCTCTTGAATCACAACTCTCGGTGGTCTTTTGACACTGAGCTTGGTAGCCTTTCAAGGCTGCTTCTCAGACTTGCTATATATTCTTTCAAAATTGTCAATTATCAAATCTATTCTTCTCACAGGTTCCCTCTCTTCAACAAAGAATCCAGAAAAATTAAGATTTTGTTTTCTCCTATCATCCTCAATCCTTTTCAAAATCTCCTATTTTCTTTTCCTATTATACAGTTCTTGAAAGGCGACAAGATTTCTGATTACATCCTCATCAAAATTGATTTGATGGGATATTCCCATTCTTGTGAGGATGGTTTATCTGACAAAGTTCATGTGACCCTTTGGATCACAAACCCTCTCTACACCTGATTTCAAAGAATATTTAGCCTTCAAATAGGCTTGCAAATCCTCTAAAGTATCAAAACCAATGGACCAATCACCAAACACTGTGGAATTAGGAAGAAATGTGCCTTTCTTCTGTTTCTTCATTATATCCTTCTCCATCCACATCATTTGCCACATGAATTCAAGGAATGTAATTTTGTTTGGCACAAATTTGGGTAAAACATGAGGTGGCTGAGTACACTCATATGCCCTGATTATAGTATGATTTGGCAAGAAAAACCAATCAGTATAGTTATGCTTATGACCCTATTCTGGCCTATGGGCAAGAGGCCTCAACATTTCCATGATCTTTTTTGTCAATCTGGAAGAAAAGATACCAAGAGAATTCATTATTCTAAATGAGAATTCATCATGAAACACAACATAGTTACAATTCTTGCAATGGCTATCTCATTTGTAACACCAGCACTGTGTTGGCAATCTTTGTCCCTTTTCATCAATCATGTTCAAATCCATTCTGTTGGGCCACTTCCTTCTATTTTGATACAAAATCAAATGACATAACAGAGAGTAGTATTTGAAATCCATGGGCTTTTTGTTTTCTCTTATTTGTAAAAATCCATCATGCAATTTCTTTTCAATGAATGATGCAAAATCATATTCAACATTAGCTTCTGGATTTTGAATTCTCGTGGCCATCATCATTAGGCCGACAGGCATGCTACCTTGGGCATCAATACCCAACACCTAACACAAAGCAAAATATATTCTTTTGAAATAGACAACAAAATCTTCAATAGAGAAAGGTTCAATTGTAGTGGATGGGATTTCAATTCTTCTCTTATTTGCCCCTTTCCTCATGTACATGGGCACCTCATCCCTTCTGTGTTTTTTTTTCAAACTATTGTACTCCTACTCACTCTTCTGTAGATCTATTTGTGTGAGGGCTTGCTTGCTCAACATGAAGCAGTCTATGATTGCATTCCTGTCCACAACCACTAATGGTGACCCATATGGTAGTCTGATTGTTTTGGTGGCTGAGTGATAGTGTTGTGGCAATGTTCTAATCAAATCCACATCAACAAATACATTTGACACCACAAGCTTTGCCAAATCCAAATTCCATGGGTTTCCAACTGGTCCCTGTCCATCTTTCTTTTCACAAAAAAACCAAAAAAGGTTCCATCCAGAGATAGAGATTGCAACATCCCGACATCCTTCTGCAACATCCTTGAACAATTTTTTAGACCCCTTGTCAACTGAATTTGGCAGGATGTCCAACAATGATTGTTGAAGTGATCGTTTCTTGGGAGCAGGGGGGTCAGTGCTCTTACTCTCAGACTCAGATTTTTGAGGTGCCATATTTTAGTGCCTCTACGAACTAGGGTTTTTATATTTTACTTGCTTTACCAGACTAGTTGAAAATAGAATACAAACCAAACACCAAATTTTATGCAAAGAGTGATGGGGCAGACTTACCCAGTCAGAAAATGCCTGAGGAGAGCACACAAAGCTTGAATTCACCTTCTGCAATCAACACTGAATTCGCTGGAATGAAGAAATACAAAGAAATCCCAAGTTTTATCATGCCATGAAGCTGGTCATTTCGCCATTAACTCTGGTTCATGCCATGAAATCAACAAATCTCAGCATTCAATTCTTTTCAAACACAGGCCATTGATTTGATCTAATCCAATGGCTAGGTGAGTATTTCAAGATTTGCAGTCCTTTCCTTGAAAATTGAAATCGCACAGGCATCAATGATAACCATTGTGGGGCAACACTGAAGTCATTTCGACATTTAATTCCTTATTACATCACCGTAAGACCAACCTAGGCCAATCACGAGACTGCAGGAGCTCTTGGACAGTTACGTTCCTCTTCACCACTTACCACCACCCCGCAAGCCTTGTTGCACACCACCGCGCAATGATGGGATACATGTTATCCCTTATGTCTTTTACCACACCACCACCAAGCTTTGGCCTGATTGTCGCGGGGCCGCGGGAGCCTTCGGTCTCCCATTCATTGTTTACCACATTACCGTCAGTCAAAGTTATCAGCATCTTGGAGCTGCAGTATGTAGCATTACCGATCACTTGAACTCCTAATACTGCAACACTGCAGGCTCAACTTGAAACTGTCGCGGGGGTGCGTGAACACTTTATCCTGACTTCTTCCTACTGCATTGCCGCCGGTCATCTCCTTACCTGCCACAGAGGCGCGGTAACATATTATGTGCCGCTTGAGTTTATACCACAACATTGCAACTAAATTTTCTGCATGCTGCAGGGAAGTGGTAACTATGTATTCACATCCTCTAATTTTCGCACACTCGCCAAGGTTGTTTGCATGTACTGTGGGGCTACGATAAGAGACAAAAACACATCAATGGTCAAAAATATAAATTTCTTTCACATAGACCTGATATGAGATGCTCATAAATGACTCCTGGAACAATTCTAAAAGGAATATGAATCGCTAATTATGGATTTATGGAAGGAAAATGTATGAAATAGAGTGGGACTATGTGAAATTTTGAATGGTTCTAACACACCTCATGATGAACTAGACTATGTTTTTCCTTCATCCTACTTGTGTTATGTTTTTATGAGTTTTTTTCTTGTGAATATATCCCTAAGGAAAATTTTTCTGATACCTATAATTGTAAACATATTGGTTTTTGACTGCAAAATCTTTTTAATCTGTAAACTAAATTCTATTTTAAGTTTTCATTTGCAGTTATCAGTAGATTGGAAAGTCAACAGTTATCAACTTATGAACTCAATAAAGTTTTACTGATTCAAGTTGTTGATTTATACATTATTATTTATTTGGACTTCAGGAAATGCAGAGAAGGGTTGTAAGGCGTAAATTAGATGATAGTGATCATAATGCTAAAACTTCAATGACAAATTATGAGTGCCTTCGTAGAGAAAAAGTGGTGAAGAATAATGAATATTTATTGAGTCTTGGTTTGACAAACAGGCAAGTTGTAAATCCACTAAGTAGTATATTATTTGTTTAATAGTGATTAATGAAAATTTATAGGCAAGAGCTTTATTTATATAAGACATAATATGATACTATTTTTTGTTTTATAGGCAACAAAAAGAGTGCAGAGAAAATGCAGAGAAAAAATAAAAGGAAAGAAAAGATACAATGTCATCATCTCATAGAAACCACTACTTTTGTGATTCAACAAATGCAGTTGGTGAAAACAATAGTTATAATGATGATCATGTGCAGCCTGATATAGCATATGCTGATGTGCAGCCTGATATAGCACATGGTGATGTACAACCTAATAGAGCACATGGTGATCATGTGCAATCTAATATAGCACATGGTGATGTGCAAAGTTGTGATGATCTCTTAGAAAAAAGTCTAAGAGAGATTATTGAAAAACATCAGAGCATTAAAGGAACAACAGGTCTGCAGATGATTTATTCAAGATTAAAGGATGTGTTTGAAGTGAAATCTACAGAGACCGGTACTCATGATCTACCTACTGATGCCACACCTAATGTGGCCAAAGAGCATGAAGTTCTGATTAATGAAAGTCATGAAGAGAGACCGCTTGCATCTGATGTGCCTCAGAGTGCACCTGTTGCATCTAGAACTTTTGATGGAACTAGTGGATCAACCAAAAATACTGGTAATGGTTTAATAGAAGATATGGATGCTTTTGTCAAAAGATAAAGATTGAGTCAAGATTTGTACAGATCTACAGTGAGGAATGCAAAAGTAAGAAAATTAGAAGGCAAGAATCCATTCTTGCTTGAGGTATTGAGAGATTGTGAGCCCATTGGGCCAAATGCTGCAAAGTGGGTCTCTGAGTTGGGTGTAAGATGTAGTGCCCATTTGGATATTTGTAAATCAAGTTTTGCAGAGCAAGATCCACGATCTGTGGAAAACATTATACAAAAAATGGAAAATGCTTTTGAGACTACTGGTGGACAAATCTCTAAAAAATATTTCAAGCAAAAGATGAGAATTTTGATGAACAATTTTAGATACAATTGCAGAAAAGCAATCATGGATGGAAAAGAGAGGTTAGACTCCACTCTATGTCCCAAACAGTGGGAGGCATTGAAAGAAAGTATGCATTCCGAAGAATATTTGGCAAAGAGTAATAGAGGCAAGAGAGCAAGAGATAATGTGAGGGCTGGATATACATTTGGCCGAGGTGGGTTGTAGGCCAAAATGGACAAATTTGGAGTAAGTGTATGGTTTTTTGGTTCAATTTACATTGTGTTATTTATTTCAATTTTTTATTGAACTAACTATATGTTGAAATTGACATTGTATTTTAGGTGGAAAACAGTAATAGAGAAGCCGGTGCAGAAGATATTGTCAATTATATGGTAGCACTAGATCCTATTAAATCTAAGAGTAGGATGAAGTGGAAATCTAGTTCATCAATAGAGATTTCACAGCCATCTGTTACATGCCCACTAGGATCAGCGTCTCCAGCTCATATCAACTCAAATGAAGGGTACCAACAAGTACTGAATTGCATATACGGTCTTAGTCAGGAAATTTCGTAGTTGGTTGTCTCTGTTAACCCTATAGTTTATGCATGGAATGAGCATAAATCCATGGATTTAGATGAGGTAAGAGGCTCTATTGATCTCATTTCTTCTTGTTTGGCAATTCTGTATACAAATGCCTCTTAATATGTAGATTATTGAAATCTGAGCGTAGGGGAATCCAACCCAGTTTCTTTATTGTTGGAGTGATCCAGAAAATGTTCTTTTGGACAAATTTATAGCTTGCATTCTTTACTTGACTATTGAATGCTTTGTATATTTTTTTGCATGATGGTTAAACCACATGCAGAGCAATTTTTGCAAAGCAGCAGGAAAGCAAAAACGCCTTCATGATGTCAACATAGATGCTGATATTGATAGTGATCATGATGAACTGGACAAGAATGTACAGCACAGTCGTCATAGTTATGTTGAAGTTGAGGTAATATAATAGTTGTCAGTTATCTGTCCCAATATTTTTTCATTCTTCATGATGTTCTTTTGGACAAAAAATTATATATTTTGCATTCTTTAAGTTGTAAGTTAATCTGTCCCAATGTTTTGTCATTAATTCTTCATGCTTAGAATGTTCTTTTGGACAAAAATTTATAGCTTTTGCATTCTTTACTTGACTTATATTAATTTTTGCATGATGATTAAACCACATGTAGAACAATTATATGAAAGCAGAATGAAAAGAAAAAGGCCCTGTCAATAGAGCTCTCTGCAAAATTGTACAACTTCATGTTAATGTTGATAGTGATAATTATGATGATGAACTCAATAAGTATGCACATGATATTCATAGTAGTAGTTGTGTTGAACTCGAGGTGAGTGCTATGAAACCACATGCAAGGAAGTACTATTCAAATAAGTAATGGTTATTTTATTATGTAAATACTTGGGTAATCATTACCTATTTGATAGAAGTTGGTTAGAATAGTAGTGAAATGTAATTAGCTAGTATACATAGATTATGGAAATAAGGGAGAACATATAGCTTACATATGGAAGCTTAGAGCTTACTTGTAATAGAGTGCATACATAGATTTTGACTATGCATTAGTGAATTGTGTTCGAGGATGTCATGGTCCTCAGTTGGGGGACTTCATTGCCAATCCATGTCTCTTTCTGAAGTACTCGTATAATCTAGTACTATTGTAGTCTTGCCGTCCATTTGTTTGTACCTCACAATGGGTTAGTTTTTTTTTAGAGTAAAAAATTGCTTCTTTGTTATTCAACAGAATCAAAAAAAGCACATACAAAAACTAATTTGTTCCAAGACATAAGACATTACATACAGCTGTCAAAAACAATATAATGTGTATTTTTTTTGTTTTTACAGACATTTAATATTGATAAACTCCAAGAAGGGGATAAAGTTTGGGTGTTGGATCCGTTTGATGGTGCTACTGTGGGTATTGGGTGGATTCACTCACTATCTATTGTACATGGACTCAAATTGAAAGGAATAGGAGATGCAAATGTAAATATTTTAAAGGTCACAAGTAACATACCCCTTGCTTATGAAGACAAAATAGATGGAGTTCTCCGTCTGAAAGAGAAAGAAGGGACCTTCACACGGTGGCCACTAAAATATTTGAAAAAAATGACATAATTGATGTTTATCATGTACTAGCTGTTAGACAGCTTGGCCCACTACTTTATGCAACAATTTGAATGTGTTGTTCAGGGATCTTAGTGTTTTTTGTCTGTTTTGGAGCTGTATGAGCAAAAAAAGCCATTGTAACTCAGTTTTCTCAGTCACAACACTGAGAAACACACTTTGTAACACATTTTTCAAAGCAAAGACACATATTTAAGTCTTATGGGTTTTTTGGACTTGATTTTATGTTGCTTTTCCTCCCTAAACATTCAGCATCACTGCCTTATATGCCTTTATGAAAAGATTCTAGGGTTATTGTTGGTTGCATTGAAGGAGAGAGCTTCATATATGGGACACGATCAACACTCAGTCATGAAGACTCAAGGAGTATAAATGAGAGAGCTTCATAAAGGAGAGAGCTTCATATATGAGATGTCATGAAGACAATCATAAAGACTCAAGGAGCATAAATGACAGTGAGAAAAGAGATAAAGTACACAGTTCATGTCATAGACAAAGTGAGATGAGTCTTAAGCTACTGTGATCAAGGGTCGTGTGTTAGTATTTGAGAAAGGAAGGGCAGTTGGCAATGCACAAAGATCAATGAGGAAGATTACAGTAGTAAGGTGATGATGTTAGCATTTCATCAAGACTTTGGAAGCAACCAGTAGACAAATTTATAGAAGTCTTAAATAGAAAAAAAGCATAGCCACTAATAATGCTATTATTACAAGGCATATATTCTACATGGCAATATAGTTGCAGGAATATGACAGTTTCATAAACCTATGACAGTCTACAAATGAAAGTCTAAATTTTGTATACTTATGGGTGATTGTTCTATAATAGAGAGATAATGAGTGCATAGAGGTAAGATGTTCATGGTGAGTGGCAATAGTCAATGGTTCCCAAGGATACAGGCATGGTAAACATGGTTTCAGTGGCATGAGCAAAGGAATAGAGCACTGCAGTGTTAGCATGATGCAGGAGCATCTAGGGTGTAAGAGCAATCTTGCATCAACCAAAAAAAAAATGTTGTTTCTTTTCAATAAGGGCTAAATTTGGCAGGGTTACTATTTTTAGTAAGTTTGCATTTGTGCACGGTTGGATACAAAATCTTACACAAACCTCTAGAATGGTGAATTGAATCCAATGGTGAAGAAATCACTTTAATATCATTTGTCATTTGTGAGATATTAAAATTTCAAATTCCAAAAATCCTATTGAAATATTCAAAGTCAAATTTGAGGCACTTAGAGGCTCCGGATGGGCCTAAAATTTGGTGGGAAACCCAAGTTGTCTACCTATCAATGCGCTCCATCATCTTTTCGAGAGCTTTCCGAAAAGGTATTATAATTGAAAATCCAACAGTCGGATCGAAAGTTATGGCCCCGCGAAGTTGACCTATTTTTGGAGGGAGATGCAAATTTCGAAATTAAGCTGGTGGTCGCCAAAAAGGGCTATATATAACCATTTTTGGAAACCCTTAGGGTGGTAGAGTTAAGGGGGAAGGTGGAGAGTTAAGAAAGGCGGGAAATTAGAAACCCTAGTTGATTTGGGGATTACAGAAGGCTGAAGATTCCAGAGTTTTGAGAGAGGGAGTTGTAATGTGTTGCAGCGTGTAGGGGATTCATCCTCTGATTGTATTTGAGCTTCTGTAATGTAATGTTTTTCCCATATTAATAAAATATCATTCAATTTTTTATGTGCAATTTCTGTTATTGTGTGTTTTATGATTTACCCCCTTCATCAAGTGGTATCAGAGCAAGGGTTCCTGAGTGTGTAGACAGATCACCGACCGTGAGGCAGTTTGCACTAGGACCTGAGGTTGTGGGTTTGCTGCATAGATCAAGATGCCTCCACGAAGAAACCGTGGTGGGAGGAATGCTTTGACGAAAGAGGATTTTAGAGCCCTGCAAAGACAAATCGATGCATAGCAAGAGGAGCTGCGAAGAGGATTCGAGCCAAGAAGGAGAGAGGAAAGCGAAGATGAAGCTGAAGAAGAGCTATCTGAGGAAGAACAAGAAGCTGCGGGAGATCCTGCAGAAGTTAGGTTGTTGAGGGCCATTTCAAAGATCGAAGAGGCCCAAGATTGAAGTTTCTACTTATTCTGGAGATTTGAATCCAGAACAACTTATTGATTGGATCAATGATATGGAGGAGTATTTTGAGTATGAAGATGTGGAAGACCCTGAACGGGTCAAGTTTGCAAAGACAAAGTTGAAGGGCCACGCCAGTATTTGGTGGAAGGAGGTCCAGTTAGAGAGAAACAGAAGAGGAAAAGCAAAGATTACCAGATGGGAGCGGATGGTGGAGAAATTGAAGAAGCAGTTCATTCCTGTGGACTATGAGATGGAGTTGCTGAAGAAGCTGTAAGGATTCAAGCAAGGTAACAAGTCTGTTAAGGAGTATACAGAAGATTTTTATAAGATCACTATCAGGACAGGCCATGGAGAGGTCAACAAGGAGAAGGTGGCCAGTTACATTAATGGGTTGAGGCCAAGTATTCAAGAAGAGTTGAGCCTAGTCAAAATGACCACCATACAAGATGCATACCAGTTTTCCCTGACAGTGGAAGAGAAGCTGAATAAGAGATTTGAAAGTAAACAAAGGGGAAGAGGTCAAGGCGGAAGGACTGGCGGAAGACCCTATGGAGGCCGAAATGAAGAACCAAAGAAAAGTGAAGAAGCTAGAACCAGTCAAAATCAGAGAGGAGATAATACCTACCGCCCTCATGACCAGAATAATGGTGAGCAAAGAGGGAGAGGAAGAGGTAGACTTGGGCAAGGACCTGGAAGAGGAGGTTTCAGAAGAACATGTTTCCAATGTGGAGAGGAAGGGCATCGAGCATACGAGTGTCCGCAACATCAAGGAAGGATGAATAGAAGACCTGAAGGTAATGCACGAGTTGCACATGTGGATGAAGATGCACAGTCTGAGCACTCTGAAGATGCAGAAAGGGGAGAAACCCTAGTTGTCAGAAGAACTTTGTGGAATGAGGAGAAAGAACCCAATCAGAGGAAGAGTTTATTCCGCACAAGGTGCAAATGTAAAGGTAAGTGTTGTGATATTATTATTGACAGTGGAAGCACTGATAATCTTGTTTCAGAGGAGATGGTTGACAAGTTGAAGTTGACAAGAAGAAAGCATCCGCATCCATACCGGATTGCATGGTTGCAGAAGGACCATAGAGCTTTGGTCAATGGACAATGTTTAGTGAAGTTCAAGATTGGTGACTACCATGATGAGATGTTGTGTGACATCATACCGATGGATGCATGTCATATGTTATTGGGGAGACCGTGGCAGTATGATAGGAGCGCTGTCCATGATGGTCGTGCAAACACATACTCCCTAACAAAGGATGGAGTCCATCATAAGTTGAAGCCCTTGAAGGAGGTGGAAGAAAAGGTATGTAGTACTGCCAGAATTTGCTTGGTAGATGGTAGAAAGTTTTTGGAGGGTATGAAGCATGAGCGTCATTGCTTTGCATTGATTCCTAAGATTAGTCAAGAGAAATGTGAAGATGTACCAGTAGAAGTCTCGAAAATGTTGGAAGAATTTCAAGATATTGTCTCTGATAATATACCAGAAGGTTTACCACCAGTGAGGAAGATAAGTCATCAAATAGATTTGATACCAGGAGCTAGTTTGCCAAATAAGGCAGCCCACAGAATGACTCCAGCAGAGAATGAAGAGTTGAGCAGACAAGTTCACGAGCTGTTAAGGAAGGGACTGATAAAGGAGAGCCTAAGTCCATGTGCAGTACCTGCAGTACTAGCACCAAAGAAAGATGGAGAGTGGAGGATGTGTACAGATTCTCGGGCCATCAACAAGATCACAATCAAGTACAGATTTCCATTGCCGAGAATGGATGACATAATGGATTGTTTGAGTGGAGCCAAGTACTTCACGAAGATTGATCTGAAGAGTGGGTATCACCAAATTCGAATCAGAGAAGGAGATGAATGGAAGACAGCCTTCAAGACAAAGGAGGGTTTGTATGAGTGGTTAGTCATGCCATTTGGGCTAACCAATGCACTGAGCACATTCATGCGGCTCATGAACGAGGTATTGAAGGAATTTTTGGAAAGTTTTTTTATTGTTTATTTAGATGACATTTTGATTTTCAGTAAGACTTGGGATGAGCATTTGATGCATATCAGAAGAGTTTTAGAGAAGCTGAGGGAGGAGAAGTTGTTGATCAATCTGAAGAAATGTAGTTTTGCAAAGAAGGAGTTGGTATACTTAGGATTTGTTGTCTCAGAGGAAGGTCTTAAGATGGACCCAGAGAAGGTGAGGGCTATCATTGAATGGCCTACGCCAAGGAGTGCTTTCGAGGTAAGATCTTTTCATGGTTTGGCGAGTTTTTACAGAAAGTTTATCAGGAATTTTAGTAGCATTTGTGTACCCCTAACTGAGACAATGAGAGGGGATCGAAAAGAGTTTAGATGGACTAAAGGAGCAGATAAGAGCTTTGATACATTGAAGCAAAAAGTTGTAGAACAACCTGTGTTGGCACTTCTGGATTTCAATAAGGTATTTTAGGTAGATTGTGATGCTAGTGGTAGTAGTATAGGAGCTGTTCTAAGTCAAGAAGGTAAGCCCATTGCCTATTTTAATGAGAAGCTTAATGATGCCAAGAAAAAGTATTATGTTTATGATCAAGAGTTTTATGTAATAGTCCAGGCTTTGAAGAAATGGAGACATTATTTGTTGCCAAAAGAGTTTGTTTTATATACTGATCATCAGGCTTTGCAGTATCTTAATAGTCAAGGAAAGTTAAATCAAAGGCACTTAAAATGGGTTGAGTTTTTGTAGAGTTATACTTTTGTTTTGAAGCACAGGAGTGGGAAGTCCAACAGGGTTGCAGATGCCTTGAGCAGAAGGCAAAATTTGTTGACAGAAATGAAGATAGAGGTTGTTGGGTTTGATGAACTCAAAAGTTTGTATCCTGAAGATCTAGATTTTGCAGAGGCTTGGAAAGCTTGTTTGGAACCTGTTACTTTGGACAGGACAAAATGGTCGGATTACATAATCTAAGATGGCATGTTGTTTAGAGGAAGCCAGTTGTGCATTCCGAGGAGTTCCATGAGAGAGAACCTGATTAAGGAGAAGCATAGTGGAGGATTAGCTGGACACTTTGGTCGAGATAAGACCGTTGCTATTGTTGGTGAACATTATTACTGGCCACAATTGCAACAAGATGTGAGAAAATTTGTGTAGAGTTGCAGAGTGTGTCAGATGGCAAAAGGAACAAGTTAGAATACAAGGCTATATCAGCCATTACCTATACCAGAGAAGCCATGGGATGATATTAGTATGGATTTTGTTCTTGGTTTACCAAGGACACAAAGAGGGCATGATTCCATTTTTGTGGTGGTGGATAGATTCTCAAAGATGGCCCATTTTATTCCTTGCAAGAAGACTAATGATGCTATTCACATTGCAGAGGTATTTTTCAGGGAGGTGGTGAGACTACATGGTCTACCTAAGAGCATAGTTTTAGATCGAGATACCAAGTTTGTTGGTTATTTCTGGAGGACATTGTGGAAGAAGTTGAAGACAGATTTGAAGTTCAGTTCTGCACACCATCCACAGACTAAAGGATAGACAGAAGTGGTGAATAGGAGTTTCGGTAACCTGCTACGATGCTTAGTAGGAGATAAGCCCAAGGGATGGGATTTGATTTTACCACAGGCAGAATTTGCTTACAACAATTCTGTCAATAGGAGCACAGGTAAATCTCCATTCTAGGTTGTGTATGGGAGTAGCCCAAGAATTGCTTCTGAATTGAGGAGGATGGATAAGGGGGAGAAGAGTAGTGCCGAAGCTAAAAATTTTGCTGAGCACATGAAGAATTTGCACGAAGAGGTAAGAAAACATATCCATAAGATGAATTCTCAATACAAGGCTAAGGCAGATCAGAAGAGGAGGCATAAGGAGTTTCAGGAGGGTGATGAAGTCATGGTTCACTTGAGAAAAGAAAGATTTCCAGTTGGTACATATAATAAGCTGAAGATGAGAAAATTTGGACCATGTAGAATCCTAAAGAAGCACGATTCAGGAAATGCATTTGAGGTAGAGTTGCTTGATGACATCAATATTTCACCAGTGTTCAACATTTCAGATCTGACAGAGTATCATGATGATGGACTTGATAAAGGAACACAGTGGGACATTCCAGCATCTACTTCAGAGAAGGAGGAGATAAAGGGCATTCTGGATAGCCGTGTGGGTAAGAGTACAAGAAACAGGCAGTATACAGAATACTTGGTGAAATGGAAAGGAAGGCCTGTTGAAGATTCATCATGGTTATCTGAGACTGAGGTTAATCGTTTTGGTTTCCCTCTAACACATGAGAAGTGACAGGGTCACTTTTCAAATTACCCCAGGTGTCTGATGTAGGAGCATCTAGGGTGTAAGAGCAATCTTGCATCAACCAAAAAAAAAATGTTGTTTCTTTTCAATAAGGGCTAAATTTGGCAGGGTTACTATTTTTAGTAAGTTTGCATTTGTGCACGGTTGAATAGAAAATCTTACACAAACCTCTAGAATGGTGAAAAAATCACTTCAATATCATTTGTCATTTGTGAGATATTAAAATTTCAAATTCCAAAAATCCTATTGAAATATTCAAAGTCAAATTTGAGGCACTTAGAGGCTCCGGATGGGCTTGAAATTTGGTGGGAAACCCAAGTAGTCTACCTATTGGTGTGCTCCATCGTCTTTTCGAGAGCTTTCCGAAAAGGTATTATAATTGAAAATCCAACAGTCGGATCGAAAGTTATGGCCTCGCAAAGTTGACCTATTTTTGGAGGGAGATGCAAATTTTGAAATTAAGCTGGTGGTCGCCAAAAAGGGCTATATATAACCATTTTTGGAAACCCTTAGGGTGGTAGAGTTAAGGGGGAAGGTGTAGAGTCAAGAAAGGCGGGAAATTACAAACCCTAGTTGATTTGGGGATTACAGAAGGCTGAAGATTCTAGAGTTTTGAGAGAGGGAGCTGTAATGTGTTGTAGCCTATAGGGGATTCATCCTCTGATTGTATTTGAGCTCCTGTAATGTAATGTTTTTCCCATATTAATAAAATATCATTCTATTTTCTGTGTGCAATTTCTGTTATTGTGTGTTTTATGATTTACCCCCTTCATCGTAGCATTAAAAGGCAAGTATATGAAAGTTGCAGGGAAACTTCTAGAAAACAAGTATGCACAGTTCAGTCACCACAATGAGTGAAGACCAAGGACACTAAATATATATAATTGTCTACCAAGTGTCCAATGTAATAGAGGCATGGTAAGTGAACAGTTTAGACTCAAAAAGAGGCTTTTGAAGATGTATTAATGAAGGAAGAATCTGATTCCATGCCCTAAGAGGACCTGATATCTTCAAACTCAATAAAAACATGTCCCATAAGCAGTGTTTATGACAGTACAAGACACAAGAATATAGTGATGTTTCATTAAGGAAGCCTAATCTAGTCCATGTTTCACATTATGAATATCCTATCATAGACCTGACTACATATGACAGTGTATTTTCCTTTGGTTGCAGTCAAGAAGGACAAGTGCTAGACTGATGGAGTGGATTAGATGACCTGTGGCAGCAGTTAGGCTAGTTGAGAATCAGTTACTGACACTTCACTTTTTGGCAAAGCATTGTAAACTTGGAGAAGTTTCTTTCTTGTCGTTTATGTCCATTGTAACTCAGATTTTTAGTCTTGTGACTGAAAATAAACATTGTAATACTCTATTTCTAAGCATTTTTCAAGCAAGATAGATATTTCAGACTTGTGCAAGCTGTAAGAATACCTTTCTTTTAATAAAGTTCAACGATTTTGCCTTCTCAATGGATGTCTTTATATTGTGTGCAATTAATTGATGATTAATGTGTATTTCTATGTTTTATGTTTAAATGCTCAAATATCAGTCAATTAAAATGACTAAATATACTACTAATTGACATCAATTAATAATTAAATTGACTAAATATACTACCAATTGACATAAATCATTAACAGTGAATAAATATGACTAAATATACTACCAATTGATAGAAATCAGTGAACAGTGAATAAATATGACTAAATATACTATTAATTGACAGAAATCAGTGAACAATAAATAAATATGACTAAATATATGACCAATGTTAAATCAGTGAATAAAAATGACTAAACATACTACCAAATTGATCAAAATGATGATTAAAATTAATGACTAAGTACACTACCAATGGACATAAATCAGTGAATAAAAATGACTAAATAAGTGACCAGTTAACAACAATCAATGACTAAATATATCAGTGAAAAATAAATGACTAAATAAGTGACCAGATTACAACAATCAATGACTAAATCAACGACTAAATATACTACCAAATCAATCAATCAAAACAACCAATAAATGACTAAAAATGGTTTAGTCATCAATTTGGTCATGTTATAAATGACTGGAAATAAACTACTAATGGTCACGTGACCATGTTTGGTCATTTATAAGCAGTTTTTAGTACTTTTTTTTATTAATATATTGATGTTTCTGTACTAGTGAATTGGAGTGATCTAACCAATTATAACTTATCACTCAAGAAGAAATGGAGAAAGAGAATGCATGGGTTGATAACTAAAGATAAAATTAAGCTAAATATGCATGGGTGGGTGCATGAAATAGTTAACTCTATCTTTGGGACAAAATTCCACGCAAACAGGAAGAAAAATGACCGAAAACAGAGCTATTTTTGGCTAAAAACTTGAGTTATTTCATGGTTGGGAAAGACGGCAGGGTCACCATCTGGTCACCCCTTTCACCAATCAGGGTCACCCAAGGGCGACCCATGAGCGACCCTCAAAGGAGGGGTCCTGGGTGAAAGATTAGGATGGGAGATGAAAGAGAAGGAGAAAAGAAGGGGATCTGCCTCTAGAAATAGGTCAAATAGGGGTCAAAAACCAAATCTCCACTTGCAAATTTAGGATCTCCCTAGGGAGATCTAGAAATAATACGGGGAGATTTGTACTGGTTGATTGAAACTAAAAATTGAAAGTTGGAGATGGCTTGGGAGGTCCTTTAGAGGGTTCCTAGGGGTGGGAATGGATGAAAAACACTAGGCAAAGGTGAAAACACAACAAATGGATGAATACAAGGCTTAGGGACAAAGTGACAAGCATAGGAAACACAAATCGACAAGTGTCGAAAAGTGTTAAAAATGAAGAAAGGGATAGAAAGACAAAGGGGAAACAACACAAGGAAGAAGAAACCACATGCTACCAAGAGAATTTCTGCTGAGAGGACATTATTTCACACTTACATGTATGTGACAAGGATTATGAGTCATCATCAGGTCCTCGTGGAGGGTGTGCGTGATTTTGGTGCTTACATATTTGCCCCCTCAGGAATGGTAGTCTACATGAAAGTTAGGTATTGTTCCCGAACTAGGCCTTACATGTCAATTTTTCTGCAATTATACCTGCAATAACTAGTATTAGTCTGGTATCTAAATATATCAAAACGAGTAATGAAAACTAAAATGATGAACATACCATAGATTGTGTGAGTTGGACTAGTTGTTTGCCTTTGTCGGAAAGACCTGTAGGGATGAATGCACGCAAAATGACAACATGAAGGATGCATAAAAGAAATAGAACACATGCTAAGCTAGAGAGGAAGAGAATAGATTCTCCTTTTATTGCAAATTTTGAAGAACATATTTGATTTTTAAGGATTTTTTATGTTTTACAATTTTTTTAGGTTTTTTTTTTTATTTTCTATTTTTTATGGTTTTTATGAAGATCTGACTTGACGTTCCTTGAGATCTTTGAGAGACCTAAGTTTATTGAGAGATTTATACCCTCTCCCACTTGCATGGGGAGATTTACATGCTTGAGTGCACAGTTTTTCTCTTTTGATCCATTTGAAGGAGTGACTTATGCTCAGACATTGTTTTACACTTATTGTTACAAGACCAGATTTGATGAGATCCATACATAGCTTTAGTCAAAATCTTGTACTTCACTTTCCCTCTTGTGCATATGGTTGGATAGATATTTTATTTTCTTATGAGAATGCATACCTAAGATGATCACATATGGATGATGCAATTTGTTTTTGCATTTTTCTGATATGAATGATATGCAATGTGTTTGGATGTGATTCAAAAATATGAAATGCAAAGTAATATGTTCTAAGTGCTATGAACACGATGATGTTATGATATGTTTTATTGTTATTGATTTTCTATGATAGCATGTATGCAAGTGGAACAAACAATGTGAGTGCTCTTAAGTAGGATTTTTGACCTAAGAGATTGCGAGTTAACTTGATATAAAGAGACTTATTGATCTTTAGGATGGGATTAGGGACTCAACTGGGAGTGGGGAGGAGATGGAATGCTTCTAAATTTTTGAGCTTTTCTAGAGGCTGAATACTGATCCTTATCTAGATAAGATAATTTGACAAGCTTTCAACTTGGACAAGTAACAAATTTTATTGGTGTTCGCTAGACTTAGATCATAGATGGCAAGCAAGATAGACCAAGGGTAAAGGAAAAATGGGGAAGAACAAGGGTCCCTCATTAGAAAATGGCCCTAAAGACTACTAGACTGTTGGCTTTGCTCAGCTAGTGCATATGTGTGCTTTGTACCTTTCTATTTTATTTTCTCTAGTAGAATGTCACCCTTGAAGCTTCGAGCTTAGATTTAGATTTATCTCCACCCAGGGGTACAAACACTTAGCAATCTTCTCTCTATCACTCTTTTTTTTGTAACTCTCTTTTTTTTATACTTTTCTCTTTTTTTTGTATTTTTGTGACGCCTCACTTGATTTTCTCATTTTTTGGAATGTTTTTACTTTTATGAAAATGAATGCTTTTGAGCTTTGGATATACAATAATTCAATCCCTCTATTCTCACTTTTCTCGTCACTTTTATTTTCTTTATCACTCATTTTTATTCACTCATATTTTAGATTGCTTCCTTCAATGTTTTGATCTTCCTGACGTTTCTGGCCAGGAAAGATAATGGCCTAAGTGCCACCAAAAGTTTTCATAGTCTAGTCGAACTTCCTTTCTACTAGGGAAGAATTGGGAAGGTCTACTTGCAAGCTTCCTTTGAACATTGTAGGTTTGAAAATTGATTATGTTTAAGCCTAACAAGAATCATTAAGACTGGGATCAATGTAAAGCTAAGAGCTAGGCTTTGATTAGAATCGTTGGGAAAATGTGAATAGGGGAATAGTGATAAGTGGTAAACACGATCTATTATGGGATCTCAATGGCTCAAAGGGTCAACCTATACCTAAGAAACCTTAGACTCCTTACTAGGACAAAAATTGACACTCACAAAATGCATGATAGAACAGAATGAAGAATGCAAAAATGCAATAAAAAATTTTTTTGATCTCTTCGAGATTTTGTGTTTTGTATATTATTTTTTTGAATTTTTGGAATTAAAAAAAAAAGATTTTATAGGATTTTACAACGTATTGAGATGTCGAACTCTTCTCCTTCCATAATCTACAAGAGGTAGCATCATTTCTGACGTCTTCCTTAACTATGTGTGGACCTATCCAATTTTGTCTGAACTTCGCTTGAAAGTCTTTGCAAGGACACTCGAAGACTTGGTGTGAAAATGTCTTTGTATTCAGTGAGGAGTTTTGTGTACTTACATGTTTCATTGTTTGATGATTTGCCCCCTAGCTTTATCATTTTCTATTCTTGTATAGTTTTGTTGCTTGTTTTTGAACTTTTGAGGGGCAAATGAGGTTGGTGTTGACTCTCCTAGTTTCTATGTGGGTTTTGGTTCTTCTTCTTTAGTCATGATTTCAATAATATGAATGTTTATGTTTGGTTCAATTGGAATGGCCAATAAGTTGAATGGAGAATAAGACTTTGTTGAGTGGGGATCAAAGGGGAATTCTCCTGTTGCCCCCTTTCCTATACATTTTGAGTTTTTCATTACATTTGCAGCTTGTTTTGATGTCTCTCTTTTTACAAAAGTGTTGATTTTTGGGTCACTAGTGGTTCCCATGGTCTTTCCCTTCCTTTTGATTTGTTCAACTCTATAAACATTGAAAGGATCATGATCTCCTTTGATGATGTGGGTTTGTCCAATGTGCGAGAAGTGTATTTCTTGAAATAGTGTGGATGGAATGACCCTCATCCTATGGATCCAAGGCCTTCCTAGGATCATGTTGTCAGTGATTTCTTCATTGATGACATAAAATTTAGATGGAAAGGTTTTGGGACCCAATGTGATTTGAAGATTGACCTTACCCATGGTTCGAATGTTTGAGTTATCATGAATTCTAAGAATGGAAATTTCTTGTGTGATTTGAGTTTTGTCATAACCCATTCTTTTAAGAAGAGAGAAAGAGACTATGTTGATTGCATACCCATCATCAATCATTGCACATTTAATGTAATAGTCCTAAACTTGGACTATCAGATGGAGGGGGAGATCACCTTGTTTAGCTATGTCATTATCTGAGGGTAACTTTTCAAAATCAAATGTTGAAGAAACTTTTCACTTGGAGTTTTTTGAACTAGATGGCCTAGATCTAAGGCTTTGAGGAGAGCATTCTTTTGTGTAGGAGAACTTTTGAGAAGTTCTAACATGTGAGAAAATTTTGAATTGTTGGAGGTGTCATCTGGTCATTCTGGTCCTTAGGTGACACAAATTTCTTGATCTTTATCTAATTCAACAATGCCTAATGTGTTTTGATCAAAGGTGTTGGGACTAAGTTCTTCATCTTGTGAGAATGTGTCCATGAATGATTTTTGTTGACATTTTGGGAGGTTTGATATGAAGAGATGGTACCCCCGACATGACTTGATCTCATTCCCCCTTCTCTTGTGAAATGAGCAATATTTATCTGTTGCAAGTATGTGCCTAATCGGTGTTGTCATTGATGTCAACATATCTGTGTTGTCATTGGTGTCAATTGTGCTCTTACTTTGTTGAGGATATTGAGACAATTAGCCCCTCTGGTGATAACAATGTGTTGCAGTAGAAATAGTGCATTACATGCAGAAGAACAGTCTAGAAGAATGCTCCACATTTCCTATAGAACAAATATATTTACATGTAGATTGGAAGTTATTTAGAAGCTTGTCTGAAGATGTTATATTCTGAGTTTAAGCCTCCGGTATGAAGAATTGAGTGAGTTATGTTCACTAGAGTGAAAATATATTTTTCTGTTTGGTGGTGATAGTGAGAACGTGTTTTGCTCCGCATTCCTCCCCATTGAAGTATTTTAGTCTACGGTTCTAGAAGTAAGTCTATGATGATGTTAAATACCTTTAAGTGTAATGGTTCGTGATTTGGTGGTCCACAAGCTATCTTTTACTCATGTCAGTGGTTAACAGTATTATTCTTGTGCTCTGATTTGAAGAATCTTATTGATTAAATTGTTAGAGATCGTACGCTTATTCCTAGTGATTACAATGTGCTTGTGGATGTCTCTTGATCATGCTCCTACATTCATATTGGTCCGCAAGGTGGAATTCAGATCATGCATGAAGTGTGTTCTTGAGAATACTTGTGTTAACATCAGTCTTGGTTGACCTGGTTGAATCATCATCTATGGAGATGCATCAAAGATTGTGATAGCATGTTGTAGCATGGAAGATTGTGTTTGAGTCCCATCTAAGGCATGTCATGATCCACATACATTCATACATCTTTTCCTTAGCTAAATTTGTATTAGGTCCAGACCAATTTTATGTATGTAATGCTGACCTTGGAGATTGTTCCAATGGTTGATGATTGTAATTCCGACCTTGATGATCATTCCAAGGTTGATGTAGTATATAAATACTTGTAATTGAGTTGTGAAAATGTATCCAAGTGCGAAGATGTGAAGAAAAAGTGAAGTAAGGTAACAAAGCAAAGCAGAGGTGTTTGTGCTTCAATGGAACCGAACCTTGGCATGAAGTAGATGTTGTTATCTCAGTTCAACCCTTTCGCAATGAGCCTTCTTTTGGCAGTGAGCCTCTCTTTGGCAGTGAGCCATCCATAGGCAGTGAGCAATTTGGGCAGTGAGCCCTGTAGGCAGCAAGCCTTTATTTTTTGGTATTGATATAACTTATATATTTTTTGGGGGGTAACACCCACCGTAGTTTTTCCCTTTTAGGGTTCTCCACATAAAAATTTGGTGTCTCCTGTGTTGTTTATGCTTTTGTGTTGAGCTTCTCATTTGATGCTTTCATGGTTATATATGTACACAAGTAATTGATAAGTAGATGATCATATTTGGTTAAAATTTTTAGGACAACTGATTCAACCCCCCCTCTCAGTTGTCCAGTGCAGTTCAACTATTGGTATCAGAGCTAAGTTCCTCCATAAAGAGTCTAACAACTCAAGGGAGATCCTAAATGGAGCTAAAAGATGAACAGCTACACACTAATTTTAGATGTGGTGAAACTAATCACTATGCACCTGATGTTCACTAAAAGATGATAAAACTGGATTGTCCAAGAAAGCATTTTATGAAGATGATGTCTACTTCCTCTCCAAAACAAAGAGTGTCAACAATCAAAGATGTTCTGATCTCAAGGTAAGTACCAGTAATGAAGTTATGTTTCAAGAAAAGAACTATTGGATTATTGATAGTAGTTGTTCAAATCACATGACTGGTGACAAGAGTAAGTTTCTAAGTTTGGAAAGATATGGTGGAGGACTAGTTAGATTTGGAGATGACTGCAATGGTAAAATATGTGGAAAATGATCAATCAATCTTGGTAATAGACAAATTACTGATGATGGTTTTTTATGTTGAGAATCTAAAGCAAAGTCTCTTAAGCATTGGACAGTTACGAAAAAAGGGATTTAGTCTTGTATTTAAGAATGATACTTTTGAAATCAAAGAGAAATCTGGAGCTACAATGGCCATTGGAAAAAGGATAGAAAAGAATCTTTATCATCTCAGAAAAAGTGGCATTCTTGGGCTTACAACTCAGACCAATGAAAGTTGGCTTTGGCATAGAAGACTGTGTCATATCAATCTTGATGATTTAGTAAAGATAGGCTCAGTCCAAATTGTAAAAGATCTGCGAGAAATTGATTACTCAAATAACATCATTTGCAGGAAATGTCAAGATAAAAAGCAGTCAAGAAGAATACTAAAGGGTGAAGAAAAATCTTCCACATGATGACTAGAATTGATCCATACAAGCCTTTGTGGTCCTACAAGAATACGAAGCTTCCATGATGATAGGTACTTTATGTTTTTCATTGATGATTATTCTAGAATGACTTGGGTTACCTTTCTCAAAGGAAAATTAGAAGCTCTAGATGGACTCAAAAATTTTAAAGCAATGGTTGAAAATGAGATAAATATGAAAATCAAGTGTTTGAGGACTGGAAAAGAAGAAGAGTTTGCCTCCAACAATTTCAATATGTTTTGTGAGACTCATGGGATAGAAAAATAGCTCTCTGCAAAGAATAAGGTAATGGAAGAAACAAGCAAGACTATTCAGGAAACTGCAAAATCAATAATGGAAGAAGCAAATATGTCAGAAGCATTTTGGAAGGAGGCAATTCAACTACTATCTACACACTAAACATAGTTTAGGTAAAATCCAAAAATGAAAAGACTCCCTTTGAATTATGGTATGGAGCAATACTCATTGTGAAATACTTCAAAATCTTTGGAAGCAAATGCCTTATCAAAATGGAAAAGGATGATGCTAAGTATGAAGAAGGCATTTTCCTTGGATATTCATCTTGGAACAAATCTTACCACTGCTACAACAATAGATTGGGAAAGATTGTCGAAAGTACAAATGTCAAGGTTAATGAGAACATTCAAGGGTACTCTGACTCAATCAATGAGGAATTGCAGAATGAAGCACAAGAAGGTTCACAGACCATCAATGATAAAACAAAATGTGATGTGAAAGGACACAGAGTTGCTGTGAATCAAATGAATCTATGCCTAATTGCCAGTATTGAATCTAAAGCAGCTGATACTAACAGTAAAGGGCACCAAATTGCTCTGGAAGACATTAAGAAATCTGAGGAAGCAAACATGGACTCAAAATAAGATATGGTAGAAGTAAATGGTTGCATCCAAGAGCTAAGTAAGGAAATCAAGGAACTCCAACAAAATCTTAAAAGGAAAAGTGAACAATTGAGTCTCTCAAATGAAGAGAAAACAATAATAGAGCATCATCTAAGTCAAGTTGTGAAGGATCGATCAGAAGAATGTGAGAAATTGTCAAAAGAAATTGTGCTTTTGAAGTCTGGTATAGAGGTAGCTAATAGTTATAAAGAAAAGCTCAAAATAAGTTTTGCAAAGCTTGATGAGTTGCTTGCTAGCCAGAAGAGTCCAAATGATAAGCAAGGTTTGGGATTTGAAAAGGGAGAAAGTTCATTTTTAGGACAGGTAAGATCTGAGAAAGGAAGAGGCAGAAACTATCTGTTAAGAAATAAAACAGGAAGACCTAGAAGACCTTCGGTCAGACAACCAAATGCTCAAAGGTGCCCATCTTTCAATGATTATTGTTTTAAATGTAATAAGTATGGTCATAGGGCTACTCAGTGTAGGAGTAGAATGAATCAAAATGTTCTATCTTTCTCTGGTCAATATTTCAATTGCAAGAAAATTGGTCATAAAGCAAATGAGTGCAGAAGTGTTTCAAGAAACAATCAAATCAATCCAAGGAATGTTCAATCTTTCAATGGAAAGTGTTTTGCATGCAATAGATTTGGGCATATGGCTAATTAGTGCAGATCAAGGCCAAATTCAAACAACAGGAGAAATCAAGGTCAGAGAAATATTGTTTGTCTCAATTGCAACAAGTCCGAACACTCTGCTAGATTCTACAAAAGCAGAAATGCAGAGAGAGAACATCCCACAGTGAAGAGGAAAATAGAGCAAAGAAATGACAAAGGCAAGAACAAGGTTGATCTGGTAAAAACCAAGAAGGATATGAGCAAGATATGGATCAGGAAGGATGTCAATGAGATCAAGGATGGATCTGCACCAGCATCTGGTGTAGATACTTCCTCCAGGAAGTAAATTGAGAGCTATGGCTCAGGAGGGAGCTGTGTTGAAAATCAAAAAACCCTCAGCCAGTTAGTTAGTGCAGGAATCCAAAACAAAGATGTGTTCAAAAATTAGATATGAAGAAGCTCGTGGAAGAAAATTTGGAAGAAAAAGGTCCAGTAAAGGTACTACAGATAGTAATCACTACTTCAAGATCAATGATAAGTGAATCCTAGTTGAAGGAAAAGTACAAATGGAGGTGCATTCTTCTTGTGAAGTAAGTTGGTTTCATGGTTGAGCAAAAAGCAAGACTCAATCTCTTTGTCTACTATAGAAGTAGAATACATTGCAGCAGCATGTAGTTGCACTCAAGTGTTATGGATGAAGCAGACATTGAAGGACATCAAAATTATGTATGAAGATCCAATTGCAATTGTTTGTGACAAGACAAGTGCCATAAACATTTCAAAGAATCTAGTGATGCACTCAAGAACAAAGCACGTATCAATAAGGTATCACTTTTTGAGAGAGAAGGTGACAAAGAATGAAGTAAAGTTGGAATATGTGTCCACAAAGGATCAGATTGCATACATTTTCACTAAGCCTTTGCCGAAAGATACCTTTGAGTATCTCATAGAGAAGTTAAGGGTCATTACCCCTCCTATCCTGAACTAAGATGCATAGGAATGCATCAATCCAGTGGAGCTCAAAGTGTCATTCCTTGATCTGGATTGATGTTCTGAAGGCTACCTCTCAGGGGGAGTAGCTAAATGTTTATGGTAAAGTAAATAGATCAAAGCAGCAGCATGCAAGTATGTGCCCTTTGCCATTGATGTCAAAGGGGGAGAGAAATCGTGTGAAAAACTCAGGGGGAGAAAGAATGCAGATGTTTAAAGAGAAAGGGGAAGAATTGTGTCTTGGTAGTCTTTTCAGTTTTTCACATCATATGTTGCCATCAATGACAAAGGGGGAGATTGTTGCAAGTATGTGCCTAATCGGTGTTGTCATTGATGTCAACATATCTGTGTTGTCATTGGTGTCAACTGTGCTCTTACTTTGTTGAGGATATTGAGAAAATTAGCCCCTCCAGTGATAATAATGTGTTACAGTAGAAACAATGCATTACATGCAGAAGAACAGTCCAGAAGAATGCTCTGCATTTCCTGTAGAACAAATATCTTTACCCGCATATTGGAATTTATTTAGAATCCTGTCTGAAGATGTTATATTCTGAGTTTGAGCCTCCGGTATGAAGAATTGAGTGAGTTATGTTCACCAAAGTGAAAACAACTTTTTTTGTGTGTTTGGTGGTGACAGTGAGAAAGTGTTTTGCTCCGCATTCCTCTGCATTGAAGTATTTTTGTCTGCGGTTTTGGAAGTAAGTCTGTGATGATGTTAAATGCCTTCAAGTGTAATGGTTCATGATTTGGTGGTCCGCAAGCTATCTTTTACTCATGTCAATGGCTAACAGTATTGTTCTTGTGCTCCAGTTTGAAGAATCTTATTGATTAAGTTGTTAGAGATTGTGCAGTTGTTCCTGGTGATTACAATGTGCTCTTGGATGTCTCCTGATCATGCTCCTACATTCGGATTGGTCCGCAAGGTGGAATTCAGATCATGCATGAAGTGTGTTCTTAAGAATACTTGTGTTAACATCAGTCTTGGTTGACCTAGTTGAATTCATCATCTACAGAGATGCATCGAAGATTGTGATAGTGTGGAAGACTGTGTTTGAGTCCCATCTAAGGTGTGGTGTGATATGCATACATTCTTAGATCTTTTCCTTAGCTAAATTTGTATTAGGTCTAGACCTATTTTATGTATGTTTGTAATGCTAACCTTGGAGATTGTTCCAATGGTTGATGATTGTAATTCTGAATTTGATGATCATTCCAAGGTTGATGTAGTGTATAAATACTTGTAATTTTGTCGTGAAAATGTATCCAAGTGTGAAGATGTGAAGATAAAGTGACGTAAGCTAGCAGAGCAGAGCAGAGGTGTCTGTGCTTCAATGGAACTGAACCTTTGTTGTTATCTTAGTTCAACCCTTTGGTAGTGAGCCTTCTTTTGGCAGTGAGCCTCCCTTTGGCAGTGTGCCATCCATAGGCAGTGAACCTTTGTTTGCAGTGAGCAATTTGGACAGTGAGCCCTGTAGGTAGTGAGCCTCTATTTTTTAGTATTGATATAACTTATATATTTCTGTGGGCTAACACCCACCATGGTTTTTCCATTTTAGGGTTTTCCACATAAAAATTTGGTGTCTCCTGTGTTGTTTATGCTTTTGTGTTGAGCTTCTCATTTGATGCTTTCATGGTTATATCTGTATACAAGTAATTGATAAGTAGATGATCATATTTGGTTATAGGTTTTAGGACAACTGATTCACCCCCACCCCTCTCAGTTGTCTGGTTCAGTTCAACAATTGGTATCAAAGCCAAGTTCCTCTATAAAGAGTCTAAAAACTCAAGGGTGATCCTAAATGGAGCTAAAAGATGAACATCTACACACTGATTTTAGATGTGGAAAAACTAATCACTATGCACCTGAATGTTCACTAAAAGATGATAAAACCGGATTGTCCAAGAAAGCGTTTTATGAAGATGATGCCTACTTCCTCTCCAAAACAAAGAGTGTCAACAATCAAAGATGTTCTAATCAAGAGGTAAGTACTAGTAATGAAGTTATGTTTCAAGCAAAGAACTATTGGATTATTGATAGTAGTTGTTCAAATCACATGACTGGAGACAAGAGTAAGTTTGTAAGTTTGGAAAGATATGATGGAGGGCTAGTTAGATTTGGAGATGATTGCAGTGCTAAAATATGTGGAAAAGGATCAATCAATCTTGGTAATAGACAAATTACTGATGATGTTTTTTATGTTGAGAATCTAAAGCAAAGTCTCTTAAGAGTTGGACAGTTATGCAAAAAGGGATTTAGTCTTGTATTTGAGAATGATACTTTTGAAATCAAAGAGAAATTTGGAGCTACAATGGCAATTAGAAAAAGGACAGAAAAGAATCTTTATCATCTCAGAAAAAGTGACATTCTTGGGCTCACAACTCAGACCAATGAAAGCTGGCTTTGGCATAGAAGCCTGTGTCATATCAATCTTGATGATTTAATAAAGACAGGCTTAGTCCAAATTGTAAAAGATCTGCCATAAATTGATTACTCAAATAACATCATTTGCAAGAAATGTCAAGATAAAAAGCAGTCAAGAAGAATATTAAAGGGTAAAGAAAAATCTTTCACTTGATGACTGGAATTGATTCATACAATTCTTTGTGGTCCTACAAGAATACGAAGCTTCCATGATGACAGGTACTTTATGTTTTTCATTGATGATTATTCTAGAATGACTTGGGTTACCTTTCTCAAAGAAAAATCAAAAGCTCTAGATGGACTCAAAGCTTTTAAAGTAATGGTTGAAAATGAGCTAAATATGAAAATCAAGTGTTTGAGGACTGGAAAAGAAGAAGAGTTTACCTCCAACAATTTCAATATGTTATGTGAGACTCATGGGATAGAAAAATAGCTCTCTACAAAGAATAAGGTAATGGAAGAAACAAGCAGGACTATTCAGGAAACTGCAAAATCAATGATGGAAGAAGCAAATCTATCAGAAGCATTTTAGAAGGAGGCAATTCAAACTACTGTCTACACACTAAACAGAGTTTAGGTACAAGCCAAAAATGAAAAGACTCCCTTTGAATTATGGTATGGAACAATACCCACTATGGAATACTTCAAAATCTTTGGAAGCAAATGCCTTATCAAAATGGAAAAGGATGATGCTAAGTATGAGGAAGGCATTGTCCTTGGATATTCATCTTGGAACAATGCTTACCACTACTACAACAATATATTGGGAAAGATTGTTGAAAGTACAAATGTCAAGGTTAATGAAAACATTCAAGGGTACTCTGACTCAATCAATGAGGAAGTGCATAATGAAGCACAAGAAGGTTCCCAAACCATCAGTGATAAAACAAAATGTGATGTGAAAGGACACAAAGTTGCTGTGAATCAAATGAATCTATGCTTAATTGCCAGTATTGAATGTAAAGAAGCTGATACTGACAGTAAAGGGCACCAAATTTCTCTAGAAGACATTAAGAAATCTAAGGAAGAAAACATGGACTCAAAAGAAAATATGGTAGAAGTAAATGGTTGCATCCAAGAGCTAAGTAAGGAAATCAAGGAACTCCAACAAAGTCTTAAAAGGAAAAGTGAAGAATTGAGTCTGGAAAACAAAGAGAAAACAATAATAAAGGATCATCTGAGTCAAGTTGTGAAGGATCAGTCAGAAGAATGTGAGAAATTGGCAAAAGAAATTGTGCTTTTGAACTCTGATCTAGAGGCAGCTAATAGCTATAAAGAAAAGCTCAAAATAAGCTCTGCAAAGCTTCATGAGTTGCTTTCCAGCTAGAAGAGTCCAAATGATAAGCAAGGTTTGGGATTTGAAAAGGGAGAAAGTTCATTTTCAGGACAGGTAAGATCTGAGAAAGGAAGAGGCAGAAACTATCCGGTAAGAAATAAAAAAGGAAGACCTAGAAGACCTCCGGTCAGGCAACCAAATGCTCAAAAGTACCCATCTTTCAATGGTTATTGTTTTACATGTAATAAGTATGGTCATAGGGCTACTCAGTGTAGGAGTAGAATGAATCAGAATGTTCCATCTTTCTCTGGTCAATGTTTCAATTGCAAGAAAATTGGTCATAAAGAAAATGAGTGCAGAAGTGTGTCAAGAAACAATCAAATCAATCCAAGGAATGTTCAATCTTTCAATGGAAAGTGTTTTGCATGCAATAGATTTGGGCATATGGGTAATCAGTGAAGATCAAGGCCAAATTCAAACAACAGGAGAAATCAAGGTCAGAGAAATATTGTTTGTCTCAATTGCAACATGTCCAGACACTATGCTAGATTTTGCAAAAGTAGAAATGCAGAGAGAGACTATCCCACAGTGAAGAGGAAAATAGAGCAGAGAGATGAAAAAGGCAAGAACAAGGTTGATCCGGTAAAAACCAAGAAGGATATGAGCAAGATCTGGATCAGGAAGGATGTCAATTAGATCAAGGATGGATCCGCACCAGCATCTGGTGTAGATATTTCCTCCGGGAAGTAAATTGAGAGCTATGGCTCAGGGGGAGCTGTGTTGAAAATCAAAAAACCTCAACCAGTTAGTGCAGGAATCTGGAACAAAGATGTGTTGTAAAATCAGATATGCAGAAGCTAATGGAAGAAAATCTGGAAGAAAAAGGTCCAATAAAGGCACTACGAATAGTAATCACTACTTTAAGATCAATGATGAGCAAATCCTAGTTGGAGGAAAAGTACAAATGGAGGTGCATTCTTCTTGGGAAGTAGGTTGGTTTCATGGTTGAGCAAGAAGCAAGACACAATCTCTTTTTCTACTGCAAAAACAAAATACATTGCAACAACATGTAGTTGCACTCAAGTGTTATGGATGAAGCAGACATTAAAGGACATCAGAATTATGTATGAAGATCCAATTACAATCTTTTGTGACAATACAAGTGCCATAAACATTTCAAAGAATCCAGTGATGCATTCAAGAACAAAGCACATATCAATAAGGTATCACTTTTTGAGAGAGAAGGTGACAGAGAATTAAGTAAATTTGGAATATGTATCCACAAAGGATTAGATTGCAGATATTTTCACTAAGCCTCTGCCTAAAGATACCTTTGAGTATCTCAGAGAGAAGTTAGGGGTCATTACCCCTCCTGTCCTGAACTAAGATGCATAGGAATGCATCAATCCAGTGGAGCTCAAAGTGTCATTCCTTGATCTGGATTGATGTTCTGAAGGCTACCTCTTAGGGGGAGTAGCTAAATGTTTCTAGTAAAGTAAATAGATCGGAGCAGTAGCATGCAAGTATGTGCCCTTTTCCATTGATGTCAAAGGTGGAGAGAAATCATGTGAAAAACTCAGGGGAAGAAAGAAGAGAAAGAATGTAGATGTGTAAAGAGAAAGGGGGAGAATTTTATCTTGGTGGTCTTTTCAGTTTTTCACATCATATGTTGCCATCAATGACAAAGGGGGAGATTGTTGCAAGTATGTGCCTAATCAGTGATGTCATTGCTGTCAACTGTGCTCTTACTTTGTTGATGATGTTGAGAAAATTGGCCCCTCCAGTGATAACAATGTGTTGCAGTAGAAACAATGCATTACATGCAAAAGAACAGTCTAGAAGAATGCTCTGCATTTCTTGTAGAACAAATATCTTTACCTGCGGAATGGAATTTATTTAGAAGCCTGTCTAAATATGTTATATTCAATTTTGAGCCTCTGGTATGAAGAATTGAGTGAGTTATGTTCACCAGAGTGAAAACAGCTTTTTCTGTGTGTTTGGTGGTGACAGTGAGAAAGTGTTTTTCTCCGAATTCCTCCGCATTGAAGTATTTTGGTCTGTGGTTCTAGAAGTAAGTCTGTGATGATGTTAAATTCCTTCAAGTGTAATGGTTCATGATTTGGTGGTCTGCAAGATATCTTTTACTCATGTCAATGGCTAACAGTATTCTTCTTTTGCTCTGATTTGAATAATCTTATTGATTAAGTTGTTTGAGATCGTGTGGTTGTTCCTGGTGATTACAATGTGCTTTTGGATGTCTCTTGATCATGCTTCTACATTCATATTGGTCTGCAAGGTGGAATTCAGATCATGCATGAAGCATGTTCTTTAGAATACTTGTGTTAACATCAATCTTGGGCAACCTGGTTGAAATCATCATCTATGGAGATGCATCGAAGATTGTGATAGCGAGTTGCAGCATGGAAGATTGTGTTTGAGTCCCATCTATGGCATGGCATGATCCGCATACATTCTTACATCTTTTCCTTAGCTAAATTTGTATTAGGTCCAGACCTATTTTATGTATGTTTGTAAGGCCGACCTTGGAGATTGTTCCAACGGTTGATGATTGTAATGCCAACCTTGATGATCATTCCAAGGTTGATGTAGTGTATAAATACTTGTAATTGAATCATGAAAATGTATCCAAGTGTGAAGATGCGAAGATAAAGTGAAGTAAGGTAGCAAAGTAGAGCAGAGGTGTTTGTGCTTCAATGGAACTGAACCTTGGCATGAAGTATTTGCTATTATCTCGGTTCAACCCTTTGGCAGTGAGCTTTCTTTTGGCAGTGAGCCTCCCTTTGGTAGTGAGCCATCCATAGGCAGTGAGCCTTTGTTTGTAGTGAGCAATTTGGGCAGTGAGCCTATGTTTTTTGGTATTGATATAACTTATATATTTCTGTGGGCTAACACCCACCATGGTTTTTCCCTTTTAGGGTTTTCCGCGTAAAAACCTGGTGTCTCCTGTGTTGTTTATGCTTTTGTGTTGAGCTTCTCATTTGATGCTTTCATGGTTATATCTGTATACAAGTAATTGATAAGTAGATGATCATATTTGGTTAAAATTTTTAGGACAACTGATTCACCCCCCCTCTCAGTTGTCAAGTGCAGTTCAACATTATCATGATTGTGATCTTGAGGTTTATGACGATTGTTGTATGACTGCTTATTGATTCTCAAGGGTTAGTTGTTGACATTTTGGTTCCCCAAATTTGTATTACTATCGTAGTCACAATTGTTGTTCCCTTTGTTGACCCATCTATGTTATGATTGTTCATCAAGGATTTGTTATTTATATCATGGTTTATCAACCTTCCATTGGCATCATACTCCCTTCTTCCGCTATCAATAACGGCTTGGTCATTTCTAAGGACACTTTTGAGTGTGTCTTCATATGATTTGTAAGGGAGTTTTTGGACTTGTTCTCGTATGTCATTATTGAGAGCGTGTAAGAAGAGATCACAAAGTTCCTTATGATCCATGTTTGGTGCACTAGCTGATGAATAGAGAACTTTCCTCCATCATGTGAAAAAATGTACATCCAACTCGTTGGCTTCTTGTTTTATTGTTAAAAATTCTCATATTCCTGTCTTGACTAGTTTGTTTATGTCGAAGGCAACCACAAATTGATTGATGAGTTGCCTAAAAGAGTGGGTCGATGCTTTTGGAAGTTGATAGTACCAATCCAAAATGATACCCTCTAGAGTCTATGGAAAAATCTTTGCTACCACCCCATCCCAAGGAAGGAGTTCTTGAAATACAATGATGTAAGCCTTGATATGAGAGTTGGGATCAACCTCTCCTTTAAATTTTGGAATCTCAAAAAGAGGATGTGGTAGTATGACCTGACGAATGTTATAGTTGAGAGGCTCCTTTAAATACTCAAGATATGTTCCTAAGATGGAGTTATGTGTAAGGGGTCTTGTTCCTCCAAACATTAACCCTTCAGGTGGATCTTGTTGAAAGGGTATGCTAGATTGTTGATATCCTAAAAAAGTTGGAAGACTAGATGGTGTCATGTTTATGTGTTGAAAATTGGGTGGGATTGTTTGTAGTTGATTTTGCGTTATAGGAATCCCACCTATTTGATTGAGATTTGTCATGTTGGATTATGAGGGAAAGGGAGGCTTGAATGTTTCATGGAAATTTAGATGGGGGGAATTTGTGTTGCCCCCTAGTTTGATTCAATCTTATCAATGAAAGGATTTCCCTGTGCCCTAGGTTTTTCTCGAATTTCACTTTGACAAACATTTCTAGCTTCAAGGGTCCTAATTCATTGGACCCAATTTTCTATAAGGTCTATGAGTGAGGCTTCCTTCATTATTTGAGTTTTACAACCTTGAGATAGATTGCTTTGTGTTGGGGTTTGAGTGACCCTACTTGTTTCTTTTGATGACCCTTGACATGTCATGGACTTTTTATCTTGATGTACTACATGGAGGGGTTTTTGTGCCCCCCAAGCTTCTTGTAAACTATTCTTTTGATAGCTCACCTCATTGTCATTTTGGGTGGCTATTTTCCTTTGGCTTGTTACGAGTTGGTCAGGTTGATAGATTTTGCATTCTTGGCAAGTTTTCATTTGGTCAAGTTGAATGACCATGTCTTCATATGTGTGGTTGTTAAAAACCAAGAAGCTGTGGGGAGTCTGTTGGATTCCCCTTGAATTTGAATCCATCCCAAATTGATTTTTTTGGTGCAACAAAAATGTGAAGAGACTCTCTCAAAAGTTTGTGTTTTTAACATCGGGTTCACCAAAATATGTACACTCAAAAACATGACTGGGTGGCCTAGGGTGGTTGATTCAACTTTGATGCACACACAGACCCTCTCTCCTTGCCATGGGGTGAATCTCCACGTCATTATCACTCTTGTGGAAGTAGCCAGTCAAGAGGAGGCGAGACATGCGGGTGGTCTGGCTCGTTTGAGAGCTAGACTTCACGGAAAGTGGTTAGCTAGTCCTGGGGCCTTTATTGTGCATTTGTTCTGATGTGGTGTTCTGTGACCATTATTGTTAAAATAACTATATGACCTGAAGGGTCACTAGTCACCATTCTTCTCTTTGGGTTTCTAAGATTCCAACGTTGTGTGGATTGACTGTTGTTTTCGTTGATGCTTCTTTTAAGTTGGTGTTGTTGTTCAAACTATTGGATGATGGCATGTATCTAGAATTCTCTTAACCTTTCTTGTTGTTGTTGAATTATCTATTGGTCTTGTTGTTGTCTAGGGTGGATCTCCTCTATCTTGTCAAGGATTTCCTTTACCCACTCACCTCCAAGTCCAAGGCACATTTGTGAGCCTAAACAAGAGAGAGATGGTTAAAGCTAACCCTAACTTGACCTAGGGTTTTGACTTAGGGTTTGTTTGACCTGTTGTCCTATTTTTCTCTCCAGCCAATAACCTACAAACCCATGAAATCTGTAAGTGTTTTCCCCCTTTGGAGTGCAAGGAAAAACCCCCCAAAATGACTAAGTTCAAAATCCTAAGTTTTCCTTATGTTTTCAACCTTTTTGGAGTTTCAGAGTTTGGGCTTACCCTCTTCATCATGCCCTCCTTATTGGCTCCGAACTCCACTTTGTTTCTTTGTAATTTGCCTAAGTACCTCGGGTGCCGAAGGTCAGAGTTTTCGTCTTCTTGTTTTATGAAAGGCAGTAGAAGGAATTCCCGAGGTCCAAGCTCCATTCCATTCCTTTTGGAAATCCATCTAAGTGTTTCAGAATTCAGTCAGCGGGGATTCCTTCTTCCTTCTTCTTCCTTTTGGAAGGCGAAAGATGGAAGACCTGAAGCTTGACTTTCATTGAACCCTTTTTAATCAACTAAGTCACTCAAGAAGTGAAGGTTAGGGGTTTCACCTTTTTCCTTTTCTTGCAAAAGATTGAAGGTGGAAGGCCCGAGGCCCAAAGTCAGCCGAACTCATATATTTTTCTAAGTGTTGTAGATCTGGGGAAGTGGGATTCTCTTCTTCTTCCTTTTCTTTTGGAAGGCGTAAGGCTGAAGGCCCGAGGCCCGATCTCTGATAGTTTCTCAAAATTGTCTAAGGAAAAGAAAAAGGACAAAGAAAGCCTTTGTTAGCAAAAGTAAAGTTAGCGAACTGACAAGTTCGCCAATCGGTGAATTTATCGACAAAGGAACCAAAAGCAGAACCAAGGCAAAGTTTGCAAAATGAAGAAATCGTCGAATGAAGAGAAAAGAGAGCCGATTAAGAATGGTTCGAGAAAGTGATATTTCGTCGACCAAAGAAGAAAGGAAGAAAATACCCATAGTTCACGAAAGAGGAATTTCCCCAACTAAGGGGCATAAAGTGAAAAATGAAGAGAAAGCAAAGACAGAATTGGTTTGTGATGGACAGATTTTGCGGATAAGGCAAAATAAAGGGCAAGAATAAAGTGAAGTGAAAATAAACCATGTAATATAGTGTAATACTTTAGAATGTTTTAAAGCAAATTAAATTATTTTAAAGTGTTGTAAAAGCTTGCGCAGGAACTTTTGGCATGCAATATATTTTGAAATATCTATTTTCTCCAGCCGCCACTATTGCAGAATCAGATCATCCCAGCTGGAGATAGTTGTTGTGCATTTATTCATGCAGGTTGATGAATCAAATGTTAAATTCAATGCAAATATTTATCAGCTACTTCATCTTAAGATATTTTCTGCATTTACGTCCAGCAGAACAGATGTACACAAACATTCCTTTTGCAAAAATATCTTCTGACAGACCCATGGGGCAAATTTATTACAATGGGTGACCTAGGTCAATGTAATGGAATGGTATAAATAGATGAAAAATAAATGTAACAAGGTTTGGATGCAGAGACTTATTTTTTGTACTCCAAACAAAACCCTCCTTTGTTGTAATTGTGCCTTTTGATCAACACATACTAATTGTTTTTACCTTTTCATGTTGCTTTTTAGCTCTATGTAGATCTAGAAATGGTTATTGTTTGTGAATGTTTATTTCCTTGCAATCCTTTCTTATCTTTTACCTCAGTTAAGATCTATAGCATTTGTGTGAGCTTATCAGTTATATTCAATTACTTTGTGCATTTTAGCTTTGTGGGTGTTCTTTATTCAAACTTGGTGTATCACCTTTCCCTTTTAGTTTCTCCTTTTTCCCCTTTCGCGGCAGTGTTAGATTAGGTTTAGTGTTAGTTTACTCTTAATCTTATATTTAGAAAGAGGAACTAGCCTTCTCTGGAGGTTTGATTTCCTTTGCAGGGTCCCACACCTGGAAATCACTCTCATGTTTCACTAGATTGTTGCAGCAAAGATGCTTCAACACAAGGTGCAAATCCAAGTGACAACAGTTTCTGGCACGTCTGGTGGGACAAGTTTGATGATCCTTATCATCCATTAAAGAGTTTTGGTGTGCTCTTTTGTGTATATTGTCTTTTAGGGCAGTCTCTCCAACACCATGGCAACTCTACTGATCAAATCTGATGGTGAAAGTTGCCCAATTGCCTAAAGAGCTTCAACGATTATGATTTGGTGATACTCCTAGTCTAAATTGCTTTCAAAAGCATTTTAATCACCTAGCGACTCCCTGGTATGAGCCCAATTCTCAGAAGAGCATATCTATTTGCTCTTTTTTCCATGTCGTTTGAATGATTTTCATTTGTTTTCATGCTATATTATGTCAAACTAGTATGGAAGCTCAAAATATCAGCACCCTCAAGATGCTTATTCCCCTCCATCTTGTCAAATTCCACGTTGTTGGCCTCCATATCAGCCTTTTTAGGCCCAGTATACCTCTATTCCTATGTCGTATGGCTCTGCTTTAGCAGAATATCAGCTTCCTTACAATGATTACCTCCCACCCACCCATGCTCAGTCTTCTTGGCAACTTAATCATGCATATTTTCAACCCCAAGAAAACCACTTCGTCCCTAATCAATATGATTGTCCTTCTAGACCGCTTCAAGTGGACTATGATTTTGATTACATGAGTTCCATGGACATAATGATAGACCTGCAAAGGAGGATGGATGAGATTCAAGGAGTGATAGAGTATAACTAGCAGCAAAAGGAGCTTTCTTAGTAGGCCTGTCTTCAGCAACAACAACAAGAGGCACAAGGGAGGGTTTTTCAATATAACCTTGCTATGCGAATTGTAGCTCAAGAAGAACATATGAGGCAAGTTACTCATTCAATGTCCTCTTTTCTTAATTTTAGGCCCCCCTTTTCTACCACTACAAATCATCTTACAACAGAGCAGCCCCTCCCTCCTACCTAGGTTCAGCCTGTAACAGAAATAGCCCCCAATTTCAAAATCCCAAGTTTCACAGGCCCTCAACCTTCACGAGAGTCTGTTCCTGCACAAGTTTAGCCTATTATTCCTTAGGAACAACCCTCTCAAGAAGCCCTTCCAGTCCCTGTTCCATGTTATCTCTCTTGCCCTTATACTATTTTGATTTTCAAAGGTGGACTTCTTGTCTACTAGGCTAGTTGGTGGGATGAGCCAAAGGTGGAGGTGGAAGAGAAAGAAACTAATGAGGAATAGTTTGTTGTTCCTATGCTCATAGAGGTTGAATTGTTTGAATCTCTTACACCTGTGAGTAATTTTGATTCAAATAAGGGGTTGAATCCCCTTAATTTTAGTCCTTTTGACGCTTTTTCTCAGGTATATAATCAAGCAAACAAGGAAGCAATGCAAAGATTACATGGGGAGAGCCTTCAACTGCAAAGACAACTTGAGTGGAATCCAGTGGAGTTGTAGTCAAAGGATGAGGGCAGTAAAAATGAGGAACTTTTTGATGATGAGGATTCCTTGTACACTCCGAAGGTTGTTGCGGAAGCTATCCAAGTTGGTGGTGCAATTCCATTTAGTGAGCTGCCTTGTTTTATTGAAGAGGGGGGAGAATACACATAAATGCTCATGCCCATATCAGAAAAGGAATTGCAACAACATGGAGACATTGAAAATAATGGCGAGTTGTTGGCACATGGGGCCACAAATAGCCGTGAAGTTCCAGCTCATGAGAACGAGCATTTAGGTAGCCCTATATTGAAGAGTGCAGAGGACTTAGAGGAGGCTCAAATAAGCTTGATGTTTTCTGCTCAAATATGGATAGTAAATCAGCTCCTCTTAGTGAGGCAGATCATGAGCGGTTTGAGCAGATGGAGGAGGTAGTCATTCCTCTAATTAATATGTCAGAACATTCAGACTAGTAGAAGGCTATAGTAGAAGGTTATAGAATCAAAGCATGAACATGAATGCAACAGTGATGGCTTACATATCATTTCAAGGGCATGCCCTATCAGGCATCTAGCCTAGCTAGAGATATATGAGGAGTCCCTACCTGTCATGCTTACTTCAAACCATGAGGTTGAGCATCAAAAAGGGCTAGATCAGCCCATTTATCCACTTCTAGGCAGCTACATTTCCAATCAATGCAAGTGGATAAGTGAGTTTTTTCTTTATCCTTGGGGAAGCATCTTACTACCTATCTGTATGTCCATCCCTTCCCCACCTCCTATTAACTATCCACCAATATGTGAAGCATTGTAAATTGTTAAGAAAGGGCAGTTACTTTTAAGAACCTGTTAATGGCTTTGTTTGAGGTCATTTCCTTGTTAGTTTAGGTTTATAGTAGGTTTTGTTTCTGTTTTAGGTTTCCTTTCAATAAGTGCTATTGCATAGGCTGCACTCTCATTAGGATAATGTAGGCCTTGTTTTTCCTTTTTTTGGTGTTGTTTTGAAGGCAGGGTTTCAGTTGTTCCCAGTATGCATCAACCCTTTTTGACTCTATGCCCGATGGATGCTTAAGGCCACCGGTTCACTTTTGTTTAGCAGGAAAACACCCTTGACAGATCACCAAAATGTTGTCCTATTTTTCTCTCCAGCCAAATAGCCCAAAAAATCCATGAAATCTCTAAGTGTTTTCCCCCTTTGGAATGCAAGGAAAAACCCCCCAAAATGACTAAGTTCAAAATCCTAAGTTTTCCTTGTGTTTTCCACCTTTTTAGAGTTTCAAATTTTGGGCTTACCCTCTTTGTCATGCCCTCCTTGTTGGCTATGAACTCTACTTTATTTCTTTGTAATTTGCCTAAGTACCATGGGCATCAAAGGTCAGAGTTTTCGTCTTCCTTCTTTTTTTACGAAAGGCAATAGGAGGAAGTCCTGAGGTACGAGCTCCACTTCATTCCTTTCGGAAATCTATCTAAGTGTTTCAGATTTTAGCTGGCGAGGTTTCTTTCTTCCTCCTTTTTCCTTTTGGAAGGTGGAAGACAGAAGGCCCAAAGCCTGACTTCCGCCAAACCCTTTTTAATCGGCTAAGTCACTCGAGAAGCAGAGATCATTGGTTTCACCTTTTTCCTTTTCTTGCAAAAGACCGAAGGTGAAAGGCCCAAGGCCTGAAGTCCGCCGAACTCATATATTTTTCTAAGTGTTGCAGATCTCAGGAAGCAGGGTTCTCTTCTTCTTCCTTTTCTTTTGGAAGGCGTAAGGTTGAAGGCCTGATCTCCGACAATTTCTCAAAATCACCTAAGGGAAAGAAAAAGGACAAAGCAAGCCTTTGTCGGCAAAAAGTAAAGTTAGCGAACCGACAAGTTCGCCGATTGGCAGGTTCACTGATCGGTAAATTTGTCGATAAAGGAACCAAAAGCAGAAAAGAAGCCAAGGCAAAGTTTGCAAAATGAAGAAATCACCGACTAAAGAGAAAAGAGAGATGTCTAAGAATGGTTCACGAAAGTGCTATTTCGCCGACCAAAGAAGAAAGGAAGAAAATACCCATAGTTTGTGAAAGAGGAATTTCGCTGACTAAGGGGTAGAAAGCGAAAAATGAAGAGAAAGCAAAGACAGAATTAGTTTGTTATGGACAAATTTTGTCGATAAGGAAAAATAAAGTGCAGGAATAAAGTGAAGTGAAAATCAACGTGAAAATAAACCACGTAATATAGTGTAATACTTTAGAATTATTTAAAGTAATTTAAAATATGTTGAAGTGTTGTAAAAGCTTGTGCAGGAACTCTTGGCGGGCAATATATTTTGAAATATCTATTTTCTCCAGCAGCCATTATTGTAGAATTAGATCATCACAACTGGAGATAGTTGTTGTGCATTTATTCATGCAGGTTAATGAATCAAATGCTAAATTTAATGCAGATATTTCTCAGCAACTTCATCTTAAGATATTTTATGCATTTATGTCCAGCAAAACAGATGTACACAGACATTCCTTTTGCAAAAATATCTTCTAACAGGCCCATGGGGCAAATTTATTGTAGTGGAGACCTAGGTCAATGTAATGGAATGGTAAAAATAAATGAAAAATCAATGTAACAAGGGTTGGACGCAAAGACTTATTTTTTGTGGTCCAAACAGAACCCTCCTTTGTTGTAACCATATCTGTTGATCAATACATACTGATTGTTTTTACCTTTTCATGTTGCTTTCTAGCTCTATGTAGATCTAGAATTGGTTATTGTTTGTGAATGTTTATTTCCTTACAATCCTTTTCTTATATTTTACCTCTAAGATCTATAGGATTTGTGTGAGTTTATCAGTTGTATTCAGTTACTCTGTGTATTTTAGCTTTGTGGGTGTTCTTTATTCAAACCTGGTGTATCACCTTTCCCTTTCAATTTCTCCTTTTTCCCCTTTTCCCAGCGATGTTAGATTATGTTTAGTCTTAGTTTACTTTGAATCTCATATTCAGAAAGAGGAACAAGCTCTCTCTGGAGGTTTGATTTCCTTTGCAAGGTCCCACACTTGGAAATCACTCCCATGTTTCACTGGATTGTTACAGCAAATGCGCTTCAATATAGGGTGCAAATCCAAGTGACTACATGACCTAAGGTTTGACTTTGTGTGACCTTGTGTTGACCTTATGTTGTGATCAAGGGTTTTGCCGAAATGTTGACCAAAGTTGACCTTGTGTTGGAATCAATGGTTTGTGAACACTCTATGATGCTCATGTTTTTGTTCTTTTCAATTTTTGGATGCATGCAAGCCTATATGAGTGCAAAACAATTTTTTGTGCTTTTTTTCTATTTATAGAAATGAAAGTACTTTTTTCTATTCTAGGAATTAAAAAATGTATGCAAACTAATATGAGATTACCTAATGTAATTGAATCTATGTTTTTGGTTTATTTTTCTAAATGTGCGGAACAATTACTCTAGGAAAGGAAAATTGTTTTGAAATGAATCTAATCTATGAACTTGTGAAAGAAAACTACTTTAATAATGCAAGATCTACTTAGCCTATCAAGGAAAAAGCAACATGCATTTACTATTTCCAAGAGAAAAGTTTGATTATCTAATTACTATGAAATAAAAAGCATGAAGGAACCTAAAATAAAGAGACATGTGAGCCTCCACTACCCTCAGAAATCTTTGTATGGCAACCTCTTATCCTCTTGCAACAGTGGGGTGATCCTCTTAGCAACAATAAGAAAAGGGATGCAAAAGAAGATTTTGGAAGCTTGAATGAGAGCTCAATGAGAGCTTGTGAGCACTGTGTCTTGTGATGTGAGCAATGTATCAACACAAAAATGAGCTTTTAGCAAAGCTATATGAGACAACAATAAAAAGCAAAAAGCTCTGGCGTCCTGTGTGAGCATATGGATGCTTGATTGGAGAGCAATAACCTGCAAGAACTGTGTGCACAAATGAAATTGCCTCCCTTTGTGCTTGGGGGTGGGGGGTATTTATAGGTTTGAAGAAGGCATGAGAGGTGGAGAGGATTAAGAGTTAACTCCCTTTGATTAAAGAGTTAACTTAGAATACACAAGAGTGATTTGGGTTAAAATTGGAGTGATCTAACCAATTATAACTTATCACTTAAGAAGAAATGGAGAAAGAGAATGCATGGGTTGATAACTTAAGATAAAAATAATCTAAATATGCATGGGTGGGTGCATGAAATAGTTAACTCTATCTTTGGGACAAAATTCCATGCAAATAGGAAGAAAAACGGGTGAAAATAGAGCTATTTTTGGCCAAAAACTTGAGTTATTTTGCAGCTAGGAAAGACGGTAGGGTTGCCACCTGGTTGCCTCTTTCACTAGTCCTGGTCACCCAAGGGTGACCCATGGGCAACCCTCAGAGGAGGGGTCCTAGGTGAAGGCTCGGGATGGGAGATGAAAGAGGAGGAGAAAAGAAGGGGATCTGCCTCCAGAAACAGGTCAAATAGGGGTCAAAAAATAAATCTCCACTTGCAAATGTAGGATCTCCTGGGGAGATCTGGAAATAATAGGGGGGATTTGTACTGGTTGACTAGAACTAAAAATTGAAAGTTGGAGATGGCTTGGGAGGTCCTCTAGAGGGTTCCTAGGGCTGGGAATGGATGAAAAAGATTAGGGAAAGGTAAAAACACAACAAATGGATGAATACAAGGCTTAGGGACAGAGTCGCAAGCACAAGAAATGCAAATCGACAAGTGTCAAAAAGTGTCGAAAGTGAAGAAAGGGATAGAACAATAAAGGGGAAACGAGACAAGGAAGAAGAAACCACATGCTACCAAGAGAATTGCTACTGAGAGGGCATTATTTCATGCTTACATGTATGTGACAAGGATTGTGAGTCATCATCGATGATGATGTGGAGGTTGTGCGTGATTTTGGTGCTTACAGTGACTAGTGTTGAGATTATTTTATTTTGATATTGATCTTCGATGATTTACTGATAAGATCATCTTATTCTTTGATGTTGATCTTTGTGATTTAATGTTGCAATAGCTAAACTTCTTATTCCTTGTTGGTAATCTTTGATGATCTAATGTTGAAAGCATTCGAATTTCTTACTCTTGTTGATGACCTTTAGTGAGTTAGTATTGAAATCACTTGAATTTCTTATTCTTATTGATGGTCTTCGGTTGATTTTCTTATCCTTAATTGTTGATCTACAAAGATTTAGTGTTTTGATCTACTCACCTTATTATGTTGATCTACTTATTTTTGATACCCATCCTTTGTGATTTAATGTTGTAATCGTGATTTAGAGTGGTAATTATATTGATCACCTTTTTCTTAATAGTGGGGATCTTTTATGGTTTGATGTCGATATTCTTCTTGAATTTATTGTTTAAAATTTTCCTTTCGTTAGTGTTGGTGTATTCTTGCCAATGATGATAACAAGTAGTATGGGATGCTTGTTTTTCATCATAGAATGGCAATTGCTCCTGTGTCTCATGTGAGTAGGCATGGGTGATAGATAGAATTGTTATCTTTATATGAGTGTGTGTGCTTAGTTTATATGATACTTGTATGTTGGTTGTAGAATGATTTAGACAATAATAAATTTATTAATGAAAGTCGTTGATACTCAAAAGAATCCCTGAGGTGGACTACTTGTACTAGTCGTTGGCCGAAAACTGAGGTGTACAAGCCTTGGATACTTATTCCTTGTTTGACATCCTCAGCACAATATTTTATTTGGGCGAACTGTGGTCTACAAGAAGTGACTCTTGGACCTGTATTGATCCTGACAGGGTGAAAAGTCTCTGGATAGAGCACCCTTTATATTTCCTGTCCTTGAGCCCGTATGGCTAAATATGATCCCTATCATGTAAGGATAGAAGAGAACGTTTGGCTATAGGTAAAAGATGTTTTGTATGGACAAGAAAGCCCACAGGACAGAAGAGGCCGAATTGGTTGTTCTGAATTGGACGAATAGCCTGTATTGGCTAATTCCTAAGTATTCAGATTGACTAAAATAATATCATTCTTCTAACCAAGAGTAGTGTATCATTTGATTTTTAACATGTTGGAGTAAAACTTTTGATGTGACTAGAAAAGTCGGGTAATGCATTTAAGTACTCGACATTTGGGTTCGGCTAGCAAGTTGCAAGGATGAGTTTAAACAGGTGTGAGAATCTCACATTAGCACAATCTTTTGTGTGTAATTTTGCATCGGGACGATGCAAGGTTTTAGAGGGGAAGTATGTCACGACCCCCTTCTAAAACATTTATGAACTTGTTGGTTAAATAAATAGTAATTATTAAATAAGTAATAAGTATAATAAAGTGATAAGTATAAAATAAATAACAACCAAATTTAATAATTAAAAATTAGATTCATATTAAATAAAAAAATGAAATTAAATAAATTAAGTTAATAATCAAATTCATATTAAAATGAATTAAGTTGAATGAATGAATTAATAATTAAAAAAGAAATACTAACTTGAGTAAATTGAGGGGAGCTATAATTAAGTTTTATAATTGATGGATATGTTCATTTAATTTAGCCTCCATGGTTTGCTTTGATTGAGGAGGTTTTTGCTTTGTGTTGAAACTAAATCAATGGAGATAATTTCTCCTGGAATTTGATGGAGGGTTATAAATAAATGAGAAGGAGAGGAAGAGGGGGTTACCAGGAATTTTTCCGGAGATTTAGCTGGGTGCTCTCCTCTAGCAAAAGGGTTTTCTTTCAATCTCTAGGAAGGTAAAAAAATTCAAGTTGAAATTTGTTTTCAGTTTTCTATATATTTTCTTTTATGTTTAATATTAACCTTGTCTTCAGATTAAAGGATATCCTGGACAAGAGATCATAAAATAATTCAGTTAAGGATCTTTAATAAAATATATATGCATTTATACCTGCAAAAATAGGTTAGAGGGATTTTCAAGAATATATATATATATATATATGAGTTAGGGTTCGGCCTGCATACACAGGGATCGGCCTCATGGCAGGTCGTCCCCTTAATGACCTGTGTGTGCAGACCGCTAGGGGGCTTTGGCCCCCCAAACAAAAAGAAATTTAATTTTTGTTGTTGGGGTTTAAAAACACAAAAATTAATGTGTTTATTAAATTTTTAATTTTTAAAGTTTTATTTATTTTAACTTGTTAATAAATGTTATTTAACTTTAATTTATTTTTATTATTTAGTTAATATTAAATGAAATTCACATTATTGTTTAGTTGATAAACATTTTTAAAAATGAATTCTATAATGAGATTTATAAACGTTAATTTATTTATTAATTAGATAATTTTAATGGTTAGTTAATTCTTAAATTATAATATGATTCATTTCGTAGTTAGTTTAAATGGTTTTAGATTTAATGAAATGATTAGTTCTTTTTAATTCTAATTTATTTTTTATAATGGAAATAGTAGTTAATTATAATCGTTTTAATTAGTTTACATGGATTATTTTAATTAGTGAGTAAATTATATTATGATAGTCAATTTAATTTGTTATATGTTAAGTAATTCGTTAGTGGTTCAATTTGTAGTTAGTACCATAATTAATCAATTAGTTGGCTATTCCTAATTTGTAGATTGGTTAATTAAAAAATTAGTTACTTATAATTTATGATAGTTAGATAGTTGAATTTTAATTTGTTTCAATTAGTTTACAAGGGTATTTTAATTGCTTATTTAGTGAGTTGTTTAATCAGGGAGTATTTTATATGTTTAAACAAATGGATAGTTACTTTAATTAAGTGAGTAATTTACAATATAGTTAAACAAATGAGTTAATAAATTTGAGTTGTTTAATTAGTGAGAGATTTTATAATATGTTTAATCTAGTTGAATTATAGATAGGAATAATTAATTTACCTTTTTTCATATACTTGGGTATATTTCACAAATGTTGATTATCAAATAATCATTTTAAATTGCATACAATACATGAATCTATCATGAACTCGATAATAGGGATTTGGAAATTAATTAGAAATGAATTTGAAAAGTTAGAATTGAATTAATTACAATAAAAAAATTTAGATAGATCTAAATGGTTGTTAAGCATGTTGAAATAACGAAGTAACTTATAGAAGGAACTCATTCAAATAAATACTAAATTCAATCTACAAATACTAAGTTCATTTTTTTCTTTAGTTTGGAATCATTTAACTCAATTACAAAATTATTTATGGGAATCTTTACTTATACAAATTAATTAGATGTGAACAATATAGTTAATTTTTCTTCATTTTTTGCAAATGGTTTACAAACAATCGTTTAGTAGCAATTGATGGAATGGATTAAACTTAATGATTATTTGGTCTCAATGGTTTACTTAAGTTTCTCAATTGGATTTTATTCTTTTTAAATTTCCTTCTTGTTTAGATAGTTAAACAACTTAATCAAGAGAAAACCAAAAACCAAATCGTATCGTTTGGTTTTGATGGTGCCTCTGGTTCACGTTTACAGGTAATGCTCTCGCGTTTGAACTACTGCACTTATTGCCTAACATAGCCGCAACAACGGAGTATGTGGAATCGGCCCTATAAATCGTCAGGGAGTAATAAGGGATATCATGATATTAAGTCCGAGGGATGGGTAATCTCCCTCGGATACCTAACTAACAAGATTAATTGAATTAATCCGACTTACAAAATATCTCCCATCACTTGGTTTTAAAAAGAATTTAGGATTGCCTTGTAGTTTTATCGCATTTACAAACATTTTTCTTGTAAGGGAACATATTTTCAAAAGGGGAAAAGGGGAATAATGGAATTGATTATTTATTAGGTAACATTGCATGATTATGATTATAGATCTTCTAGTACATTAATGTGAGTAAATATAGATGATGATTTAATTAAGGTATTGGCATCAATAGTTTCCTTAGAAGCTTGAATAGATAGACTTGTGGGTTGCAGATATTGGATGAATAGATATTGTAGTGGTATTGACATAAATGGTTGAAAAACATAGATATCTCCAACAAAAAATTTATTAGTGGATTCCATTATTCATATGATGCTCAATCATGCTTTTCGATGCTTCTTGATAGTTAGTCAATTTAGGTATGCATATGCAATAGATTTATTTGTGAATTATTCCTATGTTGATCTTGGGACTAGTGATGAGAAATAATTGTAATAGTGCTTGTGAAAATGATATCTAATATTTTAGTTCTATTCTATCATAGTTAAATTTTATTATATAGGGAAATCCTGACAAATCATTATTCTAGGTAGTATTTATAATCTTGGTGTTTGAAGAGGCATCTATTAACCTTGGTAACTATAGATTGAGGATAAGAAATGTTTTGGAACAATATGGTCAAGAATACTTTTTGACGTATACTTTGCCTCACCTTTGAGGATCTTGGTGATCAAAAAATAGTAAGAGTTCTTCCAAACCAAACCATTAAGTCCAAGCAAACAAGAAATCTTTCTTGTGCATGCTCTTGTTTGCTTGGACATGCAAACCTTAGGTAAACCATATCATATAAACAAGACTTAAACACCAATCACCCACTTTAGTTGTTTTCTTTTCTTTTTATTAAGTTCGTACCTGTTTAACCTGAGTGGGTGTTATCTGACGAAGAACTATCTAGGGAAACTGGACCCTAGAAAGGGTTGTGTACCCACTCAAACAGTTACATAAACATAGAACAACCAAAACTACATATCGTTCATAGAGAATCCTTATGTACCTTAATCCCATGGATACAAGGTATGTAGGTCATCTGGGGAAAGAAGAATGTTTCTAGTACTCAGGTACCAAAATTATGTGAGGATTAAAACTATCATGATAATATAAAGTTGTTTTTTATAAAATTATATCACCTAAGTTACTTTGGTAATATTTTTTTTTTCCTTCTACATCAAGTACTATTTTTGGATTAAGTTTTAGGAGTCCTTACAAAATCACAATCACTTTTGAGGATGTTTGGTGCATCATGCAACTTCTACTAAGAGGCAAATGAATGCATACTGCACACACCACACGCTAGCAAGATAGACACTTATATTAGTGGTGTACTAGTTGTGCAGGCCATAGAAGGGATGATGTCCCACATTCAAATATTGTGATTGGAGAGGTGTCGTATGTAAAATCCCCACACTGATTTTTTTGTATTTCGACAAATGTTTGATAAAATGCCAACTGACAAAGCACTGCGATTTTCTAACTATTTTTTAGTATTGTTCTTGTAAATATTTGGCAAAATGACAATAGAGTAAAATGCAAGGAAATTTGATTCTACTTTCTTTCAAACATATGAATTACAACATTAATTATTTATCTTTAAGAAACATACACCCAAATGATACAAAAATTAAATGTTTCTACAAAGTACTAACCACATTAATAGTTATAGTTGTCATACATATGTAATCATAATATTTGAAGCTCTTATATGCTGCTAGAAAAGTTGATATTATCCTCCAAGGTCTAAACAAATAGCCAAAATCCCTTACATCAAGTACTAGGCCATTGTTGTAGCAGTACAACCCCTCTTTTCTACTCCAAACAACTACAATTCACACTATAAGAATGTGTTTCCTCTTATAAAGGTGGCGGCTAAGGTTATGATCATCAAATCCTCTCAAAACTACTACAACTCCATCAATTCCCAAATACCCTTCATTAGGGTTTGCACGCCCTCTAATCAATAATAGAAATTTGAAACTTCAAGGTATGGCCTATTGTATGGCTCCCAACACAATAGATCCTCAATAACTCAATGGCTAGAAAAATAAGAGCATGAAGAGGTGTGGCCAACTAAAGCAAATATTTTCCCCATGAATTTAACGAATATAATTTGCTATGCAAATCTTTGATGAATCTTCAACCTGCAACTCTACCATTTACCAAAATACAAATCTGGAAATGATATTTCAATTCTTCAATGCAAAGCTCCACAGATTTTCTAACATTTAGCACAATGGTGATCTCTCGATGAAATCACTCGATTAGCTAGGTGGGTTTTCGTTCATGAAATTGATTGCCAAAAGGGTTTTCATCCTTCAGTAGAAGAATGAACCAAGTCCAATCTTGAACGATTAGTGACGGTTTTATCAAATGCATAGGATGAACTTTCTCTTCTCAAAACCTCCTTTTTATACACTTTTCGGAAATAATAAAATATTATTTTCCGCAACTTTTCATTTTCCCATCAAAAGTGACTTTTAAAATCTTTTATTTAATTTTACTTTTGGACCCCATAATAAGTCACTTTTATGGTCCCCCTTAAATTTCACTTTATAATACTAACCATCCTTATATAAAAATAATTAATTAAACATAAGTTGCCATTTAATATAAAATGTCCCTTGACAACTTAAGTCAATTAATTAATTAATTCCTACATATTAACTAAAGTTTACGGAAAATATTAAAATAGGCCAAATATGATTTTTGACCTCACCACCAACACCATAAGTGCATAGGACAATTCTCCATTTGAAAGTTGGTACTCTCCAAGAAGTTTGGAGTTCTCCCAGAATGTCGGATTCCTACACAAAACATAATGTTCTGCTTGTCTTGGCTCCAGGAATTCGCTGCCACCATCAAAATTTATTTTTGGAAAAACAGGTGCTCTCCAAGAAAGATGGAGTTTCCAAGAATGTTGGAATGGATCAGAAAATGGGACATTACATCCTAGGGATCATACAAGTGGTTACTTGTGATTATAGGTATTTTGGTCTTTCCATATGGTAAAATTTATTCGTGTAGGGTTGTCATGTATTGGCCCATTTATATGATGATTTGTATATATCCATGGATGATGGTGGTACAGACATTAGGATAGCTTCTCTAATGTTATCCTAAGTGTATGAGTAAATATGGATACCATGATGCCCAATATTACCACTATCATGGAAGCTGGTAGGCCATTAGTGTTTTGGTGGGACATAAGCCACATTGGAAAACAGTGTGAGGATAGCATTATTGGGTTGGCAACATATTTTTGAACATTTGATTCCATAAGATATCATATGGCAATCATAAAAGGAGATGGCCTAGAATGCAAATGACAAGTTTCAACTTGGATGAATTACGAGGTCACAGTGGTTTATTGGGAAACGAACCATCATTTTAGAGATATTCTAGTTTGAGTGGGTTTTGAGGTAGTTCATGATTTAGTAGGTGATGCCCCAACACCAATTTTGTATTGCGAACATCAAAGATCATTATTTAGACTCGAGGAGGTACATAGGCCACCATTTGATGATCAGGCCCTAACGAATGATGATGAGGTTAATGAGGCCACATAGTTAGCAAAGGGGAATGATGCAAGAGTGATTAATCAATATCAAGAATGTTGGGATGTGGAGGGACTGCCTCCATTCTATGCTCTAGATAGCTCCGAGGAAACACCAACAACGACAACAGACCAACCCACAACTAAGGGAGAGGAGGCTTATGATGTAGGGGCTAAATGAGATGATGAGCATACCTTTAGTTGTAGCACCACTATGACATATGTCAACCAATGAAGGGAAAGAGGACAATCTAGATATAATTAATGATATGTCATGTATAGCATAGATATAAGTATAGCACTATATTAGCATATGAGTAATCATGAACATGTGACATGTGATGTGCAAGCAACATAGAAAAGTGGGTAGTCTTGATTTCTACTACTATAGAGCATTTGATTTGTGGCACCCCAACAATACGGACCAAGTAGATTACACGTGATCATACACATGGGATGCTTTACAGCCCTTTTGATCCTATAAGCTAGGCATCTAAGACATATATAGGTGTATTGGTGGAGTGTGCCTCCCTTCAAGCCAAGAGAGATGAGGTGACAATAGAGCAGAAGAAGATTTGTATTAATAGAGATGGCATCCAATTTAAGAGGGACATATTAGATGTTGAGCTAGAGTGTGCAAAGGCAGGGGCAATCAGGTCTACCTTAAGAGATGTAGTCACTATGATCATTTTATAACAGCTAGTGGCATCACGAGAGAATGTGGCAAACCTTCATGAGGTTGAGAAACTTAGAGGGTCATTTTAGGAGGTTGAGGTCAACTATGAGGACACTTGAGAGTGCTAGGAGTTAGATGGGGTCAGGAGGGGGAGGTCATCGAGATAGCCTCCCCCTGAGTGATATTAGTTTATGTGATTAATTATTGTTATGTTGAACACTTGGCATTTGGATATGCTTATATGGACACTCTTTATTATTGATTGATATAATGGACTTTGATCATGTTATGGGTATTTATATGCTTTTCAATTTTTGGTACGTTCAAATTGTTGTTTACATGTGTATATGTGAATGGTGTAGCATGGGTAATCAATACACACATCTATCTTTGGTAATTAATGGGCTGCATGTCATTAGGGAATCTTTGTAAGATACATCATTGAAAGCTCCAAAAGGAATTCCATAATCATAATTATATATTATTATCATAGATAATGAACAAAATGAATCTCTAATGTTTAAATCCCGATGAATCATAAAAGTTTCATGTTATTTTCCTTTATGTTTTCATTCTTGTACCCAATTTGTCATCATCAGGTTGATGTCTAATACCACGATGATGTTTATTCTCTTTTAATTGTATTGGCCCATGGTTACATTATTCATGTTTACCAAGTCCTTTACCCTTAGAACCAAGTATTTGCATAAGTTTAAAGCCAAGGCCATATAATTGGCTAAGTGAGGGAGGGGAAGAAGATGGATCAACAATGGAAGTAGCACCCTCAGAATCACTATCACATAGATATGCTTCTTTCCCATCATTATATGCCTCAAGTGGTTTCCCATAGATATATTGATCCACATGTAAATGGGGTGTTATAAGATTTTGGATCAACATGATACTTGCCAACACCACAAGACTTAAAATCTATTGGTCTCTAATCATCATCAAATAAAACATTATCATTACTTAGGAGATCATGGTTGATGGCATTCTTGTCAAGTAGATGGTTTTGTGCAATAATATCCTTGGAATGAATTTTTCACCATTTGACAAAGGGTAAATGGTTGAGGATTATCATATATGTCACATTTCTTACCATTATATCAAAATTTGGCACATCAATGTAAGGTAGATGGTACAAATTTCATAGCAGGCAACCATGGACACCTTATAAGAACATTGTAAGATAATTTTCTAGGCTTCACCTGAAATAGTGTATTTGATGGGCATGGACCAATTGTTATGGGAAGAGTAATTGTTCCTAAATAACTTCTACCTACATTGTCAAATCCTCTAATAGTAAGATCAAATGGCTAGAATTTTGATGAATCTACCTTCAATTATTGAAAGCAATTATTGGTTCATATGTTCAAGCCAGAACCATTATCAAATAAAGAGTGTTTTATGTTCAAATTACCATATCTCACCATAATGTGTAAAGGTAAAGCTTCATTAATAATTGACTCATGTGGGAGCACTACATCAAATAAAATAGTACAAGGTACCCTATGACCAATAGATTCTATCAAATAACAAAGAATTCATCAACAATGGAATAGTATCAAAATCGATTGTAATCATCTCTACTGTTGTTTGCATGATATCTTTATGGAGAGATGATGGGCATACTAGATACCAAAAAGATATTTTAGTTTGTTTATTTTGTCATTGTTGAATAATGTTGAATTCTTTTATAGTCTTATTGGTAAGTGTAGTTTTAGGAGGGAGATTAGGTATATTAGATGGCAAAGCAAGTTGTGGAATGTGAACATCTTGGCCTCTAGCCATCCTTTGATAAATATGTCCAACAATAATATAATCTTGTGAAGTATCCTTAGCTTGAGAGGTAGGTATATATTTAGGCATAGTACAAAAGAAAGGTTTAGTAGATGTATAATCCATATGGATAGTAGTAGAACAGGCATCAAAAGATAAACCATGAGGAGGTATCACTAGGTTCATACTATCCTCATGTGCACTAGGGTTAGAAAAATAAGCAATAAAAGCATGTGCTAGGTCCATAAATGAATTATAACTTAAGAAACACAAATCAAACCTTTATAATGTTCTTTCACTCAAATAAATTCTAAACTCGCTAATCAATAAGACATCATCACCTAAATATTCATAATTAGCAAACAAGAAAGATTTGACATTTAAATGAGCATGTGTACTACCATCATAATCGTCATGTAATAATTCCTCACTAAGTACCATAATGTCATCATGTAATGTATGAGAAGGCAATGAAGTATCAATAGTAGCTACATGAGAGGCTAATGAACTAACATCAAGGTGTATGAGCTACCATCAAGTAAGGTGTCATTGTGTAAAAGACTATCATGAGCATTCATGGGGCTAACCTAAGATGTAGAAAAATGATCATCATGAAACACATCATCATATATAAAAGAAGGTAAATCATTGAAAGCACATGAATCTATGGACATAGGGCTATCATGACATATAAGAGAGGCATCATGTAAAGGTATAACAATGTCATGAATAGTGAAGATGTGATCTCATCAATGTCCATTATTCTAGGTGTGTCACTAACATAAGGCAAGTCATCACTAGGTATATTTTCATCACTATCACAAGCCATAAAAGAAATAGGATCAATATAGAACTCATGGGCAAATGAAGGGAGTGTCTAAAAGTAAGGAACAAGTGCTAACCAACTCAAGAAAGAAAGGAAAGCAAGTACATGATAGAACAACACCTCCATAGAAAACACATTTGCATCCATAGCATCAAATTCCAAGAGAGTAACAAGGACGGAAGGATCATGTGTCACAAAGGGATAGGAACATCTCAAAATAAAAAATGTATGCATGTATATCAGTTATGAAAAATGACTTATGAGAAGCCATGATGATAGATTATCCAAGGGTGGGTAAGTGTGATTAAAGAGGTATATCATTATGTATGCCCAAACTATAATTAAAATATGACAAGCATATGCAACAAAGTTGTCCAAACCCTAGGCAAGTCTAAAATAAAAGAGTAGAAGTGGAATAAAATCATATGTAAAAACCCTAATGGATAAGAAGGTAAAACCTTTATGCCAAACCCTAGGGGGTGTTGAACTTTGAGTTCACCAAAAATGTAATGAAAATAACAGAGTTACATGGATTATCTAGGTTAATTAAATAAATGTCAATCAATTAGCAAACTATTAACCTAGATAATAGAGTTAGGACTAATAACTAAACTAAAGAAATGTAATAATTAAATGGATAGATAAAGGGTACTTAGCTCTAGCAATTGATGATTGGATAAATGTTGTTGAAAGTGCTTTGAATCAATTTGCTACTATCATTAAGTTAAATGTCCCAATTCGATAAGGTCTCAAAGTCTTAGTTGTCACAAAAAAATATGCATACCAATCCTTGCAAGTTCGATCCCAACCACTACAAACTTGATTTGATGCGCAAAATTGATCTGTCACATGGGAATGAACTAACAAATGTGTACCTAAAAAGTTTCTTACCTTCTCCTCTGTATATCTAAATTTGTTAAGGTGGTATCTAATGACAACATTGAGGAGCTTGTCGACTTGATAAGTGAAGAAGTTCTCCTAGGTCAAACCCCTTAGCAAACTAAGTCAATGGTGATGAGAGATATCAATGACAACATTTGCAAACATGGAGGTGGCATTTATGATGATGCAAATTTGATTCCTTTATTGTCCTTTAGAATTAAAGTTTGCTCTAACAATACCCCATATAATATTAAGTGCACATAGAATGCCTTTAAATACCATGACGTAGCAACATGATGCATAAAATATGTACTAGTTAGTAAGGGGTGGGAAAGTTGAAATCTGAATTTTGGGATTCATACCCACACTCCTTAGGATTGACTTGGCTCTATCACGAGCCATGCAAAAATGATGGGTAGAGATAATGTGATTATTTCACTATTACAATTATATATTGTATATTTACTTTTATCTCGTTGTCCGTTTCTGATAACATAAACGGAGGTTTGTAGAGCTCGCGAACGATTTTCTATGGGGGAATATTTATAACTGATGAATCTTTTCCTCATAAATATGTACTTGTTAGTCAAAATATATTTGACATGCTAATCTCTTTTTGGCATCTAGTTAGCATGTTCAGAACAATTTCATTGCAAATTTGCATCCTTGATATATGAATCGTTAAAAAGTGCATTGTTGATATGTTTGTTTGAGGAGGATTTGAATTATTTGCAGTGGTTCTGTATTCATTGTTCGGATACTTCCAAATTCTAATATTACACAACCACCTGAAAAATCATGACTGTATCATCTTTTACAAATTTGAGGCCAGCAATGTTAATCCTGTGAAAGTAGCAATGGAGGTGAACTTATTAAGACCACAACTACTTAACACTTATGAACAAGATGCAGCTTGCAAATGTAATTTCAGCTGCAACAGCAATCACTGTTACCACTTTGTTTAATAATGTTTCATGGTTTCGAGTCTCCACAGGATGCCATTGACATATCATTTTGAGAACGTTTTTAAAAGTTCAATTGACGGTGTTTGGAGTGGGGAGGAGAACAAAGAATTTCTCAAAGTTGTAGAGTGCTATCTTCTCTAGAGGCCATGGATGGTGTGGATTCTCTTTAATTCAAAAGGAAAACATCTTACATTACTTCAAAGAAAAGCAAATTTAGCATAATCTTAAAATGGGATTACATAGGAGGCTTCTTCCCCCAAAAGCTGGAGCATTTATCTTTGCCTCATGAGGCATTGACTTGAGATCTTTATTGATACTTGACATTGATAAGCAATGTCAATTCTTCAATAAACGTCTTCAACTCCTCCATGCTGACATCATAGAGGATGAACAAACTTGTAGTATGTCACCCATCTGAAAACACTTTCTTGTAGAAGCCCATTTTACAACAGTGTTCACCTAAACTATCAGAAGTTAAAAGTATTAGCTTTGTATGGCCATTATCACATTTAAGTTTGCTTATAAAATATCAGCAATGAGATCCAAATTGTTGTATAATACTGTCACTAAATATTATCGCATGGAAAATAATGTATGTCTAGGACATAATAAGCTTACATGTTTGTCACTGGTTAAAAAGAATGGCATTATGCATCATGATATGCCGAGCATATTTGTTGTAAAATTGCAAATTTAATGTCGTGTGAAAAATTAACAAGGCCCTCATAATATGATACCATGCAAAAATTTCACAATAAGACGGCATTTAAAAGCATTTGACATTGCTTTGGTAAGATATAATAAAATTTTGATGGCACATATTTTTTTTGTAAGATTGGACAATGTGATTGCAATTAACATTTTTGCACTCTCAAAAAAAAAATGTGTTGAATTTAGAGATACAATATAAGAAGAATTTAAGTGCTATATAGAAACTAAAAAATAAATAAAGGTCGGACTCCCCCTTCCTTTAGAGTTAGACAAACCCATCCATCTTTATTCCCCTTTCCAGAGGAAGGGGACAAACCCATCCATCTTTACTTCTCTTTCCTTTAGAGTTAGACAAGCCCATCCACAAAAGATGGATGATTTGGTACAATTAGTTACATATACAAGAAATATGAAACAAATGAGATCTAAACATATCCGAGTGAATGGAAAAGAAGCCCTGGAATGACTAGGCCCCCTACCGGGGTGGGTGGGAGATGGCATGCTCAACATACTCTTATATAGAATAATTCATTATGTCAACATTCTGCTTAAGTTAATAGGTAGGAGATATATCAACCATTGATTGTAGTGTAGTTCTTGATTTACAACATTCAACCAATTATAAACCCTTCAAATATGCAATCAAAAATAATAATAAGTTTGATAGGGTACATGCTTCCATACAAGTTCTTCCAAACAGTGGAGCAACGCAGTTTTTCAATTCATTATTAGCACGCATAGTTTTCTTATCCACATATTCTGCATATAGTGTGTGCTGTAGTACAGTCAAAACTTGCTATAGATGTTTACCTTTTTTTTTTCAGTTACAATTTGTGAAGATGTGTTTACTTATATATTTTCAAACCAAAATGTTATTTTCTGATGCACTTTAAGAGCAAAAAAAGGGAATAACGAAAACCATAGAAATCAAGATTAACAAGTTCGTATATAGATCCTTTGAATATGTAATTCCAAATGTTAACATTGATAAAATTCAAGAAGCGGATTGACATGGAGGATTGAATAATAAGTTACGTTTTTTCAATTCATCATTTAAATACATTTTTTATTCAAATATTATACAGGTCCTACATCTAAGTCATACACTGAAGTTCATAATAATGGATGCATAGTTATCTTTATCCATTATAATAATATGCATACATGTTTCGTTGCTTGCTTGGAATATATGGAGGATGGAGATGAGGGGCAAGGAAGGGCGCTCATTGAGAAATAAATGGACGTTCAGTAGATTATGATATCATTGCTTTTAGGTGCTGCCATTGTCATGAATATGGCAATTAGGTACACAGAAACCAGAACAATCTCAGTCAAATTTAGGTACCCAATCAAAATAATGGCCTGAAAATTGATTTGCATCCGGCACAAAAGATGTGCATCATATTAATGGCCTCCCATAGCTTGTATTGGAAAGACTGGACGGTTCAACAGAACCAGTGCAAATTTATAGGTTTCAAGCGACGTTTTCCAGCAAAATAATTGTCCTAACTAAGCCAATTCCAAATAATAGCTCCAGAATACTATTAAGCAGAGTAGAAATAGCTCCAGAAAAATATCAAGCAGAGGAGATTTCTGATGAGGCATTGAATGAATTAGCTCAGCAAAATACAGTTTACAGCATCACCATATGCTCAAGCCACATCTGAAAGAACCTAAACAATCCAACCCAACTAAATAGTTGAGTAACACCTAGCATTCCTCCTATCAAATCTCACATATATAATGTAGCCTATATAAAGCTTGAAGATAATCACTCTGTGGAAGATACTGATTATATGGAGGGCATCATTGAAGAAGCAAGGGACACATCTGAGACTAATAACAAAATTTCCCAAAGGATCGAGAGGATCCAATCTGGTCAACCAAACGATTATACATAGACAAAAAAGGAATGAGTTTCTTTTTGCAATCTTACAGAAGAGAGGAAACAGTTGATCGTGTTTCGTGGATATGTGATTCTGCCAAGTCTTTTTTTATATTGTTTCAAGCTGATTTCCATTATTTTTCCATTGCCTCTCTTTCTTTGTGTGATACACCTGAGGGACACTTCGATGATCAGCGACAGTTGCAAAGCTATCAGACATACAATTCGATTAGCCGCCGCTGGTTTTCCCGAAAGCAAGGTGTAAGGAACTTGTCAACAAGAAAACTTCCCATTTTTTTCAGGGAGTTACAACCAGAGTAGCTTTCCCTTTACATGATATTGACGCAAAACTTTAAAACAGAATTCAATTCCTCAGGTTTGAAACAGAAAAACTTGATAAAAACTCAAGAAACTAAAAAACAACATAATATTTGTAAAAATGAAAACAACTGATTTTATAATTTCATTTCAAATGTAGTGAGTAGAGATAAAAATAAACATAATGCATTAAAAACACAAATCACAAAAAAATTGTGTAGGGTTTCAAAATTGTTTGACGTTTATACAGGAAGGTTTACATAAAAAACAAAGGGTTGGCCCTAATATAGTACGCCGGGCTGTTGTAGAGCACAACCTACTGTATTCTGGACACCGTGTATTTTATTTTAACCCTTATTTGCATATAATTTTTTTTAAAACCTCATTAGAGTTTAAAATTTAACTTCTACAATTAAATTTATTTAAAATAAACTTTAAAATGCTCCAACCTTAAACAAAAATTTTCAGTATCCATGTGCTCTGTATTTTTCTGCCTGTAAATGTAAAAGTGAGCCCAAAAAAAGATTTGTGTACATAGAAATTTCAGAACTGCTTCTCAAATAAGTCTGGAAATGAAATGGTGCAGCAGCAGGTGGTGATTAATCGCAAGTTTTCAAGAGTAATGCCACTTTGGTTAAAACTGTCCAGGTGGATGTGACTTGGATTATCAAAGCAAAGTTTGCTAGTTTTGTTTAAGGATGTTGACTCTTTGCACCTTGAGACAAAAGCTAAGATACTACCACTACTAGATCTTTTGGGCCAGAACTTTGTAATCATGTTGTGCAACTGATTTAAGCATTTTTTTAGCTGTGATATAAGATGTATTTCTAAGGCAAGATTTTCCTTGTAATCATTTTTAGATGCAAGATAAGATGTATTTCTTTTTAAAATAAAAAGACTTATCTCAATATCAAACTTTCATGGCAAAATAGCAGAATTATATTCTTAATTGGACTGTTATATGGAAATTAATAATGTTATATTTTACACCCTCTCAACCTAAGCTTCTCTACTAGACTTTAGTGTTGGAGATCTATCACTATGAGGAAATCAATGTTACCTGATTTTCCTGTAGATATGGGAGGAGATTCTAACAAGGTAGTTTTCTCTTTTAGAAAAAGCTAACTGCAATCTTACAAGAAAACATACAGCCTACCTCTATTTATTGAAGAACTAAGGCTAGTGGATATTATTCTAAAAGAAGAAAATATACCGCAGTGCAATAGGAGATGATTTGTAGAATGTGTTTGAGAATCTTAACTATTTTTAATTTACTTTAACACTTAATTTTTATTTTTGTTTAAGTGACATTCAATACTCAAAACCTACAATGCATGATTTCACATAACTGGCCTTAATCCAAACCACAATCGACACTCCTCCCTTATTAACAACAATCTTCAATTTAAATATATTGGTCTCAAGCGTCAAATTTTCAATACTAATCAGGCAATGTTGGAAGGACAGACAAATTTTCAAGGTTATAAAATGCCTATATTTGTTTATTGTTAAAATAACCCAATGATAAAAGCAGTTGAATAGAAGTCTATTGCCGCTCCTTTAAAAAATGAAGCTACACCAACAATGAACCAAAGTACAGCACAAACAACTACTCTGGACAGAAACCAATCCCCTAAGCTGAAGAACAAACTCCAATCGAGTAGCTTGATTATATTCTTTATAATGTAATCTTTTGGTGGCAAATGTCCATAATGATCTGGATTAAGCACGGGTATAGGTATATGAAATGTTACCACAACTTTATAGTACACAAACGTTCATCATATGACGAGAATAGTCCAATGAAATAACATTCTGACTGAGAAGTCCGACTAAATAGAACACTATATCAGAACCCATATCAAGGATCTGCTAACTAAATCACAATTTGTATGCATTTGATCCCAAATACATAAATACAACATACTACCACTCTTATAGATAATTGACAGATCAGGCCTTGATGGCTCGTCACTAGAACTGAAATGAAGAGAGTTCTCATCACAATGCAGCCAAGTAAATCCCCAGATCCAATTGACTTTTGTAATCAATAATTTCAAAAGTTTTTGGAATGCTCTGAAGGCCAATCTGCTGAAATTGTTGAGGAATTTTTAACACTCTTGAAGAATAGTAGGCATGAGTTTTCCACAGTCCATGAAATAAGAGAGAGTGCTTCTGGATTAAACTGTGTATGTTTTTGCTTTAAACTGTGAAGCAAAAACATACACAGTTTAATCCAGAAGCACTCTCTCTTACTCTTGAAGAAGATGAATTTTACACACTGTAGACATCAGAAAACATGCCGCAGGTCCGCAGGAGATGCCTTAGAGCATTACAGGCCTATTTCTTTTTGGAATAGTATAGAAGATACTTACTAAAAGAATAGTACACAAGCTACAGCAAATTCTGCTTCACATAATATTTGAGAAACAATCTAGCTTTAGCAAAAGTAGTCAAATACAAGAAATATTATTGAGAAGATTATTCATCCCGTAAACAGAGCCTGAGAGGTTACTAGATCATATCATGCACAAAGCTTTTGACCCCTATGATTGTAATTTCGTTTAAAAGATATTTTTCTGCTTTGATATTTACCAAAAAATGGGTTTACTGGTTCCTTGATTGTAATTCCATGCCTACACTATGAGTTTCAGTTTTAGTCTATCAGATTTATGAAGCCATTCCATCCCTCTAGAGATTTGATTTGATTTATTCATCGTCTTGGCTGAGCCTATGAGTAGGGCACTGCAGGCTGCTTGTCAAGAAAAAAAAAATTTAATTATGCTTACTCAGATTAGTCCTAGTCAGATTCATTCGTAATTTGCGGGTGATACATGCTCTATGCAAAAATTCTTGCATTATGCTACCAATATTAAAGTCAAATTTGTATAACCATCAGGTAACAACTTTACATACAAAATTAACCAGGCCATGCGAGTAGGACAAAATTGACATTTCAAGATTCATAAAGGATCAACTTAGAAAATTGTAAATACTTGAGACTTAGTAAAGTTTCAATGCCAAGTATGATTTTTGGCACCAAAATTTGAAAATTGGGCTCAGCACCAAAAGCCTTTGATATCAACATCAAATTGGTAGCAAAATTGCTATGACAGCATAGATGCCAAAATGTTTCATGGAAACAAAACTTGTCTTCAACAAGGAATGTGAAAGTAGGCATCACAGAGAAGGACCATGATTTCGTGGCACCAAGAATCACTGATCACACAAGCCCTGAAAGTAGAGCTTAATAAAAAGATAAACACCAAAGGCTGAGTTTAGTGCCGATAGCTAATCTAGCACCAGAGACGGGGAGACAACACCAATGATGTTCTGATGGTCATTTTTTGAAGAAGCTGTTTTGGAGGCTGAAACCATTTGAAGCTGACTCTTGGAAATTGAATCATCATATAACCTGACTCTTGGCAGTTGGTTACAAGCTAGTGATAGATACCAAGACACCAATAGTAAAAACTAGAGTGTAGTTCAAGTAAGTCTTTGTACAGTGAAATTTCATTCCAATGAAAAAAAGTCTAAATGCAGATTTTGCAAATCTGTTCATGGCAGTTTTCTCTTCTAAGTGAATTACTGCTTCTTATTGGCATCTGTAGATTTAGGTGTTCAAAACAGTCAGGCAACGTAACAAACTCAGATTTCATATACAGTTCACAGGGAGATTCTGGCTCAGCCTCAGAAACAGAGCATGGAGATTCAGTAAAGCTACATCTAGAACAACCATATCAAGGCTGATCAGGAAAGGAGTATAAGCTAGTAAACATGGTTTATTTTGGGTAATCCACAATGAAAGATCACCCTTTCTTTTGAAAGATGCATTGCAGCACTTCTCTGCCAGAGCTTGAAATAGCTTCCTCTGCAATATCACTTCCAGCTTTGAAATACACAGCAATTTTTTTTATTGCACCATTGTAGCATCTGGTTATTGTGCAACAAAAATTGCACACAGAAAGGATTGGCATTGTTCATTATTTCCAATGCAGTAATTCTATCGTCGTAGGCTTTATCAAACAAATTAATTGCTGAATTGAAGCAAAGACAAGACAGATATAACTCAAGAGAGAGATGAACTATGACGGGGAATGCATGATTGTTGATACTGTACAGTCAAACAAGGGTGTGAACACTTGTTGCAGCATAATAAAAAAAAGCATTTTAGATAAATGTTGGATTTGGCTATGGAGGAGTTGGCACAGCCTTTGCCAAAGGGTGTATTATTTGCAATGCACAGAAGATGTAATCCATTTACTAAAACCATGTCCTTTTGCATCACAAATCTGGAATGTTGTAACCTCCTTGGAAGACCAATCTATGCCTGCTGTCAATTCTTCAGAGGTTTACTGGTAATATGACCATATTTGGGGGACAATCCCCACATTTTTCCATTAGAGAATATAGATTCCATCAATCAACAAGCATTCATGGGACCCTAAATAAACCAAGCATCTTCACCAAATCATCTATGGCTCAATATCAAGCAGACAACTGTCACATGTTCCTCAGTATAATTGACATCCACCATCAAATCTGCTAGAAGATATCCTAGCTTTGGTTCTGACAAATAGATATTTTTCATAGTATAATTGTCACTGTGCAGCCACATCGATGCTGGATCCCACAGTTGTATTTTATTTTGAATTTTGATGGTGCCTCTAAGTCAAAATCAGTGACATCTAGTATAGGAGGAATAATTCACAACAGCAGAGGCAAGGTCCAATTATAATATGACCTTAGCACTGGCAACTTAAGCAGTATGGACATGATCCTGTGGAAGGGGTTATCAGATTCTTCTCAGCCACTCCTGTTGCAAGGTTTTTGGAGAGTTTCACAGAAAGTTCGTCAAGTCTGTCAGAATTTCTGGCTTTCACTACTGTTTTTCTGGGAGCATGCCTCGGGAATCAGTTAAAATATCTTTGCAAAAAAATCACCAAAGGGGAGCTCTTATTTGGCAAAATGCCCTAAAACTTCTTTGCCGGTGCTGCAAACTTACCAGAAAAAATTTTCAGCAGAAAATTCTGAGCTCCACGTGCCAGGTTCAGATTCTGTTTGTTAGGGTTGCTCTGTTTTGGATGTTTCATGGCACATACATGGCCTCCAACTGCTCAATCAGGCCTTTTAAATTTGATTGCGGTAACTCCATTCCATTGATAACCCTAAGAACTTCACACACGAGTTCAGACAGATTAACCGAATAGAGATGCCCACAATCTAGATTCAACAACATCAAATGGCATTGTGTATCCTGTCAAATCAATAATTCTGCCGATTCACTTGCTAGTTTGGCATTAATCAGATGTCAGGTCAGCTCCTTGTCAATTGACCACCTGACTTCAATCATTTCTCCTCCATCATTCACCATGTCTGGCAGGTTGTTAATACAGATGTCTGGCTTGAGTGAACTTTAACATATCACTGACCAGCCATTTATTAACCAAGATCAAAAGTGTCAACCTTTAACAGTTTGATTTTCAACTGCTAGTCTTAGCTACTTTTATACAAAGGTTGAACCCATGTCTCCTCCATAATCTCAAGTTTTCTATACTGCCATTGTGCATAAGTAGATTTAAACAATTTCACTTGAGACTTCAACCTGACTGTTGTAAGCAATTTGGAACTCTTGAATTCACACTGAGATTGACAATCTAAGTAGCAGCTATGTTAATTCCATACCTTGTAGCTCATGGTTGATGATGGTTCTGATTTGGTTTTGTTAATGCAATTATAAATGTCGTATTCTTTTATTTTCTAATACAGAAGCCAAAGACATTTTTTTATTTTGATATTCCATTGTTAGTGTAAACAAATAAAGCGTTGGGCTTTCATGTACATATGCTTTTATTATTTCACATAATGTTAATCGCTGTCTTCTGCAGACATATTGCAATAGTGAATATTTTGTATATTCTTTTTAAAGAAACGTGTCTCACATCACCCCAAAGAACATGCAAGTTACATCAGCCCCAAGAGAAATAATCTAAAGCTTTGCAAAAGCAAGCAGATTTGGCTTACATGCATAGCCAAATCCTGCTTAAAATTCACATTTCTCCAAATGTCAACAGGACACTGTCCTCATGAAAAGTTAACTTGCATCTTGTCTTCAAAAAGAATCATTGGCAAACAACTATATTGTATTCTTGGCAAGTCTGAGTTACCAGGTTCTGCTGGTTAGCCCCCCATGCATATATGGGTCTGGTTCGGGGCCGGGTCAGCCTAGGGTTCGCCCAGGGTCTGCCCAAGAAACCCGGGGTGCCAGGGTGGACCTTGGGCAAACCCAGGCCAGACCCAAGCAAACCCAGGCATACCTGCAGCCGGGCAGACCCAGAATAAAAGGAAAAAAAACTAAACATTTTTTTAAAAAACATCCTCAGCACCTAATTTTGCTCTAAAGTGAGGGATTTTATCACCTTTTGCCTCATTTCACAAACACAAGTGAGTAAAACAGCATTTTTGCCTCCAAGCTGTCATTGTTGATTTTTGAAGGTTGCTGCATTTTTCTTTGAAGGTGAAGGCTACGAGAGAGAAAGACCTACACCAATAGGAGAGAAAAAGCTGCACGAAAAAGATTTATCTATCAAAGGTGAGTGAATCTTGTAATTTTTTTCAACTTTTGAAGAACTTTTTCAAGATTTTTCAATTTTTTTCTTTTAAGTTTTTTTTTTTTTTAAAAACTTTTTATAGACAATATAGGGGTTATAATGTTGATTTTTTTTGTTTTCTTTAAGTTCTAGGGTTGTAAATTTGTAATGTTTTTTTTTTTTTTTTTTTTTTTGTATTCAGAGTGGCTAATAGTTCTAGTTCAATTGCCCCACATGTAGAGAGCTCATTTAAATTTGACACACCATCACCTCTTTGGCAACATACAACCATGATTGAACAACTACCTAGTGGTAGGGGTTATCATTGGCATTGTAGCCAATGTGGGAATGAATATAAGAACTCATATAATCAAGTGAAAGCTCACCTGTGTGCTATTATCGGCTTAGGAATAAAAGTTTGTTCAAGGCTGAATAAAAAGGGTTGCCAAAGCAACAAATAATGGGATATATCAAAGAACAAGAGAATGCCGACATGGTAAGTAACAGAACAAAAGGAAAGAATACATCCTCTTTCCAAGAGAGGATCGCAAAAACCTCCTAGTGGCCTAACACAACCAGCTGGCCCACATCCTTTCATGCCACCATCATCTTACCAATAAGAGAATACCCCCTTTCTTCTCATAAGGTTCATTGGAAAAGGCCTTCAAGAATGAGGCAAGGGAGGTTGCACATGGGAGCATTGCTCATTGCATTATAACAATGGACTTCCTTTCAACCTTGTTAGATCACCATATTGGTGGGATATGGTGATAGCAATTGCCAATGCACCAACTGATTACATTAGTCCTAAGTTTGAAAAGATGTGCACCACCTTATTGGCCAAGGAAAAAGCTTCCGTAAAGGCATCATTAAGAGCAATCAAGGGTACATGGCCCAAAACAAGAGTGTCCATTTCTGATGGATGGATGTCAAAAACAGACCACTAAATAATGACATTGCAGTGTCCCTAAAGGGGCAATGTTTTTGAAGGCAGTTGATTGTGAGGGGCAAGTGAAAGATCCAACCTCCATTTTCAATATCCTCATACAAGCCATTGAGATGGTGGGCCCTAACAACATTGTCCAAGTCATAACAAACAACACTAAAAATTGTAGGGCAGTTGGTTCAATAGTGGAGGGTACATATGGGCATTTTTTTTGGACATCATGTGTAGTCCACTCTATCAACTTGATATTACAAAAGATTGGCACAGAGATTGAGTGGGTCAAAGAAATCTACATGGAGGTCGAGGAGATTCAAATATTTGTGACAAATCATCATGTCACAAGCCATCTTCAAGACCTTCTCCAACTTGGAGTTATTGAAAGTAATTTTATTTTTATTTTTAAGTTTTCTTATTTTTAATTTTTTTATTTTAAATTTTTGCTAAGTTGCTACTTTCTAATTTTTTAATTTGTTTTATTTTTTACACTATGATAGGTTGTCGAGACTTGATTCGCATCACACACAATCATCTTGAAACAACTTGGGAAGGTGTGAGAAGCATTAAGCACTATGGTCATCAACACTCTTTGGAGTGTATGGAGGCAATCACAAATAGAGAGAGCCCAAAAAATCAAAGCATTGATCCTAGATGATGAGTGGTGGGCTCGTGTGGAATATGTTTTGAGTTTCACTAAGGCCATCACGAGTATGATTAGGTATGCAGGTACGGATAGACCATGTTTGGGTGAAATTGATGGCATGGACTCTATGGTTGAAAAAATAAGGACCATAACAGAAGCCAATGAGCATGACCAAATAGAAGCATTTTTCAAAAGAGTACAAAAGATCATTGTTGACTGTTGGAACAAGCTGACCACACTCTTGCATCTCCTAGCATTTGCTTTGTCCCCAAATTATTATAGCAAAGAGATACTTTCCTTTCCAAGGAGGGTAGCACCATATAAAGATGAAGAGGTTGCTACTGGGTGCAAGTCTGCATTCAAAAGAATATTCCCAGATGTAGATATACAAAATGTTGTCTTCACTCAGTTTGGCCACTTCATGTCTCCAAAGAGTCATGATGTTTGCACTCTTTGAAACAAGTACACGAAAGATGCTTATGAATGGTGGTACCTACATGGCCAAGGCTCTATTTACTTACAACCTCTTGCAATAAAAGTTATATCTCAAGTGTATATCCTTTTATTTTTAAATTGTAATTTATGTTTTATAATTTATGCATTTTTCTTCCGCTGCTTTATATTATAGTTTGTGTTTTATAATTGTAAATGTTGTATGTAAACTCAACAGTTTGCAAGTTCTTCTTCAGCTAAGCGGAATTAGAGTACATGCTCCTTTATCTACTCAGTTAAATGCAACCAATTGGGTGCAAAAAAAGATGAGGATTTGGTCTTTGTGCACTCCAACTTGCATCTCTTGTCACATAAAAAAACTTGATTACAGCGAGAGGGTGACAAGGAATTGGTATCTAATTCCTGAGTGTGCTGACTTAGATGCTACTGTTGCACAGCTTGTCTAAGTCTCTATCAATGAGGCAACTTCTACATATGACGTGGGTAGTGGGAGTGGCACTGCAGCTGATTGTGGTTCAAATGAGCTTGAACCAAATGTTGAGTATCTTGCCCTCAATGAAGACATTGAAGAGCCATATGAAGATTATTGCATATTAATTGTAATTTTCATTTTGTATTGGCATTTGACAAATCACTGAATTATGAATTTCAATTCATGAGTACTACTGTTTTACTTTTTAGAATTTTAATATATATGAACTTAAAATTATATATATACGAGCACGTACCCGTACCCGGGGAAAACAAAATTGCCGTACCAGCATACCAAACCTAAATCCGTCCCCATACCAGAACCGGCTACTTAGTCAAGGTCTTATTTTTTTAGGGCAGTTATATTTTGTATATCTTTCTATACCAAGGCTCAAACTTCTGTATGATGAGTATTTTACTTTTTGCCCAGCAAGAATAAAATTTGAGGTGAATGGATACAATAGCAATGGAACCACAAACAAACATGCAAATACAAATATGCTTGAAGAAACTAAAATATGTTATGCAACGTATATCGATCAAGTTGATGATTTTGTAATATGGTGAATACAGTTGAGAAGTTGAAGTTTCATAATTTCATGAACACAACTTTGAATTGGTTCTCAATCAATACACATCCATTTCTTACAGGGGCACGCAATTGCCAGGTTACCTGAAAATCAAGACAATGCTATAGGTTTGAAAACAAAATTCCGTCTTGATGCCAAGATAAGCTCTCACATCTACATTGCTGTTGAAACATAATTGCTTGCTTACCACCAAATAAATGAATATTGGATGATTGATCTCAAAGACAACCCAGAAGATAGAGAGGTTCATGCAAAATCCTTCTTGTGTAACCTCCTCAGGAACTAATAATAGTTCTTTCATTCTGGTAGTTCTTTATGCCATTCTTTCTGTTTCTTAGTCTGCAATGGTCCTACTATGGGATCTGAGAGCATAAATAAGTAGTCCATATATATGATATGTCTCGTGTTGCAGTTAGAGGCTTTGGTTCTCAACCATAAAGGTTTTCACCTATGATCCAAATATATATTATCAACTTTACCTGATCAAAAAAAATATGCTTTGTATTCTGAGAGTAATTTCCACAAATGTTCAAATAATTGATTCCCACATTTCTGGTAATATCATGAGACAGAATTCTTTGAATCATGAGGGAGAATGCCCTCTACTTTGCCCTGCCTCGTTTGTTCACTCTTATAGATTGGTCATTATTTATGTTGTCTGTTGCTTGAGACATGGTTATGGTTTTATCTTGTGTTTGACTTGCAGGCGCTTTAATCTTGCTGGCATTTCCCTTCTTTGAATTTGGCATTGTACTAGTAGTGTTGCCCAATGTTAAGACTTGTTCACCCTTACACTTTGAATTGGCTGCTTTTTGTTCTCTTGGGGAATTTTTTTTTATCGATCTCATGTTCGAAGTCTTCTTCACCACCAATTTTCTAGCAGCATCAGATTCCTCTTGCAGATTACCATTCATACTTGACATCTTCTTTGATGTAGTGCCTGACTCAAAGTCTTTTGCTTTGGTAATATACACCTGTAATTAAAAGCATGTTATCAGACACCAGACTAAACATAAAGTAACATTTCATTATATACTTCAGACTATTCACCAAATCTATCATTCTAAGAACTACATAAATTGATTACGAGATTGTTCTTCTGCCTTGCACCACAAAACTCTTACATTCAGCAATGACTAACTATTTGCAAAATGCAAGAGTATGTCAAATTGTAAACAAAAATGTGAAACATAAAATCCTTTTTTTTGCAATGTAACATCTTAAGTTGATGCCATAAAATCCTTTTTTTTGCAATGTAACATCTTAAGTTGATGCCAAATTTGCTTTTTGACAAATATTTTACTCTTGCTTATAAGAAGTTGTTCGAATATTTCATGGATCAGGCATCCGAAATGAAGCATTTGGAACAAACCTCTGCAAGTTGGTGCAGAATAAAGTGACCAGAGCATTCAATATACACCAATCTCTCTGAACCTGTGCCACAGGTTGATCAACAGAAGTTGGCAGATTCAAGGAAAGAGCAGCTTCCCCAAAGGTGAAGATTCATAGTTGAAGAAGGCTATAATTGATGGCAACAACTATATTGCCAAGATGAAGATTGTCAGAACTGGCTTTGTTTCCCACTTTGTGAACCTGTGAGGCCATCTCTTCCTCTGCATGTTTGCCCCAGTTCTTTCCCTGAATGAATGGGCAATGGCATCCCCCAAAACGACATCTGCATCCCAACAGTTCCTGTAGAAATAAATACACCTGAGGTGGTCACACTGTCAGCCAAACAAAAACTGTGTCGTCTTTCCAAGGCAGCACCAGTAGCTCAAAGGGAGATGACCATTGCTGGCATACGGCAGCTCCAACACCAATTTCCAGAGCAAGTAGTGGCAGAATAAGCTCAAAAAGAATGCAAAATATGCAATAGAACTATGATACATATGATAAGATACCACATTTATTTATACATGATGATAGAGGGGAATCCTAGTTAATTACATGAGCAGACTGAGGATGACCTATAAAAATAGTAACCACAACAAACCCTAAGTAACCTTTAAGGCGACATGTAAACTACTAAATGTGTCCATGTGAGACAAGGAGAAGATTACCACTACAACACTAACATCTCCCCTTTAGCTTAACTTGACAGCACAAAGAAAAGAGGGCAGCTTTGTCATTTATCTCTAAATGACAACTTCCCATAACCCAAGCATAGATCTTAACTTCAAAACTTGGCCTCTACCAAGAATTTGGTGAAGATTTCTGCAATCTGGTCCTCAATGCAGAAACACTTGAGTTAATGGCTCTATCCTCGATCACCTACTATATATAATATCAATAACTTCATTGTGCTTGGCCCTAGAACAGTACATTGGATTTCAACCAATTTGTAAGGAAAATGTGGTTTTCCACACAATGAGAGTAGTCATTCAACAACATTTGAATTTAAGCTGCCTCGTGTCTTGCTGTGACGCCATAAGGTACTCAGGATGTCCCCCAAGCATCTGAGAGATGCTTAGACATCCCCAAAATATTAAAAAAGGAGACATCCATATAACGTATGGCTCCTTAAAGGAGAAAAACACCTTGAGGGCGCGTGATCAAATTCTAGAAGTTGAGGATGCCAAGGATGTGTTTTGCCTTTGTTTACAAGCCCCCATCATCAAGGGGACATCCCCAGGGCACCTAGACTGGCCAACAATGCACCACTATGGAGCACTATATAAATATGAGAGTTGTAGTGCTTCGTATAGATGATGACAAGAACTTTTGGTAAGGGTCAATCTATCCTAGTTCGATGGCAATCACTTTTGAAACTTAACGAATTGATGGGCAACCATCTAGGGTAGATAAAGTAAAGGGAATGAAGTAGAACTAGGGCATTGATGGATATCAGCATATGGAAATGTTGCACCCTAGCACCAAGTGCACTTCATACCTCAGGGTGTCCATGGAGATCTATTATCTCCTCACTTTGGGTAATTTGATTCATAAGACTTTCAATTTCAACCTTTTGTTTCTGAAAATCTTTTTCAAACAGTTTTGAAATTTTATTGACAACTTAGACCTAGTAGCTTTATCATTTGGGCAAAGCAACCCTATGGAACTATCTTTTCAAAATGGTTTACTAGAAGTGGAAAACATAAAACAAAATAAATTGCAAGCACAAACACTAATGCCACACAATTATATTGACTAGATTTACATGAACACCATAAGAAATTAATCATACAACAAAAATTGCAGCAAAGGCTAAAAACAGATTGAGACAAAAGAGAGCTTATTAACATTCAAAGCCCTAAAATAGGCAATTCTGAGTAAAATAAAAGCCTTCAATGGACAACTATAGCCAAAAATTTCAGAATATCATAAGCTAAAAGGGAGAAAAATATGCAATCTTCAAGCTTTGATTCGTTAAAAAAGATGGCTTTGACAATATATTCTCATATTACAAATGCAAAACAGAACATGACAAAGATTACCAGCGAAACACAGGACAGTTTGATAAGTGAAGAATTCAAAAGCTAAGTGTGCTAGTCTTAGTAACAAAATTCCTTCATTGAATCTACATGCTTCAAATTCTTTTGTATCCTTGCAAACCTGTGTAATGTCCCCTTCGCAAACATGAAGGCTACGGAGACCCTTAGCCTATTTCAATTCCCGTAGGCTAATTGGGATGTTGCAAGGGAATGATTAATTAATTAACTTAAGTTGTCTAGAGATGTTTATTTTAAAGGCAACTTATTTTTAATTAATAATTTTTATAAAAGTTGGACAGCATTATAAAAGTGACTTATTTTGGGGCCCAAAAAGTAAAGTTAAATTATGGAAATTTCAAAAGTCAATTTGAGGGGGAAATAAAATTATGGAAAAAATAATATTTTAATTATTCGAAAAGAGTATAAAAGGAGAGCTTGAGAAGAGGAAAATCCATTACGTGCATTTTTTATCAAACCCCAACTTGTGAAGACTGAACTTGTTCATCTATTCTGTCCTAGGACGAAAACCCTTCGGTAAAAAACGGTTTCGAGGACGAAAACCCTCCTAGCCATTTGTTGAGTGGATTCATCCAGATTTCACCAGTGTCGAATGCTTGTAGGAGAATTTATTGTGTTGGAATAATCCAGTTTAGAGGGATGGAAAATATCATTTGCTTGCAAATCATATCGAGTTACAAAGAGGAGATTGACTGCTGGCACCATTTGTAAACAGGTTTTATTTTTATTTTTTACCAGGTCGTACCACTTTGGTACCCCAGCCGTATCATACATTGTTATTATAACAAATTTGAGCAAAGCGTGAGGGTTTAAGGGAAAAGTCACAGCCTTAGCAAGGGTCTTAGGACCTCCTAACAGCAGCTGCCCCCTTGTTCACGTATGTATTCAACCTATATGGAGTGAGGTACAGCTTGTATGTGTTGCCAAAGAGGTTGTCCAACTATAGTAAGAGCCGCACAGTTTGGGTAGAGTGCAGATTATTGTGCAAAAAGGTGCAGAACTATTTGTAATCTGATTTCAACATTTAATATCATTGTTCCAGGGATTCTAATCAGCCCTCTGTTCAACCTCTTGAGGTTAGACTTGTATTTGTCTCCGGTTCTATGAATGTACGCTGATAAATATGTTCAGTTGATAAGTTAATTGCTTTGTATCAGAAATTTTCAGAATTTATGAATGCTGATTTCAAATCTGGAATAGTCATTGCTGAATCTTCAATGATCTTGTGAATATAATGCTAGTGTGTGCATAGCTATTTCTATTGTCATTTTGTCAAAAACACAAAAAAGAAAAATCAGTTGGGATATTTCAGTGGTATCAGAGTTGGTGATCTTGCAGTTTATTTGGAGAGAAAAATTAACATTTTGATGCAGATATACACAACTTATGCAACCCAGTGATAGAGCAAACAGATACTACCGGAGGGGACTCAGAAGGGCTCAGTTTCAATTTCCAAAATATCCAGAAACAAGATTTCCTTTTGCAAATTGGGAGGTAGAAGAAATCATGGCTAATAGAGACAAAACGAATCTAATGAGGGTAATAATACAGAACAGCAAGTTAATGTGCTCATTCAAGGAAAACAACAGTTAACCAACTTATTGGCTCAAATGTTGCAAAACATGAACATACCAAGAGCTAACCATAACCACAATGGAGAAGCAAGTAACTCTACGAACAACAATAACAACAAAAATACCAGAACAGTAATTGGATCAGCAGTTAGACCTCTTATGCCAAACTTTTTGGATAGAGTCGAAGACCTTGATGGTGGTGGGGAACAAGAAAATGCAGAAGAGATCTGGACTACCTACATGAGTATAGACCTCTTGGGGATGAGTTTCATGCAGCGATGTCTCTTACAGATTTCTGTCAATTGAAGCTAAGAAATAGGCCCAAGAAAGAGAAAGGTACCCACAACCAAGACTTACAATGAAAGTTGGGCAAGTTGTCCATACCAACTTTTGATGGCTCAAATAAATGAGCAACATGTTCTTGGATCTAAAAGTTGGATACATAATTCTCACTAAATCCTATGTTTGAGAGCGAGGGAATACAATATGCCACACTTCACTTGGAAGGAGATGCTCACAAGTAGAGGTATCATGGAATGGTGACCCAGGGTCATAGTCTGATAGACTCTTATGCAGATTTCAATCAGAGCTTAATTAACAGGTTCGATAAGAAATATCTAGAACTGCATTTTAGATAGCTAGCTTAGTTAAAACAATATGGCTCCGTGGGCAATTATGTATCTGAATTTCAAAAACTCTCAATGATGGTTCCAAATGTATCAGAGAGGAGGCTTATTGTACTATTTATTGAGGGCTTCATTGAACCACTCAAGGGTTGGGTTAAGCCATTTGACCCACCTTCTTTACAGGACGCAATAAAAAGAGTGAGGAACACGGAATTCTCTACACCAAAGAACAAATTCCAGCCTAAGTCATTTCCACCGAAGAAGGACAAGAAACCCTTTCAGAAGGAATGCCCCAAAAAGACAAACTTGGATGAAGAGGCGAAGAATGAGTTACGAAGAAAGCAATTATGCTTTTCATGTAAGGAGCCATGGGAACCAGGTCATAGGTGTCGTGGACGGGGTAAGGTTCATTACATTGAGGTTGTCTCTAATGATGAAGCAGGAAAAGAGGAGGTTGATTCTGGGAGTGGACAAGAAGAAGATGAAGTTGATCTAGAAAATCATATTGTTGAAGGAGTTATAGGACTTTTGCTACAGTATCAAGTACCCCCAAGTACAATCCATTCAGAGTTATAGGAGTCTTGTATGTTTAGAAAGTGACAGTTTTGATTGACAACCCACAATTTCATAGACGAAGGTTTGGTGGTAAAAAGGGGACTGGAGGTAGAGGACTTTGAAGGATTTAATGTGATGGTCAAGAAGAAGGATGGAACCATGAGGATGTGTATAGATTACAAAGCTTTCAACAAGAAAACAATCAAAAACAAGTACCCTATCCCCAAGATCGACGAGTTGATTGATGAATTGCATAGGGCAATCTACTTTTCGAAGATTGATTTAAAATCATGGTATCATTAGATCAGAGCAAGGGAGGAGGATATTAATAAGACTAGTTTCAAATGCCACTACGGACATTACAAGTTTTGGGTCATGCCCTTTGGACTGACCAATGCACCTGCCACATTTCAGTCATATATGAATCAGGTATTTAATAAGCAGTTGCAGAAATTTGTGCTTGTCTTCTTTGATGATATCCTTATATATAGCAAAACATGGGAAGATCATCTGAGACAATTGTTGTATGCATCTAAATGTGAGTTTGAGATGACGAAGATCTTGTGTTTGGGACATTTGATCAGTGCAAAGGGAGTCAAAGTTGATCAAGACAAGATTCGGGCTACTCTAGATTGGTTGTCACCCAAAACAGTGTATCACTTAAGGGGATTCTTTGGGTTATGCAACTCCTACAAGAGGTTCGTTAAGGGTTTCTCACAGTTGGCAACACCCTTGATAGATTTGACTAAGAAAGGGGCTTTCTCCTGGACCAATGCAACACAACAAGCCTTCAACAAACTTAAGGAGGTAATGAGTTCATGTCCAATATTAGCAGTGCCTGATTTTTCTCAAACCTCTGGTGAGGGGATTGGAGTTGTCCTAATGCAGAACAAACACCCCATAGCTTTTGAGAGCAAGAAGCTCAAAGAGACAAAAAAAAAATTCTATTTATGATAAAAAGATGTTAGCCATTATGCATGCATTGGCTATATTCAGACAATATCTTGTAGGGGAGAGGTTTGTGGTGAGGCAACAAAAGATTTTGACAATCAAAAAGATTTGAACGAAAGGCAACAAAAATGGGTAAACAAATTGCAAGCCTATGATTTTGACATTGAATATGTTAAAGGGAAAAGAAATATAGTCGCAGATGCTTTATCCAAGAAACCTACCTTGTGCTCAATGACAAAGATATCATCTGATTGGAAGGCTCATCTTCTGGTTGAGTATTCCAAATGGCAAAAATGCATTTGCTTATGATGTCATGGAAGGGAAGATACAGGATGATAGGTACAGGGAAATGGATGACATCATTTTATACAAGGACAAGATTTACCTTGTTCCAAAATCTAACATGAAGGAAAATATCTTGAGGGTTGTCTGTGACACACCTTTAGCAAGACATCCTGGCTACTTTAAAACTTACAAGCAAATCAAGCAGAGATTCGCTTAGAAGGGACTCAAAGATGATGTCCTTAGACATATTAGAGAGTGTTTGGCTTGTCAATAGAATAAGTCAAAACATACTTTTCCAGCAGGTTTGTTGCAGCCCCTATCTATTCCAGAGCAAAAATGGGAAAGCATCTCTATGGATTTTATTACTGGTCTTCCACAGGTTCAGGGTAAGGATTGTATCTTTGTTGTGGTGGATAGACTAACTAAATATGTTGATTTTTGTGCCATATCTTCCGAATTTAAAGCGCCTCAAGTTGTGAAGCTATTTTTCAAAGAGGTGTTTAGACTACATTAGTACATGGTCTACCCAAGAACATTGTCAATGATCAAGACAGCAGGTTTCTTAATATGTTTTGGCAAGAACTGTTCAGGTTGACTAGCACTGAGTTAACCCCTAGCACTAGTTATCATCCACAGACAGATGGGCACACCGAGATTGTTAATAAGTGGGAGGAAGGTTACTTAAGGAACTATGTTGCAGGGCAGTAGAAGGCGTGGATTAGGTGGTTATATCTGGGTGAACACTGCTGCAATACCACATACCACACGTCTATCGACATGACTCCATTCAAAGCATTGTAGGGATATGGTGTTACAACTTTTGTGGACTTAGTCATTGTTGATAGCAAAGTTTGAAAAGGCCAAGGATTGGGTCCAAAAGAGTCCGGACATACTGAAGGCACTTAAGGAAAATCTCCAACAAGCACAAAACCAACAAAAGATATATGCAGACAGACACAAATTGGAGAGAACTTTTGAGGTTGGTGGCTTGGTGTTCTTGAGATTGCAGCCCTACAAACAGGTAAATTGATTTTGATCCCTAAAGCTATTCTAGATGTACATGAGAGAAGATTAAGGAGCAGAAGTATCATAGAATATCTGGTCCATTGGAAATATTTGTCAATCTGCAATTGCTTGGGGACAAGCAATTTCAGGGAGGATTGTAATGTCCCCTTCGCAAACATGAAGGTTACAGAGGCCCTTAGCCTATTTTAATTCCCGTAGGCTAATTGGAATGTTGCAAGGGAATAATTAATTAATTAACTTAAGTTGTCTAGAGATGTTTACTTTAAAGGCAACTTATGTTTAATTAATAATTGTTATAAAGGTTGGACAGCATTATAAAAAAGACTCATTTTAGGGGCCGACTTATTTTGGGGCCCAATAAGTAAAGTTAAATTAAAGAAATTTCAAAAGTCAATTTGAGGGGGAAATAAAGTTATGACAAAAAATAATATTTTTAATTATTCAAAAGGAGTACAAAAGGAGAGCTTGAGAAGAGGAAAATTCATTCCGTGCATTTTTTTTATCAATCCCCAACTTGTGAAAACTGAACTTGTTCACCTATTTTGCCCCAGGATGAAAACCCTTCAGCAAAGAATGGTTTCGAGGATGAAAACCCTCCTAACCATTGGTTGAGTGGATTCATCCAAAGTTCACCAATGTGTTGAATGCTTGTAGGAGAATTTATTGTGTTGGAATAATCCAGTTTGGAGGGACTCAAAAGATCATTTGCTTGCAAATCATAACGAGATATGTAATGTCCCCTCCTAGTAAGCTGAAATTTTTCACTACTTAACACAACTTCAATTTAGTAAAAGAGAACATTAGTAATCTTTTAATCATTTCCTTCAACATATAATCATTAAGACTATAACATATTAGATTATATTCACATTAAGTTCATATATTTGTTTCGTCATCATGCATTCAATTTATAAGCACATTCATATATATGTTATTCATTTTTATCATTGGTACGTGATATGACTTGTGAGGGACTTATGGTAGACTCTTACGTTAACCAGCTCTAGATCACCAAGTATGATTTCATTAAGGAAATAGTTCCATATCTTACAGAGGCCCAAAGGTTTCACTCACACACGAAGTCCCTCACCATTTGGCTCGTGGGATTTCACTCACACACGGAGTACCTCATCCAGACGAGAGTCACCATCCGTAGAGCAACTCTTACAAGTTCTCCTAGGCCCAAGGATTTCACCCACACATGGGGTTCCTCACCACTTGGCTCGAGGGACTTACGTCCAGTCGAGAGATACCTAAGCTAAAATAAACTATTTCAACTACGTCATACCTTAGAGGTGATAGAGGGGTTAAAGGGACAGTCAGAGTCAGCTCCAAGCATACCACCAACTTATCTTTTCATTGATTTCATAAATATCATAATTGTTCTTATTATCATTTAACACAAGATGCCTTATATTAGACATCATGGCCTTTTATCAAAATTGACCATATATCATTATCATTTATCCATTATGCACATTCTAATTTATAGTTACATCATAATTCTATCTATTAATTTGACAGTCCATTTATACATATACCATATTTTCCTTACTTTCCCATTATATAATTTCACTCTATCATTTCACTCTACCACATATATATATATATATATATATATAAACTACCAATATATATATCTAATATTTATAACTTAGTTTATTCATGATAGATGACGTACCTGTTCAGACTGCTGCAATTAGATCTGCACAACCTTGCTGTTTGTTGTTTCCTACTTCTTTCTGATGTCTCTTAAACTCCTGCAGATCGATGCTATGCTTCTCCTTTATTTCTTCTTCCACCACTGCCTTCTATCTGATAATTGCTGTTCGATCTATGCTTTAGAATGATGAATGTCTAATCGATGATCTGTTTATTTCTGATTTTTCCTTCCTTGATCGATCATGCCACGTCCTCAAGCCAAAATCAAAACAAAGACTCAAAAGTGGCGCTGGATGTGTATAGGTAATCCACGCATAATGATATCAAATGAAATATAATCTCCAAGGCCCGTGATTTCCTTGTTATTCAGATTAAAAAATGAATTCAATACAAGTTTAATGAAATGGTCACCCTTAGTGGAATTTGGGGCCCACCGAAAATCCTGAATTATCTTAGGAAATGAAGATTTATTAACAATATTGCTGACTGAGCCTTTCTGTCAGACTTTGTCTCTTGTTTGCAACAACTGATATAAACTTTAAAAAAAAACACAAAATTCTTTTCATAAACCCACGAATCTCTTTTAAGGTTTTGAGTACTTGATGCTCCACCCGTCCCACCTTATCCTTTAGCACATACAATATCACTATTTATATCCTCTTTTCAAAGAGTCGTGCCTTTCTAATGGTAATTGTTCCTTATTACCACCGTATTATCCTTTTACAAATTATATTAAGTCTTTTGGTTTTTGCTTTATTAGATGGTATTATAATGATATCTAATTTATTAGTATTTATCAATATAACTCTCTACTAATATTTATATAATATCTATTTTGTTTATTTCATAATATATATTTATGTTTATCTATGTAAAATATATATTATGTATTACATTATATTATTAAATTATATTATGATTATTATAATAATATTTAAATTCATAATATTTATATTTGTATTATATCCTATATATATTATTATCATATATATTTGATAATTATAATTTATCGTCATATAATAATAATATTTGGTATTAATGATAATCATAACTCAATACGAAAATAATATATTATTTATTGTTCATATAACAATATTATTTAATAATATATGACGTATGTAATTATTTCTATCACCTGGAATGATGTTTAACGAGACCGTCTTTGTCACGACGTTTAGATCTTTAATTTAAATAATCCTTTAATATCGGAACATGACAAGATACAAAGAGGAGATTGAGTGTTGGCACCATTTGTAAATAGGTATTATTTATTTCTTTTACTAGGTCGTACCACTGTGGTACCTCAGTTGTACCATGCATTGTTGTTATAGCAGATTTGAGGAAGGCGTGAGGGTTTAAGTGTAGTGTCCACCCTTGTGTAACTCCTTTGTGCTCTAATATGCTATTGGTTCAAGATTAAAGCATATAATGATTTGATTATTCTATGATGTAAATTTACGATGGATATATGTTGTGTTGGATTACACATCTGCATTGGTCTTTAAATGTTGCTTCGGCTATGATTACGTTGTTGGATTTAATGCTTTGTCTGAAGTGTGCAGGATATTCTTACACAGGTGTGTGATCAATGGATGGATGTGGAGGAGACATGGAACCACTTGACCATCTCACCTTACCTAGTTCAGCGGTTGAGATAATGACACTGTGTTTATGCGGTATGTCGACCGCTTAACCCATCCTATTTGTTTGCGAACAAAGGACTATCTTCCAGTGTTTGCCCATTTTACCTTAACTGAAATCCTTGCAAGATGGATTCCTGTGTTGTGTGTAAACCCGTAAAGTGTTTGTGTCTTGGCGTGAGTATGGTTAACATGAAGTCTCTTTCTCTTCTTTTGTTTTCTTTTATGCTTTCTAAGAAGTGTTTTCCATTATCCTTCATGCTTTTCATGTGAGGTCGAAATAGTTTAATGACCATTGTGGGATGGTCCCTTGCATTTTTATGTTATGTTATGACTTTGCAAAATGCTTGCGAGTTAAAATATGGTTTGAGTTTTGAGCAAATAGTTAAATTAGTTTAATCTAGTGATAATTTAACTTAGTTGTGATATGCATCTTTTCATTAATTTTAGTAATGCTCTAAGGATAGCATTGAGTTGGCACTCAACCTTGCTTGTCACACAATTTATTTTATAACATTTGTCTATTCAATGGTGCCCTTAAAATACTATGGCATATCTTATTATAAGTAAATTATATAAAAACTAGATACATATTATATCATCATAATCCTATATAAATTTTGATTGTTTGTCTAAAATCTCTCCTTTCATATGATACGGCCTTTTTAAGATTTTGATTGTATTTGTTTTTGACAAGGGTTTATTTTCTATATTAAGATTGGGGAACCCCTTTAATGGAGTTCAAGCTATTTATTTGCTTTGCTGAATAAGGATGGTTTTTATGGTTTAAACCAAATATATTATGTGTATTGAATAGCTTTGTGGGAGAAAATGTTCATTGGGGGATAGAGTTTTCTTTTTGGAAGATAATTCTTGTTTTAATAAGGAGATATAAGCAGGTTAGGGTTTTGGTTTTGGGGGCATCTTGTTTTTGAAGAAAAAAAAAAAGAAGAAAAAGGGACGATTGCTCCCAGGGGTTCGAAAAGACTATGCAAGGAGCAAGGATTAATAGCAGGAGAGGAAAATGTTTGCCATCATGGGGGAACAGCTTCAAGGGAGGTCGCCTTCCTTGTTAGTGATTTTTTTGGGGAGGTATTCTCCTGTTTCTTTTATCTAATGAGGTCTTTAGAGTATGGAAAGAATCTCTACCCTGGTAAAATGTTTTTTTTTTATGAACTGGATTTAACCTACGAGTGACAACTATACAACCTTGTCCCGTGCCATGAGTATGGATTTAATGGCAGAAGGAGATAAACGTTTTCAGTTTTCCATGTTTGGCATAAGGAAAACAAACATAGCAAAATATGAATTTTAGTTGAGAATGCAACAATAGGGAAAATAGAAAGAGGCGCCTCAAAACATTAGAGGCGTACCAAGTAAAATGAGGCGCAAAGAAATAGATAGAGGCAAATATAAACAAAGCATATTTGAGGAAAACAAAAACAAAAAAAGAGCAAAAATAGTTGAACGCAGCAAACAAAACAGCAGAGAACACATAGCACATTAGAAATGGGGCACAACAACTATAGTAAGGTGCAGATTTAGAAACTAGTGAAAATGGGTCTCAAGGCTAGCGTTTAAACAACAAGACAAAATCATAATGTTATAATCTGTTTTCTTCTTCTGTGTTTGAGTTGCGTGCGCCAATCATAATGTTTCTGGTATTTTTTTTTTTTTGTTGGGTTTCGGGGAGGCTCACATCCTGAGAGAGGTGTGGGCCAAAGACAGGCCGCCATTCCTCCTGCATGGCCTCCCTTGTTGTGGCCACGACCTCAAGAGCTCGGCTCTTGAGTAAGGGACTGCTCCCTAGGCTAGAAACGGAGCCATCCAACCACTCACACCCTCCCCTATGTCTCAACTGCCGTAGAACGCTCAGCATTCGCCCAAATACTCTGGACTTACCAAGAAAGAAAGTAAACAAAAAATAATAATATCAGGGAGGATGTTGTCTTAATTTTTGGTAGTCGGGAGATCCATTGGAATGGGATTTGACTCCCCCCAATGACTTCCACTTGTTTTATTTTATTTGTATTTTTGGTTGGGGCCCTCTATAGAGATGAGGCCGTGCATAGTTATTCTAGTTTATGGAAAGCAAACTTTGTTGGGATGCTCTCTTAGATACCCATTATAGGGTTATTAGGAAAGCAATAATTTGTTCTTAGTTGTTTTAATTTTTTTATTAATTGTAAAATGTGTGTTGGTAATTCAAAGCCTTTATTTCAAAAAAAAAACATTAGTTTGAGCTCATTTCTTTAATAGGAGAATTGTTGTACATTGCGGGATCACCCTTGCTTCTTTAGATTGTCGCTGGGGGTTGCAGCCCCATTATATTATTATATCATTTTGATTGTTCTACGCATGTACATGTGACACATTGATGTCTTACCTTATTATTTTTAATACTATCTCCTTGTATCAAAAATGTTAGTTTGGCATGCATTATGGGTTAAATGTTTTATGGCTTAGGGGTTTCCTTTTGCTTCTTGACTGCATTGGAACGTAATGATTAGTTTAATTGTAAATAAAAGCTCATGTATGAAATTAAGTTTTTTTTTTATGCTCCTTTTGTTAGACTCTTGTCCTTCCCTTGCCTATTTGGGTCATGAGCACCCTATGGTGAAATTATGCATTGGATTTGTCATATGTGTGCATGTGTTGGGTGGTTGTGCAACAAGTTTCTCTAGTTGTGTCGATTTCCCCCTTGGAGATGTGTTGGGTGTATGTGTGATTTGTGTTAAACTTTATGTGGATAAACTTGGTGTTATGTTTGAGACCCTCCTTGTGTGAGTTTGGCCATGTCAGTAGTGGTTCCATGATCTTCTCTCTCTGTAGCTCGGGGGTTGCCTAGAGTGGCAATAGACATCTATTGCGCTCGAAGATGGCAATATGGTAGGGTCGTGGGCAACATCCCCCATTGGTCTCGTTCTGATGATCTCCTGGAGGCTTGGTGTGTGGTGCGGTTTCTTATGCTGTACTCATGTTGTTTCATGTGTCGTTGGAGCACCCTGGGTGGTTATTTATTAATATTGTACTATTCCTCTTTGTAATTTAATCATTGGAGCGTGATTCTTCCATGTGTTGGGAAGTAGCCTTCTTCTTGTAACTATATGTAATATCCCTCCTGTCTTCTGAGATATTTTTATGCAACTGATGACTGAATTTTTTTAATATTTATGCTATGTTGGGTATAACAATGTAGTACAGCAGAAAGAGATATTGCAATGTATATATTTTTCACACTAACTGAATATTTCAAAGGAAATGCACTGCTGAAATTTCCAAATTTCTATATCTTCAAAAATACTCAGTATTTTGCCAAAATATTAAGAACCCAGTTGAGAGAATATACTCTAATATCTAAATCACAAACACTCAGAAAATTGTATGGCCAAAATATGAAGCAATATCACATACCCATTTGCTGAAATGTGAAATACATGGCTGGAAACAGCAGAACAGCAGTATGCAAATGAAATACAACTCCTTGAAGCACATGCAACTCAGATTTGTTACTTCAAATCAGCATATAATTAATGCTTTCAATGGCTGCAATAATGTTCCTTGGGACTGCAGATAATAATCTCTTCAATGCTGCATCAAACCCTCATAAAATCTACACAATATGATGCCTGCGTGCCTAGAAGAAGAGGCACCAACAGCAATTAAGATATTCAACAATATCTTTTTCCAATGTATTTAAATCTGCAATAGATGTTCTCTAAAACCCCTTGGAGATTCTGAAACTTCACCGATATGCACAATCTGGACCTCTGTATGAAACCCACAGTCAAGCAATGATTCAGCTAGTCTTTCACAGCCTCAAGATTGCATAAACACTGAAGATATTTCGTTCTCCAATGCTGAAAATGAAGAAATCTGAAGAAACCTTAGGTTCCCTTCACAATTCCCAAAGCTCTCACAAAAAGCAAAGGCAAATGATCATCAATAATGAGTTTGATTTGCTTTTTGAAATCTTTTATATCCTCAAACTTCTTAATAACATTTAAATCCTTTTTTTTCAAATCCACTTTTAGGGTTTTAATAAAACTTTATAATATCTCCTTATACATGGGCGCTCAACTCAATAAATATAAATGTACTTTAAGTTGTTTTTAATTGAGGGTCATGGCCCCATTGATTATAAAGTACCCTTTACTTTATAATTTAACTTTATAATAAACCTTTTTTAATTGAATATCATTTAGGCCTATTTTAAAATTAATAACTCCTTAAATACTTATGATTTTCCAATTTCGTCTGAACAAGGAGGTTCGCCATGATACCCTCTATATATCCAACCACCTTACTAAAAATAGCAGGGGTCCCTCTCTATAACAGATTTACTATAAATAGTAAATCCCTCATTATCTAACCAAACCAATTGAGTAGGGTATCGATACTGCAATCAAGACTTGTCCAAGTGCCCTGCTATATATAGAAACACTGACTCTCCTGAAATGGTGACTTACTATAAATAGTAAGTGTGTATAAATGAGTCTAGAACATCAAACGAAGGCCAAACCTGAACAATACCCTGCTCTAGAGAAGAATAGCACCACCAAAAAGACCAAGTAACTACCACACAGGACCCTCTAACCAAGAGTATTAGCCTACGAGGGTCAATAGGATAGGCTAATCCACCAAACTCTGATGCTCGCAAAAAATGGGGACATTACAGTCCACCCTCCCTGAGATTGCTTGTTCCCAAGCAATCACGACTGCAAAGAAACACAACTACACTGGAAGTCCAAAGGAAGACTGCGAAATGTCCCACACTGAAGCACAACTGCCGCAACATCAGGATAACCACAACTACGCAAAGATGAACACCAAAACAACTGTCCAATCCCTGCGCACTGAAACTGTGCATCACTAACCGCTCATGTACAGGCAAATCAAAGATGAAACTATAGGCTCTCTGCACACTGTATATGCCGCGTAAATCACTAATAAACCTTGTCTGGAATCCTGATGCACCAAAAGGATCCCAAACCCTGTGGTCAATGCTCAGCTGAATGCCGAGATCCCAAATCATCCTGTTAAAAGCCCCATCCAAGTCCTGTGGCGTCGACATGATACCACCGTACCCTGTGACTAGGTCAACCCCGACAGAAGAAAGAAGCAATCCACCAACCAAAATAATCCCTGGGTCCCATAGCCAAAACGGAAGTCTGCTAAGCGTATTACCCGCTAACCTCCACTGCACTACTCTGATAAAAACCCCACCATGCTGAGAATGGTGAAACAACTCACTGGAATCCACCCAATACACCATGCCAAATTTGTCGCCACCTAGATCCCAAAACAACTGAACCTCACATCCATCCACCATGAAAAGACATGAATATCTCGAAGCATCCGCAACACAATATCTCTCTACAACTTCTGCGAAAGTCCCATGGATGTGATAACAAACTAAGCCATCATGCCCACTGCCACTACGACCTCCCTGAAGCCCTATCTCCATAAGAAACCCAAAAGTGGCAAACCCTGTCAGGTACTCACTTGCATGGGAAAATGGGATATTTTGGACAATTTTGGATTTACAATTACGGGCTTTCCAAAAGAATCTTGTTTGGAATTTCTGATTTTTCTCACTTGAAATTCTGCCCTAATTTCTGTACTTTAGATTTCTGCCCAAAACCCTAACTCTGATTTGAATTTTCTGTGCTTGGACTCAGATTTCTGCTCTAATCCTAGGTCTGAAAACTGATTTTATTTTCTGAATAAGAGCACTTATGAACAGCCAATAAAACATGTGCCAAACATCCACAATTTATGCCAAACAAATAGATAGTTTCTATATAGGAATGCAATTACAACAACAATCATTCAAGAGCAAGGCATATGACAAGAAGATCTGATTTCCGGGTCTGCAAGTCTGCTGTTTCAAATCTGAATATATGGAATTGAAAATTGGGCTAAGTTTTAGGGCTCAACATGCCCAAACATCATTAGACTGTTGCCAAGGCCCAAAACAATTCCAGTCAAAGTTAACTGTTTTACATACCAAAACATGACAAAATACTGCTCCACAAATCAATTCGCCCTTCACAAGGAGTGGCGCTCAAACTTGGACTTATCCTAATGCAAGAAATCACTCTCAAGGATGTGAATTGGATCCTCCAATGATAGCGCTCAAGTCTGCTGTAGATACTACTTCAAAGGATATGAAATCTGCTCCAATTAAGTTGCTTAAATGCTGCTCCAAGGTGCTCAGGTCTGCTGTTGTAAACTTCAAATTCAAGAACCCAAGCGATGGTCAATGATGCTCCAACAAAGCCTCAAAGGATGGCGCTTCAAACTGCTCAAGAGATATGCAAGAAAGATGACTGTTTTAGCCACCAAAGATGGATTCGCCCTTCTTGAATCAGGTCTGAGTTGCTGCTGCTCTGCCAGTTAGGATTTGCGGCTCCTCAAGCCAAATACTCCACAAAACACCTTGTAAACCTTCTCAAATAGTACTGCTTCAAGCTAGGGCTAAAACCCTAATGAAATCCACACCAAAACCTCCAAATCTGCTGCTCTAATCTGATCAAACAAATCTGAATATAAAATCTGTCCAAAAACTTCTCAAATCTTCAATGAAGTGCAAGTAGACCTCTGTTATGAAGTCTTCCCAAGATGAACTAGGTTTTCGTCTGATTCACCATGTATTCTCAAGGGTTTTCGTCCTTGGAATATGCTGCTCTAAAGTGCAGTCCATAAGGAATTAAATAACAAGTTGAATGATGATGAAATGATCACAAAATACCTTCTTTTTATACATGTTTTCTTTCCCTTCTCAAATCTGGCCGACCTAGGGCAAAAATTCTATTATTTTATCTTTTTTTTCTCTTCTCAAGGCCGACCCTTATGCTTCCTTGGCGCCCAATTAGACTCTGGCCGACCTACCTTCCACTAGGCCGACCTCAAAAGGTGAATCTTTATCTTAGCGCCCATATTCAAAGATCTGAATTTAATTTCTTTTCTGGTCTTCTCCCAAGTTGTCCTTCTTCCAGGGCTCAAATATATTATTTTATTATCTTAATCTTCTTCAAGACGCCAACATAAGGAATGAGATCACATATGTCCATCAAATGACAAATTCCACACTTTATCTTCTCCAAGGCAAACAACAAAATATATGAAAAGATATCAAATTCGCCTTCATCAAAATATCCCTCAAAAGTCCCATTTCCATGCTCCTCTCATCTCCAAGATGGTTCGCTCCAAGTGTACACAAATTATTTAATTCAAGATAAATGCATCAAAGACATCATAAAAATATAACAAGTCGTCTCCAAAACTCAAAATGCCTTCCAAAAATCCCGAAGTGCAGAAATTAGACCCATTAGGTCTTCTCCTGTGATCACTCCGAAAAGGGGACATTACAGTAGAATCGACCTAGAATGGCACTCAAACATCTCAGAAACGTCGGGATGTTGCCAGAGCAATTTCCAGGAAACCATGGAAATTTTGGGGCCATTTCCAAGAAGTACCAGTACCTATTTCAGTTATTGGAAATGCAGATATGGCAAAAAGGCAGAGGTAACTGTGTTGGGGAAGGGATCCAAGCTGTTTCTTGCTAAATAGCTTATGCTTAAGCAGCCAAAATGTTTCAAAATTTATGTCTTATTGTAATGCCAAAAACATGTTTAAATTTCACATTTTTTTTCAAAGAATGATAGGGGAACAAGGGTAAATGATATTATTGAGAACATTTTATAACACAACTTTCAACCATGTCATAGAATATGGCATACAACAAGGGTTTGAAATCCAAGCTTCAACTTTGAAAAAAGAAAATGAAGACACTACAAGGGGAAAATGTGCTTAAGAATCATGTGGATATAAATGAAGTATTAAGTAAAAAACCTCACAATATCTTCTATTCCAGAAAATGTTTTGTTTGTAAACTCATTTCTGTGATCCAAACTTTGCATGCCCTGTTAATAGACATGTCTCAATTAAATTGGAAAAAGGATGATTTGACCCTGTATTGAACACCATCATTGTTCTCTCTCTACATTCATCAGTCTTACTTTGATAACTACGAGGACTTGTCCTACAAAGAATTGGTGTGATATATTCTGCACTGTAAAGTACAATTTTTGCATGTCCTCTTACTGTTGCAGGACATGAATCAAGATAATGAACACTAATATAAAATTAGAACCTGTTTCTTTTATTTATCTATTTACAGTCTCTAAATTACAGTATAACCCACTTTATAAAAATTGATCAAGTCTTGAAAGATTTGCATAAATTATAAATATAGAAAGTAAATACAAACCTTGAATTTTGTTGGTTCAACAAGCTCAAAAACCATTGCATCACCATCATCTAAATCATGGTCAAGTGCAAAACCTCTCCATCCACCACTGAGGCCTGTCCTGCTTGCAATATATACAGTGTCAAATTCCTCGCCCTTTTCATCTTCCAGCACCATTGTTGCATCCTTTTCGGGTAGGTATTTTACACAGAATCCCCTTGGAAGGCCCTGAAAACACAACAATCAGATATAGGCTTTTTTGCTTACAGGATTTGCATGAGAAATTTGGTATGCCTTTTGACTCACCAACCAAAAGCAACTCGAAACATGGGACCGCACCAAAGACTTAACAAAAAAGGGATGCTCGGATCCCAAATCCTTCATAATTGTTTCAGCATTTTCTTGTGCCTGCATTCTTGCTTCATAAGAGGCACTGGATATATGCAGAAACCTTTTGCTGTCAGTTCGACTGTCCAGCAGGCCAGCTGTGTGTTAGTAGTCGGAATTCAATTTGTTAAAGTGGGTAAAATTTATTGAAAGACATGGCAAGTTACCCTTTCCGAGAGCGAGGAAAGTCAACATCCACCTACCACAAAACAAGACACGGATTATCAATACCAATTTAGGAACTCGGGATACAGTTGAATAAAGTCAAAATGCTGCAATTAGCAACAAGTAGATGAAACATGAGAAATGTTCAAATGCATAGAATATGAAAAATGGGCATATAACAAACTTGACCCTGATGAAGTGTTTTGATGGATAAATTATTAAATTGTCAATAATTTTTAGTCCATAAAATCAAAGTCAAGACTGTGAAGTAACTAATGATATATCAGTATACACCATGAACACATGACATGGTTTAAGAGAAAAGTAACACATTCAGTTCCTGTTTAGGATGTACGTAGCTTACTTCACGATAAATAGGAACTGGAAGACGTGAAACACGTGCTGAGCACCTCCTCTCCACAGGCCATTCTTGTTTTGGTTTTTGAGACTTTACCTCCCGCTTCTGGATAAAAAAGATAAAACTCAGAATGCAAACTGTGTATGGTAACTAAACTGATACAATTGAAAAAGCAAGCTTCTCTTTCAGTTGCTAGAATCTGGCAATCTGTAATTAAAGTCATGCATGCTTGCCAAGGAGTTGACAGGTCAACCATGGTTTCCAACATAATATTCACACTAAACCTTAAACTCCATGTTTTGTTACTTACAAGAATGATAAGGAATATGGACTGTAAACAAACACAGATGAATAAATATTTATCACTAAGGAGAAGCAAAATGGGGCAGAGCTCAATAATAGATATCAAGAACATTAAAGAAAAAGATTCACATACAAAATTGATTGGGCCTGCAAAATAAGGTAGAAAGAAAGAAACAAACAAAGAAATTATATTAATGCCCACAGATGACCAAAAGTAGGTCAATGGGACTAGAAGATACAGCAGTTAATAATATTTACATCTACACTCAACGGATGCAGTTAATGAGGGGACATGACCCCGCAGCAGAATATACCAGAACCAATTTGAAACTAGTAGTAATGATCTTATGACAAATATGAAAGAACTAGGACTACATAACATTAGGAGACACACTTAAACAAACGTAAGTGAACATTATGCCTTGTTAAAGAAACACACATAATAGACCATACCTGATGATTAAAGTGCAAGCTCTCAAACATACCTTTGATTTGGATTCAGATGCCATAGTTTGGACAAGGTTTTCTTTAAGCTGATGAAGCCCAAGATCCTTCACAAAAGCACACAAAAAGAAAAAAAATATCAGTAAAGTAAATCCATAGATGTCAACTCTTCCTGCAGTATATTCCCACATAATTGTATATGCCTAGATAAAAGCTTCAAAATCATGCAGATTTATGGAATGCTAGGCCATCACAGGGCATATTGAAACTAAACTGTTAAATGTAAATTTCAAAAATGGGCTTCAACTGCTTATTATATTGAAGTATATATAAATATACCAGAGGACCGTGATTTGCTGGAGCATTGGGATGAGTTTCATAGCTATGTTACCAGAAACAGGTTCAAGCTGAGAAGCAAGGGTTCTAAAGTTTCAGAAATAAAAAATAATAATAGGTTCTGTATAATACTACAATGCAAGAACCCTTGAAAATAAACCGTTAAGAATGATAGAAAGTACTTAGCCCTTGCTTAAAATTTATCCTAGGCTCTTTTGATTGATAGGACATAGGATTTGTATGAAATACACTGTGAAGGATAGAATTGTGACCACGTGTTTTACATTAAGTTAATAGATCCCGTGTCTTGTGTGTGATGGCACTAGCTGCCATAGAGTTTTTGAAACAATGAACTTAATCACGTTGATGACCAAGGTTTGGATAGGACTCTCTTGCCATAACTAAGGTAGTACAAGGGTTAATAAGAACAGCTATCAGTAGTTTAACTAGTGAAAAAATTTTGAATGAAGCCTTTAACTGCAATCTTTGCAATGTTTCTCCGAATTTCTGGGATAGAGGAGACGAGTTTTCGGGAAGGAAACGTTTTTCCCAAAATTTGGGGATGGCACGGGGGAGCTTTTAAAATAATATAAAAATTAACATTTGAAACTTAATTACCAGAAATAGTAAAAGTTGCAATTTATCATTTATGTAAGCAATTCGACAATCAGTTTATCCCAAAAGTCCAAATATATATAAAATATAATCATATTCAATCTCATCAAGTTTGTGACACAAAGTACAACGGGCCAATGGCTAATCTGACTCACTGTCCAATGCAAACGCTGGCATACTCCTCATTACTAGAACTACTAGACTCATCTAGCTCCTACAACTAGACATTGGCCAACTCTATATGTGCAGCCTAATCCTCATCATTTTGTGTCGACTCCTCTCGCTCTACATCCCACCATGCCATTGACTCTCCTTGTACTCTATCGTCTTGCTATTCATAAGATGCAAGGCACTATGTACAACCACAACCTTCTTCGCTCTCCTAGAGTTAAACCTATTCCTCTTGATCGAATGAATGAAGTTGTATGTAGACCAATTCCTCTCAACAGCAAAGGAACTACAAACCTATGATAAGAGGCAAATGGCCAATGTGTTTATTAGTGAAGGCCCATACAGCCACTACCAACTCATTGGATTGCCCTACACTGAAGTCACCCTATTTATCTTTGTTGAACTCAAGTAGCCCCTATGTTCGGAAAATTTGGGCCCATTCATGTGAAATCAATGCAGCCTCTGCTGCACTATACATCTTCTTGATAACTTCCACCAAGCATCTCTTCACCTCCACTACATCTACAGGGAGAACTCTATCAAGCCTCTACTGTCATAGCCCAAATTTTGAATACTATTACAGAAAAGTAGTAAGCATGTGTAAATATTTGTGAATATATGTTGTTGTGACTTTTGATGTTAATATAACTAGTAAGCTGATTATTATGATGTACATAGTGGCAATTAATTTTAAATTTAATGTTATCATTATTGAAGAAATTAATATTGCAATAATTTGATATTATTTGGATTTTATCGGAAAAAGACTAACTACCGGGTTGTGATGCATGAGTGCGACAGGTCAAAAGACAACACACTCATCCGAAGGGAGTGTATCATTGGGAAGAAGTGCCTAACAGTCTGAGGGTTGAACATGCATGATAATACAACACACACACTCATAGAGTTGCATGTAGTTTAAATTGCATATTGTTGTGAGAAAATGGAAAGAAATTATTTAATGCGTATGAAATATTTGATGTGTTTACTGGAATGAATTATTTTGTAATTAGTATTGCTTGGGATTTTAATTATGTTTTATTTGAAATTAATAAGATAATAAAACCTTCTTCTTCCTTTATTTTCTTTTAATTATTAGATTCAAAATGTTAAAAGAAAAGAAATTAGTTTTTCTCCTTGTTAATTAAATAAATTTTCTTTAAAAAAAAAGAAGAGAAATAATTTTAATTAAATAAATAGGAAACAAATTATGTGTGAAGTGCTGTCAATCAAGGAGGAAGACATGTTTTAATTTGGACAGCTATTAAACTAAAAGAGAATTACACGTTCATTCTCTGTTTTGAGGGGGAAAAAAAAGGAAAAAAGAAAAGGAAGAGAGAAAAGAGAAGAGAAGGCTGGAAGAGAGAAGAGAGAAAAGAGAAAAGAATAACCAGGTGGTCTGGAGGAGTTGCTGGAGGTTATTGATCAAAAAATCATACAGAATTCCTCAACCAGAAGGTATGTTGATAGATTTGGTCTACCTGTGTTGCAAATTGGAAAATTCATTTCTGTATTGAAATGAAATTGGGTTCAATATGGTTACAAATTCGAGTAACTAAATTCTTTTGGGTGAATTGTTTATACCCATCTTTACATTATCTGAGGCATACAGCATGCAAGAAAATTGTGTGGATGTTTAAATAAATTTTAATAGAAGTGTGCTCGAGCTTATTCTTCACCAACTCTGTATTGGATTGTTTGCCAGTAATAATTGTTGCATCTGTGCATTCAAAAGCTCCAGTAATTAAATTCCATGCCAATGGTTTGGGGTTGATTTAGCAAATACCCAGAATGACTGGCATTTTGCATCATACAGGAAGATGATGTTGGAATTATTATTGTTCCATTTGATAAACAACAGCAGATTCAAATAAAATAAAATGAAAAGAAAAATTAAAATTTTGATGTGTTTTTTATTAAAGAGAGGCTGCACCCTCATCCTCAGGGGCGAGCCCTCTTAAGAGAGGTTACGCCTCCTTTAGAGGGGCGAGCCCTCTTAGAGAGGCTGCGCCCCGTTTAAGAGAGGCGAGCCCTCTTAAGAGAGGTTGGTGTAATATCCCCACTGGGATATGCCCTACAATTCTGATTTCTGCCCAAAATTTCTGCACTTCTAGTTTTCTGCTGAAACCCTAGAATTCTGCTCTGATTTTCTGATTTCAATTAAGCAGGGACAGGGAACATATATACAACCAAATGCTCAAATAATAATGCAATCATGAACCCTTATGATTATATCTTTAAGCATGTATTTATCCAACAAAACATATCATCAAATTGCAATCATAAGCATGGAACAAATCTGATTTGGAGATTATCCAGTCTGCTGCTATAAAATCAGAATTCTGTATGTGCAAATTACATCCAAGTACATAGGCCAAACATGCCCAAATTCATCATAGATTTCTGCTGTTACAATTCAGACCTAATGATAGGTTGGTACATACCAAAACATAGCAAAATGAAGAGCAAATAGTGAAATCGCCCTCCTAGGGAAGTGGCGCCAATCCTAGGGCATGAAACCCTAATGCAATGCGAACACAACCACCAAGAATGCTGCTCCAAATGTGGTGCTCAGATCCGCTCCAAATGCTGCTATGAATTAGGGTTAAGGAAACCCTAGACAATGAATAAATTGCCTCCAAATTGCCAAATTGCTCCTCCCAAAGATGGTGCTCCAATTAGGGCAATGCCTAATGCAAAGTGAACATCAAAATGCCTCCAACGGAATGCTGCTTCAATCTGATGTAGAAATCTGAGTATGCAAATCAGCTCCAAGTTTCCGTAGATCTCCAATGAAGTGCAAGTAGGCTTCCATGATGAAACCTCCACAAAGATGAATTAGGTTTTTGTCCAATTCACCTAGAATCACAAGGGTTTTCGTCCTTGGATTCAAACCAGTGTTATGGGGGGACGCGCCCCCCCCGTTTTTCCCTCACTCCCGTCGGCCAGAACACCTCAGGGACGCAGGGACAGGGACAAGACACCCCCCCCCCGCATACCCCTTTTTTATGGTTTTTGGGGGACGTCCCAGGGACGCCCCCTCGACATGGGCAACGTCCCGTATATTATTATTTAGGAGGCCTTCAATTGGTAAGTCGGAGAGTCCGGTCGAGACTAAACGGGATCTGCTCAAGCAGCAACCTGTAAGTGGCCCATAGTGCCCTCCTCGAATAGTCCGGTTCTCCCGATCGGAGAGGAAGTAAGGGTGAGACCGGATCGGGTTCGTGGTGTGCTCTGGATAACGAGGGCAATGAAGAAAGCCGATAGGAACGACCAACGAGTTTAGAAAATTTTCCAACGTGAATATTTTTTTACGACGTGAGACAATTTTCCAAGCACTATAATGCTCACATATAAAAGCCTATCGGCTAATTAATAATATTATAATAATTATAAATATTAATATATAAATATTATTATATTTATTAATATTTATATTAAATTTTAATATATTATATTATTAATATTATATGTTATAATTATTATTATATTTATTATTTATCTATATTAAATTTTAATATATTATATTATTATTTATATTAATAATATTTATTATTATCTATATTAATATATTTTAACACCAAATTATATATATATAGCCGTCCACTGGCCGTCCCCAAATTTTTTGAAAAAATTTGCCGTCCCCGAAAACCCGTCCCCCCATCCTGGAAACCTAGAGAAACACTGATTCAAGCCCAACTTTCGTTGCAGCCAAGAGAGATAAACTCCATGAAAATATGAATTAATGGTATTATTAAATGAGCTCAATCTCCTTATATTTATACATGATTTCAACTTCTTCTCAAGCTGGCCAACCAAGGCATGATTCTCCTTTTATTTTTATTATTTTTCTTCCCAAATTGGGCCGACCACCTCAAGATAAATGGGCGCCCAAAATACAAATTAAAGATTTGTATTTTGTGTTTAACTTCTCCTTAGGTCGTTCCTTCTTTGGCGCCCAAATCAACAATTGTTTTATTTTATTATTTTTCCCTCTTTCCCTTCTCCAAGAGCGAATCACTTGGGCATATGAGATATCATCAAATTTGACCTCAAACAAAGTCGTCCTCTTCTATGAAAATCATTACAAATTATTCTTATTTTCCCATAGGCATTTTCCCTATTTTCTCTATTTTTCCATCCTCCAAATGGGTCGCTCTACACTAGGGCAAATTATTTGACTAGTATTGACTTCATCAAAATTACCACAAAATTATGCCAAGTCATAATCCCTCATCGATTTGCCCTACAAAAATGGCCAAGTTTGAAAACTTGCCAATTAGGTCATCACTAGGTGATCACTCCAAAAATAGGGATATTACAGTCGGCCTCCTTAAAGAGAGGCCATGCCCTCTCATAACAGGGGACGCCTCATGAAGAGGAGTGATCCCCTTATTTAGCTTATTATTTTTTAAAAATTTTTCTTTCTTCACTCCAAAATTCAAATCTGTATGTTCAGAAGCTGATAATTATTGGCTTTAAACTCTGAAAATTCTGCAATTGAATTTTTGATAAATAGGAAAGTTAATGGTTACCCAACCATAGTATTTATCTTCTGTTGAGCAGCTCTGAGTAATACTTGGTAGTCCAAACTGTTACTGTACAGAGCTAAATGAACAAATCTTCTGACTTGGAAAAATCGATGGCTGAGGACTACTCCTGTTTTTATAATGTGACTATCTGGTCAGAAATTTCAACAAAAGAATTATTTGAGAGTAGATAGATAACTCTCCAAATTGAAACATAGAGAAAACCATGAAATTAAATTTTTCCTGTTTGCGAATAGATGTAAGAATTTGAGTTGTATTTTGTGTTATCTACTCATTCTAATCCATTCAAGTAATTCTTCAGCAAATGAATTATGTTCTTGATTTAAATACATGAACCAAGTAGTGCGAACTTGATATCAAGTTTTGACTGAATTGGCTCTATCTTCAACAGAGTGAAATGATTGAATTTTACTTGGATTGTGCATTGCTTGTCGAATTATGTACCTATTGATTTTGCATATGTGAATGATATGATATTGTTACAGTAGTCACATGTGATCAAGACATGCTTGGAAGGGTTTTGTTGTGGCTTAAATCAAATAAAATTGCTTTGGTCAAAGCTTTCAGCTCAATAATTAGGAAAATGGATTGTTGAGTTTATTTGCCACCTTATGTGTTATGGACTGTGCATTACTATATGTTTGCCTGTTAGGCATTAGGTAGAATGCGCTTGCGTCAAAACACTAAGACAACACAGGTTTCATGCATGTCGGCCACAGTGGGCTATGTACCTCGTGATGGGTCAAGCTCCTCATGTGGATAGCATGGGGAAGCCTATGGCTTCGTGGCAGGGTGGAAGTCGTCCCAATGATGCTCTCTCTTCTCGGGATACGAGGAAGGGGCCTTTGGACGAGAGATTCCACTTGGATATTATTTTATATTGACACATTTTGTATGGATTTTGAACATGATATGGTCTCACGTATGAAGGACTCAATCCTCTTGTAATGCAACTTGACATAATTGTAAACATTCCACTATTTGACTATATGTATTTGACAAGCATTGATAGCTATGAAAAGTTGATTTCATATGCTAGGCTTTCATAATGTATGATTGATGTTGCAATGAACTTGTGATTTCATCATTTTGTGAATAATTTGAGTTATTCATTACCTTATACGATTACTATTGTAATTGTTGATGAGATTTGAAATTATGACTTTATTGTTACAAGGATGTATTATGACATTATTTAATACCATAAAGTATCACTGGTGTGAAATCAGTATTTTAAGGAATATTCCTTGATATCCTTATGTTTGATGGATATATGTTGATGTAAAAACTTGCTTTTAATTATTGCATTATTGTAATAATGTCTTTATTTATTGTGATAATTGTGTATTAATTGGAGTGACGTTACATCTACACATACCACTTTAGATTCAATGCATAGGCAGCCATGTGCAAAGGATTGTTGAGCTTCTCCCACCTCCACTTAATGATAGTTTGATTGTACTCATTGTAGAACTACAAGGTGCAGTCTCTCTGTCGTACAACAATCTTCATTTGACCAAGCATGCTATCAATGCACTCATATATCTCCACAAGGCTTGGAGCCTTAGAATCCTCATATCTAATCTACATGAATATATGGACATGATGTATTTAGCATTTGACCAAAAAGTATCGCTCTTTACCACTTCCTTCACATTCATCCCTTGCTCTGTCTTCAACTCTACCCACCAATTCTACTCGTGTGTTATGAAAATTTGTTGTGAGGGCTCTTGCAAATCAATTGTCCTCTTGAAGAGAATGAAGTAGGATGCATATTTGGTTTCAACAAGTTTGATAAATTTCCTCTTGGAGAAGGACCGAAATAGTGCATGCAACATGTGGCGGCTGCAAACTAAACATCCACACATCTCTTGTATCAACTACAACCTATTTGATCCACTCAATGTCACCGATGTCCTTAAGTGCGTTATTCATGGCATGCACACAAGGGGCCCAATAAATATGCTTGTCGGCAGCTTCAACCAATTTCCCAATTGCCTTGCACACATATGCATTGTCACAACATGCACCACATTGTCAAAGCCAATCTCTTCAATAACATCTATAAGGATCTAAAATTGGACTCTACAATCTTGTAGTTCCTCAAACAATCAATTACCTTAAAGAAGTAAGGACCCTCTATACATGTGACCATGATATTGATGAGGGGATAGTGTCTAATGTCCATCCACCCATCCATAATAATGTTGTACCTATGTGGGACCCATGTAGCCTTCATTTCCTTCATAAGTATATTTTTCTTGGAATAGTTCTTATCCAAGATAGTAGTCCTCAATTTTATTTCCCCTCATGGCACATATGAAGGCCCTACTCATGCAACCTTGGGCATGGCCTCCTAAAAATAAGAAGAGCGAGCAACATTCAATGAAATGCCATTGGCAAAGAAGAAATTGTCAATGGCATTCTATGTCTCATCATTGGCCTATACATTGAACATCTCTATTGCCTGGTTTGGACTTGGAGTTGAACTCATGGCCCTACGTTTCCCCTTAGGCTTTGGAAAACTCAAAACAGAAAGAGGAATTTGTGCCTATCGAGTAGTGGTAGTAGTAGTCTTGGAAGGTATCAATGCTAGTGTCAAGGTAGCAACAAGTGTGGAGATGTCACTATTAAACAATTTCATTATCTTTGCCCTATGTTGAAGTGAAAGACTACCACATATCCCAAACCCTTTACCGATGATGTGAAGGAGGTGTGCACTCACTCTCGTAATGTTACCATAGTATTCAAGGCCACAAAAATGGCATTTCCATAGGCTAGCCCCCCCTAAATTAGTAGTTTTTTTGGAATCTAATCTTGTTGCAAATTGTTGCAAAGGGGTCTTCTTATTTAATGGATCCTTGGCAATATCTTCCAACATGTTGTAAGGGCAATTGAAATTCACAACACTCGAAATTGAACTACTATGAGTGATCCCCCTTTCCCCTCTTGCACCTATGTTGTTAATTTTTAAATTCCCGAGCTCCTCCTCATCATGACTTAACTTCTAGGAACTAATACCGACACTACAAAAAGAAACTTAAAGTTTACTACATAGATTAGGGACTCAAGACAAGGATTTTCCTCCTATTTTTCATACTTCACGTCACACAAAGCACAGAAGTAGAGGATACACGAAAGTTGCAATCCTTGTTTGAGTTATCTAAAACTACTAAGACATTGTTTGATTAGCCCAATGCAACAAAAAATTAACTAGTTGTACAAATACAAACAAGGGTTTTTCTTCAACTTTTCTTACTTCAAGTTGCACAACGCATGGAAGCATTGACTAAGCAAAAGCTGCAATCCTTGTTTGAGTTATCTAAGACTCCTAAGAAATTATTTAATTAGTCCAATGCAACTAAAAATTAACTAGTTGTATCTAAAAATTAAAAATAATCACTAGTCATCCAAAGACAAGGATTTTCCTTCTATTTTTCTGTAACATGGTATCGGAGCGGGAAAGTTTTTCCTCGGCGCTTCGTATTCTTTTCTACTGTGTGGAGGATCTAAATAAAAATCGAGCCCTAGGATTTGAAATCATGTTCCTTTTTCAAGTCGCGCTTTTTGTGTTTGGGTCGTGATTTTAATTCCTCCTGGAGGTCGAGCGCCTTCTGGTTTTCCTCAAAATCACGATTTCTTGTTGCTGTTTTTGGTCACGTTTTTTTTAGGGCCTCTACAATCGCAATTCTCTGGGTGTTTCTGGGCGTGGTTTTCACCTTACAATCTCTGAAAGCTTTTCTTGGACATCGCGGATCCCCGTAATCGCCATTCTTTTTGTTCTCTGACAACCACGATTTCTGAGATCGCAATTTTGTGCTCTGTCGGTTTTCTGGTAACGAGTTTTGGCATTAATCGCCTCAAATCCTGTGGTTGCGTTTCTAGGCATTCTTCTTTGGCGGTGTGTTTTTCTTGAGGGACGCGACTGTCATTTCTGGGCATTGGTCGTGGTTTGTTTGAGAGAATAATCACGATTTGGGATCTTCTGTTTTTGCAGTCCTCTCTAAGTCCTCCAGCGGCTCTGGTCCAGTCGTCTGCAACCTTTTTATTGTTGTGGCTTCATTTTGGTCACCGTTTTTTTATGGTTTTTGAAGCGCTATTCAAGCTCGCGATTTCATAAGAAATCGAGCGAAATTCAAGCTGGGAGATGGTCGCGCCTGGAGTTCAGTGTGCAATCTGTAGAGCATAGTTGCAAGACTCGACAAAAGTATTTACTCGGCAAGCCCGAAAAATATTTACTCGGCAAGACTCGGCAACTTAAAAATTGCTTAAACTTCATTAAAAACACTTTTTTTTTGCAAAATTCAATGATAAGATGCATCCAATGAGTCAATAAAATGAGTACATAGAAGAAACAAGCTGAGTCTAGTTATATTTGATTGATTTCAAAGAAAATTAGATACAAAATTACATCCTCATGTGGAATGCTCAATACGCTGATACTGATAGTCTGAAACAAAATGAAAATAGCAAATTGTTTTTGTAAAACTGAAAGTAAATACTAAATACAAATTCACATCTTCCTCTTCCCAAGTCTACGTGAGAAGACTACGGGAGAGGGTGTAGTCGTAGGACTCTGTTGTGGCTCCTCATCCTCCATCGGCATCCTGGATGTAGATCCTACTGCTAGTCGTGGCACAGTCACTGGCAATGACTCCTCCTCAGGGTCATCCTCAATGTCATCCAATGAGAATGCAAATCCACCCCCCTCCTCCATTGCCTGTCGCTCTAAGTCATAGATGTCATCCTCAGAAAACAATGGAGGCTGCTCATCTCGCCCTAGATTAACATTATTTTTCCGTCCAAATTGGGTAGTAAGAGTTAACAATGAAAATGGATTAATTCTTTTACAAATTTTTCCCTTCACCAACCAGTCTTTTATACACGTCTACTACCTGGGGATGAAATACTTATTTTACATCAGCCAGTATAACCACTACTCTCCATGTATGTAAACTGAAGGTGCTAAACATCATTCAAAAACTCAACTTTAGTTCACTTCAGAGCCCTTGATCTGTTAGTGGGCAACAAAGTAGTCTATTGCTAGCATGCCACACTTTGGACATACTAATAATCCTATTGGCATTCTATGTTTGGGTGATGAAAGTCTATCCACAGCTTATTGTCTCAGTCAAAGTAGCCAAAATTGTTGTCGCCAATAATGAGAGAGAGAGAGAGAGATCACTAGCTAAGACTGGAGCAGGCCAGTGATGTTAACACCAGAGAGAGGGTCCATGCAAGGACTTGCACCCCCAATGCTTGTTTCAGGATTTGTTAAGCTTTTGTTGCAGGTAATGCCACATAATCTATCAGTTCCTCACAATTGTTACCCATATTTAAATATCAGCCAAAAAAACAATCCAGAGTATTTCATTGAATCTCAAACTATTTGAGTATGTATTTGACTTGTGTGTAATACTCACATCAATCAAGGTATTACTGAGTTTTGACAGCCAAGCTGAATGACAATCTGACTCCACTCATTTAATGAGTTGACTAAATGTTATGGTGTGTTATTAATAGCAGTCACCGAGTTCTACTTCTCACATTGTCATATCCTTTCCCCAGCTCAAGTTATGGTTTTTTTTTTTTTTTTTGTGAATCGATGTAAATAGGTGCATAATGCTTTACAGAGTGCTTTTGCTGAGTGAGAGCTTCCAAACGAATGACGAAATGAAGTTCAAACACTTTTTGAAGCCGCCATGTGAGGAAAACTCAGTCGCGAGGGTTTTTAGGAAAAACTCGGGAAAACTCGGCAAAAAACCCTGCCGATAAATACACCAAATACTCTTTTTGAAAAAAAACTCTCGAGTTTTTCCCGAGTCTTTCAACTATGCTGTAGAGTTTCGACGTCCATTATTTACTCATTCCGTGGATTTTGAGCCCGTGACTTCCATTTCTTTTGCATCAAGTTTTGCTTCATTGGTTTGGCGACCGTTTGTGGGAATCGATGGTTTAGAATAGGCTATCATCTTTTGATAAATCAAATTGGCAATGGATCTCCCAATCTCTAATTTCTGGTGCAAAGCAGTGGTCATTGTTTTATCTTATTTGCCTCTGGTGGATCGCGCTTAGAAAGATGTCACTGTTTACCTCAGATTTTGTGCATATAATGTCCGACCTCTACAGATATTTTTTTCTTTTTGTCTCAAAATCTGCGTTCGGGTTTGTGAGCCAATTTTTTTGCCTCGAAATTTGTGTTGTTTGGTTCTTATCCACCTTCAGCCATCTCGTTTTTTGTGCCTCACAAAACGTGAAGATTGGGTCTTTTGTCAAGCACACTGAGCAGAACAAATCTGCGGTCTATGCCTTAATGGCCAAGAGACCTGCAGATCATGTAAAATCTTCTGCTTGGTACATTGACTCAGGTGCCTCCCGACACTTCACACATCAGCGAGACTGGTTCGCAGAGTACATGCCATTCAAAGATTCTGTCATCTTTGGTGGAGGCGAAGAGTATACTGTTGTCGGAAAAGGCAACATATAGATTCAGTCTGGCGGAAGAAATTTAATATTTCTCGATGTATATTTCGTACCTAGAATGGAGCTGAATCTTCTCTTCGTCAGTCAGATAATGAGACACTCACCTCATCTGGATGTTGTTTTCAACATGCACACATGCCGCATAATGGATCGTGAGACACGTACCATCGTTGCCCAGGGTCTTGAGGATCATGGTCTATACAGACTCGTGGATTCTAGTGATTCTCACAAGCACGCCATGGCAAACAAGAATACCTCCATCAGCAAACTCTGGCATCCGCGTTATGGGCATCTCAATATGTACTATCTCTCTCAGCTAGCTCGGGAGGGTTTGGCTGGTGGTCTTCCGGAGATTCAGACCTTGATTCTTGGTGTCTATGATGCATGTCAGGCTGGCAAGCAGCATCGTACTCCATTTCCAGATGGTGATAAATGGAGAGCATCCAAGGTTTTGCAGTTGGTTCACGCTGATGTATGTGGACCAATGAACACTCCTTCAGTTACTGGGTGCAGATATTTTTTGCTATTTGTTGATGATTTCAATAGAAAGATGTGGGTGTATTTCTTGAAAAAGAAATCAAATGTGCTTAGTACATTTCAGCAATTCAAGGCCTTGGTGGAAAGAGTCAAGGCCTTGGTGGAAAAAGCGCATCCGCCAAGCCAGAGGCGCATGTTGAAGAGGCAAGGCACCATGACACCAAGTTTAAAATCAAAATACGTCTCATGACGAATTAGAGCACCACACATCAAAAAGCACGCCTATTCTTGAAGGAATGCGCCATCAAGGTTAGAGGCGCGCCACATTCAAGCCACTTAACCATTTCAAAATCTAAGGTTAAAGGTGCTCCCAAGTCAAAATGGCGCGCTCATGAAGAGTCCCATCCGCCATATGATAGGCGCATCTATTTGAAGGAGTTTGAAAGGCGCATCGAGGATGAAATTGAAGCACTTCAAGGATACAAAGCGCGGTAGAAGGCGGGCCTCTTTGAAAGAAGATTCGCCCATGTTATGAAAGTCAAACGCTAAGGAGTTTGAAAGAGTGCACTTCATCAGGGAAGAGCATTTTTAAAGCACATTCGTGCCAGGAAGGTGCACTCAAACTGGCTAAGGCGCGCTCCATGGAGACCTCCCAAAATCGCACCTCTAAAGAGTTCAAGCACCTTTGCAAAGTTCAGACACCATCAAAGAAGAAAAGGCACCTCAGAAGGAGAAAACGTGCCATCCTGAAGGCGTGTCCGCCTGTGTATAGGCGTGTCCACACCTGTAGAAGGATGGAAGCACGTCCGAGTAAGTGAGAAGGCACCTACAATTAAACTCATCACTCTAGTCAATAGGAAAACACCATTTAGAGGGAGCAAAGGTGCCGGCATGAAATGAAACGCTAGTCTTCAAAGGATAGCATGCCTTCAGGAAAATGAATAAACCAAGAACATTTGAAAACTATCCTCCACGCACTTTATCAAAGAGCTTAGTGCACCTGCTCATCAGTCAAAGCGCTTACCCAAGCATCCATACGCGCCTAATCACCACAAGTTCAAAAAGTAGATTTATAAAAAATGGAAGAAGGGCCAAAGGTTTTGCTTTAAGTGTGCGCGCCTTAACATAGGCGCTCAAGTGGAAGTGCACATGCTCTAAGGCAGGCGCGTCCGCCTCTTTGAGCACCTCTTCATGTTCAAAATTCCAAAAATAAAAAATAAAAGCAAGACATTCTATTTTTAAAGCTCGCCTCCTAAAATAGGCCAACTCCAGCTTGATGGAGTGCACCTCCTCGTGCAAACAACATGTCTTTTAAATGCTATTTATAAATCCCCTAAATTTCAGTTTAGACTCCATTCAGATTTGCATGATCAAGAAAAAAAATAGCATCTTCTATAAATATAAAGGCAGATTTGGAAGAAGGAAAAGGCAACGCTCCTTTTTAAGGAAGACTTTGCTCTTGTTTTACAAACTAGCACCTTCATAAAACTCAGAAATTTGAAGCTTAAAGGCAGAATTTGTCCAAGAAGGAGCAGTTCTAGGCTGAATTATTCATTTGGCTATCATATGGAGGTCTAGTGGAGTATATTTTCGCAAAGAAGCCATTTTCTTGTGCAGGTCCGACAGAGTTAAAAAGAAGATTGTTGAAGAAGGTAACATCATACTTCAACGGAAGACCATTCATAATCATCCGAGGCAAGGCGAAGGTTGAAGAATTCAAGCAAAATTTGGTGCCCCAGACTTAGCCATTTTTCCAGTGTCTTCGGAAAAGCTATTTTGGCAAGTGGAGTTTCCAAAGAAGATCTATTTTGAGAACTGATTGCGCATTCTAATATCTATTTATTTTTGGATCTTTTGGAAATCATGCAATTTTGGAAATCATTGTAATAATATGCAATTTTCAGTTAACTGAATTGCATGAGACATTTCTTTAGTATTTTTATTATGCAAATAAGCTTGCATGTATACATGCAACTCCAGTCCTAGAGTGAAGAGTATTAGTTAAACTCTTCTTTCCCTTCTCATGCATTTGCTTTGTAGTAGTATAAACAAGTGCTTTTGCACAAGCACAAAGATAGAGATTTTAGAATTCAAATTCATAGTTAGTTAGCTTTTTTCGAAGCTTTTTAGAAGTATTCAAGCTTTGAAGATTCAGTATTGTATTTTGATCATTCAAGTGAACATCAATGAAAATGGCAATTCTCATGCCTTCATTTTGCTGGAGTTGTTAGTTATCTGGTGTTCAATTTGTGTTTTTATTGTTTGTTCGATAAACATCTTTTATGCCTTCTTTCGCTGATAAATGTTTAATGCAATGTATCGTCATCTGTGCCCAAGGATAAGTCATTTAATGAATTTGCAAACTTTGTGTTGTAAATAAAGTTGAATATATGAGTCGTGGCTTTGTCCCTTCTGTATTCAATTTAATCTTGGCGTTCGTGTTTAAGTGTTATTCAATCCAAGCCGTGTGTACTTGCCCTGCTTAACCTTTGAATTTAGCTTAGTAGTGCAAGCGTGTAGCCTAGATTCTGATTTCGATCAAAAAAGCATAAAATCTTTGCTTCGTTGTCGAATGTGCGTCTCAGCCTTTCCACACGCTGCATACCCAAAAATATTGCAAATTTCCCTTTCATTTAGCATAAGTATGAAAAACCCATGAAAAGTTTGTTCATATTGTACAATTTTAGTTAAGTTTTATTTTATAGGGAGCTTCCCCTTCAAATTCGAAGAGCAGTTTATCGCACATCTATTTGTTTTGCTTTTACACTGAAAGGTAACAACACCTTACACATACAACAGCATGTCCAAACACCTATACAACAATGCTATTTCTCTCTAACCTTCCCAATTACACTTCAACCTCCATAAGACTACTTGACTGAAGCAACTAAGTACAATAAAACTAATTCCAATTGAAAGAACCCACTTAAAATGTCCCTCAAGGGGTAAAATAGCTCATGAGTTACACCAGAGCTTTGAATAGAAGCCCAAAAGCCTTCTAGAACACTAAAAGATGAAATTCCAAATGCTCTTGCTTCTTTTTTGTCCACAAGCTCCATCTTTTTGTCTCATCTAGAACAGTTTCGGCAACAAAAGAAACACTCCTATATGCACAAATTGAGCAATAATGTTTTTGGTTGCAACCAAAAATTTATGATGTTTTCGACTAGGATTGGAAGGGTCACTGGTGCTCATTTTTCATCATCCTGATAGTCCCCTAAGTGTCTAGACCACTCAAGTGACTTTATGTACCTATCATGGACTGTTGAGTTCTTGATGCAAGACAAGATTAAAGGGTCTTATCAAACTACTCAATCTTGCAGCCTTAAATTATCACCCACTCACACTTTTGCACACATATCAAAGAAAACATTTATATTGCAACAAAATCTGAAACATTTCTTTATTTACAACTTTCATGTGTACCTTCATACAGCAAAATTCCTCAAGAACAATTACATGCAGTGAGGATTTCAACAAGAAACAAAATTCAAAAAAATTGTAGGGTTTCTAGGCACTTCATGCCTTCAAATCTTCAAAGCCTCTTGCCTATTAAACTAAAGTTAGATAACTTCTAATGGTCAATGTTTATTGTTAGCGTTTAATTTTGCACCTTTCGGTGCGAAAGAAAAACGAACAGATGTGTAGTAGAACCACTCTTCGAATTCGGAGGGGAAGCTCCCTGTAAAATAAAACTTAACTAAAAACTTTACAATCTTTTTGGGTTTTTGCAACGTGCGGGAAGGCAGAGACGCACATTCAACAGCGAAACAAAGATTTTTATACTTTTTGCCGAAAACAAAACCTAGGCTACACGCTTGCGTTACTCAACTAAATTTAGAGGTTGAGTAAAGCAAGTACACAATTTTAGATTGATTGGACAAAATAACACCATACAATGATGAAGGCAAAAATAATACAAAGCTGTGATTTCACCCTTAACACAGAAGAAAACACACATCAATGGATACTTAGAAGCAAAATAGGCATAGTAAATTCCATTGAATGAATACGAACTCACAATCATATGAACATCTGACAAATAACAACTTCAGCGTAAGACAGGCATGAGAATTGCCATTGCTTTTCATTCATTCATTGAACACAATTTTGACATCTAGATACAAAATATTGAAAAAGACTAACTCTAAAGCTCTTGAATGCTGAAATCTAGATCTAAGTCTAAATTCTAGAATCATAAAATCTCTCCTCCCTGGTGCTTGTGCAAAAGCCCTTATTTATACCCTAAAAAGCAAAGATGCAAGGAAATAAAAGGAAGAGTTAACTAACACTCTCCGACCTAACCCTAATGCTACATGGGAAGCATGCAAGCTTATTAGCAATTAAAAATAAAAATATCTCTCATGCAATTCAGTTAACTTAACTTGCATGTTATTACACATTAAGTTCCACTTAAAGATAATTTTGCATGATCTCCAAAACAAATCCAAAAATAGATTTATTTTTGAAAAGCAAAGTCAGTTCTCAAAATAGAAACTGCTTTGGAAATCCCTCCAACCGCCAAAAATAGAATTCTCCTGCAAACACTGAGAAATGGCTAAGTCTGAGAATTGAGCTTTTTTCAATTCATCAACTTTGGCCTCATCTGGTATAATGATGGAATCAAGGTGAACAGTCTTCGTCTGCAGGATGACACCGGCATCTTCAATTGTCTTCAATAGATCCGTATATTCCTTGTCCTTTGAATAGTCATGGATGAGTGCCAATTTGGCCTCAATAGTGATGGAAGAATATTGCATGGTTGCTTTGTGGCTTGGAGGAGTCTTCCTTGACGTTGTCTTGCCTTGAAAATGGCCAATTTAGACCTCTATATGCTTGCAGTCCAAGAAAGTCGGGCCTTTCTTCTCGCTGTCCAAATTCTGATTTTTGTGAAAAAAATGCATTTTTTGACCTTGGAAAGTGAAAATTTGTAGTTATGACTTCAAAAATTTGCCAGATCTAAGCTCTAAACGGTCAAGGATGATGGAAAAAGCCTTTTCCCGAGGTGGGTATGCGCTAGAAATGAGAAAATTTGAACATAGAGGCCTCAAAAATCACTTTTCTTTTGCCTGTAGGTGGTGATTTTAGGCCTCATCAATCATAACCAGCAAAAGGAAATCTTGAAAAATCTCCAAAAATGGCCTCCTAGGCTTCGGCGTTGTCTTCTATGCGTGAAAATAGGCCTTAGGATGATGGAGAATGAAGTAAAAAGGTGCCTTAGAGTGACCAATCCGCCTCTTGGATGCTTTGCTGGCCCGAAAAGTGTCTTTAAACCTACAATAATAAGCTTTGAAACCCTCATCAATGGCCGCCAATGCAAAGAAATGGTCTCCCCATGAACAAAAATGCCTTGGAATGCTAGATCCACTCCTGAAAGCCTTTCAATCTGCCCTTTACAAGCTTTCAATCCTTCATTAATGGACGCCCTATGTGAATGCAACCTTTAGACCCTTCTCTTGCCTTTGGAAAATGACAATAACAATGCATGAGGCCTACTTTATAGTGAGCGCCAACCTTTTAGGGTTTTCAATGTGCCCTTTTCTAAAAATAAAATGCTCTTATTTTTGGCTCCATGCACAAATGAAAGGTGAAGTATGAAGCTCTATTTATAACCCTTATCATCTCTCTCCTAGGTGCCCACCTTTCTCTCTCCTCAACACCCACCTTATGCAAATTTTGGCATTTAAAATGGATTGCAAATCATCAAATAGGAGCGCTTTTTTATGTGTCAAAAAGGCGTGGATTTTTGCACTTTTGAGCGCCTTTTGTCAAGGTGAAAAAGGCGTGGGAAATAGGTGAAATGAGCGCCCTTTTTAGGGTCAAAAAGGCGTGTCTTTTGGGGGTTTTGAGCGCCTTTTGAGATGGGGAAATAGGCGTGCAAATTGGGCAATTTAGGCGCTTTTCCTAGGCATCAAAAAGGCGTGTGATTTGAGCAATTTAGGCGCCTTTTTAGATGAGGCAAAAAGGAGTGCAATATGGTGAAAAAGAGCACCTTTTCTCAAGGACAAAAAGGAATGTGTTTTGCCCAAAATAAGCACCTTTTTCATAGGCTTAAAAAGGCATGGGTTTTGCTTAAAAAGAGCACCTTTTGGAGGTGTCTTGAAAGGCGTGGGTTTCCTTCAAAATGAGCGCCTTTTGCAAGTGACAAAAAGGTGTGGGATTTGGTGAAAAGGGGCGTGTTGTGACCAAATCACACATCGCCCCATTGCAAATGGGGACCCCCTTTTTTTGAGCTCCGATATTTTGCATGAGATCTTAGATGATGCCTTAGGTTCATTTCCTCTGCCAATCCAATAAGTCTCTCCTAGAAGATTTTGCTTTATAACTGGAGGTCTTATTTGGAGGATGAACCTGCAGTGATGAAGACTCTTGATTGAATTCTATCCAAATAATGAATATTGAGACCCTTCTTGATGTATGTTTGAGATCCTGAAAAAGACTAAGTCTGGTAGCCTGAAATCCTGAAAATCCTGAAAAAATGGCTAAGTCTGAAATCTAGTGAATCCTTCAAATTCTATATTTTGCATGTTAAATCCGGTGGATTCGAGACCTATCTCAAACATCCTGAAAGGTATATTGAAAAATATTTAAAGTATAAGAAATTCAATCTCTCAACTTATACTTAAATATATTTTTCAATATACCTTTACCCTCACGACCCTGAAAAACGTCTGACTCTTCCAGAGGATTCAAAAAGCTCATCTAGTGCGACGGGGCACTTAAGTGGCGCAAAATTGCGAGGAAAAAAAGCGCTTTCAACTACAAGATAAGATGAGGATTTCTACTTGATGAACCAATGCGCCCATCTAAAACCTTGAAGTGATGTGATTTTAAAACCTTGAAGTGATGCAAAAATGTTAAAAGATTTCAAGTTTTGAAGTGATGCGATTTTAGGAGATTTTTTGCGAATTCCAGAGGAATTTATACATGCTAACTAATGCACAAGAGCATGAGGATCTCAATGCCTTGAACTAATGCGTAAAAACATGAGGATTTCAATCAATCATCTAGTGCGCCCAAACTAAAAGCATCATTTTGAAGGAAAAGATAAGGACTTCAAACACTTAACTAATCCGAAAATTAAAGGACAAGTCTTGGAACGAATCTTGGAGCGAATTAAAGATGATAAGTGTCCAGAGGATTTCCAAAGCTCAACTAATGCGCTAGGATAGAAGGATTGACTCCGAAATCTAAATTTTGAAGAGATACTAGCAGATTTGAAAAGCTCAACTGATGCGCCACCTAGAAGGAAGGAGAAGTCTTAAGGTTTTTGAATTAAGAAGGATCTAGTTTGCGAGGATTTGAAAAGCTTATCTAATGCGCCAAAAACTTGAGGATTTTTATCCCTTATCTAATGCGCCTATCTAGAAAACATCACATCTAGGAAAGGAAGACTTCCAAACATTAAACCCAAGCGCTTAAATCAAGCATCCAAGGCGAAATCTAGAGGATCTTCAATGCCTCATCTAATGCGACTTCATGAAGGAAGACTCCGGGCGCTCCAAAGGGGATACATCACAAGGTTTAAGTCAGTGTTCAAGAGATTCCAACATAGTGATCTAGTGCGCCAAAGAAGTTTCAATATAAAGTTCAAAGGATCCTTATCTAAGGCGAAACTCAGAGGATTCTCCATGCCTCATCCAATGCGCCATACAAGGAGGAAAGTGAAAGTGTCCTAAACATCCAATGTCAAGTCTTCAAGGCTTTAGTTTAGAGGATTTTAAAGCTTTATCCCAAGCGCCAACATCATGCATGATTCGCTAAAGGTAAAGTTCATCTAATGCACCTAAGTTTTGAAGCTTCTAGCATAGTGAACTAATGCGCCACTTCAAGGACCCTTTATCAATACGCTCAAAAGGAAGAAATCAAAGGTGGTATCCAATGCGCCATACATGAGGAAGAGTAAGGTTTGTTTTTGGAGATGTCAAATTACCTATCTAAAGCGCTTAACCTAGGAGCTGATCCATTATGCAAAGGTAAGAAGAATTCAAGTTGCCCATCCAATGCGCTAAAGGTGGAAAGGGGTAGAATATTTCGAAAAACACTAACTTGAGGAGGATCTTGTCACCTTGAAGTAATGCGCCACTCCTTTGCAAATGAAAACAAGTTCAAACCAAAGCAACTTGAAGACTTCAACATACTCATCCAATGCGAAATGCTAGAAGAAATCAAAAACTTGATCCAAAGCGCCTAGAGGATGAGGATTTTGAAGGTGTGATCTAATGCGACTATCAAGAATCAAGTCTTAAAGTGAAATTCTAGAGGAATTCAATCCTTTGATCCAAAGCGCCACTAAATCAAGGTAGTCTAGGCAAAATTCAGAGATTTTCAAGATGAATCCAAAGTATCCAACCACTCTGCCACCTCATGAAGGGAAGATCAAGGTATTTTCAATCACTAACCTCAAGAAGATTCAACACCTTTAATCTAATGCGCTTGAGGAAGAAGGGGTAATAGGTATCAAAATTTCAATCTAGAAGAACTCAGTACCCTCATCCAATGCGCTCAATGTAAGAAGATCTTGAAGACCTCAACCGTTGCCCCACTTTGAAGAGGATTTCAAACTTGCTAACCGATGCGCTAGTCCTCGTAAGATCTGAAAGTTGAATCAAGGCATTTAAATCAGTAAGAAATCTGAATTATCAACTAGTGCGCCAGCTTTATAGAGCATGGTTTTGTTTAAGTAAAATATCTTCTGATCAAGAATTCACTTTCTAGATCCAATGCACTTAAGGTTGGAAAGGTTAGAAATTGATTTATAATGATTATTTTGTGTTGTAAGAATAAGGATTGATATTGCTTTTTGTTTGTTGCAGGAGCTAAGGGCTGGAATCACCTTCATGCTAAGAGTAAAGTCAACAAGTGGCTGTGTGTAAAGAAGACATCAAGTAGCTGTTCTAAGAAGTCACTTCAAGTACCAACTACTTCATCATCTTCATCAAGGCTTCCTAAGGCATCAATTCTACTTCAAGTTCGTCAACCCTCAAGGAAGCATCATTCCAAGAGATCTACATCACTTCAAGTACCAGCTGATTTCTTCATCAATCTACTGGAACTCTTCATCAAATGGCATCATGTTCACAGGCAGGGCATTCATACATTATGTTCAAATCTTCAAAGGTTTATCAAACTTCAAAGTCTCCTTGAGAGGTTCATCAAGCTTCAAAGATCATCATGAAGGATCACTTCATCAACTTCTACATCAAGCGAAGGCATTCATCCATCTAAACTTCAAGCCTTTACAAACTTCAAGTCCAAGAGAGAGTCTTCTACTTTCAAGTTCAAGGAAACATCATTAGCTTCATCATCTACTCATTCTTCAAGAAGGAGCATCATCAGAGAAGATCAGCAAGTATCCTACAAGAAGAAGAAACATTGCAAAGTCAATCAAATGGGCAACAAGTATCATATATCCAGTTGCAAGAAGATGTACAAGGCGAGATCTATAAGATGTATTCCTAAACATACAAGTTCAAACAATCACATTGAATACATCACATAAAGATGATACAATTTTCAAAGTATGCTGAGTTGGCATCTATGTGGCGAGTACACATCATTCAATTTTGATTAGCCGCATTATTTAATGCATTAAATGTATCATTTAATAAAAGAAGTCAAAGGGATTCCTATGTGGAGGAATATTTTAAATGCTTTCGCCTTACCTTATCACATTGGAAAATGTGCCTTCATTGCCTCTCTCTTTTATGCTAAAAATAGCAAATTGTTGTACCTACCTGTGAGGTGGCACGATCTAGACCCTTGGCTATCGAATTGATCTAAGCCATTCATTGTAATCTGGAGCACTATATAAAGGCCTTGTTGCCTCATTTGTAATATATAGAATATAGAGATATAGATTGTAGATTTTAGGAGTAGGATAGGAGACTCTCAAAATTGTCTGAGAGGACTGGAAATTGTTGTAAATATTTCTCAAAGTTAATGCAAAGACATTGGAGCTACTTGTTTGGTGTTAAGTATTATCTTGTGGAGTAACATGATTTCTTGTACCTTAATGAAAATGGAGAGATGTTTCAAATAGATTAGAAATAGATTAGAGCTCATTGTTGTAATGAATGTTGTACTGAATATTTGATCAACTCCTAGCTCATGCTTTTAACATTCATCGCCGGTGAAGTGTTGTGTAAAGCTAGTCTGAGCCTTATAATTTGTATAAGTTCGATTGTGAATGTTTGTTTGAGCTGTGCCGTTTAATGGGTGCTCATATGAACCTCCATGATTTGAAAACCTTTCGCGTAACCTTAGGAGATTGCACCAACTCCATGTAGTTGTAGGCATCCTTGGCGAAGTGGAGTTAGGTTGATTAGGAGTTTGTCTGTTTAATACATCATCATTACCTCATTGACCTTAGATTAGCTTTCTGAACCCTTAACCCTTTTTCATTTTCTTTATCATTGAAACTTTGTACATACATCATCCACACCGAAGGAGGAACAAGCTAATGAAAGGAGAAGAGTCTGCATAAGTCCCTTTGTGTTTAACAGCAAAATCATACTTAGTCACTGAGCTATCTCTTACAAAATCATCAGAAAGGAACCTTGGAGTCATCTTGTTTGATCACTTCGTTCAGCATTCAAGAGACTTTGCTTAAGAGGGAGTCAGATACTCTGTATTTCACTCTAATTGTTGACTTGTCAAAAAACAATCATCAACAGGGCGCCTTTTGAGAGGGTGATAAAGGCGTGGGTTTAGGCTAGAATGGGCGCCTTTTGGAGGTAAAAGAAAACTGCTCTTGCCAAGGCATTTTGCCTTAGAAATTTTCGCCCATTTTACCTTTTGAAACTCTTGAACTTCACCTTGAGATTTTTGTGAAAACCTTGTGATTGATTCATCGTTTCCATGCTCTTGCATCATGACTTTTAACCTTGGAAAACTTTGAATTTTGCCTTGGCCATTTTGACGGAGGTTGCCTAGATCACTGTCGTTTACCTTTGCCTGTGAAGCTTCTTTTTTTGCCGTAACTTCATCTGATGACGGAAAGTCTTGAAGTTTGGAAATCAAGCTCATATGATCCGAAGCTCTCATTGAAGCCTCTTCTCCATGAAGCATGCTCCAAAGTGAAGCACACTTAGCCAAAAAATGCTCAAAAATGCCTTAGAAAATTTTTTGAAATTTTCCAAAATTTCAAAATTTTCAAAATTGAATTTTGATTTGCATTGCTTTCCTTGGTTCCTTTATGTCATTTTGGTCCTCGATCCATCACTTTGGTTTTTGTTTCTAGATGTTCTTTCACAGCTCCAAGCTTGATTGGCTTGCCAGAATCTCCTTCCATTTGAGCCTATGATCGCTATCTTTTGATATGTTTTGTACCTACAGGGTTAGCGCAATAATGACAAGGCTACATGGTGCTTGGGAGGGGTGTTTGGGCACATATACGAAAAATTTCTATGGGTACAACATTTATCTTCTCTGCTTTTTTTCCTTTTGGCTATTTTTAGTCTTTGTAAATCCTTTATATACAACTCTGTTGTATCTTGTAATTATTTAATTTCTTTCATCAATATATTTTCCGTTACATTCTGTAACATGGTATTAGAGCTTAGGTTCAGGCAGGTACGAACGCATGTACGGCCTCCTTGATTTGTGGCGACTGGTTTCAAACCGCTTCTACGTTTCATTCTTGTGGTCGTGTTTCCTTGATTTCGAGTTGCAATTTTTTCTGAGTCATTTTGTGTGGCGGGCTCTGTGTTTTCCCTCTATTCATAAATGGCGGTTTAAAGCTTTCTGAGGTCATCGCGGTTCATTTTTTTACAGAGCATTGCATTTTCAAGGTGAAAAATTGCGCCATTTCTATGTGTCAAACCCGCAATTTTTCTCCTCACGTCTTTTGGAGGCGTCTTCTTTTTGTTGGGGTCGGCTTCTTTCATCGCATTTTATGCGAAAGATCGGACTCTATCTGTCTTCAAATTCGCGATTTTCTTCTCTTCTGACAGCAATTTTCCGCTTCTGCAAGACACATCTCTACTTTGCTTGTGGTTTTGGATCACGATTCTTTTTCCTGATCGCGCCACTAGACCATGAAGCAAATCATGCTCTGAAATGGTTTTTCAAACTTTGAAGTCAGCTTGTTTAATTGGAAATCGCGTAGCGTATTTTCTCTGCAACCCGTGAAGGACATGATTTATGTTCTTTGGCGGTGGTTGTTCTTTTGGTTCATGGCCTTTTTGGCATTTTTTTGCCAGTCGTACACATTTTCTGGCGGTCAAGCGCAACAATCTGTGGTCACCGGCAGATACTTTTGGTATTGAGGGTTACCATCAGCATTTTCTCTGTGGTATTGGCGTGTGATTAAATCACAACTGTCACTGTTGCTTTGGCGGCAGTTTTGTGATTTTAGCACCTAAGCGCTTATTCATCAGCTTATCTTTCAAACGGCTTATTTGTTAACCTCTGATTTCAAGATGAGCTCGAAGATGATGGTGTTTTTACTCTTTGGGTTCTATGCCTCGAACTTCGTGGTAGGGGTTGCTTGTGTTTTTCAAGCATTTGGGATTTTGTATCTTCTGTTTTTGTCCATCTCCCGGTATTTCGCTTTTTGTGCCTCGAAAAGCATGAAGATGGTATCTTCTATCAAGAACACTTAGCAGAAGGAGTTCGAGCTCTACGCCTGTATGGCTAAGCGACCTGCAGACCACATCAAATCCTCTGCCTGGTATATTGATTCAGGCGCTTCCCGACATTTCACACATCGGCAAGACTAGTTCACTGAGTACACACCATTCCGAGACTCTATTGTCTTTGGAGGAGGCGAAGAGTATACAGTTGTCGGAAAAGGCACCGTTCAAATACAGTCTGGTAGGAGAAATTTAATATTTCTCGATGTTTACTTCGTACCTGGCATGGAGCTAAACCTTCTCTCTGTTAGTCAGATCATGTGACACTCACCTCATCTGGATGTTGTCTTCAGCATGCACTCATGCCGGATAGTGGATCGTGAGACCCACATCACTATTGCTCAGGCTCTTGAAGATCATGGTTTATATAGACTCGTGGATTCTGGTGATTCTCCAGAACAAGCTTTGGCAGCTAGGAGCACTTCCATCAGTAAACTCTGGCATTAACGCTATGGGCACCTCAACATGCACTATCTCTCTCAATTAGCTAAAGAGAGTCTGGTTGGTGGTCTTCCAGACATTTAGACTCAACTTCCTAGCGTCTACGATGCATGTCAAGCTGGCAAACAACATAGGACTTCATTTTCTGATGGTGACAAATGGAGAGCATCCAAGGTTTTGCAGTTGGTTCACGCTGATGTATGTGGACCAATGAACACTCCTTCAGTTACTGGGTGCAGATATTTTCTACTTTTTGTTGAAAATTTCAGCAGAAGGATGTGGGTGTATTTCTTGAAAAAGAAATCCGATGTGCTTAGTACATTTCAGCAATTCAAGGCCTTGGTGGAAAAAGAGTCAGGCTGTCCAATTGTCTCTCTTTGGTCTGATAATGGGGGGGAGTTTTGCTCCTCTAACTTCATTCATTTTTGTGCTACACATGGCATCAAATGTCAGTTTACTACACCTTACACACCTCAACAGAATGGTGTTGTTGAGCGTCGCAATCGCACTGTTACAGAGATGGCACGTTCTATGTTAGAACATAGAAGTGTTCCTAAGAAGTTCTAGGCTGAAGCAGTCTACATTGTTGTCTATCTTCTGAACCGGTCTCCCACCTATGCTGTCAGAAAGATGACCCCTGAAGAAGACTGGTCTGGACGTAAGCCTCACATCAACCATCTGAAAATTTTTGGCTCCACCGCTCATGTTTGGATTCCAGATGTCAAGCGCACTAAGCTAGACTCCAAAAGCCAGAAACTCATGTTCACTGGATATAGTGAAAAAAATAAGGCTTACAGACTTATTAATGTAGACACTGATCATCTCATTTTCAGTCGTGATGTAGTAATTGATGAGACTACTGGGCCTTTTCTGTTGTCTACTTCATCTCTTCATACTGAGGATCAGCCGTTGGAGGCTTCAGATTTGGGTGTTTGCATTCCTCTAGCTCCACCTGATGGGAGGGTTCCTGCAATTCTGCCCGCACCTCAACCTGTTGTTCAAGCACCCGCCCCTCCTCCAGATATTCTGGATCCTCCTGATCTTGTTCCTATCTCTCTTGGTCATGCTGATGCACCTATCTTAGATGTTGGTTCATCCGCTCTCCGGCCTAAATGGTGGGCCAAAACAATTGGTGATCTTCATGATAATGAACTCATCGAGGGTAGATCTGCTTGAAAGAAGAGCAAACAGCACAATACTGTCAATTTTGCCCTCATGGCCAATCTTCACAGCATCTCAGAGCCTCAAATGTATTCTGAGATTAAAGGTGTACCTGAATGGGAAAAGGCTATGGACGTTGAGCACCACAGTCTTCTGAAGAATGATACTTGGGTTCTTTCTGATCTTCCTCCTAGGAAGAAGCCCATCGGATGCAAATGGGTATACAAAGTCAAGTACAAGGCTGATGGAACTCTTGACAAATATAAAGCTCGGTTGGTCGCCAAAGGTTACTCACAAAAAGAAGGTGTTGACTATGAGGATACCTTTGCTCCTACAACCAAAATGAGTAACATCCGGCTTGTCCTTGTTATGGCAGCCCAGTTTGGGTGGAAAGTCCATCAAATGGACGTCAAGAGTGCCTTCCTCAATGGAGAGTTGCAGGAAGAAGTTTACATGACAACCTCGTGGCTTCAAGGTTGCTGGAAAAGAACAAGTATGCAAACTGGTGAAAGCCCTCTATGGCCTAAAACAGGCTCTCCGGGCATGGTACCTCAAGATTGATCAGTATCTCGTCGATCATGGTTTTTAGCGGAGTCCTTATTCCAATCTGTATGTCAACCAGTATGCCGATGATAGCCACCTCATCGTTGTTTATGTTGATGATCTAATAATTACTGGCAGCTCCGAGCCGTTCATTCATAAGATCAAACATGATCTTAGTCACACATTTGACATGACCGACTTAGGACTTCTGCATTATTGCCTAGGCATTGAGGTATGGCAGCAATCTGACAGCATCTTTATTTCTTAGTCGAAGTATGCTCAGAGTCTATTGGACAAATTCAGGATGACAGACTGCAAACCTACTTCTACACCGATGGAGAAAGGGCTGAAACTCTCAGCTAGTTCAAACTCTCCTGTAGAGAATGAATCTGCATTCAGGCATTTAGTGGGCAGCCTCATCTATCTCACTACCACTAGACCTGATCTTAGTTTTGCAATCAGCTACATTTCTCGCTTCATGATAGCTCCTAAAGCTGAACATTAGGTTGCCGCAAAGCGTGTGTTGAGATATGTGCACGACACTTCAGACTTTGGCATTCTGTATGGCAGGTGCAAAGATCCTCAGCTGATCGGTTTTACAAATTCAGATTGGGCAGGGTCTGTTGATGACAGGAAGTCTACCTCTAGATATGTTTTTAGTTTGGGCACAGGTGCAGTCACATGAACCAACAAGAAGCTACAAGCAGTAGCACTCTCCTCCACAGAAGCTGAATATAGGGAAGCTGTTAAAGCAGCATGTGAGGCAGTTTGGCTTCGCAGGATGCTTTCAGACATGCAAATGTCTCCAGCAGGACCTTCACCCTTGTATTGTGACAATCAAGGGTTGCTGAAACTTGCCAAAAATCCTGTCTTCCATGAATGGACAAAACATGTTGATCTTCATTGTCACTTCATTCACCAGCTTGTTGAAGATGGATTTGTTGTGTTGCAGTATGTTCCTACAGAGGACCAGACTGCCGATATTCCCACCAAGTCTTTGTGCACGGATAAGTTTATCAAATTTAGGGGGCATCTTGGTGTTGTTGACCGATTGACCATTATGGGAGGGTATGAAACTAAAGTTTGATAACTTCTAATGGTCAATGTTTATCTTCTCTGCTTTTTTTCCTTTTGGCTATTTTTAGCCTTTGTAAATCCTTTATATACAGCTCTGCTGTATCTTGTAATTATTCAATTTCTTTCATCAATATATTTTTCGTTACATTCTATAACATTGCCTTCATACCTTCTTGGCTTCACTCCTCTTTTGAAATCTAATTTGACCTTCATACTACAACTCTCATGTCTGCCTTGAACACCTACAACACACTTGCAACTTTCTTCTACTCCTCTCCTCTTGGCAAGCTGATTTTTTCTACATTTTTCCTTATGCAATTCTCTGGAGCAACCCGCAAATTCTTTCTTCAATCTTGTTGCTGTTGATTGCTGCTTCTAAACATCATTCAAGGCTGCATTTTATTGAGGTTGAAACCTCTGTGATGCACCAAAATGTGGAGCCCAAATCTGCTCTTCATTTCGATCAAATTGACCCTTAAAATTCCTATAGAAAAATGAAATAAAGCATAGTTTATTGCTTCCAAATGTGGCATTCAAAGTTGTTGCACCATATCCAACGCCTTGCTGCTGTAGATGCCTTTTAAAAATAAATAAAATCAGCAATCAATTCGTCCTTATCCACCCCAAATTGGAATTTTAAGAGCCGTTAATTGTTTTTCCAAAAATCACTAGTTTTTTCCTCCATTCTAGGTGCCCAAAATGAATAAATGAAATATTAAATTTCAAATGAGGGAATTACCAATAATAAAATATCTTTTACACACTTCCCAAGGCATCCAAATTGAATAAATTAATTAGTTTTAATTAATTTTCCTTCACAAGCCCCTTCTACCATGTCAAATGGACCCCTTCAACCCCTAGTACCTTAAAATTGTACAATATAATAATTTTACAAATCACATTAAACACCCTGGTTGCACTTGATGTATGAAATAAAAACCAAGTCCTGAAAAATGAAGATTTCTATCCTTACAATACTTCACAAGATGCTCCTAAAGCCCAAACCTACACCAAAAATGCTAAAAACTGAACATGAAAAGAAATTTTTTTTTTTGGTGATACAAGATTGCCTATGAGCCTGGATGCTCCTGCATCAATTCTCTACAACTCTGTTATCTGACATTTATCTTAAGTAAATAAATCTTATGGATGTCTTTGTGATTGGAAAAGTCTTGAAGTCTGTTTAGTGGCGATGTCAACCAACTTTACTAACATGTCTAATCCATTTTGAATCATAACCACTCCATGTGCCTGATTAGTGGTTATAGCAGATCAGCAGCACATTTTGCAGACACATAACCACTCCTTGTTCCTAATTAGCAGATTTAGCATTAAAAGCGTGCTCAGTAGTCGTATAACCATTCCTTGTGCCTGATTAACAAACATAGCATCAACACCACAATTTGCAATCACATAACCACTCCTTGTGCCTAATTAGTAATTCGATCTCAGCAACACACTTTGGAGAACCCAGGGAGAACTAATTGTAGGGTGCCAAAAAAAAAGTGCAAAAAAATCCTGAATAACCCAAAAAAGTGAATTCTAAGTCACTAACAACACACAAAACTCACAAAACAAAAGTATAAACATATTCCTACCTCTCATTCCTCACTCAACCAAAACTCCATTTCTACGCATTGCTCATGGCTGCAAGTTTTCTTTGTGTTCAATCATTTCGAGGGCGCTATTCCTATGCCTCAAGAACTGTTAAATAGGTGCTAAGGAGATCAAGGAGCTTGCAACAAGGAGAACCTTCATTTAAAGTAAGGTTTTTTAAAGGTTTTGTAAGTTTTTTTAAAATTTCTTTCCAAGCTTCACAAGAGCTTTTTTGCCTTGTTTAAAAATAGGTGCTAAGGAGATCAAGGAGCTTGCAACAAGGAGAACCTTCATTTAAAGTAAGGTTTTTTAAAGGTTTTGTAAGTTTTTTTTAAATTTCTTTCCAAGCTTCACAAGAGCTTTTTTGCCTTGTTTAAAAATAGTTTATTGTTGTTTTTAATTTCTTCATCACTTTTTAAACAAGTAATGGTAGCTTGGGCTTACATTGTTTTTTTTCCTAATTTTTTAACAAGTAATGGTAGCCTAGGGTTGCATTATTGTTTGTTTGTTTTTTTTAATTTATTTTAAAATGTGTAGAAACAACTACAATCTAGAATGGCTGGAGTTCTAGCTCAATGGGCCAAGGGTTGGCTAAGGCTTTCAAATTCAACCAGTTTTTGCCACTTTGGCGATATGTAATGATGATTGAGCAACTTGCTAGAGGCGGGGGTTAAATTTGGTGTTATAACAAGTGCCGCAACGAGTATAGGAGCTCCGTCAATTGATTGAAAGCCCATTTGTGTGCAACTACTAGCCAATGAAATAAAGCTTGTGGTGGGCTGACCAAAAATGGCTTGTCAAAGGTACAAATTCTTGCTTATATCAAAGAGCAAAAAGAAGCAAATAGTGCAACAAGAAAGTTAAACCAAAATCTCGTATTTCGTCTCAAAAAGGATCTTGCAATCCACCTACAAGGCCATCCCCGAGTATTCTAATAATGGCTACCACACATCCATTTCTTGCAACATCAACTTTTGAAGAAAACGATAGCCCCTCCCTTTCTTGCAAAAGAACCAAGGATGTGGGCCCATCAAAAAGGGCACTTCAAAATGAGACAAGAGACAATGACAATGAGCACATTGTGTATTGTTTTTACAATAATGGGCTTCATTTCAACCTTGTAAGATCACCATACTAGCTAGATATGGTGAGGGGAAGAAATGAGGTACCTACAGGGTATACAAGTCCTAGTTATGAAAAGGTTTGCACCATCTTATTGGCCAAGCAAAAAATGTTTGTAGATGCTTCATTGCAGCCCATTAGGGATTCATTGGCCAAAACAGGGGTGTACATCATTTCTGATGGAAGGAAAGATTGCAAGAATAGGCTCCTAATTAATATCATTGCAATGTGCCCTAAAGGAGCAATTTTTTTAAGGCAGTTGATTGTGAGTGGCAAGTGAATGATGCAAACTTCATCGCCAACATGCTCATAGAGTCCATTGAGGCGATGGCGCCTCAAAATGTTGTCTAAGTCATAACAAACAATGCTAAAATTTACAAAGCTGCAATGTTGTTGATTGAGGCAAGATATGAGCACAAATTTTGGACATCACGTGCCATCAAATCACTCAACTTGATAATGCATTGGCACATAATCGAGTGGATAGAACTACTCTATATCAAGGTTGATGAGATTTAGATGTTTGTGACTAATCATTATATGTCACAAGTCATCTTCAGTTCCTTCTCAAAGTTGGACTTGTTGAAGGTGAGTTTATGAAATTTCAATAATTTATTTTTTGATTTACTTTAATTTTAAAATTTAAATCTACATTTTTTATTTTAATTTTTACATTATCTACTTTATTTTTTAAATTTAAATTCAAAAAACAAAGTAAATGAAGTTTACAGTTTTTAATTAAAAAAAAAAAAATTAAACACTATATTAGGTTGTTGGGAATCAATTTGCCTTACACACAATCATCTTGAGACAACTTGTGAAGGAGCAAGAGGCATTGAGCACCATGATAATCAGCAACCTTTAAAGTGTATGGGGGTAGTGTAATATAGAGAGGGCCCAAATAGTCAAAGCATTGGTCTTGGACGATGATTGGTGAACTCGTGTGGAATATGTGTTGAGTTTCACTGAGCCCGTTATGAGTATGATCAAGTTCACTGGTATGGATTAACTATGATTGGGCGAGATATATGATGGCATTGACTCCATGACTAGAAAAAGAAGGGCACAACAGCAACTAAAGAGCAAGACCCCTCTAAAACATTTTTCAAACTACTCCAAAACAATTTATTCAATCAATGGAAAAAGACAACCACCTCATTGCATCTCCTAGCATTTGCTTTGACCCTAAGTATTATGGTACACAAATACTTTCTTTGCCCAAGAGGGTGCCACCATACAAAGACATTGAAGTTAGCACAAGATACAACATGGCATTCACTAGACTCTTCCTTGATCCATATGTAGAGGACATAATTGTGGATGAGTTTGGGAGTTTTATAGCTTCAAGGGATCAAAAACTTTGTGCTCTTCAAGACAAGAGCAAGAAGGATGCTCATACATGATGCTACCTCCATGGCCAAGGATTTATTCACTTGCAAACTCTTGCCATAAAAGTTCTATCACAAGTACGTATTTTTTTTACTTAATCTTTTTTGGCAACTACAATTTTAAATCTTGTATTGACTTTATCTTGAATCTCAACAAGTTGTGAATTCCTCTTCAACTAAGCAAAACTAGAGTCCATACTCCTTTATCCACTCAATTAAGCGCAACCAGTTGGCAACAAAAAACGTAAAGAAGTTGGTGTATGTGAATTCCAACTTATGCCTTCTCTCACCCAAGCAAATCAAGTACAAGAAGGCGGTGACAAAACATTGGCATGTAGCCCCTAAGCATCCCAACTTGGATGCTTCTATTACATGGCTTTCCTTAGTCTCTATCGAGCTTGAGGGGCACAAGACTGCTACATTGGACTTGTGTAGTGAAGCTAGTGGGAATGGCACTCAAGTTGCTTGTGGTTCTAAGAAACCAATCGATGACATCAATGCTCTTAATGAAGAGCAATATAATGAATTTTTATTTTTATTGATTTTACATGTGCAATTGCACTATTAGAAACCATTTTGATTTATCTTTAATATTTATGATTTGATAATCAACATTGAATTATCAATTATCAACTATGTTCTCATTTTGTACATTTAGTGCAAATTATGTTTGTTTTTATATATTTTTAATATATATATAGTATGGCCAAACCAAACCATAAAAAACCCAAACACAAAAAAAAATCGACAAACCCCAACCTTCAACCCAAACTGGCAACATTGTTTGCAGGTCTACGAGGATGCAAAGAAGAGGTTATTTTCTTCATCATTATGCATTTTAAGGAGGGCAATCCAAAAGTTGAGTAAAAAAATTGAGCCTTTTAACGTGATGTCCCGATATTAAGGCATTGTTTAAATTAAAGATTTAAACATCACGATAAGACGGAGAAGTCGCTTTTGATGATAATCATGTATAAGTATATATAATATTATTAATATAAATATACTTATTGTATTTACAATTTAAATATTATTATAATAATTATAATATAATATATTATTGAATATAATATATAAATATAAATATAATTAAATATTATTATAATATTATAAATATATATAAATAAATATATATTCATAACTATAAAGATTAAGAATAAATAATAAATATTATAGATTAAATTGTATAAACTAAACATTATTAAATGCTCGACATCCTCAAGGGGACCGATCCAAGGAAGAACCCATTCAAAGGAATCACTATTGACTGAAATCATAAAAGGAAGTATTAAAGAGGTGACGGCAATTCTAATGCTGCGATTCCTTCATGCAATGATTAAATATACGCAGCAGAGGAACATTGGTAATAAGGCAGCAATAGAAAGTATTAAGATATTAATTAAGACAAGACAGTTTATAGGGGCAGCGATTGTATATTGTGACTCATATAAAACAGCAAATATATTTAAGAGGATAGGAGGAGCGCCGAAGACAAAGGAATATATAAGACAAAATAGTGATTTAGAGGGCAGCGATCAATATTGAAGGCTGCGGTTCAGGTAATACTAGGCAGCAAACAGTTATTAAGAAGTATGATTTAGGAAGAACAAAAGGTGCGTTTATTCTCAAGAAGTGTTGTGATCAAATGAAGAGACACTCCTTTTGGTCATAGACATATACATAAGGAGGATCGATGGGACAGCAATAGGAGATTATCTCATCTCATAAAATCATCAAATGATATCAGGCAGAAACACAGATGGAATAAACAGTCCCAGCAAGCATTCAAGTATTAATAAATCCATCAGCGATCATTTCATCTTCAGCAGAATACAATCACAGTCATCTCATAACAACAACAAATCACAAGACAATACATATGAATCCTCATGGAATGGGAAGGAGGAATAGAACAGCAGTTCTGATTTAATAGGGTTTGCAATAATAAACAGAAGATCAGAAATTAGGCAGAAACAAATAATAAGACAGCAGCAAGGATAGAAAAGAAGATGATGAATACTTAGTCAACACTAAAGGAAGGAATACAGTCCTTAGACCTCCAAGGATACAAAGACAAGAGTTATATCCTGGTATGATGTATCTAACCCTATGCCTACTATGATGAATGCCATGTGGTAAGTATTGATAAATGCATATAATTGAAAGATCATCATTAGACATGTATAGGCATTATGAAACACGTTTGACATGATTGTTTACAACTACAAGTTTGATTAGTTCACTATGCATTAATGTGGATTCTTGTATGAATGTCATACTGAGCGAATTGAGGGCCTACGAGGAGGGGAAACGGCATTGGGATCATCCTCTAAGTACGCCACCCCATGGTGGATCGCTGAGGCCTGCCACATGTGGGCCAAGGGGGCATAGGAAACCACTCTTGGGCTTAGATGGAGTGATTTCCGGGACACCCTGCTGTAGTTGCATTCCCAACTTCCTATCCTAATAATTTGTTGAATCATAAGAGGAAACAGAATGGTTCTGATACAAGGAACGGTGATAGGACGCCTCACTAGGCACACCACCCCATATTGATGGCAAGAGGCCACATGGGGCCAAGAGGGGTAAGGTACCCGCTCTTGGGCCTAGGGTAGAGGGTTTCTTGGACACCCTATCAAACCATTTTGCTCCGGGAAGAATGAATTAGAAACCCAAAGATTCAAATATATATTTGACATGATACTTGTTTCTTATTATAGATGTTACTAATCTGATTGCAGGTCTTAAACAGGTACCCAATCAAGTTATGAACTTCCTCAAACACAAGGTTGATTAATTGAAATTGATACATTAAGGTAGTTTAGGGTTTTCCAAATTTGGGGACATTACATTTAATCACATACTTCTTTGATAAATGTTATTTTAGCTCAATATTACAAAGCTTTACTTAATAGTATAATACTATAATTTTTGAAATGTCTTGTTTGTACATTTGTGGCGGGAAGATTATAATACTTGAACACCAAATCTTCAAAGGCTAGCCATCTATTTTTAATGCTAGCCCTATAGCACTTCTCGGTGAGCACAATGGAAGCCTATTTTAGAGTGTTCATGCTAAGAAGAGAAACAAGTTTACCCAAGAGCACCTTAATGATCTTGTATTTGTCCAATACAACCTTCGCCTTCACACCAAAAAGGGGGAGGGGAAGGAGTCGCATAATGCCATTGACTTGGATAAAATCAATTCTTATCTAGATTAGAATGTTGAGGAATTGGATGTCATGTTTACTAACAGATATCTCAGTAGATTGGAGAAAGAGGCAGCAAGAGCAACAAAATCAAAAACACTAGGAAAATGGCATACTAGATGACTCATTCATTATTGAGTAGGATTATTTAAATTTGCCTTCCAATTCAAAGTTGAATACAACTAGGACGGGGAAGAATATGTAAAAGTATTATAGACGAACAATATTTAAAATTTTGAATTTTGAGCCTTTGAGGGATATGACATATGTAGTCATTAATTCATGACAAATTGGTAGACTTATGTGTTCTCTAAAGCCATTCTTTATGCTTCTCGTGCATTATTTAAGTCTATTTTATGAATTTATGTAATTTATTTAATATTTCGATTTTTGTCAAGTTTTTCATCAAATTTGAGTCTGAGTCAAATCTTTGGGCTGTCAAATTTTAAGCCAAGTCCAAATCATATTTTTGAGCTGCAAAATTTTAAGTGGATTCCAAGTTTTTGAACTATGCTATGAAATTTGTGTTTGGAGCCTAAGCGTCTTAATAAGACCAATTGTGTTATGTGGCCTACAATGGCAAGGTATATGCGGCCTACATGTGTAAGTTACATTATGATATTATATTGAAATATATACCTCTATTAAGTTGACCTATCCACTTTTCATACATACGAATGGTGTATAAATAGAAGGCATTTCTCTCACCATTTCATCCAATTCTAATTCAATGATTCTTTATACAAAGTTTACGGTGTTTAATGGCATGAAGGGATTCTCCCTAAATTCTCGTCTCTCATTTCTTCCTTTTGTTGTTAATTCAAGCTTATATCACTTTGTTCCTAAGGAAGCAATTATGTGCATTTCTACATGGCATTAGTACAAACTTATAATGTTAGGTTGGCTTGAGAAGTTTACTACAATAGTAGATGGCATGGAATAAACAGTTTAAAACTATGTTCCACAGGGACACATCCCTAGCCCTCAAACCATTGTCCCTGTCCCCAACAGCATTTCGAGTACAGTGGGATGACAAGGGACATCCCCTGACCATCACCAAAAATTTTGAAAATGCCAAAACGTTTCAAAAACGCAACATATGAATAGGAAATGCCACAGGAATGTTTGGTCATCCCCTAGACGTCCCTTGACCATCCCAAGGATGACCAAATGTCCCCAATAACAGTCACACTTTTATAATGTTTTAAAAAAAAACCACCATGATATTAAAAAAATTGTTTTAAAAGGGGTGTGGGGTCCCACAAACCCTCCCACACCCCTTACTCAACCCTAAAATAACAAAACAAGCCACCACATATCCATTTGACCATTTCACATTTTGAGCAATTGTTGTTCATAGACTGAAAGACTAAAACTAAAAGTAAAGTTGTTCAAAACTAGGTGATTTCGCATACATGCCACTAGTTTCAGAGACTTGCCGCCACTTTTAGAGAGTTGCCGCCATTTTTAGAGAGCTACATTTTCTAATCTTCAGCCATTAAGGTATGTTACTGTGATTTCCATTTTTATGACAATTTTTTTTTTCAACGATACAATTAGGGAGTGAGTTTGTGATTTTTTTTTTCAGTTTCTCTCACACAAAAACTTCAAAACCACAGTCCAACCTCTGAAACATCTGACATTAAAAATGAGCACTAGCAGTAGTGATGACAATCAAATGAGTAGTGAAGAAGTAAACAAAATGGAAGTTGAAGGGAGTCTTGGAGGTTCTTGTTCTTCTAAAAATCCAAACACATTTTTTGTTGGAACACCACAAGGTCGTCTTGCACGCCCTTCATCCTCTCTTTAGCAATTTGCCAAAGGCCCTTTCAACTCCAAAAATCCCTTGCTACAATTTGTCACCAATTTAACCACTAATTAGAGTAAAAATACTTGGTTGTGTCATGTTTCCAAAACTAGTTTTTATGGGAGCTATAGTAAGGTTGGCCACCATTTATTGGGTGAGAGTGGACATGAGGTTAGAATTTGTGGGGATATCTTTGGAAGAGCAAGTTGAAATGGCAAAGTTGGTTAGGGAGAGTGATTAAAGACTACTAGTACTACTAAGAAACATCCATCCACACCATTACCATCTATTGAGGAGTATTCCAATATATCAGTTGAGGAGGGTTATGATAGAGGCAAGAGGAAGGCCACTTTTATTGCAAGTGAAAAATACATTGGTAGGGTTGTTGAATTTGCAAAAACATGACAAAATCAATGATTCAGTGGCCAAAAATTTTATGCCCATGCCATCCCATTCCATTTGGCAAGGTCTTCTTATTTCAAAGAGATGTTGAGAGATGCAATGGCAATTGGACTCTCTTATGTTCCCCCTGGAGAACACAGATTACATGCCTCCCTCCTTGACAAACAATATTCAAAAGTGAACATATTGATGGAGGAGATGAAACAGACATGGATTAAGAGTGGTTGTTCCATTGTCATGGATGGGTGGACTGATACTTGACATCAGCCACTCATTAATATTATTTTTACATGTCCTACTAATTCATACTTTTTTAAAGCTATTGATTGCTCTAGGAAACGTAAGGATGTTGATTACTAGTTTGGCCTTTTGAAGGAGGCCATAGAGGAGGTTGGGCCCTCTAATGTTGTGCAAGTTGTGATAGATTCAGCTCATGTTTGTAAGTTAGCTGGTTTGATGGTTGAAAGCGCTTACAAACATATTTTTGGACTCTATGTTGTGTACATGCTTTGGATAATGCTTTGAAAGACATCAAAAAAATAGAATGAGTGAAGATAGCAATGGCCAAAGCTAGAGACATACAAATTTGTATGTAACCACCACATTTCACTTGCATTATTTCGATCTTATTTGAAGAAAGAATTCCTCAAACCAATTAAGACTAGATATGCTAGCTATTTTATTTTACTAGAGAGTATGTTGGAGGTGCAAGATGCTCTACAATCCATGGTGGTTTGTGGAGAGTGGAAAAAGTGGGCTGAATCAAAGACAAAAGAAAGGAAAGTGAAACAAATGGTGCTTGATGACACTTGGTGGTCCAATATCAAGTAAGAAATTTTTATTTAATAATAAATATGTTTGTTTTGTACTTTGGTTTTATTTTTTATTTAAATTTCTAATATTGTTAAATGTCTTTTAATTTTTTAATGTTGCTTGCAAATATATTTGCTCTATCATATCACATGTTGTGGGGGTAATCAAGTATGCAGATACACTCTCCTAGCCTTGGAGAGATTTACAAGACTTTTGATAACGCGCTTGATCAAATGAGGCAAACAATTCATGACAAGCATCCTAGACTACATTTCTATAAGGAGCATATCAAGCCTATTGCCACAAAGAGGTGGAACACAATGAACACCCATCTTCATATGGTTGCCTACGCACTTAATCCCAAGTGGTACACACCTAGACCTAGCCAAGTTCTTTCTTCTAAGGATGATGAGGTAAAGGAGGGGTTTATAAAGGCCCTTCATAAGATGCATGGCACTGAGGATGCAACCATACTTCAAGAGCAGTGGCTTCAATTTTCTGATCTTTAGGGTCCTACATTCAAAAAACCAGAGGCTAAGATAGATAGGACCACTATTGCACAAAAAAACCCTATTGGATAGTGGAAATTTTATGGGAAGGACACACCGAAGCTGTAAGATGTATAGCACTGAGGATGCAACCACACTTCAAGAGCAATGGCTTCAATTCTTTGATCTTTAGGGTCCTACATTTAGCAAACCAGAGGCTAGGACAGATAGGGCCACTATTGCACAAAAAACCCTATTGGGGTTTGCTAAGACAGATAGGGTCACTATTGCACAAAAAACCCTATTGGATAGTAGAAATTTTATGGGAAAGGCACAACAAAGCTAAAGCAACTTGTCATTCGTCTAGTCTCACAAATTGCTAGTTCCTCTATTGCGAAGTTGCCGGTTCTGGTACAGGAACAAGTACGAGAGCGGGGTTCTGGTACATCGGTACAGCAATTTTTTTATCTGGGTACGGATGTACTATATATATATATATTTTTATATACAAAAAATTTAAAAATAAAAAATATACAAAATTGAAAATACATTTGATATATCAATTATATTATTAGTATATATATAATTTAATATATATTATAATAATATATAATATAATATATATTATTATATTATATAATTATAATTTAATATATATTATAATAATATATAATATAACAATATAATATATATTATTATATTATATATTATAATTATATAATATAATAATTATAATTATATTATTATAGACTATATATAATATATATTATAATAATATATAATATATATTATAATAATATATAATATAATAATATAATATATTATAATAATAAATATAATATATATTATAATAATATAACATTATAATATAATAAAAATAAAAATAAAAATAAAACATAAAGAGTGATCAGGCGTGGGCGCTCCCGGCGCTGTTCCGAGATCCACGCCCGGTCTACACAGGATTGGGACCTTGAGTTGCCGCTCCCGATAACAGAGCTCTATTGCAAAGAAGAATTGATCACCTATGGCTTCATCCACTCTATTAAGAGGAACAAGCTTACCTCTAGATGAGCAAAGAAGCTAGTTGCAATTCATAGTGCCTTGAGACTTCATGATTGGCAAACTACTGAGTATCAATAGACTCAGCAACATGTTGGGATGTTGATCCCGAAGATGTTAGGCAGATTGACAAGGAGGAGTTGCAACCGGGATTGGTCGGGCTTCCATTGGATGACCCACAACTTCAGCCAAAGAGTGACACAGATAGCTCTTTTGATATTGATAGCTCAGATGAGGCATAGTCGTACTTAGTAGTTAGTAGTAGAACTATATTTTTTATAATGTTGTCTATCAAAAACCAGTGTGAAGTCTGAGTTTGAAGTTTGAACAATGATGAACAAAACCAGAAATTCAAATTATTGTTGTTAGTGTTAACTGTTATATAACTTATATCGTTAGCTATGAATCTAAATCGTGATATATTTATTCGTGTTATATTACTGTCGCTGCTCTTGTGATTAATTTTATTGCTGTTATACTACTTTCATGATATATTTATTGCTGCTATACTGCTGTCACTGTCTTAATTTTGATGTCATGTTACTCAATATTAGTTAAACTGCTCTCTCTCTCTCTCTCTCTCTCTCTCTCTCTCTCTCTCTCTCTAAAAAATAATAGCTCTTGCAATAGTCATTTGGAACCACCCTTGGTTAAAGAAAAATGCAATGTTCTTCAAAGAAACAGCACATCCAATATGGAGAATATGGGCAAAACATAAGTGGCAATATCTAAATTGATTAATACACGAAAGCCACATTCTGGTAAGCTAAGAACTGTCAAAATGGAAGCATTATAAAAATGGAAACTTATCAATATCCCCAATAATGGGAACTGTGGTGAATGAAAGGCCTCTAGGGGAGAGAAAAAAGAAAGGAGGGTTCTCTGTGTATGGGTTGAATGAGCAAACAAGCTTTTAGTATGTGTTGTGGTTTCAGTGAAATTCAAATCTACATTTTTCCATTGTGAGCTATTCTTTGCTCTACTCAGATGCACTGTTTGGGGATAAATGGGTTGAGAGAAATGCATTCAGGGCGAGTATGAGAAAGAAGGATCATGAAATGACACTCAAAATAAAAAAGATATTACTGGTCCGCTACATGGATGATTTTTTGTCAAATTTGCTAGCATAATATGGTCAGTGGCATATTTTGATTCCTTCAAAGGGTTAAGCAATTTGAATCACAGATGAGAGACAGAGAAGGGTAGTTGATTTGGATTAACTAGAATAATCACTTTTGAATCTAGACTAGAACTGGGAGTTCCATTCAGATGTGAGCACATGCAAGGTAGCTACAAAGTAAGAGACCTAGTAAGACTATCTCATGTAACAGCATGAATCATGTGATTCCAAGATAAAATCCTTCAACATATCTAGCTTGGAACTGATTTTGAGATTCACAATTTTATGTATACCGTTTTCCCAGTTTGGTTAGTAACACCACCTGTGTGTTGACACCCTGCTAACTGTTTTTTGTAAAGAGATACCAGAGTGCAAAATTGCACAACAGAAAATTTGTGAAAGCTGCCAAAATAGCAAATTGAACAAAATTACATCACTGGAAAGCTCAGGGTGATAGATCAAAATAAAGAATTATAATGGACAGGTATTAAAATGGTCATCGTCTAACTGACAAAGAATGTTGTGTTTTTAAAAGTTATTTTTTCTGATTTGGCCAGCCATCTGTTGTAGGCCTCATAAACTTAAAGCACCCATTCTTCCATAACGAGTTCTGAACATCCCCTGTCTATTTGATTTCAGGTAACATAGTTTCATACTTCCCCTCTGGATTCCATTACAATCAAGATCTGCCACCCTAAACAAAATGTGTCCAAAAAAAATGGAAATAGGCCAGCTGCAAGTCCCAGGTGACTTTGAAAGAGACCTTACTCTGTAAAAAGTAATTAAAGATCTGCTGGCTTAACTTTAGTCCACCATTAGTCTATGTTTTCTTATGGTATATTGTATATTACTGCATGGTTGACTGGCAAGATCCAACTTACACTGATGCTCTGTTATAAGATCAGAATCCATGGGATGCAAAATTATGTGTGTGTGTGTGTGCATGAGAAGGCCCATAGCTTGGTTTATTGTCATATTGGCTAGGACAGGACCTAAATCAATTACCTTCACCTTTTATCATTGTATTTTCAACTAAATGCATATAGCAGCATGTCCTAGGAGGTCAGTGGACTATGATTCAGTGATAAGGCAGAACAATTGCCATGATGACGACCCAGGTTCAAGCCCTACTGGACATGCTATGAGAATTAATGCAACTGCAAGAGTACTAAACTCGCCCTAATGGTATTCTACAGTTGATTTGACAGAACAGACACCTTTGGTTAGTGCATTCCCCACATTGTAGCCTTAGCAATTTACTTGGAACAAGGAAAACATAATTTTATATGAGGCACTTATTCCCCTCAAGCATGCCTTTCAAGTGAACGGGTATTTTACACATGGAATGTTACCAATTTACTTGAAAAGAAGGTAAATTTGATGAGACGGTTATTCATAGACAGGCTTCTCTCTGCTTTCAAATTGTTGGCGAAAACTATAAAGGATAATTGAAATGTGAAGGGCCCATTGCATAGAGCAACTGCGGGAACACCTATACAGTTCTAGCCTACACTTCTTTGCAACTTGCTTTGTCCATATTTCTCACATGGTATAGAGTCAAGCTAATTGCTTTATCCATATTTCTCAACAGGGTATCAGACTTAGGCTAAAATGTCTCGTGGCGTACATGGCTTGAAGTTGAGTAGTACATTCTGGAAACTAGTTAAACATGGTATCAGAGCCAGGCTAATTACTTTGTCCATATTTCTCAACATGGTATCAAAAGAACATGCATTGAAGTAGAGTAGTCAAGGAGGCATCCACGGTATCGACATTCTGGAAAGTAATTAAACATGGGAAGGGCAAGTAGCTCAGTGGCAAAGGAGAGGATTAATCTTAGGACTGACCAACGCAATCCAAAATATAGCAGTAAAACTGTATGAAATTTATGGTGAGTGCGACTTACCATCAAAACCTTTTTATTGGCCTCTACTCGCTGCCGCCGGTGTTCCTCATAAGAATTGGTCACCTCCATTGCTGTAGTAGAAGCCCTGTCACTGCACAGATTATCAGTGGAATAATAAGAACCTGTGAATAAAGCAACATATATTCCATACATACCTGGGGACGAAGGCAATATGTGGTCTGAGAAGTTATCGAAAGATGAGAGAAGTGAAGTGAAGTGAAGGGGTGCAGCTGACTCGCTGAGTAACAGCAGGACAGCAAACAGAATGTATACGAATTTCTTGGGGACACCATTTCCCGCCTTTGTGTCGGAATTCGTGAGCAACGAGGGGAAACTTGGAAGGGGCCCACCCCACATTATGAAATGAAATGAAATGAAATGAAAGTTTTCATTAAATGGAGTTCAATTGCAAGATGGATAAAAAGGGAAAAATCATGGTCAAGTAAGATCCCCATTTTCATATTGGCTATAAGGTTTTTATTTTTCACTTTTTTGATACACAGGGGATACACAGGTGATACACAGGGGGATACACAGGCGATACATAGGTGGATAATACAAAGGATACATAGGGGATACACAGGCGGATACAGGACGGATTCACAGGCGGATACACAGGGGATACACAGATAGCGATACAGGATGGAGATACACAGAGGATACATAGGAGATTAGCAGAAAACGACGTTTAATAGTGACAAGTTCCGGGTTCTGGGGAACAGGTTAGCCCCACATCACTTAGTTTATCAAAGCTTCTGCAGTTATTTGTTTTTTATCTTTTTTTTTCCCTCTCTCATCGGGTATCTCAAAACAATACATACCATGGTAAACAAAAGGCAACAGTTAAATGACAACCTCCAGTTGGTCACACAGGGTAATATGGCAGAGAAAACACGGTTTTCACCGGGGGACAAAAATTTTCAAACCCTAGGACCAATGAAGCTTTCCACATTTCTTACAAGGGAAACATGTGGACCTCAAGTGCAGCTAACGGGATCTGTGGTTAGGGTACTTTACCAGGAAGGGTTAAGCATCCCTTGGAATCAAACCATGTAGTTAACGAAAGGACCTATTGATTCAAACACTCGTGGTCAGAATATAAAAGAGACAGGAGACCCTTTCTCACTTTCACAACCTCTTGACAACACTATCAAAACGGATGGAAAGTTAATATTTGTAAACGCAAAGCAATACAAGGGGATAATAAGACGCAGGCAAATCCGTAAGCAATGGCAAAAGCATAGTAAAAAGCTTATTAAGATTTTACCCAAGATAGAAGAAAACACTGCAAACACCGCGGTCAAAATGAATCACCAGGAAGGAGAGTCTATAGGACTAGATGAAGACTACAGGAAAGAGAATGAGAATCTTCTGCGTCACAAAGAACTTGAGGCAGACCAAGGTAAAACAGAAACTGTTCTAATGAGCAAAGATGGAAGGGAAGATGGATCTCAAGACCATGTAGGACTGTACAGCCCGACGACTACACCGCTGATGTGGTCATCAGAATTGTACGCAAATGAGCTTATGAACATGAAACAACAGCTGGAGAAGATAGAAGAGAAAGGGCAGCATGAAAGCACTAAGATTAAAGAAATTTTGGAAACCAACTCGAACCTTGAAAGAGAAAATAAGCTGCTCAAAGAGCAAGTTTCAAAACTACAAAGCAACATGGTAAGGGGCCAGCAGGAGCTGGGCTTTCTAAAACTGGAGTTAGAGAAAACAAAATCAGCAAAAGATAAACTAGAAACAGGGATAAAAAGTGACATTTCAGAGCTAGAAATGATACAAACAGCTCTGGCAAGCATGGAACTAAGAGAAAATAAATTAAGAGATCAATTAGAAGAAGCAAAATCTTGGGCACAGGTTGTTAGGGAACCAACTCATGAGCAAAAAGAAACCATCGAGAAACAAATCAAGAGGCATATAAAAGAAGAAAAAGATAAACAGGACAAAGAGGTTAATATTATCATCAAAGGTCTGAGGGATTTTGGTGAGAAAGAAAGAACCGACATATTAGCAAGAGACTTCCTCAAAGAAGAATTGAAGTGGACGGGTTTTATCAAGCAGGCAAACAGGATTGGAAAGAAAACAGAAGATGGCAAGAATAGACACGTAAGAGTCATCTTGAGAAACATAGAGGATAAGAACACAGTCCTAAAGAATAGGGGGTTACTCAGAGGCTCTCACATTTTCCTAGATGAGGACTTAACATTTGCACAACAAGAAGAACGAAGAAAGGAGTGGGAAAAAGTGAAAAAAGCAAGGGAGGATGGAAAATGGGCATGGCTGAAAAATGGAAAAGCTCAAATCAACGAGCGTCCTTTCCACAAAAAATAGGAATTCGGGGCCCCATGAGAATCTCTGCACATGATAAGTTGGAATTGCAAAGGATACCCTTGGAGAAGAGGAACGGGGTTGGGGCCCATAGCAGAAGGGAAAGACATTATTATATTAACTGAAACACATGAACACGATGGGTGCTAAGTCCCAGACTTTGTAGGGTACAAGAAAATCTCAGTGTGGAATGAAGGGACAGAGACAGGTAAAGGTCATGGGGGGGTCACTGTGCTAATAAAAGAAATGTGGGTTGGAACCGTGAAAGTAGAGAAAGCGGATCCCAATAAACAGTACATTTGGCTGAAAATAACAGACAATAAGGACATAATCAGGTTGGCTGCTTGCTACTTTGCTCCGAAAGGGTCAAAGTTCTACAAAAAGAGAAACTTGGACAGCGAAGACCAGTATGCGGCATTAAAGAAAGATATCTCTGTTTTTAGCACCTCAGGGGAAATTGTATTAATAAGAGATTTCAATGCTAGAACAGCCAACAATCAATCTCTTCAATTGGGAGGAGAAGAAAGAGAGGACAACAATCCCTTATGGGTAGAAGAGGATGGGGACCAGCTTTGGGAAAGAATGTCACAAGATGGAAAAGGCAGTGTGACACACTTCGGAGCCGAACTGTTAGGGCTTTGTAGTTTGTATGACATGGTTAATGGTACAAGATCTTGGCCAAGATCTAGGGGTATTATGTGCAAAACCTACAATGGTCAAAGTGTGGTTGATTATGTCATTTGCTCTAAAAAATTGACTGCTAAGTTTGCTATAGGGGACTGCCCTATAGAGATGAAATCTGACCATAAGCCCCTCTTGGTTAAGTTTGGCTTTCTCACAAACATGCAAAGTGAAAGGCAAGCTCAACACAGGGTAAGGACAGCTAATCCGCAAGGTAAAATCATTTTGAATAAAAAAAACCAGGAACTTTTTACTGCTGCCCTTGGGCAGCACATTGAGATGACCAAAAACAGTGTTGGACATATGGAAAATATTACTACAAGGAAACACATTGATAGCAGTTTGCTGGTCCCTTTGATTCACAAGGCTCTAAAAGTTTGCAAGAAATCCAGGCCTTGAAAAGGAGTACCTAACACTTTCTCGGCTAACCCCTGGTATGATGAAGAGTGCAAAGCGGCAAAAAGATCATACAAAGTGAGCGAGCCAAACAAAGAAAACAAGAAAAATTATAAGAAGTTGTTAAAAGCCAAGAAAGAAAATTTTGTTGTCCTAAGAAGGAAGGAGCTAATAGCATTAGGCAAACACAATCCCAAAGGCTTTTGGAGGGAGCTACAACAAGAGAACAAACATACAGAAAATAATATCACAGAAACTCAATGGTTAGAGTATGCAAAATTGCTTTATGAGCATGACCATGAGGAAGCCTCTCCTCCCAATGTTAGCACGTCAACTGAGCTCTTTTCGGATGAAGATATCAAACAGGGTATAAAGAAATTAACAAATGGTAAAGCGCAGGACATTGATGGGTTGCAAGCTGAATTTTTAAAGTGGGGAGTTGAACACCTTGCTCCGCACATCAAAAGAATTTTTAATGAGGTCACGCAGTGGGGCTTTCCGGCGGAGTGGACGACTAGTGTCATTATCCCTCTCTTCAAGAGTGGGGATATCAACAATCCCTCTAACTATCGTACTATCATGGTCAACCCTCTTCTTGGAAAGCTGTTTGGAAGCTTGATCGAACGTAGAATCAGCAGTTGGGCAGAAAAAGAAGGGAAAAGAGCAATGGGGCAGGTTGGCTTTAGACCAAGGCATTCTACCATTGATCACTGCATTACTCTCAGGCATTTGATTGAAAAAGCTTGGAACACCCAAGGTGGGGAAGCTTATTGTTGTTTTGTGGATTTTAAAAAAGCTTTTGACACGGTTCCCAGAGATAAACTATGGAAAAGGATGGAAGAATTAGGGGTTCCTAATGAGTTTAGAGCAGCTGTTCACAAACTTTATGAGCGTGTTAGAGCAAAAATCAGAACTAGAGAAGGCATGTCTGAATGCTTTGGCAGCAACATCGGGGTTAAGCAGGGGTGCCCACTTTCCCCCACTTTGTTTGGTCTTTACATTGACAAACTTGAAGAATGGATAAATAAAACCGAAGGAGGTGGCATCCAGTTGGCCAGTTTCGTGGTAAAGTTGCTTTTATATGCAGATGATCTTATTCTTATTGCAAAATCAGCCCATGCTTTGAGGGGTCATTTGAAGGCTCTAGAGCTATTCTGTCAAGATGTCGGGATGCAAGTGAACATTAGCAAGACTAAAGTCATGATCTTCTCTCTAAAAAGGAAACAACAGCAAACTAATTTTATTTTTGAAGGAAGTCCGCTGGAAATCGTTGAAGAATACAAGTATCTTGGCATTGTCTTTCACAATAGGCTCAGTTGGGAAACTTGCAGGGCGAAACAGATTCAAGGGGGTTGGAGAGCTTCTTGCCTTCTCCAAAACAGGTGTAGGAAAGCAGAACTTTGGGATTGGAAAACCAAGAAAACCCTTTTTGGTTTGTTGGTCACGCCGGTTGTCCTCTACGGTTGTGAGGTTTGGGGGAGTAGCATGTCAAATCACAGATGGAGACAGCTATAAAGAATTCAAAAGCACCTTATCACCAGTAGTCTTAAAGTTAAAGCAACTATTCCATATGAGATTCTTTCGGCAGAGGCCGGTACTTTCCCGATGGAAGCTGTTGCAATATCAAGGTTACTGAGTTACCTAAAAAAGGTGGAAAACATGGGGAATCACTGGTGGCCCAAAGTGGTGGTGAGCGAGGTGTTAGATCGGAGGAAGAAGACATGGATGAAACAAAACATCAAGTGGTTGGAAAAATGGGACATTAAGTTGCATGAGTGTCCTAACACCAAAGAGGAAATAAAAAAGTTTGTGTTAGAAAAATTCAGGACTGCCATGTAGACAAATCAGATTGGGCGTAAAAAAATGCACTATATTAAAGAGTTCAATCCCACTTGGGAACATGGGGATAAAGCATATTTAAGTGCCGATCTTAAAGGTAAGGCTAGGCTCCTAGTGGCACAATTGAGGACTGGTTCACATCATCTTAGATGAGAAATTGGTAGATGGACGGTTCCTAAGGAAAGGTGGGAAGATAGGACTTGCATTTTCTGTAGTGATAGAGCGGTTGAAACTGAGAGGCACTTCATTAGGGAGTGCGATGCGTACAAGGATATCCGTATGCAGCAGGATAACAACGTGAATGTTGGCAGTTTTAGTGAATTATTTGAGGAAGAGAGGCTTCACAACACGGCCCGACTGTTGGTAAAGATTCATAGAAGGCGGGATGACATCGAAAGGAACCTAAAGAAACCCTAGCGCTTTGGGCGCTTGGTCCCATAGACTGTTTTGGTCTCGTGGACGTTATTAAAACTCATTCATTCATTCTTTCTAGGTAGTTTATGTTTTAAGGGTAGTAGTTTTATTTTTTATTTTTCCATTTGAATTGTATAAGTAGTTTGGCAGGTCTTTCCTGGCATAAGTTTTTCAAATGAAGAGAATGTTGTGAAGCTTGAGGGTCTCATCCTCACTTTGAACAAGAAAAGGACTGAAGTGTCGAAGATTGGCATAAGTTTTTCAGTGAAGAGAATGTTGTGAAGCTTGAGGGTCTCATCCTCACTTTGAACAGGAAAAGGACTGAAGTGCAGAAGACTAGAACAGCAAGACTGGTGGTCCCATAGGCTATTTTTAACCTCGTGGACTTTAAAAACTATTCATTCATTAATTCATATAGTTGTAAAGATTTCACTTTTCTCTTTTTATTTTACATTATATATGTTTATGTTTTAAGGGTAGCATTTTTAATTTAAAAGGGATTTTCAAAGAAGTTTAAGTTGTTATATTGTTGTGATTGAATGAATGAATGAATAACTTCCACAAGGTTAAAAATAGTCTATGGGACTACCAGGCTTGTCATTTTTGTCTTCTACATTTCAATCCTTTTCCTATTCAAAGTGATAATGAGCTCCCCCAACGTCTTAACAGTCCCCTCACTAAATAAATTGTACCAAGAAACAGTTGTCAAGATATTGACATATTTGTCCCTGATGTCCCTTAAAGCATCACACTCCATAATAAAGTGTTTTTTTATTCCACTACCCCAATAGTGCAAAAAATGCACACATGTTCTTCTCATGCATCTTAGGTCTTTTCCACCACCTCGTTTCACATTAGAGTTGATGAGAGTTAGTTATTAATTGAGCAATAAAAATCTTTACTCTCCATGGAATACTAGCCCCTATGTACATTTTTTTGTTGATGATCACATGTGGGGTTGAATTCCTCAAGATAATACTTCTTCTTTCTCCCTAGCACTTTCTCCCATATAGGCTTGCGGAACTTATCCATAACAAAAGTCTTTAACTCTTTGTTATTTGTGGGCAACCATTCAAGTAGATATTCCATTTATACATCCATTTGTTGTTTTGTTTCATCCATGTCTTATTTCTTTCGCTCATGATGTCATTGAAAACAACCTTAGGTCATCTACCTACTTCTATTTGTTTGATTCTTTTTAGATATCTTATGAGACGCACCATAGCAATTGCTTCAATAGGAGTTGCCTTGTTTCACTCCACATTATCTCATAAGGAACTAAACCTTTTTATTTTGAACTTGCTCATGATCAAGCATTTTTGAATTCTCTCAATTTGTTTCAACTTTGAATCAGAGGTGTTGTTAGTCCACAATTCACACCCATAAAGTGTCATTGGAAGCATTAAAACCCCAAAAATCACACGAATAGTTTTCCAGTTCCATAACTCTGCCTCTCTACATCTATTTTGAAGAGTATAAATGCTTTCCATCCTCCCAAAGTTCTCTTCTTTCTGCAACCCTCCCAACTGAGCTTGTTGTTGAAGTTAATCATGTGGTACTTGGTTACTTCTTCAAGAGCATTGCCTTCAAAGTAGAACTTATGCTAGCTCTGCTTCCTTCTGTTAGAGAAAATCATGATTTTGGTCCTACTGGTAGAGCATCCCCACTGCTCTACAAAAATGTTCAAGGGCATACAAGTGCTCTTGCAACCTGTGAGCCAATTTAGCAATCAAAATAAGGTTGTTACCATATAAAACAAGCCTTACCACAAACTTTGCCAAACAAACACCATCCCCTCCTTGAAAATTTAACCACCCTTCCAATTTGTCAGTATATAATCCAAAAAGAGTAGGGGTTAGTGGGCAGCCTTGCTTAACTCTAATGTCACTCCCAAAACTTTCTAAAATGTCTATTGAAGTTATAATTTTGACTCTTACCTTTTCATAGAGCCTATGGATAGCTACTCTAGAATGCGTAGGAATCCCAAGTTCTTTTGTTCTACACCATAGCTTATCCCTGGGGACCGTGTCAAAAGCCTTTTTGAAGTCAACAAAACAACAAAATGCTTCTTCCCTTCCCCCCCAAACTTTTTCAATGATGTGCCTCAAAGTGATTCCATGATCAACCATAGATTGCTTAGGTCTAAAACATGCTTGTCCTTTTGCTTGCTTTTCTTTTTCCTCCGCCCACTTGCTGATTTTGTTTTCTACCATGCTACCAAATAGGTTCACAAACAAAGGATTGATCATTATTGTCCTAAAATTGGAAGGATTATTAATGTCACCACTCTTAAAAAGTGGTATCACTAGGCTGGTTGTCCAATCTCTTAGGGACCCTTGCTAAATGATGTTGAATATTCTCATAATGTGCAGTGTGAGAGTTCTCACGGTTCCCCATTTTAGATACTCTACTTTAAGTTCAACCAAGTCCTTTGCTTTTCCTACCCCTAATTTCTTAATACCAATCTCAACCTCTTGCAAGGTGAAAAGCTTTGTTGTGTTTTTGATCAAGGGGGGCTCAACCTCCGATTCTTGCTCATAAAGTTGTCTTGCATAGTTAAACCGTTGATTAGTTGTAATGTTATTTTCAATTTGCTTCTTTCTTGGTTGAAGTTCCTTCCAAAATAGATTTGGGTTATTATTTCCTAGATAGATTAGCTCTTCTTGCCTTGTGTTCATGAACTTAGCATTTTTCTTTTTTAAAATCTACTTATACAACTTTATATTCATCTTCCTCTTGTCTAGCTCCTTCAAATTTATCCTTGCCATTTTGCATTCCTCATCAAACCAAATATTTACCGGAAAGCAATTTGTTTCTAATTTCTTTTTTTTGCTCTTTTGCACTTCCCAAGTGCTCCTTGAATTATATTTGTTAACTCATGACTATTGAAGCCTTGAAAATGAGTTTTCTCCTTAATTAACCTCTCTAGCGCTACCTTGAAGATAATACAATTTTTTTGTGTCAAAATATTTTTTCCCTTTGAAGGTGGTTGTTAAAGACATTTAGTTTTCCTCCCATGCTGCCTCTTTTCCAGCTAAGATAACCTTAAGTAAATTGGGCTATGGTCTGATTTTAAGTCCCAAATATGCTCCCCAATCATATATTTCCTCTATTCTTTTTGTCAATATTTGCGAGCAAATTGCATAGTTGACAACACTTGCTCCATTATAGGTATTACAAGTAAAATTTCCAGACTTCTTCAATCTATCCAAACCATTGCAAAAATTAATTCAAAAGTGCCACGCAACGTAAGCAACTCCTCCCCGAAAAGGTTACTATCCTTGTTGTCTTTTGAACATCTTGGCCATTTGGTGATTTCTTTCTTCCGTAAGCCAAATAGGATTTTGATCCTCTTTGCAACATAAAATGCTAGCTTGTTCATTTGTTGTCCTTACATTGAAATCTCCGACTAAGAGAACTTCTCCATGCTAAGAATACATTGCAATATATTTTTTAGGGTTACATATGGGTCCTTGTTGTCTAGCACATTATTTTTGTAAGTTTTTGAGACATGTGGAGCAAAATAATACACTACGATTCTTATGTGATTTTCATTTTCTGATATTTTGAACCATATATATTGCTTATTTGTATCTTCTCTTTCTACCTGAATATGACGCCCTTCTTTTTCTTTCATTAAGACCGATATTCTCTCGTAACCTTTGCCATTTTTCGTTTCCTTGTCTCAAGCCACCAACTTCATGTAACCTTCAAACATAAGAGTCTTGCAACCCTCATGTTCATGAGTTTTCGCGAGATAAATTATGTCTCTACCTTCTGCAATAGGCCCTAACCCAGGTCCCCTCCTCCAAGGGTAACCTCTACAATTCCAACGTACTAAACTTAAGTAAACCTATGTAGGCCTTGATTGCTATGTGTTTTGGTACACAAGACTCATAGTTAAGTCTTCACCCCTTTTTACCCATTTTAACCTTGTTGTTTTCATTCCTACTATAGAATCAACTATCTTTTCGTTGTTGCCCTGCCTTACTGTGAATCCCTAAATTGGTGATAATAGCTTTTCCATTGTACAATCATGCCCTTTTGCCTTCATCTTTTGCTATTCTTATTTTTTCCACTTCCTCCCTTCTCTCCTCTTGCCTTTCTTTGAGCTCTCTTTCTTGTGTTCTATCATCACTTGTGTTTGCTTCTTCCTCCATACTTATGGAATTGTTACTGACTTGAGGCCATGTTCTGACTTCTTTTGATATGCCTTCCCTGTTGTTTTATTTTATCTTCATTCCCAAAAGGTTTGTTTGCTAAGGTGTCTACACCTCAACCTTAGTTGTTTTAGAGTTTGCCACACACATATTTGCTACTATTGATTCTTTCATGGTTTGCCAAGCTAACTTCATGTTTTTCCACTCTTGCTTCCCTGTCGATAGAGCCTCTTGTAACATTGCCACCTATTCCTTTAAAACTTCATTACCTTTCACCAAGGACCAATTTGCTACTGTAATCTCTAAAATTTTGTGGTCCCTTTCCTGTTCCTTGTCTTCTAAAGCCTCTAACCTCATCTTGGCATTTAGCAACTCTTGCACATAGAGATCTGATGACATTTGAAGAAGAATGTAGTTTAGAAAACATTTTAAGTGAAAGTAGTTAAGGTTTCGATAAATGTTACTAAATTATGTTCACACCTAATTTAGCAAGGCCTAGATTGCAGTTGTTGCAAAGGGGATAAAAGAAAATTTTTAAAGTGCATGATCACTCAGTCAAATGCCTGTTATCTTGACAAGAGAGCAATGGAGGATCACTTATCAGAATAATGTGACAGCTCAAGCTGAGATGTCAAACCATCCTGATAAGTGAATTTGATCTAAGGACAAGAGAACAGGCATTCAAGGAATGATAGGTATCTAACTGATTTCATCTTTCAGTTATGATGTTACTAATTATTCAAGTACCACAGTACAGTGCAAAAGGAAAGGTATTTATAAACTGTCATATCATCATCATGTTTTAAACATGTGTTTTAAATCAGATTCGGTTGTTTTATGATATGCATTTGATTCAGAAAGCAAAACATACATAAATCATTGGCAAAACATACATAAATCATTGGCAAAACATACATAAATCATTGCATAAAGTAAAATAACTAATTATATTCAAAAGAATGTTTAAATATGTCCCACACAAGCCGTGGGAATGACTAAACTGAGCCAATGCAACAAAGCACGCAAGCTATACATCTGAAGATAAAGTAAAGGAAAGGAACACATGAGGAGAGTGATATCCATCATTGCCTTGAAATGAAGGTTGATCCTCCTATCTGCAGCTTGATCTTGATGTCTTCAGTTTCTTGCTCCTGATCAGAATGAAGAACCTATAAGGTGGGAAAATTTGGTTAAAGCTCTGGATATACGAACTCATCATATGCCTTATCGGCAGATATATAAACTTGCAATCATGATGCATTAATACAATTGGACCATTATCAGACATATGCAAAAATCAGATCATCAGTTGAAAGCCAAACCATCACGAGAAAGAGCATTGAACTTTCAAAGGTATGTTTTTATGCTAACATTTTTTGTTCAATGTGCAGGTACAGGTTCATCAAAATGTTTCTTTTCACTTGATATTAAAGCATGTGGAGTAAATGTGGCTCCCACAAGGGTTGAGCCCAGCATGTTTAAAGGTCACAATATACATATACAAATGAAAGAAAAACGATCAATAAACTTTCAGTGTTAATGTTGATAATGCTTTCAACACATGAAAGGCAACCACTGCCCTAAACCAATGCTTGTTGCCATTGTAAAAGAGAGCTCTCATTGTGCAGAATGGTGACTGGCTTCATTAAGTCTGCAATGTGTGCTTAGGATGGTGACTGCCTTCATATGGTGACTAAAGTTCATCATTAGCAACATATGATAGGCACAGTGAGAAGTACAACATTGAGATTTTGTTTCAACATCATGAGAAAGGAGCATTCAAATAAATGCTTACATCTACATGTATGATTCAAAGAAGTATAAAGATACAACATACAACATGTAGAGGGAAGCAATTAAATGAATCACTAACATTCAAATAGGAAGCATGTACAATGTTCATAGAATGCTTGATCGGTGATAAGATATCTCTGCCATGTGGAGAAGCATACAACAAACATCAAACAGTATGAGCCAGTCAATAAGGTGTAATAGGTATTCATAAGGAGAATTGATGAAAGCACAAGGGGCTGCTACAATATTATATTGTAGTCAATTATGACATAAAAGCACAAACTACCATCAACAGAGTAAAATCATGGAGCAACAAAAACACGTACCTTGATTGCCACAGTCACAGTGTGATCAAATGATAAAGGTACAGTCAAGTTAAATGACATCTGATATGTGTTTTCATTACAGTCAAGTTGCAACACAATGCATCAAAAGTACAAGTATGAGGAACACAATAATATAAAGAGGAGCATTCATACATGTGGAATAGCAGGAGGCATTTTTCTTCTTCAAATACAGTTACAGATAAAGCTGGAACAACAAAAAGCCTTATGCCTTGTTCATAGATAAAGGATGCAATCATAAGGTGTAAAGACAAATTTTGGAACAACAAAGACTAGTGCATTATCTTTTGTTCATCTACATAGATTTAGCCTCATATGCCATCAAAAGGACATCAAGAGGAGCAAAGAATTACAGCCATCAAGTGGAACAGCTACACCATGAAGAATATGTGGGACAGTCAAGTCCAAGTGATCTGGGTAGGGTCATATACAATGAATGAACCTTGAGGAGTAGTTGAAGAGCACAAGACGTAATGCAAATCATCAATGGAGAATACACATTTCCAGGTGAATGTCACAGTCATATGAGAACAAAAATTCAAGTGGAAAGCCTCTTTTCTTGTTCATACACAGTAAAGAATGTACTACATAAATGGAACAACTTATACATGTACAAGGAACAATGTGACTACATCATATGATTACATTATGAGGATGCCCATGCCTTTTACATATTGCAAATGCATTGTCACAGCTAGGAGGGTAAAAGAATGTATCATCATATTCCATCACTATATAAGGTGTAGTTGACTATATACAGAAGAGGAAAAAGGTCATTTCCTTTTGTATCTAATTGTCCCCACAGGCCAAGTAGCAAAACATTGTTTGAAAAAGCATGGTCAAGGAGTATGTAAAACCTAGTAGGGTTTTGAAACAAATAAAAGATAAAGTCTCTTTTTATCATCTCACTACAATGAGGATTCAAAACAAAGATATTACAGAGTGTGAATAAGAGAATAAAGCGCTGTGGTGTCTTTTGTGTAAAAGGAAAGCAAGAATGGAGTAGCCAATTTACCAAAACCCTACTAGGGTTTGCATACAATAAGTGAAGTTTTTTACCCTTTTCTTTTTCAAAACAGATGCATGCTTGTTCTTATGCAACGTGTAAAAGAACCAAGAATACGATCAGATGAGAGCTAGAGTTTTATTTTTCAAAAAATCATCATAACCCTCATGCCATGGAGGCTGACAGAGAAAAAGAAAGAGTATATTGAGCAAATGAAGAGGGTATTGTAAGAACCAGGGTTTCTTTTTACCAGCTAGGAGGAAAAATACTTATAAAAGCCTCACAATGTCTTCTATACATAGAGGCTGAGGTCGCCATAACCAGAAAGAATGATGAAACAATGCAAAGAAGTAGAAGGTTCTTTTTTCATTATACCAATGGAGCTTTTACAAAAAAGAGAGACTAAAGGAGTAGCGTATTCTGCATTTTCTTTCATTTTTCTTCTCACAAAAAGATAAAAGAGGGCAGCATAGTGACTCACCTGTGAAGTATGGCTTCAATGTAGAAGAAAACCACAGTCAAAACCTTGAGAAATTCCTTTGAGTTAAGCTTTCACGGTGGCTCAACACAGAGAAGATATAAACCACATAAAGACACAAATGAATACATCAAAAGCTCTATCATGGCCGCGACCTGTAGACCCATTTTTGCTTTCAAAGATAACGAAAATGGATCAAACTAGTGCAGATCAAGCTTACCTTGATATTTCCTGTTGAAGTCATCGAAAGAATACATCAAGAAGCCTCAGAAATTGCAGAGAATGATGAAGAGTTCTTCAAACCCTAGTAGGCAGGGCGGCGGCTTAGGAGGAGCGACAAATAGTTACAAATGAAAATGACAAAAGTTTAGGGTTACTTCTTCCCTTTTGGTCAAGTGACTTAGAATCTTTTTGATGTTTTTGCCTTCTCTTTTTAAAATAAAACATTGTATCCATTTTCCTGTCGTGGTCAACACTTCCAAAGTCTTCAAACCTAATGATGCCACAGGGGTTGAAAAGGCCATTTTTACCTTTCTTTTTTCCTTTAGGTCAACATAAACAATGATGTAAGGTTAAGGCTTTACACCTTATATTATTTTTTTGCAAAGCATGGAGATAGAAGTCAACAAGGGAGAAATGATTCGAAGGTGAGGAAGTAAAATATACAATGCATAGTGATGTGATATATATGCATGGAGGTGAGAATGAATATGATGATGCAAGATATGTAATGCATACATGTATGATAGGAGTGATAAGGTGCTTAATGTGTAAAGGATATGCAATGCATGATGCACGATGAGATGATGTATCTACATGGAGGTATAAGGTATTCCATATGTTAAAAAGCTAATGCAAAATGCATAATGTATTTTTTTGCATGAGGAGATTACCATATTGCATGGGAGACATAAGGGAGTAAAAGAGGATATTTTTATCTTTTGCATGCATGGGGGTTTGTTTATTTTTGCATCATTATTGGATGCATTGATGTAATTATGCAAATCCAAAAGGAGATGGAAGGAGACTATTTTACTTTTTGCATGAGTTAGAGATAAAATAAGCAAATGTAAAATAAATAATAAAGTAATGAGTTATAAATTACTTTATTATTTATCATAGGGATGCAAAAATGATAAAATAGACAAGTCTATAATAAATAATAAAGTAAATCATCTTGAAAAACTTTATTATTTATTTTTACTTTGTTTACTCATCCCAAAATCATGCAAATTTGGAGGATAGAGTTAACTGAGGTTCTTTGGGGTTCTTTGATAGTTTTTTGGTCAAATTTGGAGAGTTTGGTCCACCTTTTGGTCAAACTAATAGAGAGGAGCAGTTTGGAGCTATTTTAGCTCGATTTGGGACAGTTATAGTCCTTATTTTTAGGGATTTTCATGCTTGCTCGTGGATCAGTTTTGAGAGATTATTTTTAGAGGCAGTTGACTGCAGTTGACCTTTCTAGGTCTTTTTGAGAGAGCATATTATATATTGTAAGAAAAACTTAGGTTTTTCTAGTTCTTGCCTTTTTGCTCTCTTACACATTGCTGAGAGAAGGAGGTTTTGTAACTCATATTTTTTAGATTTATAGAGATTACAACAGGTTATAGGTTCTATTCCTTGTCTTTTTATGTAAGCGTTCCTTTATATTTCAGCTGGATCAAGTGTCTACCTTTTCATTAATGCTGCTTTTTAAAATGATTTGATGAGATTTAATTGTGTTTAATATCAGAACCTTTGAAATCATTGTATCATTTGTACTTGCATGTATTGAAAAGCATTGAAATCATAGGTCTTAGGTTGTGCAATTGGAATAAATTTTCTTTCATGTTGTGAGAACCCTACTTTCCTTCAAAAAGAAAGTTATTTCTAGCCTCCCTTTGAATCATTTTTGTGATCATATTGCCAAAAGTGAATTCTGTGGATAGATTTTCTGAGATCTATTGTGAGTTAGAGTTGTAGTTTTCATTAAATTAGGTGCATCACCACATTTTAAATTACATTTTTAGTGCTTTTAGTAGATCCTTTCAACCCTTTTTCATATCAAGTTATAAATCCATTGAAAATTACAAGGGAACCAACCCATAATCTGGAGGTTCAAACTCACCATAGGTCACCCACAGCCTGAGTTTGATCCCATGTTACACAGGATTGCTGAGATTCACAGCTTTGCATAATGGGTACAATCCTACTTGTTAACAATAAAATTAGAGGTTCCATTGTGACTAAAGGAGAATGTGGTTTTGACTTGACATTTCAAGTGAAGGAAGTTAAGGTCAATAGAATCAAAGGTCAAGATTGTGGAAAATGTTGAAATGGTATGGGACATCCTAATATTAACTTTCGTTAGTCGATAAATCTAGTTTATGTGTGAAACTATTGACCATGCACATGAAATGAGAAATGACCTTCAAAATGAAGGAAATGCACCCACACCCTACCATCAATGAATACAATCACTTTAGTACCAACTAATCCATAAGAAACTAGGATGGATATTCCATATTGTAGTTCATCACATTATGAAATAACTTGGAAGAGAGGAACAACTAATATGAACATGAAAACATTAGTACAAGCCATAAACATGAAGACAACAAATTTACCCTAGAGAAATCCACATATGGGACTAGTAAAAGTGCATAAAGGTGCTATTGGATGGTCAATAGGCACACATATAAGTATTCCTATTTAGCAAACAATACATATTTAACTTTTTTTTTGTCAAAGCTATCTCATGCAGTGCTTGGCCAATAGGAATATTTATATATGTGCCTATTGGCCATCCAATAGCACATTTAGGTGCTTTTACTAGTTTATAACAATCTCGTAAGTACAATAATTTAAGAGATTTTGATGAATATATTAAGAGTTTGACTTACACTGTATCATAATTTATCAATATGGATAATTATTTACAAATACATCAAAAATAGGTATAATAAATCTCAACCATATGAATCTTTTCTATTATTATAAATAAGAAATCACTATTGTCCCTCTCTTTTCCTTTTAATATAAGTATATGTCCATTGGGTTGTAATCACATCTCTAGAGCAACTGTGTTCCTCAACTCGCCTATGAAAGAAGAAGAATGGACAAAAGAATGATGTCTCTCTTAAACTTCCCAAAACAGATTTTAGTTCAAAACTTAGAAGGCAACTTGGAATTTGGGATGATTATCTTCCTTTTACTCTCAAACATGTGTGGCAATATATAAAAATGAGAAGCCCGCATAGCAATGATTATGAAAATGATCCTTGGAATCATCAAGTAAAATCTTAACTTGTATCCATTATTGTACTATATATGTAGTTGTTTACGATTCAATGGCAACAAGGTTTTAATAGTTGGATCTTTCATTTCTTATATGATAAGATTTTTTGAATCTAATTTAACTATAATCACCATGTGATGTGGGTACAGGTACAGAATGGGCCTAGCTCCTATATTCTAATTAGTTGGGGGCAATGTATTGAACACATCACATTCACAAATATATATTGATATTTAATATGATCATTTTTGTAGTCCACAATAAATCATTTAATGCATTACTTCTATAATTGAGCATCCTTGAAAATTTGAAGGTTTTACAAAGCTTAGTGTTGTGAAAATGCATAAACTTATTTATGATGTTTGTAAGCACTGGGAAAATTAATAAAGAAATGCTAAGGGTCTTCAAGTTTTCTAATGTCACAATATTTACATGTACATTACTTTCGCAACAACCGCACATTTTTCTAAATGAGCATTTCTGCATGTGGGTGATACATATTTTCCTAAGGAACTTGATATCATTAGATGTGCAAAAATAAATTTAACAACAAGATATCATTATTAATAAATTCTATAGTACACACTATTTATAACCAAAGGGGGTGTATTTAGAGCACGACCTACAAATTCAACATAGTGGAAGAATTTTCATTTCATGATTGTCTAACTTGCATACTTCAAATGGTTTTAATAGTCATTTAAATATATGTTTCAAATCATCCTAACTGAGTACCTATATAACAAGAGCTTCTAGTAGTAAGATTGTTAGACCACGGGATTACAATGCATGCACTAATTCATGACCATAGAAAAGTATACTTTGTTTGGGTAAACGTGATGCATATAATTTTCACCTTTCTTTGTGGGTAATACATACTATCCCAAGGAACTTGATATTGTTTCTACAATTATAGGTAGAGGTACTCTAGAGATGGTATCCATGGCCTCTTTGTCATTGTTTACATTGTCTTTTTTGTTTATTTGGTCAGTCTATAGTTTAAGGGTGGAGATCATTGCCTTGCTACTCTTGGCACATTTTTTGCATGCCCATAATTCAACCATGAAACCTCTAATTTGTTCTTTCATCTCTACATTCTTATGCTTCATGTGAAAAAGCTCTAAATACTTCTCCAGTAGCTTATGTGTTTCAATTTCCATAATAATGCACAACAACACCTTGGAATGATTTCTTGTCCTTTCCTCATTCTTCTTCATGACAAGGAAAGAAGAAAAAAATGTGTCATGTTTATTGATTTGTTAGGAGAAAATGAACTCAATGGATACATTCACGATTGACTGAAAATTAATGATTCATAATGTGTAGTGTCATTTTTTTGAACTTTATTTTAAAGATTTAGTGTTTATAGGAATTGAAGAATTGAATTTGTTAGAAATATAAATGAATTGAATTGCTTTGACAATGTTATGCTTAATTTTTTTCACCTACAGTTTGATAAACTACTCCATCTCATCCCCCTATCATTGAATCTCAGTATCTAGATTGTTGTTTGCACATAATATGTTGCTTTTTTATTGTTTAATTTTTTTTTATTAGTCACATATGAGTGATCCTCTTAAACACCAAGACACAAGCCTATAAAAACACATGATTTTAACTACAAGCTTAAGTAAGTGTGATGCATGAGCATCCCTGGTTCAAGAGCAATCTTGCATCAACCAAAAACATTTGCATTTCAGTTTGTTTGCAGTTTAGTTTGTTTCTTTTCATTTTTCCAGTTCAGTCCAGGCAGTTCAGTCAAAAGCAGTTTCAACTTTTGGTCTGGTATTCTACCATAGTTTCATTTCACACCTTGTGGAGCTGGACTTAGAATCTAGATTCATGCATTTACATCATATCCAAAATTTAGAGATCCGCACATCATTACTGAAAAGATATCGCTATCAGAAGATCAACTATTTTCTTAGATAGAGCATCCTGATAATAACAGACAACCAGCTGAAGGAGAAACCTGCGGAAGCATCTTCCGATCTTTGGAGCCCAATGACACATCATTTGATAATCTTTGGTTTGTGGCTGACCTTTCCCAAAGATCCGCACTTCATTTCATTCATTTTCTGGAGGAATTCTAGGCATTTAGGTCCGACCTATCCATGTTCACACGTTACAGCTCTTCATTGGAGTTTGTGACCTTCCTTGGCTGACGCAGAGAAATCTATTGTTCCGGAGATGATATATATTGATGTAATAGATCCTTAGGAAAGTAGTTCTCATGATTTAGAAGATCGATAGTTAGATTTTGTGCGAAGGAGCTTCAAAGCCTTATCTTGCACATGTATGTAATCAGGCCTGTGAGCCCTAATTGTAAGCCTGCATGTTGCCGACCAATCTGTATTTGAATTCTATGATATACTGAATGACTGAATCTACATTTGTTCCATTTCTTTGAGTTGTTTTCATTGTGTTTACTCTTGCTACATGGTATGGATAGTTCATTCTGTGAACCCTCCTACCGTGACTACACCAAGTGGTGTCAGAGTGAAAGTTTGAATCTTTGGGAGTGAATTGAGCGAAGTTGACGAGGGAATTCCGTAAGATCTTGCTGTAGACAGATCGCTGAATTGAGGCAGGTTACTTGTGTTGCAACCGATTGTCGATTGAGAGGCAGTTGTCACCTTGTAGCCCAATCGCTGAATTTGAGGCAGTTTGCACTTGATCCTAGGAAGAATGCCGCCGCGAAGAGTTGTTGCTGTTGGAACAATGGCTGGTAGAATGTATGAGATGATGGAGATGATAAAAATAATGCAAATTCATTTGGATGCTGTTGAAGAAGATAGGCAAAGAGGGTTAACACCGAGACCTAATGTTGAAAGTGATGATGAAGAGGAATTTCAATCTGTTGAACAAATTGGCGAAACCCTAGGAGGTGATAAAGAAAAAGAATCAAATCAAGTAAAGCTGTTGTGAGCTATTTTGAAGATTGGAAAGAGTCCTAGAGTTGATGTGTCGAACTATACTAGTAATTTGAATCCTGAAGAACTGATTGACTGGATAAATGACATGGAAGAATACTTTAAATATGAGGAAATTAAAGATCTGGAGAAGGTAAAATTTGCAAAGATAAAGATGAAAGGACATGCTGCTATATGGTGGAAAGAAGTTCAGTTGGAAAGAAACAGAAGAGGAAAAGAAAAGATTACAAAATGGGACAGGATGGTGACAAAGTTGAAGAATCAGTTTATACCTACTGACTATGAGTTGGAGTTGTTGAAAAGATTGAAAAACCTAAGGCAAAAGGAGAAATTTGTGAAGGAGTACACTAAAGAATTCCATAAAATGATCATAAGGATAGGACATAGTGAAGCAAACAAGGAGAAAGTGGCTAGATACATCAATGGACTGAGATTGAACATTCAAGAAGAGCTAAGCTTGGTAAGGATGACATCTTTGGAAGAAGCATATCAGTTTGCCCTGAAAGTTGAAGAGAAGATGAATAAAAGACATGATCAAAGACAGAGAGGTAGAGGGGGTAAATTTTAGAGAGGTAGAACATTTTCTGGAAGAAATAGATCATATCCAGAGTAGAACAAGTTTGACAGCTCGTTTAAGAAGGATGACAGAGATAACAATGCTTATCAGAGAGATGACATAAATTTTTACCAGAGAGAAAACCCTAGTGCATACCAGAATGAAGGATATAGAAGAGAAGGAAGAGAATTTGATAAGAGAACATTTAGAGGCACTTGTTTCAAGTGTGGAGGCGAAGGACATAGAGCATTTGAATGTAATTAGGGTAGTACAAGTAAGAGGACAAAAAATAGTGGAAGAGCAGCCTATGTGGAAGAAGAACCTATTGAATCACCCAGTTCAGTAGGCAAACCTAAGAAAGGAGAATCATTGGTGATGAGGAGAGCACTATTTCAAATAGAGACAAATGAGGAACCATCGCAGAGGAAGAGTCTGTTCAAAACTAGATGCAAATCAGGAGGTAAGTGTTGTAAAGTTGTAATTGATAGTGGTAGTTCAGATAACCTAGTTTTAGAGGAGATGGTGACTAAGTTGAAGTCAGAAATATTGAAACACCCTAAGCCCTATTAGATAGCATGGATTCAGGATGATTGGTGCAGAGCACCCTTATGTTTCCATGGTCTTATGCAATTTGTTCTCATGTTTTATGCATTTTGAGTCCAATAAAATGTCCTAGGGAGGTCTAGGACTAGGATAAGTATGCTTTTGGCATCTCAAGCTTCATAATAAGCTTTGTAATAAGGTCTAAATATGATCAAAGTCTGAATAGAGGTGTATAAACATCAAATGCCAACCTATGTTGGCAATTCCATGTTGTAGCACGAATGGGAAAGTAGTTTGACAGTTGGTGAGTGACCCCAACTAATTTGAAACTAATCAAAACATGCATAAAACTCTTCAAAAACATCGAATGAGGATTGATGATGCAGTTTTTGGTGAAATTTCTCCTTATTCTCTGTTATTTCTACTATTTTACTGTTATTTGCAAGTTGCAGGCGTATTTTTCCCTTGTACGGAACTGTCAAGAGGACACTTGGTTGTGGGTTGATAGAGGAAGGAGTCTACTATCTGTTGCATGTGATTTGAGGTCTTGACATTGAAGTTTAAGCGAGTTATAACTTTTTTTTTTTTTCTTTTTTTCTTTTTTTCTGAAAATGCCTTAAGCCCTAAGCTAGGGTTTTGCTCTCCTAACGATGAGTGTTTGAGCCATTCCACCGACTCGGTCAAGCCATAATCGATGGAATGGACCTAAGACCAATAGAGTGTTGTGTCCCAATCCTCATTTTATGCATTGGTGTGAGTTTTGTTGTTATTTGGTGAGTGGGAGCCTAATAAACCCATGTATTAGGCTACTCAAGAGGGACGACAGCTATAAATCTCATTAATTGGCCATAAGAGCCCTAAAACATTCACAATCCCTTGTTTGGGCATAGATCCCATATGTCCAAGTGGTTGGTAGAGTTCTGCAGATCCATTAGAGGGTGGTCTCTTTGTAAAAGAGGGCTAATTGAGCCCTTGCCCAGCAGTAACAGTCAATTTTTTGGGCACACATTCCAAAGCAACCCCTAGTCACTTTGGGATATGTGATGTACCAACCAAATGGGTACTCCAATTTGGTTTTGGTTTTTGGGAACAGTACCACAATAGAAAGTTATTGGGCAAAACTTGTCAAAGGAGGGCTACAAGGAGTTAGGCGGGGTTGTGAAGAAAATACTAATCCTTGGCATTCAAGACCCAATAAAAGGTGCTTGGAAAGTTTGTATACATGTCTCAAGTTGGTCTAAGTGACTGCCCCAAGGTCTTGATTACTTTCATGGCTTATTCCATGTTCGGCTCCTTGGCCTAAGTCTAGGAAGATTAGTGAAATAGGGTATTGGAAAGGTATAACTTACCTCCATGACTAATAATCTTGGAAGCCAGATGATTGAGGATCTCTAGTCCTTACCACCCCTACATCAATGATCATAACGTACTCGTGAGTGAACAATGTTTGGTGAAATTTCATATTGGATCTTATCATGATGAAGTCTTGTGTGATATTATGCCTATGGATGTCTGTCATATCTTGTTGGGTAGACCCTGGCAGTATGATAGAAAATCTATACATGATGGAAGAAAGAATACATATACTATAACAACAAATGGAAAGAGAATTACTTTGATTCATTTAGAAGATGATCCTAAGAGTGAAGTATGTAGGAATGCTAGAAGTTTGGTAGATGGAAGAAAATTTTTGGATGGGTTGAGACATGAGAATATGTGTTATGCCTTGATTCCTAAGAAGCCTGAAACATTGAAGGAGACTGAAGAGACACAATCGGAGGAGATAAGAGAGTTGTTGACAAAGTATGAAGACATCATATCAGATAATGTACCTGGAGGATTGCCACCTATAAGGAGTATCAGTCATCATGTGGACCTTATACCGGGAGCAAGTTTGCCTAACAAAGCAGCACATAGAATGACACTGACAAAGAATGAGGAACTGAAGAGATAGATACAAGAGTTGTTGAGGAAAGGTTTGATCAGAGAAAGTTTGAGTCCTTGTGCAGTACCTACAGTGCTAGCACCGAAGAAAGATGGAGAATGGAGAATGTGTACTGACTCTAGAGCAATAAACAAGATCACAGTTAAGTATAGATTTCCTTTACCTAGGATGGATGATATCATGGATTGTTTGAGTGGAGCAAGATATTTCACAAGGATAGATTTGAAAAGTGGATACCATCAGATCAAAATCAGAGAAGGAGATGAATGGAAGACTGCTTTTAAGACAAATGAAGGATTGTATGAGTGGTTAGTGATGCCCTTTAGATTGAAAAATGCACCAAGCACTTTCATGAGATTGATGAATGAAGTTCTGAAGAAATTAATGGGTAAGTTTGTTATTGTATATTTGGATGATATTTTGATTTTCAGTAAGACAAAAGAGGAACATTTGTGGCATATTAGACAAGTTTTGTAGAGACTGAGAGAAGAGAAATTGTTGATAAACATCAAGAAGTGTAGTTTCATGAAGGAAGAGTTGATATATTTGGTATTTGTGATTTTTGTGGAAGGATTGAAGATGGATCCTAAGAAAGTAAGAGCAATTGTTGAATGGCCTACACTGGAGAACATTAGAGAGGTTAGATCATTTCATGGATTGGCTAGTTTCTACTGGAAGTTCATCAGAAATTTCAATTCAGTTTGTAACCCTATGACAGAGACAATCAGAGGTGACAGGAAAGATTTCAAGTGGACATCAGGAGTAGATAAAAGTTTTGAGTTGTTGAAGCAGAAAGTGACAAAGCAACCTGTTTTGGCATTACCGGATTTCAATAATGTATTTCAAGTTGATTGTGATGCAAGTGGAAATTTGATTGGAGCTGTGTTAAGTCAAGAAGGTAGACCAATAGTATATTTTAGTGAGAAGTTGAATGATGCAAGGAGGAGATATTCAGTTTATGATCAAGAGTCTATGCCATAATTCAAGCCGTGAAGAAGTGGAGACATTACTTGTTGCCTAAGGAATTTGTGTTGTATACAGATCATCAAGCTTTGCAGTATTTGAACAGTCAATGTAAGTTGAATAAGAGACATATGAGATGGGTAGATTTCATGCAGAGTTATACTTTTGTGTTGAAGCATGGGAGTGGAAAATCAAATGAAGTTGTTGATGCATTAAGTAGGAGAAGAAACTTGTTGACAAAGATGAGAGTTGAAGTGTTGGATTTTGATGAATTGAAGAATATGTATGAGGGAGACACTAATTTTGTAGAACCTTGGAAAGCCTGTAAGGAACCTATTGAGGCAGATAGGAGTAAGTGGTTGGATTATTTCATTCAAGAAGATATGTTGTTCAAAGGAAATCAGTTGTGCATACCTAGAAGTTCAATGAGAGATAATTTGATTAAGGAGAAGCATAGTGGTGGATTGGCAGGACATTTTGGCATTGATAAGACAGTGGCTTTGGTGAGTGAAAACTACTTTTGGCCTCAGATACATAAGGATGTTCAAAGATTTGTGCAGAGTTGTAGAGTTTGTCAAGTTGCAAAAGGGAGTAGTCAGAATACTGGATTGTATAAACCTTTAACAATACCTGAAAGACCTTGGGAAGATATAAGCATGGATTTTGTAATGGGATTGCTAAAGACACAGAGAGGACATGATTTAATATTTGTAGTGGTTGACAGATTTTCAAAGATGGATCATTTCATACCTTGCAAGAAGACAACTGATGTAGTGCATGTAGCTGACCTATTTTTCAAGGTGATTGTGAGATTGCATGGATTACCTATGAGTATAGTTTCAGATAGAGATACAAAGTTTGTTGGATACTTTTGGAGGACACTTTGGAAGAACATGAAGACAGATTTGAAGTTCAGTTCAACTTTTCATCCACAGACAAATGGACAGATAGAGGTAGTGAATAGGAGTTTGGGAAACTTGTTGAGATGTTTGGTTGGAGAGAAAGCCATAAGTTGGGATTTGATTCTTTCACAAGCAGAGTTTGCATACAATAATTCAGTAAATAGATGACCAGAAGAACACCCTTTGAGATCGTTACTGGAATGAATCCTAGAGGAGTTGCAGAATTAAGAGATACTAGCATGGAAGAAAAGAGAAGTGTAGAAATAAAAAAATTTGCAGATTATATCAAGAGAGTGCATAATCAGGTGAAAAAGCATTTGGAGGATATGAACAGTAAGTACAAAGAGCAGGTTGATGAGAAGAGAAGACATAAGGAATTTGAAGTTGAAGATGAAGTAATGGTGTACCTGAGAAAAGAAAGATTTCCAGTTGGGACATATAACAAGTTGAAGATGAAGAAGTTTGGACCTTGTAAGATACTTAGGAAATTTGATTCAGGAAATGCATATGAAGTGGAGTTACCGGAGACCTTGGGTATATCACCTATTTTTAACATTGCAGACATTTATCAATATCATGAAGCAGAGGTCAGTGACAACATGGAAGAAGACTTGAAGAAGCAGTTACCACAACAAGCACTGGAGCAGATTGAAGACATTTTGGACAACAGAGTTGGATGCAACACTAGAGGAAGACAATACAAAGAATATCTTGTGAAGTGGAAAGGCAGACCAAAAGAAGATTCATCATGGATTTCTCAAGCTGAGGTGTACCGTCTTGGTTCTCCCCTAGCCCCAGCAAAGTGAGGGACTCACTTTTTCAATAACCTTGGATGTCTGATGTAGGATCATCCCTAGTTCAAGATCAATCTTGCATCAACCAAAAACATTTGCATTTCAGTTTGTTTGCAGTTCAGTTTGTTTCTTTTCATTTTTCCAGTTCAGTCCAGGCAATTCAGTCAGAAGCAGTTTCAGCTTTTGGTTCGATATTCTACCGTAGTTTCATTTCACACCTTGCGGAGCTGGACTTAGCATCTAGATTCATGCATCTACATCATATCTAGAATTCAAAGATCCACACATCATTACCGGAAAGATATTGCTATCAGAAGATCGACTATTTTCTCAGACATAACATCCTAATAATAGTAGACAACCAGCTGAAGGAGAAACTTACGGAAGCATCTTCTGATCTTTGGAGCCTAATGACACATCATTCGATGATCTTTGGTTCGTGGCTAACCTTCCCTGAAGATCTACACTTCATTTCATTCATTTTCCAGAGGAATTCTAGGCATTTAGGTCCGACCTATCTGTGTTCACACGTTACATCTCTTCATTGGAGTTTGTAACCTTCCTTGGCAGACGCGGAGGAATCTATTGTTTCAGAGATGATATATATTGATGTAATAGATCCTCAGGAAAGTAGTTCTCATGATTTAGAAGATTGATAGTTAGATTTTGTGCGAAGGAGCTTTAAAGCCTTATCTTGTGCATGTATGTAATCAGGCATGTGAGCCCTAATTGTAAGCCTGCATGTTGCTGGCCAATCTATATTTGAATTCTATGATATACTGAATAACTAAATCTACATTTGTTCCATTTCTTTGAGTTGTTTCTGTTGTGTTTACTCTTGCTACACGGTCCAAACAGTTCATTCTGTGAACCCTCCTACCGTGACTGCACCAAAGTGGCTTTGAATCCTTCCAAAAGAAGAAATTTTAGTGGTTGATTTGGTTCTCTCTTACACATCCACATGTTTGGGCTTGGGCTTAGATTAGGCATGGCTGCATAAGATGACCGACATGTTGACATCGCTAATGCACATAACCCTCCACTGCATTTGAAACAACCCTGAATTATTCAAGATCAACAAATTTAGTTGGCTAAATTAACACACACAACTAAAGTTAGACAAATAAATATAACAAATCAAGGAGTATAAGTCAACTAAATAGATGCAACATGCTTGATAAATAAAAAAAATGACCATATCTTAATCTTTTATGGCTATGCTTACAAAATAGTATATTTAACTAAAGCTTTGAAGTTGTTGCCATCTCCTTGCAGAATATTCACTAACAATTTAAACTTTAACTATTTTAGATTATACATACATAGATAAATTTAAACATTCAATCAGAGATAATAGTTATAATAAAAAAGGTTTGGCAATTAATGGCACCAAGAATGATTTAATATAGGGATGGGTATGTCATTATTTTCTCTTATACTTATACAATGGGCATGACAATATATTTGGAGAAACATCACTTTTATAGTTATTATTAATTGTTTACAACATATACAACAGAAATTAAACAACTTAATCACCATAAACCCAAAACCTTAAAAAACATGAATATGCATATTTCAAAATGTTAATATTATTACCTTTATTATCTTCTTATTCATTAAGTATTCCCATAACTAACTTATCTTAGTGTCAGCAATGGAGTCTCTGATAAATCCCAAAAAGTTGCAAACAAGTAGGGATCAAATAGGCAAGAATTCTACTCTATAGTTTGGCAGTATAAATAGAGCTAATATTGGTCCAATTCCTCTTGAAGTTTAGACTAGAATGTTGTGCTCATGGGATTTATCCTGCTTTATTATTTTTATTTGTATGTATGGTTAATCATGGAGTATAAAAAATAATGGATCTATTATTAAAGAAATGCATGCTTTGTGAAAGCAACTCGGAGGGAAAAAGATAAATCATTCCAACTATCATTAATAGAAAAAAACAATTATATCAAGGCATGCCAATTATTCTTTCAGAAAGTCAATTCTTCTTAATGAAATTAATACCCCTAGCTTAACATTCAAGTTTAAATGTCAATCATCAAATTGATTGTAAACACATGCTAAACTGAGTTTATTAGGAAACTCTAAGTCAAACTTAGAAACAAATCCAACCTCTCAAAGTATGGCCAATGTACATGCCACGAAATAAATTTATAGACCCTACACGAAAAGAGAGTTTATAACAATGGCATGGCTATAGTTACCTATGAAATTGACCTTACACAAGAAGAAAATTTTATAACAATACCATGGCTATAGTTTAGCCAATTACTTTTGAAAGTTAATTAAATACAAGAAATATATCCCAAAGAAACCTGTCAAAATTGATGAGAAAATCCCACCCATGTGGACGTGTCCAAGCAATCCTAATTTAACAATGGACTTAATTTGTTGCGTACTTAATTATTTCTCACAACCAAAGCAAGTTGCGGGTATTGTCTTCTATAGTTATAGGTAGAGGTATTCTAGAGCATTACTAACCGTGCAAGATGAGAATAAATAAAACAATGTGAAACTCCTATAATTTGCCTATTTATTAATTTTACTTTATCAAACCAAAGAGCTTTAGATTCTAATGAATCACATTTGTTCACATTTACTCATATATTAAAGTAAACCTTAAAAGTCAATAAAAACATAAAATTCAACTCCTACATTGAAACAATAGATTAGGGAAGATTATTTTATTTATTGATCACGAAAAAATACATAAAATTTTAGTTAAGATATAAATAGTCTTATCGGCTAAACATTGCACAAAATGATTTTGACAAAAAAACATAAATGTGTAGTGTTTAGCCAACATAACTATATACATGTGCGTTTATCACTCATCCAATATCACCTTTAAGTGCTCTTACTAGTTTAATTTATGTGGATGTGATGCATTCTTCAATTCAATTATTCAAAAAAATGTATTGTTGAGAGGAAATGTTAGAATCAAAGGGTGAAAATGTAACAAAACCAAGGTATCTAATTCAAAGCATTGATTCTTGATTAGAACAATGAATATGAAATTCTAAATTCTCCTTCGTGTTCTTGTTTTTACCAAGGCTTACAAATTATGTTTTTGTGTAATAACATTTAACATTTTTGTGGTGTAAATATTATACTTGATCATAAAATTCCAATAATTTATTGAATCTATATAGTTACTAGTATTTATGGTATGTCTTGTAACTGGTGAACATAGTAGGCTAATATGTTCTTGACTCTATCATATCTAATATTTCAGCATTTAAAAGACGTGCAACTTGCAAAGCTGTAATAAAATGAAACTAAACAACTAAGCAATTAATTATGTAAAAAAATAAAAACTGCTAGAAGAGTGCAGAATTAAGTACGAGCATGCATTATATTTAAAAATAATAATAATTAACGAACAAAAACAAACTAAAAACTAAATTCTTTTGCCATGCATATAATGATAACTAAAAGATATGATTAGAAATAAAATAAATACTATTTCCTTGTCATCGAGGTTTTTGGTTTTCAAAGTTCTTGAATCCGTTGACTTCATCAGAGCTTAAATTGTCCATTACAGCTAGATGGAGGAGGAAAAATATCATCAGGGCGTTTATTCGCCCATCCATGGACTTACTAGTCCTTCCGTGTCCTTCTTGCTGGAAAGACCCGGCCCTCCGCAGAGAAGTATCAAGAAGAGAAACTAATGCCATATGAGACTAGTGTTTGACCCTACATAATCCCTAGGTCGGTCATAGACTATAGGCAACTCCTAACTAGCATGACCTCTAACCAGGTGTGTATCTGGGACAAGAAACTAATTGACCCTATTAGGTAGTAGCATCACCTTGGCCAAGGTTTCTAAATGTGTGCAACACGACACAATGAAGTCATTTAGTCAAGTTTAGAACCCTACCCGACATGAAGTTATATAATGGAGATTTTTACTTACATGGCTGTCCCTTATGCAACTACATACTGACACCACAGTAATATCCATATTCTCGAGTTTAACCTTCAGACACAGGGTCATTGAATCTTTCTCATGAAGAGAGGTTTGTTTTAATTACATTCCAATTGGATTTTGCCAACTCTAGTTTTCTGACAACGTAAAATTTCTTCTCGACATAAGAGATTAAAGTTCACGGTTTAGAAGACACAAGAATTCTAAGCTATCTCTCTTAATAGAAAAGACTACACTTTCAGTCACAGTCAGCTGTTAATTACACAAAGACTCAGTCCTATCAATAGTGTTTAATTCATTATTTCTTTATGCTATATCTAACCTTTATTCATGACTGTATAATCCAAAAGTCTTTTACCTTCATTAACCAACTCATTGATTACTAAATATCTTGGTTGTTAGAGATGGAACTACTATTCCGTTATTTTTCTTTTAAAGATTGAAGTATTTACGTGTAGGTTGATCGAGACAGAATTCCTCTAGAAAAGGCTTATACCTTTAAAACTGTTGGTTGCAATCACAAGAATTTGAGTTAAGTAATTTTAAGAACCCTCAAGATTTCACGCTGAGATTCAGTACTAAACATTTGTTTACGTTAAGTCTTGTTTGAGTTGGACTATACCTCATGGTCAGCTAAAGCTATGCAAGGGTTCCAATCCTTTTCTAACATTCTTTTTAAGGTTTTCTTCTACAATGTTTAATCATTCATTCATGTTTGTACAACCCTATTGATTTTGAGTTCTGATAAAATTTATCTAGCTCATGCCATACCATTTACTACACTATATTTTCAGGCAACTAGTTCGATAAAATTCTAATGCATAAAGAAGGTTTTTAGAGGAAAGTTTGAACCTGGCTGTGGTGATATTGAAACTCCTGGCAAAAACTCCCAATGTAATCCTGTAGCTGGTGTGATTTTGTTGCTCTAGGTGACTCCAACTTGGTGTTTCCACTAGCTCTACACAACAAACTCTCTAACTTCAGAAACTTTCGTCATCTTCTTTTCTCTTTTCATTCCCCTTCCCTTTTATCTTCGAATGAGCTCTCCTTATATCGGTCGACCAAGAAACGATTGCTCCAAGAAGAATCTTGATCAAAAATCATCTCTCTCTGCCTCCGCGAGTAGTTCACCACTTCCACTTAGCATTTTCCCCACGATCAACAAGTATTATTCTTATTTAAAACTTTCACCCCCTCCGATAGAAATAGAAATAAATTTGTCTTCGAAGTTTCACTCCGTTAAAGTATATCTCCAAAAATTTATAAGTCATTCAATAGATAAATCTTGAGCTCATTTCGAGTGAGTATCGGCTCGCATGGTTTAATTTATTCAAACGTTTAAAGTTCTCAACCTAAGATATAAACCTCTTGTTATAAGTGGATGCTCTTCTCTTTTGTCCGCATTAATCCTTTTTCGATACCAAGTAAATATTTCACTCGGATTTGTTTAAAGAACATCCTTTATTTACTAATATATATCTGAATATTATAGTCATACATTATATAGATTTTGGGTGCTTTTATTTCAAACGACCGATAAGGTCGTTGTGATTGCCTTTAAGGTGAGCAAGGCCGATGACCCTTAACGTTATAGAAATAAGTCGATTTGCCTACAAGCTATTGTGTGTATTTGAGCCTCATCGATTTAGAATGTTGTCAAATACTTGAGGCTATTTCATTTAAAGGATTTAATATTTCTCATATTAAACTGGTAATTTTGTTCAAAGTTTTGATGATCATGAGGAGTCTTGAGGTCGGAGGTCAAGAAAACTATAAGTGTCAAATTAAAAATGAACATAGATAGTTAAACTTTAGGTTCAAAAAATATTGAATCGACTATTTTATTATTTTCTAGGGAAGTTAATAAGGTGACGCTACTCAACTATTGACTTGAGCTAGGAAAGTCTAATACTTACAGTCAACTTAAGGTTTACTTGACAATTCGGAACTAAACATTCCCCTCCTAATTTTAATGACAGTCTCGACTTACAGTTACGTTTTAGATGGCACTAGATTTCTCTTCACCTCTCGTACCTGATGATACTTTTCCTCCCCCCTTTGAAGGAGATCTATCCTGCAATCACTAGGTCAAACATAAATAGTTAGTCCGATAACACATTATAATTTGCATCTGTATTAAAATAATTATGAAAACATCCATCGATGTACTTAAATGAACCAAAACATATATATACATTGCATATCGCTATTCATCAATTGGTTAACAATATATGTATATATGCATGTCAAAGCTTGAGAAACACATCATTATATCTAGGGCACACATTCAAATATCTAAGGCACACATCAAAACAGTGAGGGCACAAGTGGGATGTAACATATCCTTCCCCTTGTGAATCATTGTCCTCGATGATTTAGTGTATCAAATAATAACAAAAGTCTTAATTGTTTAACCAAACATAATGAAAAGGGTTCAACTATTATAAACATTAAATATATGAGAAAATTTCTGGTGCATTTCAGTAAAATCTTCCCAGGTGGCACTGTCTTCTGAGTGCTGGTCCCACTGGACCTTATACTGGGCGACTTCTCTGTTATGTAAACGATGCTTACGTACCTCGAGAACCCTGATTGGCTTGATCATGACTACTCCTGGGTCCTGAACTTATAAGGAGTTCCAATCAATCAAATGTACAAAATCAGATATGTACTTTTTAAGGTATGAAACATGGAAAACATCATGTAACAGGGCGAGAGCTGGTGGTCGAGCAATTTTATAAGCAACCGGGCTAATAACTTCCAGGACTTCAAATGGTCCAACATATTGGGGTGCAAGTTTAGTTGACTTTCCAAATTTTATGGCACTTTTATGAGGTTTGACACGGAGAAGCACTTTCTCCCCCACTTCAAATTATTTGGGAGTTCGTTTGGCATCTACATAACTTTTTTGTTGATCGTTAGCTTCTGTTAACCTCTTTCTGATCAACTTAACTTGCTCTTCCTTTTTTGAGAGCATTTCTGGACCAAGGGTTGTCCTATCTTCCAGCTTAACCCAGCTGATAGGAGTTCTACACCTCCTTCCATATAGTGCCTCAAATGGTGCCATTTTTATTGATGATTGATAAGAATTGTTATATGCAAACTCAACTAAATGAAGATAGTCCTCCCATTTGTACTGTTGATACAGTACATTCAAAGGTCTTATAATATATGGTTGACCCTTTCTGTGTGATCATCTGTCTTAGGGTGGTAGGTAGAACTAATGTTTAGTTATGTACCCAGGGCCGAGAATAAGATTTGCCAAAATCTAGATGTCATTCTAGCATCTCTATCAGATATTATTTTCTCAGGTATTCCATGCAACTAAAATATTTCTTGCACAAATTTATAAGCAATAGTGGGTGCACCATCTGTTACGTTTCCTGGTATGAAGTGTGCTACCTTGGTAAGTCTATCTACCACAACCAATATGGTGTTATGTTTGTTCTTGGACATAGGCAATCCTTAGATGAAGTCCATACTGATTATCTGCCATTTCCAATTAGGTACTGTATTGGGTTGTAGTAATCTTGCGGGATGTTGGTGTTCAGCTTTAACTCTCTGACACTCTAAGCAACTTGCCATGAATCTTGCCGCATCCTTTTTCATCCCTTTCCAGAAATATAGAGGTTTATTATCTACCATAAGCTTAGTAACCCCAGGGTGTCCAAAATATGGTGCAGAATGCACTTCCTTCCAGATCAAATTCCTAAGTTCGGTCCTTTCAGGAATGTACATTTTACCTTGATACCTCAGTAATCCGTCGTTTTCTATTTTGAATCCGTCATACCTTGGATCTTGAGGATTGAGTTGAAGAGACATCTTCACTTGATAGTATTTGTCATCCTTTAGCTGGTGAAGCACACGATTTCAAAAATCTGAATGTACTGTGATTATTGCATTAACATGCCTTCGGCGACTTAAAGCATTTGCCACCCGATTTTCTTTCCCTTTTATGTAGTTGATCTCAAAATCGTAATCAGAGATCAATTCCAACCATCGCCTTTGTCTTGCATTGAGATTAGGTTGGGTAAATATGTATTTCAACCCTTGATGGTCGGATCGAAGCTCAAATGGTTTTCCTAATAAGTAGTGATGCCACATCTGTAAGGCATGTACAATAGCAACAAGCTCCAGATCATGGGAAGCATAGTTCTGTTCATAACTTTTGAGCTTCCTAGATTCATAAGCTATTACTTGTCCATTATGCATGAGTACCCCACCTAGTCCTTCCCCTGACGCATCAGTTACTACTACAAATTTTTCTTCAGGATCTGGTATTTTTAATATTAGTGCTGAAACTAGTTTTTCCTTAAGTAATTTAAATGCTTTCTGACATTTTTCTGTCCATACAAAACTTTTTCCTTTCCTTTGAAGCGATGTGATTGGGTATGCTATGCACGAGAAATTCATTACAAATTTCCAGTAGTAACCTGCCAAGCCCATAAAGCTCCTCACTTCACGTACATTCTTGGGAATGGGCCATTCTGTTATTGCCTTTATTTTAGCGGGGTCTACGGCAATACCTTTTTCTGAGATGATATGACCCAGGTATTGAACTTCCTTCTAAAACAAGGTGCATTTGGATAACTTTCCATACAACTTATTTTCACACAAACGCTGTAACACAAACTACGGATGTTGAAAATGTTCCTCTTCATTCTTTGAATAAATTAAAATATCATCAAGGAATACCAAAACAAACTTATCCAAGCAATCATGGAACACACTATTCATCATATTCATAAATGCGGTTGGGGCATTAGTAAGTCCAAATGGCAATACCGTGAATTCATAATGCCCATAGCGAGTCCTGAAGGTTGTTTTGTGAATATCCTCATCCTTAAGCCTCAACTGGTGATATCTTGATCGAAGATCTATTTTAGAGAAAACTGCAGCTCCACACATTTGATCAAACAAATCATCGATGCGGGGTAGAGGATACTTATTTTTGATGGTCAACTTGTTTAGCATTCTATTATCTATACAGAGTCAAAGGGTCCCATCTTTTTTCTTGATAAATATCACCGGTGCCCCCCATGGCAACACGCTAGGTCTAATCAATCCCTTGCTCAGCAGCTATTGTAATTGGGCTTTTAACTCCATAAGTTCTACTGTTGTCATACAATAGGGGGATTTTGACATTGGTGTGGCTCCTGGCACTAACTCAATAGAGAAATCAAATATCCTCTTTGGTGGTAAACCGAGTAACTTTTCAAGGAATACATCTTGATAGTTTCAAAGATAAGGATATTTCTCTTCAAAGGATTCCTGTGGCTTCTCTCATACCTTTCCACTTTATTTTAGGTTGTATCTGGTTTCCATGTTTTTACTATTTTCCTCCATTTTTACTGCAAATATTTGACAACCTTTCCTTCCACTTCGCTTTAATTGCATAGCGAAGATTCATTGCAACTTGACTTCGTGACGAGTGCCTTGCACTCGCACCCTATTCCCTATGTCATCTTCACACTCAACTATTTTTTCATAGTAGTCAACCTTGGCCTTGTGTTTCCCCAACCAGTTCATGCCTAAAATGACATCATATGTGCCTAGGGGTGCTACATACAAATCTACCTCTGTGGTAAGACCTAGAAGCTCAACCTTGGCTTCAAATAAACACTGCTCTACCCGAGCTCTCGATTGGTTGGCATATTCAATAGTCTAAGAATTAGCCATGAATCCTACTCTTTTAGGAAATTTACTCAACAATTTAGGAGAAATAAAATTTTCTATAGCTCCTGTGTCTATGAGTACAGTTATAGGATTCCCATATAGCATACCTAGAACCTCTATCGGGGTTGTTAGTTTTAGGATAGACAACTGAGAGGGGGGGTGAATTAGTTGTCTCAAAACTTTATTTTCTTTAACCGCTTAAACCCTTCTTGTATTTCAACAGCATAATGTTAATTCAATCATGAAAGCATAATGCAATAATTAAAGAGAAAAAACACATTAACACTTATGACACCAAGATTTTAACGTGGAAAACCTGGTCAAGGGAAAAACCATGAGGTGACTAACCCAAGATTGTATTCTCTGTTAAAAGAATAAGAAGAACAAATGGTACATGCCAATTAGGGCTCATTGCCCGAGCACACTGCTCACAAGAGGCCCACTGTCTACAGGAGACACACTGTCTACAGAATAATAAATATTACATACTTGAACTAGAGATTAGCATCTTCACCATGCTTGAGTCAGTTCCATTTAAGCTCAACAGTTCTACTCTGCCTTTCATTCTTCTCCTCTCTACCACACTCTCATCTCCGCCAGGGATACTTTGAAATGACTTCACAACTCTTATTTATACAAGACATCAACTTTGGGATAATCATCAAAGTCAGCACAATACATACTTTATTTTATTACAGAGTAAATACACAAATACAACTTTATTTGTTACAAGATCTTCGTGTGTATCATCACATTGTCGGCCACACATATCTGGGACTTCAATCTTCTTAGAGGAACACACCATGCTTCGCAGATATCTTTAAGATCATCTGCAAGATGTGTAAAACATCTGGTCGGCCAAGATTAGGAAGAACATCATCATCCAGAAGTAAATATTCAATTACGAGCTCTTCAATGCGGACCACCAACACAGACTGGACACAATCTAGAGACCCCCATAAGCTTGCCTGAATCACTAAGAACATCCACACCACTTCTGCTCATTGAAATCATTCTCATCTTCATCTGGAACCTCAAGAACACAATCTGTCATCACTGTCACATTAGAATAAATGCTTGCAAACCTCCAGACCATGAACCAATTGAGTTGTCAATTCACATTGGCTTCCTAAACACTCCACCAAGTCCATAGTACAAGATATTGCATTTTCGGATCTCACCGAACCTATTTGTGTCACTCTGTCACTTCTAAACAGCTGCCAGAATCGGTTTAACTCATATGGCCATAACTTCTTCAAATCTTCATGCGGACCTCTCAAATCTTGACTGGATCATCTTTAGACACATATCTACAAACCCTTTGATGTGCATCCTCTAATCTTCATCTTAGTTGGGATCTTCACTTCATAGAGCTTCACTATCTTCACTGTTCTTCTTTGTTTATGATAGGACTAATTTTCTCAGCACACAGCTCATCCAATCCTTGACATCAATTCAATAGGAGTATGTTGACATCAATGACAACACCAGTTAGGCCCATACTTGCAACAATCTCCCCCTTTGTCATTGATGGCAACATATGATGTGAAAAAACTATTTTAACCATCAAGACAAGAACTTCTTCTCGCTAACTGACATAACTCCCCCTATTAACAACAACCATTCACATGTCTTCTCTTCCTTTACTACTCCCCCTTTGATTAGCAACCACTTTTTGTTTTTCATATGTCTTCTCTCCCCCTTTGACATCAATGGCAAAGGGTACATACTTGCATCAATCTTCTTAATCATATAGATTGCTCCCCCTGAGTAGCAACTTTCTATCATCAATCCGGACCATAAGATATGACTATGAGATCCACCGGACTGATGCACATCAGTGCACCTTAATTCAGAACCAGAGGGGTAATAACCCCTAACTTCTACCTGAGATACTCAAAAGAGTCCTTAGGTAGAGGTTTAGTGAGAATGTCTGCAATTTGATCCTTGGAGGGCACAATCTCCAATTTGACTTCATTCTTGTTCACCTGCTCTCTCAAAAAGTGAAACTTGATGGATATATGTTTTGTCTTTGAATGCAACAATGGATTTTTTGATATATTTATTGCACTTGAGTTATCACAGAAAATTGTGATAGGTTCCTCATATTCCACTCTGATGTCTCTTAGCATTTGCTCCATCCACAATACTTGAGTGCAACTACCTGCTGCTGCAATATATTCTGCTTCTGCAGTGGATAGAGATATTGCCTCTTATTTCTTGCTCAGCCAAGAAACCAATCTTCTCCCCAAAAAGAATGCACCAGCACTAGTACTCTTCCGGTCATCCACATCTCCTGCCCAATCTGCATTTGTATATGCATGAAGAGAGAAATCATGATCTCTAGGATGCCATAAGCCATACTCAACTGTTCCTTTTAGATATCTGAGAATCCTCTTGATTGTCATGACATGAGATTCTCTAGGATCAGCTTGGAATCTGGCAACAAGACCAACAACATTCATAATGTCAGGTCTAGTTTGAGTAAGATACAGTAGTCCTCCAATCATTGACCTGTACTTTTTCTGATCAGCCTTAGGAGAGTCATCATCTTTGCTCAGTTTACATCTAGTTGCCATGGGAGTATTCATTGGTTTTGAGTCGTCCATCCCAAATTTCTTCAACAATTCTTTCACATATTTGGTCTGTGAAATGAAGATTCCTTTCTTTGTTTGAGTGATTTGCAGACCCAAGAAGAAATTCATTTCCCCAAACATAGACATCTCAAATTCACTTTTAATTTGATTTGTAAAGGTCTTGCACATACTATATCTTCCTCTAAAAATGATATCATCAACAAATACTTCAACAATCAAAATATTTTCATTATCAATCTTGAAGTACAAGTTACTGACATCAGTATCTTTGTTGAAACCAATCTTCAAAAGATGTTTATACGATCTTTCATACCAAGCCCTTGGGGCTTGTTTGAGTACATACAATGCTTTCTTCAACTTGCAGACCATATCACCATGATCAAACAATTGAAATCCATCTGGTTGCTCAATGTATACTTCTTCTTCCAAGTCACCATTCAGGAAGGTAGACTTGACATCCATCTGATATACTTTGAAATCCTTGAAGATAGCAAAAGCAAGAAATAATATGACTGCTTCAATTCTTGCCACCGGAGCAAAAGTTTCTTCAAAATCAACTCCTACTTGAGAATAACCCTTGCAGACCAATCTAGCTTTGTTTCTGACTACTTCACCTTCTTCATTCAGTTTATTCTGGAAGACCCATTTGGTTCCAATCACATTTTTGTTTCTTAGTTTGGGAACAAGATTCTAAGTGTGATTTTTCTCAATCTGCATCAACTCTTACTTCATTGCTTTAGTCCAACTTTCATCATTGCATGCTTCACTTATTGTCTTTAGTTCAATCTTTGAAATCAGACAATACTTTTCTGAGTCTCGAGCAATCTTTCTTCTTGTTTGAACACCTTTGCTTTTATCACCTATGATCTGGTCTTCAAAATGATTCAGTCTTACATATCTAGGAGTTTTGGGTATTTCTTGGATAGGTTCATTCAAACTTATCTCTTCTTCCTGTATTTTAGGATTCTCTAGATCAGTCTGGATCTAAATTTTAGAAGGGACTTGAACTTCTTGGACCAAAATGTCATTCTGATCATCTTCTTCATATTCATAAAACCTTGAGGGTTTTTCCATGCCTTCATCAACCTTCACATTTGTATTTTCTATAATCTTTCTGAATCTCTTGTTATAACACTAATATGCTTTGCTTTGAGTAGAATAGCCCAAGAATATTCCTTCATCACTTCTAGCATCAAACTTGCCAAGGTCTTCATCTCTTTTAATGTAACATTTGCTACCAAAGACTCTGAAATACTTCACAATGGGAGTGATGCCAAACCAGAGTTCATAAGGGGTCTTACCAGTATTGCTTCTGAATTGTACTCAATTAAGAGTATAGATAGCAGTGCTTACATCTTCTCTCTAGTAGATCTAAGGAACATTTGCTTCCATCATCATGGTTCTAGATGCTTCCTGGATGGTCCGGTTGTTTCTCTCCACTACTCCATTCTGTCGTGGAGTCCTTGGAGCAGATAACTATCTTTTTATCCCATGTTTCTCACATAATTTTATGAACTCTCCAGATGTGAATTCTCCACCTCTATCAGACCTAAGACACTTTATGTTTAACCCTAGTTTCATTTTCTACCATAGCCTTGAATATTTTGAATTTCTCAAGAACTTTAGATTTCTCTTTTAGAAAAGTCACCCACATCATCTGGGAATGATCATTAATTAGTAATATGAAATATCTATCACCTTGCAAACTACTGATTCTTGTTGGTCCACATAGACTAGTATGTACTAAGTCCAACAATCTGGTAGAAGACTGTTCCTTACTTTTGAATGTGACTCTTCTCTACTTACCCAACTGACATTCTTTGCACAAGCTGTTAGTAGGTTTCACCAGTTTTGGAAGATCTCTTACAACCTGAGTGTTGCTTATCTTTATGATATTATCAAAATTCACATGACACGTTCTCCTATGCCACAACCAACTCTGATCAATTTAAACAAATAAACAACGTTTGCCAGTACCAACCAAGTGGAAGATGTTACCTTTTGTTTGAGTACCAGATGCAATCTCTATTCCAGAACTTTCAAAGATCTTACATTTTCCATTTTTGAATCAGAGATCATAGCCTTTGTCCACCAACTGCCCAACACTGAGAAGATTGTGCTTCAGACCTTCAACATATAGTACATCACTAGTTTTGTTCTTTCCATCAAAAGAAATAGTTCCTCTGCCTCTGATTCTGCCAGCAGAATTATCACCAAATTTTACAACTCCTCCTTCATATCTTTCCAGATCTATGAACTTATTTTTGTCACTAGTCATATGGTGGGAGCATCCGCTATAAATGACCCAATCATCCTTTTCTTTAACTTGGGCAGCTAGAGCTCTTTCTATCATTTTCTGATTGATAGATTCAGAGGGCATTGGATCTTCTTCCTTGATGGCAATAAACACCCAGTCACTTCCAGATTTATTTCCTGTCCTTCATTCATCATCTGTTACGCCTTCATCATCATCATCTTCATGAACATAGTAACATTTCTTTTGGAATCTTGATCTGTTTGGATTTGTCCTTGAAAATCTTTCCGGACACCTTGAGGCAAAATGACCAATCTTGTTGCAGTTGAAACATTTGAAGGGCAATTTTCCTTCATACTTACCAGATCCTCTTGGCAGTCTTTTTGCAATAAAGGCTTCAAGTTGAGCAGCTTCTGCTTCATCTTCTTCCAGATCTTTTCTTAATTTTTCATACCATGATAGTTTCTTTGAGGAGTTCGCTCCTGGATCATACCTTTATTTGCCTTTTACAGAGGCACTAGCTTTGAATGTAGATTCATTCTTGGGGGGCATCTCCAAACTCAACCAATTAAAATGCATCTAATTTTCCAACCAATTAATCTCTTGTGATATTTGATAAAGATCTAAATTCTTCAATAGCAGCAACCTTGTGTTTGTAAGTAGGAGGAAGGGATTTGAGAACTTTGGCAACAATCTCATCTTCATCCAAGATTCCACCAGCACACCTAATGCCACAAACAAGATCATTTACTTTTGGCATAAATGTAGTGATATTCTCATCTTTAGGTTTTTGAATTTTCCTTTCAGACTATGTAGCTTGGCACATTTAACATATTTGTCTCCTTCATGCAGAAGTTCCAGTTTTTCCCAAATCTCATATGCAGTTTTTAAATCTATAACATTTGTCAGCTCTGAATCAGATAAGGCACTTAGTAAAGCTTCTTTAGCCCGAGGATTGTCTTCAACATCTTTGATTTTATCTACAGTTGTCGGACCATTCTTTGGAGGAACATACTTCTTTGAAGTTATGGTCCAATATTGCATTCCCATACATTGCAAGTGACATTCCATGCGGCTTTTCCAAAGAGTGTAATTTGTTCCATCAAACCTCAAACTATCCTTCTTGCATGAAGACATCCCAGATTTCCTCAAGTGGTTAAGCTCTTTCAGAGGAACTTAGCTCTGATACCAATTGTTAGTTTTTGGATAGACAACTGAGAGGGGGAGGGTGAATCAATTGTCTCAAAACTTTATTTTCTTTAACCACTTAAATCCTTCTTGTATTTCAACAGCATAATGATAATTCAATCATGAAAGCACAATGCAATAATTCAAGAGCAAAAACACATTAACACTTATGACACCAAGATTTTAACGTGGAAAACCCGATTAAGGGAAAAACCACAAGGTGACTAACCCAAGATTGTATTCTTTGTTAAAAGAATAAGAAGAACAAATGGCACATGCCAATTAGGGCTCACTGCCCGAGCACACTGCTCACAAGAGGCCCACTGCCTACAAGAGACACACTGTCTACAGAATAATAAATATTACATACTTGAACTGGAGATTAGCATCTTCACCATGCTTGAGTCAGTTCCATTTAAGCTCAACACTTCTGCTCTACCTTTCACTCTTCTCCTCTCCACCACACTCTCATCTCCGCCAGGGATACTTTGAAATGACTTCACAACTCTTATTTATACAAGACATCAACTTTGGGATAATCATCAAAGTCAGCACAATACATACTTTATTTTATTACAGAGCAAATACACAAATACAACTTGATTTGTTAGAAGATCTTGGTGTGTATCATCACATTGTCGGCCACACATATCTAGGACTTCAATCTTCTTAGAGGAACACGCCATGCTTCGCAGAATATCTTCAAGATCATCCGCAAGATGTGTAAAACATTCGGTCGGCCAATATTAGGAAGAACATCATCCGGAAGTAAATCTTCAATTACAAGCTCAATATTCAATGCAGACTGCCAACACGAACTGGACACAATCTAGAGACCCCCACAAGCTTGCCTAAATCACCAAGAACATCCACACCACTTCTGCTCACTGAAATCATTTGCATCTTCATCTGGAACCTCAGGAACATAGTCTGTCATCACTGTCACATTAGAATAAATGCTTGCGAACCTCCAGACCACAAACCAATTGAGTTGTCAATTCACATTGGCTTCCTAAACACTCCACCAAGTCCGCAGAACAAGATATTGCATTTTCGGATCTCACCGGACCTATTTGTCACTCTGTCACTTCTAAATAGCTGCCAGAACCGGTTTAACTCATATGGCCATAACTTCTTCAAATATGCATGCAGACCTCTCAAATCTTGACTAGATCATCTTTAGACACATATCTACAAACCCTTTGATGCGTATCCTCTGATCTTCGTCTTAGCTGGGATCTTCACTATTTCTGATAGAACTAATTTTCTCAGCACACAGCTCATCCAATCCTTGACATTAATGCAACAGGAGTATGTTGACATCAATTACAACACCGGTTAGACCCATACTTGCAACAGGGGTAAATTGATACTTTGCTTGTCTATTGTCCACCGCTGCATGAATCCTCTACTGAAGTGCTGTCTGCTAGGGAGGTAGAGGGTTCCTTTGCTATTGTCCTCCTTGACCTCTAGTAGGACACTGATTGGCGTAATGTTCACCTCTGCATGTATAACATCCCCTGGGGGTCCTCTCCTCTCAGTTCCTCTATTATTCTCCTCATTGTTTCTTCTGGACTTGTCAAAACCTTTTCTTTCTCTTTGATGATCCTGATGGCTCCCCTTATTTCCTTTTGTATCTCTGTTTCTGGAACTGAAATTGCCTCCTTTCTTTTTGAATGGCTGAGAATTCTACAACTAATTTCTCCTCTTTCTGTTCCTATCTCTAATGGAGTCATCCTTTTTAAGATTTTGCTCATGTATCATGGCCTTCTCATAGGCTTCATTCATGGTGGTAGGAGATAATACATCCACCGACCCATCGATATGGTTGTTGAGACCCATGATAAACTTTCTAATTTTGTACTTTTCATCCTTTTGAAATTGTGGAACATATTTGAGCAAGCGTGTGAACTTCTCCCAATAAGCATGCACTGAGAGTTGTCCTTGTCTCAACTCCTGAAAGTCGGTTAACTTCTATTCAAAAAACAACTGAGGTAACCACCGTTGCCTAAAAACTTCCACAAACTGATCCCATGACACATTGGCGAATGTCCAACCTAATTCTGCCTTCTTGTTTTCCCACCATCCGACAGCCTCTCTAGTCAGCTGGTAGGCACCCCACACTGCCTTCATATTCTCTGTATAATCTCAAATTTCAAAAAAAAATCCATACTGGTTAACCATGCCTCAGCGGCATCACCGGCCTCGGATCCATCATACTGAGGAGGCTTAACCTTCTTCATGTCTTTTGAAATAATGCCATATACTGACTTATCTTTACTAGGTTGGGATAAGGTGTGTTCCTCATTTTTAGTTTGATGAGTGAATGGTTTCAATATTTATGTCTCTAATCCGAGACTCATGTTCTTCATCTCGAATTCTGGTGTGTCTATCTTCCCTCTGCTCCAACTGTCAGAGTCTAGTTTGGGTGTCTTGCATCATATGTAAAAGTCTATCCAACTTGGCTGCAGAAGTCTCTTCACTGAATATACCTGTTAAAATAATCACTCTTTTAGTCTCTTAATTTATTATTACTTACATATAGGCAAAACATGGTTACACACAACAAAATTGGTATTTATTTGCACTACAATTTTTTTTTACATATTTACATCACATAGCCCTTATCTAAGAGCTACTATCACTTCTAGTTATGGGCTCTTCGTGCCCTTCAAAATCGGAATAAGGAATTAATCGGTAACCCGGAGTGGGTACACGAAGTTCTCTTAAGTCATGAAGCATGTTTTTGTGTTCATCTAAGGTTAAAGAATGGTTTTTAGTTATTGGTTTCCTATTTTCCAAGGTAATTGTTCCCGCTACTGCTCTTCTTGAAACTGCCCAAGGTTGTCTTTCTCTTTTAAGTTGTTTAATTGCATCAGCTAAGGTTTCATTATCCGAGGGTGAGGTACAACACAAATAATCATATTTCATATTAGTTACTTTCCAAAGCCGTGAGTTACCTAGTTCTCAAGCTCTCTTACATTTGGTAGTATAGACCCGCATCCTGGCAAAACCAAAATGCTTCGTTTCAGTTCTTGTTGCTCCTAATTTTTCTGGTGGTGACAAGTCCAAGGTTTAGTGTTGAATCTGGCTCTAATACCACATGTCATATCTAATATTTCAACATTTAAAAGACATGCAACTTGCAAAGTTGTACTAAACTGAAACTAAACAACTAAGCAATTAATTACGTGCAAAAAGTAAAATTGCTAGAAGAGTGCAAAATTAATTATGGACATGCATTATATATATATATATTTAAATAATTAACAAACAAAAACAAACTAAAAACTGAATTCTTTTGCCATGCATATAATGATAACTGAAGGATATGATTAGAAATAAAATAAATACCATTTCCTTGTTGTCGAGGTTTTTCATTTTCAGAGTTCTTGTATTAGTTGATTTCATCAGAGCTTAAATTGTCCATTACAACTAGATGGAGGAGGAAAAATATCATCAGGGTGTTTATCCGCCCATCCATGGACTTACTATTCCTCCTGTGCCCTTCCCACTGGAAAGACCCGGCCCTCCCAGAGAAGTATCAAGAAGAGAAACTAATGCCATCTAAGACTGGTGTTTGACCATACACAATCCCTAGGTTGGTCATACACTATAGGCAACTCCTAACTAGCATGACCTCTGACTGGGTGCACGTATCTGGGACAAGAAACTGGTTGACACTATTAGGTAGTAGCATCACCTTGGCCAAAGTTTTTGAATGTGTGCAACATGACACAATGAAGTCATGTATTCAAGTTTATCACCCTACCCAGCATGAAGTTATATAATGGAGATTTTTACTTACATGGTTGTCCCTTATGCAACTACATACCGACACCACAGTAATATCCATATTCTCAAGTTTAACCTTCAGACACAGGGTCATTAAATCTTTCTCATGAAGAGAGGTTTGTTTTAATTACATTCCGATTGTGGATTTTGCCAACTTTAGTTTTCTGACAATGTAAAATTTCTTCTCAACATAAGAGATTAAAGTGCACAATTTGGAAGACACGAGAATTATAAGCTATCTCGCTCAATAGAAAAGACTACACATTCAGTCACAGTCAAATGTTAATTACACAGAGACTCAGTCCTATCAATAGTGTTTACTTCATTATTTCTTTATGCTATATCTAACCTTTATTCATGACTGTATAATCCAAAACTCTTTTACCTTCATTAACCAACTCATTGATTACTAAATATCTTAGCTGTTAGAGATGAAACCACTCTTCCATTGTTTTTCTTTTAAAGATTGAAGTATTTACATGTAGGTTGACCGAGATATAATTCCTCTAGAAAAGGCTTATACCTTTAAAATTGTTGGTTACAGTCACAAGAATTTGAGCTAAGTTATTTTAAGAACCCTCAAGATTTCATGCTGAGATTCGGTACTAAACATTTGTTTACGTTAAGTCTTGTTTGAGTTGGACTACACCTCACGGTCAGCTAAAGCTATGCAAGGGTTCCAATCCTTTTCTAACATTCTTTTTAAGGTTTTCTTCTACAATGTTTAATCATTCATTCATGTTTGTACAACCCTATTGATTTCCAGTTCTGATAAAATTTATCTAGCTCATGCCATACCATTTACTACACTGTATTTTCAGGCAGCTAGTTCGATAAAATTCTAATGCATAAAGAAGGTTTTTAGAGGAAAGTTTGAACCTAGTTGTGGTGACATTGAAACTCCCAATGTAATCCTGTAGCTGGTGTGATTTCGTTGCTCTAGGCGACTCCAACTTGGCATTTCCACTCACTCTACACAGCAAACTCTAACTTCTGAAACTTTCATCATCTTCTTTTCTCTTTTCATTCCCCTTCCTTTTATCTTTGAATGAGCTCTCCTTATATCGGTTGACCAAGAAATAGTTGCTCCAAGAAGAATCTTGATCAAAAATCATCTCTCTCTGCCTCCGTGAGTAGTTCGCCACTTCCACTTAGCATTTTCCCCATGATCAACAAGTATTATTCTTATTTAAAACTTTCACCGCCTCCGATAGAAATAGAAATAAATTTTTCTCCGAAGTTTTGCTCTGTTAAAGTATATCTCCAAAAATTTATAAGTCATTCAATAGATAAATCTTGAGCTCGTTTCGAGTGAGTATCAACTCGCATGGTTTAATTTATTCAAACGTTTAAAGTTCTCAACCTAAGATATAAACCTCTTGTTATAAGCAGATGCTCTTCTCTTTTGTCCGCGTTAATCCTTTTTCGATACCGAGTAAATATTTCACTCGAATTTGTTTAAAGACCTCCCTTTTGTTACTAATATATATCCGAATCTTATAGTCATACATTATATAAATTTTGGATACCTATTTTTAAACCTCTGTCATTTATAAGATTCTTAAACCAAAATAAAAACCTTGATATTTTAATACGAATACACTTATAATGTGGGCCCCAGGGTTAAATAAGTTTAATGTTATAGAAATAAGTCGATTTGCCTACAAGCTATTGTGTGTATTTGAGCCTCATCGATTTAGAATGTTTTCAAATACTTGAGGCTATTTCATTTAAAGGATTTAATATTTCTCATATTAAACTGGTAATTTCGTTCAAAGGTTTGATGATCATGAGGAGTCTCGAGGTCGAAGGTCAAGAAAACTATAAGTGTCGAATTAAAAAATGAACATAGATAGTTAAACATTAGGTTCAAAAATATTGAATCGACTATTTTATTATTTTCTAGGGAAGTTAATAAGGTGACACTACTCAATCATTGACTTGAGTTAGGAAGGTCTAATACTTACAGTCAACTTAAGGTTTACTTGACAATTCAGATCTAGACATTCCCATCCTAATTTTAATGATAGTCTCAACTTACAATTAGGTTTCAGATGGCACTAGACTTCTCTTCTTTCACCTCTCGTACTTCATGATACTTTTCCTCCCCCACTTCGGAGGAGATCTATCCTACAATCACTAGGTCAAACATAAATAGTTAGTCCGATAACACATTACAATTTGCATCTGTATTAAAATAATCATTAAAACATCCATCGATGTACTTAATTGAACCAAAACATATATATGCATTGCATATCTCTATTCATCAACTGGTTAACAATATATGTATATATGCATGTCAAAGTTTGAGAAACACATCATTATATCTAGGGCAAACATTAAAATATCCAGGGCACACATCAAAATAGTTAGGGCACAAGTGGGATGTAACAGACTCCATCTACATAATATTTAGAATAATCATATAAATTGAGAGCTTTCCCAACTACATCCACAAAATGAGATACATCACATTATTCATTGTTTTTTAAATTTGATATAATATACATATTATGTTTTAAGTGCTTTCTAGGGACATCTATTGGCATCTTGGTGTTCTTGTGTGAATGATCTACTAAATGTGTGGGATTTTTTTTTATATCATTAATAAGATCTTACACTTAACTTTTTTCCTTCCAATTAATTACCCCCAGCTTTGCATCTATGATGAATTCTTTTATCTACAAAGAACATAATATAAAGTAAGTTATATATCAAGCAAAATGATCACAAACAACATTTGAAACAAACACTAAACACCATTTAAACTTTTTAAATAATAAGTTAGACATATATCGATCAAATCACAAACAATATTTAAAACAAATTCTAAATGACATTTAGAGTTTTAAAATAATTGAGCACGGTGCTCCTAAATTTTGGAAAAATTATAATCTACATAACAAATTGAATTGTATATTTTCAAGAACATGATTTTAAATCCTTAAACAACCATTCCTCTTAAAGAATACCAAAATTAAATATACGGTTATGACATTCTATAAGTAGGCCAAGACATTTTCAAACCGTTTGCATGTAGAAGTTTGTCATGGAAAATTACTTAAGAATGACTGAAAAAATATATGATGCCTTATTGTTGTGATGATTTTTAAACCCAGTCAAGCTAATATTGACATTTATAGTAGTTGCTACATAGTCTACTCAAATAAAGGAAATAGTATGTATAACTGTAAGTTAAATAGTGCCTTCATTAGCAACAGGTGAATATAATAAAAAAATAACCTACCAAAATTTAGGAGTTACTAAGAAAGTTGACAATATATAAAATACATGGTGAAGAATCCCCTTTTGGGCTTAGGGTCCCATTCATCAAATTGGTGTCTCTACTCCCCACCATATTTTTCTTAAACTATTTTTCTACCCCCTCTACGCAATGAGTTTCATTGATTGTGGTCACTATTCTAGTAAGGTCTATGTACATTGAACTATTGGGTATAGTTTTTCAATTATGGGAAGAATAAAAGTGCAATTTTTTAGTTATGAGAAGAATATCATTCTCCTTCCATGCTTTTTAATTTATGCTTTGTACTTTGGTCACTTAGTTCCTATGGTCTACCCTCTAGTCACTAGTTTCCCTACACTTTCCCATTAAATGACTTGGATTTTATAATGTCCCCAATTAGTTATATTGTAATATTTTGATTTTTATGTACTCTCTAGAATTTTTGAGATAATTATCAACCCAGCAATGAACTATATTGCAATGCTAATCACATAATAGATAACTAGAATTTACTTGTATCAACTCAAACTTATTGGAGAACTATCATAAAACCCTTATATACTAAAAATCTATCAATAACAAAGTAAAAAACTAATGATATATTGTTTTTTTTGTTTCATAAGCCATAATTTGTATTATATAGAAGTATGAAATTACAAAAACCGGCCTCATGATTTAGCCGAAGAAAGAGCAGGTCTAATGCCAAAATTCCCTTTTGTCATACTACCCCAAACCCCTATCAAAAGGCCACGTAGGACCATTCCCTTGAATTTTGAGATCACAAAAAAGAGCCACGCAGGGCATTACCATATCCCCTATTATCGACCTGACTAAACTATGACTATAAACATTATAATGTATCAATATATCACATTTACATTAGTATAGCAGAGAAGAGGAGAAACCTGCAATGCCATTACATGAACCCTAGATTGGCAGCTAGGGTTCGAAATTCATTCACCCAATTGAAATCCTCCCTGGCTAGCTCCATATGTAGCTGCTTCTTCAAGAAATTTATACCAGCCTCCACCTGCTCTCTATGAGCTATTAAAGCCATGCCTTCCAGGTTGACCAGAAAAGGGAAATACCTGATGACTTCATCTGAATTCTAAAGAAAGTAGAAATATGCCAGCCTTGGAATACCAGTGCCTAAAGAGGTAGCTTCGAGGGTCTCCTGCAAACCGCCAATGAACTTTTCCTTGAAGAGATTCTTGATTAACTCCTCTGCTACATCTTTGGGATAACCTGCATCTAATATCGTTGCAAGGAAGCGAGAAGCAATGGTGGAATCCATCTTATAGAATTCAGCTCCGTCCACGAATCTCCTGCTAAGAACCATCTTAATCGCAGCTAGAGAGAAATCATCACAAAGCCGCAACACATGCCTCAGCCTATGATCTATGATAGCCCCTTTAAAAGCTAGTTGCCTCATTGTGCTTTCCAATTGGATTGGAGTATCCATGCCCAGACATACTATCCCTTCAATTGCTATTTGCGCCACAAATCTTGTTCTGGTCGCCATTGTGGGAGAGAAAAACAAATGAGCAGGAGTTTGGAGAAATGAAGAGAAACAACGGCATATAAAACTTACTACTTCTCAACCCTTCGCTTATCTAAAACTTTGGAATCCAAATGAATTCGATATCATCTTCTCATTATTGTTTTGCTATCAAAATATGGCAAACACGAATTCCCTGACAAACTTGCTATGTTATGATGTTTTATTAAATGTCAAGTCCCATCACGAGCGCGGGAGCCAGTAAGGAATTGCCACCTTGTCCAGCGACCATTAACGTGCCATACCACTACCACCGAGCCCTAGACCTTCCACAATGGGTTGTGTGGAAGGTCTCCCACCCTTCCACCCACAACTAATGATATATTGTTGTTGGTAGTGTATGATAGGAATATATTTCGCAAGGAACACCAACTTATGAGTCCCTAATAATAAATTTACATAAAGTCAATAAAAATAATATGATTATGCAAAATGGTAATACAAATTTAGATTCTTTACATGATTAATCCTACTCACAAACTACCTGAAAATGCTACTACAATAGACTACATTGAATTATGTCAAATATATAACCTATACGGTCGCCTCTTGCTACTATGGCTTTATACAAAATATTGCAATTGTGAAACAATAATTGTACATCGATTGAATGAGTTGTCCCAGTGACTCACAAGGTCTACAATAACATTAACAAGGTACAAACTACATAAATATACCACCCAAATTTGTACCGACTCTCCTTAGGGTTTGGTGCTTAGTCAAATATGTAGACATCAGCCTCCTAATAGTTAGGCACAACTCCAAAAATGTTCTCTGATTTTAATAGTGACCTTCCTGTATGGTGGCACTCAATTCTAGCTTCAAATGTTGGTAATCACCCTCTAATAATCAGAAAAATACTTGAAATTTCTAGTGACTATGGTTTTGGAGATGATATTGAACTTTGACAATGAACCTCTTCCTTAATATGGTGCCTTAGATCTGCCCCAATTATTTGATGAACCAACAAGATCACTTTCCAAAACCACAAGCAAATATTTGCTTGCAAAAACACTATAGCACCATTATAGCAAAATCAAAATCTTCCACAAATCAACACAATTGTGATTCCTACATGGAATCACCCAAGTTTGGAAATAAGGGTTTTCATCCTTGATCCCAAATGTGGAATTCAAGAGGGCTTTCATCCTCTCAAAACCCAAGCAAACCAAGGGTTTTCATCCTTGAATGCCTTAGATTGAACAAACTGCTCAAATCTAAAAAATTGGATGCAAAAGGATAAATTGAGTGATTATTCTCAAACGAAGATATGTGCCTCCTTTTATAGTGCTAAAAAATGGGCCCTTGAGACCAAATTTCCAAAAGTATTTTAAAATACTTTTTATTTATTTTATTTAGCATTTAAAAATGCTTTTTATTTAATACTAGTATTTAAAAATAACATTATGCCAATATTATGAATCATGCTATAGCATCTGGATCTTGTTTATGTCAAGTGGAACAACTCCTCTAGGAGACCTGAGATGAGATGCATGATTATACTTCCCCACCTTTGACTTGGATCAAGCAACGAAAGTAACTAACCCACAACACTCTCCTCTTTGACGTGATGATGAATAATGCTTTCTTCACCATTCTCGAGGACATCTTCAAGCTCCCACAAGACCAAAGGCTACCACATGTATTCATCTCCATATTTTTGTTGGTGATCCCTTGCACAAATATCTAATTCTGGAGTTACTCCACCATGCTTATGTTACACTACTTTGGTGTTTATTTGAGCTTCTCCTATATGAAATATGCCTTGAAACATCACCTCCTTTTCCTTGGACTGTGACTGTGGCATGTTGAAAATTCTGCACATATCTCCTAGATTAATGTCGTAGTAATTACCTTGTGTTCCAAAGATTTTTACTGTGATGCCCCCAAGATGTACCTTTTGACAAATGGCATTGATTAGATTGTATATGGGCTAGAAAGTAGCGATAGCAGCCATATATCACTCAAAAATTCTCTCCAAATAGTAATGGGTAGGCTAGAATACTTGCACTTAGTGACCCCAATAGATGAGACCTCCTACACACAACATTAAGCAAAGAAATCTTCCTCCTACCTACAAAAATATAGGTGCTCGTTAGAGATATCATCAATCCAAAACATGATTTTATCAAAATGATCAATATGAACATAGTACACTGGCTGCGAAATTGAGTTCCTTTATTCAAAATCAAGAATGTAAAGGCTAGAAACCACCCCATACTAGCTGAAAACACTTCAACAATGGTAATGGGCTAAAAACTCCTCCACCATGTGACCTAAAACCCTTCTATGACTACAAAGAAAGTATGGAAGAGGCAAGAAAAATTAAGAAAAATAGATCTAATGTTAGAAACCACATTCATATTAGCCCTTGGTTCATGTTTCTTGCAACCCATACTTATCCCTACAATGTATAGTCAGTGACTTCCAACAAGTAAGCCCCATATTTTGTTGATCCTTCCTGGAACCATGATATAGAAGTATTTTCTCATAGTGATGACAAATTATTTTTCCTTCACGACTCTAGGAACAAAGAAGCATTTTCATGGTATCTCAACCTTCAATTCTCCATCATCCATCCAAAAGGGTCAAACCTCTATGTAGCTTAACTCCAACAACACCATCCCATGCTTAGTCACAAAATCTTGAACCTCAAAATGACATCTATTTTGCTTACCATCATCTAGCATCAAGCATCTCATTGTGACTATCTCCATTTGTGCATCACAAATAATGTTGTCTTCAAATGTGAGACTTTCTATGAACCGTGTGTTGAATGCATAAGACAACTGAGAGGGGGGTTGAACCAGTTGTATCAAAATCTTTAAACCCTCACAAACATTCAAATCCACATTAGCTTGATTAACCCTTAAATTTGCAATGATGATTAAGCATGAAAAGAAAATCATAGAAACTAAATCATAACCACATCAAACACAAGACAACACCAAATTTTTACGTGGAAAACCCTAAAAGGGAAAAACCACAATGAGGATTAGCTCACAATATATAGTAGTATCAATACCGAATTACAAGAGGCTCACTGCCCAAGAGAGAGAATGCTCATTGCAGGTGGACTCACTACCCATTGAGAAAAAGATAGAAGAAGAAGAGGCTCACTGCCAAGAGTGAACTAATATAATTAAATATGATACAAGCATAGGTTCAGTTCCAATGAAGCACCACAACCATCACCTTCACATCTATACCAAAAGATAGTAGACGCCTTCTGCTCACTACATCCAGTCGCCTAACACTTGAAAGCTCTTATTGCCTTTTTATCAAACTCACATCACACCCATCATTTCCTCCATGCACCCATGATTCATGAATCCTTGAACCTTATTTATACTACCATCAACCTTGAGATCAATCTCCAAGGTTGGCAAGCACACAATATTTGAATTAGGTCTAGACCTAAACATTCCACGGTACAAAGGAATGAAGGCAAACCACTTTACATCTTATTTTGGACCTAAAACCATCCAAGCACTCTACACAACACTCACATAATCATCAAATTAACTCTACAAACATTCAAGGTCGGCCAAATAGTGTTCACATAAGGAATTCTTGATCCCATGCTTTCGCGATCATAGCCATAACTTGCGGACCTTACACAGGGTTTAAACACAATCTAGAAACATCCATGAACATCTTAGAGTCACTTGGAAACCAACAAATTCAGCCACAACAACTTTCACTTGAACACAACTTTCACCTAAACACAACAACTTTCACTTGAATCACAACAACACTGTCAAACTCTGCCACACAATAGATTGCTTCCCGGAGCACCAAATCACAAACCTTTTGGATGGAGGATAGGTAAGATCCTTATGAGCACATATCCAAAACCGCAGCACCTGAAACCTATCTGTGAAAGAATGCAGAGCAAAATACTTTCTCCCAGACACCGCACAACTTAGAGACACTGTCAAATGCCGTTCTCAAACTAGTAAATGTAACTTTCACTGTACAACAATTCAGAGCACCAAATTCTGAATTTAACATCTTCAAACACTTCTTGATAACATATTCAAACCGCACACTTAGATCTCCAACACATAAGAAATACAAAGCAAAAACTCAAACAGTATTCTATAAGCCAGAAGACTTCTTCAACACACTGTTTCCAATATTAATCAAATTTTCTCAAAAGCACTTCTAGACTCAGTAACAGGAACAATCTACTAACATCGTTAGCACCTCTACAAGGCATTCAAATCATTTAAACACAGCAACTCAATCAAACATCAACAACAACATCAAAAGACACAATTGACACTAAAGACAACACAAACATGTTGACATCAATGACAACACCGATTAGCACATACTTGCAACATAGTGAGCATTGGTCCTTCACAACTTCATTAGAATGCACAACATGCTCTATATGATTCCTCTTGAACTTATTTTCTATCGAAATGCAAGAGATGAAGAATTCATTAGTGACATCCAAGTCTCTATCCTCTTTGACCCTTAGAAGATCACTTGGATCCATATACAAAAACAATTTCAAAGTTGAATCAAAGAATCTACATGCCCTATGTTGCAAGTTGTATCCTTGACTCTATCACCCTTCTTAGAATGTTTTTCATGATGACAAGAATTTTGTAGTGACATAGTAGGAAGCAACAAATATGAAATATGATCATTATTTTCATACGTTAGGTTGCAATCCAAATGCTCACCCTCATTTGCTGAAAGAGAAATTTTCGAGACATCCTCAAAAACTCCGTCTTTGTGACTCAAAACTCCTAACTTAGGGCTAATCAAAATATTCTCCTCAAATGCATATCCATCCACAATGCTATTCTAAAAATCAGTCAATGGTTCACCATTTGGAAGTTCAAAAGATAGTGCATGATTTGGTGCATCTTCCTTCAACTTGAACTCTTCACATCCAACAAGTGGAATCCTTTTTGCCTTCATTTAATCAATATTTTGCTAACACATGCAATTATTAGAAACTAATAAAACATCTTCTCCTACCAAAGAATCTTTACCTTCAACTTGCAAGTTGGGTCCCTCTTGTTCTTGATCCATGATGTCTTGTGGCTCTGAATTTGATTGTTCCTCTTGCTTCCTAATTACTTCCTTAGCCTCTTCTTATGGTTTTGATTATGATCTTTCCTCTTTCTTTTTTCTTCCTCTCCTTGACCCCTTCTTTGTCATTAAATTGCAATAATTTGCAAATGTAATCTAATTTTTGAAGTCTGGATCAAGACATAGGTATTCATCTATGCAAGCATTGATGTTGTATGTTGCTGGATTTTGTTCCTATTCTTCTAGTGGTAGCTATACTCTGGGTAAGAATGTTAATTTAAATGGACTAGCTTCTGATCCAACTAATACCCTGGTATTGTTTGTGTGATTGAATAGGACATAGTTATTTGAAGTGCTTCCCTCACCTATGGAAGTTTGAATTAGCCTAGTGGAATTGAAAGTGGCATTCATACTCTGCATTTATTGCATCATTTGGGCTAACAGTTGATTTATCTACTTCCATTTCCTTATAATAGTGTTAAACTTATCATCATCATCTGCCATGTGTTTCTTACCTTTGCCTCGTATTCTCAAATCCACACCTGTATCCTATTGTGATGCCTCCAACTTTGTCCTTTCTCTTTCTAAATCTCTTAGATCCCCTTGATTGAGTTGTGTGTAATAAATATCTTAACTCGTAGGCTAGCAAGTCTACGCTCTGATTCCACTGTAATGTTCCCAATTAGTTATATAGTAATATTTTGATTTTTATGTATTCTTTAGAATTTTTGAGACAATTATTAACCCAAAAGCGAATTGTATTGCAATGTTGATCATGTTGGTGCCTGCATGAGCAGTCAAGTTTCAAGCATATAAGCATTTAGGCACTTTCCCTAAAAATCCAAAAATATTCTAAGTCTTTGGGCCTCCTCAGCATTTTCAACATCAGCATCATATTTTCTTCGAAGAGGAGGTCATCATCATCATATTTCCAATCATCACCCTATTGTTTCTCACGGGGGTCATCATCATATTTTCTGCCTGCATGATCTTTCGCCGGGGTGATATTTTAACATCGGGTGATCTTAGTTAAGATCATCCTGATGATGTTAATGCAAGGTTCTAAGTATGACCCATTTCACATCGGGGTCATCATATTTGAATATCGGGTGATCTTTGTTAAGATCACCCTGATGTTATTTTATCACCTTATGTTTGTTCAACATCAGGATGCTGCTGATGTCATGTTCCTGTGGGGGTGATATCCGCTCGACCTTTGCCTTCATCTTTTTCTCTGCAGGATGATATTCTCAATATCGGGTGATATTCAAATTATCGGGTCATCTTCTGAATATCACCCTTGCTCTAAATGTGATGATGACGTCATCAGGGTGATATGCTGTTGACGTCATCCAGATTCGACGGGGTCATACTACAAGTTTTCAATCTGACCCGACATTGTAATGTGATGATGATGTCATCAGGACATATGCGGATATGATGGTGACATCATCAAGATATATCAGGATGATATTTTATGTGAAGGCAGGGTTGGTCATCAGGAGGATATCCGATGATCAGGACATTCGCAGATAATATGATGATGCTAGGGAGATATCCGCCTGTCGGCTTCATGCATTGTCCAGTGGGGGGTGATCTTTCCAAATATCAGTCATATTCAAACATCACCCCGATGTTTCATTAGAGCTACAGTGCACCCTGATATTTTGTGGGGGGTGATATTTCTAAATATCAGGTGATCTTACGAATATCACCCCAGCGCCAATATGATGGTGACGTCATCCGGATATGAGGAGGAGCGCGATTGGCAGATATGACGATGATGTCAACAGAATATGCTGATGACGTCAGCAGGATATGACGATGACGTCATCAGGATGTTCAATTATCAGGGTGATATCTTTTATCAGGGTGATATCTTTTATCAGGTGATGCAAATTTATCAGGGTGAGCTCATGCAGATGATGATGCTGACATCAGGGTGATATTGAGTATCCGGATATCATGCTGGAGGATGATGATGATGAAGGTCTTATACTAGGTGCCGTCGGGAACAAAATCACCGACATCATGTATGCTCACGACCTAGTATATAAAGTGTTAAGGAGGTTGCCGCGGGGTGCATGTGGGATAATTTGATCCTACATGATTTGAAATATCAGGATGATACATTTTGGCAGGAAACGGTTGCGATGCACAGTATGATGTTTTTCCTAAGGCTGCAGGTTTGGTGCGCCACTAATGGCGGTTGTTGTAGGGTATGGGCGATGGTGTGAATGGTCAAACCGCCAAATTGAAGATGTGGATTCCCAGGCAGTGCACAGCTCAAGGCCACTTCCTGTCTCCTCCTCCCCCTACTGCATTGAATGTTGGAGCGCCATTTCCTCATGACGCGTGGTATCTGGTGGATATTTTGAGGCGCCATTGTACTAAATGAGGCTGAGCACCTCTTTGCTGTATAAGTAGGGTTGTGTTGCTCATTTGAAGGTTGTTGAAGGCCTGAGGCATTTTTGTGTAAATAACGAAAGACAGGGCATGATCTTGGCTGTTGTATCCCATTTTGGAGTTTATGTGTTGCAGCATGAATGTATTTTGCACATATTTTCAGTTTCAGTGTTAATGTTATATGAAAAATGCTTATTGCATGTGTCTATCTGCTTGTCTCCATTTGCTGCATGTCATCCTTCTTTTGAATCTGGTTGCTAAGGGTTTCATAGATTCTAGGATACAGGGTTCTGTATCACATGCCTGATCTCTAACTTCCATTCAAGGAGTGGATTAAATTGTTTTAGGTTGAGCATGGAGAAGGTTGTATGTCTACAGGGATATATGTAAGTAGAGGCAGTTAGATACCCATTCTTGGGTGATGTTTGTAAGGCAAGCATCAGTCCAGCCCCCTGAAACTTGAGTGAAAGTTGCAAACCATCTATTGTATACGTCTAGTTGACTCCTTGCCCAATGGATAGGCACCAGTTTGCTCCTAGGTCAGTAGTTATGAGCCAAAACCCCTTGTCTTGCATCCAGGACATTATGTCCACCCATTTCATCACCTCCACCTGTTAGTTGTAGGAGTAGGATTAGGAACCCCCTGCATACTCTCATACCCAACCAGACACATATGTCCAAGAATGTTGCCAACCTTGTGATCTGTCATGCAAATCTTGGTCCATACGTGAGAGTATTCTGCCTGTCGTTGTCAAGTTAAATCTATCAATCATTGAGCAAGTCAAAGTCACATCTTTAGCTATAGGGATACCCCCCTTGGTGCGACAGAACCAAAAGTGAAGGGGAGGTAGCTCACGCAACCTCCTGTATTAGTTGGCTGAATTGCTTGTGCATTAGAACTGGCAAACCCTGATGCTGATTCAGAAGAAAAACCAACAAAATGGAGACTCTACTGGGAACTGATTTGAAAGTGTTATCCTGCAATCTCTAGTGAAATTTGCCTTGCTCTGCTGGTGGAATGAACTCAGAAAAATATATGGTAAGCTTTCAGCTGTTGTAAATTTTGTCCTCTCTGGAGAGGTGGCGACTCTACAAGAAAGTTTCAAGTGCACATGAAAGGTAGATGTATGTTGTGTGATAAAAGATGTTTAGATTTCTGCATCTGGATGAGAAAAGGTACCTTGCTTCTTCCCCTTATATTTGTTGTTTACTGCATAAGTTAGATGCTGAGGGAAGCCTTAGGTCTTATGCAGACAAAGGGATGTCTAAGAGTAAGATTTTTGTGAATCCAAGTATGTATTATCCCATACTCAGTCAAGAGGGGGGTGATCTATTGAATAAAAGAATAGAAGAGATAAGAAATAGGTTGATACTCTTAGAGGCTAGGCAGGCTCAGTTGAATAGTGATAACCCTGTTGTGTCTGCCAATCAAAAAGCTAAACTTCTTGTCAGCCCTTTTGATCCTTTGTATGACTAATTAGATTTGTCACGGGTTGATTATAAAGTTGAAAGTATGCCTGCTAGGATGTACAGTCAGATGCCTAGATTTAGTGGTCACAGTGTGTTTGATGGGAGTGCGCATATCCAAAATTTCCATGAGTTCATGGATAAACATTCATTCAGAGATGAGGATATGCGGATGAGGTTTTTTGTTAGATCCTTTGATGCAAAAGCTAGAGATTGGTATTTGAGCTTTCCAAAGAGATCCTTTGCCTGTTGGGATGAACTTACTAACTATTTCAAAGAAGAATTTGCAAGAGAACCTACTGATCTTGTTGCAAGATTAATGGAAATTAGAAAACAAGATAAAGAGCCCTGTATTGATTTCAGTCATAGATTTGCACTAGCCCTTTCACAAATCCCAAAAGCCTTCAGACCTGATACTTCAGCTTGTGTTGGCATATTCTTTGAAGCTTTTGAGGAGGGCTCTAGTGCACTACTGAGGGATTTCAAGGTGACAAGTATGCAGATGGCATACAAATTTTTAGAAAATGTAGAAGAAATGAGAAATGAGCACCTGCAGAAATCCCTGTCCCCAGGTTTGGGTGTGAATAATGGTTGTAAGGCTGCAAATGACCAAGTGATCATGGCATCATGTGAAAATGAAAAAGTAAATGTTGAGGATTCTAGTGAAAGGATCAGTGAGGACTCCCATTGCAATGTTGAGGCATCTGGCCATCAAAATAATGATGTGGTTGTGGACAACAATGAACATCTTTTTGAATGGATTTGTGGAGATGACTGTGAGTATTGTACTTAAGACAGAGAAGAGGTAAGCAAACAGAGAAGCAGTTCCATGTGTGAACCATTGCCTTCTTTTCAGACACATGGAGATGATGAAGAGCAATCAGAGATTGAAACAAATGCTAGTGCAGAGCATGATTGTTCTTCATTTGATGATTGTTTTGCTTATGACACACAGGCTGATACTCCTCCACAGAGTGAATCCATTGGTGATGAAGATGTTGGCAAGAGACACTATATGGATTCATGGTTGTTGTCATTGATGGCAACAAAGGTCATCCCACATATCCGCAAGTCATGGTGTGTCTCTATCGGAAGTCAGAATGAAGATTGTTGTGGTCCGGTGAACAAGAACAGAGCATGTGGCAAGGTCTGACAGATTGGTCCGGATCTCTCAGAGGAAGTGTCTTGGTGCAGTGTGGATTTGGGGAAGTCAAGAGGACTACCTTGAGTAGTATATTCCAAGGATTTAGCCTCCGGTGATGGACAAGGAAAAAGATATGAATAGTTGAGTACCGGATTCCTAAGAGACAGTGAAAACAGAGGAAGAACTGACTGACAGAGTATCAGACTATTTTCCAGATGTGTTACTGTTGATGGTAAAGGTTGTGAAGGCATGAATCATGTTTGGCCGACATGATTAATGACATCTACAAGTATATGCTTGATTCACATTACTTGATATGCAAGGATTCAGCTGACAGAATAGAGTTTGTGAGAAGATAGATTATTCCGGGTGCCGACTAGAAAGATAATGAAATCACTAGTGCGGATATAAATAGAGGATGGATTTTGTTGTGAGAAGTGTAGTAGTGTTATGTGGTATGCGAATAAGTGCAGAGTAGAACAGAAGTAATAAGAAAGATCCGGTATGTGAAAGGAAAGCAAAATAAAGAGCAGAGGAAAGATGAAGTGCAGCAGATCAGTATACTGAGCCTAACCGGAACTGAACTCCAGCATATGTAGATGCTTCCAATCAGTTCAAGTATTGTATAAACATTCTTTTGTAGACAGTGTGTCTCCTTGTAGGCACTGTGCCTCTTTGTGAGCAGTGTGCTTGGGCAGTGAGCCCAATTGGCAAGTGCCATTTTGTAATTCCTTATTCTTCTAACAGAGAATAATCTTTGGGTTAATCACCCCGTGGTTTTCTCCCTTAACCGAGTTTCCACGTCAAAAATACTGTGTCATGTGTTTTTCATTTCATGGTAATATTTGTTTGTTTGATTCAATGCTGCTTTGATTAATAAGAAAGTTCAAAAGAAGAAATAATTAGGATAACTGATTCACCCCCCCTCTCAGTTATCAACAATTAGTATCAGAGCCAAGTTCCTCCTAATAGAGCCTAACAGCTTGAGGAAGATCTGGGAGTTCGAATGGATGCATATGGTTTAAGGGAGCAACTCAAGACTGCCCTTGAGGATCTTGAACAGTCAAACTCTGAAGTCAATGAATTAAAGGAAAGACTCAAACAGGCTGATGAATTCATGAGAGAACTAAAGGACAAATTAAGTCTCTCTATGAAAAAGAGAAAGGAGCTGCTCCAACAATTAGCAACACAAAGTGAAGAAAGCAATACAAATGAAGAATTGACTAAGAAAACTAAGTTATGTGAAAAGTTATCAAAAGAAGTCATTATGTTAAGACATGAAATGGAATCAGGAACTATAAAGTTTACTCAAGAGATTGAAGAAAAAAGAAAAGCTAAAGACAATCTAAGACAATCTCTTAAAGAGAAATCAGAAGAATGCCACCAGATGGACAGGATTATCAGACATCTTGAATCTAATCTTGAAGATGCCAAAGATAATGAAGAAAAACTTGAGGATCAAATTGTCTCTCTCAAAAGAGATCTTCAAACAACAAATGAATATAAAGAAAAATTCAAGATAAGTTTTGCCCAACTTGAAGTACTTCTTGGAAGTCAAAAGAGGGCAGATGACAAGTATGGTTTGGGATATGAGAAAGGAGAAAGCTCCGGATCTGGTCAAAAGAATTTTGGATCAGAAAATCCAAGGAATAGGCCTAGAAGACCTCCGGTAAGACAACCCAATGCTCAAAGATATCCATCTTTCAATGGATACTGCCACAGCTGCAATCACTTTGGTCACAAAGCTAATTAGTGCAGAAAGAGAATGAATCAGACTAATTCATTCTTCTCCGGACAGTGCTTTAACTGCAAAAGGTATGGACACAAGTCTCATGAATGCAGAAATATGCAAATAAACAAATCATTCAATGGTAGATGCTTTGCATGCAATAGAGTAGGTCATATGGCTGATCAATGCAGATCAAGAGGTTATCAGTCAAATATGCAAGGAAATATTATTTGCCAAATCTGTAATAGGTCCGGTCATAATGCAAAAGTCTGCAGAAGCAAGAATCAGGAGAAAAGAGGTCTGGTGTATAATCAGAATCAAGACAAGGGTAAACAAAAGATGAATGCGAATGAAGTTAGGAATCAGATGAACAAGATTTGGGTGAAGAAAAGTTCAGAGAATGTAGAGGTTGGATCCGCACCAGACTCTGGTGCTGATATTTCTTTGAAAAATTAAAAAGTGAGCTCTGGCTCAGGGGGAGACTCAAAGAAAATCCTGTTCCCCCAGCTAATCAAGTGGTGCCGGATGTGGCACAAGATGCGGAGTAAAGGGTTTGAATATATAAGTCTTGAGATGATCCAAATAAGATTTCAGAGGTTCGCATGAAGATGTGAAGAAGTTGTGATCGATCAAGTAAGACCTGTTTCGGGAGATGCTCCGGAATGACAGAGGATTACAAAAAGGTCCGGAGAGATCCGGAAGTGCATTATCTTATTCTGCGGATTGGACAGAGTGTTTGGGATGTTCTCATAATGTGTCATATTAATTTGTTCATGATTGGAAGATCCGCATGATGTTCATAGATCAGGACTGATCCGGTACTCTAAGCTATCCGAATAAGGCAAACTGGAATAATGTAGGTCGAGCATTTATTGCCATCAGATATTAGGGTTTGCGAAGCAATATAAGGGATTTCTCATAAAATCACTTGCTCATTCTGCACTCAAGAAGAAGCGAAAAGTGGAGCTCTGCAACAAGATTCATCAAGCTCACCAAAGATCTCTTGCCGAAGTTATCACATACAAAAATCAATCCAACCACTCCGTGTAATCGAAGACGCATAAGGTATTTTCCGTTTTCGATATCTTGCTACAAATCTTTTGAGAAATGGCTACTCCAAATATAGTAAAGATCTCAGATAGGCCCCGACCTGAATTTAAGAAACATCCATACAAGTCATTGGAGGTAGATCCCTTAGGAGCATTCTCTAGTGTTCCTCATGGCGTTTTACACACAGAAGACATTAGGGTTTACATACATGCAAGCATAGAGGAATTCAGGATATTCAAATTGAGATATCTCTATCACAAACAACTGATAGACAATGCTTTTGAGCTTAAACCAAAGTATAAGGGTATCCAGAAGAAACAGTTTGATCAATTCATTCATTTCCCCTGCTTTGAAGAAGATGAATGGGTCCGGTATGTATTGAGCAGGATGCATGACAACTTCCTATGGCTAGATAGACCCTGCAAGATCACAAAAGAGGCAATTAGGGCAGTAATTGGTCTATACTCTTCCGGAGGGATACCTATCCTCAAATCTGTCAAAAATAACATTGTAACTGAGGCCACCGGATCAAAATTTGATAAGAGGGCAATGACCATTGAAGATATTTCTGATCCGGATATCAAGTATGCATCCATGATAATAGGATACAAGATCTATCACTCCAGTAGGGAGAATTTTGTATCCGGAACTGTAGTATATACTACCTATGAAATGCTGAGGAAGAATGCAGATTATGATCTCTGTGAACTTCTCTTAAGCTAATTAATGGAAAATATACAGAAGATCAAGAAGGACAAAAAGAATTCTTTTAAGTATGGTACTCTTATATTATGTCTATTTTTCTACTTCATGAATGAGCTGCCCGGATCAAGTGGATGGGCATGGCAGAATGACAAACCTGTTGCAGTCCAGATAAGAGATTATTTACATGGGCTTGGGGATGCCAAAGCAAGAAATACAGCCCTATGGGGATACTTCAAAAACTTCTAGAGCATGATGCAAGCAAGAGAAAGAATTCCCCAGTCTCTTGTTGAAAAATACAAAGACTCAGTTTGCTTTATGGTGGATACTGATTAGTGCCTAATGGAGGCAGTGGAGACAAGGACTGTCTGGATCATGCCCATGGGCTATGAGGTTGATGAACAGATTGTGGAACTGCATGTTCAACACATGCTTAGTCAGCCCAAAGATCCAAAGGCAGAAAGGTTTGGAACCTTTGAGGAGTTGAGTGTGAAGATCCATGTGGAACTCAGGGAACCTGAGATAAAGAGGAAGGTGAGAAAAGAAGTAGAGCATATTGCTCAAGGCCTAGGCATCCCAAAGGAGGCACTTGATGCCAACCAGAAAAAGAGAAGAAAGGCTGAGGAAGAAAAGAAAGAGGCAGAAAAGAAAAACAAGAAAAGTGCTCTGGTGGAAACCTCAACCCGGACCAGATCGTCAAAAGGATCTACACCTGTCAGAACCAAAAGCTCAAAACCGGAAGTCCAGGCATCCGGTAAAAGATCTAAGACAAAAGCCACAAGGGCTTATGAAAGTCAGAAAGATGAAGAGGAAACGGAATCAGATGAGGGGGTAAAAGAAATAAAGAAACAGAAGAAGAAAGGATCCAATAAACCCTCCATAGGCCAAGACAAGGAAGAAATGGCAGAGGTATTTGTTGAAAAGCCCACCCTGTCTCTAGAAAGTGTAATCAAGTCAGTCACAGTGGATGGAAACCTTCAACCAATGACTGAATTCTATGATGACTACAATGAGGCTGACCAAAAGATTTTGCAGGAAGCCACAGTCAAGTATCTGAACATATACAATAAGGCTTTCATTGAGATCATATCTCTAATTCCTAAAAGCCTAGAAAAGGAATTAGAAATAAGAAAGAATAATGCTCAGGCAAAAGATCTTGAGATCCGGGAGCAGATAGCTATTCAGCTATATCCTCAAATTGATCCCAAGACAATGAACATAATATTCAAAGACTGCAAAGATGAGTTTAGGAGTAAAGCAAGAATGAATCAACTCATGCTTGGTGAGACTGACAAGGTGGCCATAGAGACAGAAGAGATCCTCCGGAAGGCCTTCAAAAGGTTTAATCTTCCTGTTGTAGAGGACTTAGGTGCAGAAACAGCTGTGGACTTGGAATCATCTGCTCCGGAAGAAGTGGTCCTTGAACATACTAACATCTCTCCTTCAGCTTCCCCTACAGTCTCTGGATCCCAAGAAGAAGAGAAATTACAGGAGAAAGAAGCAGCAGTAAAAGAAAAAGAGGTTGACAGCACCAAGGATGCAGAGAAAGAGAAGATTCCAACAGAGAAAACCACAACTGAAAGTGGTCAGAATGTGGAAGGAGAAAAGATTCCAAAGGACAGAACTGCAGAAGAAAAGAAACATCTGTCTCCGGCAAGAGACACTGCACAAACTGTTCAAAAATTTCTAAGTCAAGAAACAATAGAGATTGATGAACCGGAGCTTCTAAAAGGTCCATTCAACTTTGACTCCCTCTCTCCGGTACAGACAATGAAGATAGCTTCATTTGCAAATGCTAAGGCAAATGAAAAACTCCTAAAGTCTTATATGGAAGACTATGAGTTGATAGAGGCTACTTCCGGAGTGCTTGAAAAGATTATGCCATCAGTCTAGATAGATCTAACAGCCTCCTCTTCCGGTAATCTCAAAACCTTAGTCAGCAGTGTCGGTACACATTTTGATTCTCTAGAAAAATCAGCTGAAGAAAAGGTCCGGAAGGAATTTTTGGATAAAAGATTTTTAGAAGTACTAGGATTAATCTCTAATGATAGGAGAAATATGAGTATTGGAATAAAGAGCTTAGAAAATGCTCTCAAGGATGGCGGTGACATTTACAAATTTTGTATCTCCTGGTCAAAGGCAACAACAGAAATTGATAAGAAAATAAAAGAGGAACAGGACAAACTACAAAGTTTGTCTCAAAGTTTTGATCCTCTCTCTTCCTCCATAGTAAATCAAGAATGTCAAACTATTGCAATCACAAATGCAATAAAGAACTTTGAGAAGGAAAGGAAGAATATAACTAACCAGATGGGAGAACTTAGAAGGATTATAATCCCTAAGTTAGAAACTATGCATGAGGCCATTAGTGATGCTCAAACTACCGCCCAAACAAATGATCTGATAGATCTCAAGAGGGCAGAAGCTTTTGCATTTTTGTTGAGTGGTCACATTTCAATTTTGGATAGAATGAAGCAAAGTTGGGCTACAGAACTGGTCCAATTGAAGACATCCTTTGCAGACATTCTTCAGTTTATGTGAGTATGTAATATACGGCGAAGTATAGTAAATTTTTGAAAATTTTGGTGTGCGGACCCTACCCTTTGCCATTGATGTCAAAGGGGGAGTGAGAAGTAGTAAAAAATGAGGAATCCAACTAAGGGGGAGTTCCAGAAATTGTATATAAAGATAGAGCAGCAGCCAAGGGGGAGCATAGTGTAAACACTTAGTCATTTTTCACTAAGTGTTGCCATCAATGCCAAAGGGGGAGATTGTTGGCAAGAGACACTATATGAATTCATGGTTGTTGTCATTGATGGCAACAAAGGTCATCCCACATATCCGCAAGTCATGGTGTGTCTCTACCGGAAGTCAGAATGAAGATTGTTGTGGTCCGGTGAACAAGAACAGAGCATGTGGCAAGGTCCGACAGATTGGTCCGGATCTCTCAGAGGAAGTGTCTTAGTGCAGTGCGGATTTGGGGAAGTCAAGAGGACTACCTTGAGTAGTATATTCCAAGGATTTAGCCTCTGGTGATGGACAAGGAAAAAGATATGAATAGTTGAGTACCGGATTCCTGAGAGACAGTGAGAACAGAGGAAGAACTGACTGACAGAGTATCAGACTATTTTATGGATGTGTTACTGTTGATGGTAAAGGTTGTGAAGGCATAAATCATGTTTGGCCGACATGGTTAATGACATCTACAAGTATATGCTTGATCCGCATTACTTGATATGCAAGGATTCAGCCGACAGAACAGAGTTTGTGAGAAGATAGATTATTCCGGGTGCTGACTAGAAAGATAATGAAATCACTAGTGTGGATATAAATAGAGGATGGATTTTGTTGTGAGAAGTGTAGTAGTGTTATGTGGTATGCGAATAAGTGTAGAGCAAAACAGAAGTAATAAGAAAGATCCGGTATGTGAAAGGAAAGCAGAATAAAGAGCAGAGGAAAGATGAAGTGCAGCAGATTAGTATACTGAGCCTAACCGGAATTGAACTCCAGCATATGTAGATGCTTCCAATCAGTTCAAGTATTGTATAAACATTCTTTTGTATACAATGTGTCTCCTTGTAGGCACTGTGCCTCTTTGTGAGCAGTGTGCTCGGGCAATGAGCCCTAATTGGCAAGTGCCATTTTGTAATTCCTTATTCTTCTAACAGAGAATAATCTTTGGGTTAATCACCCCGTGGTTTTCTCCCTTAACCGGGTTTCCACGTCAAAAATACTGTGTCATGTGTTTTTCATTTCATGGTAATATTTGTTTGTTTGATTCAATGCTACTTTGATTAATAATAAAGTTCAAAAGAAGAAATAATTAGGATAACTGATTCACCCCCCCTCTCAGTTATCAACAGAAGATGCATGTTCTGTTGCCCATGAACAAGCAGCATACTTTGATGAAGCTGATACACCTGGGTCACCCATCTATGACACGTGTGGTGATGAGGATCTGTCTGAGTATGGTCAGGATCTAGACATTATTTTTGATTTGGATTATGTTTCTCATCCTGATGAAAGAGGAACCAACATACATCAGGTAAGTGACTATAAAAATGTGTCTGATTTGAAAGAAGTACCAAAACCTGATCTTTTCCAATTTGGTGCTACTGTCGGTTGTGTGCATGATGTGCACAACTATGATTTTGAAAGCTTTTCTTTTGATGTGCCAGCATATGAAATGAGCCCTGATTTTCCTAGCTGTGTGATGGACTTTGAGTGTTTTCATTTTTCAGTCCAGCTAGGAGATCATTTTGCAATGCATATTGCTGATGTAGATGATAAGTGCTATATGCTATATGAATATGCATTTCTTGATGAACACTACATTCACTTGTTGCATGATGCTGAGGGTTGTTTGCATACGGTTGACAGTGACAAGCTAGATCAAAGGGCTGAATGTGCAAACGACCGAGCTTGCTTGTGGGCAGATCATGGCAGTATCTCCAGGCTTGATCCAGTGCATGCAGATGAAAACAAGATATTTGACAAAGGGAGATACAGGTTTTTCTTTTCTTGGTGGCCTTAGGCCATCAAGTGTGTTTGGTGATGCAGGTTGGTGCAAGTTTGACTCTGTTGCCCAATGGATAAGGACTGGTCTGCATCCCAGAGTTCTGTGGTTCTCGCCATGCCTGCATGAGGCATGCATCCCTAGACAGAGCCACTGTTGGTGCCTACATGAGCAGTCAAGTTTCAAGCATATAAGCATGCAGGCACCTTCCCTAAAAATCCAAAAATATTCTAAGTCTTTGGGCCTCCTCAGCATTTTCAACATCAACATCATATTTTCTTCAAGGAGGAGGTCATCATCAGCGGGGGTCATCATCATATTTTTCTGCCTGCGTGATCTTTCACCGGGGTGATATTTTAACATCAGGTGATCTTAGTTAAGATCATCCTGATGATGTTAATGCAAGGTTCTAAGTATGACCCATTTCACATCAGGGTCATCATATTTGAATATCGGGTGATCTTTGTTAAGATCACCCTGATGTTATTTTGTCACCTTATGTTTGTTCAACATCAGGATGTTGCTGATGTCATGTTCTTGCGGGGGTGATATCCGCTCGACCTTTGCCTTCATCTTTTTTTCTGCAGGATGATATTCTCAATATCGGGTGATATTCAAATTATCGGGTCATCTTCTGAATATCACCCTTGCTCTAAATGTGACGATGATGTCATCAGGATGTTTAATTATCAGGGTGATATGCTGCTGACGTCATCCAGATTCGATGTGGTCATACTACAAGTTTTCAATCTGACCCAACATTGTAATGTGATGATGATGTCATCAGGACATATGCGGATATGATGGTGACGTCATCGGGATATATCAGGATGATATTTTATGTGAAGGCAGGGTTGGTCATCAGGAGGATATCCGATGATCAGGACATTTGCAAATAATATGATGATGCTGACGTTAGGGAGATATCCGCCTGTCGGCTTCATGCATTGTCCAGTGGGGGGTGATCTTTCCAAATATCAGTCATATTCAAACATCACCCTGATGTTTCATTAGAGCTACAGTGCACCCTGATATTTTGTGGGGGGTGATATTTCTAAATATCAAGTGATCTTACGAATATCACCCCAGTGCCAATATGATGGTGACGTCATCCGGATATGAGGAGGAGCACGATGGGCAGATATGACGATGATGTCAGCAGAATATGCTGATGACGTCAGCAGGATATGACGATGACATCATCAAGATGTTCAATTATTAGGGTGATATCTTTTATCAGGTGATGCGAATTTATTAGGGTGATATCTTTTATCAGGTGATGTGAATTTATTAGGGTGAGCTCATGTAGATGATGATGCTAATGTCAGGGTGATATTGAGTATCCGGATATCATGCTGGAGGATGATGATGATGGTCTTATACTAGGTGCCGTCGGGAGCAAAATCACCGACATCATGTATGCTCACGGCCTAGTATATAAAGTGTTAAGGAGGTTGCCGCGGGGTGCATGTGGGATAATTTGATCCTACATGATTTGAAATATCAGGATGATACATTTTGGCGGGAAATGGTTGCGATGCACAGTATGATGTTTTTCCTGAGGCTGCAGGTTTGGTGCGCCACTAATGGTAGTTGTTGTAGGGTATGGGCAATGGCGTGAATGGTCAAACCACCAAATTGAAGATGTGGATTCCCAGGCAGCGCACAGCTCGAGGCCACTTCTTGTCTCCTCCTCCCCTTGCTGCATTGAATGTTGGAGCGCCATTTCCTCATGATGTGTGGTATATGGCAGATATTTTGAGGTGCCATTGTACTAAATGAGGCTGAGCACCTCCTTGCTATATAAGTAGGGTTGTGTTGCTCATTTGAAGGTTGTTGAAGGCCTGAGGCATTTTTGTGTAAATAACGAAAGACAGCGCATGATCTTGGCTGTTATATCCCATTTTGGAGTTTATGTGCTGCAGCATGAATGTATTTTGCACATATTTTTAGTTTCAGTGTTAATGTTATATGAAAAATGCTTATTGCATGTGTCTATCTGCTTGTCTCCATTTGCTGCATGTCATCCTTCTTTTGAATCTGGTTGCTAAGGGTTTCATAGATTTGAGGATACAGGGTTCTGTATCACATGCCTGATCTCTAACTTCCATTCAAGGAGTGGATTAAACTGTTTTAGGTTGAGCATGGAGAAGGTTGTATGTCTGCAGGGAATATGTAAGTAGAGGCAGTTAGATACCCATTCTTGGGTGATGTTTGTAAGGCAAGCATCAGTCCAACCCCCTGAAACTTGAGTGAAAGTTGCAAGCCATCTGTTGTATACGTCTAGTTGACTCCTTGCCCAATGGATAGGCACCAGTCTACTCCTGGGTCAGTAGTTATGAGCCAAAACCCCTTGTCTTACATCCAGGACATTATGTCCACCCATTTCATCAACTCCACCTGTTAGTTGTAGGAGTAGGATTAGGAACCCCCTGCATACTCTCATACCCAACCAGACACATATGTCCAAGAATGTTGCCAACCTTGTGATCTGTCATGCAGATCTTGGTCCATACATGAGATTATTCTACCTGTTGTTGTCAAGTTAAATCTATCAGTCATTAAGCAAGTCAAAGTCACATCTTTAGCTATAGCGATACCCCCCTTGGTGCGGCAGAACCAGAAGTGAAGGGGAGGCAGCTCATGCAACCTCCTGTATTAGTTGGCTGAATCTGCTTATGCATTAGAACTGGCAAACCTTGATGCTGATTCAAAAGAAAAACCAACAGATCACAAGATAGATAACTAGAGTTTACTTGTATCAATTCAAATTTACTGAACACCTATCATAAAACCTTTATATACTAAAAATCTATCAATTTCATCATAAGAACTTAATGATATATTGTTGTTGGTAGTGTATGGAAAAGATATATTTAGCAAGGAACACCAACTTATAAGTCCCAAACAATCAATTTACTCAACGCCAATAAATATAATCTGATTATGCAAAATGGTAATAAAATTTTGAATTTTTTACATAATTATGCTAACTCACAAATTGCCTGAAAATGATGCTATAGTAGACTCCACTAATATATGTCATATCTACAACCTGGATTGTTGCCTCTTACTGCTATGGCTTTAGATAGATTTTCCTAGTTGTGAAACAAGAGTTGTACCATGATTGAATGAGTTATCCAAACAACTCATAAGGTCTGCAACAACATTAACAAGGTACAGACTGCACAAATCTACCACCTAGATTTATACAGTCTCCTTAGGGTTTGGTTGTCATGCCCAAGTTGTTATACTTGAGTGATGAACACAAACACACCAGATTATCTATAACTGATTAACCAACTCACATGAAATTAATTTTGTGATGCATGTACTTTTATATTGATAACAACTAAATCTACAATCATTAACCTCTCATAGAATTATCTTAGTAGGGTAGTTGTTTTGATATATCATAGCTAAACCTTATAATTTGAAGCGTAGGTTCGACGTAGATAAATCAGCATAACAATAGAATGACTATATTCATCAATACATGTTACAAACCTAATCACAGTCATGACACCCATGGTACAAATGTACTTAATCATGAGAGAAATTTACAACTCTATTTGAAAGAAACCTCAAACTTGTTGATATCAACTATGAGATCAATTATCCAATTACATCAAAATGTTTAACATAATCATAATGTATTGATATATAGTAATACATATATATAGTGAAATATATCATTGACCATCTATGGACTAAAAACTAAACATACATTCCTTTTAAGGAATTCCTCCACAAATAAGATAAAAGATAAAAAGTTCATTCTCTTACCATAGTTCTCTTTGGTTTACCTTGCATTGTCGTTAACAATCTCAATTGTTCTTTGAAACCTATAACCAGATGACATTTGTAAAACTAGATACACGATTAGTCTCTTTAGCTAAATGAAATAATCATGATTACACTTCAGAATAAGATGAAAATGAGCAGGACCTAAGGGGCCAAACCTATGCCTCGGGGGCTCATCAAGGATGGCCTTGCCTATGTACGCGTAGTTTGGGGTAACTTAACTTGCAACCACAAGGTTGACTTAAATACATAGATCCATGAAAGCAATAGTACTGGTTAAAAACTGAGATTCATGATAAGAATTCTAGGCTCTCTTATTCGAGTCATAAGAAGGATACCACACCATTAGATGGACAAGGTAACATGACAAACTGATTTAAAACTAGGCCATCACAAGATAATTGGTTTAAAGGCAATTAACTGACTAACCATAGACAAAACTTAGGTCTCGTGATTGTATAAATTATGTAATTAAAGTTATAAGGCTCACTTAAATAATAATAATAATAATAACAATTTAATTACTAAGAATCAAAACCTATGAAATAATTTAAATTCCTTAAAATACAATCTAACTACTATTGATCCTTTGATATCCAATACAAATAATTAATCTCACAAATTCCTTGTTCAAAGATTTGATACAACCAATAATGAAATCTTCTTATTATCTTCTATCAAATTCAAATCTATCCCTTACCATTGTTACCAATACACGCACACTTTATTCATTCATCTAAAAACAACAATACTAAACATAATATAAATAATACATTAAGAAGGAAATGTATTTATATAAATTAAATTAATCCCCTATCTAATCTCAAACTTAATTCAATGAATTGAAATAAATTTAAAAATAAGAATAAAATAAAATAATTGAATAAAAATGGTCTTGACATGAAAACCACCCAATAGTAAATCTACCATAACTTTCTTGTTTCTCAATGGAATTTTAAAATTCAAGATGTTTTGGAAAGGTAGAAGTAAGGGGAATAAAACCCAGGAAAAAATTAGAAAAATTATTTAAGATAAGGGGGTAGTTTTTATTACAATCATCCCTTTCCCTCAAATCCAGATTTAACCCACGACAAAAAAAAAATTATTTAGAAATGTGAAGTAATTCCTAATAGAGTAGTTATCTTTCTCATTAATCAATATAAACTCTCTAAAGTTGATTGATATGACATAAATTTGTACTGCAATAGTTAAACATTTATGAATGTGGTTTTGATCCATTTAAATAATACAATGAAAACATTTATAATATGATTACATGTTTAATATATATAAATATATTTATAGTATGAATACGTTGAGGAAGTATACACTTATATATGTATAATATGTACACATTATATATATACACACATAATAGCTTAACTCTATCAACTCTTATTCTTAGAATCCATTTAACTACCTCCATGCTTATAAAAAAACCTAAGCTTGACCATTTATCATGAATAGAGAATGATTTGATTACTCAAAAGTACTCCCTATATTTATAATGAACAATAAAAAATACTAAAAGATCAATTATCTGTTATTTTGTTTTAATTTTATCATTCAAATAACTATACAATATATAGATGTATGATCTAACAATTATTCTTATAAGCTAATCAACATAAGGGTTTTAGTTTGACCTTCTTGCAGTACATGCATATTCTTGATTCAATCTATTTTTTTGCATGCAAGTAAATATATAAAGGATTATCTAATCATACCCATTCCAATAAAATATGCAAATTCAGCTAACACTCTTATGAAATGAATATAATTCATTTTCAATAGAGTAAACTACCAACAAAATCCTAGATTTTCAATTTTTGCTACAACAGTAGTAAAAATACCATAAAGTTCTCAATACGTAACAAAATTTAAAACTGTAAGATGTTTCAAAAATCTAAAATCAAGATGCTCATAACCCAAAAATTGTTTTATAAAATATTTCCTATGTAAAAAGAAATTGCATAAGACAACAACAAGTTTTCTTTTAAAAAAATTCAGAAAAACATTAAGATAAATAATGGCGAGTTTTACCTCAAAAATTTAATTGATGAAGAATCGCTCCAAATGCCCATGAAGGGAGATTCCAAAATTCCATAATGTGAGAGCTTCCATCTTATTCAGTTGTGTGCTTCCTTTCTTCTACCTAGAGTTCTATTGCCCTCCTTATGAAATTCATAAATTTTTCACCTAGCAAGTCACAATCGACGTTCACTTTCTTCACCTCATCAAAATGGACGTATTTCCCTTGGAGAATTATCTTCAACATATCCCCTCCGCTCTTAGGGAAATACGTCCATTTTGATGACCTACAAAAATCAGAAATAAACTTGGGCTCTTCTCTTGTTTTTCTATCCACTTTGGAGCCAAATTTCCATCTATTTATAATATCTCCTTTGCCAAGTTTCATCTTCCTCATTTGGGCTCCAATGATTCTTGGTATTCTTCTTCTTGCTTGATGACATTCAACTTGGAGAAATGTGACTCTTGTGATTCCTTTGTTTCTTCCCTTCATGACTTGGATGCTTGAAGACTCTTCATTGTCCAATCTTTGTCTTCTAGCATGTAGGTGACTAGGATTTTGTCCATATGCAATTTGCTTTATCTTTTCCTTGGAGTGTTGGAGAATTATTTTATTTCCCCAAAGTTTGTGTATGATTTTGATTAGAAATACAAATATGTGCAAATGTGGAAGAAACATAATTGTAAACAAGGCACATAAAGTATTTACATACATGAATAAAGTAAATGATCAAAATGCAAAACTCACACTTTGTTATCTCCATGGATTCTCCTTTACTGTTAATGTCTCTTTGATATTATTATAAATGAAATCCTTTTCCCAATGATTAGAAAAATCCAACTTACAATAATAATAGCATAATAATTTCATGAAGATCAGCTAGTCTAATATCATTTCAAAAGAGAGATTCAAAATAAAATATATAGTCATAATTTAACTAAATAATTATTTGATCCATCTCCAAAATATTCTTGATAAAGTTCTATCACGAAAACATCAATATATCTATCATTAGAGTTATTAGATTGAGTTTAGGCATCCTTACATTGGTGCTCAGTCAAATATGCAACAACCAACCTCCCAATAGTTAGGCGTAGCTCCAAAAATGTCCTTTAATTTTTATAGTGACCTTCCTCTTACAATGGCACTCAGATCTAGCTTCAAATGTTGGTAATTGTTATCACCTAGAATTGCACCCTGATTGAAGCCTGTTCAAGCATTCCAATGACATAATGGGACTGATCTCAAGGTGTGGGACCTTGCAGGTGAGATCAGACCTCTAGAGAATGTTGGTTCCTCTTTCTGAGATTAAGACTCAAAGAAAAGCTAAATCTAATGCTATTGATTACAAGGAAAAGGGGAGAGACAAAAACTTAAATTAAAAGGGGTGATACACCAAATTTAGTGTTTGGTTGGGACTGACATAACACAACAATGATCTCAAATATTGATATAGATTCACACAGACTTATAACTTTAACAAAGGTTTGAAGTAGAAAACTGTAACTATAGGACGGATGAAACACCCACAGAATAAGCCTACATATTTCGGGTAAACACAGTGTAGAAGTACAAAGAGAGGCAAAATATTAGTCTATTATATTGATCATGAAGGCTAAATAGCCATTACAAAGGAAGAAAAGCTCGATAAAGATCAGAAAAGACACTGAATGACAACCTTCCCTTCATAGTTGAACTAGAAATGAAGACAATAGAGGTCCAAAAGAGGACACAGTCCATCAGATTCATACAATTATGGGAAATATCATGAGGCCATGATCAAACATCAAGTGCTTCAACCTGAATAAGGACCCAACGACCAACCAATAGAAATACATCTCAAATACATGCATATATAGCTTTTCAGATCACACTGTAGTAGCCATGGACATGGGGAAGAGTAGTCAACAAGGAAAACCAATCACCCTTGCTGCAATAAATTCATTTTTGTGTCCTTCAAGCACACCCACATGACTCTACCCTAGAAATCTGTTGAAGAAGAACATTTGCCCATGCCTTGGGTACAAGAAATTTAATGCAAAAAGAGCTACAGGGGAATAGGGAGCGAGAAATCTTTTTTCCACAAGCAATTAGGCTCTAAAGAAGCATTAATGGTAGCCAAGAAGGTCACTGAGCAGTCCCATCACGTTAGGAACAATTAAAAGATTTGGGATGGTGAAATAGGTAGGGCCCCAATCAATCAGGCTTCCTCTGATCGGGCCTCCACCAATCAGGCCTTTGAAACATGAAGAAGGAAACCCCAATCTCCAAAGTCTAAAAGGGGTAATAGAGAAATTATTAGGCTTCAAAGATCGGGCCTTCATGATGCATCATGCTTTTGAAAAGAAGAACCGCTCTATCCCTAACTCTAAAATACTTAAAAGAAATTATGAAATTGGTCAGGGATCAGGCCTTGGGCCTTCATCCTTCCACCTTCTTTTGGGAAAGAAGGAGAAGAAACTCCTGACCACCGACGTCTGAATGACTTAGGCAAATTGAGAAACTCGACGGACTTTGACGATTGGGCTTTTCGCCTTTCGACTTCCAAAAGAAAAGAGGAAGAGAAACCTCCTACTTGCCACCACCCACAACACTTAGAAACTTTTTGAAACCTTGGCAGACTTTGGTAATCAGGCATTTCACCAACTGCTTGCCAAATGGAAAGAAAAAGATCACAACCCCGACCTCCAAGATCCACAACATTTAGAAACATTTGAAACCAATGGACCTCGGTTGTCAGGCCTTCTACCTTCTGCTTTCAAAAAAGGAGGAAGAGAGAACTCCCGCCTGCTGCCACCCGCAACACTTGGAAACATTGTAGCTCATCGGGCTTCAGCAAGTGGACCTTTCATCTTTCACTTACGAAAAAGGAGGAAGAGAAAACTCCTGACCCTCGGTGCCTGAAACACTTAAACAAAATTTATGAAGGAACCAAGGCAGATTTCAGAGTTGATAAGAATGGCATGACGAAGAGAACTCTGAACTCTGAAACCCCAAAAAGGCAGAAAACACAAGGAAAACACTTAGGATTTTTGGACTTAACCATTTGAGGGCCTTTTCCTTACACTTCAAAAGGGAAAACATTTAGAAATTTAATGGATCTTTGGGCTATTTGGGTTGAAGGGAAAATAGGGCAACATTGTGGCAACTATGCAAGGGTGTTTGTCTGCTAAACACTAGGATCTAGAATCCTTATCAATCCATTGGGCACAGAGTCAGAAAGGGGAACTGTAGCAACAAGGACAGGGGTTTGTTAGACCAACACAAAATTGAACACTACCTCCTTGAAACAAAACAATACAAAACAACAAGGCAAACAACCTCCTAATGAGGATGCATCTTGTGCAAGAGCAATTATTGAAAGGAAACACACCTAACATATTTATAAATTCTCGTAACCACACTTAAAAGTAAGGTTTGAGATGGATCCCATTGACTGGGATTGGCAGAACCTCTCCATTCAACTTATAAAGCTGAAATGCATTGGCTTGTTTGCAGCTGGTAATAATATAAGGGCCACTCCACATGGCATCAAATTTTGAATGTATCCTAGCTTTAGCTCTATCTTCATCCCATTTTAATACCAAATCTCCCTCACTAAATGTTCTGCCACTTGATTTTCTATCAAAAGTTCTTTTGACTTGATCTTGGTGGGCTTCAAGGGTCTTCATGGTGGCATCATTCTTCTCCTCTAGCTCCATCAATTTAACAGACCTCACTGTCATGGCATCATTTTCCAACAATTCTAGCTGCTAACCAAGCTCAAGGGAAGGCAATTCTAGTGATAATGGAAGCCTTGCTTCCTTTCCATAAACCAACTAGAGGAAAATGGCTAATGGACCTCTTTGGGGTGATTCTATCAGCCCAGAGTTCTATTTTCAATTTGGAATGCCAGGTCCTTTGATTTTCCCCCACTGTTCTCTCGATGATTATGATCAGGTTTTTGTTTGTAGACTTAGCTAGGCCATTCCCTTGAGGATAATAGTTGGAAGATGTCTTCAAATAGATCCCATGCTTGCATGCCCACTCACTAACCTTGAGACCTACAAAGGCCTTGGCATTGTCAGAAATAATGGTGAATGGAACACCAAATCTGGTAACTATACCCTCAAGGAAATCCAGAATGGAGGCCTCTTTGGCATCCTTCAAAGTAACTGCCTTTGTCTACCTTGTGAAATAATCAGTGGCTGTTAAAATCCACTTATGACCAGAACTGGATGGTGGATTAACCACTCTAATGATGTCCAAACCCCATTGGTAAAATGGCTAATTAGTCTAGATAGGATGGAGAGGAAGGGCTGCCAACCTATGTTTTCCTGCAAATAAGGCACATTCTTTGCATCTTCTTACCCATTTATGGGCATCTCTAAATAGGTTGGGCCAGTAATAACCCGCCCTCATGATTTTAACAATAGTTGTCCTTGGTGAAAAATGGCCACCAGCAAGGCCATTATGAAACTCTTCTAACACCCTTGAGGTTTGATTTTGTACAATGCATCTAAGAAGAACTCCATTGATGTCTTTCCTAAACAAGACACCATCAACAAGGACATAGGGGATGGCTTGGAGTTTGAATTACCTTCTTTTGGATTGATTCAGACCATCTGGGAATTTACCTGATTGTAGAAAAGTAGCCATGTCATGATACTAGTAAGTTGGAGCATGGAACTCAGTTGGGTGGGATTGCTCAAGGGCATACACTATATCATTTCCAGCTCCAATGCCTGTTGCCATCTACTCACATAGTCCTTTGCCTCTTACCAGCTTGGTAATGTTGATATTCAAGTTATATTCCATGACCTTTATGATCCACCCAGCTCTCTTCTCACTGACATCTCTGCTCAAAGGAAACTCTTTCATGCTAGGATGGCTCACCATTAGTTGTATCTTGTTGTTTGAAAGCATGTGCCTAAATTTTTTAAGTGCTTTCACCATAGCAAACACCTGTTTCTTAACAAAATTATAATTAAGCTCATATTCTTTGAGGGGCTGGTTGAAGAAAGCAATTGGTTGCTCTATTTTTTCTTCATTTTGTTGCATCAAAACTGTTGATATACCCTCCTTGCCTCCAAAAGCATAAAGGATAAAATCCTTTTCATAGTTAGGGTTTACCAGTGTGGGAGCTTGTGCAATGGCCTATTTGACAACTTCAAAACTGTCCCTGCCTTCGTTTGACCATGTGAAAGCAACATTTTTCTTTAGCATGGAGGTGAGAGGTTTTGCTATTGAAGCAAAATTAGGTATGAACCTCCTCACAAAATTGATCTTGCCCAGGAAGCTTTCCAGACCTTTCTTGTGACTGGGAAGGGAAAGGGATAGGATTGCACTTGTTCTTTCTAGATCAATGGAAAGCCCTTCCCTTGAAACTACATGTCCCAAAAGTTTGCCTTCTGGAACGACAAATACACATTTTTTTGGATTCAATGATATGCCATATTCTCTGTATCTTTCAAAGACTTTTCTTAAATGACCTAAATGGTCAGCTGCATGCTTAGAATACACAATCAAATCATTAAGATATACTAAGGTAATATCATTATTTAGGCCTTTGAAGGCCAAATCCATTGCTCTTTGGAAGGTTGCCCCAGCATTAGTCAATCCAAAGACATCTTTTGGGAAGCCAAGGTACCCCACTTGGTGGTAAAAGTTGTTTTGTACTAATCTGATTCTTTTAAAAGAATCTGGTTATACCTTAAGTACCCATCTAGGAGTGAAAACCTTTCAGCTCCTTCCACTATTTGTAAGATCCATTCCATTGAAGGAAGCGGATTGTGGTCTTTAAGGGACGCCTTGTTTAAGTCTCTAAAGTGCACACACAATTTGATTTCCCCATTCTTTTTCCTAACTGGAACAAGTTTAGCTAGCTAAGAGGAATAATTGATTAGATAGACAATTTTGGCCTCTATGAGCTTGGACAACTCTTTTATCATCAGTGGTTCTATTTTGGGATTGGCTGGCCTTTGCTTTTGGTGGACAAGTTTTGCATTGGGATCTAAATCAATAGTATGCTGAGTTAAACAAGGATCAAAACATTTTAGGTCCCTATAATCCTGAGTAATTAAATCATCAAACTCATTACAAAGCTCAACAAAACCTTGTATTTTAGCTTGATCACATACCTTGTCGTGCTTTAAAAATCTGCCCTGTGCGATTTCTACCTCTTCATAGTCTTCTTTCTTGACTGTCATGTTCATTTTCTCCTTTTTGGGTTGATCATCAACACTAAATATGTTTTCCAAGGTGATCAATCCCTTGGGCAGTTTGTTGGTCTTCAGCTAGATCACTTGGTCACCATACTACTCTTGCAATATTGACTGGTTATTAGCAGTAAACCCTACCTCTTGCAAGAAATTGACAATTTGCTGATCATCTTCAAATAACTGCCAACTTGTAACATTGTTTGGGATGGATGGCCTCACAACAATCTTTACATGCTAATCTGAGTTTTGTTTGACATTCTTAGGGATGTCAAACTGGGCACCATTTGTATCCAGCCTATCAACATCTTTGTTTCTTCCTCTAAGCACTGTCTGGATATTGAAGGCATCAAAGTCTTCAATTAGATCCCAGACTCTGTGTTTATATGACTTCAACAAGTCATTCCTTGAAGCACTTTGTGTCCTGATTTGGTGGACAATCAACTCACTGTCACCAAATACCTGTAAAATTTTTATTCCTCTCTTATGTGCCAACTGCATGCCTTGAACCAAGGCTTCATATTCGGCCACATTGTTGGTGTAGCTAAACTAAAATCCAAAAGCAGAGAAATAACTCTTGTTTTGGGGGAAACTAACACTACACCAGCACCTGCTCCATTTTTGCTTCTAGAGCCATCAAAATGCATCTGCACCATATCCCACTTGAATCTTCTTTTAACTTCACAAGATTAGGGATAAAGGCATCTTCATCATGGATACAGTATGTACCCAACATCGTGTCTTCTATATAATCAGGAGTATCAAATTGAAAACAATTTTCCCATTCATCAAGCAGTATATTAGGAATTTCTTCCACGGGTGTGGCAACCTCATGCATGTTGTTGTCATCCTCCTCTAAATCATGGATTGTGCAGTTCATGTTGGTAGGGTTAGGGGAATAAGGCTCTACATGATCATTGGCAATAGGCTCAGCCTTAATGGTCACCTTAGTCTCATATCTTGTTCTAAACAACATGGACCAATCAGAGGATATGTATCCACCTATTTTTGTAGTGAAATCTCTGGAAAAACATATGCCAAAGTATGCAGGGAGATCAATGACTGAATTGTCTTGTAAAATAGAGTAGCCAAGACATGCATGTAAGGTAAGCTTCAAATCTTTAACGACACCTACTATCTTAACAACAATACCATCTAGTTGCACTACCCCTTTACTCACATGTTCATATTCTTTGCCTAATTGATCAGCTATATTTTTAGGCATAATAGAAGTACCCGTCCTAGAATCAATCATGCAATTATGCAACAATTTGTCACCAATGATTATGGAAACATAGAAAGGAGCGTACTTACTAATTTTACTTATGATTGCCTCCTCTTTTGGTTGGCACAGGTTTGTTGGGGTGGCTACTTTTTCTTTTGCTGTCTCTTTGGCAGGCTGACTGAAGCTTGTTAGGGCTTCCTAAAGTAAATCCCTTTGAGCTGGGATTAACAGGGCATCCCACATAGTGACTCTCAAGTTAGTCCTTTTTATTTGATCAACTGTGTTGAAAGGGATCTGACTAACCTTCTGGGATACCTTTGTAACCACAATGCCAACTTTTGATTATTGACTGGCCTGGGGTTGTTGTTCTAGCACTAGATCTGCCTTACGAACAAACTGATCTGCTTGTTTTGAAGGAGTCTTGATTGCTGCACCTTCATTTGTAGCCATCAGGGATGCATGAGAGGTAGATTCTTGACCAACTGTAGGAACTAATGCATCCTTAATCACTCTTCTTTTTGCTCTTGTATTGTGTGCTATTGGACTTGTACTTTGATTAATACCACAAAAATAATCCTGCGTCTAATTCATCAAGGTAGAATCATTATGTATTTGTTCTTGTCCTCCCCCAACATCATGACTAGAACTAGCCTGTTGCTTTGGAAGGATTGATGGGTTTTGCACTATCAAATCCTAACTAAATTGTCCGCTTTGGCATAAATTTTGACCATGGCGTTGATTGCATGGGTACCACCAATCACTGTCCTGAGCCAACTTGTACTGTGTAGGCACAAGAGGTCCTGATGTGCTTGTAGCATTGAGATTGATGGCATTTAGGGGCTTGATATAACTAGGTTGATTCTATCTTTGCGTATTACCTTGGTATGACTGCCTATTTGGTTGATACATCTAATTAAAAGGTTGATATGGCTTGTTGGGCTGGGCTAACTGTCTCTCCACTACTACTACTTTATTGATCAATCTTCCTATTGTGGCATCCCTGTCCTTTGATTGCTCGATTGAAGGGATACCCAAAGGAATTGTAGGGGTGACTGTTATAGGAATTGGAGCCACACTTGGCTGGATGACAGGAGCCTCTAGAAATAAGGGCATTGGTGGTCTTGGAGCAATTTTTCTAGCTTGTATAACACAATTCTCCACTCTTATGGCTATGTCATATGCATATAGTAAAACATGTCCCCCCATGGATTGAATCATGACAACAATATCATGATTTAAAGACTTCAAGTAATATATGAAGGTAGTATTAGGAGAGGGCTTCACCAAAAATGCAATCCTATCCCATGTCTTCTGAAATTTGTAATTGAAGTCCACCATAAAATCATGGGGAGCCCTTTTGATTGTTGCTAATTATTCCATCAGAGAGAGGTGGTCACTTTTATCTTCAAAGTTGGCAAATTCTTGTTCCTAAATCATCCTAATTATGAATGGCATTAGTTGGCAGACCTCTGTACCATTGGAGGACTTTTCCTTTAAAGTAAGAAACCAGGAGTCTCACAACAACATTGTCTTCAGTGACATTGTGGACAAAGCACACACTGGCAATATCTTGGATATGTTCAGCAGGTGTAGTAGAGTTTTCACCATTGAAAAATGGAATTGCTTTCAGGGCTGAGGTAGGGATATCATCATATTATGCTAGGTTGAGTGGGCTTCCCCCATTGAAGGTGACAAAATGAAGGTTTCTTTCCATATTGGAAATATTCAAATTGATTCTAGGTATATGCAGGGTCCTTGAATACTGAAATCTAACAGGAGGGGTTGATTGGGCTCTTGGGGGAGATGAAACTACACTCCTATTCTCTCTCACAGGAGACCTAGACAATCTACTTCTTCTTCTCAAATCAGTAAAAGATAGCTCTACGAATTGGAAATTACCTGAAGAAGAAGCTTTGGTCTGCAATTCAGACATGAAATGTTGAACTAGTTCAAATATTGGACCAGCAGAGTTGCCAGGTGCTCGTTGAATGCTTCTACAATAGCAAATTAACTAAGAACAACGCCAAATATTCTCAGTTCATCTCTTACTCAGAGTAGAGGGTCCCACTGGGCATGCTAGAAACTGTTATCACCTGGAATTACACCCTACTTGAAGCCTATTCAAGCATTCCAATGACACAATGGGATTGATCTCAAGGTGTGAGACCTTGCAAATGAGATTAGACCTCCAGAGAAGGCTAGTTCCTCTTTCTGAGCTTTAGGCTCAGAGAAAAGCTAAATCTAATGCTACTAATCACAAGGAAAAGGGGAGAGAGGAAAACTGAAATTAAAAGGGGTGATGCACCAAATTTAGTGTTCGATTGGGATTGACATAACACAACAATAATCTCAAATATTGATATAGATTCACATAGACTTATAACTTTAACAGAGGTTAAAGACATGATATTTCCACAGTCCATCTTGAATGATAACTGATTGCTTCTAGACACAAACTGTGTAGAGCTTTTTTAGCATCGACGTTTCGGATCACACTCCGTGATCCATCATCAGGAAGAGGATGAAAATGATACAAAATTGTAGAAACTAGCTTCTTAAAAGAAAGAGAAAAGGGATAAAAGGGGTGGGTTGTTGAAACACAATGTCTACCTTGTCTTATTTTTGCGTGTCAACAACCCACCCCTTTTATCCCTTTTCTCTTTCTTTTAGGAAGCTAGTTTTTGCAATTTTGTATCATTTTCATCCTTTTCCTGATGATGGATCACGGAGTGTGATCTGAAACGTCGATGCTAGAAAAGCTCTACACAGTTTGTGTCTAGAAGCAATCAGTTATCATTCAACAGAGGTTTGAAGTAGAAAATTATAACTATAGGAGGGATGAAACATCCACAGAATAATCCTACAGATTTCAAGTAAATACAGTGTAGAAGTACAAAGAGAGGCAAAATATTAGTCTATTATATTGACCATGAAGGCTAAATAGCCATTACAAAGGAAGAAAAGCTCAATACAGATCAGAAAAGACACAGAATGACAACCTTCCCTTCATAGTTGAAATAGAAATGAAGACAAGAGAGGTCCAGAAGAGGACATAGTCCATCAGATTCATACAGTTCTAGGAAATATCATAAGGTCATGATCAAACATCAAGTGCTTCAACCTAAATAAGGACCTAGTGACCAACCAACATAAATACATCTCAAATACATGCATATATAGCTTTTCATATCACACTGTAGCAGCCATGTGGACGTCGGGAAGAGTGGTCAACAAGGAAAACTAATCGCCCATGCTGCAATAAATTCATTTCTCTGTCCTTCGAGTGTGCCCACGACTCTGCCCTAGAAATTTGCTAAAGAAGAACATCTGCCCATGCCTTGGGTATAAGAAATTTAGTGCAAAGGAGCTACAGGGGCATAGGGGGCAAGAAATATGTTTTCCACAAGTAATCAGGCTCTGAAGAAGCATTACTGGCAGTTAGGAAGGTCACTGAGCAGTCCCGTCATGTTAGGAACAGTAGAAAGAGATGGGAAGGTGAAACAAATTAGGCCTCGGTCAATCAGCCTTCCTCCGATCGGGCCTCCACCAATTGGGCCTTTGAAAGGTGAAGAAGGAACCCCAATCTCCAAAGTCTGAAAGGGGAAATAGAGAAATTGGTGGCCTTCGGAAACTAGGCCTTCACCATGCATTGTTCTTTTGGAAAGAAGAACCACTCAATCCTCGACTTTGAAATACTTAGAAGAAACTATGAAACTGGTCGGGGATCGGGCCTTCAACCTTCCATCTTCTTTTGGGAAAGAAGGAGAAGAAACTCCTGACCACCGACATCTGAATGACTTAGGCAAATTAAGAAACTCGACGGACTTCGGTGAGCGGGCCTTCCACCTTCCAACATACAAAAGAAAAGAGGAAGAGAAACCTCCCGCTTGTCACCACTCGCAACACTTAGAAACTTTTTGAAACCTTGGCAGACTTCAGTGATTGGGCCTTTCACTAACCGCTTGCCATATGGAAAGAAAAATACCGCAACCCCAACCTTCAAGATCCACAACATTTAGAAACGTTTGAAACTGGCAGACCTCGATCATCGGGCCTTCCACCTTCTGCCTTTAAAAAAGGAGGAATAGAGAACTCCCGCACGTCGCCGCCTGCAACACTTGTCGGCTTCAACAAGTAGACCTTCCATCTTTCACTTATGAAAAAATAAGGAGGAAGAGAAAATTACCGACCCCTGACACCCGAAACACTTAGAATTTATGAAGGAACTAAGGCGAATTTTGGAGTTGATAAGAATGGCATGATGAAGAGAAGAACCCCGAACTCTGAAACCTTAAAAAGGTAGAAAACATAAGGAAAACATTTGGACTTAATCATTTGGGGGCCTTTTCCTTGCACTTCAAAAGGGAAATCTCTTAGAAATTTCATGGATCCTTGGGCTATTTGGCCTGAAGGAAAAATAGGACTATAGTAATCAGCCTCTAAAATTAAAAAATACTTGAAATTTCTAGTGGCTAGGGTTTTGGAGATGATATTGAATTTTGGCAATGAACCTCTTCCTTAATATGGTGCATCAGATATGCCCCAAGTAACTGATGACCCAACAAGATCACTTTCTCAAACCATAAGCAAATATTTTCTTTCAAAAACACTGTACCACCACTATAGCAAAATCCAAATCATCCACAAATCAACACAATTGTGATTCCCATATGGAATCACCCAAGATTGGAAATAGGGGTTTTCATCCTTGGATCTAAAATGTGGAATTCAAGAGGGTTTTCATCCTCTTAAATCTTGAATAAACCAAGGTTTTCATCCTTGAATGCCCTAGATTGAACAAACTACTCAAATCTAAAAATTGTATGCAAAAGGATAACTTGAATGATGATTCTCAAATGAAGATAGGCGCCTCCTTTCATAGTGCTAAAAAATTGACCATTGAGACCAAATTTTTGAAAGTATTTAAAAATATTTTTTAGATTTATTTTAGTACTAGTGTTTAAAAACACCTTTTATTTAAATTATAATAATATTATTAAGTTGCCCCTAAAATTTGAAATTATCGAGCCAAACTTAAATAATATTATTAATTATTTCAATCTAAAAAAGGGGACATGACAAATTCTTAGGTTTTGCTAGTATATATCCATAATAATCTACAAGCTATTTGCTTTTTATGCATTGAGTTCATTTTGATTCCCAATGAAGTATTAAATAATTGAGTTACAAATTTTCACTCTTGTATTGTTGCCAACAAGCCAAGTTCACATTCTCCTTAAATCGTTATTTTTGTTTGTTTACACCATTACTTATCATTCTCTTATAGTATCTTATTTAATACCTTATGTTTTATAGTGGGACCCATTTGTGTTCAGCAATATTCTAAGGGTGGACCACAATTAACACAGAAAAAGCTAATGCTTGGTACTCATTATAGTAATGGACACAGAGCACCCAATTTCATTAAAAAACAACACTTATTCATACAGTTTCATTTGCACTGCTATGTAAATTCTCACGTTATCCCAGAGTTTTCCTTATAGTTCACACAAATTGACTGAGGTATTTATCAATAGTTGTGCATTTGATATCTAAGTAGAGTTGATTGGCATCCATGCCAATCATGTGAAATTCAAAATTGGTTTGGTTTTCATTCACATAGAGGGCATTATAAATGACTACCATAAAATTTCCTAGAAATGGTGTTTCTGCATCACCCAATAGTATTAGTTTAACCATCAAAACTAAAATTGTATAGATAGACTCGTATAACTTAACCTTTAAATAAGCATATTTCTACCATTGAATGCAAATCTAATTCACACCCATGATTTACAATGTAACCATTGCCAAGTTCAAAAATTAAAGAGCAATCTACTATAAAAAAAATATATTATAGAGTGTGAGTCTCTTTTAAAAATTTATAATATCTTGAAATTACCAATAAATAAAGTTTCAAAGTATTATGCCAAATTTATATAAGATACATTGGCATCAATTTGTTTTATGAGGGATTCCACAAAAATATCCATTTGTCATAATCTATGTCCAAAATTCGAGTTGTATCAATCATATTTAAATAGAGTTTTTCCATTCTCTAAAGATTCTTCCCATGTATATTAAATCCTTTAAATTGGGAATATGACTCCTAACCTTGAATTACTTCAAAGATTTGCTCCTTAGATATATATGAAAATAAATCTTACAGAGTGTAAACCACAACTATAAAAGATATATAGGAATTGACAATTATCTACAATGGACAAATTTGATGACAAGGCAAACTAAAGTTTGCAATCACAACCTTATAAACCAAATACATCAAGTATCTCCTCATTTATGGGACTAGAATAACATTTAAGAACATGCCACTAATAGATATAATAAAGGATGGCTAGGCCATAGACTAAATAAAAATGAGGACTAAAATATTATTTGTACATCATGACATCTAAATTTTTCATCCCTTCTAAGCATCAATTTGGCACCACACCTTCCTCTACAAAGAACTTTGTCTCAATCAAATTGCACAAGATGTCCAGGAGTGTAAAACACAATATAAGTAATTTAAAAAATAAAATTGGAGTTTGATATTAGCCTAATGCCTCCTTTACCCACCATTTAGCACGTCATAGAATTAGATCCTTGTTCTATCCTAACATACCATTATGTGCATCTCCATAATTGGAGAATGAAAATTTAAAAAGAAGATATAAGATGCCAAAAATAAATGATCCATGTAATGTATTTATGTTTCAATGTAAAAAAATGTTTTGACATGAGCATTGAGTACTGTAACTTCTCACACAAACCAAATTCCAAATGGCATAGGGCTCCATTTTTTCCACTTAACCACACAAGAGAAGAAATGCATTGCTAGAGAAGCAAATAATAATGAAGAAGGTGTTTGTAAGGATGCTCCACTCTTCTCCAATAACTCTCTCCCTCCCCTCCTTAACCCTTATTACTTGGCTACATAAATGAAACTTGGTAAATTTCGTACATAAGATTTTACACCAATTTTTTTAATTACGAAAAATTAGCAGTTATCAAAAAAGTTTACATAATAATGGCTTATTGGCCAAGTAACTCCAACAAAAATGGGTCCAATGGCCTCCTTATCCATTATCTCCATAACTAGAGCTACATCTTAAGCCTGGTAAAGGGCACACATCCAGCCTAAAGAAAATATAGTTCATTCTTTGAGACCTAAACTGACTCTCAAATACACTCTTGTCTACTCATAATAGTTTGTCCAACACAAAAAACATATTCAAAAGATCGCAACTAGACAATTCTTACAAATGGTCACTAAAAATGGGTAAAATATGGATCTTCCAAGATCTATAGGGCTTCTTGTAAGGCCTGACTATGTCATAGCCTTAGTTGCACTCTTTGTGCTTTAGAGATATCCAATTTAATAAATAATCCTTTCCTCTCGCTAGACTATAAGGAGTGAATCAACTCGTGAACCATAACAATTCCATCAGTGATAGAATTTTTAGTCTATCACATCTCGACTTTGGACTTTATTTATAATTTAGATTATTGGACATTTAATTATGATTGTTTTACTATGTAGTGATTTCATGTGCGTAAAGGTGAAATTGTCATTATTTTAAAATGCATAAAATTTGAAAGTTGATTTAATGATCGATTATTATTGGTATGATTATGGATGTATATCTTGTTCTTGCTTTGGCTATGATTATAAGGACTAAGCTATTGACGAAAATCTAAGTGTGACTGAATGCAAGAAAAATGTCAAAGACGGGAACATGGTCGAGGTAGAAGTGTCCTAGCTGCCAGAAAGAGTTGGCATGACGGAAACTCAATGCATGCACACACTCGCTTAGTTTCATGGCATTTTGCATCATCCGTATTTCTTCATTGAGTGGCTTTATTATGCATCGTTATGTGGTTACGTAGTCTTGTTTGGGCATTTTATATGGTTAATGGATGTGATTGATGTATGATGATTAGATAGTTATGTGATTTCTTTTGCTACATAATGTTCTTTTAAATTGCATAAGTTAGACATGTATTATACATTCTTTTCGACTTAGATTATTAGAATTGTATAAGTTGATTTCATTTTGATTTATTAATAAATATTTAAAGTGTTTATCTATATATATATACTCTTGCATGAAAACAATATCTTTGATAGATTTAAAATGAAAATATATTATTAAGGATATCTAGATATATAAATTCAAGAATATATTAACAATCTAAATATAATAATAAATCTTATGGCATGCAATATGGAATGACAGTGTCAAATGGAGTTGCATTAAAAAGCATAAGTTATGAGGTATCTTGGCCCCACAGAAGTGAAAGTTAATTGAAAATAAAAGAAAGGCTAGCTCTAAAAACAAGAAGACCAATATTGGAGAGGGGCATTCATAAAAAGAAGGATACATAGGGTAGGAAGAAGGGGGGATTAATCAGTGACAAAAGGAGAAAAAGAGGACTGTAATCATCAGCAATCGGCAACAGGAGGCAGAAATCGACCGATTGAGAGGAGCGTGGACAAATGGGTACTTTACTTGAATTAAATTAAATTTTTAAAACTTTGTCTGCATCCCAATCTCCTTATGTTGGCCTGGGATATATCGTAGTAATCTGTTTAATTCTTGTCGCATGTATAGGGAGATTAATCACCTATGTTATTTTAATCTCTACTTGTTGAAAGATCGTTATCTTATATGCTTGTGTGGCCTGATTTAAATCAACCTGTTTAAGTATTTTATCAACCTATGTTTTATTGTCGACCTATTCTAAATGATCGGCCTGTTTAAATCTCATTGGCCTCTTTTAACTATAGTTGGCCTCAAACAGCCTCTTCAATGGTTTAAACAACTTGTTTTTGGGATCGACCTGTTATATATATAAACATTGGCAGATACCATTATATTCAAGCCTTAACAATAATAACAAAGGCATATTCAATATGTTTTAAGACTTCCTCTTCCTACAGGCCATAGAAAACTAGCAAGAGGTCATTATAAACTAATACAGAGGCAGATAAAATGGATAACAGGCCGACAATATATAACAGGTCGACCCCAAAAACAGGTTGTTTAAACCATTGAAGAGGTTGTTTGAGGCTAACTATAGTTAAAAGAGGCCAATGAGATTTAAGCAGGCCGATCATTTATAATAGGTTGACAATAAAACATAGGTTGATAAAATAATTAAACAGGTCGATTTAAATCAGGCCACACAAGCATAGAAGATAACGATCTTTCAACAAGTAGAGATTAAAATAACATAGGCGATTAATCTCCCTATACATGCGACAAGAATTAAACAGATTACTACAATATATCCCAGGCCAACATAAGGAGATTGGGATGCAGACAAAGTTTTAAAAATCTAATTATTTAATTCAAGTAAAGTACCCATTTGTCCATGCTCTTCTCAATAGGTCGATTTCTGCCTCCTGTCGCCAATTACTGATGATTACAGTCCTCTTTTTCTCCTTTTGTCACTGATTAATCCCCCCTTCTTCTTGCCCTCTGTATCCTTCATTTTATGAATGCCCCTCTCCAATATTGGTGTGTGTATATATATATATATATATATTCATTGACCTTTATTATTCAATTGGCCTAAAGATCTTTTCTATCGGCCTCTTGCTAATGAATTGGCCTACCTTTATTTCTTTTAGACTAGATATTAATAGTCTGGCCTGTGTATTGACTTAGCGGCCTATATATTATTCTCTCTATGGCCTATGTTTTTACGTTCTCATCGACCTGTGTATGTTTCCTTCGAACTACTCATTTTATTTCCTATCGCAGCTTATTATTTTCTGTCACAGCAGGCTTTATTCCTGTAGCAGTTATCTCTGTTTCCTGTAGCAGTTATCTTTGTATTCCTGTAGAAGTTATCTCTATTTCTTGTAGCAGTTATCTCTGTATTCCTGTAGTAGTTATCTTTGTATTCCTGTAGCAGTTATCTCTATTTCTTGTAGCTTTCTCTATTTTTTCTATAGTAGTAAATTAGATTCCTATTGTCATAGACTATAATCCTATAGCAACTTATTGGTTTCTTGTCACAGTAGATTGTTTTACTATAGCTTAATGGTTTCATGTTGTAGTAGACTATCTTCTTGTAGCAGCAGACTATCTTCCTGTAACAGTAGACTAGATTTCTGTAGCTTACTGGGTTTCTGTAGCAGTCAGACCTTGCATTTATGTGACTCTAATAACTTAACTTATTTGTTTATACCTTCAATGATCGTGACTTAAGTGTATTCTATTTGCAATGATTGTTCAATCTTAAGGAATGAAACTCCATCTAAATGGGATCTTTGTTTATTCTACCTAGCGTATATAAAACTGAAATTGTTAGAAAATATATTATTCTCAATTCCTTGTCACAAAAACGGTATTATAAATCTGATCTTGCATGCAGTCATGAATTTATAGATCTAGCTTTATTTTGAGATAAATCATGAATGTAATATGGGTTGGGCATATAACCAGTTATCTATATACTTTTATATATATCTTTCAAATATATAACTTGAATGCATCGATTTCTTTGTTAGAATTATTTTCTCGAAAAAGTGTATTACGTTGTTTTTGAAAGAAAGTAATTAGTAACTATTATTAGGCAAATGTATGTGTAACCTGAATTGTTTTGTAAAGAAATAGTTTATCTTTTTACGTGTGTGTATTGGGCTTACCTTCTGGGACAGGGTGCCGAATGTGGGCTAACAGAGAAGGCTGATCCTATTTTCAAGTTTTTCACCATTATTTTTAAGTGTTTTGACCAAAGCCATGTCTTCATTAAAATTATGAATGTACGTGTCTAGCAAAATTATATTAATATGTTTCTCTGCCACATCATGTTTGTGAGAGATTGCACATTCTATTAAAAAGATATGCATTTAGATATCACGTTGCATTGGGTTGTCCCTCCTGCCTATTATTTCCAGGTTGCTAGGCACTTTGAGCAGGGTCGGGTATCCTTCATGTTAGGAAGGATTCCGGGGAAGCATAATGCTTCATGGTTGAGCGAAAAAGTGCCTGGACCATGTTCTCGTCTCTCGGCTTGCGGATGACCATGTGGGCTAGTGGCAGCCAACGACAATGATTTTATTCATTGCTTGTATATTGTAATGAGATGGCTATATGGCATGAGAGCCAGAGATAAATCATTATATATTATTTTTCTTGTGCTAACACTTGGATATAGCACGTGTATTTGTAAGATGTAAGTTGGTATCTTTACATATATGGAAGATGTATCTTTTCTAGTTTCTATTGTTATTAATGAGTTGATTTATTTATCCCTATGATAAAGTTATGGAAAGCGTAATTTACATAGTCTATTGGCTACAACTTTGGAGATGATTTTGTAAACTATGGTGCACAAAGAAATCAATCTAAAATATTCAATCTTGATTGCCCCCTTAGGAATGAGAGCCAGGAAAGTGGAATTTAGAGACTTCAACATAGATCTAGAGACTTGAGTGTCTTGGACAACTTCGCATAGCTCATCTCCTAGAAGATCCAAGAAGTGTGGGAAGAAAAGGGTTGGAAAGCCATTAGGTCCAAGAGCCCTATTCCTAGACATATCGAAGAGGGTAGTTTGAACCTCCTCTTTAGATACAACTTGCATGAGCATCTCATTCTCTTTTTGACTAATCATAAAGGGGATTTAATCAATTAAGGGATCTTGCTTATGAACAACATTTTCAAGATCAATGGAGAGCATTTTATCCTAGAAAGAAATCAAGGAAGTTTCAATATCTAAAGATCCTCGGCAAGACTTCCATCCTTTAACTGGATTTTGGAAATGTCCTTTTATCTCAAAATTTTATAAGGAAAATGAAAGAGATTAGTGTTCTTGTCTCCCTCCTAAAACCATTTGATTATTGGTTTTTGCTTCCAAAATACCTCTTCTCATTTGTATATATCATCAAGTTTCAAAGAGACTTCTTTTTCTTCCTCCATAATAGAATTCAAATTATTGTTATGCAAAAGTGAAGACTAGATTTCAATCATTCTATTCTATGGAATACACTTTTCTTTGAGGGCATTTTTGAAGTCCCAGTGGTTTCATTCTTTGAGCCTCAACTTAAGAGCTTTCATATTTTTGTTTAAAACATACATCTCATCCTAAAGAAATTATTCTGACTTTTCTAAAAGGAAGAAACCACCTAGTCAAAATTAAAACTAATGAGCCACATTTTCTCAAATATAAAGGGAGAGCATTTGGAACCTATTATCAGGGTCAAGTTCAAAGAAATTGGCCTGACTAGAGCCTCCCTACATTAGAACCTTAGAGTTACAAATGAGGTTATTGTCAAGATAAGATTTAGAAGCCAAGAAATAATCAAAGCTGACCATGATTAGATCACTTCCCTTTCTTTGTTAGTAGACCAACCTTTTTAAGGATGAATATCTTGGAAGGAATCATTTATGACAAGAGTAGGAAGCCTCTCTTTATCTCGAGGTGAAGGGGATCCACCCTATTTTTTTAAAGAATTCAATATAGCATTAAAGTCTCCAGCAATAATTCATTTAGCTTCTTCATCCATACCTACAATATCCTTGACATGACCCTAACAAAGAATCTTATCGTGGGTAGATTGTGGGCCATAGACATCAACGAGATGGAAATACGAATTAGAGTCTAGAATACATATTAATCCAACAAGTAAACATTTGATAAAGAGCATTTCTTGAATAGTAATTTCCTACCTATTCCAAATAATGGTTAGGCCACTAGCTGAGCCCTTGGCAATTTTGTACAAGATAACCCATTTTCTCTTAAATAGGGACATGCTTTAAAGATTCATATCAGAGTTAATCTTGGCTTCCTGAAGCAATAGGATGTCTAGATTAAATTTCTCCAAGAATATATTGAGAAGTATCTTCTTGGAAGGGGAGTTATATCCCTTGCTATTATAAGAGAGCATCATCATTGGATAACATTTGATCTCTTGGTGCTCCCCAAGTAAACATCTAGCTAAGATTAATTCCCAACAACTACATCTGTTAGAGTTGCAACTTGTAAGGTTGTGTATTTATTAGGCCTTCCAACCTTGGGTTGACCAAAGTCTCCTTTTCATTTTCTAATTTTCCTATGGGTAAAAGACTTGTCTAATCCCTCAAGCTTTGAACCAAAACCATCTTAAGGATCTGTAGGTAAGCTAAGATTAGTTTGATCCTTACCTTTTAAAGTATACTTAAAGAGGGATAAGTCTATTTTCCATGCTCTTTAGATCCATATGATCTTTGTTAGCCTCCCATTCATCAACTAACTTTTCAAAATCTCCTTTGAATTTGTATGTCTTCATCAACTCCTCTAAGCCTTTAGATTCACACTCTAAATAGCGTGTCTCCTTTATTATCTCCATTCCTTCTTGCATAGACTTCTAATTAATTACCCCTTTCCTGTTATTATCTATATTCTCATTCCTATTAGTGTTATTTTTTTTGGGTTTGGTAAACCTTTCTAGATCTTTCTCAAATTCATCTTGAAACTTTTGTGCTAGTGATTTTCCATGGGGTTTTAGATAGTCTCTAATAAGGTTCCCATTTTTGTGACATCAATGATATCTAAATGGTAGACTCTTGTAATACAAATCTTGATTCCATTCCACCTCACCAGCCTTCAAATGTAATACATTTTGGAAGAGGATTAATGAGATCCAATTCCACACATATGTGAGCATAAACTAGAAAACTTTTACCATGGAAAGGTCTCGAAATATCAATAGCTAACCCTAGAGATTTGGCAATTGTTTCAAATACATACTAGGACCAAAATTCTCAAGGAAAAACATACATGCAACTCCATACAGGTGCTATCATGGGCATTTCCTCATAAGGTTTAAAAACCACATGCTAGTGTTTCATGAAGGGACCAACATTTCAAAAAAGGGACCTCCCCAAGGACTGAATCTTTGTCAGATTCATAACAACTATGGTAATGGAATACCCTCTAGCTCAATCACATAATTCATAATTTCCATTAGTTTTCTAGTTCTTTCTAGTCTATAAATATAGATCTTCTAGAATATTCTAAGGAATCCACAAATCAAACTTCTACCATGCAAAGTATAAACATTCTTTCAAAATTCTTGGATATCCAAGTTAATAATTAGGGAATCCTCTAGAGGAGTTGCATGCAGGAATTTGGACCGTTTTTAGATTGATCCACTTTATGCTTGCCACTAATTGTTAATAGCATATCGATTTCCTTATCATGAATTGAAGATCTAGATCATGTAAGTACATTTATGAAAAACAAGGGATAGATTCCCCTACCTAGGCCCATTAGGGGAAAACTAGAGGAAGAGAGGGAAAAAGCTAATAACATTGAAGAAGGGAGAAGGCTAAAGCAAAAACTCAATATTTAACCCTAGTAGAGAATATTTTGATTTTTTAAATATGGTTTAATTATTCAATTAATATCAATTAATATTGATTATATAGATATAAATTTTCTTCATTCAAAATTTCTTCATTATCTCGTCTACATTATGCACAAATTTACCTAAGGCCTTGGCAATTGCCTTCAAGCTAGACGACAACCAGAACTAAAGAGGTAACTATGGTAATCTCACCCATACGGCTAGAAGTAGAAGAATCTCTTATGGGATTGAAGGAGGGAAATTAGGGCGTGGTAAATAGAGGATTCTCATTCATCACCCAAGGCCCTAACTATAAAATACAATCCATGTCCAAAACATAATTAATTTTAAGAATGAAATACCCTCTTGTGGAAGTATAAATGTAGACCTCGTATTCCAAAGACATCTTCCAAGTTGAAGATATCTATTCGTGCAAATCAACTAATTTGGGCGAAAGATTGGAAAACCTATAAATAATAGCATGATTAGACAAGAAAGTCTCCTTATCATCTACCTTAGAGTCTATTAAAAATTTTGGTATAGGAGAGCCAAGCAGAAAGGCTACTCACATGTGCCTAGATGCCAAGGATTTTGTATCTGCTTGCAATATCTCATTTCTATCCATGGTGATATGATCATTAGGACCCCTATTAGGTGCATCACAATTGGGACATACATCTAAATCCATTCAAGGAATTATCCCCACCATGGTAGCATGGGAAAGGCCACATGCAAAAGACATGGCATTGCCAAAAGGATCGCTACTCGTAGCATCACCAGAAGGTCAGGGAGATAGGCACTACAAAGTGGATATGTGAGATTTTTTGTAGGAACCAAGGTGATCTTCCATGGAATCATGGTGACTAATAGTCAAAACAATGAAAGCCTCCTAGTCACCATCCACCCAGGCTATTGATGGATTAGGGTATTTTTAACACAGAGTAGTAGCTCAAGCCAAGGGAATAAATGCCCTTAAATATTCTAAAATTTTGAAATCCTGGGCAAATGAGGGGTCACACGCACCATCAAAGTGTTTATTCACAAAATGGACTGACAAAGACATTGTAGAATTCTTATTTTCAAATAAACTAAACTTCTTTGAAATAAATAGGACCAGGCTTTTTACCTGTGTAGATTAATGTAAATTGGTATCAATATCAATTGGTTGATGTAACATTATATAAATTTATATTTTAATTTATAATTTAAAATCTACTTAAATTAATTAATATAAATCTAATTTAATCCATTGATTGATATCAATTAATATAAATAGATAATTTAATTTACAACTTTTTAATATATTATCCAAACTCACTATAAAAATGAAATAATAATTAATAAATAAGTAAACACATTTGAAGATATTATAAACTCATTAAACACATGATATAAACACATTTCAAGATGTAAAATAGTATAACATAGTCAATGGACTTGTATAATATAAATTATTGAAATATACTAGGTGAACACTTCATGTAAACACATTTCAAGGTATCAATTTATATACTATATACATTTCAAGATGTTAAAATATATTGAAAATTAAGTCAAATATGATACATCAAGTGTGTATAATAAATACATTTGAAGCTCTTGGTACATATAATCTAGGTCCTCTCTATCTTGTATTATCTCTAAAAACTTTTCATAGTCTTCAATCCTTTACTTCCATTTTTGTTGGCCACATCCAATTTTTTCGAAAATTTCCAAATTTAATCATGTTGCTACAACTAAGTGGTTATAGTGTAGAACCTTCTATCCATGCATATATTTAAAGAATGCAATACCACTTTTATCTATCTTCATTTGTTGGTAATAAGTGTTTTTAGTAACAACCAATCTAATGGGATACTCTTTGTTGCAAGTATGTGCTTACCGGTGTTGTCATTGATGTCAACATATCTATGTTGTCATTGGTGTCAACTGTGCTCTTGTTTTGATGCTTGCTTGTGTTGAGATAATTGGTTTTGGCTTACATAAGTATTGAAGATAATGAGAAAGTGTTCCTGGTATTGAGTTCCCAAGCACTTTTAGAAACAATGTATTGTAGAGTATCTTTGTTTGTAGAAAGATAGTAAAAGTATTTTGCTCTTCATTTCTTATAGATTGAAAATCCTTGTCTGTGATTTGGAAGTTAAGATGAAGGTTGTCTGTAGTTGCTATGTTCCAAGTTTGAGCCTCCAGTATGAAGATTTGAGTGAGTTATGTTCACCAAAGTAAAAAAAAAATTTGTGCTTTCAGTGGTGACAGGGAGAATGTCTTATGCTTCACATTTCTTCACAATTAAGTATTACAGTCCGCGGTTCTAGAATTAAGTTATGATGAGGATACGTGCCTTTAGTTTTAATGGTTCATGACATGGTGGTCTGCAAGCGATCTTTCTTTTATGGCAGTGGCTGATAGTAATGTTCAAGTGCTCCAGTTTGAAGAATCTTGTGGGTAAAGTGTTTTGAGGTTGTGCGGATGTTCTTGGTGATTGTAGCGTGCTTGTGGATGTCTCCAGATCGTGTTCCTACCTTTTGATTGATCCGCAAAGTGTAATCTGGATCGTGCGTGAAGCGTGTTCTCAAAATCTTTAGTGTTAACACTAGTTTGCCAACTTGGTCATTTTCACTTGTTGTGATTATACTTTGGAGATTGTGATAGCATGTTGTAGCGTGGAAGATTATGTTTGAGTCCCAGCTAAGGCTTGGTTTGGTCTGAATTCATTTTTTTCTCTTTCATTAATTTGTTTAGGTCCAGACCTATTCTTATGTGTATGTGTTTTCTGACCTTGGAGAATGTTCCAATGGTTGATGATTGTAATGCCAACCTTGATGATTATTCCAAGGTTGAAGAACTATATAAATACTTGTAATAGAGTTGTGAAAATGTATCCAAGAGCGAAGATGCAAAGATAGTGTGAAGTTAAAAGTAGAGCAGAGCAGAGGATGTTTACAATACTTCAATGGAACTAAACTTTGGCATGGTTTAGATGCTACCACCTCAGTTCACTAAATCTTGGTAGTAAGCCACCCACTGGCTGTTGGCCACCCAACAGTAGTGAGCCACCCCATTGGCAGTGAGCCTCTCAATTTGCAGTGAGCATCTAGGTAGTGAGCCTCTGATTTCTATTTTTGATATAACATAATATATTGTGAGCTAACACTCATCGTGGTTTTTCCCTTATAGGGTTTTCCACGTATAACTCTGGTGTCTCTTGTGTTGATGTGTAAATGTGTTAAGTTTCTAATTTTATGCTTTCATGGTTAAACTTAATAACAGTAATTAAGTGGATGATATCTTAATGGTTTTGAAATATTGGTTACAACTAATTCACCCCCCCTCGGTTGTCTTGCCTTGTTCAACAATTGGTATCAGAGCAAGGGTTCCTCTGTAAAGAGTCTAACAGCTCGAGGAAGATCCGAGATGGTGCACAGGAAGGAATCACCACAGTTCGATGGAACGAATTATGCTCTTTGGAAGGTACAGATGAAAATTCATCTCATTTCTCTTGGTTATGGTGTTTGCAAAATAACAGTTACAAATCACACTATTCCTGGAAATGGTCTGAATGATGAAGATGAAATCAAACAGTATGAATTAAATGGAAAAGCTAAAGATGCTTTGTTAAATGCCTTATCTAACACTGAGCTGGTAAAGGTTATGCATTTGGAGACTACTCATGAAATCTGGGACAAGTTGAAAAGTTTATATGAAGGAGATGATTCTGTAAAGAGTTCCAAATTACAAAATTTGAAGGCAAGGTATGAAGCCTTGAAGATGAGCGAATATGAAAATATAATAGTCTACATGCAAAAGGTTGATGAAATTGTCAATGAAATCAAGGGTCTTGGAGGAACTATCAAGGAAGAAGAGGTTGTCATGAAGATTCTGAGATCGTTGCCTAAATCTTATGGTCACAAGGTATCTGCAATTGAAGAACTTATGGCTGTGCAAAAGGTTACAAAGGATCGATTGCTTGGTAAGCTTACAATTTTTGAAATGAAAGAGTTTGGTGATGCTATGCCGAAGACTGAGACTGCTTTCAAAGCCAACACTTAGAAAAGACTTCAAGAGCTCAAAAATATGTTGATGATGATCTTGATAAGATTGAAGCCAACTTTGTGGACAAAATGGAAAGAGGTACCGGTAGGTTCAAAGGCAAATTACCATTCAAATGCTTTTCTTGTGGTAAGGTTGGTCATTATGCCTCCGGGTGTCCGAAGAGAATTGAAAGAGGTAGAAAGAAATTTGAAAGTAGACCTAGAGTTGTAAAGAAATGTTATGTTGTTAGAGATCTTGATGATGATGGTGTAACAGATGATGAATTTGATGATGCTAATACTAGTGCAAATGAATGCTTGTTTATTGCTATTAAAGAAGAACTTGTGTCTACTAATCCTACTAGCTGTATGAAGGAAGAAAAGCCAGTAGAAGAGAGTGCTTTATTTGTTTAGGTTGAGAAGGATAAAGATGAATGGATTATTGACAGTGGATGCTCACATCACATGACCGGTGATAAAAGTAAGTTTGTAAGTTTGGAAAAGTATGATAGAGGACTGGTTAGGTTTGGAGATAATGCAGCTGGTAAGATCTGTGGAAGAGGATCTATTTCTTTTGATGGAAAGCATAATACAAATGATGTTCTATATGTCAAAGGCCTAAAGCATAATCTTTTAAGTGTTGGTCAGATGTGTGATAAAGGGTATGATCTGAGTTTCAAGGATAATGCATGCAAGATCATGGAAAGCTCCGGAACAGTGATTGCAACTGGTAAGAAGACTAGAGGTAATATTTATCATTTGAGAGGAACTAATGATTGTTGTTTGTTTGCTCAGACATATGATAGTTGGTTGTGGCACAGGAGGATGTGTCATATCAATTTTGACAATTTGGTGAAAATAAGTTCAGTGCAAGCTGTGAGAGATTTGCCTAGGCTTGTGAAGATTGCTAACACTATTTGCAAGGAATGTCAAATGGGCAAATAGACAAGAGAAAAATTCAAGGGTAAGGAACAATTTTCTACTAGATTGCTTGAGATGGTGCATACAAATCTGTGTGGTCCTACAAGAATAAGAAGTCTGCAAGGAGACATGTATTTTATGTTGCTTATTGATGATTATTCAAGAATGACTTCCAGGTTACTTTCTTAAAGGAAAAATTAGAAGCTCTAGACAAGTTCAAGTTTTTCAAAGTGAAGGTTGAAAATGAGTTAGATTTAAGGATCAAGTGCTTAAGTTCTGATAGAGGAGGAGAGTTTACATCAAATGAATTCAATGCATTCTGCGAAGAACATGGGATAAAGAGACAATTGTCTGCTCCTAGAACTCCTCAGTAGAATGGAGTTGTGGAAAGGAAGAACAGGACAGTTCAAGAGGTTGCAAGGACTACGATGCAAGAGGTAAACCTACCAGAAGTGTATTGGAGAGAAGCTATGCATACAGTTGTTTACATTCAAAATAGAGTTAAAGTCAAAGGTAATGGTACTAAAACTCCTTATGAATTGTGGTATGGAAGAGTTCCTACAGTGAAATACTTCAAAGTTCTTGGATTCAAATGTTATATCAGAAGAGATGAGTAGTTAGGCAAGTTTGATGCTAGATGTGATGAAGGAATTTTCCTTAGTTATTCCATTAAGAGTAAGGCCTATCGGTGCTATAATAAGAGATTGAAGAAGATCATTGAAAGTACAAATGCAAGAGTTGATGAAGATAGGGGAAGAATGTCATATTTGGGAGGCTATGAATCAGATGAACCTGATACTACAAAGAATGAAGAAAAAGTTGAACAAATGGACAGTCAAGTTGAAGAAGAAAAAGCTCCGAAAAAGACCCCCAGGTATGTAAGGATTAATCATTATGAGGATCGGATTATGGGTGAAAAAAACAAAGGGGTATTGACAAGGAAAAGAGTTGCAGAAGAATAGGTAAACTATTGTTTACTTTCACATATTGAACCTAAGAATGTAAATGAGGTCTACAAAGATGGAAGTTGGGTAAGAGCCATGGAAGAAGAGCTGATGCAGATAGAGAAAAATCAAACTTGGGAATTGGTCCCTAGACCTGCTGATAAGAATGTGATTGGAACTAAATGGGTGTTCAGAAACAAGATGAATGAAAATGTAGAAGTGGTAAGAAACAAAGCAAGACTGGTATGCAAAGGATATTCTCAAGTTGAAGGCATAGATTTTGAAGAGACATTTGCTCATGTGGCAAGGATTGAAGCAATCAAAATGTTCTCAGCATTTGCAACACACAAAGACTTCAAAGTATACCAGATGGATGTGAAGTTTGTATTCTTGAATGGAGAGCTGGAAGAAGATGTTTACATTGAACAATCAAAAGGATTTCAGTCATCAGATGAAGGTGACAAGGTATCCAGATTGAAGAAAGCCTTGTATGGCCTTAAGCAAGCCCCTAGAGCCTGGTATGCAAGATTGGACAAGTACTTGTTGCAGTTAGGATTCAGTAAAGGTACTGTTGACAACAATCTCTATTTCAAAATCAATAATGATCAAATTCAGATTGTTGTAGTCTTTGTTGATGATATTATATTTGGATGCAATGAAGGTATGTGTAAGAGATTTGTAGAGGAAATGCAAAAAGAATTTGAGATGTCTATGTTTGGTGAAATGAATTTCTTTTTAGGACTATAGATTACTTAATCAGGAAAAGGGATTTTCATTTCTCAGTCCAAGTATGTCAAAGAATTGTTGAAGAAGTTTGGAATGGAGGATTCTAGGCCAGTATGTACTCCTATCGTAATTGGCTGCAAGCTGAGCAAGAATGATGAATCACCTAAGACTGATCATAAAAAGTATAGATCTATGATTGGAGGACTGCTTTATCTAACCCATACCAGACCTAATATAATGCATGCAGTGTGTCTTGTGGCAAGATTTCAAGAAGATCCCAAAGAATCACATGTGATGGCAGTCAAAAGAATCACGAGGTATTTGAAAGGCACTTCAGACTATGGATTGTGGTATCCCAAAGACTCTGATTTCACTCTCTGTGCTTATACAGATGCAGATTGGGCTGGAGATGCAGATGATAGAAAGAGTACAAGTGGAGGTACTTTCCTCTTGGGTAATAGATTGGTTTCATGGCCGAGCAAGAAGCAAGAATCAATTTCTTTGTCCACTGCAGAAGCAAAATATATTACTACAGCATGTTGTTGTACTCAAGTGCTTTGGATGGAGCAAACATTGAAGGATATAAGAGTTGTGTATGAAGAACCAATTTCAATCTTTTGTGACAATACAAGTGCTATAAACATTTCAAAAAATATAGTGATGCACTCAAAAACAAAACATATATCTATAAGGTATCACTTTCTAAGATAAAAAGTAATTGAGAATGAAGTGAAGATGGAGTATGTGTCTACAAAGGATCAAATTGCAAATATTTTCACAAAGCCTCTGCCTAAGGATACTTTTGAGTATCTCAGAGGAAAGTTAGGGGTTATTACCCCTCCTACTCTAAACTAAGATGCATGAGAAATGCATCAGTCTAGTGGTGCCTAAAGTCTTATTCCTTGATCTAGATTGATGTTTTGAAGGATGCCTCTCAGGGGGAGTAGGTAGAAGTTGCTGATATAAGTTCATGATAAAGATAAGTATTGCAGAGCTAATGACAAAAGAAATTCTAGCTTGATCAGAGCAGTTGTTTGCAAGTATGCTCAGAAAAAGGAGAATTGATGTCATTTGCCATTGATGTCAAAGGGGGAGAGAAAATCATGTGAAAAACTTAGGGGGAAAAAGAATTCAGAAGTGTAAAAAGAAAGGGGGAGAAAGGAATTAGTGTAGAATCTTGTCTTGATGGTTCTTACAGTTTTTTGCATCAATGTTGCCATCAATGACAAAGGGGGAGATTGTTGCAAGTATGTGCTTACCGGTGTTATCATTGATGTCAACATATCTATGTTGTCATTGGTGTCAACTGTGCTCTTATTTTGATGCTTGCTTGTGTTGAGATAATTGGTTTTGGCTTAGATAAGTATTGAAGATAATGAGAAAGTGTTCCTGGTATTGAGTTCCCAAGTGCTTTTAGAAACAATGTATTGCAGAGTATCTTTGTTTGTAGAAAGACAGTAAAAGTATTTTGCTCCACATTTCTTGTAGATTGAAAATCCTTGTCTACAGTTTGGAAGTTAAGATGAAGGTTGTCTGTAGTTGCTATGTTCCAAGTTTGAGCCTCCGGTATGAAGATTTGAGTGAGTTATGTTCACCAGAGTAAAAACTTTTTTTTGTGCTTTCAATGGTGATAGGGAGAATGTATTTTGCTTTGCATTTCTCCACAATTAAGTATTACAGTCTGCAGTTCTGGAATTAAGTTTATAATGAGGATATGTGCCTTCAGTTTTAATGGTTCATGATATGGTGGTCCGCAAGCGATCTTTCTTTTATGGTAGTGGTTGATAGTAATGTTCAAGTGCTCCAGTTCAAAGAATCTTGTGGGTAAAGTGTTTTGAGGTTGTGTGGATGTTATTGATGATTGTAGCGTGCTTGTGGATGTCTCCAGATTGTGTTCCTACCTTTTGATTGGTCCGCAAAGTGTAATCCAGATTGTGCATGAAGCGTGTTCTTGAAAGCTTTAGTGCTAACACCAGTTTTAGCCGACTTGGTCGTTTTCACTTGTTGCGGTTATACTTTGGAGATTGTGATAGTGTGTTGTAGTGTGGAAGATTGTGTTTGAATCCCAACTAAGGCTTGGTTTGGTTCACATTCATTTTTTTTCTCTTTCATTAAGTTGTTTAGGTCCAGACCTATTCTTATGTATATGTGTTTGCTAACCTTGGAGAATGTTCCAATGGTTGATGATTGTAATGTCGAACTTGATGATTATTCCAAGGTTGAAGAACTGTATAAATACTTGTAATAGAGTCATGAAAATGTATCCAAGAGGGAAGATGCGAAGATAGTGTGAAGTTAAACCAGAGCAGAGCAGAGGATTTTTACAGTACTTCAATGGAACTAAACTTTGGCATGGTCTAGATACTACCATCTCAGTTCACTAAATCTTGGCAGTGAGCCACCCATCGGAAGTGAGCCACCCAACGGCAGTGAGCCACCCCATTAGTAGTGAGCCTCTCAATTTGCAGTGAGCATCTGGGCAGTGAGCCTTTGATTTTTGGTTTTGATATAACATGATATATTGTGAGCTAACACTCACCGTGGTTTTTCTCTTATAGGGTTTTCCACGTAAAAATCTGGTGTCTCTAGTGTTGATGTGTAAATGTGTTAAGTTTCTGATTTTATGATTTGATGGTTAAACTTAATAACAGTAATTAAGTGGATGATATCTTAATGGTTTTGAAATATTGGTTACAACTGATTCACCCCCCCTCTTAGTTGTCTTGCCCTGTTCAACACTCTTGTCCATCACCATCTGTCATATATTATGTCAACTTACATTTCAATTACATGCATCTTAGTAGATAATATTTCACACCTATTGTATCATTAAGATCTACAATCATAACAAAAATATATCACACGATAAATGCACGAATTAGGGTCAACTCATATATATAAAGTTAGGACCAATGTCCTGGTAAATAATCAAAACATAATTTACTTGCAACAACTAAATTAGACACAATTTTGTAGTTAGCTAAATAAAGAGGATCATTAACACATATGCCATTGTTTTTGTAAGGAGGAACTAAAGTCATTTGCTTCATTTCCACTATAGAACACATTCATCAATAATATTTTTACATTGTAGAGCTAGTCAAGTGGAGGTATAATCAAAGGGTTGCTCTGTTCATTGGGAAGTAGAACATCACAGATCGTGGTTGGGTTATCGTATGATGTGTATTTGTGTATGTTTGATAGAAATTGTTATGAATGTTCTGATGTTGATGAAAGCATTCAATGGTTGTTGTGGTTGTGATAATAATATGACTTGAAGGGTCACTTGTTATAAGCCTAGATCAAAGACTATCTTACTCATTTATGATGCAGAGGCGATCTAGCCTCTTTTGTTCATTTTGACTATGTTGTTGTACAAGTCCTTGTTGATCAATGATTCTTTATTAATGTTCTTCAGCTTCTCTTCTATGTTTAGTTGAATGAGAATTGGTTGAGGCACATTCTCCCTAATATTGTTTAGGAGGTATTTTTCCCAATCTTCCCTAATGCCCGAGCACATCGAATGCTAGACAAGGGGGGGAAGTTTGTTCAAGTGTCGATTTGTTTTGACTAAGTTCAATTTGATTTGTTGACTTTATTGACTTTGTTCACTTCATGATGAAATCAAGGGTTTGACTTGATCTCTTGTTTCTTTTTGTGTTTTCTAATGTTTTTAGTATTTTCTTATGAATGCAATCCTATATGAATGCAAAACAACTTTTGATTCCTTTTTTTGAATTTCAAATGATTTAATTACGTAGAAAGGGAAAATGTATGCAAACTATACATTTTTTTACAACCTAAACTATGTTTTTATTCATTTTCATGGATCGATTTTGAGAATGTAATCTAATGAATTAAAAATTGCAATTAATCTAGAAATAATGAAAATGAAACAACTTTAGGAAATCAAATTAAAACTACCTATCAAGAGAAAATAAAAATGAAATTTTACTTTCCCAAGAGAAAAAATTGATTTAATTACTACTAAAGCGTGAAAAACCTATATGAATTGGGTGACAGTGCCTGGCGTGATTCCTTAGAGGTCCTTTTTGGAAATTGTTTCTTCCTTCGCAGTAGTGGGGTCCTCCTCTTAGCAATAATATGAAAAGCAAATGGCTATGATCTTTAAAGCTAAATTGAAAGGCAATTAAATTGAGCATATGTATGTAGTGGGAAAATGAATGGCTTGAGGTTTGAAGCTATGGCTAAAAATAAAACGCACACAAGATCCTGCAATGAGCATAAAAATGCTATGGGCATAACTATTTGCAACGACTTGAGCAAATTAAGAATGTAATAATGAATTTGTCTCCTCAAATGCATAGAGGAGGGGGGTATTTATGGGTTTGAAATCCACACCAAAGGTGGTGGTGATCGAGGAGTTAACATGAATTGATTGAAGAGTGATCTAGCTCTAATTGGAAGTGAAGAGAGGTTGGAGAGAATATCACAAAAGAATGATTGGAAGAAAGCAATAGACTGATTGGGATATAAGAAGAGACTAATTGGAAGTCTAGAAATAGTTAGGGGAAGTGAACAATCAATTATTCATGGAGGAACTCATAATTAGAAGCAAAAAATAGAGTCAAATTGGGCTAAAACTGGAAGAAATCATGTATGGAAAAGATGGTAGGGTCACCCCTTTTAGAAAGTGGGTCACCCCTAGAGGTCCTTTGTTAAGTTGTAGGGTTTCCTAGGGAGATCTTGAAGACAATAGGGGCAACCCAGGTCAAATGGTTTTGATATGTGGTTTGAAGGTGGAAAATTGATTTTGGAGGCTTGAAAATGGTTTTGGATACTTTAAATGAGGAAAAATACACATGAAAAGTGGGTCACCCATTTTAGTAGGGCAGATCTCCCTAGGAGATCCTATATGATATAGGGGTGATCGAGCCATAATGGTTTGTACAAGTGGTTAAGAGGTATGGGGAACCTTGGAAGGTCAATTGGATGGTCATAGAAGAATGAATGATGAAATAACCCCTTGGGGGAAGTGAATTTCCCCTCTTGGGAGGTGGATTGCCTATGTTGTCAAGGTTGGCAAGTGATAGGGATGGTTTGTCAAAAATGTGTTAAGTTGACAACAAGAAAGCATGTAGGACCTTAGAAGGTTAGCTTGAAGGTTAGGGAGGCATAAACAAAGGGAAAAACATTTGAAAACATGTCACCAAGATAGAAGTTGTTGAGATATACATAATTCATGTTTACATGTACATGATTAGGACTCCATACTATCATCGGACTGCCACATGTAGGATTGTGTGCCTTTTTCATGCTTATAGAACTTGAGGGAATCCTTCAAAAACTCATTAAGAGGTTGCTAGTAACGATGATTATAGAGTATCTAATCAAGTGGAAGAATTTGGCTAGTGAAGATGCAAAATGGGCAGATGAAGTGTTCTTGCAGAAACATCCAAGGATCATCAACATTCAGGAGAACATTGGTTTTTAGGGGAGAGGCATGCTATGTTTTTAGCCTATAACATGCACAGAGATATGTGTAGCTAACCCATGGCTAATATAACCTTTAAATATTTTTTAAGATCATTTTTATAGTGTAATACGAGTAGTTAGGTCAGACTAGGTGGTCTTCATGGCAAAGTATGGTATATATAGGAGGTAATAATTAGTTTATAATAATAATATTGTGATTTTTTTCTCATTGAACACTTTTGGAGGTTGCCCCCTCAAAGTAGCTTATTGTTATCAAGTATTTTGCAAGTAATTCCTATTACATTTCCAAGTATTTGCTATTATATTCCTCTCTTGTGCAAGTCATTTCATTACAACCAATATGAATATTCATGCCAAAGTAAAACAAGCAGTCAACATGAAAGTAAATATTTTGATACTCGTAAAAGATAAGGCTATGGATGATGATCTATCACATTCTCCTCACAATGAGCACACCACTTTCAAACTTGCAAACACAAAAGGATCCAATGACTAACATCTAACATGAAATTAAGATAGACACAAATATAATTGCTTGAAAAAGAATGATAAAAAGTAAACGACTAGGAAGCTAAAATGACGTAAAGCCATTAAGAAACATGAACTTAAAATGACATGAAGCTATGGTGGCATGAAACCATGGAGAAGCATGAATATATTATCATATTTGTAAATGGCAATTAATGTTAGTTGTAATATATGTCCCCCTCTAATTGGCTTCCTACAAGGGATGCAACGAATTGGATAAGAGAAGAAAAAATATGTGATCATGCAAAACCAAATAATTAAATAATAAAGTGTCATAGATAACATTGTGTGCCAATCATATAATAAGATCATAAGATGTGACTATGAAAGCACATATAAAGGGGGAAACTCGATGCCCCAATGTTGCTCCTAATTGGGGGCATAAGCATGCGATCAAAGTTACAATCATGGATAAATATGAGATGTTATTGTGATAAGTGTTGATAAAGTGTCATAATCATAAACATGTGAGAGTAAGATGTGAACATAATAATCACGAGCATATGGAATCATGAAAAGCATGAGCTATAATCATGGTAAGCATAAACAAACATTTAAGAATCAGAAGATAATATCATGGAAGTATGTGAACATGCGAGCATGTAATCAAACACGAGAAGCATTAGATGATTATTACAAACATACGAAATATAAAATGTAAGTATAGCATCATTAAAGAAGCAGAAGACAATTGTCATAGACGGGATGCCTCGAAGTGGGAAAACATGTAATAAGATACACAACTTAATATAAAAGGTGAAATAAGAATGAACAAAAAAGAGGCTCGTAACAAACAAGGCAAGATAAAAAAGAGACATAACACAATAGAAAATATGATAAAGGAATAACAAAACAAACATGGCTCAATAAAAAAGGCCAGAGATCAAAAATAAAGAAACACAAAGTTATGCTTTTGGTCAATATGATGAGAGTGGTTGTCAACCACTCCATACTTTGCATCTTCGCAAATCCATAGGGAACACACAACATGTTGATGTTGAAACGCACAAACAAGACAACAAAGAAATGACATGAATAAGATAAAAGTAAAAGACAAAGATACATATATAAATACGATAACAAGGCTTGAGTACTCAAAGTCTCAACTAACAATGTGGGGAGTATCTCATCGAATAGATCATCCTCCTTCCAATCATGATATGCAATATCCACCTATTTCTCTATTAGTAGAAAAGTATCATCTACATGTGATATGGTACTCTTAACAAATGTGTTCCAAAGAGGAGGAAACTTTGATTTTTCCTTTTGATCCATTGTTATTTCTTTCTTGAAGGTGGTTCCATGTGTAGATTTTGAGCCTACCTAATATTGAAATCTTTCTTTTTTATTGACATAGTAAAAGTACTCTTTGAAGATGAAGCAAACTTTGACCTATCATTCACATTTTCTTCATTCTATTCTTTCTTTCTTGTCATGTATGTGATGGGTTCCTCGTAATGATCTCCTAAAGGCATAAAAACGTTCAATCCTTCACAAACAAAAGTTGTAGAATGATCAACTTGAGGTTCCTTAGGTCTTGTATCTTCATTAAGTACTTTGGAATAACGTGCATACACAACTTTTGATTTGATTATTGTAGGCTCAATAGGTGTTATAGATTGTTGATTTTTTTCTTCATTTTCAAGCCAATGCTCTTCCTTATAGTGCTTATATAAATCACATAAAGTACTATTTCTTCTATATGGAGTTTCTTTGGGTGTTTTAACAAAAGTATCCAAAGTAAAATGACTTAACTCACATAAAGACTTATATGGGTTTCTATCAATTTTGACCACTTTACCCTTGTAAACATATTTGATACATTGATGTCACATGGATGGTATTGTTTTACATTGCCCTATTTATGGTCTACCAAGTGAAACTAAAAATCTATTAGAAGCAGGAATGGTATGGCACAAAAAAGACACTTCTTTTATACCAACTTGTAAATGCAAAATAATACAACCCATACTATAAATCAAAATTCAATTAGTCATCTTCAAAGACGCCCATAAATGTGCATACATTTATTGTTGAATACAATGATTAAATAGAAACTGTTAGGTGTATTCATTAAACCGTCAAGCCAAATCAATAAGGATATCGATAAATGTCTTGGCATGTAAATAGCCAAAAACATATAATGGATTGTAATAATTGCTATGTAGAATCTCATCGTCTCAAAATGTAATTAATGACAAAGAAGAAGAAGAAGAAGCAACATCTCTGTTATGAAGCATATCAACAAAATGATCTTCATGTGGGCAATAAACCAATATATTACTCACAATGTGCATGAACCTCATCAATATGCTCACATACCTCATTATTATCGATGTGCTCATATCCCTCACAACTATCCTTATGTAAATCAACATTATTAGGATGGTCATGAGTAGGAAAAGGATTGGTAGAAATCTTCAAATTTTGATTAGGGGGAGCCATTGAATGATTGCCCCCATCAATGATTCCCTATACATGTATCGTGTCATTATCAATTAAATGTTGCACTTTGTGCTTGGGATCCATGTAACAATGATTAGTATGCCCATTAAGTCTATGATAATGATCAAATGCATGTTCATCACAACCCTTAGGAGTTCCTATAGAAGTATCTAATGGGTGAGCAAGAGGAAGTGTACTCATATTATTATGTAGCAAATTTTAAAGCACTTTATCTAATGGCTCATTCAACTTAGTAAAATTTCTAAAATTTAAAGGCTTAAAGGTAAGAACATTTGAAATATTAGCCACATGACGAGTACTAGGCTTATTCTCTTTCTTATCACCACCCTTTTGAAAAAAAATTCTTTTGAAACATTGAAAGTTAGGGCTCGACATAGAAGGCACATGAGAAGAACCATACTTAAGTGCATTTGGACCCTCCAATTTTAATTCCACATTTTTAATAGGAGCACCCAAATCCATGAATGTAGATTAATTATTCAAATATACATTATCCTTGATCAAGGACAACAATCACTAGACAAAATTACTTAATGAATTATCATTAGGAAGGTGATGCCTCATCTTATCACATAATGGATAAAATCTAATCACATGCATAATGATGAATCCTCTCATTAGGCCCTCGTGCACACTCAAAACAAATACAAAATTGTAATCTTCAAGCTCCTGTTCACATATAAATGATTTAGAAAAGCTTTGGCCAACTTCAAAAAAGAATGAATAGACCCATAAGGTAAAGAAATACACCACTATATAGCATAGTCCCTCGATGTCTCTAGAAACATCTTGACAATGGATGCATAATCACTAAACAAAAATATTGCAAATGTGCATTTGAGTCACCCTTTCCATTGTACATTCCGAAGTGTGGCATCACAAAACCTTTTAGCAATGGATGCATCACTATCTCAAAAGCAAGATGAGTCAATCATGCTTATCCTATCCACTAGGCACAGCATCAACCTTATGCCCCACTCTATCAAGTTTTTGCCAACGTGCATAAAGGGTGGAAGTAGGGTTGGTAGTGGTGGGAATATGAGAAATGATGGATGGGGTATAGAGAGGATGAGGATGAGAGGCAAAGATATGCAACACTAGAAGGAAGAGTGTGATAAGTGGTAGCAATGATAGAAGGAAAAGAGGAGGTGTGACAATAGCAAGGTAAAATGAAGGTGTGGTACTAGTAGCATAACATGAAGGTGTGTCACCGGTAGGATAAGATGAAGGGATGACACTAGAAGGATAAGATGACACTAGAAGGGTGAATGTGGGAAGTAGATGGGATACGAGTAGGATATGTGATAGACGGGATAGACATGACACTAGACGAACAAACATAAGGAGAATGGATCACACTAGAAGGGATATCATGAGAAAGTTTAGAAGTGGGGGTAATAATGGAAAGATAAAATTGAGTAGGAGGGGAAGATGCACCCAATAGAGCTTGAAGAGCTATAGCAACGATGCGTTGGGGAATCTTTAAACCAAAAGAAATCAATTAATAACTTATGAAGAGCATCACCAAATGTGTAGGAGAAGCAACATCAAGTAACATAGTGAGCTCACAAGAAAGTAACTATGTAGTTATGGTAAGATCTTTCTTGTCCATTTGTTCCACGTGTGCCTCAAGGTCAAAATCATTCTCCTCGTTGTGACTGCTATCCATCATACCCAAAACATTTCACAATCAACTTGATTATGAGCCATAATAGGATTGAGATCAGGACTTCTTCTTAGGGGGAAGGTAGGATGATAGTAAGACTTTGACATAAAATCAACACACAAACCCTAAAATGCTAAAAGTTGATATAAAAAGAGAAAGGTTACCGATATAAATCTCAAAAAAATAGAATGTCCTAGATTTGGAAAATAAATCAGACCTAAGGGGGTGTAGGATCAAACCCGTTCACCAAAATGAAAAGGAAGTAAAATAGCCCATTCTATATAAAATATCTAGGGTAAATTAACAAACTTAACACGGGTAAGTAATTAACCATAGATAAAGTAGTTGAGACAATAACTGAAATGCATAAGCACACTTTTCAAAAAGACAAGAAAGGATAAGGACTTAGTATTGTGTATGATTTGATGACCTTTGACAATAAACCATCATCGAGTGGTCCAAAACATGCTCTAATATTAAATTTGGTTTTGGAATGCTTTGACATATTTTTAATTGACCTTTATTTTGTTCTAGATCAAATCCACAAGTGTGAAACCAAACATTGTGCTTGTGGAAGTGAACCCTACTCATAGAAATGATTAGTGGAATTTTGGTCCCCCAAAACCTATTTGCCTCACTTCTCGTAATTTGAATATGTAAAGTAAGTGGTGTTAACTAACACCTTTGAGGTGTTTGCTAGGTAAGGCTCTTGTCCTTTTGTCAAACCGCTAGGATTCAATTAAATGGTTTTGGAGCAAAGATCAATAGCAACAAACAACCATGTAAGATGCCTTATCTAGTGCTAAGTTGAGATGGTGATGTAAGTTGATAATGAAATGATGCATTATGATGCTCCTTGAATGGTGATGTAAGTTGATAATGACATGATACATTATGATGTTCCTTGAATTATAATGCAAATTGGAATGAGAGCTTGTGGATGTTCTTGAATATCTAGAAAAGAATTAGGGTTTGTCCTTTTACACAATACCCTAACATTCAATTTGAAATGTTTTACACCTTAAGTCAATAAATAATGATTAATTAGGAAGAGATTAGCTTGAATCTAGAGTTTAAATTTAAATTCGAAGAATCTATATCATTTTCACACATACAAATATAATCTAAATAAGAGAACAAGTAAAACACAAATTAAATTCAATAAATTTAACCACCTCTAATCAAAATAAAAAAAAGAAGTGGAAGAAAAAGATGGGTTTTGTAGCTCTGCTAGGGTTTCATCTATAGTTGGTCTCCATTGTTTTATGCTAGCATCATACCGCACTCTAGGCGCAGGAACTATAGCCTTTTCATCTGTACGCCTGCATTTAGTGTAGTTTTTTGGCCTTTTTAATGCCTCCTACTGGCTCTGACCCAACACTTGTTGCTGGTGTTGGCGGTTCGACGGCTCTGCACAATGGCTCCTCCACCGATCAAGCATTCCTGGAAGTTTGTTTTGAAGGTTTTCCATGAGGTACGCCTTCTGTTTCTTCTGCTGATGTGATTTTGCCTACGCAGGAATTTGATTCTCCTTGTTTATGGTTAGAACAACGTACTCTTATTGGATACTTTGTTGGGAGAACTCCCCCTGAATCTATGCTCAAAGAATGGGTCCAAAAGGCTTGGGCCCCTCATGGGGTCTGCCTTGGTATGGTTCAAAATTTGACCAAAGGATTTTTCCTTTTTTGTTTTGTGGAAGTTAGCCATGTTCAAGCAATCTTGAATCATGGCCCCTGGTATGTTTAGTCTTCCTTGTTTGTTTTTCAACAGTGGACCCATGATTTTGTGGTTTTAGATGGTACCAAATTGCAGGTCCCAGTATGGATTGAATTCCTTGGTTTGCCTTTGCCTTGTTTACATTTCCTGCATGATATTTCTTCCTCACTCGGAAGAGTTATTTGTGTTGAACCAGATAGGTTCTTCCTGGCTCACCCTCAAAAACGTGTCTGCGTAGGGGTGGATCTTTCGAAGGATCTTAAGGAATTCATTGACATTCAAATTGGTCCCCTTCGACATACTCAAAAAGTTACCTACTTTAATTTGCCAAAAACTTGCTACCGATGTTAGTCAGCCGAGCATAAAATTAGGGATTGTCCTCTTGCAGTGTCTCGCCCCTAGGCTCTACCCAGCGAGGCGCAACCCCGTCCAGTAGCGGTCGTGACTAACACTTGGGCTACAGTTGTCACCCGCAAACACAAGGCTAAGGCTCCCGCGAAGGCTCATGAAGCTGTTGAACCAGCCAAGGAGGTTTCAAAGCCCTCTCCGAGAGCGAATGATATCCTCAAGGTTTCTGGTGTTCATCCATTATAGCAAAGGCCGTTGGCCAAATCACGACCGAGCACCACTTCATCTTTGTCACCTCGCAGGTGCTCTCACAGTTGAGAGCCTCTTGAGGAGGGAGAAATTGTTCAGGAGGGTAAGAAATAATAAACTCCTCCTATTCAATTTGGGTCGAACCCCACTGAATTCCTACATAAATGCTTTTCTTCCTTTGAAAATCTTGATTCTGAGGAAATGGTGGAGGATTTACAATGAAATTTCTCTCTTGGAATGTCTGAGGTCTAACTGACCTCGCTAGGAAGTACTTTGTTAGAGCTCCTATGCAACACTATGGTGCAATTGATGTTCTGTGTCTGCAAGAGATTAAAGTTACAAGTTTTTTGTTGTCTTCAGCTTGCCACACTATTTGGCTAGCCGGTAAATTATTTTGCACCACTCATGAGGCTGGAAAAGGTGGTGTTGCTACCCTTTTGTCCCCTCGGTGGCAAGATTCAGTGGTGGCCCACAGGGTGGACCCTACCAATCGTTTAGTCTGGACACTGCTCAATATTGATAATCATTCCTTTGGGATTATTAATATTTATGCATCGAATGATGCGATGGAAAGATTTGTTCTTTGGCGGTGGATTGCAGACTCTTTGCCAATGACCACTTGGCTTATTTGTGGGGACTTCAATATGGTTGAGACAACACATGATAAAGATGGCATTCTGCCTTTTTGGTGGTCAGCTGGTGAGAGAGAGGCGTGGTTTCACATGTGCAATAAATTGGGTTTCTTTGATCCCAATACAGGCTGCCATCAATCCCATCCTTTATGGCATACTTGGTGTAATTTTCGAGCTAGGTCTGACAAGGTTTTTAAATGCCTAGATCGTGCCATGATCTCAACCCAATCTTTCTTTTCTTTTGCCACGTTAGACTTCCTCCCAGTTTAGTCGTTAGTGGATGTGATGTTATCAGACCACTTTCCAATTTAGTTTTCCATTAAATGACAAGCCACTCAGCCACACGCCAGTAAATCTTAGTTTTTCCTTAACACCTCTTTGCTATCCCACAAACCCACCCTGGCACACATTGCTACTATCTGGAATTTGGAATGCCACCCAATGCATACTACTGGCTGTATTCAATGGTGGAATGATGCCATCACTCGCACTGCAAGGTTTCTTCACATATATGGCCGTCAACTAGCAAATTTCAGAAGATGAGCCTATGAGGCTACAACTACTACTTTGAAAACGACCACTGCGGCATTAACATCCGCCCTTTTTCTCCTTCTCTTCAAGTAAGTGTCACCAACTTAAGTCATCAGAAGCAAATAGCTGATAATCATGCTACCAGAGGAGCACAACTGAAAGCCCGGATGCATTGGCTAAAAATAGGCGACCGTGTTTCAAAGGAATTCTTTCTAGCTCTTTGAGCGAGACATTCCTCGCACGGTATTAAACAAATCAAGGAGGATAATATTGTTCTTTCAGAACTACCTAACATTCTCCAGGCATTTGTAAGACATTATGAAAAAGTTTTTACAGCTCAGGAATATACTTCTAAGTGACAAATTGCCTTACAAGAATGTCTTGTAGTGATACCAAAAAAGCTTACTCCAGCTCGGACACGCTTCTGTGATCAGTTATTGACCATTGAGGACCTAAAGGAAGCAGTCTATTCTATGGCTGATGACAAGACTCTAGGAATTGATGGCTTTCCCTGTGAATTTTACAAAGCCCTTGGGATTGCTTAGGAGAAGATTTGCATAATGTTTACCTTGAAGCTTTTTATTCAAACTCTCTAGGCAAACTTATAAATCAGAGTAATATAAAGTTCATACCTAAACCTGGAGATCCTGAAGACATTTGCAATTGGTGACCTATTACGCTCCTCGATGCTTCCTATAAAATCATTGCCAAAGCTCTTTCGCTTAAGCTCCGTAATCTGTTACCTTTGATTGTCCGCCCTGAGCAAACTAGATTTATTAAATCCAGGTATATTTTAGATAATATCATTGCAGTCTGGGAAGGAATGGAATGGGCATGAAAGTTTGATCAAAAAGCCATTTTCCTCAAAATTGATTTTGCCAAGGCATATGATCGCATTGAATGGTGTTTTATTTTTGCGATCCTTGCAACATTAGGGTTTGGTCCATCCTTTATCCAATCTGTCAAAATGCTCTTCTCAGATGCTTTTGCCTATATCACTATAAATGGTCAACAATCTCATACCTTTGGTCTCTTTCGTTCTATACATCAAGGCTGTCCTCTTGCATCAGCTCTATATGTTTTGGCCGTAGAAGGCTTTGGCTAACTTCTTGCTCATTCTGTATCTCAAGGGCTTGTTCATGGAATTTCTCTACCTAATTCCTCCACCTAGCTGGTCAATGGCCATTTTGCAGATGATTCATTTTTAACATTGTTGGAAGAGGAAACTACAGTGAAAAATGCTCTTGGATGTCTTGAGACCTTCTATTTAGCCTCAGGTTCCTCCATCTAGTGGCACAAAACTCTCTGTTACAGGCAATCAATTCTTCCCATCCCTCATTGGATCCAACAGTATGGTTGGTGCTAGGTTTCTCATGGTGAAATCTTCTGATTTCTTGGCATCCCATTTGCCTTCCAAGGCACCTTTGCAAATATCTGGGAAGCAGTTCTTTCCTGAGTGGAATAGAAACTCGCCTACTAGAGTACTAAGCCACTTTCTCTGGCTGGCAAATTCTAGGTATGTTCTAAAGTTTTAGCAGTAACTCATGTTTACCACTCTTCTTGTTGGGCTCCTTCCAAAGCCTCCCATGCCAAACTGGAGAAACATTTGAGGGATTTTCTTTGGACGTCTTCTAAAACTCGCCATGGTTTTCACTGCGTTGCATGGGAGTTTTACTGCTTACCCAGAGATTCAGGTGGCCTTGGTCTTCTTTCTACCCAGCGCCAAGGCACTGCTTTGTGTGTTAAATAGATCATTTGTGCTCTCTCTGGAAATGAGGCCTAGAAAATTTTACTCAGGCACAATATAGAAATGGGACATCCTGTCCACAAACCCGCCTGGAAAGGGATTGGTTTTTCAACCATCCTTGTAATGAGAGAACTAGTGCAAATCTCTAGAACCTTTGTGGTTAAGAGCATTTGGAAAGCCTGGGAGAAAATTAAACCCTGGCTCCGCTGGACTGGGGATGGGTTTCGAGATGGTCTCTCGTTCAATCAACACAACATTTGGTGATCACCTCTTCTGAGCACTGCAGGCCAGCCACTAGCCAAATTGCCATGGATAAAAGCTCTTAGATTTCATAAAAAAGGCATCCAGACTCTTCAGGGTATTTTTCATAGACCCACCATTAGCCTTATGGCATGGGAACCTTTTTGAGCTAAATTTGGCCTTCAAAGGAATGATCAGGCTACCTATAATGCAATTGTTAGTGCCATTCCACTAGAAATGCTTCATACAGTGGGAATCCATTCCATCACGCCTTGGTGGAAAGATTGGAAATGGTATCCTCAAACACCAATGCATCATTATAAGCCTAGGCTTGGTTACAAATGGCTCTCGCCTCATTTGCCAATGATAAATACTCTCAATAAGCGATGGCTCCTTCAATCTGCAGTAGCTACTTGGCATAACAGATTTTCCATTGTTTGGTCAGCCATTCTTGAGCCAAAGCTAGCATATTTTGCCTAGTGCCTTTTATTCCAAGGTTTACTAGTTGGAGCAAGGCTTTTTCGTCTCGGGGTCCAGGATCCCTGTTGTCCTTTTTGTGGACAAGTTGAGACTTTTCAGCATCTCTTCTGGTCTTGTACCAGAGCTCAAGAATTTTGGCTCTGGATTTATGATTTTTTTTGGCGTTTCAGACCAAAGCCTCTTTCATGGTAGATTATACTTCTGGGTGATTCTCCCAGGTTCCCTGCAAGGTTCACTCAGATTTAGGATATTTTCAAGGTGGAGATTCTTTTCACAATTTGGAAGGATTGTAATTCTTGTCTATTTTTAGACAATCACATTGGAGCAAATGTTTCTCTTTATATTAAATCAATTATATGTTCTAATGTTCTTCTACAGATACAAGTTCAAGCAAACAAAGTGGCTCTTGAAGTTGCTCACTTACAGAAACTTTTGGATCATTGGGGTAATGCGCCTTGCACAGTGGCAAGGGTACCTCCCTCTCCTTCCTTTGTCACAGCACGTTCACCGCCTCAGGGCTGTCAGCAACGGAGTGGATCTGCAAGGGACTCCCGGCCACGTTCTCAGCCTCCTCCTCGCCCTGCACCTCACCGTTGTAGGCGCTCGCCCTCTCCACATACTCATGGCTGGAGATCAGGTCGTCCTGCGGCTGCAACAGGTGATTATGTAGGTTGGCCCTCTAGTGACAATGTAGGCTGGCCTACTGGTGACACTACAGGATGGCTTGCTCCTGGTACTTCCAATCCAACTAACACTGGTTGGGATAGCAACAAATTTTCTCCACGCTTAAATTTGGTGATTTCACCAGAGCACCAGGAAGCTAATGCAGAGAATGAAAATCAAGAGAACAATGATTGGACACCACCAGATGCCATCCCAGACCCTGCAACAATTTGGGGTAACCTGGATGACAGGGATCCCCCATCTATTGGTGTTGCTTTGGCAGCATAATTCTGCTTAGTATTTTGTTTTTATAATTTTTGTTATCTTATTTCGGGTGTGTACCCATAGACTTTCTGGAACTTTCTGGGCTATGCCCATATGACTGTCATTTTGGGGTGTGCCTTTTTACCACCCAAATTATTTTTTGTGAAAGTGTTTTCCTTATCTTATAATTAATAGATAATATGGCACTTTCATCAATTTAAAAAAAAGAAAAGAAAATAAATACAAAATATACAATTTTTACCATTCCAACACTACATAAAGTATAAACAATAAAACTAACAGTTAGCTTTAGGTGACACTCGTGACTTTGAATGAATGAATGAATGAATTTTAATGACGTCCACGAGGCCAAACAACCTAAGGGACCAAGAGCCGCAGCTTTATGACACTTTCAAAATCTCTTCGATGTCGACTCTTCTACTATGCATCTTGACCAAAAAGCCGACTGTTTTGTGGAGTTTTGCTTCCTCAAAGAGCTCGTTTAAACTTCCCCTTCAAGTTGTTCCCATACTAAACGTGCAGACTTATTGGTCACTATGTGGTCTCTTGGACGTCATTAAAAACTTTCATTTCATTCAATTAGGAATATTTTTAGTAATAATATTTTTCACTTTCATAATATGGCTGTGACAGAGGGGACGTATAATCTGCCACATAATTCCAATGCAGATATCACACGTCTAAAATTGCGCCACCGGGCGAGGCAGAAGCAGACTCACAAGGAACAACACCGGCCTTCATTTTCAGGTAACCTACACAGGCCTGTGAGAAATCACCAAGCTTAAATTTTGAACCACATCGTGTATTCTGTTTTCAGGGTTTTAAATGTACAGTACGTTTTATCTGTTTACTTAGTGTACACATATTTGTACCCAAAATTACACAATGCCGCAGCAAAATCTGTGGACAGAAAGCTGAGCTATCCGTTACAGTTCGAGGGATACTGGATTACACGTTTATATAAAACAGAGTTCAAACGCGGCTCTGAATTTAATTTATATCATACAAACTAATTTTTTTTAATGTTGATTCACTCTAAAATCAAAGCTATTGCCAACAGTGGGTACATTGCAATTAGGTTGTAGTTGTCATTAAATTGCATTGGGAAACAGTTCCAAAAAAGTAATTGGCTGTACTTGTAGGGTTAATTTCAAATCTACACGGCTACCCAGAATCAACTAATCAACTACCTGTGGAGCGAAATACTTAACCAAAACCCCAAACCAGGACTTGGCAAGGAACCCCACTTTTGAAGACTTGGGGACCCCATTCAGGGAGCTCCGATGTTTTATCTCATAACGGACCTTGTTGTTAAAAAAGGCTGATGCTCCTAGGTGGGTTTGGGTTTCCTGGATATGGTGATGCATTCATTTTTTGGTGTCCTACGGAGGTCTAGTTAGGTCAAGATAGATATATGCTAGGCTAGGTGTTGGAAATGGTAGTGCTATACTGCAAATTGCTTCTGTTCAACTTTGTCTGACTTCTTTTTTGGTCATGCTGCTATTGGACATGCAAATTTGTTATTTGTAACATTGTTTAAAATCAACGTCCCCGGGTCTTGTCCAGACAAAGTCTTGGGATTTTGTACATATTTTTTCAGTTATAATAGGTTTTCAACTTGTAATAAGAAAAAATAAAAATTGGACCACGTATGTAACTCAAAAAAATCTGTCATGTCAAAAGTGAAACACAGATGTGGTTTTACTTGTTGAATTTTTACTGTTTCGTTGTTGGCCACGATAAATCGTCTATATATACAATGAGAATGACCATATTATTATCTGAACTTTTGACATATAGATTTGGAGTAAAAGACTTCTTCTAAATCCAGATCTTCCAAGTTGAGGATCAAATTTGATATACTAGGCTTATGGAGCCTGTCTCAACCCATAAATAGATTTTTCCAGTCTATACAAGATTTTCTTTCCCTGCAATCTCAAAATCTTGTGGTTTATTCACACACACTTCCTCCTCCAAATCTCCATTGAAGAATGCACTCTTCATAACTATTTGGTAGGCTTCTCTTCAAAATTGTGAATCAATGGCTATAACCATTTGAGAGGAAAGATCTTAGTCTATGCATTCCTTTCAGGAAGATCCCTCTGCTACCGACCTTGCCTTGTTCTTATTCAAGGAATCATCAGCCTTGTATTTTTTCAATGTGCTATGGGTTTCTTTCTTTGAGATAATTCTGTAGGAACTTAAGGTATTATTTGTCATCATGGTATCATACTTCAAATTGCATAGCCATTCTACATTCGTTCTTTCTCATTGCCTCATCATATTTGTAAGGTGCAAATGAACCATCAAAGCAAAATGACAAAATGTTGGATCATCAGCGACACCGAGGTAATCATATGCCTTCTTACTTTGTTCGTAAGTAAGCTCTCCAATGTGAAGTGCCCTGTGAAATGAAAACCTCACCTTCTTTTGCTCTTTTTATGGTTGATAATACCACTTGATTCTATTATTCACTGGAAAAACTTGCTGATCTAATCTACAAACATCCTCAAGATGAGCCTTTTCAGCCTTAAAACCAGATCTAATATCATCATGTGAAACCTATACATCACCTTGAATCCCTTGCACATGACCAAACATTTCTTTCTTGTTTCCTTTGTTGGTTTGTTAGTCTTGAACAAGCATATTCAATCTGATGTAGGTTTAAAAAGACTTTCATTTTCATCTATCGTTACATCTCAATCGATCATGACCTTATTGAAGAAAATTCCAATCTAGATGACTAATTTCCTAATGTTAGAAAATATTGAATCAATCACACAATAATTGAAATTCCAAATAGCAGAAACGAAATCAAGAGACACAGATAATTTACACCTTCAAATCAGCTTTGCATTGCTTGGAAAATTCACAAGGAAACCTCCACAAATTGTTCCTTACAATTGCATGGAATTATATCACTGTGTTCACTGAGTTACAATATTCTCTTTTGCGCCTGTCTTTATACTATTCAGCTAATAATCTCATCTTCAAAAAGCACCTTATCTTATGCAGGAGATGACTTGGAAGATAAGTTTAAGTCATTAGTGTATGTCTACACTTTATTAAACTTAATTAGCTAAATAAAAGAATTTAACTTTATCACTTAAGTGAAATGCAAAATAGAATTAACTCGAACCACTTGCACGTTCACAATGAACCTGCGCAGAAGTTCCGAACTAAGCTAAAAACTCAACACTCCCTCTTAGTGAGGAAGGAATTCTGCACCAATCCGAGTTTGTTTAAGAAAGCTTCAAACTTCCCTTTTGCCAAGGGTTTGGTCAGAATATTAGCTAACTGCTGATCCACTGCTTCCTAGAGGCTGGAAGGCTCTATGATGTTGCTCATCAATGCTATGTAGTTAGGAAACTTCTTCAAAGGCCTACTCTCCCTGAATGTACTCCTAGGAGCCTCAACATGCTCCTCAGCATCCCTCCATGTCTGTTTGAACCATCGAGATCTCCTAACAGAAGAAGAAGAAGGGGCTGAAGTTTCTCCCTCACATGAAGGTTGCTGTCCTGAATTGGAAACAACTCAAATCTTTGGAGACTCAACCTTCAGAGCTTCATGCTCCTCATCCTTCGTTATTTGGATGCAAAGTCCTCAAACTTTACATCCCTATTGACTATAACTTTCCTTAGCTCTGGAATATAGACCCTGTAGGCCTTTGAAGTCTCAATGTAACCCACAAATAAACCCTTCCTGCTGGAAGGTTCCAATTTTGTCCTCTTCTCGACAGGTATATGGAAATAAACTAGACAACCAAAGATGCAGAAATGACTCACCTCTGGTTCACATCAATAAATGCCTGCTTTGGTATCTTGTCCTCCAAGATCTTATGAGGACACATTTTCTGGATGTAGACTGCTATAAGACATGCTTATGCCCAAAGAAACATTGGCAAGTCCCAGTCATGAATCATAGCCTTAGTAGCCCCTATGATGAATCAATTCTTTTGCTTTGCGACCCCTTTAAGTTTTGGGTTGTACGGAACTGTTAACTCCCTCTTTATCACTACCTCCTTGCAGAAACCTTTGAACTCCTTGGAGGTATATGCACCTCCATTGTCTGATCTCAAGACCTTGATCTTTTTCCCTATCTAGTTCCCAACTAGAGCTTTGAACTCTTTTAACCTATTAAAGATCTCATCCTTGGTCTTTAAGAAGTAGATCCATGTCTTGCGAGAGAAATGAAGGAAACATAATACATGCTTTCTGTAATTGATCCTATTGACGTTGGTCCACACATATCCGAATGCACTAAGTCTAAGATCCCCTTGGACCTATGCTCATTGCTTGGGAAAGCAGCCTTGACATGCTTGCCAAGTGTGCATCCTCTACAAACTCCCTTCTATTGAATACTGAACTATGGAAGTCCTATGACAATCTTCCTCAGAATAGGCAACGCTGCATGATACAGATACCCCATCCTCTTGTGCCATAATTTGCACAGATTGTCGTTGTTATGAACTAGAGCTGAAACTGGTTCACCTTGTAACCTGTAAAGGTTGCCTTATCTAACACCTATAACTTGTGTTGTAACCGGGCTAGATTCCTTGGGCCTGATAAGAACTTGTTGATCCTTGAATTCAATTGCAAAGTCCTTTCCTCCATTACCGAAACAAAAAACAATTTTTTCCTAAGACCAGGAACAAGCAAAACATCATCAAACTTCAAGGAGTTAACTGATTGTAGTCGAAAGGGAATTGTACCAACGTCTGTTATTGGATACTTGGCATCGTTACCAAGCTCAACTTGAACTCTAGAGTTGTGTTCTTCCAATTTTGTAAAACACTGTTGGGTTGATGTCATATGTCTTGACACCCCACTGTCCATATACCAAGAATCTTTTGACATTGTGGTGGTAGAAAGACAAGAAACCATTGATAAATCTTTCTCAAACTTGGCAGCAAACTTGTTCATCCGAGTCTCTGCAGAGGCTACCACTTGCTTCTATTGTTGCTTCCCTTTGCCTTTCTTCTTTTCTGGACATTGTGATGTATAATGACCAAAATTATGACAAATAAAGCACTTGATTTTACTCAAGTCCTTCTTCCCTGCCTGTGAAGATGAATCCTCATCCTTTCCCTTTCCCTTGCTGTTCCCTATTCCTTTATTTCCCTTCATCTGGCCATAGAGAGCTGAATTATTGTCACCACCCTTTTTGTTGGCTTTTGATTCTATTCGAGTTTCTTCCTGGATAGAGTCATCCCACAATCTCTCAAAGGAAGGAAGTTTTTCCCTAGCACAAATGGCCTGAACAAAAGCTTCCCTGAAGATGAGAACTCATTCAAAGCTAAGTTCACTAGCTTTGCATCTTCAACCTTCTCCCCGACTGCTGCAAGTTGGTCACAAAGTTGTGTGACCTTCATTAGATAATTGGTAACAGTATCCGATGTAGACATCTCTATGGATATGAGTCTGTTTCTCAATATCTTTTACTTGTTAATGTTTTCACTCTGGAAAAGACTAACAAGAGCATCAAACATCTCCTTGGATGTTTTCTTCTCTAACAAATGTGGAATTAAATGATCCTTCACTGCATCCAAAATCATCCACTTGGTTGTAACCTCTTTCTTTTTGTGAGCTGCCAACTCTTGCGGATATGTAGGTGGAGAAACCTCAACCGATATGATATCCCAGAGATCATTTTCTTCTAGTAACAAAGTCACTGTTACCTTGATTTCTAAAGTAGAAAATTTAATGCGTCATCGAACCTATCCGCAAATCTTAGATTAGGTGATGCCATTAAAAATATTTTTTCTTTTCAAAACAAAACTCACAAATCTGGAAATAATAAATTGCTCAATTTTTTTCAAAAATAATACTTTTTCCAAAACCCTAGGTTACCAACTGTAAACCCTAGTTCTTCAAATCCTAGTTGCCTAGCTGCTGGTTAAAAACAGAAAACCCTAGCCGCCACTTCAAACTTGCTGAAAACAGACAAAACCCTAGCTTGCTTTTGCCCTAACTGTCGTTGGTTATAACTTGCAAAAAATGAACTCCAAACCTTGGCCGTCAATTTTTGCAAAGCCCCTGGTTGCGGGTTTACAACTGTGCCCTAGTCGTGGAAATTGGAAAACCCAAGAAATTTGTCGCCCTTTTTCAACTCCTGCGATTTCTAAAAAAGAAAGTTGCAATTTTTTTCCTTTAATAGGCATGAAACTGTGAAGAAAAATGGCGTGTGAATTAGTACTATTTCCATTCATAGCGCCATTAGTGTCTTATCCAACGTGATTTCAAAAAAAATAACTTGCGTGTTTTAAAAAATAAACCAACTCATGTGATTTACCTTAAAGAAAAAGGTGCCATTTTTTGAAAAAATAACTGGTGCGATTTTCTTTTGTAGGCTTCCACAAGTTTCATCTAAAAAAGGGTCGTGATTTTCTTTTGAAAATACCTGCGAATTTCTCTTCTGGCTGTGAATTTCTTCCTCAAAAATTTGCTACGGTGTTACTACAAAAATTCCCCGAAATCCCTTTTCCGGGCTGCGAGATTCTGGTCCCGCCTTTAGGCTTTGATACCATGAAGGAAATTCCAATCTAGATGACCAATTTCCTAATGTTAGAAAACATTGAATCAATCACACAATAATTGAAATTCCAAATAGCGAAAACAAAATCAAGAGAGACAGATAATTTACACCATCAAATCAGCTTTGCATTCCTTCGAAAGCTTACAAGGAAACCCCCACAAGCTGTTCCTTACAGTTGTACGAAATTACGTCATTGTGTTCATTGAGTTACAATATTCTATCTTGCACCTATCTTTATACTATTCAGCTAATAATCTAATCTTAAAAAAACACCTTATCTCACGCAGGACATGACTTGGAAGATAAGTTTATGTCATTAGTGTATATCTACACTTTATAAAACTTAATTAGCCAACCAAAAGAATTTCACTTTATCACTTGAGTAAAATGCAAAATAGAATAAACTTGAACCACTTGCATGTTCACACCGAACCTGTGTAGAAGTTCCAAACTGAGCTAAAAACTCAACACCTATCTATATGCTTTTGAGTGCTCAATATAACCAACAAACTTCATTTCACTATATTTATTTTTGAACTTAAAAGTATGATATAGGTAGTTTAGCGAAAGATTTGAAGATGACTTATCTCTGTTTTCTGCCTCCAAGCTTCCTGAGATGTCATGCTTTGAAGTGCCTTCTAAGGATTCTTGTTAAGCAGATAGACAACAGTATGGGCTGCTTCAGCCCAATATTTTTTCAGAACTCACCATATCTATAATCATCCTATTCCTTTCCTTAATCATGCCGTGCTGAGTTATATGTGGCGTTGATAGTTGCCTATGAATCCCTTCTTTCATAAATGATCAAATCTCTTAGAAATTTTCTCCCATTGTCAGATTTGAAAGCCTCAAACTACTTATCAGTTTGATTATTTACAAGCAATATCAAAATGCTTAAATTCCTGAAAAGCATCTGATTTCTTTTAAAGGATACACATCCACATCTCTGTGTTGTAATCTCAAGAAGCAATAGAAAGAACTTGGCATCAGAAATGGAGTTTAACTTTAAGGGACTGGAAGTGTCACCATGTACAGTTCCAAACACTGCCTTGCTTTCCAAGCCTTGCCTTCTTGAGAATTTTTCCAATGTTGCTTTCTTCTGGATACACTGCGCAAGCCTTTTCGCCTCCCTGCTTACAATCAAGGTAAGCCATCTACCATGTGCTTCTTCTGCAAAGCCGAATGACACTGCAGATTTAAATTTCCATACTTTGGTGTTAAAGAGCACTGATATTTGCAATGGTAATCAAGGTGTGTGTTTGTGAAATATCAGCCTTCTGAAACTTATAGGTTATGATCTCTGACACTAGAGGTTATAGTCTCATTACTTGTTTTATCCTTCTCAAAACATTTATGTGCACTAATTGTAACATCCAAATGCCATGTCTGGTGGTTTGACTAATAGACAGATTCTTAATTTGGGAAATATACAAACATTCTGAAATATGATTTTGTTACCTCTTCCAAGATCGATTTGTGCACTTGTCTGACATTCTACATAAAGTATCCAGTCATCACCAAGAACCACACTTTTTGAACCTGTATATTCTTCAACAAAAGTCACAGACCGATCTTTCCTGCCAATAATGTCATGATTTGTACTGGAATTAAAGTAGCACACATTACTGTTCCTATTTACGTGTTGGGAGAAGTCCAAAGCATATATTTCATCTTCATTTTCATGTTCACAATATTGGCTTGATTATTAGTGAACTTTAGACTGTTTTTATTTTTTATCCCTAATCTCTTCGTACGGTCTTTCTTTAGGTGACCCGTCTTAACAAAAAAACAACACCCTACAGTTTTGTTGAGTTACCTGTAGTAAATGCCTCAGCTGGTAATTTTCCTCATGAGACTTGCATTGCATCTTCTTTATTCCCTTTGAATTTGGCAGGGAAGGAACTATCTAAAGTCATCATTACTTTTGGAATAGTTTCATCCACCTTTCTTTCTGTCACAATTTGTTACATAGCCTATCAAATGTGGTGTTGTATGCTTAGAAGCTTGATCAATGTAAGATACCCAACTAGTTCTACGAAAATTTTTCCTTACTTAAATAATTTTACTTGCTATCAATTTATCAACTACTTCAACAACACAAAGTTATACATCAAAGATAACTACTTGAATGAGAGTTGGGTACTTGTCTAGTTACTTGATTCAATCAACTTGCAATGTCTTATTACATGGATAATGCTTTCAATAGCATGAAGTACAACTTATTCAATGGAATTACAAAAGAAAGGCCTTGAAGCCTTGATGTTTACAATGGCGACTACACTTGATCAACTCAATCAAACTCAATGATGTCAACTGAATGTCAACACCTCACAATATCACAAGGGAGCATCACCTTGCTTGTTGAGGGAGCATCACCCCAACACTTGAAACTCGCAGGCTTCAAGATTACAAGCTCAATAGCTTTGCAGAGAGAATTTTGTCAAAAATGAACAGATATCAAATGAATGAGAAGGCTCCTCCTTTTATAGGCCTTCCAAAGGCAATGAAGGCACGTTTTTCAATGCACAAAGGGGAACCAAGGCACGTTTCCCAATAAGCATATCCAAGGGAATATGCCATTTGATGACTCATTCTGAGTTGGCGAGATTATTCAGAGACCTTGACACGGATTCCGAAGACATTCTGTCGACCAATGAGAGCTCAAGTTGTGTAACTACCTGAACCACCTCAGCCTAGGTGCAGTTTCAAGTGTTCTTCTGACTGGGCGCCTAGTTGAAGTATCTGGAGTGTCAAAGTGCGCCCATCATGAGGTTGCGCCTATCTGGAAAGAACTTCTAAAGGTTGTTGGTGAGATCCATAAGAGAATCATGATACTACACTCACCCAATCTGCCCAAGGTGCTCACTGAAAACTGATCAAAGTGCTACTTGATGTTGGGCGCCAGAATGATGTTTCATGGGCACAGAAGTGCGCCTTGCATGAAGATTGACTTTCTTTGGTGTTTCTTCAAGTCTTGATGTTCAGGGAGGTGGAATGCTTCATCTGGAAGTGACCAAGTACCAACTTGAGATGATATTGCGCCTTGCTAGGGTTAGGCGCCAAATTGAGGATTGCAAAGAGTCTAGGCGCCAATCTGAGTCATGAAGATGCATCTAATGAAGTCTTTAACACTTATCCATTATTCACTGAAGACTTTTGGACCTTGATTCCAGTTTAGGCGCCCAAATGAACCCTCTGGAGTCTAGGCGCTCATTTCATACATTATGAGTTCTAGGCGCTAATTCAAGGTTCATTGATAGTTCTCTGATAGCGTTTGATGTTGCTTCTATGCCTTGGCGCCCATTTGAGATAGTTTTTTCATGAAACTGCGCCTTACCATTGGTGGGTACCAATTGAAGGTTGAAGAGTCTTGGATGTGCGCCCTGGCATCTTCCACTTATTCTTTTAGTTCACTCTATAGCTGGGCGCTAGAACAGGGGTCTTCAGTTAGAGTATGCGCCTAGAGTCTTCTAGGCCAAATTCATCCTAGATTGGCAAGGTAGGAAGCTTCTTGAAGTTAAAAATATCTTCACCAATCAATGTGCCATTCATTCATCCTATAGAATCTCCTGTTCTTGCTTGGGCGCTCATTTGATTTGGACATTATGGAGCTGGCGCCTGGGTGTGGAATCATCAAATCTTCATCATCAAACTAGGCGCCCTTATTAAAAGAGTTTAGTCATGTGGAGCGCCAGAAGTCATCCTGAAAGCTAGGCGCTCATTGTAGCTTGTTTGATCAGGAAGTGGCGCCTTGATCATTTAGGTGATCTTATGAACTCCAATCTTTATTTGGATACTGAATTTCATCTTCACAAGTTAGGCGCTCCCTTGAGGTTGTTTAGAGGCCTAAGAGCGCCTAAGACATTTACTCCACTGTGCTTAATCAAAACTCATTTTTGAAATCAATCAACCCTTTTCCCACCAAGGCGCCCTATGTGGAATGATAAAAGCGCCTTAAAACACCATGTTTCTATCCTAGGCGCCAATTGAGGCAAGAGGAAAGACAAAGTGCGCCTAACCTTACTTAGGCAACTTCTAAACTTCAAAACCTTGATTCAATGTGTTGAAAGGCTTTAAGGATGATAGAATTATTATTTCGCACATCCAAACCCTTATAGAAGACTCCAAATCCTTAGGCGCTCATGTAGGCAATCTGATGTAAAATTTGCGCCTAAACTCCAAGAGTCAATTTCCTGCTTACTAGGTTTCCAGACTTAGCCAATATTTCAAGTTTCTAACTTGTCCCTGCAAAACAGTAAAGTTAAGTTAGTCGAAAACCAATTCATTCCCTCATCATTTTGAATTAGCCTCCGGGAATGATCAATAGGCTAATCCAATCTTAATCTGATGATCAAGCCAGAAACGGGGACATGACAATCAAAAGTTTTAACAAAATTTTCAAAGGAAAAAAGCAGGCTTCAAAGATTAAAGACATGATATTTCCACAGTCCATCTTGAATGATAACTGATTGCTTCTGGACATTTTATGTCCAGAAGCAATCAGTTATCAGGCTTCAAAGAGTGATCACGGATCCTCCTCTTATACATTCCTGTCAATTGCAGCCAATTGATTCTTGACATCTTTATTCTTGGCAGATGTTGAAGTGAATCTCCCTCCTCTAGGTTTAGGGAGAACAATAGGTTTAAAAAAAATAGGGTTCCTTGGGAGAACAAGAAGTTTTTAATATAGAAGGCCTTTCCTCTTATAACCCTAGATTTGGAATGAACAATAGGAAACTAATGCAAATCTAAGATCCCTACTCCAAATCTATGAATACGTCAGATAGAGCATAAAGAAGGAATCAAATACAACAAATTCTCTATAAAAATGAAACATTATACCTTCTTTGTTGATGGAGATGTTCTTTTGAATGGGATGATGTGGTTGCTCAAGGAGTCATTCAAAATTTCAGCAGCATGTACCTGCAAATTCTCCTCTTTTGATTTGATTGAGGGTGATGATTGATTTATAGATGTGTGGATGATAGGATGGAGGGCTGAGATTTTATTAGAATGGATGGCTAGGATTGAATGAGGTGAATTAGAGCAAGGTTAGAAGCTTCTAGGGCAAACGAAAAGGATGGATGGTTGAGATTAAAGATGAATGAATGGCTAGGATTGAATGAGAAGAATTAGGGCCAAGGATAGAAGCTTCGAGGGCTTATCATTATGTGAATGACTCGGATTAAAAGATGTGATAGGGAAATGGATGGTGGGGGTTTATTAGTTGTTTTGACTTTTGTTTTTTGGTTAGTCACGTTACTTTTTGAATTTTGAATTTGTTTATTTGCAGATGATGGATGGGAATGGCCTTTGATTTATTTATTAGTGGGGATTAGATTAGGATTTGGGACCTTTAGACTAATTATTGAAATAATAAGACTATTTAATTAATTAGTGGGGAAGGATGTAGGAAATTAGTTTAATTAAATAAATCTGATTTATTTAATTTATTTGATGATGGAGGGGATGTTAAAAGGCTAATCTTAATTAATTAAATAAATATAATTAGTATTAAGATGATACAAATGTGGTTAGGATGGGCTTGGTGTAGTGTCGAAAGTGGTATTAGGATTGTGATGTTAGATGTGTCGTTAGGATGTGGTCAATTTTAGGTGTCTACATTTTACCCCTTTTTGAAATGGCGTTGCGACTAAAAGAAGCAATGGCGTTTCAAAGAAAGTAGATATAGGCATTTGGTGGGATGACATTGGTGATAATATGCCCCAAATGTTGTGATGATTTTAGGATGGATTGATGATTTGGATTTGATTGATTGATTGAAATTGATTGGTTGGATTGATTGTCTTGGATGATTGAGATTGAATTTGATACTTAAACGCTTGGACGGGTTTTTTATTTTGAATAGTTGGTGTTGGTTTTGTATGATTTGGTGTAAGGATGCCCCCTTGATAGGACATATGGGTTTGAAGAACATGGGTGTGCTCTCGAGATGAATGAAACGAATGGTAAAGATGTTAGGGATGAATGAAAAAGATGAATGTTAATAGGGTTTGTTGCAAATGATGGAGGGGATTGGTGATGATGAAAAGAGATATTTAGGGGTGGGGGCGATGAAAATAAAAGACAAGTTAGTAGATGAAGGGTGGGTGAATGGTTGGGATTGTTGAGGTACATGCTATTGATCTTTTATAAGATGCCAACTATTTTGAGCAACTTGGTGTTTGCTTTAGCATATGATAGGATGCATCATGATATGGAAAACCATGATGACACAATTGCTAGATGCTATGAGATTGACCCAAAAGAAAAAGTTCAAAAGCAGGCATATAACATATGGCACCATGACATGAGAGACCATGATGTTGTTGCCATGAAATGCTCCAAGGACTGCATAGATGCAAGCAAAATAAGAAACACATAAGCAAGCAAGCATCCATGAACAAAAACAAACGAGATTTTGCCCTTGAGAAAGCTAGAAGTCGAAAATTGATGTGAAGATGATGATAGTGTTGTTGATGTGGGAATGATATATCTTGAGAACAACGTGAGGATTGGGAACAATATATCACGATAACAATGTAATGATTTGTTTAGAAGTAAACAAGTGTCATGTCCCGATATTAAGGCATTGTTTAAATTGAAGATTTAAATGTCATGGTAAGACGGTGAAGTTGCTTTCGTAAAAATATCATTCGAATGATAATACGGTAAAATCACTTTCGTGAAATACGGTATTTAGTCAATAGAAATAATTGTGTATATATTATATAATATTTAATAAATGATATTAAATAATATTATTATATTAATAATATATTTATTAACAAGAATATATTATAAAAGACAAATATAAATATAATATACAATATATAAATATAAAATATAAATATAAATATTATTATTATATTTAAATATATATAAATAAATGTGAAAGGGGTTGTGCTTAAATGGCAAGGCCATATGGTCCTCAATATGGAGATCCAAGTTTGAATCCCCCAAGTAACATGTGACTCTTAAGTTGAATTGAGTTGATTGAGTGGTGTTGATGATTGTTTTTCGACAAGTCAACAATTAGAGTAAAACACTAGAGTATCCCACTCCCTCTTGAATAAAGCTCTTCAAAGGCTGAACTATGTGATCCAGTGAAGTAACTCCAAGGTTCCTTTTATAATGCATGATGGGTTAACTCAGTGATTACATGTGATCTTGCTGATAATCACAAAGGGACTTACGCGGATTCTTCTTCATACTTGTTTAGCTTATTCCTCTTTCAATGTGGATGATTTATATACACGGGTCTTAATGATAAAGAAAATGAAAAGGGTTAAGGGTTCAGAAAGCTAATCTAAGGTCAATGAAGTAATGATGAGGTATTAAACAGACAAACTCTTGGTTTAACCTAACTTCACTTCGCCAAGGACGCCTACAACTACACGAAGTTGGTGCTATCTCCTAGGGTTATGCGAATGGTTTTCAAATCATGAATGTTCATATGAGCACCCATCGAATGGCGCAGCTCAAACAAGCATCCATAATCGAACTTAAACAAATTAAGCTCAGACTAGCTTTACACAACACTTCACCAGCGATGAATGTTAAAAGCATGAGCTAGGAGTTGATCAAATATCCAATACAACATACATTACAACAATGAGCTCTAATCTATTTCTAATCTATTTGAAACATCTCTCCATTCCATTGAAGTGCAGGAAACCAAGTTACTCCACAAGATAACACTTAACACCAAATAAACTTCCAATGTTTTGCATTACTCTTGAGAAATATTTACAACAATTCCAAGTCCTCTCAGAGAATTTTGAGAGTCTCTTCTACTCTACTCCTACAAAACTACTCTCTAGTCTATATTTTACAAATGAGGCAACAAGGCCTTTATATAGAAGCCCAAATTACAATGAATGGCTTAGATTAATTCAATAGCCAAGGGCCTAGATCGCGCCACCTCAGTGGTAGTTACAACAACTTGCTATTTTTAGCAAAAAAGAGAGAGGCAATGACGGCACGCTTTCCAATGTGATAAGGTAAGGCGAAAGCATTTAAAATATTCCTCCACATAGGAATCCCTTTGGCTTCTTTCATTAAATGATACATTTAATGTATTTAAAATGAGGTGGCTGATATAATTAAATGATAATAGGTACACGCCACATCAGCAAACTCAAATTGTATCAACTTGTAGTGATGTATTCAATGTAATTGCTTGAACTTGTATGTTTGGGAATACATCTTGTAGATCTTGCCTTGTTCATTCTTCTTGTTGACTGGATATATGATACTTGTTGCTTCACTTGATTAATTTCATGATTCTTTCTTCTTCTTTGTAGCTTCTTGATGTAGAGTAGAGTAGTAAGAGATGATGATGTCGCTTCCTTCATGAAGAATAGGAGAATCTCTTGGACTTGAAATTTGAAGTTTAGATAAATGAATGCCTTTATTTGATGAAGATCATATCCTCCAGATGAATGTCTCCTAGATGATCATGATGCCAAAGAATTCCAACACAAGGATGATGAAAGGTTCCTTTGTTGCAGCTACATGATGCTTGAAGTGATCACTTTGAGCAGCTTATGATGCCTTCTTCTTGTGGACTGCTACCTGACTTTCCTTCCTACATGAAAGTGATTCCAACTTTTAGCTCCTTTCCTTAGCTTCATCCCTCGCTTGGAGATAACTCTTTAGCTCCTAGGATGATTTCCTAGCTCCTGCAAACAAACAAAGAAACAACATCAATCTTCTTGATAAACATGATAATACTTGATTTATAACATATAAGAATCACTTCATGCATTTCCAAGCCAATTGCAAATTAAATCTTTACTTAAAATTTCACTCTAAAGCACTATTTTTACTCGTTCTAGGTGCATTGGATGAAGTATTCAAAGTCTTCCTAAAAGAAATGAAATGCATACACCTTAGATCAAATTTGCACATTCTCCAAGGACTAGCGCATCGGTTGAGATATTTGATATCCTCTTGTTATAAGCGCATTAGTTGAGGTATTAGAAATCCTCTGGATTTACTTTTGGTGGATTGGTTTAAGACCTCGAAATCTTCCTCACTAGACTTCCTTTCGCGGCGGTTCAAGTATTTGGTTTCCTCTAGGAGGTGGCGGGATAGTTAAATCTTTACACTTTTTCTCCTTCATCACTCTTGGCGCATTAGTTCAAGTGTTTGTTTTCTTCTTTAGTAGACTTTCAAACATCTAACAATCCCCTTCTACATGTGACGTGTTGGATGGGTACTTTAAATTCCTCTTGACATGTATATTGTATCCTTGCAAATCAGTCTTGACGAATCACTTCTACTTAAATCGTATTGGTTGAGGTGTTAAAGATCCTCCAGAATTGAGCGCACTGGATCAAAGGTTTGATTTCCTCTGGAATTTTGCCTATTCTTCTCACTTACCTTTCATCAAGCGCATTAGATTTTGATGTTGATCCTCCTTGAAGTGGTCGCATTGGTTGAGGAATTAAGATTCCTCTTGATTTTCGCATTGGTTAAGGAGTTTGAAATCTTCATCTTATCTTCCCTCTTTGGCTCATTAGATAAGAGCTTTGATTACTTCTTGTTTTTAACTTTAAAATGAACTTCTTTCCTCTGTCGCATTGGATGAGGGTTGTGAATTCTTCTTGTTTGGCCTCAAAAATCTTAAACTAAACCACCCTCCACTAGTGGCGCATTAGTTCAAAGGTTTGATTTCCTCTGAAATTTTCCTTTCAAAACTCAACTTTTACTCTCCTCTACAAGGTGGCGCAAGAGAACAAGATTTTAATTTCCTCTAGAAATTCGCTCTAAGACTTGACCTTGGATTCTTTTTGAAGAGGTCGCATTGGTTTGAGATGTTAGGATTTTTTAAGATTTTGTGCATTGGTTAAGGATTTGAAATCCTCTGGAAACATCAAAACTTACACCTTGACACCCAGCATTTTCTTTCTCCTTAGCGCATTGGATGGAGGTATTGATTTCCTCTGAAATTTTCGCATTGGATAGGCATATTGAAGTCCTCTTGAAACTTGCTTTGATACACTTGACTTAGGCGCTTTAGATCAAGTGTTTAGGATCCTCTAGATTTCCTTTCACATGTGGCGGGTTGGTTAAGGTATTCAAAATCATCTAGAATTTTCGCTTTGGTTAACACCTTTTGAATCCTCCTTGGGCTGGCGCATTAGATCATGTTTTGGAGATCTCCCTTCCTTAAGCGCTTTGGATTAAGTGTTTAAAATCTTCTTTAAAAACCCTATGCTTCTCCTCATATTGGGCGCTTTGGATGAATGCTTTAAAATCTTCCTTATGATGCTTTAGTTTGGGCACATCACTTCAAGGGATTGATTTCCTCTAGTGATAGCGGATTGGTTTGAGGAATTAGGATCCTCTAAAATTCGCATCAATGTAGTGCATTACTTGAAGGCGTGGAAATCTTCTAAAAATCGCATTAGTTGAAGTCTTGAAATCCTCTTAACTTTTCGTCTCCCCTTTATGGCGCTTTAGTCTGTGCGCGTTGGATCATCAATTGCAAATCCTCATCTTGTTCTCTAATTGAAAGCGCCTTTTCATCATGATTTTGCGCCACTTGGATGTCCCGTCGCATTAGATAAGCTTTTTGAATCCTCTGGAAACTTAGGCGTTTTTCAGGGTTCGCGAGATAAAGGTATATTGAAAAATATATTTAAGTATATTCTTATACTTTAAATATTTTTCAATATACCTTTTAGGATGTTTGAGATAGGTCTCGAATCCACCGGATTTAACATGCAAAATCTAGAATTTGGAGGATTCACCAGATTTCAGACTTAGCCAATTTTTCAGGATTTTCAGGATTTTAGGCTACCAGACTTAGTCTTTTCAGGATCTCAAACATACATCAGGATGGGTCTCAATGTTCACTACTTGGATAGAATTTAATCAAGATTCTTCATTTTCCAGATGAGACCTCCAGTTATGAAGCAAAAATCTCCTAGAAGAGGAACTCATTATTGGATTGGCAGAGGAAATGAACCTAAGGCATCGTCAGAACTTCATGCAAAGCATCGGAACTCAAAAAGAAAGAGGGTCCCCATTTGCAATGGGGCGATGTGTGATTTGGTCACAACAAGTGGCTTCTAGTCTTTAAGTTGAATATGTGGATGGGGAGGAGGTCCCCCTTGTGTTTTCCGCTGGAGTGGGCCAGCCTAAATACCCTCCCATTTACCAAACAAAAAAAAATAAAAAAAATAAATAAATATAATTAATAATATTAATATTTAAATATTATAATTATCAATATATATATATATTAATATTAATGATTTAATATAATTATAATTGTCATATAAAATAAATATAAGACAAAATGTCTTATTTACAATACATAATCAGCGATTATTATTATGTATGGCAGCGCTTAAGGAAAGAAATGAAAATATATACGATGGCATATGAAGGAGCAGCGGATAGAGTAATAAAGAAAAAGAACAGCGAATGTCATAAGCAGCGTACAAGGTAATGGTAGGAAATAAAATTACATGTCAAAGTATCGTCGCCCAAACATTCAATCGCCACCTCATACATCAAGCAAATGCTGCGATTTGTCATAGAATATTAGTATTAAGGCAGCGCTTATATATACAAAGAGGACAACGATTATAAGCAGCGCTATATGAGAAAAGAGGTATGATTACTAAAAGAAAGGCAGAGATTAATTATGAAGAGGTATATGGTTTAAAAGGAGTTGTATCTTTTGGTAGGGTTACATCCCTTGAGAGAAGTCACCTCTCTTGAAAGGGGAAGATGGTGATATTTAAGGGGAGAAAAAAGAAGCATAATAGAGGATCTTACACAGCAGAAAGAAACATACAGTCTTCTGATTATATAGATATATTTAAGCATACAAGAAAGAAGTGGAATATATAGAGATCTGAAATCTGATTGTGATAGGATTTATATGAGCATGTAAAGTATGGATTTAAATATATATCATGCATATTGTATTTATGATGTCATCTTTATAATTTATTATGTATTGCTGATATGATTATTTGAGAATGTGGAATTGATAAAAGTTTGTTATGCATAAACCTATACCATGATAGGAGGAAGGAAAAGTACAAAAAGGATACATGACCCTCTCTTAGGTACGCCACCCAAAAGGAAATAGAATGAGTCCTCATGGGCCAAAGGGGTTTTGCCTTTTAGTTGAAGGGTTCTGCCTTTGGGTCTAGGAGAGTCGTGCTACCAGTAGGTGCCCTCTTCTAGATACGCCACCCAAGAGGGAATGGAATAAGCCCACATGGGCCAAAGGGGTTCTACCTTTTAGTTGAAGGGTTCTGCCTTTGGGTTTAGGAGAGTTGTGCTACCAGGAGGGGTCCTCTTCTAGAGACGCCACCCAAGATGGAAAATGATAAGTTCACATGGGTCAAAGGGGTTCGGCCTTTTAGTTGAAGGGTTCTGCCTTTGGGCCTAGGAGAGTTGGATTACCAGGACACTCTTGTGAGACCTCACTCCCTATCATGGTATAGCAATATAAGGAGACCAATCATGAGGAAATGGGAAAGATGGCAAGATGAGGGAATAATGGATAAATTAGAATCCTCACTAGGTACGCCACCTCATATGAATGGCATGAGCCACATGAGGCCAAAGGGGTTCTGCCTTTTAGTTAAAGGGTTCTGCCTTTGGGCCTAGAGAGGCTAAGACACCCCATCGAGTCACTCTCTTCCATGCTCCCCATGGTTGATCATTCCAAAGTAAGATTTAATTGAGTTTATTAATTGTTATGGACTTACTGATGTTTAAAGATTCTAACTTGTTGCAGGGATTAAGTCAGGACAAGGTACTCTCTAAACCTTTGTTTGCTTGGAAATTGATAATTTAGAAATAAATTAGTGTTGTCCCAATAGGGGACATTACAACAAGGCTTGTAGCAAAACGGGGAACAAAGCCTAGGGATGCTTTTGGGTGGGTGCTAGATTGCTTGGCTATATTAGTTTGGATTGTTTTGCTTTGTTGCATGTTTGGATTGTGGTGCTAGGATAGTTATGCTGGATCGTAATATGGATTTGGATTGCTTGCGTTTGGTTGGATTGTTTTTTGGGTAGCCTATTGCTTGGGTTGCTCTCTCAATGGTGTAACCAATGATAGGGAAAACCAAGTCTAGAGTCAGGATGAAGGTGGATTAAATGGAATGGTTGAGGGATTGGGATTGGGGATGGGATGGATTCAAGATGGATTAATGGAGGGGTTCAAGAGGTGATCTCCAAGGACTATGTGGCATAGGAATAACATGCCTCCACTCGATATATGTCATTCATGATTATGCATTGCAATGCTTGCTGAAGGAGGTATCGACTTGCTCTGTAAGCTTGGGATGATATGTTGTAGTATTCACTTTGAAAGATTGGATATATCAAAAAGTGTCCAAAGCATGTTTCAACATTTTGCCCCTTTCCTTGTCAAGGTCAAAAGCAGGGATGATGGATTGGGTATAATGAAATGGTTATGTGGATACGATGGGGGTTTGTGATAGGATGGATGGGCATGATTGTTTAGTGACTGCGAAAGATGGATGAGATGGGTGGATGGAATAGAGCTTGCTCCCAAGTGTAAGGTTCACATTGACAACTATTTCACACATGATGCTTGTAATGTCCCTTTTTCGGCGCATAGAATTTTGTGCGCATTTTGGCTTGTTCCTAGTCTCTTAGAGGCTATCTGGCATGTTTGGGAGAACTCCAATGTTCTTGGAGTGGTCGTGGTTTAGTCCGCATAACAAATAAATGGTTTTCTTTCTAGTAATGGTTTATTTTTCTTTGGCATTGAGCTCAGTGGATGTTCAGGGTGACAATGATGTTTTTAGAAGTTGGATCGGGCTCCCGATTGGCTCTCCAAGATTCTTGGAGGAGCCGTCTATTTTTTGGAAAGTCCCTCGGAAGGCATCGTTTCGCATCCCAAACCCTACAGAGCATATTGGTTTAGTTTATTTTGCATTTGGAGGGAGTTTGGGTTTTTCCGCAAAAAGTAATATTTAATGAGCTATTTTAATTATTATTTTCACTTAGGCTCCTAGGGGTGAAAATAATTAATAAGTCCGTAAGTGTTATAGCTCATTGGAAAGGTTTTTAAGTGTTCTAAATGATACACTTAAAAAGGGGATTTCACACATGATATATTTTTATTATTTCAAAAAGGTCTTTTTGCGAGAAGAAATATGAAGAGTTAAAAAGAAATTAATATTATATTCTTTTAAAAAAAGTTATAAAAAGGGGATGTGAGCTCATTTGGAAGGGTTATGTGTTGGAATTGATTTTTGTTTGTAGATGGATTGAACCTGTGAGTTCTTCCATATTCTCTTCAGGACGAAAACCCTCTCGTAGAATGCTCTTGAGGACGAAAACCCTTTTGAGGTTGGGTGTGGTTTCAATACAGGTATCACCATTGTGTTGAAGACGGATATTGGAGCAAGCTTATACAAAGTTTGCCATTGAGATTCATGGAGTTGGTTGTATTTTGATTTGATGCTGAATCACTTTGGATTGTGATTATATTTTGTACGTTTTTGATTAAGTACTGATAAATCTTTGAAGTTTGCCTTTTGAAGTTTGAAAACTCTCAGGGTGGCCGTACAATTATTGGAGGGCGACTGGGGTTTTCTAGTGAGTATTGCATTGCATGTTGGACGATTTTGAGGGGGTGAACAATATATTGAATCGCCATTTTCTAAATAATGAAGAGTATAGCTGCAAAAAAGAAAGGGTTTGCTGTGCCATACGGTTGTCCTGAGCCGTACCTTGTGGCTGCATTAATTCATGTTGATTTTCCTTGAGGGGATCTTTGTTTATGACTGGTGTTGGTGAAGGGTTTAAGAGGTGTTTGGACACTTTTTTCAGAGATGTATAAAGGTATTTATTATTGTATTCAAACTGAAAAAGGTACAGGCTGTACGGCTAGGGGTCTGTCCTAATGCCTGGGTGATCTGCAATAGTGAAGTTTTTTGTTGCCTGTTGTTCTGTGCTTCAGTCTGTACCAGCAAGGAAGTGATCTATTTAAGAGGAAAGTCACCTTGTTTCAGTAGTTGTATCTCTGTTGAATGAGATATCTATGTTGGCAAGAGTTTAGAAGTGGAGAAATAGATTGATGGAACTGTTTTAGTGATTTCCCATTGCTGTCCCTGTTGCAGACCTGTAGCAAAATCTCAGCAGTATAAAAGTCTGTGATCTGCCTTTATCTGTAATGTGTTTCCTGGGTTATGTTTAGTGTAGAAGACACGTGTATCTTGAGTTGTGATAGGCACTATCATATGCATATTGTTACATTGTGGATATGCTATTCAGTCATCGGATGTCTTCATGGGATTGATGCATGAAATAGGGTGTTTGGAAGTATATGATGTATATGACTGATGTGGGATTGATTGACGGCAGACTCGTTCATGCACATTTCACCATTGGCTAATAGACGGTATGCAGGCTGCCGTACTGTAAAGAGAGAGCTGTGATATGTTTTAGATTAGTTCATCGGTGATCAATTGCAGTGATTTCCCAGCATGGTTACATATGTCTTTGTGCAAAACCGATCCTCTTCTTGTGCAGGGTATTCTTGGATACAAAGCTCATGCATTGATATTATTATGTTGAGATGTATTTCATCTGATGTAACTTACAGCTGATACATTTGTATTCTTTCTTTAATATTGCACAAACACATATCATAACCTGTAAGATACCCGACTAGTTCTACTAAAATTTTTCCATAACTTAGATAAAGTTACTTGTACTTAGCTTATCTACTACTTAACACTTAATGACAAACATCAAAGAATGAATCAACCTGAAAGCTAGGTACTTGTTGAATTGCTTGATTCAATCATCTTGCAAATGACGATTACATAGATAATGCTTTTAATAGCATGAAGTTACAACTTTATTCAAATGGAATTACAAAAGGAGGCCTTGAAGCCTTGATGTCTACAATGACTTCTACACTTGATCAACTCAATCAAACTCAATGATGTTAACTGAATGTCAACACCTCACAATACGACAAGGGAGCATCACCTTGCTTGTTGAGGGAGCATCACCCCAACACTTGAAACTCGCAGGCCTCAAGATTACAAGCTCAATAGCTTTGCAGAGAGAATTTTGTCAAAATGAATAGATAACAAATGAATGAGAGAGCTCCTCCTTTTATAGGCCTTCCAAAGGCAATGAAGGCACATTTTTCAATGCACAAAGAGGAACCAAGGCACGTTTCCCAAGAAGCATATCCAAAGGAATATTTTATCTGATGACTCATTTTGAGTTGGCAAATTTATCTAGAAGCCCTGACACGGATCCAAATGCTATCCTTCTAACCAATGAGCATTCAGGTAGTTGTAACAACCTTAACTCCTTCTAGGAGCCCTTAGGCGTAGATTCAAGTTTCTTCTGACTTGGGCGCCAAGTTGAGGTGATCTCCTCCTGAAGTTGCGCCTGGCCAACATTAGGCGCCAATTAGAGTTTATAGATGCTCTAGATTGTTTTTCAAGGTTAGGCGCCAAAACAAGGTCATTAAGAAAGTGTTTAAATGCTAGGCGCCAATCTGAAGGTGTGGAAGCATGGAGATGCGCCTAGTGTAATCTAGAGATTCCATTGTTTTTTTTCAAACACTTATCAATTGTCCAACAAAGATTTTTGGACTTTGATTCAAGAGTAGGCGCCCAAATGAGCCCTCTGGAGTCTAGGCGCTCATTTCAAGCATCATGTGTTCTAGGCGCCAATTGAAGGGAATGGAGAACAGGATAGGCGCCATCCTAAGCTGGGTGCTTCCTTGAGATAGTAGAGACATGGATGAACGCCTGGTGGGGTTTGATGACTCTATATGCCCTTAGATCATTCATAAGTCAGTTGGAAAGATGGTGATTGACACTCAAACTCACTTAGGCGCAATATTAGTGTTCTTCTGACTAGGCGCCAGATAGGAAGATTCTCAGGGGTTTTGGCGCCTAGGTTACAACTTGTCAATTTCTCAAAGAATCTTTGAAACAACTTGACTTCCAATGATTATCATCTTACCCCTTGATGGAATGCCTTGTTCCAAAACTGGTCTTGGGGACTTGTAACTCTCTTAGGCGCATGTTTGGAGTAATGTCAACTGGTATCAGCGCCTATTACCTCAATTCACACTTGAAATCAAACTTTTGAAGCTCTTTTACCCTAGCGCCTTTATCTTCTATCAAGCGCCTGACCTCATAAGTTCCCTCATGTGCTCTTCTTTGAAGGCACCAAAACTGAGCTCCAGTGCCATGGGATTGCACCTATCATCTAGGGTAAACTCTAGCTTCATTCAACCTACTAGGAGTTTCCAAGTCATATCCAAGTGCAAGTATTCTGTCTAGAAATGAAAGTAATTCATCATCCTTTCCTTAGGCGCAAAATCGTCTTCTTGAAGGAAGTGCATCTGAGAAGTTAAAGAGGAGGGAAAGTGCGCCTCACTCTTACATCACTTTGATGATACAAATATCCTTACTATTCACTAGGCGCTATTCCAGGGTTGTTTCACCATGATCAAGTATCACTTCTAAATGAGGCGCCAATCTAGTGTCTCAGAACCTCATGCTAACGCCTTTGATAGTCTAGGCGCTCAATCCAATGTGCAGGAACAGTGATAGGCGCCTAAGTGCTCAAAAGAAGTTTCTCCACCTTGTTGTATACTTTCAACACCCTAGGCGCATGTTGGAGTCAGTTTGGATCAAAAAGTGCACCTAGTATCTGCTCAATCATGTTCTTGAAGATTTTGAAGAGTTGGAGTCACTTTGACGATCAGAACATTCATTCCTCCCAGAGCGCCCTAGTTGATATGTTTGAGGTGCTTCAAAATATGATATTTCTATGCTAGGCGCTCATCCACGAAGTATGTTTTGAAATGGGCGCCTAGACCACTTCCAGCTTATTTGGCCTCCAGACTTAACCAAATCTTGGTTTCTGACTTAGATCCTGCAAAATAATAAAACAGAGTTAGTCAAAAACCAATTCATTCCCTCATCGTTTAGAATTAGCCTCCGGGAATGAGGAATAGGCTAATCCATTATACACTTGATGATCAAGCCGGAAACGGGGACATGACATAACCCCTGGATGGTCCAACCGCCAATGTGGAGCAATTAAATCTTTCTTTCATGTTTATTCTACCCACTGAATAAGTGGAGAATTCTCACTGAATAAGTGGATGCCTGCTGAAAAGCAGTTGCTTGCTCATAGCAGATGAATGTATTTACTTGTTGCACAATGCTTTAAATTGTAAACCAAAACACATTATGCTCTCACCTCGCCCGTTTGGGAACTTGGTGATCAGAAGTGTGGAGGTCTTTAGTTGTTCATGCAAGATTGTGCTAACATTGCATTCTCATTGTTTACATTTTCAAAAATTTTTGGGGTAGAACATTACAATGCCCATGAATGTGTTTTTATCATGGCACTTGCCCAAGGTGCCATGAGAATGGTTTTCACCATTGGATGAAATTTTTCTCTTTATTATTTTGATTTTTTTTGAATTTTTTTGATTTTGATTTTTTTTGAATTTTCTTGATTTTGATTTTTTGAAGTTTTTATTTGATTTTTTTAAAATTTTTTTTAGATTTTTGGATAACTTTTGATTTCTGTTGCTTCAGGTGTCAAGTTCCTATCTATTTGATGTAGCCAACCTAGATGCTCTTGTCATGATGTGCCAATAGTATCCTACCTTGCATAATTGCTTTGTTAGGATCTTTCCACTGACGTACAATCCACAACTGTTGTGATGCTCCTTGATAGTTGGGTTGGTTTTATTCAAATGTGAACATCTCGATAGGGTGCCATCATAGCCCTTATGATAAAGCGTTGTTGCGAAGATACAACAGATTTGGGATTTTGGGTTTTTGGATTTGGATTTTGGATTGGGATTTGGGTATATGATTTGGAAACTTTGATTGGGATGAGGGATATTTGGATTTGAAGGTGGAGTTGGATTTTGGGGGGTGTGGATTTGGATTTGGGATTAGGACCAACAATCTTATTGGATTGTGAAGCTTTGCATGTTGCAATCGATAATAATTGGGAAGGTGGTGCACCCTTGTTGTATGCAAAGTGCATCTTTCGATTTTGTGCTATATTGTGATTGATTGCTTCTTTTTGATATTTTGCTTTGATTGGATTTACTACTTCAGTTTGCTTTGGGATCGCTTTTTGGCTTCCCTTTTAATTTTCGGAGTCATGCCACCTTTTATATTCATTTTGATATTTTGCTTGATGTTGATTTGTACTTGATTTTGATTTGGTGCTTGAGTTTGATCCTTTGCTTCATTTTGATTCTTTGCTTTGTATGACGTATGATATTGTTGGTCCCAATCCATGGGTTCAGGTTGTTGGAGGTGAAGGTCGATGGTATGGATGGATGTGGTAGTGAAAGGATTAGTGGTAACAAGATTATTAAAGGGCCTATGAATGGCCTCTATTCCAATGTTTGCATCGGATGAAGTTACCCTAACGATCGTTGAAGTATCACTAACATCATTAGATTGCTTGTTAGGAGGTTTGTAGCCAATGCCTTGATATCCATGATTTACATACACATGTATGGGTTCAAGGATTCCTTGCTCGTGAAGGCCTAGTACTTTGCCTTGATATTTCATGATTCTACACATTTGATTTGCAACAAGATACTTGTTACTTTGAAAATAGGATGCAGATCCATCTTTAGATAACTAGGAACCATTGGAACTTTCAATTTGCTCCTATGTGAGAAGGCCAAATCAAGTGAAGGTGGCTGGACCATGTTGATAGGATGTTTTTGCTTTCTCCTCATTCACGATTGTGGTACCTTGATCAATTACATGCTCAATGTGATCCATTGTGATTTGTTTGTCCTCATGCTTGATGTGATCCAGATATTGATTGCCACTATCCTCATTATGATTATGTTGCTTGTCTATGTGTTTGACGAGGACAACGATCTCTTTCTCGGAAGGGGGAGTTGTGGGATGATGGATAGGATCAGTTTGGGTTTGTTGGTCTTGGGAGTTTGTGATATGATGGATGGAATTGGCTTGTGTGTTTTGACCTTGATTTGGTGATGTGCAAGGTGGATCATGCTTTGGAATGAGCTCTTGACATATCCTTAATTGCTTTGTCGACAAGATGGATGCACATTGTTTGACTTTGATATCCCCTTTAACAATTAGTTCATTAAGATACTCCTGCATTTTTGTACATGGATTAGTGAGGGATTTTTGACTCTTATGGATCTTGTGGATTTTAGATTTGATGGACTTTTGGAAATGTCGGCATTTATGTTCTCACATAGGTAGACTTGGAGGAATGACAACCTTAGGAAGCTCTGGGACATTCTTGATGGGCTTGGGGTTGATGACTACATTGTTGACAACACACTTGTATTTGTCAAAGAGGGATGGTAGTGGATTAGTGATGTTGCATGACTCCATAACTTTGCTCTTGCTATTTTGGTTAGGATTTTTGGCTACTAGTCCTTGGATAACATCCTTCATAGATTGATTGTATTGATTGGATTGATCAAATACTGTTGCTTAGGTTGTGAAAGTTTGGGTGATGAAGGACTCACATGAGAGACTGAGGTTGCTATTTGCTTGTTTAAGATTTGGAGTTGGTCAAGCACATCTTGGTTTTGGCTTTGCTTTTGACATGAAGGATCCTCTTGTGCTAGAAATATGACATGTCCCATTCTTCGGAGTGTTCACAGAAGAAGACCAATTTTGACATCTTGGGAATTTTGGTAGACAAATTGAGCATGGAAAAGGGATTATCATATTTTTCTCTTAACTTTGATGTATCTCTTGCAAATTAATAATTTGCCTTCTTAAGAAAACGACCCTCATGGAGGTGGAGGAAAAGGTTTTCAAATCTTTAATTTGAAAATGAATTAGGTCGGCCAAATATGGGTGTGGGTCGGCCCTTTGAAGAATAAAATAATTTCAAATTACAAATTTAATTGTTAGGTCGGCCCAAATCTTGAAAGACAAGTTCACCATTTATGAAAAAGTCAGCCCAAATCAGTTCCAAGTTGGCCTAGGAGTAAATTGAGCGCCGAATTTCAAATAAGGTCGGCCTAGAGTTGGCCATCTTGAAGTGAAATCAAAATTTAAAATTCAAATAAGTGTTTGAGCACCAAATTCAAAGGAATGTCGGCCATAAATCAATAAACAATAATGTTTTTCTTGCTAAGTCGGCCAGCATGGGAAAGAAGAGGAATGCAAGTATAAATACATGGTTTGTGAAGAGATTTGAGCATTATGGTTATGTAATGTTTCTGATTTTTCCTTAGTGGATCTGCAATGCCGTTGCAACTATTCCAAGGATGAAAACCCTTGTGAATACTAGGTGAGTTGGACGAAAACCTAGCTCATCTCATGGAGGCTTCATGACGGAAGTCTAATTGTGCTTCATTGGAGAATTTTTGAAGGTTTCTTGAGCGATCATGCTACATCTTTTACAACAGATTTATTGAAGACATTTGTTTGAAGATCTATGTTGAAGACACTTGCATTTTGGCGACACATCTTGAGGATATTCATTGGATATCATTGAGCGCCATCTTGAGAAGATTCATATGCACAATTGAGGTTGGATTAAGCGCCATTGCTGTGTGGTTAGTTTCAGATTCAGAGATCAGATTTGAATTGCAGAATGGAAGACATTGAAGGCATCATCTTTGAAGACATTGTAGATTCTTGTGCTAAGCGTGTAATGTCCCCATTTTTGGAATGGTTGCCATTAGAGTTGATTTGAGTCTTTCACATCACTCCGGGACAATTGAAGGACTTTTCATATGGATCTTGTGTTAGGAGGTGGACTTCATCATGTGTTGTGTGGATGCCATCATTACATCTTGGGATGCTCTCATTTGGATGCCTTGCTTTCGCCGCCATGGTCACATGGTATACATCATTATGGAGGTTATTGTTATCACTATCTTGGATGACTTGCACTTCAAAGGACCAATATTCTCCAGGTCTCATTTTGGCGCTCAAAGGATGGAACAAATACACTATACCTCCTATCTATGATGGCACTAGAAGAAGAAGTCAAATAATGATAAATTATATCTTTAATTTAATTTATCTTGGCGCCCTTGTAAAAGAAAGGCGGTTGGCCCTCTTAGAGGAGAACAAATACTCAAATTTTATATATATATAATCCTATCTAGGTCAGCTCTAGGAGATGGGCACCTAACACTCCATAAGGTTGGCCCTAAAAAGGGAATAAATACACTAAATAATGCCAGGTCGGCCAGCCTAAAGGGAAATTGGAAATATGTATATATACAAGTTGGATTTGTGGCATTTGAAGCATCATTCAAGCATCTATTTTCATACAACTTGGAGAGCGATCTCTAGAGAAGGATTGTGGAACGAAAACCTCACTATCCTAGGGAGAATTCCATCACGAGGATTCACTTGCACTTAATTATTTGAAGCAGACTTGTAGAGCAGATTTCATATCGGCTATGGAGAGCATTTATGATGGGCGACTCACCTACGGTTGGAGCAATTTGCATACAAGGGAGAGCGAGCCACATTGGAGCATTCATAGAGGTGAATTGGGCTAGGGTTTATCCTAAACCTAAGGCGCACCATCTTGAAGAAGAGCAACCTGCTCTTAGGGCAGATTCATGGTGATTTGTGGCTGCTTGGAAATTAGGGTTTGAGCAGATTTGTTACAGCAGACTTATTCCTTCTCATTTGGCCTTCATTGGATTTTGTTCTCGCATAATCTTGGTATGTAATTATTGGCAATTGTGTCTACTTTGTGGCTGGGCTATGTGGCTGGTTGCCATCATCATTTGTCTGCTCAAACTTCATATTTACAGCAGACTTCATGTTCCTTATGTTTGGTGTAATTTGATATGTTCTATGTATGTTTCGCAAGGAATATAATCTACATGCTTGGGCGAATCATTTGGTGTGTTCATATTTGATGTGTGCCATGATTTATGATAAATACAAGCAATTGTTTCAAGTCTGATTTTGGAGCAGAACTAGGGTTAGGGCAGTATTGTAAAGTGCAGAAATTTTAGGGCAGAAATCAGAGAATAGATTGGGAAAGCCCGAAAATCCACATTAGGGCAAAATATCCCCATTTGGGATATTACAGTGCGCCAACTTGTGCTGGAGAAAATCACCCTTATTTTGTGCTTGCATATTGATCCTTGGCATTGCTTTGGAGGCCATTCTGATAGCAGATCTGTAGCAGCAGTATTGGCATCACATACCGGCATAATTGAAGACTCTTCGCCCTCATCCAACCTTACAAGGGGCAGCGATCATTATATGAAGAGGGCAGCAGCATTGTAAGTCACTGACTTCTATTTGCATCCATTTGAAGACCCTTGGATCACAATCATCATCCTTTGAAGGCCGATCTGCTATAGGAGTGATTCGCCACCTTTGCTTGGTCATGTTGACACCATATTTGGTATGTTAAAGTTTATCATTCAACTCTGATTTCTGTAGCAGCTCCATTGTGGATGTAATTTTGGCTACGCTAGAGCCATGAACTTGTTGTAATTTCATTCCATACAATTACAAATTGTAGCAGCAGACTGTTGACTCAGAAAATCATATTTGCTTCATCTATATGTTTGCTTCTTGATGTCATATATTGTTGTATGAGTTCATGAATGATTTCATCATCACAAGGATTCATTATTGCTATGTATTTTGAGCAACTTTTATGCATATGTGCTTGATATCCATCTTTGTTTGAATCAGAAAAAGAGCAATCAGTCCTAGGGTTTCATGTTTGAAATTTGAAATTGAGAAAATTTGTCCTAAAACCTAGTTCGGCACATTTCAAAATAGGCCATGGTTAGGTATCTCATACTCGGAAAATTTTCCTTCTTTTTTGGCCGCAAATTTCTTCCTCAAAAACTTGCCGTGATTTTACTAAAGAAATTCCCTGAAATCCCTTTGCTAGGTTGCGAGATTCTGATCCTGCCTTAATGCTCTAATACCACGAAGGAAATTCCAATCTAGATGACTAATTTCCTAATGTTAGAAAACATTGAATCAATCACACAATAATTGAAATTCCAAACAGAAAAAATGAAATCAAGAGAGATAATTTACATCTTCAAATCAGTTTTGCATTCCTTCGAAAGCTTACAAAGAAATCTCCACAAGATGTTCCTTACAGTTGCATGGAATTATATCACTATGTTCATTGAGTTACAATATTCTATCTTGCACCTATCTTTATTCTATTCAGCTAATAATCTAATCTTGAAAAAACACCTTATCTCACGTAGGAGATGACTTGGAGGATAAGTTTATATCATTAGTGTATATCAACACTTTATTAAACTTAATTAGCTAAATAAAAGAATTTCTTTTTATCACTTAAGTGAAATGCAAAAGAGAATTAACTCGAACCACTTGCACATTCACACTGAAGTTGTGCATAAGTTCCGAACTGAGCTAAAAAATCAACACTTCTGGGCAAAGAATCAATTAACCTATATGCTTTCGAGTGCTCAATATAACCAACAAACATCGTTGCGCTATATCTATTTTTGAACTTAAAAGTATGATATAGGCATTAGCAAAAGATTTGAAGATAACTTGTCTCTGTTTTCTGCCTCCAAGCTTCCTGAGATGTCATGCCTTGAAGTGCCTTTTAAGGATTCTTGTTAAGTAGATAGACAACAGTATGGGCTGCTTCAGCCCAATGTTTCTTCAGGACTCAATTTTCTTTGAACATGCTTCTCACCATATCTATAATCATCCTATTCCTTCCCTTAATCATGCCTTGCTGAGTTATATGTGGTGTTGATAGTTGCCTATGAATCCCTTCTTTCAAAAATGATCAAATGTCTTAGAAATTTTCTCCTATCGTCAGATCTGAAAGCCTCAAACTGCTTATCAGTTTGATTATCTACAAACAATATCAAAATGCTTAAATTCCTCAAAAGCATCTGATTTCTTTTAAAGGATACACATCCACATCTTTCTGTTGTAATCTCAACAAGCAAGCTTTACAACCTTTACAATCAGCATTTGTTATATGCGAACAAGCTTGAGAAACCCCATTACAGCTGTCACATACATTTATTCTCTTCTGTCGTTTCTGTAATCTTCAAGCGCCTTGTCATCTTCCATCACAAATGGAGAACCCACAGGAAGGAGAAAGAGAGCTAAGGATGGAAATCTGGGTCCCTAAGAACTCCATCATACAACCATCTTCTCATACCTCGGATTTGCAATATCCAGGTGTGGGAATTTTAAATCTCATTTGCAATTTGTTTAGAATAGATAATTAATTAGTAGAATAGTTGATTATATTAGTTTAGTTATCCAATTTCTCTAGGATTGTAAGTTTGTAACACCTCCTTGGATTTAGGATAAATTAGTGTTAGATCGGTAGATTAGATTTAAATTCCAATTTGTTTCTTGCACATTCATTATCAAACAGCAACATTGTTTCTCATACAACTCTGCAGACAACAAAACACATCCAACAATTGGTCAATACGGATCAAGAAAACAAAAAACTTTACATTCAACCTCGCACGATTAAGCAAACAATCCATTTGATTAAAAACAATCATTTACATACTAAAATCATTTAGTAAAAACCCACATTTTCAACAGATAACCAGCTTTTAATCCAAAAACAAAGAGGGAAATTGATTCATTTAGGAATTGCTTGCATGCAGATGGGTTTCCCATTGCTTTTTTTGCATTATGATGCTTAATCATTAATAGGGAAAATAACATTTATTGCTTATTTCTGTATTTGCATTCTCATTCACGTAGTTGCATGCATACACATTTAAATATAGAAAAAGCATAAAAACAATCATTTAGTTTCATTTTATTATTAGAGATATTTAATACTTCTGCAATAAAGTCGTTTTAATGACTTAAATTAGATTAGTCTTTTTCTAATATTTTAGTTTTTTATTATAAGTTTACATGCATTGGACATGCAATAATGTAAGTTCACTTCGAACTCTATATAAGATGTGTAACGTCTTTGTAATTGTCAATCCAATTGAATAGAATATTATATTTTGTTTTATTTCGTTTCATAAGATGGTATCATAGCGGGTTTGTTAGGGTTTTTGTTCTAAACTCAGGCCAGATCTGAGTTGCACAAGGCTTGAGGAAAATCACAGATGAGATACACCAGGTCGTAGAAGGCGGATTTTCGTGGGATGAAATTACGTTTTTAGATGGCGGATTTAGTGCTTGAAAATCAAGTGTTTATTCACCGATTTTTTTTTGTTTGTTTGTTTGTTTGTTTGTTCTGTTGAGACCTGTTTTCAAAGGCCGTGACTGGAAGACAGGCGGTTTTGTATTAACCACCCTAGTTTTTTTTATATATCAACTGAAATGAAGATGCAATCATGCAAACTCCTCAACACCTTCTGATCACCTAGATCCCGATGTGGGCAAGGTGAGAGCATATAGTGCGTTGGATCTACACAACTATCCAATGCAACAACCAGAGAGTATGCAATTAAAATGTTCATTGCGACACACTAGGTGGCCACGCCGTTCACGATCTATGCTTATTCAACAGAGTGGTCGATGCAAAACAAAATGATCACACTAGGCGGCAGAGCCGACCACATTTGCACTTATTCAGTGGAGTGTGATATGCAAACAAAATGAGCACACGAGGCGGCAGAGCCGACCTTATCAACACTTATTCAGTGGACGTGTGAATGCAAGCCACTGGTAGAATGACTAAGCTGATTTAGACCAAAATGGTCGATAATATCAAGCTTGTTCGATGTCAAAACGAGCCAGTATTGGAACGCTATATTAACTGGCGGTAAACCATCCAGTTTTACATTACGAAAATGCATGCAATAATGATGCCTTCAGTGGTACTACCTTTCAGGGTTACAAACAAGTATGAGATGCACTATCAATGACAAATTTGCAAGTAAATAGTGTGCAAACATCATTTTTATAAACTCTGAAATCAATAATCAGACTGCTGCAATAATTATATCAGATCATTGACACTCAGAAATCTCAGGAAATTTTGAAGGAATTGTGCTTACAATGAGGGATAACAGAGGCACACTAAAACAGAGAAGAACTGAAAAGTTGATCAAGACTACCACTGTCCCACAACTGAACTCAACTGAAGATATCACACTAAGGACACAAATTTCTGATCTGACCGTTCTGAAACACAGAAAATAACCAAGCCACCAAATTGTACGGCCTGCTCAAATATCATAGAATAAACTGGGAATCATTCCCAAACTGATCAGTATAGAAGGATAATGGCAAAGCATCTCTGCACAACAGATTTGGTCAAGTAAGATGCAGCGCTTCTATAAGAATTTTCTCACGTCACTCCCAAAGGAGTATGTACAGCAAGACTACTGTATGGCTTTCTCAATACTATGAAAATCTGCTAAGTAATAGTTAATGAAGAAAGACTAAATCTGATTGGAAGGGTGGTTCCCACAAAACATCAAATAAGACAAGGTCTTTGAGGAACCGAATCCTTCCAGAAATCCACGCTTCATATGGTACAACTTGCTAATCATACGATGCCCATGAGAAAGAGGTACAGTAAGAAACTCCTTCAAATTCCGTGTTTGTTTTTGACTCCTCTACTAGGAATATTTAACCATCAGTTTTTAGGCTTTAGCTTATATAGAACTTTCAACGCCTAGCTTAGAAAAGTACAGCCTCCCTCCATGGTACGACCTTCCTCCTTGGTACGGCTCCCTTCAATAAACACTCCAAACTTCCAAAATAAACACTGCAAGCTTAACACACAATATCAAATCCAAAATCTTCTAACAATTACTCAGAAAACATCAAAAGTATCCATCCGCAACAACAACTGGAAAAATCTCACTTTGCAGCATAACTGTGATCTCAAGATGAAATCACCATATCCAACTAGGAGGGTTTTCATCCTCAAAAGTGGTATTCCTAGAGGGTTTTTGTCCTCAAGAAATAAGGAAGAACTCAAGTTCTCTCTTAGAGCAAAAACAATTTCTAAAATGATAGTCTAACCTTCAGTCACAAGGTTCGAGTTCATGTTCGTGTTCGGCAACTATAAAATTCTGGTGAAGTTCGACAAGGGGTAAAAAAATTCGTCATTAAATTCGCCTATATAAATTTGATTTTTTTTAATTTTAATTAATATATCCATAAGTGACAAATTATAAAAAGATAGTTTAACATTGCTAAATTATATAATTTAAATTATGTAGTTTACCATTACTAAATTATATAATTTAAATTATAAAGTTTAACAAAATAGTTTAACATTGCTAAATTATATAGTTTAACCTATAATTTAACATTGCTAAATTATAAAAAAGATAGTATTATTTGGTATATAGTTTAACCTATAAGAGGGTATTATTTGGTGTATAGTTAGCTGATAGGCTTTAATATGTGAGCATTATAGTGCTCGAAATTGTCTCACACCGTAAAAAAAAATCACGCCAGAAAATTTTCTAAACTCGTCGGTTGTTCCTATCGGCATATTCCTTGAACCCCCTATGGGTGCAAGTGCTAGTTTCTATCGTTGCCGCTCCAGTTTCTATTGACGTCGCTCATGGTCTCCATTTGCAGGAGAATGAAGTCATGGGAGAAAATGAAGTTTGCAATCACAGGGAATGAAGTCGCGGGAGTCTCTAATAAAAATAAAACCTAAAACGCTCATGTCATAAATTTATATATATTTTATTATAAAAAAAGTGCCTTTAACTCTTACGAATTTAATGCGAACTTCAATGAATTTTTTACCCTGTTTAAAAGTTCGCCGAATTTCGAACCCTATGCCAGAAACTCGGCGAACTATGTGACTTAGGTCTAACCTCAACAATGAGCTCAACTCCTCCTTATAAAGGCACTTTTAGGGCAACACAGGTGAGAATAAAATATTAATTTTCACTTTTCCCTCAAATTCTCGTCAAAGTAATAAAAATAAACCTTTTAATATGCTCACTGAAGACACTTTATGCCCCCCATGCCTAGTGCCCCCTTTCTAAACAACTTTAAAGTCACTGTATAAAACAATTAAAAAGCTGTCAACTAAAAATTATAAAGTTACTTTATGATAGCTTAAATAATTATTTAAATAAATTTTCCCTTCCACCATCCAATTAGTCTACGGGAAAACATTGGAAAATAGGCTAATGGTCTCTGAACTGTTTGCAAGCGAGAAGGGGACATTACAGGTTTCATCACATTTTTTAGGCGATTTTTTCCAAAATCATGTTTTTCATCCTTGTATCAGTTGCGGATTTGTGAATGCGACCTCTATTTTTTTTTGAGGCCGCGAGTATGAATCTTTGCGCCAGTAGGGCATAAAATCGGACATGTTCTTTGCCAAATCACGCCTCCTAGCAATCACAATTTTCCAGTCACATGTTTCTGCATCTGCGGCGCTAGGGATTTTGTGGCCTTTGTTCTGGAACAACAATGAGCTTTAAAAAACGTGGATTGTTTGTGTCAAGAAAAATTGTGTCTATGTTCCCTTCACAAATCTAGGGTTTTATGACTAGTTTGGTGTAGCGGCTAGGGTTTCTGATGAAAGTTTTTACTCATGACTAGGGCACACAAAATGTTTTCAGTTTATGCAGGTTGCTCTAATAGCAGCTAGGGCACATGAATTTTTTCGTTTGTTTTACTAAACAAGGGTTTTTGAAAGAAGTTATTTTCTAAGAGATTTTAATTTTTAGAAATGGAATTTCCATTGGATAAATATTTCGGTTTCAACTTCCACACCTGCAAAGTTAAAATCTAGATGCAATTGATGCAAAAAAACTTGTGGGGAATCGGAAACGGAAATGAGAAACTTCCTACGGATGCTAGTAAAGTACTGGAATGGTAGCGGAGATGATAAAGCCAAAGCCATCATTGGCTTTGCTCTTTCCGATTCAGAGTTACATCACATAGATCTCACAAAATCATCTAAGGAAATCTGGGAAAATTTGAACACGTTTGGAGCAAAAGTGGTTAATGCTAAGTTTTCTTTAAAACTTCAACTTTTCAAGTTCAAGATGACTGATGGAGTCACTATGTCGAGCCACGTAAACAATCCGAGATCTCTTCTTCGACAACTAGCAAAAGTCAGCGCTACAGTGGATGATGCGGATGCTAAAGCCATTTTATTGAATAGTTTGCCTTCAAAATTCAGCAATGTCATCTTTATTCTTAGTCAACTTTCTATTAAAACTCTAGAAGATATGATTTCAGCTCTCATAGCTGAAGAAAAGAGGACTATTGCAGGGGGTGCAGAAGATGAACCTCAAACTGAGGTAGCATTATACGCAAATCGTAGAAGATTTGATAAGGACAAAAAATGGACAGAATGCTACAATTGCAAGAAAATGGGTCACATAGCTTGGAACTGTATAAATCGGGCAACTGATATTCTCAATGGAAAGATCAGAGAAGCTAATGTAGCCATTGTTGAAGATCCTTTGGATGCTGAGGATGGTGGAGAAGTTGCTTTTTATGCATTCTAAAGAGGCCCGGTTCTTTGAAGACAGGAAGGAATCCAGAGTAGTTGAAGCTCAGTATTGATAGTTGCCAAATTAGCTTGGGAGTCTGTGGATCTGGGGAGTCATACCCTTACGAGGCTCATGAGACAACATGATGGAGCTCTGTGAGTGTAGCTCAACTTGGATTGTTGTCCAATGGTTCGGGGGATTCATTATTTGGGAGTTCGGGGAGGTGGTAATCCGGGAGCTCGGGAATTCAGCTCGGGAGCTATGCCTTTACGAGGGTTACGAGGCAACTTGATAGAGGTCTACCTGGTTGAAGAACTGTTTTCAGAGAAAAGCTTCTGAAGAATTTATGATTCTGAATGTTTTTAGTTTGCCTATGTTAGTTTGTTTTGTTTTAGTGTAGTATGTCTTAAGAGGGGGTATAAGAGACATTTAATACTTACTTTTGTAATAAAGTCATTTTAGTGACTTAAATTCAATTAGTCTTTTTCTAATATTAGTGTTTTATTTTTAGTTAAGTTTACATGCATTGGACATGCAATAATGTAAGTTCACTTCGAACTCTATATAAGATGTGTAACGTCTTTGTAATTGTCAATCCAATTGAATAGAATATTATATTTTGTTTTATTTCGTTTCATAACATTTATGTATTGTTGATCTTAGCTTCATAAACACTAAAAAGCACAAAAACAAGAAAAAGAGCAATCAAAACACTAAAAAGCCAAAAAGAACAGAAAAAGCAACAAAAACAATAACATCTAGGTCCTTCCATATTTGAGCCAAAGAACTCTCAAACTTAGTCTTGAACGGAAAAACAATCAAAACAAATAAAACAACCAGCTCCAACAGGTACAAATTGTCAACTGGGAGACTTTCATTCATTCATTCTTCACTCTCATTTACATTTGAGCATTTCAAGCCTATATTTATTCAGGAGTGAGAATTGATTGGGTAGAAGAAACTTGGAAAGAATTAAAAGAACAAATACTTGCCTTCACTGCTATAGAAGTCTTCAAACAGGAAGCTGCCTTAGAAATCATCACACAAGAAAATGAACATAGGATAGCCATTGAATTGGAAATTCAAGAAGCCCTTTGTGAGTTAGTGGCTATTCGTGCAAATATTGCCCTTGAAAACGCTTGTCAAGAGCTTTACACCATATGAACGGAAGTCACTATACCCAATGCAACTATTGTGCCTCAGCTTAACAATACTACTATCTGTAGGGAACTTTTTCCTCATGAAGAGAACCACCCCACGAGAGTGGACACAGTGCAAATCAATATCATTGCCACTCACAGACACTTCTTCCATGAGAAGAAGGTAGTCCTTTGGATTCTCTGTCACTCCATTTGCTCTTGCCATATGAGTGGGAGTGATCTATTAGCAAATTAATCAAATGCGTGCAACACGTGTACATGCCCATTTGTGATTCACACACAGTAATGGTGAGTCATATTTGGAGTGTACAGGCCCTGCCCCTGCATTGACTCAGAATATTGACAAGCCTGGCTAAGCTCTGGTCTTACTCGGTCATTTTAGACCCAAAGGCTTGATCATAATAATAAAGCTTTGTCTCTTTCATCTGAGAACCCTGCAAACCCTTTTGTTCATCTTGATAAAAAAACTAAAGAGTTTTCAGCACCTGCCCACCAGTATGAAGATTATATTTTGCCAAGGCAATGCACAATAATCACAATAATATGCAGCTGGCAGGCACCAAAATTGAGGATATCTCCATCAAGTTTTGCAAAAGAATATAAAAGGGCCTCTTAATCTGCTTTCTTGAATGGTGCATGGCTCTCCTTGTCAACTGTTCTCAGGCTCAGAAAAAATGTAATCAACACCAGAGTGATTACCTCCTCTATTTAGTGGAGATCTTCAATATCAAAAAACATGGTGTGGAGGCTATTGAGCACCTGATAACTGCTGATGAGGCCAAAAGAATGTCGTATGAACATCTGCAATAACAATTAGAAGAGCATCCCAATCCCAAGCAACAAGCTGTGCTTAGCGAAATCTCTACTGAGGCTGCACTCAAAGCTTTGAATGGACTTGTGTCCTCGCAAGCCCCAAGGGTTGTCTTCCCACACAAACTGGCCTCTTCAAGAATTATATCCAACTCCAGCAACAATTTTTTTTCCTTATTTGTTTTGTTTTTTCAAAATTTTTAATTTTTTTAATGTGGCTGGCTGTAGGAGACAGCTGGCTATCTTTGGGATGGTTGGGGGACGTCTAGGCACCCCCTGGCCATCCCCTGTGGTCCCCTTCTGTTTTTTAGTTGTGCTAGGGATGTTCCTAGCCATCCCTGCATCCCCAAAACGTCTTAGGGATGAGAATGGCAGGATTTGCCCAGGGGATGCGTCCCCATCGAACATAGGTTCTAATTTAGTCTTAAATAACAAGTATAGCGGAGCATTATCAAATATATTGAGCTTAAGTGGTAAAAGTAGAAATTTACAATTTATCTGATTTGCAGACGTGCAAGTATTGGTAGAAAAATTAAATTTAGAGTGATTGATTCTTATATCTAGTGAAATTCAAGGTTTAAAAACTAAAAAGGAAATCAATTGATTTTAAGTTAATAATTTTTTTAATTTTTTAAAATTAGTACTGAATGCAGAGGATAGTGTAAAGGTTACAGAGAAGTGACTGCTAGATGACATGGGGGCTGAAGGTGAGGGCTGTGTAGTTGAACAAGAAGAATATTGTCATTCTTTTTATTTGTTTTCTTTTTTGTGTTTGTTTTGTTTGCTTCCTAGGAAATAGTTCTAATGATTTAGAAACTTGCAAACATTTGTGAAAATAAAATTGACAGTGTAGCTGCGATCTAAAAAAATGAGTGTTCTTTAAAAAATGGTGTGGGGATGCCTTGTTGTCCTCGGGATGATTGCACATCCCTAGCTGTCCCAGGGATGACAAGGCATCCCTGGACACACCCTGTAGAGGAGAACATCCCCAAGAATGGCCCCTGCAATGGAGGGCCAACCTGGGAATGCTCTCTTTGCAGGCGGTGTCCAAAGGGATGACAGCGAATGTTTTGTCCCCGTCCCACTGTCCTTGTCCCTCAATAAGTAGGTAACATTGCTTGACACCTAATTACCATTGCCAAGTTCACATACTTGACATCCTTGTTTAATTTTCCATATGCATATCTTTATTATATTAATCATGATTGGTGTATGATATATAAAAATTGCATCCTACTTTATAAGCCCTTATAAACATTGATCCTTACTATGATTATAAATAATTTGAATACCAGGGTTACACGGGGATGCATTCCCCCCTCCCTATCCGTGTCCCCATTCCCCCCGGTGTCCATAGGTGCCTAATGACCTTGGGACGTCTTGCTGTCCTGTTGGACACCCCATCGATGGTCTGAATTTTTTTTAACCAAAAAAATCTACTGTATGGAGAGAAAGTGTATGGTTGCATGCAAATTTACAGCTGTAGAAAGAAAGTATAGAACTTAAGTATAGAACTTTTGAATGACTGCATACAACTATAGAATGGAAGTGTACAACCATTGAACGACTGTATACAACTGTAGGATGAAAGTGTAACGACAACATGCATTTGTTACTCTTTTCATCAATATGAAATTGTGTGACTGCATGGAACTATGGAAAGAAAATTTACAGTTGTTGAATGACTGCATACAACTGTGGAATCTACATGCACCCCTGTTGAATGGCAACATACAGTTGTCACCCTTTTCATTGATGAGCAATTCTATGACTGCATACAGCTGTAGGAGAGCAGATACAGGTGCAGAATGAGCAAAAGCATACATAGCAAAGTGAAATCATGCATATGTCAAATGGGAGCATACAGTTGTAAGAAATGTATGTTGTCTTTGGGCCTTTTTCGTAATGAAAACATTGAACAATGAGATCATAATTTTTTATTTTTTATTGCTGCTATACTTGAACCAATGAAAATTTTACATTGAATATCAGATTTGATACATTATATGGATGCCTAATCTTGAATTTTTATGTCATGTATGGCTAAACTTGTAAAAAATTGAATTTATATATATTTCCTCAGCTGTCCCAAAACCCTCTGGACTGCCGTCCCCTGCCATCGTTGTCTCCGAAATGCCGTGGGACATAGTTGAATACCTTTATGATACAATTTTCTTCTTTTAATAAAAAAAATTAGCACCTCAATCAGTTCAATGATGAACAATATTATTTGTTGAACACCATATGTATAAAAAATTTAGTTTCTTACTTGAGTTTTTCTTCTCAATTGATTTTTGTTGTGATAGGTTTATTGCTTTCTGACAATACCTCCACAAACAAATTCATATACCTTATTTTAAAAGAAAAATTGGAATCCTTTATAACCAGGTCTATTTCAGCTTGATGATTGGTTATTAGACCAAGGGCTTTAGAAAGCGTTATTAAACTATCTTGATCATCTCTATAAATTCCCGCATATCCTACCTTAGGTCACTTGATGAAATCTAATAAAATGCAAAATATAAATACTTTCTGCACAACTATTCTTTATCTTTATTGTTTTGTCTTTTAAAAGAAACTTTTGATGCTATAACATAAAGGATTTTCCTGGTGCAGGTGTATAAGATCTGAGATGGAACAACTAAACTATGATATCAGCATGGTAGAAGCAGATTTAGCATATTGAAAGCTAAATTCCAAAGAAGAGCTTGTTTATAATTTTTTTTAATGGTATCCTCATTAGTGTCAATTCCATCCCTTTTGGTGGGAGGAGTCCCCACCCAATCCCACAGTCATTGCATTAAATTCAAATATATAAAATATGATTGGAGCTATGTACTGCAAGCAAAGAACTTTCCTGTGCTAGCACAGTGTGGTACTGTATTTCGTTCGAAAAGGAGAGGCGAAAAGAAAACACCTACCAATCCTGAGCATGTGGTTCGGTTGATAGTGAAGTGTTCTGAAGAGGGAGTTGCAACTTTAGCTAAATTACTGGAAAGACACTCCAGACTGGTGCAACTTGAAGAATGTTTTCTTCTCTTTGACATATTTGGTAGAAGAGATAAATGGCTCGAGGCTCTGGAGGTAACCTTTGATGCTTCTTTTATTCACCTTAATGCTATACAAAAAGCTCAATTTTAGGGAACAGGGTTGAACTCTTTGCATTGGCTTATGTGTTTTTGAAAAATGGTTTTAAATCCTTGTGTTTTTCTCCTCCAGCTATGTGGCATAGAAGAAAGCCATTTTTATTACATCAATGATATCAGTAAAGGAAAACAATGCGAAACTCCCCTTGGCTTATGCATTGAAACAATTGAGTAATTGGATACTTAATGGTGACAAGCACAACCATGAAAAACTTTCGAAGGAATTTGATTAATGAATGGGACATGAATTCATTGCGTTTTTAGATTCCAAACTTTGCCATTGCATATTACCATAGAAAGTTACAATTGCTTAATTTGACAACTTCAATTACTTGGTCCAAACTGACTCTAATGACACAATAACAAGAAGTAATGCAACATTGCCAGTTAACCAACTACCTTAGGGAATTTAAATTCAAATAGCATGCATAGCTTGAATACAAGATTCACTAGTGTTTTATTGCCTGAATATCTCTTTCAAAATTCATTGGAGATTTTGATGCCCCACTCTTGATTTTCTGTTCATCTTAAAAAATTTGTACCTTTTGATCCAATTAAAAAACAAGAAAGATTCTTACTGAGAAATTCCCAAGATAGCTTTAGCACAAGATTTCACAATTATGCATTATTTATCCATATATTGTTAGAGAATGCCAAGTTTTCATTTGATTAGGTTGTACCACCTGTAACTGAAGTCAGATGCCTCCAATTAAACCTTCAACAGGATAGAGATTGAAGTATCAAAAGGGAGGTGTATGACACTTCGTTGGAACTTGGAGATGAGACATCTCAACCTCTCTGCCACTAGTGTACAGGTTGGCCTTTTGCTAGTGCCACAGTTCAAGTATGCCTCAGTCAGCCTGTACCCCAACACACAAACAAAGACAGACTAAATACAAAGTCAAGTCAAAGAGTAGAAATGGAGCTGGTTCAAAGATGGGTTAATGAAGAGAAATAATGTTTTGAAAAAAGCATGGGAAAGATACTGTTCCTTGTTTATTTATAGATTCAGGGATACAAACTAAGATTCTCGCAAAGGATGTCCACTTCATTAAGGGGAATCCCCACTTTTATGTTGCAGGGCCAAATGAGGTCTATACAGTGAGTTGAGCAAGGTTGGTCACTAATGTAAGTTAAGCAAGGTTGATCACTTATCTAGCATAGGGTACCAATGACATTGAGTGGACTGAAACTATATATGGTGAATTGGTAGGACAAATTACTGACAAAATAAGAGATCAAAAGGTGTTGTAGTAGTACATCACTGTTTGAAGGATTCCAAAATATAAGCCACACCAAAAATAGTATGAAAAAAAAGAGGGAAAAAATACGGTTGAGGAGACAGTGTCAGAAACTTTGGGTCGATGGTAGTGCATTTTGGTCTGATAGAATGGTGACTCATATCATGCAAATCACAATTCCCATGTATAGTTGATAGTTCAAATGGAGGAATATAGTTGCACAATTTTGTGAATTTATTTAAATTAGATTTCAAGCGCACACATGTACCAGATGGAGTACAAATAACACTTAAATGCTAAAAGGTCCAACTTCCTTTCTTCCAGTTTTCTCAAGGACCCCTCCATGTCATCTTTATTCATCAATGAAATGCCAGCTTGGGCATCAGGATGAACTTTGGGGAAATGCTACAGCATGGGACAGGGTGTTATACGTCTTCCCTCAATGGCACATTTCAATCAGGTTTGAACTTGAGACTTTTCATGTTCAACAATGGCTGATGTGGCATAACATACAAAACCCAACCAGCTGGCTGCAACGTGGCATAGATAAAACTTCTTTCCCTATGTGGCTGGTGATGGTTTTCTTTTTTGTCTTGTGTGTAGTAAAAATTACTATGCGACAAAGGCAGCACCATCAAGTTCCCCTTGCTGTGACCTTAGTCAAGACCCCTTTGAAAGATCCCCTACCAATTCTGATCTTAAATTTTCTAATTTTTGGATTTGCTGATTTGTTGTTTCAATTTTTTTGTCTTTGACCAGCGAAGTGTAAGTTGGTGTCTTTGCTTGAGTGCTGATTTGTTTGTTGTTTGAGTTTAAATGATTGTTTTGTTTCAGGACCTTAACTATTGAATAAATAAAAAGACAACACTTGCACATCAATAGGACCCTTTTAAACTGATTAAATCAAGTCTGCTTACAATTTTAGAGGTCTGATTTCCACTATATCAGACTATAACAGCAACCCCAAGCCCTTCTATGATGCAATATTAAACTACCCAAAACAATAAACGCATACCCGGAAGCCAACGCTCAATTTTTGGAACATTTAGTTGCTGAAACCCTAATTCCCAGCTAGGGCTTGACTGAAAATGACTCCCATTTTGAACGGCCAGCTGGTAAAGGTGCTGAAATGAGGAAATATGCTACTATGAAGACCCGATCTGTAATTATACCTTGACAATCCACTGCTGCAATCACTCCAACTGCAATATCAACCTCTAATGACATCCAATGAAGCCCAAACGGAAATCCAGAATAGATTTCCCTGTTATGTGAACTGGGTTGTCGTCCAATCCACTGTCCTCCAAGGGGTTTCGTCCTCAGAAGAGCTACAATCTGCTGAAAACTCTATCCAGAGCTCCAAACCTGCACTTAGCTTTTTAGAAAATGAGAATAGAATGCTCAAAAGTGAGCCCAATACATTGCTTTATAGCCTCCATCCTCATTTTTCCACAAAAAACATTAAAATATTCCCTCCAAAAGGGGACACCCACCTTGAGGGTCTCTTTCTCATGAAAAAGAAGGGCCACCTTTTAAAAACAACATTGGGGCTACTAGGATGGGGACCTTTTCACTATTCACCATCTAATTCTCTGTTACTATTCACTTTCCACTATTCCTCTTCTAATTTTTTGTTACTATTCACTCTTCACTATTCCATTAAAGCAACTCTTAGTATTTTCAATTCAACCCCTGGATTCATCAACAGACACCAAACTGAAGGGCTCGTAAGACTCTCAGCAAAGCTCCACTGCCCCTGGATAGGTCCCCTAACCACTCTGCTGACCTATGGGAACCTTGATAATAGGCCAACCACTGCTCATCTATGTGCCGTCTAGGAAGGGGACATTACAATCCTCCCTTCTCGGGATTGCTTGCCCTCAAGCAATAACAAATCTGCATACTGAAAATTATTGCCCAATGACAAGAGTCTCCATCCAATCATAACCCAAGTGGTTCCACATGTCAACAACACAATATAGATGAACAAATGACAAAAGATATCATCTCGAAAATGTGTCCATCCTACCAACATACCCGCTGCTCCACTCTGATGAAACCAATATCGTACCACAAGCCATAACACAACCTCAATAAAATCCATGTGAAATAATGCACCAATCAAATCAATACCTGGATTCCATACAAAAATATAGAGCCTGTTGTAAAAGATGAAGAAGAGATATCTCATCCTATCACCATGAAAAATCCATCCATTTAAGCAAATCAGCAAGACTATGTAGTCATGGACTCTCATGTGCCAAACAACCCACACGAATGGTCGCCAAATCTCGCTGTCATAACTCAGTCCAGCAATGTAGGTGATATCAAAGATATCATCAAACCAATACAAACCTAAGGAATCCATCTCACATTCCATGTCCAACCCATGAACATGACTCCACACACTTCCAAGCAACTGAATAGCTGGAGTAGGCCAAGAAGAAACCAGAAGTGTCATATGAATCCAACTGGGGCAGTCCCTAACTCATGATAAATTCAAGAATATGAAGTCACCAATCAATAAATAAACTGCTGCCACATCATAAGGGGTTCATGATAAACCCAAATGTGTAGTGTAGATGTCGTCATTACTTACCCAAGATAACTCTTGAGTGGCTGGTTCACTAAGAGTGTCATCAACAACATCATTATCACCATCAGGGAAATGACCAACAACAACTGAGCTTTCTGAATTAGGCAACATTTGCTCATCATCATCTAAAGAATGGTGAATGTCACGAATATGTTGTAGATGAAGCTTGGCCTTTTGAGCCCCCATCTTGGCTTGTTTTGCTCTCTCTAACCAACCATCAATCATCTTTTGGGACTGTTTTATATCAGCTGCCCCCAAGTGTCTAAAATCAGTCCTATAGAGAGTTGCATCAATTGAATTATCATGACCAATGCATGTAACTTGTGTACCAATCGACGTAGAATCAATATCACTCCTTTCCCAATGGTTAGAAGCTGCAATATAATTAGGAAGTGAGGATATATCCTTGTTGTTCAAAGTCAGCAAATTAGGACTGAAATCTTCATTCTTATCCATGCCTTTGAAGTCATCAATGTTAGAGCAAACAAACATGCTCTTAACTGTCCCATCCTTTGTCTCATTCTTTAGTGTCTTAAGCACAATATGTTTATCCCTGTGAGTAAACTCTAATATCATCTTGCTGAAGTCTTGGACAAATTTTCCATTAGATTTCAACCATTGAATACCTAACACCACTTCATTCTCCTTAATGTTGAAAACATCATCTACAAATTCAGAATTAGAGAAGTCCTGCTTCTTATCATGTAGAGAGTGGTGTATGTTACAAGTTTCCTTGGACTAATTTATGGCTGTTGTTCTAAAGTAAGCAAATTTAGTCCTCTTGGAAGAAGCAACATCAAAATAGCCATGCTTAACCAATGCATCATGTAAGTTATCATTTTGAAACTCATTGTCACCAATTACTCCATGAATAGGGGTTGCAAGTTCATGTAAATGAGAGAGTATCACGCTGCTGTCCCCAACCAGAAAATTGGAGTTGTTATCATACCATTTTGTAGTCCTTTTATCTTTCTCAAAGACCTTCATGTTCCACGATGCATGCTCTTCATCAAATGCTGGTCCTACGTGAGTCTCCCCATGAAATGTCTTAATGCTGATCCTCTTCGCTACCATATCATGGTGTGGCATAGGGCTGTCATTATGCCTTAGAAAGTTAGACACGTCCTCATACTCAAGTGAGTTACCCTCCACCAATTTAATCATATCTTCTCCTATGAAATGATGGTTATCAACAAGGGCTGATCCACAAGTTGAATCATGTGTACCATGTGTCATCAATGCTGTCCTAGGGCTGCCAATTGAATTATCATGCACATGTGTCCCTATTATCCGGGAGTCTTCATCATAGGTGTCTTTATTATGAATGATCAAGGAGTCATCATATTCTGAATTCCCTATGTCTTCCTCTTCAAGTGAATTCCTGATGACTGTCGCTGATTCACAAAGTGTTCGCTCAAATTTTCCTTCCATCTTCATTACTTGAATCCTTGAAGCATTTTCGAACAACGACAAACCATGATCCTTATGATACAAATCAGGTGTACCAAAATTTTCAGACTTGTACCTCTGTTCTTTCTTATCTAAATCTGCATCTCTATCTTGCTTGGTTGCTTCCATGCACTCTTCCTTTGGAAGGAACAAAGATCTCTGGTGTGCTTCCCTTTGCCTTCTTGCTTGCTCCAGCTGTTCACGTTTTGCCTTGACCTCTTGAAGGTGCTGTCTCGCTTGGGCAGCCACTGATTTTGCTTCTCTTGCTCTTTGTACCCAGTAGTTACACAAGACTTGTGTCTTCTTCACATCTGCCTAGGTCTGATGCAAAAAATCAGAACTGTTATAGCCTAAATTCTTCCCAAACTTACCACCTTTAGTGCCCAAATTATGAGTGCCAACAGTAGAGGGTTCTTCCACCTTCTCACCATGTATGTTAGCTGCCATCTCAGGAATCTCGTTCCAATGAGTGAAGTCAACATTAGGCTTGGACAAGGGGTCTCCATCAAAGTAGTGAGTGGAGTCTACTACTCCCATGTGTGACTGAACTTCAATAAGTGTTGCCTCTTCTCCTTCCATAGGAGTAGCTTTGATGGATGGAATGTCCAACATATCTTGATCACTTCCCTTCTTATGAACCAAGTCCATCTCAAGGATACCTACCCCATTATTTGATTCCATGCCAATATGATGTAGAGGGAATGAAACAATATTATCTAATGAACTCATACCTTGATGAACGATAACCTCCGTGGTGGCATGTTCTTCGTCCATATGATCATGGTGAATGTGATTCTCCAATGAAGCTTCTTCATCACTAAATGTCACAAGGCTGCAAGGTACCTCATTGTATGATTCTTCAATCCTTTTCTCAATTTGTTCAACTCCTACACCATTTGCCTTGTCATCTTGTACCCAAGGAGTAGCTGCTATAAAGGACCGATTTTCTGAATTATGCAAGGAATTATTGGACATGCTCAAAAGAAGACAATGATCAACAATCTCTCTATCTTTTTCTTTCACCAACTTGACAGCCATGTCTCTATCTCTAAGCAATTGCAAGTAGTCATCTTCCTTCACCATTGAATAGTCTTGCAAATCTTCCCAAACCAAAGGCTTTTGTTCCAAAAATCCTTGGTTGCCAAAGTTTGATTTTTCATCATGTGTAGGTGATGTGACATTATGGGAATCAACTATCACACTAGAAGATGCCTTATGATCACCCAAAAAATCCATACCATTGCTATCCAAATTGCTAACAAGATCTATGCTAGCCTTTAATGTAGAACCCTCTTGTGAAACCTCTTGCAAGGATGACATAGACAAATCATTACCCAAGGCTGTCCTAATGTCTTCTTGAGTCAAATCAGCATGTCTATCAAATTCACAATATAAGTTTTTGCATACCTTATTGGAACTTGAAGACACTAAATCATTCTCATGAAGAGTTGTATCACCTCTATGTGAAGATTCTCTATCCATTCCATGTATAAACAGTTCATCAACTATAGTGTGATATTTCTTCCTTGCTTGCTCAGTTTTGTGACAAAGTTTGGGATGCATATCCATATAGTCCTTAAAAGGAAAATTCTCCTTAACCTGTTGAGGAAGAATGCTATACTCCTCAAATATGCTAACCACTACCGCTTTTTTGTCTTGTGGTGTTGAACCTTTGCTAGTAGAAAGTGAAGATGATCCTTTAGAGAGTCCAAACTTTGAAAGTGATTCATCTAAACACTGCAATTTACGTATGATCTTGTGTTGTGTTTGTTCAAATTCCTTCCATGCCTGTTTATTGCTGAACAACTTTGCCATGATGACTTTTTGTTTTGCTGCCCAAACTAAAAACCAAATCCAAACTGACTTGTGCCCAACTAATTTCACACCAATTGAATGCAATCATTACCCAACAGGCTGGCAGGATTATGGCTCTGATACCACTGAAAGATCCCCTACCAATTCTGATATTAAATTTTCTAATTTTTGGATCTGCTGATTTGTTGTTTCAATTTTTTTGTCTTTGACCAGCGAAGTGTAAGTTGGTGTCTTTGTTTGAGTGCTGATTTGTTTGTTGTTTGAGTTTAAATGATTGTTTTGTTTCAGGACCAAATCATAAGGAAACCATAGAAAATGGAAGAGAACTATTGAATAAATAAAAAGACAACACTTGCACATCAATAGGACCCTTTTAAACTGATTAAATCAAGTCTGCTTACAATTTTAGAGGTCTGATTTCCACTATATCAGACTATAACAACAACCCCAAGCCCTTCTATGATGCAATATTAAACTACCCAAAACAATAAATGCATACCCGGAAGCCAACGCTCAATTTTTGGAACATTTAGTTGCTGAAACCCTAATTCCCAGCTAGGGTTTGACTGAAAATGACTCCCATTTTGAACGGCCAGCTGGTAAAGGTGCTGAAATGAGGAAATATGCTACTATGAAGACCCGATCTGCAATTATACCCTGACAATCCACTACTGCAATCACTCCAACTGCAATATCAACCTCTAATGACGTCCAATGAAGCCCAAACGGAAACCCAAAATAGATTTCCCTGTTATGTGAACTGGGTTGTCGTCCAATCCACTGTCCTCCAAGGGGTTTCGTCCTCAGAAGAGCTGCAATCTGCTGAAAACTCTATCCAGAGCTCCAAACCTGCACTTAGCTTTTTAGAAAATGAGAATAGAATGCTCAAAAGTGAGCCCAATACATTGCTTTATAGCCTCCATCCTCATTTTTCCACAAAAAACATTAAAATATTCCCTCCAAAAGGGGACACCCACCTTGAGGGTCTCTTTCTCATGAAAAAGAAGGGCCACCTTTTAAAAACAACATTGGGGCTACTAGGATGGGGACCTTTTCACTATTCACCATCTAATTCTCTGTTCCTATTCACTTTCCACTATTCCTCTTCTAATTTTCTGTTACTATTCACTTTTCACTATTCCATTAAAGCAACTCTTAGTATTTTCAATTCAACCCCTAGATTCATCAACAGACACCAAACTGAAGGGCTCGTAAGACTCTCAGCAAAGCTCCACTACCCCTGGATAGGTCCCCTAACCACTCTGCTGACCTACGGGAACCCTGATAATAGGCCAACCACTGCTCATCTATGTGCCGTCTAGGAAGGGGACATTACACCCTTTCAAGCTTTTGACTTGTCGTTGAGTTCATATTAAAGATCCATGTTTTTTAATCCCCAATGCCAAATGTGGCAACAGATTGCAAGGGCCTTCCTTCTGCCCGGGTCCAAATTTTCTTTATTCATTCTAGGGTTTGTAATTCCTTGAAACTCCATCTGCCTCTTTGGCTTATGCAGATTTAAATGTGACAGCCAATTATACAGGTTTAGCATGCAAGAATACCAGGGACAGGCAATGTTAAATGTCCCTATGTTCATTTTTAATCTTGGAAATGTAGCGAGATTGTTCATTTATGAGCTAATCCTCCTTTCTATGCACCAACTTTGTGATTCTGCTGATCCGAGTTTATCCATCGCCAAATCTGACCTAGGTGGAGTTATGGATCATTGGCATCATGTTTGGATTGAAAAGGATGGCCTTAGTATTTTTAATATACAGGTGGAATCCATTCCTACTGTCAATATCGTTAATTCTATTCAACATCTGCTGCCATCTTACAGGAATCTGAACACAGAAAATCTGTTGGACAGCATCAATCCTCTTAATAGATTGATGGGTAAGCAGCTAGGTTTTGCCCTGTGCAATAATTGTAACAGCTTTAAAAGGTATTTTAGATTTGATGGCTGCTATTGGAAATCGAAGCCAAGCCAACACTGTGATAACAGGTGAAGCCAAGGCCAACACTGTTACAACAGTCCAAGTCAAAGACAACACTGTTATAACAGTCCAAGCCAAGCCAACAACTGTTAACATACACAACAGCCGACTGCCATGACAGCCATAAACCATAAATAAAACTCTTTAGCATACAGCCTTCAGGGCCAAGTAAACTCATTCATAGTCAGCAAAAAAGGGCCCAAAACACAGCTGGCCAGGTGCCACAACAATAGTATTTCACAGTCAAGACCATTAAAACAAAGTCTCTACGTTTTCCAACACAATAGGAAATGCCCTTAGGCCAAACCAATGACCAATCCAAAAAGCCAAATTGTAATGTCCCCAATTGGAAACCAGCAATATGTTTGTATTCTTTTCTGAATTTATGAAATCAAATGAACTAAACAACAAATACACAAACTGATCACAAAATTTTAAAACCCTTATTTGCTGATGTACAATCAGATCTTGCTGATTTTAGTATAATCAAACCCTAGGGTGATGAAAATATTCAACTTTTGCAATATGAAACCCTCCAAACTGAAGCAATGAATTGAAAATTGAAAATAATGATGGAAAATACTTGAAAAAACCCTCAAACACTTCATAAGCCAAATCTGAATCAAATTTTGATAAATTTAATGGCTGGTACAAACCCTAGGTCACTTCAAATGCCCATATCAGATTCAAACATAAATGTGGAAACCCTCAAAGTCTGATTTTATTGATATTTGCAATGATTACAAGCTAGAAATTGTTCTAAAACAAAATCAGATCTGAAATTGTGGAACCAATCTCGCAAATTTTTCAAATTTAATAGAACTTTTTTGTGGTCTAACATTCATAAACACTTTATCCTCTATGCAAAAACCACGAGGCGATCTAGTCTTGTCTGTATAAAGCTTCCTTCAATCTTTGCTGGATTGTTTTGATTTGTTTATCATAATCCTGAAATAGTTTTGGCCCAATCATTACCCGGTTAACAAGACCATCCCATCTAAGATAAGTCTTACATTTTCTACCATACAAAGCCTTGAAAGGTGCCATCTTAATGGATGAGTGATAAAAATTGTTGTATGAAAATTTGACCAAATGGAGAAAAGCCTCCCATTTAGAAGGTTGGTCTATAGCATACATTCAGAGCATGTTTTCCACAACTTGATTAACCCTTTCGGTTTGACCATCAATTTCGATATGGTATGCAGAACTAAAGTTTAGTTTTGTTCCAAAAGCTACCATTAATGCGGTCCAAAATTGAGAAGTAAATAGTTTATCTCGATTAGAAATGATTGTATCAGGTATTCCATGTAACCTTACAATTTCCTTTACAAATTTTGATGTTAAAACAACTACATCATCATGTACTTTACTAGCACTAAAATGTGCTACTTTGGTTAGTTTATTGACAACAAATAGGATAGTATCATGCTTAAATTGATTCCTGGGTAAACTAGAAATAAAATCCATGTTGATCACAGACCATTACGAATCTGAGGTTATTAAGTTATCGGTAATATAACTAATTGTTAAAGTAGTTTTCTAATTAACTATAAGTTTAACTAATTTGGTTGTATCTAAATAAATAGCGTCTTATAGAATTAATTTACAAAATTGAATCTTAAAAACATTGTTTACTCATCTGAATCATAACAATAAGACAATGCTGTTAAAAAGTGTTTATTAAAATTAACCCCTCAAATTATAACAATTTGTCGATCCATTTGAGAAACTAGAAGTAATTAATACGGTTGTGTACCGCTTGGCATTGCCAGCTTCCTTGGCAATGATTCATAACGTTTTTTATGTTGCATTATTATGTAAGCATGCTACTGTTATTTCTTATGTACTGAATTGGGAGAATCTTCAGGTAGAGGCAGGACAAATGACACTCAAACCAGTCCAAATTCTGGACCAATGCAACGTTAACTTGTGTAATCGTAGCATACAAGTATTGGTTTAATGGGATCAAATGAGTCCTAGTAGTGCTACATGGGAAGACTGGGAGTTAATGGAAATAAATTTTCCAGCCTTATTTTATAACAATAATGTTTAAACTAAAACAATAAACTTATATTTTAACTTGTTATTGATGTATCTAGGATTGTATTGTTTTTAAGGAGGGTAGGATGTCACGGGCCTCCCTCATTGCACATCTTGTTTAAACTTGATTTTGACATTGATTACATAGATGGTAATTATGATGATGTCATTGATTATTGTTTGGCAACATATTTTGTGTAGGATTTGGTTTCTTGATTTGCAAGATAGGTTTGGTTGTCCAATTTGATTAATTTTGCGTATCAGTTTTAGCTCACACAATATAAACTGAATCCAATGTTTATATTGATTTTGGTTTTGCGGGAAAATTGTACCATAAGCATAAACATTTTATATTAGAGAAGGGGCACATGGTAAGGTACAAGTGGTTGGAGACATTGGTTTAATGATTGTTTTTTGACGTTGTCTTAAGTGATGTAGTTGTTGTAATTATTATTTGGGTTCTTTGATCATTTTGACCTTCATTGCTTGAAGTTATTGTGAGTTACTGTATATGCCCATTGTTGTCAATATTTTTCGTATATCCTTACATATGTTGTAGATTAACATGAATATATATATATATATTTATTTATTTATTTATATAAAGATATATATTCATATTTGTATCGGACTCTTGTATGTTAAAGACCTTAATGGTTTGTTTTATGTTATGCTCCTATAAGCGGCTTATTAATATTATAATTGAAGAACTTATATCATTCTTGCTATTATAGCCATTCATAAAGAGATTCCTCCTCACCGTAGCTACAATCGTAGTCACAGACACAATGATTACAAACAACTGCCCTAATTGTGAAGAAAGATCCTCCTAAAGGCATCCGCATGGATGTCCCTTGATAAACACCTTCCTCTCCATTGTAGCACATAAGGGCCACAACAATCATGTTTTAAAGATCATGATCCATGGCTTCGTCCAATTAGTCAGCTATTTGGAAACCAAGAATTCCTTGGGATCGCCAAGTTCACATGTTCCACCAGAATTAGATATCACTTGGGCATTCTCTTGATCCGAATCCAGAATCCTATCCAATCTAGGCCAACATTCGCTACAATCTCACACTACAGTCCCATCCATTTGTTCTATTCCCTTTTTTGACAAGAAGTTTGTTGCTATGTTCGCTTCTCTTTAAATATGCCCGATCGAGAAGCTGTCTAGCCTGTCCAGAATCGGTACTATCGAATCCACCCTTTCTGAAGCTTCCAACATTGAGCATTTCTTGAAGAGACAACGTTAATGCATATTAGCGAATCCCCTTCAATTTTAAACTCCCACATTTTTTTGTTCACGCAGTTTCAGACCTTCATGTAGGGCACCAAACTCAACATCGTTATTAGTCTCGCTTGATAACCGTTTTGAAACTGCCCATTTGAGTGCACTCATCTCATCTCTCAAGATGCATCCTGCATCTAAGGCGTTTGGATTATCTTGGGAGGCCCCATCAAAATTGAGTTTCAGTCTACTACGGGAAGGGGCCATCCATTTTGCTTTCTTTCTTTTCTTTGAGGAGCTAGCCAACATGATATTAGAGCTACCCAGACACCTTAATAAAGTCCAGACCTTACTTGCCCGATGGTCCCACAGGGTAAAACACCTCCTATTTTTGTTTTGAGCCTTTACATTACGAACTTCACAAATACCTACTTCAATCTTTCTCGTGACTACATCTACTGAAGAGCACTCTTTGAAAATTCAATAGTTCTGTTCTCTCCATATCTGTCAAATAACCATTGAGGGACTCGTAGTCCACAACCTAGACCACATAGAACCATCATACAGCTGTGGCCAACCTATAAGGCCAACACACACACATATATACCCTCATATATTAGACATGGAGCTCTTTTTCAGCAATCCTCAACAAAATAAAGTGAGCTTTGTTTAGGTGGATTTTGTAAGCATTTGGCTTTGGCAATATTTGCCTGTTATTGGTTTAACTGTTCTACATTTTTATATTAAAAATTTATTACTTAAATGCAACATATGGATGCAGCATATTCATGGGAAATATAGTCCTGAATATTCATGCCTCACGGGAAGCTTAGAAAAGTTGTGACATAGGTGAGGGGAGGCATCTAAACTACCAAGAAAAATCATGGAAATAAAGATGTGTAGAATCCCGCCTCAAATCCGTCGGCTGCTGCAAATTGCAGAAATAGACACATTTTTATTTTTTAATGTTTAGGTTTATTTGGAGGGATACGTCACGATTTAGGGTTTTTAAAAGTTGAGATGCCTGGAGATGCCATCGAGACGTCCCTTGTTATTGGAGACATCTCTGTAACAATCTCTGGTATGGGAGACGAGTTCCAGGCAGTGGGAGACGTGTCTCCCTACTACTGTGTGGAAAACCCTATATCATGGAGAGAAAAAAAGAAATGGTTAATACAAAAATGCAAGCAATGAAGCTAAAAAAATGCAAGAATAACTTAAAAATTGAATAAGAAAGATAAAAACAAGAATGCAAGGGAAAAGTAAAAATCCCTATAGGGCTTTAACTTACACTGTTTTCTATTTTCATAAGCCTTTAAATTTTACAATGTATAAAATAAAAATACTGAAAACAAAACTAAAAATGTAAAGAAGAATGAATGAGAAAAAAAAATGACACAAAAAACGTTAAGATTTTCAACTTGTCCTGTCTTGATGCTTGAAGTTGGAAACGTGTTAAGTCAAATCCAAGGCCTTATATCAGCTCCTCCTTGGCACAAATTCACCATCTATCGAACCCTATCAGCTCCTTACACAAGAATGTTCTACTCTTTTGAAGGTAAAATTCAAAACCAAGTAGAGTAAAAGTAGTTTGAAAGAAAATGGGCAAGTGAAAATGAGGTTAGAATGGACAAATGATGTTTTTAAGCCTTTAGTTGATTTATTTTTTATGAGTTGTATAAAAAAAAAAGTTCGGTGCTGGCCCTACAAACTTGGGGAGTCTAGCATCAATACTTGTGAGTCCAAGTGTTGGACTCGGGGAGGACCCAGACACATTGGGGTTGCCTCGGTCTAATTCACGAGACTAGGTGAGGACCCGACGAGTCTCATAACTATAGTTAATAGCTTCATATTTCACTGACAAATGAAGGCCTAGTTTGTGCTGTAACAAGGAGGGATTGATTTTTATTGTTAGATCTTCTTGCGTATATAATATTGACCTCGAAAACCTCTCTTCATGATCTAATATGGCGTCAAGATTTGTTAAGAGTGGCCAGCTTGAAAAAGACCCATAGTTCCATGGAGTTTTGGAATGGAGGGATGGGGGGGTGGAGGGACCAATGACCTTGATTTGGGGTTGGCAGGGGGATGGCGGGTGGTAGGAGTATAAGGGTGGAGCTGGAGTTGAGGGGCCGTGCCCCTCATGGTGGTCTAGGGGCAGTGTTCCTAGTAGGTTCGAGGGGTAACCATTTTCATAATTTTATAACTATGTTTTTTCCAACACCAAGTCCTTACTATTTCTATCCAAATCTTCATTCTAACCGGTTTAAATGATGAGGGATACACAATTTTCATAGCTTTTTTTGAGTGTTTAGGGTGTGGGTGAGGCCCGTTAGACTATTAGGGTTAGGGTTAGTGGCCAAAATTAAAAAAATTCAAACTCTTTTTTAAAGGGCCAATTGTGGGGGACAGCTGCATGTTTCTGGGATGTTCGAGGGATGTGGCTAAGTTTCTTGAGGGTCATGGGGATGTCTTGACGTCCCCTCAACGTCCCCATTAGGAGAGATGCCCTGCAAATGTTTCCTCTTTGAGGGAGACATCCCTGGATGTCTCGGGGACCATCTTGACATCCCCTCAATGTCACCATTAGGGGGGGAAACAGCACAAACATCCCTTCTTTGAGGGAGATGTCCTTGGATGTCTTGGGGATGTTTCCTGCTTGGTGGTGGTGGTGGTGGCACGACTGAGGGACATTTCCATGGCATTTTGCCATCCCAAGGATGCCCCCGTCTCTAGAAGCGAGAGATTTTAAGGGGGGATGCATCCCCGTGGAACACCAAAAAAACCTCAATTTCATATGTCATTGAGCAATCTAGTTACCCATGCTTAGAGGGCCTAGAGAAAAGCATCGTGGCACTACTCTATCAATCTAGGACATGCCACTGACAAGTGGCAGAATTTAAGATACTACTCTTCATTAGATTTTCTATCTCATAATGCTTACTCACTTCCTAAGAATTTACATTGGGGGCTGCAGTAACTTGTAGACAATGTCAAAAATTATTTATCAGTTTTGTAGCAATTAAATTCTATTGTTTGTTATAGGAAGAATAAAGTTTTTTTTTTTGATATTATAAACCTGGTTTTTGGGTCTAGGAACCCTTCAAAATGGGCTTCACCCGAAAATTTTGTATTCTGAGCAAGCTATATCAGCATGAACACAGCCACCCTCTTACCCTAACCCCCTAGCACATATCTAAATGTCTCTGTCATAAGCTATAACACATCCATCCCATAACCTTTATCCCATATTCAGTCCCAAAACCCAGAGTTTAAGTAATAGCAGATAGGGCAAATTACACAGGCCCTTCCATCTGCACAAAAAAGAAAAACATTGGACAATAGTACCTTAATCTTCCTCCTCGCCAAACATGTCAACCAGATCGTTTTCAGCATCACAAGCACACGAAAAGGATGGACAACTGCGCTCCAGAACAGGCACCCCCAACTTGCCAGCTATGCCATCAACCACCTTCCTGGTCTCCAACACACACACCAGCACATCATGCATATGACCCAAAACCTTCTCCATGTTCTCATTCTCTTATGCGGCCTCGATCATGTCTTCATGTATCAGAATGGACGAAGCAACTATAGAGAGCATCATAGCCACCATAAGAGACTAGGCCGCTCCAAACACATTCCAACGCCCACGAGGGCTCCCAGGATCAAGCAATAAGTGCGCCATAGCCAATCGAACATTAGCACCCTCTTTCTTGTCAACCTCCTTAGCGACCTTCAAAAGCTGGCCCAACCATTCCCTCAGAATTGGGTTTTTGATTTCTTTCTCTAATCCATTTATGAAGCCAGCCATAGCTTCCTCCCCTGTAATTTTCTTCAAGTGCTTCCTCTCCTCATATCTCCTTGCCGCCCTCTCACCAAGTGCCATCCTTCCTCCCACCGTCGAGCTACATCCCTTTTTCCTTATCTGCCTCCTTAGAACGCCATCCACCACCTTTTTTCCCTTCGACTATTTCATCTTCTCCTTCCCCCCCATTGAAACATCCCCGACGCCATCGGAGGCCATGGGAAACAGCTGCCAAACACCAAGAGGAAAATGAATGAGGGCATTCCTCACCCCGATCTCCAAGATAAACATGGCATCAAATCCAAATTCCATCCACTGTAATGACATGACCTCTGCACATCTCACACTTTACCAGTCCTTAACACGCTGCACGTACTCATCTGCATTTATTTCCTTGTATGGACCTTACTTATCGTTCTGGCCCCATATCGGGCAGGAAGAATAAAGTTATTGATTTTCATGGCAATATGAATAAATTCTTTCATATAGCATGTATTCCAAAGGCTGGAATTCTTATAATGCTTGCATATTGCTTATGTGCTCATGATAATGCTTCATAGATGCTTTCTACTAGGAATACTATGCTGTCTCAGAGATGGTGGTCACTTGATCTTCTACAACAGAGTGACAGGCTGGCTCTAAAAACAATACTGTATGACAGCAGTCATGTATCTGCCACACCTCAGCACAATGTAGGGTCTTTTCAGCCATCCTCATCCAATATGGCTCCAGACATTTTATCCGCAGTTTCATTCCATGAAGGTCCAAAAATGACGTGGGCAAAAAGAAACATATATAAATATATTGCATGCTCTCTATGGAGTTTATTTTGTAGAGCATGAGACGTTGGCTTTTAAGGAGAGAACACTAAGAGAAAGCTTTTGGTTGTGAATTCTTGGCTTGATTGATTTGTGTCTTTCTGGGGTTTAGACAGAATGGAGGAATAATTTGCAGCTGTGCTAGCTCCTCGAAATTTGTGTTCCTTTACTTCTCTTACCTTCCAAGTGTCCGAAGATTGCCCACCATGTTCTATTGTAGCACAGTAGAAGACACAACTTAAGCACAATTATTAGTAGATTGTGAGGCAGCAGAATCACTTCGCAGCAGCATCACTAATGATGGTAATCCATCTGCTTATTCCTTTTCTTCTTCTTTATAATAGTTGTCATCAGTTTGAAACTATGTTCCACAGCATTTCAGGGATGGGGACAGCAGTCTGGGGGCCCATTTTTTTGGGGATGGTGGGGGTACGGCTATATATATATATATATATAAGGAGAGAACACTAACTGAAAGCTTTTGGTTGTGAATTATTGGCTTGATCGGTTTCTTTCTGGGGCTTAGACAAAATGGAGGAATAATTTGAAGCTGCGCTAGCTCCTTGAAATTTGCATCCCTTACTTTCTTACCTTCCAAGTGCCCAAAGATTGCTCACCATGCTCTATTGTAGCATAGTAGAAGACACAACTTAATCATAATTATTAGCAGATAGTGATGCAGCAGAATCACTTTGGAGCAGCATCACTAATGATGGTAATCCATCTGTTTATTCCTTTTCTTCTTTTTTATAATAGTTATAATCAGTTTGAAACTATGTTCCACAGTGTTTCGTGGACGGGGACAGCAGTCCATTGGCCCTTTTTTGGGGCACGGTGGGGGGACGGCATTTATATATAGGGAAACTCAAATTTCTACAAGTTTAACTATACATGACATCAAAATTTAAGTTTAGATATTCATATAATGTGTTGAATTCAATATCAAAATTAAATCAAAGATTCAAAATGTAATAGACATGGCTGTATCGATCAGTGATAGCAGTATAGCAGCAATAAAAAATTTAAAGTAAAACAGAAATTTTGTTTTTTGGCAAAATATATCATGATTCATAGTTTATATCATTGACAGCAGTATAGCAGCAATAAAAAAGTTAAAAATTTCTGATTTCATTGTTCAAACTTCAAACTCAAAAGTTTTTGATAGACATGACAGCATAAAAAAATATAGTACTAAGTACAACTATGCCTCATCTAGGCTATCAATATCAAAATTGCTTTTTGAATTTTGATCACTCTACATATCAAGTTGTGGCTTGTCCAATGGAATCCCAACCAATCCCAGTTGCTCCTCTTCCTTGTCAATTTGTTTAACATCTTTAGGATCAACATCCCAACATGTAGCTAGAGTCTACTGATCTTGAAGTTCCAAGGTACTATGAACTACAACTACTGTCATTGCTTGTTTAGAGGCAAGCTTGTTCATCTTAATTGAGTGGATGAAGCTATAGGTGGACCAATTTCTCTCTACCATAGAGGAACTAGCAACTTGTAAGAGTAGGCGAATGGCAAGTTGCCTCAGCACTGGTGCATGGGTTTGTGCAAGAGATCCTATTCATCCTAGCCTTTGGTTTGCTGAAGGTAGGACCTTGAAGATTGACAAACTCAATCCACTGCTCGCAAAGTTTGGTTCCATCCTTAGTGCTATACATCTTTCCAAGGGGAACCCTGCTTTAGCTCATCATCATCATAAAGAGGAGCTCTGCCAGGTCTAGTTGCATGCTACTTGAGATTAAGACCATAGGCAACCATATGAAGAGGAGTGTTAATTGTGTTCCACCTCTTTTTGACAATAGGTCTGCTTTGCTTGTCATAGAATTGTACTTCAAGGTCCTTGCCATGAATTGCTTGCTTCATTTGATGAAGCACGCTATCAAAATCCTCATAAATCTCTCTAACACAAGGAGAGTTTGTATCGGCATACTTGATCACCCCCATAGCAGGTGATATGATAGGGCAAACATATCTGCATTTAACATTTCAAAAATTAAAAAACCTTAACAATATTAATTTTTAAATAAAAATTAAAAATAAAAAAAAGTACAAATATATTAAATAAGTCATCAAGGACCCTTTGTCTCACCTTCTTCCCTTCTATCTTTGATTCAGACCACTTCTTCGACTCTCCACAAACCACCATGGATTGTAGAATTCTACTCTTGCACCTGCAACATCCTCTCAAGCAAAATAAAATAGCTGGCATATCTAGTCTCAACAAGTTTGAGGAATTCTTTCTTTGAAAAGGACTGCAATAATGAAAGTGATGTGTGGTGGTTATATGCAAACATTTGTACATCTTTAGCTTCAACCACCACTGTCTTCACACAATCTATTTATTGTGATGTCTTTCAAAGCATTGTTCAAAGCATGTACACAACATGGAGTCCAAAAAATGTGTTTGTAAGTGCTCTCTACCATCAAACCAACTAACTTACAAACATGAGTTGAATCTGTTATAACTTGCACAATATTGGAAGGTCCAACCTTCTCTATGACCTTCAAAAGGCCAAACCGGTAATCAACATCCTTACGTTTCTTAGAGCAATCAACATCTCTAGGAAAGTATGAATCAGCAGGACATGCAACAATAATATTAACGAGTGGCTGATGTCAAATATTAGTCCACCTGTTTATGACAATAGAACAACCTGTCCTAATCCATGTTTGTCTCACGTCCTCCCAATAGATTCACCTTTGAATATTGTTTGTTGAAGAGGGAGGTATGCAATTTGTGTTCTTTAAAGGTTGCATAAGTTGGTCCAATTGCATTTGTTTTTCTCAACATCTCTTTGAAATAAGGAGATGTTGCCACATGAAATGGGATGGCATGGGCATAAAAAAATTGGCCACTAAACCATCGGCATGCTCACGTTGTTGGCAAATTCAATAACCTTGACATTGTATTTTTTCCACTTGAAATAAAAGTGGCCTTCGTCTTCCCTCTATCACAATCCTTTTCAGTTGATACATTGGAATACTCTTGAATAGATGGCAATGACATGGATGCACGTCTACTAGTTGTAGTTTCTGCCTCACTTTCCCCAACCAACTTTGCCATTTCAATCCTCTGTTCCAACTTTATTTCCCCACAAACTCTAACTCCATGTCTATTCTAGCTGAATAAATGGTGCCCAACCCTACTATAGCTTCCATGAAAATTAGTTTTGCAAATATGATACAACCAATGCTTGCTGCTCCTTGCATTTGTGGGTTGATTATTGCCCAAAACGGTGACAGATTGCATCAAGGGCTTTTTGGAGTTGAAAGGGCTTTTGCAAAATTCTTGAAAGTGGGTGAAGGGCATGCAAAATGGTTTGTTGCAACAACACTTGTGTTTTCAAAAGAATGGAACCCCTAACACTCCCTTTAACTTCATTTTGCCTTTGGTTTATGTTGACATTTTCTTCTTCACTCTCCATCTCACATTCATCGCTGCTGCTTATTTTTACTTGCAAATAAATGTGTGACAGACTGCCGGAGGACTCTGGTTTTGTGTGGCCCGACAACAAAAAACAAACTGAAAACAAAAGCAAACAAAGTCCCTAAGTTTTATGACAAAAATAAATAAAATGAAAACAAACTATTATACAGCCATAGTGATTCTAGAACCTACCTTGCAATGGCTGAAAATGACCTTCAAAGAGTGGTTGCAGCCTGCAAATCGTCTTCCTCTTTCTTTCTTTCCTTCCTCTTCTTTGTCTTCAAGCTACTGAAAAACTTTTGAAAAACTCAAATCAAATGTTAGACAAAAACTATTTTATGTTTTATGTTTGGAGGCTTTTAGGGTTGCATAATGGCTGTGGGAGGGCTTGTGGCCCCTATGCCTCTTTTAAAACTTCTTAAAAAATAAATAAATGGAACTATTTAAATAAAAGGATGATTTTTTTTTAAATTGAAAAAAAAAAAATCTTTCATTTTGTTCTTTTTTTTTCCTTTTTGTAACTCTTATTTTTGTGTGAGGACGCTTGGATGTCCCTGAGACGGTTGAGGGATGTTTTGGATGTCTCAGGGACTGGCAAATGTCCCATTGATGTTCCATAGGTTTTATTGATGTCCTGGGGATGTTCTATTTTTTTTGGCAAAAATTGGGGATGGCCAAGGGATGCCCCATGCTGTCGCGCCGTTTCGGAAATGCTGTTGGGGACGAGCATGTGGGTTTTAGAGGGGGGGATGCATCCCCATGTAACCTTGGTTTGAAACAAATGTACATACAATATATAAACTACATAGTTTTCATTAGAGTTGACAATATTCTTTTGTAATATTGGTTTCCAACAATAGGCATTATGAAACTGCCCCTATGGAAATGAAATTGCTGACAGAAATAAAATTGCTACCTGACCAAACCTGTGGTTTTGTCATGATAAGACAAATTCTGGAATTTGAGATGAAAGACCAACCCTTCCACTTCCAATTCTACTCTTGGCTCCTTCTAGTGCTCAAGGGGGATGTTCCAACATCTATTTGAAGGCATGAGGAATTTACATCATTGGAGGCTTGTGTGAGTGTTGTACTGATCAAAATTATGAACACTCAGCTGTAAAAGTTATTTGGAGCTTGATGGTGAGACGTTGGAGCAACTTTTATTGTATCTACTCTTTTTACTTGTTCTTGACGATCAATAATATTGAGGTAGACGTGCAATTGCTGCTACCAAAGTCACCGCATTTGCCGAATTTCGGCCAAGAAGTTCGAAATTTGGCGTATTAATAAACAATTTATCAAATTCGCTAAAAATTGTAGGGTGCTTTTTTTTAATAAAATGTATTGTGATAAAGTTTTTTTTATGGTTTTGTTTCACTTCAAGTTAAAATCACGGTCCGTCGTTTTGTCTCCTACGCCTGCACCCGACTCCTTGCGCCCTCGATTTTCCTCTCCCTCTCCTCCCGACTCGCATTACACAATTATATTTGTTTAAAATTTATTTATTAAAGTGCAATTATATATAGTTTGCCCATAGGCTTTTATATGTGAGCATTATAGTGCTCGGAATTGTCTCACGCCGTAAAAAAAAATTCATGCCGGAAAATTTTCTAAACTCGTCGGTTGTTCCTATCGGCGTATTCCTTGAACCTTCTATGGGTGCAAGTGTTAGTTTATTTAATATATTTTTATTTTTACATTTTAAAAATAAAATTAGTATTTTTTATTCATATTTTTTATTTAAAATGTAGTGAATGTACTATGCACTATATTTTTGATTTAAAATGTAGTGTGTATATATATATATAATATATATATATATAAATTCAAATTTATGTAGGCCAATTTAATCACGAATTTTTTTTCCAATTTTTTCCTTGCCGAATTTTTCCCGAATTTCATCCTTGCCGAATTTGAATTCGAACCTGGTGACTTAGGCTGCTACCAAGCTGGTTTCCTTTTTGGGGGGTTTTCTGTGATAAAAATCTGAGTTCTGGTGTTATATTTCTCGTAAATTTTCTGCATTTTATTCTCCAATTTTGAGCAACATTCATTCCCCTAAATACTATCATTTGTTCAAGTAAGTAGAATGGTATTTAAATTTTATGTTCTACTAATTTCAAGTTGAATTTGAGCAGTTATGGATAAGAGGGTGGTGAGCCCATTGCCATATCCTCAGAGTTCATAGATGACGCCTCTAAAAGATAAGAAAAGACCTTAAATATAACTCAACTAAAGAAGTAGTTCCTTGTTTGTGTGAGACCTGGCTATATTGATTGCATCTTCAACTGGTACCTTTGTGAAGAGCAACACCATGTCAAAACTCATCTATGTGTCTTCATTTTCATCTTGTCATTAATGAACTTAACAAGGTGGGAAGAATCCTTAATGAAATAAGAGGTCTTCCCCACCAAGGGCTTGATCCTATTGGCCAAGTACACTACAATTTTATAAGCTGGAGAGCCTGTCCTATAATCTATTGACAATTGGTCTCGATGGAATCCCTGTTCTATGTATTTTTGGAGCTCCATAAATTCTTGGTGCGAGCTCCTCCTTGATTGTTAGTTTTCATTTTTATATTGTCCTCTAACAAGGATCTTTTGAAAGCACTTGACACCCTTTTTATAATTATTGAGGCTGGATTGAAATCTTTTTCTGTAGCTTCCATTGTATGCCATTGGTCTTCCATCTTGGCTTCATAACTCACCTTGTTCACCCTTTATCCTCCTTTATGACCACAAAGTTATAACTCTCATTTAACCTCTTTGAAGGCAACCATTCGTTCTTGGAAATACTATTCTGAGGTGGTCTGGCATGCCTCAGCGCTACCGCATCCTGTCTCAACTCCTTTTCCGTTTCCTCAGGAAGAAACCTTAAAGCATTATCAATTTCTGCCATAAAATCTTTCAAATGGGATGTGGCAAGGAGTAACAGAAAATCCCAAGCCCTTCTTGAGAATGTTGAAAAAGTTGGAGCACCTAACCTGAGATCTGATAGTTCACAATGAGATTTTCTTACCATTCATCAATTGGCCCATGAGTATCAAGGTCTGAAACCTGTATCATATCAAAATGTTCCACCACATAGAAACTACACCATCCCTTGATAAATTGGAGAGCAATAAATTCAGATTTCAACCAAATCAATATATTAAAATTTAATGTTCAATTGCATTTATATGTGCAACTAAAATTTTAAAACTTTGATGTCTCTTGTGCCATGCTTGCATTTGTACCAGTCGTCATATAATTTGTAAATAATTATAAGTTTGTGTTTTTGGTTCAAATTATGTTTTTTATGCTTATATATAATAAATGGACTAAGCTCAATACATTGATTGCCAGGTATTCAGATGGATGCAACAACAAAATTGGTACCATGTGGACACTGGTGTTTATTCCAAGCTGATATCAATAATGGGAAAGAAGGGCCAAATTCGATTGGCAATGTGGCTTTTTGCAGAGATGCGAAAGAGTGGATGTCGACCTGACACCTCGGTATATAATGCAGTAATTCAAGCACATTTGCACACTAAAGATAAGGAAAAAGCCCTTGCAAAAGCCTTTGGGTATTTGGAGAAAATGAAGGAGAAAGCTAGATGTCAACCCAACACCGTAACTTACAACATTCTTCTTAGGGCGTATGCACAAGCTAGAAAGGTGGATAAGGTTGATGCATTGTTTAGGGAGATCCAAACTTGTAAGATTGAAACAGATGCTTACACATACAATGGTGTGATGGATGCTTATGGTAAAAATGGAATGCTTGCAGAAATGGAGCAAGAACTCTGTCGCATGAAAGACAACAAATGCAAACCAGATATAATTACTTACAATTTACTCATTGATGCCTATGGAAGGAAACAAGATTTTAGCAAAATGGAACAAGTTTTTACAATCTTGTTACGGTCAAAGGAGAATCCTTCATTGCCAACTTTCAATTCAATGATTACCAACTATGGAAAGGCTAGGCGTATAGATAAGGTGGAATCAGTCTATAAGAAGATGACTAGCTTAGGCTATGAGCCTAGCCATGTTACGTATGAATGTTTGATTCTTGCATATGGACATTGTGGTAATGTTACAAAAGCAAGAGAGATATTTTCTGAAATGATAGACACAAATATCAAGCTACCAATTTCTACTTTACATGCTTTACTTGAGGTCTATTGTAATAATCGACTATTGGATGAGGCACATATATTGTTTTGTAATGCAAGTAGTATGGGTATAGAACCTCACACTTCAACATATAAACTCTTATACAAAGCATACACAAGAGCCAAAGAGACACATCTGGTAGAAAAGCTTCTTAAAAGCATGAATGCTAATGGTGTTATCCCAAACAAGAAGTTTTTCATGGATGCATTAGGCTCCTATACCTCGTTGCAGTTGAAGGATAAAAAAAATGATGCTACAAATGATTCTGGTCCTCAAGTAGTGGATAACCATAGAAGACAAATTTAGTCATTTTGCAATGTTGAGCTTGAAATACACAACAGGAAAATGCCTCTTATCTGATATACTGTAAAGTCTCCATCTTGTTAATTGATGACTTCTTCCGTCAGGCTTCTATAATTTTAGCTTACATTTGGGAGAGCCAAGCAGGTTTATTTTCCTTTGTTTTGCTAGTTTTTTCTTGAGTTTTCCTTGGTTGTGCTAGATTTCTCTGGCATTTTCCTTGCTTAATTTTTGGATTGATAAGAATATTGTCAATTCTTCAGCTATCTTTTCAGGTTATATTTGACTTTGATGCCTTGAATCTGTTCAGCTTCTACAACACTGTTATATGGAAGTATGTACAAAAAAAGATTAACCTTAAAATGATCTCTAACTCATCTGTAGATTCTTGGACGATCTGGTTTATTAGTTGTTGGGATGCTTGAATTCATAAGCACATGGAATAGGAGTTGATGTGACACTTCTGGTCAGGTACTTATAAAAGTGGTTTTGGGTATTTTAACTTATTACTGATACTACTTATACTTGACCTTGCACCTGATTTAGCAGGGCAGCGTGTAATATTTGCAACCAATATTATGAATTGTATTTTGATTAAAAAGAAATAAACTCGTCTAATATATTTGCATTTTCCACTTCTTCACATGCCAACGGAAGATTTGGTATGAATTGACAAAGCTTTGTACATTAAAGATAAATTTTCATTCATGGAAATTCTCTTGAACCTTATGTTATAATATGGTGTGGATAATTTGTAATAGTAATCTGGGATATTTTTAATGTTCCCCGAGAGTTGCTACAGTAGTATACCTAATCTGGAGTATTTTGCTGTTTATGGTCTTTAATAGTTCGTTTTTAGGCTTTGATGTGAACTTTGTATTGGTTACTGTTGAGTGGTTGTTAGACTCATATGCTTTGCAAACTATCTTTTTCAATATAAAAAGCTTATAATCTGGGATATTAAATAACAAAAAGGCATGCTCTGAACATGTTCTGTAATTGTTAATACTGCGTGTATATTATGCTTAAAGGGTAAAATTAATATTAACGATAGGTATTTTATACCCTGCATGTTTTATGTTGTGGTATGATGGCATGCTCTACGATATCAACAATTATAGAAGACTATTTATTATATGATGAGAGTTATACATTTTCTTCTTCACCATTAAAAAAATCCCTTAATTTTTGCCTTTGCCCTTTCGTAGCAAATGAATGGGTCTGGTGATCTCAACAATCCCGTAAGAACTTCTAAACAAGTTAATCTCCGAAGATTACTCGAAACACTTGCCCGCATTTTGTTGGAGAGTAAAATGAAACTAGCCATTATTATTGTTAAAGGTTTATGAAGACAATGCCTTTCTCCATGAAAGCCCATGACCACAATATGGAAATTTCTTTGGCGGGAAAGAATGCATTATCTTTCTATTTCTTTTCTTGATATGCATTATCAATAGATTTCCTTCTATTTTTGTTTTCCACTCTTCATCTTTTTTGTTCCTCTTCTTACCTTTGTTTGCTTCTTCTTTTGTTCACAAAGATCTATCTATAAAACAATGCTTTGCATCTTCCTAAGAGATATTGGTTTCAATCCATTAATATAATTGAACTCATTATCATAACAAAATGTAGAACAATTATGGAATAGGTGTTCTCAACATTTGGTGATTCCTCTAAAAATTTAGACTATAGCCACACCATTAATTGTCCAAAAATTCCAAAGAACTAGGGTTCTATAACAAATCGTCTCCTTTTAACTATTATGGTCTCCATTTGCTACTACATATCCAAATATAAGAATATATAGGGCCAATGGATTAAAAATTACCTTTCTCAATGGAAAAAAAAGGCATCCAATGTGCTTATTTGGACATAAAGACATAATTTTTCTCTTTCCTGAAAGTTTTTTGACTCAAAAAATATACAAAAGTTTTGGAAGTCCGATTTCTTTCACTGCATCCCATATTTTTCAATAAGATCACTCCATATTTTTCAATAAGATCACTCAGTAGAAAACTTTCAGACTTTTATGTTTTAGTAAAACGACGCTCAATCTATATAGTACTTCTCTCATCCAATTTAAAGATTTAAATGTGGACATGTAAAAGAATATTAATTAAAATAAAAAGTGCACAATAGAAGCTACATGTTGTGTACAAATGTATATTATTATTCATTATACTTTGGAAAATACTCTTGTAGTAGGATTAAACTATATAAAAATGGCACTCACGAAAAGAAGGCCCAATATAATCTCTCATGTTATGAGAGACTAATCAATTTCACTACTACCTCATTATCTTCATAAATATGGGATGATGTACATATATTTAACCCACACATTACAAATTTTATTAACTTATATAATTGAATTCATATGCCACTCATTAAAACCAATGACTAAGCAATGATTGTTGGTTCGTTTAAAACATTATACAAATCATAATATGATTGGCTTAGTCTATATTGTCACAGTCACCTCACTTGATACTGTTGTAGATGTATTGACTAAATCAACATAGGTACTTTAAGAGGAGTTTTCAGATGGGATGCATTATCATCATATATTATTTTTCAAAATTTGTTGCATTTTGTTTGCCTTGTTAACTAGTTGTGTCAACACTTGGTTCACATAATTAACTCTACACTTATTTTAATGGAGGATGTTGAAACAACTCTATATTTACAAGCATGACGAATCTCACAAGCTTCATAGGCCATCAAGGATGTTATAGATAGAAAGCAACATTTGATGGGATGGTGAATGTGCTCCACATGGTTAGGGTCTTAGTAATGTCCATGGTGTTTGATCATCATCCATGTGGCTAGTTGACACTAATGCAAGATAGAATAAATTAAAGAAATCAATTGCAGAAGTAGTTGATGTTGTGCAAGACACCTCACAACAATTGTACAATGTCATTCTACATGATTTTCTTGGAGTATGAATGGAAGACCTCTAACCATTTCAAGCGTGACCTCTTAACAATCCCACTTATGCTCCACGTTTCCACACATTATTGGCGGCCTCAAGTCTAGTTGGTATAAACCCTACTCTTAGTGCTCTTGTTTTAAGATTTACATTATTGTAGAAGTCTAATTTAACAATGGCTATTGCATTGGCAACATGGAGTATCTCAATACAAGGTTGAACATAGTTATAGATGTTGAAGAACTCTGTGTTATTGTTGTCTTTAGGGATAGTTGTTGTCTTTATACTAGAATTTGACAACCATAATGTAAATGTTTTTGATTAATATAAGCAGTAAACCAAGGTGCTGATCCCTTTACACTAAGGCCCCTAGGGCAGAGCAATTCAACATTAGCTTCGTTTCTATCTCACATCTAATTGGCATACTCTCACCTAGTAGTTATTGAGCAATTGTTATTTTCAAATTATCTCTTGTGTAAGCTTTTATATTATTTTTATATTATGGTAAGCTTAATGTTTAGTTTAGTTTTGATTAAGATAAGTTGGTTTTAAAGGGACCACAAACCTTGTACAAACCTCAAGTTTTGATAGGTCCCGAAGCCTTAAAAAGTTGCAATCAAGTTGCCCATGGGAACTACACCCCCACAACACAAAGGTCCAACCTACACAATACTAGATCTTGAACGGACAATTTGCACACCCTTGACTTGGGGGTGAGAGTCAGATACAAAAGAGGGAAGACCCTTCTTCCAACGACGAACAACTATCCAGGAAACACCATTATCTAAAACATCCAATCGAGGAGAGAGGAGAGGGGGGGTCCTCTACCACATCCTCCACCAAACCCACCTCCCGAGAGGAGGGAAAATGTCTAACCATGGAAGTCGAAAGTTGCATAGACTCAATAGGCATAGCTATAGCAAGGGTCCCAATGCAACAAGTCGTGGGGGGAATGGGAGCCGACGAGGGAACAACCAGAGATGGTTAGAAGAAGAGCTCTCGGTAGGAATTGAGGGAATTTCCAAATTTGCACCACCCCTATGGGAAATTGCCATAGGTACAAGATCCACTGCAGGGGAAACCAGAGAAGAAGGCATGTCATCTTGAGAGTCAAAATCACCAACAATCAAGTGGTCAGTGAGGGCATTCCAACACAACGTAGTTGGGCCTACCTTGTGATGAGAAGGACAATTAGAAGCCACGTGTCTGATGGAGAAACATCTTTGGTAGCAGAAGAGGAGGCCCTCATAATTAAATGGCCAAGTCCATGACCTATCCTTCACCAACAAAACAGCATCCCCATGAAATTTGCGTGCACCCAAAAATGAAGAGGGAGATGAGGAAGTCTTACCCACACAGGCCTAATATTAAGTGGTTTCAAAAGTGGATTGAAGGAAGTAGACCATGGTTTCAGCGAGAGGGAATGCTTGACCCACATCCACACCTGGTGATCCAAAATCAAATTCATGTCATGTGAAGATTCGAATGTTGCAATAAAGAAAACCTTAGTGCAGGGGTACAACTCAATTTTCCCCTCGACAAGAGGCCGCCAAGAGTCCAAAACCCACATGTGCAAGTCCGAAAGAGAGGGCCACAAGTTGGTAAATTTGCAAACTAGGCCATGAGAGGCGTAAAATCGTTCATTATCAATCACTTCCTTATCACATACAATGATCGGGGAGGATGAGAGTAGACGATGGTCGAGTATTGCCATGTGGAGCGTGAGATGGGGTCCCTGACTAGCAATGGAGACATAGGATGAAGTGGACACGAGCCAAACCTTTCGCAAGAGCAACAGGGGAAGCAATATGCTTCATGCCATCAACACAATCACCATTTTTGGCCCTCGAGACAAGGCCAACACCTTTAGATTGCGTCCGATGGACATGCAAAATGACACCAACGGGCACACGTAGGGTAGTGCCAATGCCAAGGAGAATGACCACAGGCATTACAATCATCGCCACCAGGGGAGAGGTCCCCAAATCCACACTAGTACCACCAGATGAGTCAGGTGGGAGAGTGCCATCTGAGATGGGAGTCAGGTTTCACAGAGGAGCTAGGGAGAGCGCCATTTGAGAAGGGATTTAATGTTTAGTTTTCTTTCAATGTAGTTAGCACAATACATAATTAGACTGTCACACCTTGTCTTATCTGGTTATGGTTCTTCTCTTAAATCCATTTGTGGCTCTTTTTTGATTTTAGTCTTCAAAAGAACATCTTGAACACCATTTATTCATGATGGTTTTGTGCCTCCTATGTTTATACAAACATTTCTTTTAATTTAGAAAAAAAAACACAATGTGAAGGATTATTCATTTCATATGTTCATCCTTTAGATTCAACATGAAATTTGTGCCCTTCATTCTTTATCTTGCCTCATTGTATTTATATTAACTCAATTTATTTGTAAATTTCATTGATGGTTGTACAATAAAAGTTGTTGGTGTGCATGATGTGTTTATAGAGGACATCATATAATACACTTAATAACTATTTTAATGAGCCAACTCATAATAGGTAACATAAAAAATATTAAATCTTGTAAGCTTACTATTGTCTCTCAGATTTGCACCCGTGCTGAGTTGTAAAACTTGGCAATCTGGAGAAACATGGGATCTTTCTAGGTCTGTGGGTCACCTGTGATGGAAAGAACCTCTGGAGAAGGCCGGCTTCCTAGCTGGTAATCACCTAAAATCTACTAGATTTGCAGAGGAAAAAGGAGAAGAATGCTTTTGAAAATGAAAGTTAAAACTAGAAAATTTGAAAATAAGGGTGATTCACCAAACTTGATAAGGTAAATGAAACTCAAACCTGCATACACTTGGCCATAGACAACAGAAACTAAACCTGCACAACCTATCACTGTATGTTTGCAAAAACACTTCACAAAGAGGCCTAACTGCATTAAAATCTTTAAAAGGAAGCTAAACTTCACGGTTTAAAGCCTTATAACACTCTAAGACACAATTTGCAACTTGCATAAACACAACTTCTGTAGAAAAAGGGTATTGAAACATAAGACAGTCACAAGGAAACAAAATACCTCACAAATGACCTGATCAAACACTTGATAACACCCAATACAACAAAACAAGAAGGTAAAATATGACTATCAATGGTATCCAAGGTGTTCTCTGTATTTCATATGCCCAAAAGAGTTACAAAAACATGCTCAAACTTAGTAGGATTGTAGAAAAAATCATTAACTCCAGAATGTACATGGAAAGAACTCTCTACAAAGAGTCAAATGAATGACTATATACTCTCCAAACAGCTGCCATGAGATAAGGATGAGCCATCTCCATTTTCGTGTATCTCATAAATGTGTCCAAAATATCTACTAAAAGTCCTCCAAAAAGGGTCTTCAAAGCAGAAATAGTCAAGGCATGCCATTAATAATCATAAAAGCACCTGTGAATGTCTTTAAATGCCTACAAATGATCTTTAAGGCCACTGAAAATAAGTCAAATCTCTCAATAACTCCTCAACATGTTTGTCAACTTCACCCTGCAACATCATAAATGTTTGATATTTCACAATAAATGACATAAATACGCATATTTCTGCATTCATTTAACATTGACTAAGTGATTTATAATTACACCACTTAGTTAATGTTTTTATATTCCAAATTTTATACAAACTTATGCAGAAAAATGGCATTTAGGACACAACATTTAATTTCCCGATTTTGCATGGTTTGGGAACCAATTAAATGTCGTGAAAGGATGACAAAGTAATCAACAAGACTTACTTTGTCATTTGTGATAATCTGCCTAATATTGCCTCTTTGCATTTTATTACAAATGATAAAGTAATTCATAACTAATTACTTTATCGTTTGTTTACAACATTTAATCTATACCTAAACTATGCAAAAATGACATAAAAAACATCCATAGCTCCTAGGCAAAACAACACGACTCACACATCTGCATCATATTACATGTTACAAGGTCGCATCAAAACATCTCATGGCTTGTCAAAATACCTCACAATCCCTAGCCATCTGCATTTTCGTGTACATATCACGTGTCATGCCTACAAGGCTCAAAGCAATATATTTTAAAAATGACCCTTATGACTCCCCATACATATGTCTCAAATAGAACAACATACTCACCTTTGATCTCGACACCAACACGCCTTAGCAAAATATACCTTCGGCCTTGTGTTTTCATAATGCATTTTGGATCGACTTGGAAAGAGAATCAAAAGGCAGAAGGAAGTCTCATGGCCCCATGCACAATGACTAGGTTTTAAGACTTCCATAAGTCTTGACCACGGGCACAATAGATATCAATGATTTTTTTCAAAAACAAAGTAAAAAAAACATAATCGAATGCAAATGGAGATTAGGTCTATTTGACCCAAAAGGAGGAAAAAACCTAAAAATCTCATTTGGCATTTGATTCTTTACTCGCTGCCCTTGATGCCGCGCCGCCATTCTATGCGAGGGTTTGTTCTTTCTGCGTTCTTCTCTGTAGTTTCAATGGCCTTTTTCTATCTACATTCTGCATTTTTTAACAGGAAAATCGGGGTGAGTAACTCCTCTGTCCATTGGGCTACTTCATTGACTTCATTCACCATTTTTTGGGCATTATGGCCACGATCTAAACTGGTTTTTGATGCATTTTTTGTGGTTTTCCCTTGGCCGACCACCATCTTTTGTTCTTGACTGCATTTGAGGCCGTTCTGGGAGTCGCCCTAAGGGAAGAAACTATGGTTTTATCTTAGCAAAAAGAAGAAAAATAAAGGTAATTCATTTTTTGTTGTATATCTCTTCTTTTTCTGAGATTTTCTTACTTCGTATGGCTGCCAGAAGCATGATTTCATGAAAATCTGCATTTTCTATGTTGGTTGTAGCAAGATGCTTGAAAACTCCATTTTTTTGTGACTTTCAGAGGGTTCTGTATATTCTTGCTTGAAAAACTGTATTTATTTTCGCTATCTATGACAGAAAACTCAAAAAAAATGACATTCCTGAGCATTTCTAAAATGGAAAATCTACATTTGTTCCTAGTGGCTGTCTGTGGTTGATTCTCCTTTTGCCGTTTGAAAGAAAAAAAGGCATACTGAAATGAAATGTTGGGGTTTCGACTGTGTAGCTCTTCCTCATTTTCTAAAATTTTCCTGCACACTTTGCCTTTGCTGAAGCACGATTTCATGAAAATCTGCATTTTCTGTGTTGAGGTGAGATTTTGAGCATTTCTGGGCATTTCGGTGTTTACATGAGAGTTGAAAAACTTGGATTTTTCCTCTGTATCTGGAAATTTACCTCTGAGGCTCTATATTTTCGTCTATATTTGCAACTTTTCTTTGTCTTCACTTTTGCATGAGTTTGATCTGGCACTAGAGGGCACGACCATGCATACAAATAGGTTCCACTATCTTTCTGAGTTTGCAAAACACTCTCAGTAGCTCCAAACTTAGCATTTCCTGTATCTGTAGCTGCTTTTATTCTGCAATATGATGATATTGTGATACTTTGTAAAGAAAATGTGTTCTTTGACTGTAACTTTCTTGCACTCGAACTGGGTTTTATTTAACCATTTTCTAGTCTGTAAGAAAAAACCTCAGAGTTCGAAACTTATCAACTTGCTACTGGTGCTGAACTCTGCATATATTCATTTGCTTACAAGACAGTCATAAGACTGCTACTTCCTCTGTATTTTGCATTATACGATTTTGCTCTTTGTAAGATGAGATAAAGCTGAGGGTTATTCTTGCATTTGTAACTGAGCATCACATGACTCCTTCCTCCTTTGTATGGTGATCTCCCTTATGCATTTTGAGATTTAAAGATTTTTTTCCATCTAAGAATTGATGTTGAATGTATTAAAGATTCAAAGCAAACCTTCTCTCTGTCACTGAATACTGCTATCCCTTTGGTTCTTTGAAATTGTTCTTAGACCTGCTGACAGAGTTACCCCTATGGTGGCTGTTCCTATACTCTCTGCTCAATGAAAAATTGATTTTCATAGTTCTGTGATTCGTTTATATGATATAATAGACTTTATCCTACCTTTCACGGTCTTCTACTTTACATTTATCTTGAGCTTTCTTCCACTATTGCATCCCTTGTATACAGTTACTGTCGCTTTGAAACCCTTGAGACATTCATTCAAACATGCATGCTATTGACTGCTGTCCTTAAGAATACCACAATCATTCTATTGATTGCTGTCACAATCCTCCTGAGTGTCAAACATAGTCAACATGACTATCCAACACAGTCATATGACTGTTCTTCCCTTTTATTTTAGACCTTAGAAGGTCTATACAACTATCAGACATCATTCAAAGCTCTTGGCAAAATGGAATACAAAAACTATATAGATCTAAGACTGTCACAATCTTCATCAGAAGTTTCCTGGGTCTAAAACATAGAACACACATATACAATATTGTTCATACCTGGACTTGCTCCTATATTCCTCATTGCACACATCTTGTCTTTCTCTTGCTGTGTAACGAACCCTCCCTTTTGTTGTGTTGGTGTGGAGAGTGGTGCTTCGGCTATGATATGTATATGGGAATTAACTTTGAGGTTGAGTGCGCATGTATTTCTAACAAAACTATAGATACTAGAAATCATTCCGCACCTTATGTTGTAATCCCTTGTGAAGCTGATCTAGTTCCACGAGGAACCAAGATCAACTCTGTGTTTGATTTAATGTTGTAATGTCTTGCATGAGGTTGAATGGGTTAGGTCCACCTTCTTGTAAATTTGAATTATGATGTGTTGTAAGAATTATTTTTTTTGAATTTTTATCTTATTTTTGAATTTTAAATTTTGAGCCCCTTTTCTTGTGTTTTAACTTGACCCTGGGTGTCCTAACTAAGTTTTAATTGACCCTGGGTTATACCCCATGGGTCTAGGGTCATTTTTGACTTGGGTAACCCTTGGTTAACCTCCGTATAGTCACCTTAACTTCACAGTGAAGTTAAGTGACGGATTTGGAGGCATGGGAAGGATAGGACAGTGGGGATATTTTATTAATTCCACTTGAGATAGTGGGGTTATTTAAATAATACAATCTTAAAAAATTCATAAATATTACAATCTTTAATTCATTTTGGTCCTCACATGTGAATTTAAAATTCACAAATAATGAGAGCCCTTGATCTCATCTTTTGATCCTCACCCTCTATCATCTTTTCAAAAATCTATAAATGAGACCCTTCTCTAAGCCATTAAGGGGAGGAGAAAAGAGGGAGTTTGGTGGTGGAGATTTGAGGATGAGAAGAGACTTCTTCTTGCATCAAAACCATGCCTAAATTTCTCAAATCTCTTCATCATACTATCATCATATTGTGTTGAAAAGTAAGAGCAATTCACATTTGAATCAAATTGGGTCTTCTAATCGAGGAGCTCTGTTCCGCAACACATGGATCTAAGGAAACTACTGTAAGTCTTTATAATATTTTATTTTGTTTGTTAAATAGGGTAGTTTGTATGTAATAATAGTTTGTGAGAAGGCTTGGAATTCCATTTGTCGTGCTTATTCTTATTTTTATCCAATCATACCTTTGCATTCGTGACCAAATTTGGGTCACTGGAGTTATTATACAACTGATCTAGCTGGCATAGGGTTGTTTTCAATAACACTACACTGCCTATGGAAGCTTTTGTCTGGTAGACCTCATTCCTCTATTTCTAATTTCTACATCAGTGTTTTATACTTTTTGGATTCCTCGTTTAGTCAAACGAGATGAACAAGGTCTAGGCATTAGAGTGGTTTGTTGGAGTGGCTCTCTACGGGCCCGGGGCCCGCAAGTGGCTGCCAGGGGAACTAGTAGCAGAGTTACATTAATAAGTGATAACTAAAACTAAAACATTGGGGTTAAAACACTAATAAGATAATTAGACCTCGTGCATGGCCTTGAACGCTTGTAAAGGCTAAAGATGCAATGAGAAGGCCTATCCGTCTATGGGGCGTGGATTTGGGCACGATTGAGTCTCCTTGTCTGTATGAGAGGTACTTGGTCCCGTATGTGCCATCTCTTTGAGCACATATGATGACACTCCATATGATTACACTCTAGTATCTAGCACCTTAGGAGTCGTGAGTAGTACTCGACTTATGACTTAGTACTCGACTTATGACTATTTACTATTCACTTTTCACTATTTACTATTCACTTTTCACTATTTACTATTCACTTTTACTATTCACTTTTCACTATTTACTATTCACTTTTCACTATTTAAAATATTATGACTTTGACTGTAAGCAATGTTCTCCATGTCTGCTCTGTTGATGTGTGTGTTGGCCATCCTGTATCCCCTTGTTGTTGTTTATCCGTTTGGGCCTAGTGACTATCTCCGAGCACGGTGGGGTGGTCTCTTAGGAGTCCACATGGTTGGGAGGCATTGCCACCGCCATTGGGGACCAGTGTACAGGTTTTGGAGCACCAACTCGGAGATGTTCTCTTTCTTCCTATTACCTTATCAGTCATGTACCCATTTTGTTATTGTATCATTCATGGCTATGCCATTGTCCTTGTTTATTCCTTTATGTAATTTTGTACTCTCTTGTGAGAGATGATGTAAATTATAGTAATGAGAAGATATGTGATGTCACCTCTTATTTGACTTACGGATTCTGATGTGGGTATCGGATCTGCTTGTAATATGGTGTTTATGGATTCATGTTTATATTTGGAAATGGGATTAGGAACATTTGAATTGGTGTTTAAAACGAATGTAGTTATTAATATTTTTTTGGAGAGTGATTTAGTCCTCTCCTGTGGGTTGTGCATTTCGCCATACTTGGCCATGAATGTTGTCGACAGATCGAATTGACAACCATCTTATGTGTATGTTATCACTTCATGTAAAAAAAAAATTATCTTGTCCTCTTTTGGCCTTACCCTTCGGGGTTCACGGGGTGGGATGTTACATGCTGTCCTCTCTGTGTATGAACCTTGACCTTGTTTTGTCCTTTTCTTCTAAGTCCCTTGCTCATTACAACTCTGTCTACTTTGTATGGAAACATTTGGCCTCTTATAAGATTATAAAGGTTTTCAATATGTCAGGGTACTGTGCACCTATCCAGAAGGTTGTCTTAACAAAGACTATCGACTGCTAAGACTACCTGTGTCACTCATACTTTTGACTCCTTGACAGTCATACTGCTGCAGATTTCCTTATAACTATTGCTACTGTTCTATCCTTCATTCCTTAGCACTTATTGCTGCTCCATAGGACTATATATGTATTAGAAAGTTCATATTTTCTACTAATGATTGAGACAGTTTGAGAATGAAAACATTGGCGACAATAAACTCCGTCACATGGCTATACCTTCACAATGCTGCTCTCTCTTGATAGTTGACTGCTTTTAGCATGCAATCATTCTGAGCACAAGATGTTGTTTCTAGTTTATCTCTGACAGATGGATTTCTTGGACAATCATTTAATATGAATCTATATACTTTTGTCTATTTTACATACATATCTTGTAGCATCTTTTAAAATAGACAAAACTATATAGATTAGACTATCAGTTCCTCCTGTATCATTTCAGCAAGTAAATGACTGTAGCTATATATTATTGATCTGAGTTTAAATGTCATGCATGACTATCCTTTGACTATTGATGCTACCTGACTATCATCTCATTTGTGAGAAAAGACTGCTATTCTATCCTTCATCTGTTGTTCCTTGGCATCCTGTTGTTCATGATTGCCCTTTATGCTTTTGTGACTGTCTTTTGTGGCTGTTCCTTTACGTCTGACAGTCATTTAGTCAATTCTATGACTATCACAGTCAATCTTTAGCTATTCTATGATTGTTCTTTGATCACAACTACTGCTGTTCCTTTATGTAGTTTGCTACTACGGCCTTGAAATGCTCATATGACTCTTTGGCATTTGATAAACTATACACCTTTTATGCTTCAAGAAGTAATTGTGACAGTATAGTGGCACCGCATGATGTTGATATAGCTCCTGTAGCTGTAGTATGACATAACACTGATATGGTTGTACCTTTCATTTGCTGATCCATGATTTCACCCATGATGTGGCACGTTGATCTGCTATTCCATTATTCATTCCTCAACACTTATTGCTGCTCCGCCATGACTGTACATGTATTAGACCAAAACTACCATGTTGGCATAGGATAATGCACTTTTCACTAGTACAAAGGTGGTGTCATGTACTCAAACATTTTCAATTGATGAATTTGCAAAAATGATCTTTAATTGGATATATTTCATCATCTGAAAGGTTATCACAAGATCTCTCTTTTGCTTCACGACTGTCTTTATCATGGCTGTCCATGTGATTGTCTTCTTGCTGACTGTTATTGCTCTTGACAGCTGTGGTCTGCCTTCTAAATATGCTCCTTGGACTGTGCTTTTGCATTTGTATATTGCATTCTCTTTTGTTGGTTGTGACTTGAGCTGGGCTCAACCCTTGTGGGAGCCACATTTTCTCCACTCATAATGTAACCTGATGAATCAAACAGAAACATAATTACACCTGTATCTGCACATGAAGCAAACTTGTTAGAAAATAAATGCATGTTTTGGATGTGTTTGATGACTGATTGTTCTCTAGGACATCTAAGGTATACATTTCTTGTTTAATGCAATTGAGGAATAGTTTATACATGTATGGTATCTTGTTCATGTATGGTTTGGGACCATTCATTGCTTAGAGCATTGCTCTAACACCATTGCTTTTGCTAGATGCAGGAACCAGGGACGACATGAAGCTAGGAAGGACAAAGACAACTCAGGGCGACAGGACAACACGCCAAAGCTAGAACCAGTCATTCTCAGGCAATGACTGGCCTCTGACCCTACATGCTCATTACTTTATTTACTTATTCATATGTGGATTGTTCTTCTATTTCATTGAATAAGACAGTTAACCTCACGGCTTGTGTGAGATAATGAACATTTTACATTCAATAAAGATTATTTATTTTTTGGAAAAGATTTTGGATAAACCCTTCTTATGTTACATGCACTTGGATAAATGTAGTAAACTAATAAATATAATCTCCTAAATTATTTCATTTATGCACTTGAATGTAATGTATGACAGACCAGATGAGATGTACCTTACAAGTTTTGAATCAAAAACTCTACCTGAATGAGCTGTTGTGAAATTTAGGTAACACTTACAAATGTATTAGAAAAGATAAAAATGAAACATAAGGTCTCTACATTCCACAAGGGTAGAGTGCAACACCTAACATAAAAGAAAAACAATGCATATAATCATGGAAATGTAACAACAAACTCATGGAGTGGTAGAGGATGATTCCTTTAAGAAATAAATCCCTATGCCAAAGTATCCTTACTAGATTCCCACTCATATGAGCATCATCTAGCAAAACAAAGTCCATGATAGCTAAAGTCATAACCATACCCAACACTACCACAGTGCATGAGAAAATCTATGAGAGGATGAAATGGTGACAAACTTGTCCAAATGAGAGGATGAGGACAAATTATATCTTAGCTAGAAAGGAGAAGGTGAATAAATGGTTGAGGGGACAATTGGGAATAGTTACTCTACTGTTTATGCACCACTATAGAAGCCCTATTAGGTGGCAAGTCCAATTGCACTCAACTCATGGTGCTTGTTTAAGTTCCCCTAATGCTTCTTGGAGGCATTGAAAATCCAAGGCCATGTTCTATATGTGAGTTTGAATTTATTCTAAAAAATGGGAGAGTACGTTGATCTTCCCTTGCAATGACAAATATTGTTGATGGTTTAATTATTAAACAAGACACCATTTCTTGATTTCCATAGTTGAAGCACCCTATTTAAAATAAAATAAAATAGGACAAGTGGGCCAATGAGAATTGATTCAAGGTGAGGAACCCTCATGGGAATGGATTTTCAATAAAATGGAGAGGATAAGGTATGTGTAGGATAGGAAAAACTACTCCTTAATCAAATATCTTCAAGCAAGGGAGTTCTTCACTAATGCTACACTAGGGTTCTGTTATCTAAGGTTTTAGATGTTCAAGAACCTACTTTAGGTTGCAACAGAACCACTATATGTTCCAATCAAAGAAATGTCACTATCCTAAGTACTTGACAATGAAGGGAAATGAACAAAATGCTGAAATTAAACAACTGTAAACTGAATTTGGAAAAATGAACGACAAAAGCTAAAATAGACAAGAAAATGGAACCTGTAGCCAAAGAGAAGCTCACTACCTCAGATGATAGCATTCCATGAGGACATTTGCACTGGGCACTGGAGTCCAAAATATGCCACAAGTAAAAATTGCCAGGTCTGTACAGACCTAGTCTGCACAACATAGATTTCAACACCAAACATACCCAACATTATCCAAGTAAAACAAAAATTGAAATAAAAACCAATTTTACTAAGGAAATGAAATAAAGCAAAGAAAAGAGGAAGACACAAAACCTTTGTGCGGTTGTAACGCTTCCACTCCAAGAATACTTGCAAAAAGAGAGAAGAAAAGGGGTTGTGCTGCTTAGGGACTTGTCTCAGTTAAGTCCCAATTTTGGTATTTCTACCTCCACTAGCAGCGATTGATGAAGAGAATAAAACAACAAGGAAATGAAAGTGTGTACTCCTATCCTAAGTGCATCTAGGAAGGTAAGAGTAGTGACAAAACAAGTAAGCTAAAAAGATTTGCTTCCCTGGTCTATGGGGAAGAAACCCACAAGCATGCGGCCAGTGTAAGATAACACAATGGTGGTCTACACCATAACAATGCAAAGAAAATGGTGGACCACATCATAACACAACTATTTAATACAAAACATATTCGAATACCAAGACTTAAACAACAAAATGAAACAATCTTACCAATTTAGGAGGAAGAGAGAAAGCTGCCAGTCCCCAATTTCTCAAATATGATAGATAACTTCAAACCCAACAAGAAGAAAGAGATTCCTCAATGAGAACAAAAAGCAAAACCTGAAACCTCCTAGAGCTATTGAAGGTGATACCACACCAAGAGAGAGTACCAATATCCAAGAAGTTGCTATGGAGCTTGAATTCAACCAAGATTTTGTAGAGTAAAGCGAAGAAAGTTTTTGTGAGAGCTTGAGAGAGTGAGTGGAATGTGTGAGTGTTCCCAAAGTTGTCCAAAGATTCATTCAAAATCCCATCAAAGGTGGAAAAATCTTGATATAGCATGTAGAGAGACGTTTTGCGCCTTAGAGAGGCGTTACTGAGAAGTCTCATGATCACTAGAGGTGTGTGGTAACGGTCACTTGGCAGAAAACATAGGGCTTGTGTAATGAGAAAATTATGGAGGGCAAGGCCATTACAATATTCTTTCTATAGGAAGCCCTTGATTCAATACACTTTAATTGTAATAAAATCGTCCATTTTATTAATATTTTGTAGATCGCATGACACATTGAGAAGGAATATTTTTTTATTTGTAGTTATCTTTTAAATGAATGCACCCCTCACCCCCAAATGTGGAGTGTGAGACATGTAACTTAATGTGAGGCCAACAAATTCAAACAAAAACTCTCGTGATTCCCCAAGTCAAGGAAGATCGTAAAAGAAATATGACATGGACCACTCTTCCTTAATTCATACAAAAGTGGGCATGTGTTAAATGGTAGAAATCACACTCTTGGAATCTCACCCATTGGATCTCATGGTAGACCAATGAGTTTGGATTGCCTTTCCTTTTTAGGGTGAACAACAAATAAGAAGATCCTACTCAAATTTTTGGGGCTCTATGATGAAGACTAATCACATTCTCGACATTTCTTTGTAGATTTTGATCTTGGTTCTCTTGTTGTTGCTAAATGAATACCACATGCATTTGGTACTAGTATTTGAGACCCCACACCTCCTTGTCCCCAATTGCAAGAGGTCCGTTCCCATCCATGAGTATCTTATTGTGATTAAGTGCAATCTCTAGGCATTTAATGTTTATGTTGTAGTCCCATGATTTGTTGCTCACCCCTTTATATATGAGACAAGTTTATGGTTTTTCATTATCTGTGGGTTGTGTTCTAAATTTGTTTGTAGAGTTTCCCATTCTCTATTTTGGCACATCGCCTCCTTTAGCTTTTATGCATTTCTTCAAAGCCTTACATCCTTATAGTCCCTTAGGTGGTGAAGCTAGCTCGAGCTTCCCATTGTGTGGCCCAAGTCATTTTTGGACTTCAACTAGATGTAATGACCCATTTGACAAAAAAATGTAAGACTCATCTTTAAACATCAATAATACACATGAGTCCTTTCTCCAATATGTTGAAACAAATCTCTAAAGCCACTTTGTGAAACAACACATTTTTATTGGGAATTGGATTAAAAAATAATGGAGTTTGGATACTTTGTTGTAAGTATCCTCAATAGGGGTCCATGACAAAGAGTAAAAATGAGTAGTAGCAAGATCTTGACTACACATTTGGAATTCAACTGCTAAATTTATTGGCTTAGTAATCTAGTAGGCAACTTTATTCTCTATATTCCTAAGGACAATTCCAAAGAGAGATAAAGATGCCTTATAAGGAAAAAAATAGTGTCCCTAAATTTGAACATTTCCAATACTATAAGCCACATCCAATAAAATCCTTCAATCCAGTTAAACATATGCATCATACTTAATTTGAAAAACTAAGTTTTATTCTATTAAATCCTCAAGTCAATAGCCTCATAAAAAGCATCAAGGAAATACATGTCTTCATTAAAATAAGATTCATTATTTGCAAGACTTTAAAAAATAATTCATTTTTAAAATGGTCATCAATCAATCAATCTTTCTTATTAGGGTGGTTCATGACTTGAAATGATCTATGTGCTAGTAAGTTTGCAAAAACTTATGTTGTAAGTACATATAGGGAGCTAATGTGAATCCTTTCTTAACATAGTGAAACATTCAAATTTCTCAAACCTATTGCCATTAATAGCCAAACAAACCAAAACCTTTGAAAATTGGGTTTGAATGACCAAGAAAAAGTAATTCACAAATCCTTTAGCCTCGAACATGGCTAAAATGAATGGAAATTCAAATTGGTCATATGCATTTTCATATCATTTTAAAAGAAGAGGATGTGTTACATAGAAGACCAATCCCACTCCTTCACTTTGGAAATGCTATGTTATTATCTAGAATGCATATTGTCTCAATCAAATCCATCTGTTAAGGTCTGATAATTTTAAAATGGAGAGAATCAAGTTGGGTTGAAGGAGCTTCAAAGATAATTGATTGGGTGGTAACTAGTAATTTTCTCTAGATTTCTAACCTTAGGGATAAATATAATATTGCCTTGATTTATGTCATTTCTTGATTGTGAAGATATTAATTATTTATAAAACCAATGCAAGTTTGGACCAACAAACTACTTGACAGATTTGTAAAATTTTCAAAGAAGGGTATTCAGGTTTGGGGCGTTGTGTATGCCCATTTACATGAGGAAGGCATGAAGCTCTTCTAAAGTAATAAGGGAATCATAGAAAATCTTATAAGAGGTTCTTAGCATTTATAGGACCACATCAAGGCATTATTTTACTCCTTAAATCCTCATTCCAATGGCCTCATGAAAAGTGTTAAAGGAAAGACTCAACTTCATTAAAATAAGATTTATTATTTGCAAGACTTAAAAAGAATCATTTGCATAATAATCATCATGCAATTGGTCTTTCTTATTAGGGAGGTTCATGCATTTGACAAGAACTTGAATAGATATATGTGCTAGTAAGTTTGTAAAAGAATTTTTTAAGAACATATAGGGAGTTGATGTGAATCCCTTCTTAACAAAGTAAAAAATCCTAAACCTCTCAAATATATGTCCATTAATAGACAAACAAGCCATGCCTTTGAAAAATGAGTTTGAATGACCAAAAAAAGGAAGGGCCATTTGAATCAGTCATAGGAATTTTCATATCATTTTAAAGAACGAGATGTATTGCCTCCTCCATCCCTTTTGTAAAATAGTATGTAATTAGATCTAGAATGTGTATGCTCTTAATAAAATCCATTTGTTAAGGTATGATAATTGCACAAAGGAAATAATGAAATTGGAGTGAAGAACCTTTAGAGATAATTTTATAAGAGAATTACTAGAGTGGTTAGGTGCTAATAGTTATTTTCTTTGTATTTTTGACCCAAGGTTAACTTTTATATTTCCTTGATTGATGTTATTTATGTTGGTGCAATCTTTTTTTCATTTAGTTAATTTTTTTTTGCATATTATGCATCTAAGATAGGATAAAATTGCTTAGGTAGGTATCTATTTAGGTAGGTTGTACTTGTATGATGTGACTTGTACTTTCTTAGTTTAGTGGAGATGTTGTGCACACATGTGCCTACATCTCCTATTATCCCACATTGGTTGTACGTTCACATCTCTTAGTGGTGTATCCTATATATACCCACTTGTATCCTATATATACATCCACATCTCTTTGTGCTTGCCTTTAGATTTCTTAATCTTGGGTGGCTACCTTCATAGACAAATCTTAGTTGGTATCAAAGTAGGAGAGTGTTTAAGGTTAGTCTTTTAGAAGATCTAGAATCAAAGATCTTGTCTTTCTTAGTATTTGAGTATGCTTTTCTCTTGCATTGAATGATGACACAAAGAATTAGAAAAACTTGAGAGACTAGATTCTTAGGGTTTCCTTTTGTGTCTTTGTATTGCATGTGTTTCTTGGAGCTTGATGGAGCAAATCTGAGTTCACCATTGAGTCTAGAGTGTTAGAGATAACAAATTTGTCTTTTGTTATGTCCAAATTGGACATTGGAGGCCAAATCTATGATGTTTTTCATTTGGGAGGTGCTTACAAGATCCAACAGGTTGTCACCATTTTGGTTCATTTTGGGTTAAATTTGACCTTGCCATCGTATCCAAAAGGCCTAAAAATTTATAGATCTACTGTCCTTTTGTAAAAATTGGAGCACTTGGCCCAAACCCTAAGAGAAAATTTCTTTTGTTGATTGCCCCCTAAAAAAATCTACTTGTTTGCAGAAGGTCGTATGCCTCACATAGGTCTAAAAAGAAAACAATTTTGGATTCATTGGAAAGAAGACTTGAAGAGATTTTCAACAAGTGGTCACAATAAGCATTTGAAGAAGTATTGAGTGAGATATGATGCTCTAAAGTTGACCTCTGATTCTAATTTTTGAGGAATTTTATATCATGAATTTCTAAAAATTGCTAAATCTTGTTATATGTTGCAGGTTGAAGAAAATCTTTAGTTTAAACATTGTAGCCTTATTTTGGCATTTGTAACAAGTCAAGATCAAGAGCACTTTGCACTTTTTGGCAAATGGGAATTGTACATGCACTAAATATAAAGTGCCAATTTTTTTTTTATGTTAGGGGTTTCATGATTATGTTTTTTTGGGTAGGTGATCTTGTGGTTGTTCATTTGATTTTGACGGTTTCATGATTGAGTAACCTTGAGGAGTTAATAATGTCTCCTTACTCTCTCTCCTTTCCATTTCAATATTCTATAAAACCTTTGCAAATCATGTAAGGTCAAATGTACTTACTATAAGAAGAAAAATCATGATAAAAATGATTGTTTTTTTGAAGCAACTTTTTGAAGAAAATCACATTAGTATGCTAGATTCTTCTAGTCTAGCGAGTTTGCAAATTCATTTATTGTTCATACCTAGACATCTAGTGTGGACACACCATCATTGGATGAGAAGTGTAGTTGGATGACATGCATTAAAATCTCATCTCCATCATCACCTATTACTCCAGAAGAGTCTAGTATTGCTTCATCCATGGCTTCCTGTGATTCCTTACAGGAGGATCATATTTGTCTTCTTGATCTATCTCATTAAGATGATTATTTACCAGACATTCATCATTTATTTGTGGACTCTTACCTTGAGGATCTTGAGAACAAAAATTACATAGAGATGCATCTCTTACTTTTGATGTCATGAGGGCACATTTAGATCCTCTTATTCTTTCTCCACCTACATTTGATTCTATAGTGAGATTTTACAGTTACTCATGAGTCAACAATTATGACTCAATCATCATTAATGTTCACACTTTCTATAGGGTACCGGATTCTTATCGATTCAATTATCTTACCTATGGTGAAAATCATACATTCATGGTCATTGTATTTGAATCTTTCATGGTACTTGATTTATCTTATCAACATTGTTCATAGTTTAACATTGGTTTGGAGAATCTTGAAAAGTTTTTGGAGGCACCATCCACATATCTAGTTCCTATTCTACATCAATTTGCACATGGTTTTGGATTGTCACATTCTTTAGTTAGGCTTGGGACTCTTGATTTGATTGGGACACTTTTCAACACCAACGTGGTGTCATTTAAGCAACTTCTAGAGATAATATATTCTAAGCTTTCTTCCCTCACATTCATTTTTGGAATGAGAAAATCTTCTGCATTCATCCTTGGATTTTTTTCTTTCTACGAAGAGAAATGTTTTTTGGTGATCTTGGATCATTTTAAACATTTAGAGTTGAGCTTTCACCATCAGTGCATGAGACTACACATTGAGGGGGGCTGCATGGTTTTTCTTCTTCTCTCTATTCTAGGGGGAGCTTTTCCTCACATGGGATTTTTTCTTCTGAGTTCTTTTGAGTGGGATCACATAGCCATACTATTTTCATCCTCTCTTGCAAGGGGAGTTTTGTCCTATGGGTTTTCTCCTTCTCTTCTTTTTGAGAGAATTATTTTGTACATGGCTACTTAACATGACTACACATTTGCTGGGACCCATTTATCCATTTTTTCGACCCACCTAAGCTATGCTTATGGGGGGTGTCGGTGCATTATTTTATTTTTGTATTTAGTTAACTTCTTTGTTGCTTATTATGCCCCTGAGATAGGATAAGCTTGCTTAGGTAGGTATCAACTTATTTAGGTTGTACTTGTACTACGTGATTTGTACTTAGTTTTATGGAGATGTGCACACATATGACTATATCTCCTATTATCCCACATTGGTTTTTACATTCACATCTTATTGGTTTTTAAATCATGATATTAGTTCATTTGCAATAGTTTTCCTATTTGTTAAATGATAGATATATCATGCTACACTAGATTCCATCACGCTTGCCGGTTCTGATTGCTAGACCTCTCATGAAGGTTCGGGCTTCTCTTGTTTGGAGTAAGGTTGGGGAAGTGTAAGCTTCATGGATGGGCGGTAAATTACTCCGATGATGCTCTCTCTTATCATATTCATAGATGATGATCTCCAGAGTATATCAATTATGTTATGTCAAAGTTTGTTGTATTAATGCCCTAATGGCTATGATCATGAAAATGAGTTTAAATTTATGATTTATTAAGCTATGTTCTCTAGCTTATTGTATATTCATGTTGGAATAATTGTTGTGGAATAAATTATTTTGAGTAAAAATTTTAATTTTACTCTTTTGTACATTATTTTATTGTATTAATGTGAGTGGTCTTTACAAATGAGTGACTTCAAGGAGTAACAATGTTGATAAAACCAATTAGGTATGGTCCTTTCTAGATTGTTGAGCAAGTGGGAGAGAATGTTGTTTGGTTATATATTCCTCCTTACATGAATCTATGTACTCAATAATCAATGTAAACAAGCTATAATTGTTTGAACCTTCTATGTTGGATGAATATAAGATATTATGTTGCCTTTAGCAAATGATTTCAATCCAAGTAGATAGGAGGAGCTACAAGGTGATGTGGTTATAGAAAATAAGGTGAGGAGAACAAGAAGAGGCGAGCATGAGACATGGATGGTAGGGTTCAAATGTCAAGTTACGAGTAAAGTAAAATGGTACCATAAAGATGGCATGGGAAGAAGTTACCACATTTACTGTCCTTAAAATTTTGGGGACCACAATCATCCTAATAGGAGGCATGATCGCAAAATTAGATCCAAAATGTTGGGACCATTGGGGTCATGGATATCCACTAAATAGTCAAGAGTGTTGTCCAGTGACTTATAACTAGGAGTTCGCCAAAAAATAATGTGAAATGGAGAAAAAAGTATTGTGTTCTTATTAGAGGATTTAAGGTGATCCAAAGCATCTTGGATGATACTTGAAACAAGGGTACATGCTTCAAAATGGATTAGAAAATTGAGTTTGGTGAAATCACCAATTTGTGCAAGTGGCAACTTCGTCATTGATCATAGCAATTTCACCATGACCTCAACAAAAACATTTTTGCCACTTCATGAAAAGTAATAATTTAGTTAGTATGAAAATAGAATGTGGAATATGAAGGCTTTTGTCTTGAGTCATCTCTTTTGACTTTTGTTATTCAATTTTGGTGACATGAGAAGGTAGAGGAATGTAATATAATGTTTGAATATGAACTTTGAGGGGTTGCCTCCCATTGTTCATTCTCACATGTATTTTGTGAGGAAGTGTAAGAACAAGGATTTTTGAGTTATAGAGGCACAATATAGGTGTAAGGAGTGGATTTGTGACACTATCAAGACACCTAATAGCCCTTAAAGAACTACATAACATCTATACTTGGATTGTGATATTGGAATGAGGATAAAAATGCTCTCTTGTTGTATTTTTTAACCTTTTGGGGTCTTTCTAGGGTTAATTCATTGTCTCAAACATTTTATGCATGTTCTTTGCTTGATACCATCCTTGTTTTGTGTTTTCCATTAAGTCTATCTAACAAATGAACACACATGACTGCAATCACATCCATTTTGTGATGAATAAATTTTGAATTAATGTGTTAAAAGAGTTAAAAATAAATGATATATGTAGGTGATGATCTCTAAGAGAGTATCTATAGGATTTAATAGATTAGAAAATTAGCCCATGCCCAAGTGTTGGAGAAGATATCAACAAATGCTTATGAGATAGAGTTGCTATAAAACCTAGATATCTCACCCATTTTCAATGTAGCAGAGTGATCCCATAGAGATCTAGGAGCACTTGGGTGGCATCTGCATGGTCAAATCTGAAAAATTAAAAAAAAATAAATTTTTGGTATTTTCTATGTTTCTATGATTTTCATTTTCAGAGGCCTTTGAAGCAAAATTGGCCTTGAGGACTTTCACGGTTGCTTAGGAAGGGATAGATGTAGGCTTCCTTCCTAGAAACTCAAACTGGTTCTCTTGGAGATCTTTCTAAAGCATCCAAAAAGTCCAATTTTTGCCCAATGAGCTAGGAGTTACGACCCCGCCAAGTTGGGGTACCAAAATCAAATAGTTTTCCTAATTTTTATTTTATTTTTGTAATTAATTTCATCCCCATCCAGCTATCCACTTCAAATTCCAATGACAACATGGATGTGGTGACCTTTTAGCTTATGTACAAATGTATATATGGGCTCATTTTGAAGCTAATAGATAGTTTTTGAGGCATGCATCTCTTTAGCGAGTTTGCCAACTTAATAAAAGATATCTCTTTCACACATTATTCATTGTGTGTTTTACAATACTGCAAGCCCAATAGCAAGGTATTGTGCTCTGAATTCACAACCTAATTCGGATCACAGTTATAGAGTTATCATGCATATGTAGTGACAAAAGTTAAAAAATAGGGAGGCATAGGGGCATAATCACTGAAATGGAAGACAACGATTCTAGAAGGATAAGGGGGAGAGATTGAGAATATTTTATAGAAGAGGGTTACCAAGACGACAAAAGGAAAATAAAATGTTGAGTATTTGGTTAAGGATATGAATAGAGCCACAAAAGAAACATGTGGTTGTCACCAACAAAAGTTAACCACTGTGACTACACACGAGAACTCGTCAATAAAGTCATGAGTAGGGGATCATTTTTCTTCTTGCCTAGGGTCAATAGGCAGCCCTATATCAACCAAAAAGAGTTATTTTCAATTTTTCATGTTTTTTGTTTTTTAGTTTCTTTGTCTGTGTTTGGAGTTAGAGATTAGGTTTTGCTAGTATATTTATAAAGGTCTTAAGATGTTGTTGTGGTAATGCAAAGGCATTTAGTTGTGTCATTCTTGCTCCTATTTAATTTCTAAATATTTATTACCATATCGGTCCAAGGGGTTGAGCTTAATTGGTTAAAATGTTGGGTTCTCATTGTGGAGACCCAAGTTCATAGTTGACTTCTACTCATGTTGATGCTGGTATGAGCAGAATATTTTTTACCATACCTAGTTCTGAAAATTAATTTAATTTACTTGTACTTAATTGTTTGCATTTATATAAAAACACTTTAGTTAGCCAGACGGATTTAAACGGAGGAAACAGTAGAGCATGCAGAACTCTATAGTAGCCCGCTACAGATATTTGAAAGAAATGTACGAGTAAAACTGCACATTGGTTTTGGCCTCTGCTATTTTCTGATCTGTAACAATTGCTTACATATTCACTCAAATATTTTTTTGAATCGCGAGAAGAAAGATCTCATAAAGAATGCTGCTGCCTGCAAGATCAGTGTACGAGGGGTTTCAGCACGATATCTGTCCACAAGAATCTCAAATACACGCCAAACGACTTCATCATCTTCAACATGACGACATTATTGCAGGAGATCTGCATTTAGTAGTCGTTCTTCCTTGTGATCTCTGTCCCCATCATTATCACCACGATCACAGGTATTTCATTTTTTTTCTCTCTTTCTCTGCAGCTTCCCCTGTTTGAATATTGAAATCACTTTTTTTTTTTAACAAATTTAAATATTTAGGTCATCCATTTCTATATTCACATTTTGCTAAAAATTTAAACGAGTTCTTAAGGATTCCAGATCTGTTTTCCTTTGATCCGCCTTTTCCTCTCTCTTTTTCAAACTTAGGTTCAAAATTTTGACTTTAGCTTCAATCTGATATGAAAATTTGAAATACTGATAAAAAAATATCTTTTATCTTTAGTTTTAGTATCAAGCTCAAATATTTAAGTTTCAGACTTAATTTTTTTTGTATGAATACTATTTTATTTCAAAAGTTTTTCAATGGAAGCCGTATTTTCTTTAAATCTCCCAAATGCATTGTAGAAAATCTTCTTTTTCATTTCTCTGGTTTGTATTTAAGGCTGCTATGGGAATCCTGTGGCTGTGGAGGCGATGAATGGCTGAAGGGCGAAAGGATTGAAGAAAATTTGACAGATGAAGAACTGGAGGCTGTTGCTCAGCTGATGGAGTTAAGCAGCCAAAGCCTTCAATTAGCAGAGGAGACTTCAAATTCTTTTGTTGCAGAGGGGTTTGAATCTTCCACTATATCTGATAGCCGGCGGTCCTATGGCCTTACTCCATTTCCGCACAGAGCAAGCAGGAAGACAGTTAATGTGGATGTCGACGAGCGGCCTAAGCCCCGCACTCGGTCTGTAAATGAGATCTTCAAACGGTCGACTACATCACGCAAACGCAGAAGGGGGCTTCAGGCCTCTGAGTAGGGCTTAGCATAAGACCAAGGGCTTAATCCTCGCTCAAGCAAAAAGGCCTCCATTTCAGTACTTCTATATGTGAGAATTCAATAAAAGTTTGAATGCCTTGTTTTAAAACTCTCCTTAAGATCCATTGGTTCTTTGTTTCAATTTTTGCATTGGCAGAAGGAGAGTGGGTTGAAATTTTGACAAGCATCCTCTTCTTCATGATGAGTGTGATCCGAAATGTTGAAGTAAAGAAAAACATATAGTTTACTTCAAAAGCACTTCTATCTATCCTATGATTGTATTTAAATATTTTTGTTATAAAATATAATTAAAATTTTAGAAAGATTGTATCACGTGTTTATTTCTTTTTTGTTTGTTTGTTTGTGTACATTTTCTTTCGTGTTTCATTCTTCTTCTTTATTCTTGTTCTTCTATTCTATTTAGGTAATTAGGGGAGAGGACCGAATAGATAACCATGCCCCAATAGCTACTATGATGTTACGCACTTAGACCCTCAGTTAAGTATATTAAAAGAATTAATAGTTGAAAAATAATATACTAGTAAAAATTTAATAAGGAACCAATACATGTGCACATATACATGTGTAACTATACACTTCACAAGTCATATCAAAGAAACAACCAATAATGTGGTGACACATAAGGCGACTAGTAATATGTGCCTTGGTGCATATGTTTTGGTTTGACTTTTTTTTTGGGGTGTTTTTGGACAACTTGGTGAAGATGTAGCTAATTAGACTACATCGTTAATACTTAGAACCCCAAACAATATCTTTAAGCTCTTAACTTAGATATAGAGATATGTTGAAATTTTCATGAAAATCTGATGTATGTTTAGAAGCTTGATGTACAATCCTATTCACTATCCTCTCCTCTTTTTGATGATGGGTCTGAGATGTTGATGTAAAAAATAAATGTGGTTGAATCCCAAGCAGGGCTTAAATTTGACAGTTGTATCGCTGTATTAGGTATTTTTGCTGTAAAATACAATCCAAATTTTAAAAAGATGTATCATATGAAAGGAGAGATTTTGGACAAATTGTCAAAATTTATATAGGATTATGACGATAAATATATTTAATTTTTATATGATTTATTTATACTAAGGCATGTCATAGTATTTGAAGGGTACTATTGAATAGAAAACTGTCATAAAAAAATTGCTTGACAAGCAAGGTCGACTGTCAAATTTAAGCCTTGATCCCAAGAGCTAGAAATTAAGATTCTATCACATGAAAAAGGAGATTTTGGACAAACCATCAAAAGTTAATGTTTGAAAGGTAATTTTGAATGGATAACTATCATAAAAAAATTGCTTGATAGGCAGAGTTGGCCATCAAATTTAGGTCCTAAAGGAGAATTTTAAATCCACAATTCGTTGTTTTCAAGTAAGAAAAGCTTACCGTTTTATCCACAATTTGTTGTTTTCAAGTAAGAAAAGCTTACCGTTTTATCAATGGCTTCATACACAAATAAAAGTAGTAAATAATCAACTTATTTTAAAATAGAAAAAAAAATATTTAACAAGTATTAAATCTTCAAAAAAAGTTTTGTTTTTAAATTTTTACTTAGACAACAAGTACATTGTGGTATTTGTTGTCTCAACTATAATTAATTATTTAATGTGTAGAATTTGTAATCTTTACTTTTAGTTTTGACTTTATATTAATTATTTATATGTATAATTATTATCTATATTGTTAAGAGGCCAACAAATTAATGAGTTGACTTAAAAACTATACACTAGATAAAACATCAAATTAAACCTATATTATTAAGAGGTGCAATAATTTTTCTAATAGATAATATAAATGTCTATCAAGTGAAAGGGTTTTGTTTTATTGTAAAAAATAAAATTTTTTATAATATAAAATAATTCAAACAATTAAATAATTTATTTTAATATGAAACAAATTTTCTAATATTTTTTAAACTTAAAAGCCTAAAAAAACTAACTAATTAAAATTTATTTATTTTTATTAAAATTTTAATTACACTTTATTAGCTATTTCAAAATATCAATGTAGATAATAGAGACAAAATTCCTATGATTTTTAAATAAAATCTTTTTTAATCTCACACACAATACAAGGATAAATAGTTGTATATATATATATATATATAACCCAGAGGTATCCCCTAGCCCTGCCCCCTGAGAGAGACAAGAGCGTTGCGACTCCGCTCAGCGTTGCCCACCGCACCTTGCCTCGGGCTTATATTTTATGCCGAGTTGGGGCTAATAATGGTGGGGCGAGCGGAGGGTGAGACTAATCCTCAGGGGACTGCCGAGGGGACCTGCACACCTCGAACAACGATTGGAAATCCGGGCAGAGAGAATCGACCTCGGGACCTATATGGGACAAGCCCAAAGCCCTTAGCCAACTACGCCACCCGTGCGGGCTAGTTGTATACTTTTATATTAATAAAATAAAAGTAAAGTATAATATTCACATAAAAATGAGTGAAGTGGCATCACAAAATTATAAAACTTAAAAAAGAAGTGGTCACACAAATGAGTGGAGTGGCATCACAAAATTATGAAGCGTAAAAAAGAAGTGGTCACACGGCTATTCAAATAAAAACCAATGAAATGACATCACAAAATTACGAAAGGACAAAAAAAAAAAAAAAGAAAAAGAAGTGGTCACACCGCCAAACCCTTAAAATATTTACAATGTTGAGTGACATAAAAAAAGTGGAGACACAAAGTCTAATGGATTTGAAATGTTTGTCGCTATGGTTGGCATCATGATTGAGTTACTTGAGGTATTTTCAAAATCTATAATAATCTAGTTTTAAGAAACCAGCCTTCATAATGAGGCCGAGGTGGACAGAAAAAAATTTCCTTGGGGATCGGATTTTCCACATGATGTGATTTGCCCTATCTTTCAAAGATGCCAATGAAACAATCTCTTTCCTAAAGCTTAAAATAGATATCATGCTTCACAAATATTTTCACATCTTCTTTTGGCCTTCTTATCAAGCATTCTATTATATGATCTTCTTTGGGACAAATCTCAATTATTTAACGTGGTGTCAAATTTATGGATGTAATGGGGAAGATTGCATAATTCGTATTGTAATGGGGAAGATTGCATACCTCGTACTAGCTAGTTTTAAGTTTGGGATAGTCTTTATGTAATGATATGTATATAAAAAGTGTATTTTGGTATTAAGATTTGGTATATTTTATCTACATTTTTATATATTTTCAAAAAATGATTTCGATTGTAGTTTATTTATTTGTTTATTTGGTTCCATTTTATGTTATGAAATCGATTCTGAACCTTTATAAAATTTAAAATTTAATTTGGGTTTATGTCATCACTCTAACTAGCCATTATTTGCCGATTTGAAGTGCAAAATATTTCAAATTGTATTCTAAGGTGCTTTATAAAATTACAAATCCTAATTCATTTTACCACATCTAGAAAGAATGAAGGATCCATCTAGCTCGCATTCACTACTTGTTACATAATTCAAAGAGCGTATTTGAGCATTATTGCAACATCAACATTTGCATACTTAGTGATAGATAGACATATTGCATGGTTGCTTGTTGTCTTCAATCTTTGTTCACGAGTCGTTGAATCAATTTGCTGAGAGGTTTGATTGTAGATAACATGACCTTCGCTTGGTAAGCTCCTCAAAGGTGTATAGAAACACCACCAATATATTTATTGTAGACCAACATATCAAAAGGTGAGGCGAACTAGTTTTTAGATGATTGAGCTTAGCAAGGTGATTTCACATGATCGAGATCAATTTTGTGGCACACTTTCATCCTAGATGATGCAAAATCAACCTACAAATTTTAATGGTCAATATTTTAGTTTGGGAGCAATTTGTTTAACATGCTAAGAAATTATCTTGCACCATTTGTTATAATCATATTGACATCAAAATTAGAGCTAAATACTACTGGGATTAGGTATCATTCACCTTGCAAATCCTTAGACATGTTTAATTGTATTTGATTATTATTGTCAATAAGTAATGTTGTGTCTCCAAGGATCATGGAGAGGGTAGACATGGACACCCCTCTTAGGTGGTTGGCAAACTTATTTATTATTATTTATCCTCTCACAAGTAATTGTAATGGTAAGTTGGGAAGTTACAATCAGAAGGATCTTGGAAATTGGTCAAGATTGGGAGATGTAAGAGGATGTAAGAAGATTCTACATAGATTTTATGATAGATTTGGTCAATCTCCCCATGGAGCGCTAGGAATGGGAAAGTGGCCATAATGAAGGAATCTGACTGTTATGATGAAATTTATGATGCATAAGTGGTGTAAGAGGAGTTACATACTATTTAGGGTGATTGATCATGTGTAATGAGTTGTGAGATTCCCCATGATGGAGGTGGATGCCTGGATTTGGGAGAGTAGTATTTGCCACTTGTCTTGGAGTACCATTCATGGTATCTTGTATCCATATCTCCTATATATTGGTACCTTGAGATAGTGGTAATGAGAGATTGTTTTGCATGACATTTAAGCATCGTTATGCTACCTGAATTCAGAGGGATAAGTAGATTGTATTGATGTAACTATTTTTAGGATTAATATAAGCTTGGATCTCTTTGGGTGTGGAGTTTTTTTCTGAAACGGTTTCTCCATGTAGACATTGTGTTGTTTGCATTTGTGTTTCATTGCTTATTTCTTTTCATCTCACAATATATCGTTGTTTAAGAATCTGGATGCACTAAAAGAATAACATTTCTTGTTGTATTGTTTCACCTTGTTTCCAATAAATACCACAGTTTCATTTATTTAAATTCCACAGATTTATTTATTAGTACTAGTCTTAGTGTTGTATCCTAGGGTGGATTTTCTTATTATTACAAATTAATTAATTTATCCTAGGATATTTATGGGGATTGACACAATAGTGTGCCCCATTTTTTGCTAGTTTGGGGCCACAAATTAGGTTTTTTAGCTTTCATCACATTCTATCAATTATAACAAGCAAATTGTCAAGAATTTAAGGATGATATAAACTAATGATTTATAAATTTTCTATGTAGATTCAATTTATAATTTTTCTAAATTTTATAAAAAAATATTTCTATCATATTTGGATAGTTTTCAATAAATTATTTATTTTGTTTTTACTATTTTTTATTGAGTAGCATTTTCTCTTAATGTATAACTTGATCTACAAATGAAATATTTTCATGATTTCTTTGACATAGATCATTAGCTCCAATATCTAGTGTTGGATATTTTTTGGTAATTTTTATTATTGTTTTAAGTGGTAATAATAGAAATCTAGAACTATAATTTCTTGTAGCATGTTTCTCTTTGCATATATATCAAAGTTATTTTTATTATTAATGTATACTCCAACAATACATCCAAAATACATTTAAATCATAATTACAAGATTCTCTAATCAATACTACAACCCATCTAATATCCACAAGTACATAGACAATAATGCCAAATAACCACATATGCAATAGTGGTTTAATCTACCAATATATAGATATACGATATCCACAATAGCAATACCAATAAATTCTAACTCCATCAAGCCATGAACAACTCCCTCCAAAGTCCTATTGTGTATGGGGAAGGTATTTTTTGATCCCACAAATCAATGAAATCCTATCCTCCCCATCCATTAGTTTGGCTTGAAGCAAATAAATGATAATCTAAGATCCATGAAGTAATAGGCGATTATCTCATTTAGATTCTTTACATATTTATGCTATATATATCCATACATATAAGTCATACAAATCAACCATTGTTTATTTTAGTATAACCCCTTATAATACACATATAATATCCATATTACTCAATCAAAAAACATATACAAGAACATTCAAGACATAACTAACCAAGAACAACTAACTCTATACAACCAATACCATATGCAACATCTCTAGATAACAACAACTCACATCCCATACTACGAGAGAACTCATCCTTCAAATCCATATGTCTTAATCAATCAAAACTAGCTCAAGGTGGAACACCATGCAACCCATACTACATGACTTCTAGATACCTTAGCTTATAACTCATTCCTTCACATAGAATCATCTTACTAAACAAAAAATTGAATACAAGAATGTGTACACACTTACAAGAAATAAGAATACAAGAATACACATCATCAACAAATATGTAACACATCAGCCACTGACCACATACATCCAATAGATAAATTAATCACAAGAATATAAGTTAACAAGACACAACTCAAGACATAAGAATACAAAACAAGACCTCTAAAAATATCTTGAGAAATGCTAGGATCTATTTCTTAATCATTTAGTCTAAAACTCACTTGCACAACATCAATAAGAACTATATATCAAAAGAGCATGCTACCACTTCGAGAAATATCAAAATGCATTCCTTAGAGTGGGCAAGGACTTTAGTGTCATAGATCTACTAACTCATAATGATGTAAGGTGTATGAAAATATATATTTTCTAATATATTTCATGTAACCCTACCACAATTGGAGCACTATGAGCTAGGTGTGCGAAGTGACGAGACTATAGTGAGAAGAGTAATCTCCATTCTCTAGTTATCCAAACTTTTGGGGTACAATGACCTCCTATGTTCTCAAGATACATGACAACCAACATACTCAAGTTTTAAGGTAGCACAAGGAGTAAGGTCAAACTTACACTCAAACACTTATGAATAGTTGCAACATACCATCTCATACAACTTGGAATTACTCACAAAATTTACTAAGAAAGGAAATTAACATGTTTAATCATGAATTTTTTTTTTTAAATCATTTGCATAATCTCAAGAAATAAATGCATATCTTTTCTGAATAATTTTTAACCTTGAAATTACAATATATTCAAAGATAAAATCATAGTGAAAACATTTCACTTTCCATTTACAAATAATCTGCACTTGGTAAAAAGAATAGTTTTACATAAGTTTGAAAATCATAAGTCAATCATGAAGTATACTGCATCTGCAATTTGATATCTATCTCACAAGTCTCGATGAGTCTTCTGCTGTAGAGGGAGAGCATTATTCAAGTGCTTTTCCTCCAACCATAGACAGGTGGTCCCCCGCACACCTTCCTTCCTAGAAGTGGCCCTACCCTTCACGAAGAGTATAGACACAAGGAACCTTCTGGTTTCCATTTGAGTCCTAGCATTGTGTCTTACATAGCTCAATCAACCATAGAACCCTAGACAATATTCTAGCTAAGTATGATCATTCTGACAGGTCACATCTAGACACAGTGAACTGACTAATGCATTCAGAGACAAATGCATCACTTTGGCCAAAGTTTCTCTATAAATAGACGTTTGAAATAAATGTAGTCGTTTGTTCACACACCTCTAACTTGACTTGGAAACTACCTCATCCTACAATTTGACTTGCTTGACTAGTAACTCTAGACATAAATTGTCTTGACTATACTCAAATCCTAGTCAATTTGACTTAGTATTTAATCCTTAATCTAGGATATATGCAATATGTAGGTTTAGGCAATTTTAAACTTTTATAGAGTCCCTCGTTGCATACTTGCAAATGCTGTCATTCTACTCAATGACCCAAAGATTGAGCACTCTTGTGTTATATATCAAATTTTTGACTCTAACAAGAAATCATTTATTTAACATAAGTGCTTCATAGACTCTTCCTAAATTATACTTGTCTTGATCTATGGTTTCTTGACTATTCACTGTCGACCATAATAAACAACAAACTAATTTGATGTTATAATCGATTTAAGAGTTTTCAAGTTTCCTAAACCCTTTTGGGTTGAATCTAGGGACTTAACATCTCTATCCCAACACATAAAATAAAAAACTCTTGCTTTCCAAAGATAAAAATTTATAAGTATATAACATGGAATGATGACCTCTAGTCTTCTCTTGACCACTTGGGCATTGTTTGAATTCACATTTCTCATAACATGTATAAACGCAATACACGAGGTATATCCTCATTCATATAAGATCTTAATGAATAGTATCATTATCAAAAGTATGCTTGACTAAGTTCAATCTTTCAACCTAAATAGGTTTCGAGTCTAAAATAATAAAATAATATTTTTGACCTCTTGGTCTTCTTAAGTCCACCGAATTTTGATATAGAAAAGGTTATGAACTCAAATATAACAACCTTGGTATATCATGATAATGCTTACCATTATTTGCATAATGCATGTACGATACTATACTTAGGTGTTTTCAATGATATCAATACTATTTATATAAATTCTAAATAAGTGAATATCTATCACCAAAACATTTGATTAAAACATCAAAACTCATATGTATAATCCATTGTGAAATATGAATCTATAATTGTCTATACTTTCTTTAATCATACTCGACTCGACTCCTATGTTTTCATCTGAGTTCTCAAATAGTTTAGTCTCATAATTACATAAATATATATAAAACTAGTGGTTGAGCTATTTGCTAATGGTTAAATACCTACACATCCTGACCTTACCACGGCCTTCTTGCAAAGATATCATCTCACACATCGGCTTAGCCCATATCAAGATTGGACATTGTTTGACTATGTAAGTGATGCAGGAGCATCCTTGGTTCAAGAGCAATCTGGCATCAACCAAAAACATTTACATTTTAGTTTGTTTGCAGTTTAGTTTGTTTCTTTTCATTTTCCAGTTTAGTTCAGGTAGTTCAGTTAGAAGCAGTTTCAATATTTTGGTTCACATTCTGCCGCAGTTTCATCTCAAACCTTGCGGAGCTAGAATTAGAACCTAGACATGTTTATCTACATCATATCCAAAATTCAGAGCATTTGGATCAATTTACTGGAAATATATCGCTATCAGAAGATTGTCTATTTTCTCAGAACAAAGCATCCTGATAGTCTCAGACAATCAGCTAAGAGAGAAGACATACGGAGCATTTTCTCGACCTGTGGAGCCTAACGACACATCATTCAATGATCTTTGGTTCGTGTTCGACCTTCCCTGAGATCCACACATCATTCCATTCATTTGCGGAGGAATTCTTCATGATTAGGTCCGACCTATCTCTGTACACACGTTACAGCTCTTCATTGGAGTTTGTGATCTTCCCTGGCTGACATGGAGGAATATTTTATATCAGAGATGATATATATTGATGTAATAGATCCTTAGGAAAGCAACATTGGATAGTTAGCAATTGATTCATAACTCTTAGTTGTGCTCTTTCGCGAAGGAACTTCAAAGCTATATCTTGGGCATATTTTGATATTCTGTAATCAGGCATGTGAGCCCAATCGTAAGCCCGCATGTTTCCGGCCCATTTGTATTTGGATTCTATGATATACTGAATGATTGAATATACATTTGTTTCATATCTTTGAGTTGTTTCCGTGTTGTTTACTCTTGCTGGACGGTCTGTATAGTTCATTCTGTGAACCCTCCTGCCGTGACTACACCAAGTGGTATCAGAACGAAAGTTCAAATCTGTAAGATCTTGCTGTGGACAAATCACTAAATTGAGGCAGGTTATTTGTGTCGCAACTGATCCCTGATTGTGAGGCAGTTGTCACCTTGTAGCCCGATCGCCGAACTTGAGGCAATTTACACTTGATCCTAGGAAGATGCCACTGAGGAGAGTTGTTGCTGTTGGAACAATGGCTAGTAGGATGGATGAGATGATGGAAATGATGAAAACAATGAGAATTTGATTGGATGCTATTGAGGAAGATAGGCAAAGAGGATTGACACCTATACCTAATGTTGAAAGTGATGATGAAGATGAATTTCAATCTGTTGAGCAAATTGGTGAAACCCTAGGAGGTGATGAAGAAGAAGAATCAGATCAAGTAAAGATGTTGCAATCTATTTCAAAGACTGGAAAGAGACCTAGAGTTGATGTACCTAATTACACTGGCAATTTGAACCCTGAAGCGTTGATTGCTTGGATAAATGACATGGAAGAATACTTTGAATATGAAGAAGTTGAAGATCCGAAAAAGGTAAAATTTGCAAAAAACAAAGTTGAAAGGACATGCTGCTATATGGTGGAAAGAAGTTCAGTTGGATAGAAATAGAAGAGGGAAAGCAAAGATTACAAAGTGGGATAGAATGGTGACAAAATTGAAGAATTAATTCATACCTGCTGACTATGAATTGGAGCTGTTGAAGAGATTGCAAAACTTAAGACAAAAGGAGAAATCTATGAAGGAGTATACTGAAGAATTTCATAAGATGATCATAAGGATAGGACATAGTGAAGCAAGCAAGGAGAAAGTGGCTAGATACATCAATGGATTGAGATTGAACATTCAAGAAGAACTAAGCCTGGTAAGGATGACATATTTGGAGGAAGCATATCAGTTTGCCCTGAAAGTTGAAGAGAAGCTGAATAAGAGGCATGATCAGAGACAGAGAGGTAGAGGAGGTAAATTTCAGAGAGGTAGAACATTTTTCAAAGGAGACAAATCATATCTGGAGTAGAACAAGCTTGACAACCCATTTAAGAAGGATGACAGAGACAACAATGCATACTGGAGAAATGACATAAATTTTCATCACAGAGCTAATTATAATTCATACTGGAATGAAGGATACAGAAGAGAAGGAAGAGGATTTGATAAGAGAACATTCAGAGGCACTTGTTTCAAGTGTGGAGGTGAAGGACATAGAGCATTTGAATGTAATCAGGGTAGTACAAGCAAGAGAACATAGAACAATGGAAGAGAAACCTATGTGGAAGAAGAACCTGTTGAATTCAGTGACCCTAGTTCAATTGGCAAACCTGAGAAAGGAGAATCACTCGTGATGAGGAGAGCACTATTTCAAATAGAGACAAATGAGGAACCACTGCAGAGGAAGAGTTTGTTCAGAACCAGATGCAAATCAGGAGGCAAGTGTTGTAAAGTTGTAATTGATAGTGGTAGCTCAAACAACCTAGTTTAAGAGAAGATCATGACTAAGCTGAAGTTGGAAAGATTGAACCATCCTAAACCCTATCAGATAGCATGGATTCAGGATGATCATAAGGTACTAGTGAGTGAACAATGTTTGGTGAAATTTCATATTGGATCATATCATGATGAAGTTTTGTGTGATATTATGCCTATGGATGTTTGTCATATCTTGTTGGGTAGAGCTCAGAAATATGATAGAAAAGCTATACATGATGGAAGGAAGATTATATAAACTATAACATCAAATGGAAAGAGAATTACTTTGATTCCTTTGGAAAATGATCCTAAGAGTGAAGTATGTGGAATGCTAGAATCTGTTTGGTAGATGGAAGAAAATTTATGGATGGTTTGAGACATGAGAATATGTGTTATGCTTTGATTCCTAAGAAGCCTGAAATATTGAAGGAGACTGAAGAATCACAACTGGAGGAGATAAAGGAGTTGCTGACAGAGTATGAAGACGTCATATCAGACAATGTACCTAAAGGATTACCACCAATCAGGAGTATCAGTCATCACATGGATCTTATACCAGGAGCAAGTTTGCCTAATAAAGCGGCACACATAATGACACTGAAAGAGAATGAAGAATTGAATAGGCGGATACAAGAGTTGTTGAGGAAAGGTTTGATCAGGGAAAGTTTGAGTCCTTGTGTAATACTTGCAATGTTAGCACCACAGAAAGATGGAGAATGGAGGATGTGTACTGACTCTAGAGCAATCAACAAGATCATAGTTAAGTATAGATTTCCTTTACCTAGGATGGATGATATCATCGATTGTTTGAGTGGAGCAAGATATTTCACAAAGATAGATTTGAAGAGTGGATGCCATCAGATCAGAATTAGAGAAGGAGATGAATAGGAGACTTCTTTTAAGACAAATAAAGGATAGTATGAGTGGTTAGTGATGCCTTTTGGATTGACAAATGCACCTAGTACTTTCATGAGGTTGGTGAATGAAGTCTTGAAGAAATTCTTGGGTAAGTTTGTTATTATATATTTGGATGACATTCTAATTTTTAGTAAGACAAAGGAGGAACATTTGCAGCACCTGAGACAAGCATTGTAGAGATTGAGAGAGGAGAAATTGCTAATAAACATCAAGAAGTGTAGTTTCATGAAGGAAGAGTTGGTATACTTGGGATTTGTGATTTTTGCGGAAGGATTGAAGATGGATCCTAAGAAAGTAAGAGCAATTGTTGAATGGCCTACACTGGAGAACATTGGAGAGGTTAGATCATTTCATGGATTGGCTAGTTTCTACCGGAAGTTCATCAGAAATTTTAGTTCAGTTTGTAACCCTATGACAAAGACAATGAGAGGTGACAAAATATTTCAAGTGGACATCAGGAGTAGATAAAAGTTTTGAGTTGTTGAAGTAGAAAGTGACAGAGCAACCTATTTTGGCATTATCAAATTTCAATAAGGTATTTCAAGTAGATTGTGATGCAAGTGGAAATGCAATTGGAGCAGTATTAAGTCAAGAAGGTAGATCTATAGAATATTTCAGTGAGAAGTTGAATGATGCAAGGAGAAGATATTTAGTTTATGATCAAGAGTTCTATGCCATAATTCAAGCCTTGAAGAAGTGGAGACATTACTTGTTGCCTAAGGAGTTTGTGTTGTATACAGATCATCAAGCTTTACAGTATTTGAATAGTCAAGGAAAGTTGAATCAAAGACATATGAGATGGGTAGAGTTCATGTAGAGTTAGTGTTTGTGTTGAAGCTTAGGAGTGGTAAATCAAACAAAGTTGCTGATGCATTGAGTAGAAGAAGAAACTTGTTGACAGAGATGAGAGTTGAAGTGTTGGGATTTGATGAATTAAAGAACATGTATGAGACACTAGTTTTGCAGAATCTTGGAAAGCATGTAAGGAGCCTGTTGTGACAGATAGGAGTAAGCGGTTGGATTATTTCATTTAGGAGGATATGTTGTTCAGAGGAAGTCAATTATGCATACCTAGAAGTTCAATGAGAGATAATTTAATCAAGGAGAAACACAATGGTTGATTATCAGGACATTTTGGCATTGATAAGACAGTGGCTTTGGTGAGTGAAAATTACTTTTGGCCTCAGATAGATAAGGATGTTAGGAAATTTGTGTAGAGTTGTAGAGTTTGTCAAGTTGTAAAAGGGAGTAGTCAGAATACTGGATTATATAAACCTTTGACAGTACCAGAGAAACCTTGGGAAGACATAAGGATGGATTTTGTAATGGGATTGCTTAAGACACAGAGAAGACATGATTCACTATTTGTAGTGGTGGATAGATTTTCAAAGATGGCACATTTTATACCTTATAAGAAGACAACTGATGTAATGCATGTAGTTGACCTATTTTTCAAGGAGATTGTGAGATTGCATGGATTACCTAGGAGCATACTTTCAGATAGAGACACTAGATTTCTTGGATACTTTTTGAAGACACTTTATAATAAGATGAAGACTTATTTGAAGTTCAGTTCAACATTTCATCCACAGATTGATGGATAGACAGAGGTAGTGAATAGGAGTTTGGGAAGCTTGTTGAGATGTTTGGTTGGAGAGAAGGTAGGAAGTCGGGATTTGATTCTTTCACATGTAGAGTTTGCATACAATAATTTAGTGAATAGGAGTACCAGAAGAACACCTTTTAAGATTGTTACCAGAGTAAACCCTAAAGGAGTTACAGAGTTGAGAGAGATCAGTATGGCAGAAAAGAGAAGTGCAGAAGCAGGAGAATTTGTAGATCATATGAAGACAGTGCATGATCAAGTTAAGAAGCATTTGGAGGAAATGAATAGTAAATATAAGGAACAAGTAGATGAGAAGAGAAGACACAAGGAATTTGCAGTAGGAGATGAAGTGATGGTATACTTGAGAAAATAAAGATTTCTAGTTGGAACATATAACAAGTTAAAGATGAAGAAGTTTGGACCTTGTAAGATACTCAAAAAATTTGATTTAGGAAATGCATATGAAGTGGAATTACTGGAGACATTGGGTATATCACCTATTTCCAACATTGCAGACCTATATCAGTATCATGAAGCAGAGTTCAGTATGGAAGAAGACTTGAAGTAGTTACCACAACAAGCACCGGAGCAGATTGAAGACATTTTGGACAATAGAGTTGGGCACAGTACTAGAGGAAGACAATACAAAGAATACCTTGTGAAGTGGAAAGGTAGACTGGAAGAAGATTCATCATGGATTTCTTCGGTTGAGGTGGACCATCTTGGTTTTCCCCTAGCCCCAACAAAGTGAGGGACTCACTTTTTCAATAACTCTGGATGTCTGATGCAGGAGCATCCCTGGTTCAAGAGAAATCTTGCATCAACCAAAAATATTTGCATTTCAATTTGTTTCTTTTCATTTTCCAGTTCAGTTTAGGTAGTTTAGTTAGAAGCAGTTTTAATATTTTGGTTTGCATTTTGCTACAGTTGCATCTCAGACCTTACGGAGTTGTACTTAGAACCTAGACATGTTCATCTACATCATATCCAGAATTCAGAGCATTTGGATCAATTACCAGAAAGATATCACTATCAGAAGATTGACTATTTTCTCAGAATAGAGCATCCTGATAGTCTCAGACAATCAGCTAAGAGAGAAGATGTGCGGAGCATTTTCTCAACCTATGGAGCCTAACAACACATCATCCAATGATCTTTGGTTCATGGACGACCTTCCTCACCGCACATCATTCCATTCATTTGCAGAGGAATTCTTCATGATTAGGTTTGACCTATCCTTGTACACACGTTAGAACTCTTCATTGGAGTTTGTGATCTTCCCTGGCCAACATGGAGGAATATTTTATATCAGAGATGATATATATTGATGTAATAGATCCTTAGGAAAGCAGCATTGGATAGTTAGCAATTGATTCATAACTCTTAGTTGTGCTCTTTCACGAAGGAACTTTAAAGCTATATCTTGTTCATTTTATGATATTCTATAATTAGGCCTGTGAGCCCAATCATAAGGCCGCATGTTGCCGACCCATTTGTATTTGGATTCTATGATATACTGAATGACTAAATCTACATTTGTTTCGTATCTTTGAGTTGTTTCCGTTGTGTTTACTCTTACTGCACGGTCTGGATAGTTCATTTTGTGAACCCTCCTGCCATGACTGCACCAGTAAGAATGTATACTATCGACCTTAGCTTGATTTACTCTAACTATGCTTGGCGTTTACACACTAGCTACATGGCCTTTCAGCCTTCTATATCTTAATGCTACCTGGCCTTTTGAATTACAAAGGTTTACTAAACTATAAACTGTAGAAAGTATACTGAGATCACTTGGCCTTTTGGCCTACTATAGTTTAATGCTACAGGACCTTTCAACCTACAAAGGTTTACTAAACTATAAACTATAGATAGTATACTGAGATCTCGACCTTCTATAGGCGAAGAAGAGAATAGAGAAACAAAGTCAATGATAAGAAATAGTGATACTATTTTCAACAAATACTAAGATGATTCAGAACTAACCAGTCTTCACCGAATACACAGAATATATAGACTATTCGGCCTTATGTCAACATAGTAGTTTACCAAGCTTATCGGCCTCAAAATAACATAACTATAGAGATAAATTCATTAACAAGATTTTCAGTCTATAATAATATTTTTCTAGAAATAGATTTGAACTTGATTTGAGTTCGAAGGAGTAAACAAAGGCTTATTGTCCTTCAACAATCCCCTTCGTTATTTCCATGATAAGCTAAAATCTTATCTCTCTGTCAATATTCTATCATAGAAGAAGCTTAATGCTATTCTTTTTGTGTCTACTCAGCTCTCCCTACCATGTGCATCTCCTGCAGTGATTAATAGAGTCTTCTCTCCATAACCACAAACTTTCCTCCATCAATGCCTATTAATACTCCACAGAGGCATGCAAAGTTGATGGAGATAATGGTCATAAAGACCACTCCAGAAACTATTTCAGACTCCTCCTTTGACTCCATGTTCAACGTGGAGGAAGTGAGTCGAGTGTCCCCATAAAAAAATGAAGTGGTTTTACTTAAATTGCCACAACACACATTCCCTAAAAATGCTCATTAGCAACATACCAAGGGTTTAACTATTAGTTTATAACAAAATAGATATTAAAAACATAATATCATTGTTTACAACATATACTTACGTTGTCTCTAACACATGATATGATTTGAGAATGGGGTTGTGGTTTTCTCCCCCTCTCAAAATCGTTTAAACGTAATAGATAAATTTTCATAATAGAATTCCAATTGAGAATTACCAATAATAAAGTAGTTTAACTACTAGTATTTAATTTTCTCTAGTAATATAATCTATATTACTTTACACAGAAAAAATGACTATCGACCATTTTCTTGACAACGGTCATATACTATCTTGACTTAGTTTTCGACAATAAACTCAACTTAATGAATCTAGTTTACAATCAATGATTTGTCAAGTCAAAACCAAACTTAGACCAATTGGTCAAACACAACTTACCAAATTCAATGAAGGTTCACTAAACTATAAAAGCATGAGACTTAGATGGAAAACAATCCGTTCTTATCCATACGTCTATTCTCTTATCTTGGATGATTCTCTCCCTCTCTTTCTCGGAGGGTGGAAAAACCTATTTCCTAGTTACAACTTGTAATTCACCAAACTGGGATTAGTGCATCGTTAGTCAATTCATAAACCTTATGAATAAATGATCATAACATCTTATAATCACATGTCTAATTTCTAATCATATAAACATAAACCCATGATATCATTGATTTATCCTGACATTTTCACATAACATCAAATCATTAATTCATGCATAATTAACTACTAATTACATGTAAGTAAAAAGTAAATCATAGTCAAAATTTGGGGTGTGACATATCTCCCCCATAAGATTTATCATTCTCAATGATCTAGTGTATCCAAAATAATAATAAGATAAAGTTCTTGTTTAACTTTCAAAAGCATAAAACAAATGAGGAAAGCTCTAATAAAAATCATGGAAATCTTCCCATGTGGCACTATCCTCTGCATAATAATCCCACTAGACCTTGCACCGAGTAACCTCTCTATTATGCAAGAGGAGCTTGCAAACTTCGAGTGCTTTGAGAGGCTCGATCATGACCACTCTTGGGTCCTATACTTGTAAAGCATTCCAATCAAGAATATGATTATTACCAGTTATATACTTTTTCAAATATGAAACATGAAAAACATTGTGCATCCTGGCAAGATATGGTGGTAGAGTGATTCTGTAGGCAACTGGATTGATCACTTCAAGGACTTCGAAGGGTCCTACATATCAAGGAGCTAGTTTTGAAGACTTTCCAAACTTTATGGAACTCTTCTGAGGTTTGACTCTCAATTTTTTTTTTCTCCAACTAAGAATTGCATTGGCGTATGCTTGGCATCAACATAACTTTTCTGTCTATCATTTGCTTGCGCCAATCTATTTCTAATCATCTTGATCTGTTCTTGCATTTTTGATAACATTTCTAGACCAATACTAATCCTATCTTGTATCTTATCCCAGTTATAGGAGTTCAGCATCTTCTTCCATACAATGCTTCAAATGGAGCCATCTTGATAGCATAATTGTAGGAGTTGTATGCAAACTCCACAAGTGGTAGATATTCTTCTTGCTTGTATTGCTGAACCATGCAATACATTCACAACAAATCGTCTAGAACTTGATTTAACCTTTCAGTCTGACCATCTGTCTTAGGGTGACAAGTCAAGATTCTATTGAGTTGAGTTCCTAACACTGAGAACAAAGTTTGCCAAAATCTTGACGTCATGCGTGCATCTCTATTTGAGATATTTTTCTTAGGAACTCCATGCAATTTAAACACTTCTTGCACAAACTTGCGAGATAGAACTAGTGCTCCATCTGTTAGATTCCCAGGTATAAAATGAGCTACCTTGGTGAGCTCATCCACCACCACTAAAATAGCATCATGTCTATTTCGAGACATTGGAAGACCTTGCACAAAGTCCATACTAATGACCTGCCACTTCGACTTTGGAATATCATGCGGATATAGAAGTCTTGCTGGATATTGATGCTCAACCTTGACTCTCTGGCACTCTAGGAAACTTGCTACAAATCTTGCAACATCATTCTTCATTCCTTTCCAAAAATAAAGAGGCTTCACATCAGCTAGGAGTTTGGTTACTCCAGGGTGACCTAAATATGGTGCTGAATGAACTTCCTTCCACACAAGGTTTCTTAATTCTGTAGAGTTTGGAACATACATCCTTCCTCTGTATCTTAAAAGCCCATCTAGTTCAAAATAGGACCCATCATACCTCAAGTCTTGAGGATTTACTGTAAGAGCATGCTTAACTTGCTCATAGAACTCATCTCCTGTAGAATTTTGTAACACTAAATCCTTGAAGTTTGAGTGGATAGAGATAATCAATGAGATATGCCATCTGCTACTCGGTTCTCTTTACCTTTGATATAACTTATCTCAAAGTCATAGTCGGATATCAATTCCAACGATCTTATTTATCGAGCATTCAGATGAGGTTGGGTAAATATATACTTAAGACCTTGATGGTCTGACTTCAGTTCAAAAGGCTTTCCTAGCAAATAGTGTTGCCACACTTGCAAGGCATGCACAATTACTACTAACTCTAAGTCATGAGAAGCATAATTCTACTCATATGCTCTTAGCTTTCTGGATTCATAGGCTACCACTTGCCCATTCTGCATAAGCACTCCTAAACCTTCTCTTGAGGCATAAGTGATCACAACATATTAAATTTCTAGGTCAGGAACTTTCAATATTGGTGTAGTTGTCAACCTCTCTTTTAATTGATTAAATGCCTCCTGACATTTTTCTAACCAATCAAAATGCTTTCCTTTTCTATGAAGTGAAGTAATTTGGTTTGCAATCTTAGAAAAACTCAAAACAAACTTCCTATAATATCCAACTAACCCCATGAAACTGCGCACTTCATGCACACTCTTTGGCACAGGCCACTTAAGTATAGATTTGATCTTTGCAGGATCTATTGAAATCCCTTCAGCTGATACTATATGTCCCAGATATTGTATCTCTTTTTGAAAGAAAGTACACTTAGAAAGCTTCCCATACAACTTATGTTCCCTCAGCCACTGTAGAACTAACTGCAGATGCTGGTAGAACTAATTGCAGATGCTGCAAGTACTCTTCCTCATTCTTAGAATAAATAAGAATGTTATCTAGAAACACTAGAACAAATTTATCCAACTAATCTTAGAAAACATTGTTCATCAAATTCATGAATGTTGCAGGGGCATTCGTAAGTCAAAATGGTAAAACTGTGAACTCATAATATCCATACCTTGTTCTAAAACTGGTTTTATGAATGTCTTCATCTTTTATTCTTAGCAGATGATATCTAGATCATAGATCAATCTTAGAGAATACTATTGCACCACACATCTGATCATAAAGATCATCAATACGTGGTAGAGGATACTTATTATTTATTGTTGCTTTGTTGAGCATACGATAGTCTATACACAGATGCAAGGTTCCATCCTTCTTTTTGAAAAAGATTATAGGTGCTCCCCAAAGGTGAAACACCTGAAGCTGGGCTTTCAATTCCATCAACTCTATAGTAGTCATATGGTATGGCGCCTTTGATATCAGCTCAGATCTAGGTATTATATCAATAGAGAAATCAAAAGCTCTCTTTGGAGGTAATCCCAGAAGTTCATCTGGAAAAACATCCCAAAAATATTGAAGGAAAGGATAGTTCTCCAAGGGTACCTTTTGTTTACTAGGATCCTCTTCTACTAGTTCCATTTTGACTGCAAAAAGTTGACATCCTTTTTGCCTAGCCCTCTTCAATTACATAATAGAGATTAGTTTGATCTTGACTTCTCTTTGAGTGCCTTGTAAATAGACTTTGTTTCCTACATCATCTAGACACTCAACTATTTTTGCAAAATAGTCAACCTTGGCCCTATGTCTCCATAACCAATTTATTCCTAAGATAACATCATAGGAACCTAGGGGCGCTATAAACAAATTCACCTCAGTTGAAAAACTAGGAAGATCAATTTTGGCTTCAAACATACATTGCTCTACCTAAGCTTTAGTCTGGTTAGCATATACAACTGACCAGGGTTTAGCCATATATCCAGCTTTTCTAGGAAATTTATTCAATACTCTTGGAGAAATAAATTTTTTAGTTCCTCCAGTATAAATCAAAATAGAAATAGGAACTCCAAACAAAGTACCTGTCATCTCTATGGGAGTAATCTGGTACTCCATCTGGTGGTTGTCCAATGCCACATGGATCCTCTATTGAAAAGCTGCTTGCTGGGTAGGTAATGCTTTACTACGCTGTTGAACTCCTTGGTTCTTGGTTGGACATTGATTTGTGTAATGATCTCCACCACAAGAGAAACATCCTCCAGGAGGTCCTCGCTTTTCAACAGGTTTGTTTGAATCATTCTTCCAGAAATTACTATTGTTTTTTCTTCTCATTTTTGGGTCCATTCCTATTATTTCTGAAGCCCTTGTCACTTTTCTTATTCACATCCTATTTGCCATTCCTTTTCTTGAAAGGTTGAGAAGCTGGTGACTTATTATATCTCTTGCGATTCTTCTCGCGATATGCAAAAATTGACTTCAATTTTTGCTCTTGTTTGATTGTCTTCTCAAAAACTTGGTCCATAGTGGTAGGACCATGCACATCCACTTCTCCACCTATTTGGGCATTCAGACCCATGATGAATTTTTTGATTTGGAACCTTTCATCCTTCTAATATTGTGGCACATACTTTAGGAGACGGGTGAAATTTTCCCAATACTCAACCACTGACATTTCTCCTCGTCGCAGATTCTAAAAATCTGTTAGCTTTTGGTCAAAGAAAAGTTGTGGTAACCACCTCTGTCGAAATATGACCACAAACTGATCCTAGGTTAAGCTCAAAGAACTTAGCCCCAGTTTCATTTTCTTGTTCATCCACCATGTGGATGCTTCACTTGCGAGTTGATAAGCTCCCCATACTGTCTTGGTTATCTTAGAGTTGTTTCTGATCTCAAAATACTTTTCCATCTCTGTCAACCAAGCTTTTGCAGCATCACCACTTACCGTTCCATCAAAATTGGGTGGAGTCTATTTCTTCATAACTCTTGACAACTCTAAGGCAAGTCTAGTTTTCTTTTCTTCTTGAGACTTAGTCTTATCAACATCCTCCCTTCGTTCACTATAAGAACTAGGTTCATGGACATAATCATTATCCCCTCGATGTGAGTCCTCTTTTCTTGCTTCAGGTATGCCTTGGCCCCTCACTTCCTGTTCTAGGTTTCCAGGCCTCTCCTTGGTTTCATTCAACATGGTCAATATCTAATCCAACTTAGTCATTGTGTTTTCGAAAGGATTCGACTTTCCTTGAGTATCTTCAAGATTTGTTCAAGTTCAAACCATGATGATACTCTATATCACACTTGATATTCGTATTAAGTTATAGATTAGAATTCAAAAATAATGCATCTCATTAATTCAAAATTCATCAATAAATCTATTCACAAAATTTAGATTTGTGAAAAAATAATCTAATCTTTTTTATAGTTTATTCTAGGTATAAATACATCCTTATTTAGATAGATAACACACCAAGACTACATGTCACTATTGGTTAAAGGGCATTCCTCAGGTTCCTCTTCCCCATAAGAATCCAGTAAAACAAACTTAGAGGGTGGATGTACACGCAGGTACTCTTACAACGCCTCTTTTCCTAAAGCAGGGGCATCTCGACCACACCCAAACAACATGTCACGATTAGCAGATGGCTTACTTGGTTTAACTACATGAGTAGGAACAATGGGTTTCTTAGCTAGTTTGTTGTGTTATTTCTTTTCTAGTCGAATATGCTTAACAACATCAACCAAAGTTTCAGAGTCTTCCAGCCATGCACCCTCAGTATAGTTAATATGTTCTTGGAGTTTTACCTCATCAATTGGTTCTTTCTTAATCAGTAACTTGGGTAAGTTCTAGGGAATAGACTTCCTGGCAGTTTTCTTGGTTCTTCTCCACGTGATTCTGGCATAAAACCAATTTCAAACATTAGCCAATCTGCTGAATGTTGACAAGTTTTCTCGTAGTGAGCTCCTAGGTCTATGTGTTGAACCCGGTAGCTTTGATACCATATGTAACATACCATCTCAAACAACTTGGAATTACTCACAAAATTTACTAAGAAAGTAAATTAACATGTTTAATCATGAATGATTTTTTTATCATTTGCATAATCTCAAGAAATAAATGCAGATCTTTTTTGAATATTTTTCTACCTTGAAATTATAATATATTCAAAGATAACATCATAGTGAAAACATTTCACTTTACATTTACAAATAATCTGCACTTCGCAAAAAGAATAGTTTTACATAAGTTTGAAAATCATAAGTCAATCACGAAGTATACTACATCTGGAATCTGATATATGTCTCACAAGTCGTCTAGATTTGTATGGTCGATTGAGTTATGTAGGACGCAACTCTAGGACTCATATGGCAACCAGTAGGTTCCTTATGTCTAGACAATCTTCTAGATAAGTATGATCATTTTAACAGGCCATGCAATCTAGACATGGTGAACCGACTAATGCATGGAGAGACAAATGCATCACTTTGGCCAAAGTTTCTCTATAAATAGACGTTTGAAATAAATGTAGTTGTGTGTTCACACGCCTCTAACTTGACTTGGAAACTACCTCATCTATTACACCCCGTGTGTTCTAACTATTTACTATTTACCTTGACTGGTTAATTTGCTTGAATAAATGAATGGTTTATGAATCTTTGCATTAATGTGTATTGTGAATCTTGAATTGAATATATTGAAAGATTGAATGATGTAATGTGATGTATTATAAGTGATTCTAGTTATGAAATGTATAAAGCATATGATTATATTGTGATCGGCTAACTATTGTTGTGGTGATGTAAGCTGAATGCAGGAACATGTTGCTCCTCTAGAAATGAGGAGAAGTATCACTCAGGAGAAGGACTTGGTTTGTTAAACGTTAGAGAAAGCCTAAACTGAGCAAGCACACACCACTATCCTACTTGGTCTAGGTTATGTCGAGTCTGTGTGGGTAAAGGTAAGTAATCTATGGTAATGATCTTGAATGCTTATTGAGATATGATTTTATGAGTGTTTTGAATGAGGAATGTGATTTAGTCTGAGTGTCGATTGAAGTCTTCTTTGATAAGTTTGGAATTGCAATCGACAAGGTATAAATGTGAAATGAATATATACACATATGTAGATACATGTCCATGATAAACTTATACATATGAGAAAATACGTGCATGAGTATATGTAGGTAGACATATCTATGCATGCTCATGAATGTATTGCTCATAGGCATAAGAGTATCGACTAGACGAAGGATATCTATATGCATGTTGGCAAATGGTCAGTGCTTCCCGTGGGATTCGAGACATGGACTAACCGCCTCCCATGGATTCATTAACTCTGGCACTTGTATCAGAAATTGACTGGTCGACCTTTTGGTTTAACGGCAATCGTGGGCCAACAATTGGTATCAGAGCGAAAGGTCACGGGTTTTAATCCCCCCGGGTAATGCTGGGGGGAGTTTGTTGGTAAATGGTTAGTGCTTCCCGTGGGATTCATGACATGGACTAACCACCTCCTGTGGATTCATTAACTCTGGCGCTTGTATGGAAAATTGACAAGTCGACCTTTTGGTTTAACAACAATCATGGGCCAACAATGCATGTGTATATGTGGATTTCATGCACATACATCGTTGATCGATATATGGGATAATTAGTTTTATGTTGTTTTCAAGTAATGATAATACATATATATATATATATTACAATTATATACATACATAAATATAGTCATTTACAGTTTACATAAACATATGTAGTTGATGGAATATGCAAATATGAATGTGTGAATTCTATTATCAATTGATATTTTAAATATAGCTTATGAGGATATATATGTATATATATATACATACATATATATATATACATATATATATACACACACACACACATATATATATACATATATACATATACATACATACATACATGTATATATGTATGCATATATATTATATATTTAAAAAGTTTCCTTAAGCGCTGCTGTGATAGCATAGCGCGCAACATTGAATCCAAATATGAATGATAAACTAAGCGCATAGTTTATAAACTATGGTGCAACATTCTTACGATGAATATGGCGTTGTAAATACAACACATACAAGTATAATGTTTGAGCACGTAAAGTGCCATATAAATGTGTTATTGTGAGCAGCGATCCATGAGGCATTGTTAACTGATTTCCAATGTATGGATTCATTGACCTATTCCATCCAACCACCAACAAGGAAATAGGGGAGTGTGGAGTTTTAGTGGCACCATAATTGAATGATACAAACCAATTAGGAGTCTTAATCTGATTTGTCCTTACATTTCTGAATATACTTCTTGCTGTCCTCTAATGTGTTCTATGTGCAACAATTTCTGCTACCACCAAAAATTTGTTCTGCTGAGTCAAATTACGGAGTGTGAGTTGTGGCGGATCTGCGAGCTAGTTTGTAGCCTTGGTGTGCTTAGATTTTAGTATATATAGAAGAGCTCTCTCATTCATTTTACACACAATTCTCCATCGAAGTTGCTTATGCTGTTCTGTTGTTATTTTTTGAGTTAGTGTTTTGAATTGTATTGTTATTTTGGTCTTTTGTTGTGAGGAAAATTAGTAAGAAGTAGAGAGGGGGAAGTGAGTTGATCATTGGAGGAGATATTTAGTAGCTTGAGGAGATAAGAGCAAGGAATCTAGCTGATCCATTGGAGCTTAGCATTAATAGGCATGCTAATTTCTTCTCCATTGTGCATTTTATGTTTGAAAGGATTATTTGTCTTTGATTGATTGTTTAGAAATGAGCTTGGGTTTCTTTTCTGTATTGAATTGGGTATTTTCTTATAAGTTCAATGAGAGGTGTATATATATCTAGTATGAGAAATATATTATGTATTGAATGTATGAATAATCTCCATAGTAGAGATTAGTGTCTATACTGGATTTATGTGCAATATTAAGTTAAGTATGATTAGCTACTGCCACAATGTGAAAGTTAGGTTAGGAAAACCATATATTACAACTTGTATTATTTTGGTAGAAGTATCATAGTAAACTTGGAATTGTTAAGTGGGGTTAATCCTGGGATTAGTTGATCCATGGGTAAGGGAATAACCTTTGTATAGAGATTGATGTCATACCAAATTGAGCTAGGAATATGGGTGAACGTGTGACATCCATTCCGAATTAGCGGTGATGAATACTTTAGCCAAAGTAGTGTAAGTAGCCACTGTTTACACTGTTAGGTCACTGTGATCCAGGTTTACATACTAGGCAGGGATAATCATACTTGTAGGTTGGAGCTACAGTGTGACAGTTCTAGTTATGTAGGACACAACATCTTTCTCATAATAGGCTATTCTTTGAGGTTACTATACCAATCCCTTCATCGAAGGGTAGGGCTGTTTACCAGTATGGTAAATGTGCGGGGGACCGCAGTTAGTCCGTGGTTGGCAGAAAAGCGCTTGAGTGATGCTTCTCCTCATGTAGTTGGCAGCCATGATTTGATGAAGGACATCGGAACCATTTGTATCTCTATTTTTAGTTAGCTCTTTGAAGCTTGTTGTAACTTTGTATCCATTTTATGAAATTTTGTAAATGAGAATTATTCAATACTTGTAATGTTGAAAAGTAATTTGATTATGCAATGGTAAAGTTTGAAATATGTTTCAAATGTGCATCATATTAATTAATAGAAAGGAAAATTTTATGACTCATATTGTTGGTATCAAGAACTATTTTCTTTTGGGTTAAATGTAGTAAAATTTATTTGGTAGAACAAGTGGCATGTTACACGTGGTATCAGAGCTACCAAGTTCAGCTCTAGAACCTATGTGCTCGCTATGCTTTCCCATCCAACATTATGAGAGTCTAATGTTTGGAATTCTTGTGTCAGGATGGTGTGTCTCAAAATGATTGCAAGGAAGTCAGTCATTGGGAACGAACGCTACCTAAAGGCCAAGAAGGAGAGAGAAGCCATTGTTCGTACCATTGAGGGAACAAATGATGATAACGCTATATGGTTAAATGACACGGAGACTTTGAGTCATGCCCTCACCCAAATTAGTCAAGAGAAAAGAAGGATGAGAGATGCTGCCATCTTCAACCGTTTGCCTTCTATCACTCTAACCAAGTCAGAATCCTTACCACTATCTAGGGATATGCCCTCAGAGTATAGTGTGAGTCCCATCATGTTGTTTAGAGATCCTCGTGTCCCTCCTTTGGTGGAAGTGATTGTAATTTCTTCAAGTGTTGATTCAGAGGAGTATGTTCCCTGAAATTATGTGTCTGAGGATAATTCTGAGGGTTATTATCCATATGATGATAATCGTGGACTAGAATATGAGGGATACACTCCACTTAGTTATGTATCTGAGAGGGAATTTGATGGATACTCTCCATTAGACTATCTTAATAGTCATTCTATGTAAATCTAAGGATATTTAAATCCTTATTGATATTAAATAAAAGAAAGTGCTTTTTTATCAAAAACTTGTGTATATGTACTCTTTTATGGCAAATGTTTTAAATATGAATAAATGATTCTATATGAAATGTTTAATGTTTTAAGAACGTTAATTAAACATTCGTAGAATCTAATCTTAATGGAAACCTTCAGGTATAAACTTTCTTGGAAAGAATGGTTTGTAGAAGAATTAATCTTGGAGAAAGTGAAGAAGTAGGGCAAGGATCAGAAAACATGGATACTAAGTTGGACTGAATCATAGCAATGATGATCAAGACAAGAAAGAGAGCAGGGAACTTGGAACAAAAAGAAAGAGGAAAAGATAGAGCGGAAAAAGAAGTACCTATCAATAAAGAAGTTCCTAATAGTGAGGATGAAGGAGAGAATTCTCATGACCACACACAAGCTAGTTAGAATAAGGATGAAGGATCACAATCTCAATCTCAATAATGATCTGAAGCAACCAAGAGGAAGAGAATGGCTAATGAGTTATCTTGGGACATGAGGAAAATTACTTCTAAGTTCGAAGGAAGTACCAGTGGAGACATAAAGCTAAGGTTGACTATCATGCTAAAATAGTAGAATGCCTAGACGATCTCGGGAACTGGGTATCTTTGTAAGGGACACCTAGAGAAGTTAGGCTATGGAAAATATCAGCGATGCAAATGCATAGAGAAAATAAGAAGGGTTGTCAACTCTTTGCAATTAAAATAGAAAAAATTGAGGAATATAAAGAGTTTATCAATCAAGATGATGTGGCATATTATGGACCACAAGATCTCCAAGAAGCTGAGGATGGAGAGACGAAGGATGCAGAAAGGATGGATATGGAGCAATACCCTATCCTAAGAGATTGCAGATGTATTTCTAGAAGAACTACCTAGATTGCCTCCCAAGAGAGTGTTTGACTTCTCCATTGACATAATTCTAGGGTTAGAACCTATATCCAAAGTAACATATAGGATGACAACAACAGAATTGATGGAGTTAAAATCATAGCTTGAAGAATTGTTATCCAAGGGATTAATAAGACCTAGTATTTCACCTTGGGGAGCACCAGTGATCTTCGTAAAGAAGAAAGATAGGACATTACATTTGTGTATAGATTATCGGTTGCTTAACAAGGTGATGATAAAGAATAAGTATCCATTACCACGTATCGATGATCTCTTTGATTAGATGCATGGTGCAGTAAGGTTTTCAAAGATTGATCTAAGGCCGGGTTATCACCAGTTAAGGATCAAGGATGAAGACATTTCCAAAATTGCTTTTAGAATAAGGTACGACCAATATGAATTCATAGTCTTACCATTTGGGTTAATGAATGCACCTGCAGCATTCATGAACCTTATGAATATCATGTTTAGAGACTACTTGGATAAATTTGTGTTGGTCTTCTTGGATGATATTCTAATTTATTCCAAGAATGAAGAGGAGCATCTTCAACATTTAGAAATGGTACTCCAACGGTTAAGAGAACATAAGTTGTATGAAAAACTTTCCAAGTG